>CM043320.1:37090782-39490782 GCA_023736055.1 Quercus glauca | reverse complement strand
GCAATTGGCATCACCAAAACTTGCTAAGGACTTTGAGGTAGGAAAGCCAGGCCACGGCCGAGTCCTATGAATTTGGTTTTTGCTCATGGTGGGATTGGAAAATGAAGTCATTTGGTGAAAGGGTTGTGGTGGAGCCTCAGTAAATTGCATCATTGAAAGATAGAGTACAAGAATATAATAGAAGAGCAGAAAGAATAAAAGAAAGACAAAATAAAAATAAAAAATTGGAATACAGAAATCAGAAATGAGCAGAAAGAGAGAAAGAGACCTGACTAGTAGTGGGTACCTTTGCCATTGGGAAACGATCCAATAGTGGTAAAAATTACGGGTACAGTTTGGAAGAATTCTGCAAATGAATCAAAGAAAATTGACAGTTCAGCTTTTTCTGTGAGGATTTCATTGCTCTACCTAAGGGGGAAAAAGGGACTGATCAGAATGAGAAACTCTACTCCCAAGAAAACTTAGTTCGAGTCAAATTAGGCAAAATAGACCCTTCTTTGGCAATTGACAGGCTTTTTCAGTTGCCATACAGGGTGCAATAAGGCTAGAGTAAGAGAAATTGTGATTGAACATACTTTTTTCATGGCTACAAAAGGGTCTAATCCCTCTTAGTATCCCTTTTTTTCTGATTTTGTTGATCAGGTAAGGGAGAGAGAGAGAGTGTGATGTGTGATATAAAAGAAGAAGAGGTGGGGTGTGGGGTTTGCTTCTGTTGAATATTTGGAGGCATGTGAAATAGCCGGCCAGAGAGTTGTCTTTATGTGGGAGTTGAGGTTTTGTCATGTAATGGTGAGGTGGGAATTGAAGGCAGTTAAGCTTTGGCTTACTTACTCACGGGCCATCGTATCATGAACAAATCATTTTTATGCAGTTTCTCTTTCTTTCTCTTTCTCATTCTGTTTTGCTTTTTGTTTTTTGATTGTTTTCACGTGTTTCAACTCTTAATGCCTTCTTTCTTTAATTTCTTTGCTTGCATTTCTTATTTCTCATTTCTCATTTCTCCATCTAGGTGGGGTTGAACTAAAAGGACATGTTTTATCATGGGTGGTACTGATTGGCCACCTTATATTCTTGAAAAAGAGAGGAATCGAGGCAGGGGTCCCTTAAGTGAGCCATGGCAGCCAAAAATTTTTGCATGCATCGATGAGACAAGAATGGTCATTTTCAAAGCCAATTAGGATGTAGGAATAGGAATTGCTTCTCTCTCCAAATTTGTAAATTGTAAGATCTTATCCCCGATCAATTCCAGAAATGAAATACAGGACCAGTTTTGATTCTTTAATTTGGATTTCCACTAGGAATTTTAATTTGGCATGTAAGAGGAATTTAGTGTGTAATACCATGTGATGAAGAGCACACCCCTTTTGAACTGGTCCATATATCTTAATTACTCTTCGGCTTCCTATACACACCACAAGTGACATACACTGTTTTGTTCCCTTATTCAAGGACTGGTTTCCCTCCCAACCGCAACCCCACTTTAAATAGACAACTCAACCATGCCACATGTAAATAAGATTGTGCTGATGATACCATAAAATACAATTCACCTACTTTTCCTCTTATTGGCATTTACAGTACTAATAGTAATAATCCCCTTGTCTTGGAACATACACATATATAAGTCCTTTTTTGCTGAATACACATGGACATGGTCCTTATCTGGCGTTTTATTTTTCTTTTATCTTTCTCATCTCAAGTAATTCCGTGTCTACTTAGATATTCTACAATTTACTGCGTTCATTTGACTATAACCATGATCATATACATCTGTCAGCTGTCACATACACTACAGTTGTTTTCCTTAACATAGTTGATACTTTCCATGCTAGCTACCACATTTTCACCGTTCAAAAGTAGAAAATAAAATTAAAAATAAGACTACTACGAGCAAAAGCTGACTCACTTTTTCATTCTTTTCCCTATTCAGTATAACAAACAATTTTCTATCATCTTTGCGAGGCTTTACAAAATTCAAAAATCATGCAGGTGCATTAAGGAAGATTATAAGGAAGAATCTGAGGAAGCATATAAGGAAAATCATATAAGTTAGAGGAGTGAATATAATAATTCTGCATGAGAATTTTGAGGAGGATTCCTAAACTTGAGATACAAGGACTAGAGGACATTCGGGCAAAAGCAAATATTACAATCGGGTTTTGGAATTTCTGAGAAGGGAATTTAATTTTTCTGGCATCCATGGTCATTGGTTTTCCTTCCTTAAGACAACACAAAAAACAAAGGATTAAGCATGAAAGTAAGGAATGTAACCATGTGCTTTAGATACCTAAATAGACAAGCATTTGTATTTTGCTTTGAGTTTTGTATTCTAAGCACTCTAACATAGGATTAGTTTAAAGAGGAACTTGCCCAAAACATATGGAAGCAAGTGTATACAGACAACAGCTTCGAATGTTGAGCTTCAGGAAAAGGACAATCCATATCTCTCATGCAATTGCAATTTTTAGATTGAGTTCGGACCAATTTATGTAGTACTACAACAAAAAAATCAATTCGATCATTACAAGAGCTTGATATTCATTTTCCATAATTGTTGGCATCTAATAAGCTTATATAAATTTATCTAAGCCAACTGTCATGTCTCTAATTAATGTAGAGGGTTTGCAAGAGAACGTGACATCTATCACAGTATAAGTATATATATTGGTGCATTTTGTAAATAATTATTCACAAGGAAATCACAAAAATTGTAACTAATTATGGTGAATTCTTATTTTGCAATGACGTAAGGGGTAATTATTATATAGCCACAATGGGAGTGAGTCCCATGTGGGTGATCCATCCTCTATTGTGAGAGTTTGGAGCACTATTTAAGATTATACAATAATTTTTACTAAGAAGTTTCTTTCACTTTGGCCCTTCCCAATGTCAAGCCTTTCATATTTTATAAAAAAGAAATAAAGTATTTTTTTTATCATAAAATAAGTCGTGTAAAAGTAAAATCCTTGGGAAATGCAGAGAATTCAAATTCAAATGCTAGAGACCTAAAATTTGAAATGTATTACTGTATTTGAATGTAACTTTTTACTGGAAATTTATTTGTCAAAATGATTAAAATATGGTTGTACTTTAAAAAAAAAGTGATATTTTAAAAACTATAATAAACAAATAATAATAATAAAAGCTATTATCAAACAAGCACCGTACTAAACTAAAAGCAGAATGTGTTAAAATGTGCAGCATCTTTTTTTCATATTCATATAGTATATATAAAAAATATAAAAAAAAATACTTTGAAAATACAATAGCTAGCTGCCATTGCTACCTCTGTTTCTTTTTCTTTTTCTTTTTTAAGTTTATAACAAAAGCCATTTTAGATTGTCTACTTCAACGATCTGTGGGAGCATGGTACCTTGAACACATGCAAGCTATCCGTCCTTAATTGTGGGCTATTTGATGATATAAGAACATTTATGAAAAAATCTTAGGTGAGACAGTGTGCGCATGCGCCCGTCTCACAAGATACTTTCTCGAATATTCACATCTGCTTAGATATAAATTTTCTTTTTTCTAAAAAAGTATTAAGTTGTCTATTTTAGCTCATTAAAAAATATTACTATTTTATTTTAAATAATCACTTTAACTGTGTATCATTCGTTTCATTCTTTACTTTGTAATGAATCATATTAAATAATATATTTTTCTCTTAATTTCTTACAAAGAAGATCAATGTAATCCAAATCACCCAACCATAGAAACCCTCCTTCAAATTTAAAGGCGAACGTACCGTATAATTTTGCAAAATTTGAACAGTAATTAAGGACGGGATGTATGTGGGATGTTTTGTGTAATTTTGTTAAAAAGGGTCTCTATTTTGTATTTCAATTGGTTTTAGGATACCGGATGTGAATGCTAGCTCCTAAGGTTTATTGAGCATAAAGAGCGAGGATGATAGACAGTCTACAAGACCTATGGAACAAGAGCTTTAATTTGAAGAGGAAAAAGTCTCAAGTTTGGCTGTAGATGAAAGCAATATTGAAGAAATGAGGAAGTGGGAGAAGACATATAAGTCTGTTGGCGAAGCTAGTACTCATGTTAAGAAATATAATGCAGAAGCCATGATAGGCACGATGAAGTATATATGGAAGCTTGCCAAGGGTTTGGAAGCCAACGACAAATTGTTTCTATTTATTGACAAGTCCATTGAAAAGGAGATAGGGAATAGTCATCACTAATGCTCCATAGAGCTTTGATCAACAACTGCTTGTGATGCAACATTTTTAGGTTGATATACAACCATCGAAAATCAAGATGCATGCGACAACGAATTGGATGCAAATTCATAAGTTTCCCTAGAAATTTATGACAATAGTAGTGGGTCAAAAAATCAGAGAATCTCTTTGGCAAGTGGAAGAAATAAATTTAGCACAATACAGAGTAGTTGTTGACTTTGGAATAGAGATGCCCAATGATTTTGATGAGTTTTTCTCAGATTTTTCTATTAGTATTTATTTCACACTAATTGTTGCACACAATCGTAAACACACTTTTTGCATTGAAATTGTTGTGTGCAGCAATTGGTGTGCACTAATATTTACCATTTTCAATATACAATAATATCTCCTCAAACATAAATAACAACCCTTACACTTGTACAGAATGCATCCAACTAGATAGCGTGCAGGCAGATGACCATACGTACAAAATATAAGTAAAATACAAAGGAAAATACAACAAGCATTCAATTTGAACACTTCCCCTTAATGCTAAGTCACTCAAGAATTGACTAGCTTTTCTTTTGAGTTTTTTCCATTAAAAGTAGGTGTGCGCAATACTCTTTGATGGTTTGTTTTTAAAGATAAGAGTATTCTTATCAAAGGTGCTAAAAATGCTAAATGCTATTTTTTAGCTTTTTTAGCACCTTAAATGATAAAAATACACCTACATCAAGTATGCTAAATCCTAAAAATTTTAGCGTTGACCTACAGTGGAATCTCATCTTTGACACCCTACTGTAGTAAGATGCTAGAGTTTTTTAATATTTCCTTTTTCTTTTTCTCTCTCTCTCACTCTCACTTGTATCGTGCCTTTCTTCTCCACTGCTTTCATCTCTCTTTCTCTTTCTCCTTCTCAGACCACCATATGCTTTCGGTTTCACCTTCTAGACTACCACCTCCACCACAAACCACAAATTCCTTTCCTAGGGTTTACTCTCATTCCTCTTCTCCAACACCACCAACACCACAACCAACACCTCCGACTCACTCTTACTCTCAATCTCAGTCTCAAACTCTCTACAAGATGATGTCGGAAGAGCAACATCGCGAATCGAAGCTCTCCGATGACAGACGTCGCAAGCTCCACCTTCGCGTTTCGAAAATCCTCGACAAAACGCAGTCGAGGACAAAGTCGTTTTGAGATCGAAACGGCATGAACGATTTGGGGTTCGGTTTCGGAATCAAATGTACTATGATGAAATCAACTTGAAGAAAAGGTTGATGGGTGAAGACTTGTCCAAGATTTTGGCTTTGCTCAAGGTAAACAATCGTACAAACAGACGTGTCCAAGATGTGGTGGGTGGACGCGGAGGGTTTTTTTTTTGTTTTTTTTCTCTGCTGTTGTTTATGGTTGCAGTGGATCTGGCTGGTGGCAGCGATGGTGGGTGGATGTGGTGGCCGGCAGTGCTGGGTTGAGAAAGAGAGATGATATGCCAAGAATGTATAGACTCCTTGTGATGAATTAACCAATTAATTAGTCAAGTTAATTAATTAATTCAATTAGCATGCAATAAGCGTGGTAGCACAAACAAATCACCAACTAAGTTAAAATGCAGCAGAAAATAAATTGACATGGTAATTTGTTTACGAATGGGGAAAACATACATGGCAAAAACCCCACTAGGTGATTTTAAGATCACTACTCCCAAGAATTCACTATTATCACAACAAGCGGTTACAAGTAAAGGAATCTCAGTACCTTATACCAACCTATAGTGAAACCCTTACACCAATACCCAATTAGACTTATTCTGTAGTGATAATCTCTCCTTTTCAATGCACGGCTCCCGGTACATGACTAACCAATTCAATACGCAGAACCCAGTACGCGGCTTACTCACCAACTTGAGAAAGACGTTGGCTGTAAAGTTCTTCAGTTCATCGACACAATGAAGATCACGAAACTCCTTGGTTACAAAACCCTACGATGTACAAATACAGCAGCTTCTTGAATACAAAGATGAACTAGGGCATATGTCTCTGGTTCACAATAGGCTTGTGAAAAACTTTTGTATTGAGTTGCGTCATCTGTGACGGCCCTTAAAACAATATTTATAGATGTTTAGGGTTGTGAGAAAAGAAAACTCAAACATCTATTCACGGATTGGAGTGAAATCAGCTCTGAAAAACTAATTTTCATAAACCTCAACAGATAACCTATCTATTAAGCAGCTGTCAAGCATCGGGCTTAAACAACCTTTTAAACCTTGATAGATACTAGCTGTCGGGCTTTAAAATCTAGCACTTTTCCACTTGTTTCTTGGACAGATTTGCATGGCTTTAACACTTGAACTTGAACTCTTGTTCTTTGAAGTATTAAACACATTCTAGATCTACCCAATTACAAGTAAAGTGCGTTTTGTCAAAGGATTAACCAATTCTATGTTGACATATGTTCCTAACAATGATTCACATATGTCCTAACAATCTCCCCCTTTGGCAATCTATGATAAAACCACAACAAACAAATGAACATATAAGAAAAGTCATAAATTACTCAACTCATACTCACTTGTTGAATACAATAAAATCTATCCTAACACAAACTCTTGAAAAACTTTGCAAGAAGAGAGTTTATGGTAAGAAGACTTTGATAACCTGTATTTCTGAAACACTTTAAACAAAACTCATTACGGCATCTTAGTGTGAAACAAAAATAAAAGATTGCATACAATATATAAGAAGCATGTGCATAAAGTGAGAAAAAAAACAACACATGTAAAGATAGGTGAATAACATACATCAACATATATAAACCCAAATATAAGTACAATGTATATCAAATGGTCACAAGACCAATATACATGAGGTAAATGTAAAAGAAATAAAAGAAAATACATAAAAACCTCACTACATCCCTTATAGTATAAACACTCCCCCTATCACAAAAATCTCCTATACTAACTCTCCCACTATGTATATGACTATTTTCATATCAAAACTACTCCCTCTTTTTGTCACGAGTGACAAAGGGTATGTAAATCAAGTAAACATCTCATCATCACTGGAAGAGTTAGCACCATCGTCCTCATCAGCATCATCACTGCCAGAGCCATCATCACTCTCATCCTCTGAAGCCGGTGGAGATGGAGAAGTACAAGCAATGAAACCACCCATGGCAGCCTGTCGTCGTGCAATTCGACCAACACAGGTGTTCACCTGACATAACTCATCACTGAGTGTGTCAAGACGAGCATCCATGCATACAAGCTGTGCCATGATGGCCGCCTCGGTTGAAGTTGGGCCTCGCTCCGTCAAATGGTAGCAGCGTCTATAACACACATAACGGAAAAGTGTGTAAACTCTGGATAGGAGACAGAAAAATGGTGAAGGATCCGCGTGATAGCCGAAGGAAAAATGAGCTTATCACAGGTCGCTGTATCCCTATAGACATCTATAAGGGATAGAATAAAGTGAGAAGGGAAGTCAATAGAAATGTCCTCTAAGAGGGATAACAAAAATCAAGCATGAGGCTCTGTGATAGAGTTAGAGTGAGACAATGGATGAAGAATGAATGTCATCACCATGTTAAGGAATCTCGGACCTTTTGCAAAGCCTGAGCAAGGAGTGTTTTGACGATCACCCCAAGATGAAGGTGTCTCGCAGAAAAGAGATGAGAGTTCGTCTTTGGACACAGTCCTCAGACGATCACAACTGGGGTAGTCAGGATGCGCTACCCTCAGTACGTGTAGTACTTTGGATATAAGATCCGGAGTAACTACAATGCGCGTACCTCGAACACGAGTGACAAACTGAGGTACTGAAATATCGAATTCGTGCATGTTGGAGTAAAACTCTTGTATGATCACGGAAGGACAAGTGACCGGGATGCCACACAGTGACTCCTAACCCCTACTGTAGATGACAGTGAGAAGGTCAATATCGAAAAAATCTGATAAAACGACTTGGCGTTCCGAATGAATGCCTCGTCGTGAGAAGTTCTCTAAAAAGTCCTTTCGGGCTTTATCATCACAGAACCAAACAGAAGATGAAGTAGAATCAGCAAGGGAAGAAGAAGATGCCCCAGAACGAAGAAGGTTCTAGGACGAAGTGGATTTTCGTTTAGGTGCCATAGAGCAACTAACCGAAAGAGAGAGAAAGAAAGAAACACGCAGAAAAGTACCAACACAGATCAATATCAAAAAAGATAAATGAAGGTACGTATGCATAAAAAATGTATGAACATGTGACATGCAAACTTAAAAACATCATGGGCTCAGCCCAATCCAAACCTACCAGCACACATCATTGCAATAAAGTAAACACACATCTATGATGCATGAAACATTGTTATAATGCAGATGTGATGCAATGCATGAACATTGTGGATCATTTAAACAAAAAATATCCCAAAAATTTCACAAGAACTTCATCAATTTTTAAAAAACCACAAAATTTTTCAAAAACCCTAAAAGTTAGGTTAGAATGCATGAAATGTATGATAAAAGGATAGAAAGAAGATAATACCAGAGTAAAAATGCAAGGATCAGACCGAAGAATGAGTGGGGAAAATGAAGAGTGTGAGAGAGAAGTGTTTGGGAGAGTTGTTATAATGCAGATGTGATGCAATGCATGAACATTGTGGATCATTTAAACAAAAAATATCCCAAAAATTTCACAAGAACTTCATCAATTTTTAAAAAACCCCAAAAATTTTCAAAAACCCTAAAAGTTAGTTAGAATGCATGAAATGTATGATAAAAGGATAGAAAGAAGATCATACCAGAGTAAAAATGCAAGGATCAGACCGAAGAATGAGTGGGGAAGATGAAGAGTGTGAAAGAGAAGTGTTTGGGAGAGAGAGATGTGATTTTCTGTAGAGAGAGATCGAAGAGAAAATCGCGCTAAAGCATATATATAGAAAATCATAAAGCTCGATGGATCGAGAGGTGTCAAGAGGTGTCGAGCTTTAAAACGTGAGAAATAGCTATCAAAGAGCTATCAAAGAGCTATCGAAGAGCTATTGAGAATCTGTTAAGAGGTGTCCACAGCAAAAGGGGCTCGATGGATCGAGAAGCTATCGAGCATCTATTGAGCATCCTGAAAGTTCCTCGATGGATCGAGTAGCTATTGAGAAGCTATCGAGAATGCGATAAAAAGAAGTTGAAATGGCTCGATAGATAGCCTAGCTATCGAGAGGTGTCCAGCAGCTGTCGAGATTGCTAAAAAATAGTTTTTCAAAAAGAGAAAAAACACAGATATGAATGCAATCAAACATGCTACACAACCAAAGATCCAAACAATATTTTAAGCTCTCAAAATTATCTCTCAACAAGAAAAAAATGTCAAGCACATAGATCCAAAACACACACACACACAAAACAAGTCTAACTAATTTTATATTTCAAAAACAAGTTAAGACAGTTTAGTGAGCATACATTAACACACGTATTCCTTGTGATGGCCAAATCACATTGTACCTGCACATATATCAAGAGTAGCAAAGAATATTAAATGTTATGTGTGAAAAATATCACAAGATTGCATAAGTGTCTACATGTTATGACGATTTGAGATATGAGAAAATCACTTTAATTTACACACAATCATAACTGTTTGATGGGGATTATCACCTTCGAGGTACATCCTATAACTCCCACATCTCCTAGAAGACACGCTTGCAATCATATATAAAGCATTTTGATTCTTTTTGCTTTTATTTTTCTTTGCATATTTTTCTTTTAATAAGCATATCATGCATGGGCATATAAGAGAGAGAAAAGAGATACCCAATGATGTTAAGCTTTTGACATTGTACTTTTGCTATGCCGAAGCATACAAATGTCATTTCATGATTAGCGCACAACAGTGGTGAGATGGTTATTTATGCCTTTCTCTTAGGTTTTCTAGTCCTTCTTTTTAAAAACAGTGATACGAGTGTCAAGTACAAAAGATTACTTAATCTTACTTATTACAAACACAAGCCACAAAACTCACTTGCTTAGTTGTGCATAGAGATGCTTATCTAAGTTATAAAAGATACAAAATTTAGAAAACTTTGTTTCAATGGTCATCCAAGGTACACAAGTATCAATGTACACAAACACACACTGTTTTTGTATTTTTCTTATTTTTCAATTTTTTTTTTTATTTTATGAAAAACAAAATAAAGCAAAACTGAAAAATAAACAAACAAAAACATGTTAAATAAAACAATGCATAAAACTAGACTGACTCAAAATATGAAAGCAAAACACATAAATAATGCAAAACAAAAACAAGAAGGGAAAAGAGAGAGAAAATGACTAAATCACTTAGAGTCTTTTTCCTTCCACACCTTGGAAGAACCTTTCCGTTTAGCAAACCCTTGATCCAGCGGTGAGAGGGAAGAATTGAAACCGTTCAAGTTCGAAAGGAACATTAAGGCTTTGAGTAGATCTTCAAGAGGAGCAAGGAAGGATGGAAATTGATTCTAGTTTCCCGATGAGATCATACTGTTGCTTTGTTAAGTGGCTAACCACTTATAGCAATTAGGTCGAGTATGTCCAGCTACTCCACAGTGATGACAGATATGTTGCTTCTTTTGTTTAGGCTTTTGAGTGTTTCCCTTCTTAACCCTAGGGTTCTTAATCTCTTTCTTATCAAGCTTAGAAGATGCTCCTAAGATAGATTTATCCTTGTCTATGTTCTCACTAACTAACACATTTTTCACATCATTGTTCTCAAATTAAATATTATTAGTAGGAGAAACAAAAACAGTAGTACTAGCAGACGCAATACTAGGAGAAGAGAAATCATACCCTAAACCGGTTTGATCAGAAGCAGATTTCTGAAAACTGAGCATCTCATCAAGCTTTGCACTTGAAGTCCTTTCCAACTGAGTTCTGACTTGGAACAACTCTACCTCAAGTTTCTTGGTCTATTCAACTAGGAAGTTGTTCTCAAATCGCAGTGCTCCAATGGTCTAATTGGCTTCATCAAATTTCGTGGAGATTTCTTCTCGTTCAAGCTCTACTTCACTAAGCTTCTTGGTGGCCAACCTATACAACTTCTCATGATTTTTTGAGACCTTGTATAATTTTGCATAAGCTGTGTGGATATCATCCTATTCATCCATCTTCTCAAATTTAGACTCCAGCAAGTCCTCTTCTTTATCCACATCTTCAACAATCCCTTCAGTAGGATTTACAGTGGTAGTGAAGGCATTTAGGATTTCCTCATCCTTATTGTCAAAATCATCTTCAAGCTCGATGTCGCTCAACGTAGCAGCAAGTGCCTTGCTCTTCCCAATGGTTTTGAGATACTTAGGGCACTCTTGTTTCAGGTGACCGAAACCTTGACACCCAAAGCATTTTGGTCTTGAGGGAACAGTGTACTAACTGCCATCCCTAGCATCCTTCTTTCCTTTGTCCTGGTTCTTAAACAAAGACGAGCTAAACTGCTTGCGGTCTTTGTCAAATCTTTTAGCATTGGCATTCTTCATAAACTTTTTGAATTGTCGAGTGATATAGGATTTCATCTTAGAATTTTCATCGTTTGAAGACTCATCAGTGTCACTGCCCTTGGCCTTCAATGCCATGCTCTTTCCCTTACTAGATTTCCTTATCCTTGTCAAACCCAACTCATAGGTCTGCAAATTGCCAACCAACTCTGTCAAAGGAATTTTGCCTCAATTGCGGTGATCTTAGCATGAAATCTCTTGGGTAGAAATCTAAGCACCTTTCTGAAAATCTTGGGTTCAGGAATAGTTTCTCCAAGATTATAAGCCGAGTTCACTATGTCCTTGAGTGAGTTTGGCATAAAACTCATCAAATGACTCATTCTTCTCCATCTTAATATCTTTAAAACTCGTGGTAAGCCTCTGAAGTTTTGAATCCTTGACAACCTTAGTTCCTTCATAGGTTGTCTAAAGGATGGTCCATGCTTCCGTAGTAGTTTCAGTAGAGGATATCTTCTTGAACTCCTCATTCATGACTGCACTGAATAAAGCATTCAATGCCCTACTGTTAAAGTTAGTCGTCTTGATCTTAGCATCATCCCAATCAATCGGTGCTTCCTTAAGCTCTAATACCACTTGTTGGGAAATTTAGACTCCGGTTGATAGAATTAACAGGTTTTAAATCCAAGTTGTTAATTAGATTTATTGTGAATATAACTTGTTAAAACAAACAAACATCAATATCATGTTAATAATGAATGCAGCGGAAAAGTAAATAAGACAAGATATGATGACCCAGGAAAACCAATGAAACCAACCAGTTTCACAGTAAAAAAACCTGGGAGGAAACCTTCCCAAAAGCAATCCACTATAGTAAAGAGAAGTTTCAGATCTAATACAAAACCTTTGTCTCTAGACTCTACTATCCCCGTAGATGAACTCACAGCAGAAACCTTCTACCGCTTTAGAACCTCTGAACTCTTCAATATATGAATGCCACCCTTTTTGTTGCACGAATCTCAGTACGTGACTAACCAATTGTGCGGATCCCATTACGCGACTTAATCACCAACTAGAAGAAGATGTTGGCTGCAAAGTTCTTCACTTCATCAAGAATGAAGATCAAGAAGTACTTAGTTACAAAACCCTAAGGCGCAAAAGACGCAGAGCTTCTTTCAAAGAGAATAAGGCATCGGTCACCTTTTGCATATGTTCTCCTTGTATTCTCTTATGTGACGGCCTCTAAAATAAGCCTTATATAGGTCTAGGGTTGTGAGAAAAGAAACCCTACACAAATACATAAGCCTGACCCAAAAATCAAATTTGAAAATCTGAATTCATGTAACCTCGATAGATACCTCGATCGATCGAAAGGTGTCGAGCTTTAAACCTCAATAGATGGCTAGGTGTTAAGAAGGTGTCGAGTAGACAGAAGATTTCTCGAACGATCCACCAGCTGTCGAGAAGGTGTCGAAATTGCGATGAGAAAATACCTAAAAAGCTCGATAGATAACCAACTGTTAAGAAGGTGTCGAGCAGCTGTCGAGCTATCTGTCTACAGGTGTCGAGCTATCTGTCCAGCTTTAATGAACACCTTTTCTTCACTTGTTTCTTAGTCCAATCTCCATGGCTTTAATACTAGACTTGAACAACATGTTCCTTGAAGTATTAAACACATCCTAGATCTACCCAAATACAAGTAAAATGCATTTTGTCAAAGGATTAACCAATTACACAAAATATGTCCTTAACAATCTCCCCCTTTGGCAATCCGTGACAAAACCACAACAAACAAATGAACATATGAGAGAAGTCATAAAACACTCAACTCATATTCACTTGTTTAATATAATAAAATCTATCCTAACACAAACTCTTGAAAAACTTTGCAAGAAGAGAGTTTATAGCAAGTAGACTTTGACAACCTATTTTTCTGAAACACTTTAAACAAAACTCATTAAGGCATCTTAGTGTGAGACAGGAATTATAGATTGCATACAAATAAGAAACATGTGTATGGAGATAGAAAAGAAACAACACATGTAAATGTGCAAACATGGTCACAAGACCGATGTACAAAAAGAAGGAAGTAAGCACTCCCCCTAACAAAATGAAACACATCTCCCCCTTACAAAGGAATGTATTTCTCCCCCTAACTTGTAGAATCTTAAAGAAAGAAACCACAAAATCTCCACAATTTCTACCTCTTTTTGTCATGATTGACAAAGGGTACAAGAAGTTAGAAAGCTTCACATGAGAAATATAAAGATGATCAGGAATGATCAAGGGGGTACAAAGAAATCCATATAAATGCATGAATGTAATGAAACGAAATGCTATGGATGACAAGATAAAAGAAGGATGCAAAATATGTGAAAAACAAATCTCTCAAAAAAAAAATGTTAAGCACATTGATCCCAAAACACACACACACTAAACAAGTCTAACCAATTTTATATTTCAAAAATAAGTCAAGATAGTTTAGTGAGCATACATTAGCACATGTAAACCTAGTGATGGCCAAATCACATTGTACCTGCACATGTATCAAGAGTAGCAAAGAATATTGCGTGTCGTGTGTGTGAAAAATATCGCAAGATTGCATAAGTGTACACATGTTATGACGATTTGAGATATGAGAAAATCATTTTAACTCACACACAATCATAACTGTTTGATGGGGACTATCACCTTGAGGTACATCCTATAACTCTCACATCTCCTAGAATACACGCTTGCAATCATATTTAAAGTATTTTTAATCTTTTTGCTTTTTATTTTCTTTGCATATTTTCTTTTTAAGCATATCATGCATGGGCATATAAAAGAGAGAGAAAAGAAATACCCATTGATATTTGACATTCCAATTTTGCTATGCCGAAGCATATAAATGTCATTGACACTGCACTTTTGCTATGCCGAAGCATATGGGTGTCATTCATGATTGGCGGGCAACAGTGGTAAGATGGTTATTTATGCCTTTCTCTTAGGATTTTCTAGTTCTACCCGTCAAAAAGAGTGATATGAGTGTTAAGTCTAAGAGATAACTTAATCTTACTCATCACAAACAAGAGCCACAAAACTCACTTGCTTAGTTGTGCATAGAAATGCTCATCTAAGCTACAAATGATACAAAGTTTAGAAAACTTTGTTTCAATGGCCATCCAAGGTACACAAGTACCAATGTACACAAAACACACACTGTTTTTGTATTTTTCTGATTTTTCCTTTTTATTTTTATTTTGAAAACAAAACAAAATAAAAACTAAACAACCAAACAAAAACAAACAAACAACATGAAAGCATGAAAGAAAGATGCATATGCATGAAGACATGATAGAAAAATGCAGATGCATGAAAGCATGATTCCAAAAACAGATAAGAAATCAAGCAAAGAAAATCCAACTTTAGATAGAAAGAATTAAAACAGAGGACAAACAAAAAAGACAATTAAGTTTTAGGCTCCTTTCTCACCCACACAGCACGAGTTTTTGGCCGTGAAGATAAAAAGGCACGTGTCCTAGTATGTCTACTAAAGGACATAGAAGAACTAGAATTCTCCTGAAATTGAGTTAAAAAACTCAAAACTTTTAATAACTCTCCAAACAAAGGTGTAGGTCCTTAAGAGGAAACCTGTGACTGTTTAGACAATTGCTTTTGAGGATACAACTTAAAGCAATTAGGACGAATATGTCCAGAAACACCACAATGGTGACAAACATGAGGTCTATTAAAGGATTTAGAATTAGACAAATCAGTTTTGAATTTCATACCTTTATTACCTTTCTCAGATTGTGGCACAAAGACAGTCCTTGATCCAGAAGCCGTGGAAGAGGAGAGACCGGAGGAAACAGCATATCCTAAGCTAGTCTTATCAGAACTAGGCTTTTGAGTACTCAATACCTCATCAAACTTTGCACTAGACATCCTCTCTATTTGAGTTATAGCTTGACTAAGCTCAACCTCAAGATTCTTGACCTTCTCTTCTAATGAGGTGTTCTCTATAACAAGAGTTTCAACTAACCGTGTAATCTCATCTAGTTTGACTAACAGATCTATTTTTTCAGTTTTTATCTTATTAAGCTCTTTTCTACAAAGATGAGAAGTCTTTTCAGAATTTATGAATTCAGTGCATAGCTTATCATAGGCTTCCTAAAGGGTCATATTCTTGGGTACTTCATCATCAAAAGAATCCTCACTGTCACTAGCACTTTCCACAATCACCTTATCGGTTGAAGCAGCAAAGGCCATAACGTGTCGACATTCATCCACATACTCATCAGAAGAGTCATCCTCAGTATCACTCCAGGTAGCAACCAACCATTTATCTTTTGACTTCTTGGTCTTTTCCTTCATGAGGTAGTTTGGGCACTCTATCCGCATATGACCAAAACCTTTGCACTCATGGCATTGAATAAGAGGTTTCTCATTCTTGCTCTTCCTAGAGGATTTAGATTTCCTAGAAGGATTGCCCTTATCCTTTTTCCTAAATTGAAGAAGTTTGATAATCTCATCAATTATGAAGGTTAGATCCTCATCCTCATTTTCACTTTCATTCTCATCTTCAGAGTCCTCAATCTCTTCTTCTATACCCTTTTGATCCAAGTTTTTACTTTTTCCACCTTTTCCCATTGAGCCTAATCCCATCTCATAGGTTTGAAGGTTCTCTACAAGCTCAATCAAAGGAATTTGATCAATGTCCTTTGCTTCTTCAATGGCAGTGATCTTGGCATGGAATCTTTCAGGTAAGGACCTAAGGATTTTTCTAACAATCTTGGATTCTGCTATAGATTCTCCAAGGTTGAAGGCAGAATTCACAATATCCTTGAGTTTAGCATAGAACTCATCAAATGTCTCATCCTCCTCCATCCTTATTTCTTCAAAACTACTAATAAGTTGTTGAAACTTCACAGTCTTTACTAGCTTGGTACCTTCATAGGTGGTCTCAAGAATGCTCCATGCTTCCTTGGCAACTTCTGTAGATGATATTTTCTTGAATTCCTCATTGGTCACCCCACAAAACAAAGTATTCAATGCCCTACTGTTGAAATTTGCCGCTATGATTATTGCATCATCCCAATCCACCGGCGCTTCCTTTGGCTTAATCCAGCTAACTTCAACAGCTTGCCATACCTGTTCACCTAGAGCTTACAAAAAATCTTTTATACGAACTTTTGAGTACACATAATTAGTTCCATCAAATAAAGGAGGAATAAAAAGAGATTGTCCTCTATCCATGACAACAGGGGTCAATGGATCACACTCAGGAAATCAATCCAATTAGAGTGAACCCGCTCTGATACCTCTTGTTGGGAAATTTAAACCTCGATTGATAAAATTAACAAGTTTTAAATTCAAATTGTTAATTAGATTTATTGTGAATACAACTTATTAAAACAAACAAATATCAATATCATGTCAATAATGAATGCAGCGGAAAAGTAAATAAGACAAGATATGATGACCCAGGAAAACCAATGAAACCAACCAGTTTCACAGTAAAAAAATCTGGGGGGAAACCTTCCCAAAAGCAATCCACTATAGTAAAGAGAAGTTTCAGATCTAGTACAAAACCTTTGTCCCTAGACTCTACTATCCCCGTAGATGAACTTACAGCAAAAACCTTCTACCACTTCAGAACCTCTGAACTCTTCAATATATGAACGCCACCCTTTTTGTTGCACGAATCTTAGTACATGACTAACCAATTGCGCAGATCCTAGTACGCAACTTAATCACCAACTAGAAGAAGATGTTGGCTGCAAAGTTCTTCACTTCATCAAGAATGAAGATCAAGAAGCACTTTGTTACAAAACCCTAAGGCGCAAAGGACGCAGTAACTTCTTTTAGAGAGAATAAGGCATCGGCCACCTTTTGCATATATTCTCATTGTATTCTCTTATGTGACGGCATCTAAAATAAGTCTTATATAGGTCTAGGGTTGTAAGAAAAGAAACCCTACACAAATACATAAGCCTAACCCAAAAATCAAATCTGAAAATCTGAATTCTCGTAACCTCGATAGATACCTCGATCGATCGGGAGGTGTCGAGCTTTAAACCTCGATAGATAGCTAGGTGTCGAAAGGTGTCGAGAAGACAGAAGATTTCTCGATCGATCCACCAGCTGTCGAGAAGGTGTCGAGCAACTGTCGAGCTATCTGTCCACAGGTGTCGAGCTATCTGTCCAGCTTTAATGAACACATTTTCTTCACTTGTTTCTTGGTCCAATCTTCATGGCTTTAATACTAGACTTGAACAACATGTTCCTTGAAGTATTAAACACATCCTAGATCTACCCAAATACAAGTAAAGTGCGTTTTGTCAAAGGATTAGCCAATTACACAAAATATGTCCTTAACCAGCCTATCTCTACAGTTTGCCACACTTTCTCATCTAAAGACTGCAAGAAAGTTCTCATGCGTACTTTCTAGTATGCATAATTAGTGTCATCAAATAAAAGGGTATAATAAGAGACTTTCCTCTATCCATGAAAAACAGGGGTCAATGGATCACACAGTAAAGATTAAAACCTAATCAGAGTGTGTCTGCTTTGATACCACTTGATAGGCCAAAAATGTATTGACCCCTTGTGATAAATTAACCAATTAATTAGTCAAGTTAATTAATTAATTCAATTAGCATGCAATAAGCGTGGTAGCACATACAAATCACTAACTAAGTTAAAATGCAGCAAAAAATAAATTGACACGATGATTTGTTTATGAATGAGGAAAACCTGCACAGCAAAAACCCCACCGGGTGATTTTAAGGTCACCACTCCCGAGAATTCACTATTATCACAACAAGCGATTACAAGTAAAGGAATCACAGTACTTTATACCAACTTACAATTAAACCCTTACCCCAATACCCAATTGAACTTATTCTGTAATCATAGTACCATATAATAAGAGACTTTCCTCTATCCATGAAAAACAAGGGTCAATGGATCACACAGCAAAAATTAAAACCTAATCAGAGTGTGTCTGCTCTGATACCACTTGATAGGCCAAAAATGTATTAACTCCTTGTGATGAATTAACCAATTAATTAGTCAAGTTAATTAATTAATTCAATTAGCATGCAATAAGCGTGGTAGCACATACAAATCACCAACTAAGTTAAAATGCAGTAAAAAATAAATTGACTCGGTGATTTATTTATATATGAGGAAAACCTATACAGCAAAAACCCCACCGGGTGATTTTAAGGTCACAACTCCCGAGAATTCACTATTATCACAACAAGCGATTACAAGTAAAAGAATCACAATACCTTATACCAACCTACAGTTAAACCCTTACTCCAATACCCAATTGAACTTATTTTGTAATGACAATCTCTCATTTTCAATGCACGGCTCCTAATACGTGACTAACCAATTCGATGCGCGAATCCCAGTACACGGCTTACTCACCAACTTGAGAAAGATGTTGGCTGCAAAGTTCTTCAGTTCATCAACACGATGAAGATCACAAAGCTACTTAGTTACAAAACCCTACGGTGTACAAACACAGCAGCTTCTTGAATACAAAAATGAACTAAGGCATATGTCTCCGATTCACAATACGCTTGTAAAAAACTTTTGCATTGAGTTGCAACATCTGTGACGGCCCTTAAAACAATCCTTATATATGTTTAGGGTTGTAAGAAAAGAAAACTCAAACATCTATTCACGGATTGGAGTGAAATCAGCTTTAAAAAGCTGATTTTCATAAACCTCGACAAATAACCTATCTATCGAGCAGCTGTTGAGTATTGGGTTTAAACAGTCTTTTAAACCTCGATAGACACTAGTTGTCAAGCTTTAAAATCCAACACTTTTCCACTTGTTTCTTGGACGGATTTGTTCCTTAAAGTATTAAACACGTATTAGATTTACCCAATTACAAGTAAAGTGCGTTTTGTCAAAGGATTAGCCAATTCTATATTGACATATATGTTCCTAACAATGATTCACATATGTCCTAACAATGATTCACATATGTCCTAACAAGAGAGACAGAGGAGAGAGAGGAAGAGAGAGAGGAAGAATAAAAATGAATAAAAAATGATAAAGAAAGAATATTTAAATGAAGTGTTAAAAAAATAGAAGTTTTGATGTAAGGGATATTGTAAAATAATGTGTTATATATTATAAAGTTGGTATTTTTTGATGCTAAATGCTAAAATTTTTAAAATGTTTGATAGGAATGCTCTAAGAGGCCATTCATATTGATGAATGATTATTAATGATTTATAATGCCGGTTAGTGATCCATAAGTCATAAGTTACTAGCTTAAAGCATGTTCAACACGTGGGTGTGTTTATCTATTTGTTGTGCACGTCGAATAACTCATTATTGGCCAATGCACATCCTTATAACTTATATATAGTTACCATTTCAACAATCAAGTGATTGAATTTAGTTGAATAACCTAACATACCACACCTAAAAATTATATTTAAATTTTACCAACAGGAAGGAAAAAAAAAACGAAAGTGGGCCCATAAGCCTAGTAGCTAGAGGCTGGGATGGACTTTGCAGGCACTTGGCCCCGAAACTAGAAGATCAAGAAAGAAACTCACGCTTCTAAACTTGATGGACAGTGATGAAGGCCCATGAATGCCTGATCTATTGCCCAGAAGTAGTGCTTTTAGATGAGCTTTTACACGGAAAAACATACCACACGAACATGCACACACATGCTCCGGAAGGTGATAAAAGTTGAGTTTCCACTGCAATAGGAATGGATTTTGTTTTTCTTTTTCTTTTTTTTCTTTTCTTTGGGTCCTTCCCATATTTATGGATTAGCTACAACTGATAGTACCTAATGGCCAAAACCCTCAAGTTTCACTTGGACTCAAAAGTCTAATGGGGGGCTAAAAAATAGGAGTAGTTTTTTGCGGTTTTCGTTGAGAGCATCTGAATATGTTGAACTTGATCCGACAAATTTTAAAGAATTTTGAGCCCAAGGAGTGCCCCAGTATAGTTGAATACGAGGTATTGACAGTTTTAATTGAATATGGATATTCAATTAAAACTGTTTTAGTAAAAGGAGTGCCCCATGTATTGAGCCCAAGGAGTGCCCCATGTATTTAATTTTTATTTTCTATTTTAGTAAGAGATATCTTTTACTAAAATAGAAAATAAAAATTAAATACATGTTATATATGCATTTTGATCGATTGGTCTTATTTATTTCAGTTCTCTAATTTTATTTTTGTTCAATTAAGTTTTCTAAATTTATAATTTATTCAATTCAGATCTTTCATCTAATTTCATTAAAAAATTGTTGTTAAGTATGCAATTAACTAATGAAAAAAATATTTGGAAAAAAAAATTCTCACATAAAAAATCTATATAATTTTTTTATTAATGTTATAGAATTTTTTATGTGAGAAAGATATTTTTATTACAATTTTTTTAACAAAATTGGACCTAAAAAGAACTGAATTGATTCAATTTAAAATTTAAAATACTTATTTGAACAAAAGTAAAATGAGAGTATTGAAATGAATTTCAATCCAATTTAATTAGAGGGTGTAATCTGCATTTTAGTCTTTATTTTATATATAAATATATGCAAAATATTTGAAATTAATGGTATCTGTTCTATGATTATTATTCTTTACAATTTGACCAAGACATCAAAAAAATTCTTTTGGGTGCATTAGGAATTCAATCTAAGTTCGTTCTATGATTAGTGTACTTTACAATATTCAACTACAATCATTAGTCTATCTCTTTGGAATTCCATAAAGGATATTATTATCATTATACTATCACTTAAAATTAATTAAAATCCTCTTAATTAGCCTTATTATCATTCCTTCAAAATGTGATACTGGGGAAGGGATTGAGAGTTTGAAACTATCTTACTATCACTTCCATACTCAAGAAGTGCTATTTGATTTGAGATGAATGGATTATACTTGAAACATTACTGAATGATTCAATGAGGCCAGCTTAATACACCTCTAACATTAGTTTATTTTTGGTTCAATAATGATGAGAGTTTATTTATTTATTATTGTATTTTTGTTTCCTTTGGGTTCCATTCCAATGACTGGAATATCCGAAGGCTATGTTTATGTTGCTTCAGATTCATTCTTCTTATTTTATTTACCATAAACTATTTTATTCATTGTTGTCTTCTGTATAGAAGCAGTACTAGATATTAAACATATACATTCTCAAATCAAGCTACAAACAAATTTTTACAACAATAAGGAAGGGCCGAAGGCATTGTAGTGGTGGTCCTATCTAATATCAGCACAATAGAAGTAGGACTTTTCAAGTGGTGCGTTTTTTTTTTTTACAAAAACCTTTACTTTCTTATCTTCTTTTAAAAAATTGTTGTATCTAACACAGCTTTTAATTGTACACATGAAATGAATATAAATTGCAGAAGCGTAATTTAAAACACGATTTAATTCTAATTGAGAATGCACTTATAAGTGATAAAGCACCTATACTTTTCTATAAGCACGGTTTCCATTAACCACTTTTAAGATAATTATAAAATTTTTACTTCTAGAGTACTTTAAACATTATATTATAAAAAGTAGTAGGTGTTCTTCAATTCAAATCATTAAAAAGATACCGTTCAAAAAAAATCATTAAAAAGATACAACGACAAAAAAACTTTGTTGGTGGCAAATGTTAAGGTGATTTCACCTTCCTTATTATCTGCAGTGCTGGATGCACCATTGCATTGGAGTGGTGCTGCTTAAAAGATTCCAAACACAATACTTGATTTCTTTTACTTGTTCCCAGTTCAATTCTTAATCCAAAGAAGAATTAAAACTTTTTTTAAACAAAAGTTACCCACTAGGGTTCAAGGACCACCCTTTTTTTTTAATCTTTTCGTTGGATATGTCTAATGAGACCTATAAAAGTATAAACTTTATTTTATTTTTTTCTTGGCTGGAAGTATAATAAATACAGTGTCTTCTTGTTCTCTCTTTCCTTAAAGCCTATATCCTCGGTTGCAATGGAGGCTTTAATACTAAACCACGAACGATGTCAATAACAATAGCATATATGTCAATAAATTGGACAGCTTGTCTCGCACTGACAACTTCTTCAATTTTATTTATTTTAATTTATGAATCTCCTTTGGCTTTAAGTTACGATGAATTGATCATGATTGATGATTCATGAACTGAACTATACTGAAGAGTGAAAGGGTCGAGGGGTATGGCCCTTCAGGGACAGGGTTAGCCATAATCACGTGAGTAAAAACATTCTCTGATGTCATCATCTATATATACATGCATGGCAGATTGTATTGATGCTGGGCAATGGGCATCCGAGGAGGTTGGGTCAACGATCACGGCGCGTGGATGGGCCCAAATCCAATACAAATTAAACTTTGTTCGTTTCCTCTCTTTGGGGCAAACGTCACGTGAACGCCCATGTCCTACACGATTCCATGTCGGCACGTATTTATCCTCTTTTTGATAAGACTTTGACAAGACTGGCCCACCCTTTTGTCCATGAGATATTCTCGAAAATCTCGTGCACCGAATGTGCGGTGGATGGAAGTTAAAGAGTTTGTTTAGTAAATCCATTCAAATACGTATTTTCAGTTTTTAAACAATATTATATGTATTTTTATTTATTTTTTCACTTATACATATTTTATAACACATATTTTCTTTCGGTTTTTAAATACATGTACCAAACATTCTCAAGATTTCTGAACTTACTGTATGACATTCAAGTTCATTGACAAGAGGAATTAATCGTGTAAGTGTAAGCCTCCAAAATTTTGAAAAATGTAATTATTATTGAGATTCATTCACGTTAATAAATGTCTGAATTGAATAAATTTGAAAGTTTTTTTTTTTTTTTTTTTTTTTGAGAAAGAATAAATTTGAAAGTTGGATAAATCAATTGAATAAAAGTAAAGTTAGAGGGTTGAAACATCATAATGATAAGAATTTATTTTTCATGAAAAGAATATTACAATTTCAAAGAAAAATTAAATCAATGAGTTTCATATGGTGTTAATTTACTTACTTCTCATAAAGTGTTATATTTCAATAGAAAACTCTTTAAGCAAATACATATATATATATATACACACATTTATGTGTTTATCTATACTATTAATAAGAATATTCCTATTTGTATTTGTTATCTATTTAAATTCAAATACTTCAACTATCTTTATCAAAGAAAAAAAAATTACTTCCAAAAAAAAAACCCCACTACCTCACATAAAAACTACTCATTCTTATTCTGAAATTTTTATGGTTTTTTTTTTTAATTCTTTAAAACATTCCAAAAATTTTGTTATCCAAATTCTATACAGCTATCATAAATCCTCATTCATCCACACTAACGTATATTATCTTTATTTTTTTGTTCAAATCTCAAATTTTGTTTACTTATTACAATTCTTATCACAATCAATAAATTCAAATGTCCCATTGGTTTTAACTTCTTATGGTTCTCTATCTCATTTTAAACATTATTTCACGATACCTTACCTCCTTCTTAAAAAAAAAATAAATAAATACACACGTTTATTTATATATCACTTTTAAACATTATAACACTAAATAAAAAAATAAAAAAATAAAAAATAGTATTATTGCACGTACAAATCACGTCTAATATATGTATATTGAGATTAAAATTTGGTCTCCCAAACAAAAATTGATAGTTGCTAATGTCCATTGAACTCACGATCGAGTGTGTTTGGAAATAACTATTGTACCCTTTTTTTAACAAAATAAAATAAAATAAAGTAGTATGCTTATACTTATCCCTTTGGAACATGATCATATAGACTCCGTCCCAGATATGTTGACAGACCAATAATATCTTGTCATATCATCATCCTCCCATATCACATTCCGAAATATATTAATTGGAATGTTTATTATATATTCTCTTCTCTATGTCCCGTAAAAATAATTTATTTGACAAAAGCACAAGTTGTCTAGTTTTAAAAACAACCATTCATGAAATATTTTTCTTCTTAAAACCAAAGAAGTTTAAAAATCAACAATAATAAATTCTTTATGCCCACTTGCAACTTTGTTCTTTTATTTTACTTATTTTTTAGAAACAAGTACCTTATACTATTCTTCCCATCAAAATAAAAAAGGTACCTTATACTATTACTTATATATACTAATGCAAAAATAAAATATATATAGTAATAGAAAAAACGCAAAGGATATATTTGATTTTGAGAATATTACTTATATACTAATACAAAAATAAAAGATAGTAATAGAAAAACGCACAGGATATATTTGATTTTGAGAATGGACAACTACATTGAGATGTCCAAAATGAGAAATAATGTTGACTATATTTATAAGAAATGGACAACCATATCATGATAATTAGGAATGAAAAATGTTCTCATGAAGGGCATTCGCCTAACCAACCCTGTCTTGATAAATAATTAATTTTAACTTTTTTTATATATAAATACCTTATTACCAACCCAAAAAAATAATAATGATAACTAAATAATTCTCTCTCCAAATACTCTCATTAGCATTGTGAGTGACATGATGTGTGATCGATAGCTCCATGTAAGCCATCCAAAGTATAGGCCCACGTGTACACCACTAACTAAAAGGGTAGAGAATGAGATTCATCACCTAGTTTAGGTCCCAAAATCACTTTGAACCTCTATGTATGGGTCTAATAAACCAACTTTGAGTTTGGAGTTAAAGTATGGACTTGGAAAAGTGTTAAGTACTCAAGCCCTCCCGACCAAGTGGGCTAGCCTTCACTAGTGTCGTTAAGTCATTTTTTAAGATATAGGAGATTATTAAAGGACCATATTCTAATCATGCATTTGTTGTTCTAAATAAAATACACAGTGAGTTTCGTATCGCTATCAAGATTAAGTTTATGTCTCTTCGTGCGATTGATGGAAGAGCTCACTAAATCAGTTCAAAATGAAGTCCTTTGGTGTATGTTTTTAGTAGAGTGATAAAATTTTAGTAGATAAAACTAGAAGGAGAGTTAATACCAATTTAGAAATTTGAAAAAACGCTCTATAATTTAAGGTTTTCCATTTAAAAGGACTAAAATAGAGTATATGAAATGTAAGTTTAATAAAAGTAAAAACATAGATGATAGAGCGGTAAGACTTGATAGTTAAAAGATACTAAAGAGTGAGAGTTTTTGTATCTTGGATCGATAATTCTTAAAGATTGAGAGATTAAAAATGATGTGAATTATAGAACAAGAGTAGGATGGATAAAGTGTAGAAGCAGATTAAGAGTATTGTATGATCGTAGAATACCTATTAAATTAAAAAGAAATTTTATAACATTATTATACAACTAGCTATGCTCAATGGTATCGAATGTTTGGCCTTTTAAGAATCAACATATTCATAAAATGAGTATAGCTGAAATAAAAAAATTAAAATGAATAAGTAAAAAATACATAAAAAGATAGGATTATAAATGAGAAAACCCGCTTTATGACATAGGTGGCTTCTAGAGTACGTACCACATCACCATACTCAGAAAGCAATCTAATAATTTTCCGTCCAAATAACCTACACTATCAAAACCTATTCACGCACCACCCACGTACGTCAAGCATTAGTCCCACAGTCTCACTCCCACTTAGTAATTGGGTGGCTTTAGAATCACTCCAAGGGCCGGATGTCTGCTCTGAAAGCATGAGTAATCCTCCAATGAAGGTTATTTATAGTTATAGATATTAGATACCCATTCATGATCACGAAGAGTAAAGAATATTTGTTATAAACAAATAAGTTTTTGTGGAGCTAAGCATACCCAGCATCCCGAATCTCATGGACCAACATGGATAGCAAATGAGCAACGTCAGCGGCATTTAATTACTTTCAGGTAGAACCATGATGCCAACTTGCATTAACGTTAACAATTCCATCCACGCTGTTGGCTAGGCTGTCAACTACAATTCAGTCTTGAGTGAAAATGATGTATTTGTAACTTGTAAGTGACCTAGCTACTAATAATAAGGTTATCTTAATGAATCAAGCAATGCTATTTTGTACTTCCAAGTTTCACCAAGACTTTTTCTTTCAGCTCGGTTTCTAACGGAACTTTAGCTTAATTAATCTAGAAAATGAGGAAAGACCATTACTTCCAACCTGGTACGTACCCAAGTGAAAATTATCTTGATCAATCTTGAAAAAATATAAGAAAAAATAGTAAAGGGAAATTCAAATCAGTCATTCTCATTTCGTTTTCCTTATGTCTTCCTAATGGTACATTTGAATTCAGGGGGAGAGAAGGGGAGTAGAGTAGAGTAGAGTGGAATAAAATTAGCCCAAAATTAACCTATTTTTAACTAACTCTACTTTCCTCCCCTCCCTTGCTCCTCATTCCAACCAGACTCTTAATTTTGTAACTAATGATGTGGACAATGAACACCTGCGAAAATGAAAAATCAGGAGTACACTAACGCAGTGTTGGCCAAATTGTTTCAGATACTTAAGTCTACCAAAAGAAATATAGAGAATTTCTAATATTTAGTATATTACTTTTGATAACGCATATAGTTTTGTTTTTATTGAATTTTCGCTATACATTTCCTCTTATTTTTAGCTGTAATGGAAATTGTAGAGTTTGAATTAACAATCCTAACTCATAGGAACACGTTCAGATGGACCAAAAAGATATTTAGTCAAGAGTACCTATTTGAAGAGAAAATATACTATTGTCCCGTAGATGTGTCCTCCCTCTCTCACGTGGAATGCCTATTCCACTGTTCCATATTTAATTGGATTGGGTTGGACTCTAGTTATTACCTATTTGAAGAGAAAATATACTATTATCTGGTAGATGTATTCTCTCTGTCTCTCACATGGAATGCCTACTCTACTGTTTCATATTTAATTGGATTGGGTTGGACTCTAGTTAGTGACTCAGTCCGATCAACCTGAACAGAAGTTCTAAAAAGTCTGAGGTTTGATCTAAACTGAATGCATCTTCCAAGCAATGCTAAAGTCAAATTTGTCATTCGTGCTAAACTCACTTGCAGCTTCAGGGTTAAAAGGTGATCGCGTGGGTAGTTGATAGGTACAGCAGTTAAGCTAAATTCTAAAGAGTGCGACTGCGCTAAATTAGTGGAGCTCTAATAATAACGTAGATATCTTTCCTCGGTGTAATTTAACATATGTATGTAATATGAGTATGACTATTGCTAAGCAGATCTTTTGGGTTCAAAATTCAAATTCTATTCTAAAAAGTTCATGATATAAAAAACAAAATAGTGTTTATTTACAATCACGCGTGTAGAATTTAGGTATGAAAATTTGAAAATTGTCTTCATCATGACAAGGGGGGATAGGTTTGGCATTAACTAGATGATGTGATATTTTGCTTTTGTTTGCAAATCGTTTATTAGTGAGTAATTATCAATTACTCTTTTTTTTTTCTTTTTTTTTTATACAAAATAGAAATTCTACTCTAACCTAATTTAAATTTATATGTATGTGAAATTCCCTCCTGGAGACTTGAACCGCGGCCATTATCCTCCACACCCTACAAGCACTTATAATTGTAGAGTAACTACCACACTAAGAGTGTATGGTGGTATTATCAAGTACTTTGAGAATAAGGTGACATAATGCTCTTTTTCTTACATTTATGTCAAATCCTATTAATTAAATTCATGGTAGGTTCACTGTAAATATAAGAATAATACTCTGTTCACAATATTTTCACAACAATTCCTAATTAATAAATTATTTTTATATTTATTATTGATTATAATCCAGATCCTTCAATAAAATTATTTTTTTATCTTTCTCTAAATATAAGAGGAATAAACGTCATGTCACTATATTCCAAAAAATCCAAAAATACCTAACAATTTTCCTTTATTATCCCATGCTTTCTTTTTCTTTTCTTTCTATTTTTTTTTTTTTTTTTTTTTTTTTGGCTAAACATAAACGGGAGCCTTGACAAAATCGGTGCCAAGTCTTTACAAAAGCAACTTGACGGAATCACTCAATCCAATAAAATCATTATTTAAAATCCAATGACTTTGTCAAGTTGCACAATTTTAAATTTTTTTTTTTCTTCCACAAGAAGACCTTAAAACGGGAACAAAATCGAAAAGGCTCGAATAAACGACTCAGCTTTTGGTATTGCTCCTCTTTATCTTTCATTATTATAACATAAACAAAAATTATTTTTTTTAAAAAAATATTAAGTGTTTGGACCTACCGGCTAAGATATGCGGTTTTACCATAATATATATATATATATATATATATATATATATATATATCTTTCATATTTAAATGGGGTTGATATGCACCAAGAAGCTTGGAATTTGTCGTGGTTGCCCAGATTCAATGAAAGAGAGCGGTTGTGAAATCCGCGTCACAGCTTATCCTTGTCTTGCTTTGAATAATTTTGCTGGCCACCCAATCTATATTCCTGTCGTCTCCACTCTCCACGTGTCTTCTCTATTTTTCTTTTCTATGTATCTTCCTTCTTGGACTGTTATGCCCTTGGTTAATTACCAGGCAACATGACATGTTTATAGTCAAATAATTTTGTATCATCTTTCTTCATTAAAACTGCTGGGGCAAAGCAAAAAAAAAAAAAAAAAACTATTAACGCATAGAAGCTCCATGAAGGTCTATTGGACTCTCAAAAAAAATCCTTGAAAATTGTTGGACTCTTAAGGAATCTCATACTTCACTTCCACGAATGACTTTAATCTCTCGCAAAATCATGCATTGGCTACTTGAAGCAGCTCATATGGTACCTAAATCCTATTGTGGTCCAAGACCACATATCTCACACATAATAGGGTATAGTGGTTTGGAATGTTGTGGGACAACTTTTCGGAAATGGCAAGCATGTTACATGACAATGTATGCTTGGCTATATGCTTAAGGGAATGAAAAATCATGTCACAAACCAAAGTGTGTGTGGATGCTCTAAACTCACAGTCACATCTCAATCTTTCTTCCCCTAAATTATATTTTTTTGGTTAGTGTTACAGCTCAATTAGTACAATATATGTGGAAGTCAGCTATGCTTGTTTGGTAGTACTGCTAGAAGCAAATCCAAGGGTATCTTCGCTTTTTTAAAAAAAATATAATTGATTTACATGTAGATCTAACTTGTCACTACTATAAATCACTACATGACAAGCTCTATTTTTTGAAATGGAAATGATTTGGAATTAAACCATAAAAGAAGAGTCATACAGAGCAGCCTGCAAAGCAAGGCAGTAAACAACACATTACAACATATCAAAATGAAGAAAAGAGGCTACAAAAGGAGGCGTAACTCTTTTCCAAAGGTGCTGAGTTCCAGATCTTCTAGCATGTTGGGCAAGCTCGTGGGCCACTGTGTTGAAATTTCTGCTTAAATGCTTGAATAGGCAAGTCTCAAAGGACTCACTAGCCTGAAGGATTCCCTGGATAATGTGCCCAAAGATGTTACTCGTGGCTTTATCATGGATTGCTTGAATGGCATTCAAGACATGACAAGCTCTAATGATTTTCTATTATTTTTCAACTAATCTAAATGTTCTTAATGTTGTTAATGGACCAAAATTTAATTTTATTGGCATAAAACAAATCCAAGGTGGTCTCAAAAAAAAATTTAAAGGTAAATAAATATAAAATTTTAAATTTTTATATATAATCTTTTTTTTTTCAAGTCAGGGTAGTCTTGGGACCACCCTAGCCATTAGGTGGCGCCACCACTGGATGAAGCACCTATTAATCAATTGGTGAATTTAGTTTTTAAGCTTAATATAATCTGGCCCTTAGTGTTTGTTTGTTAAATATGTGACAAAAAGCCAAAAACTAACTTATTTATAAAAAACTTAGTTTTGTTAAATAAAAAAAAATTTTAAAAAAAAAGCAACAACAACAACTAAGACAAAAAAAACTAAAAGCTAAAAGTTATTTAGCTTTGTCAAACAAACACTAGTGAACATTTCCAGCAAAAAACTAATATCTTTAATGGACAAAACTTAGGTACAGTACCTTAGGTGTTGTTCCTTAAGTTTCCCTCTTAAGATTCAGCCATGTGACTACTTAACTAAAAAATACACTTTTATCCCATGAGAAAAAATCCACATGGCTGAATCTTAAAAGGGAAACCTAAGGAATAGCACATAAGTACTGTACCTAAGTCTTACTCATCTTTAATTATTTCACCAAAAGTAAGAGATTTTTAGCTTATTTGACTTTTTTTTTTTCATGTTTTCAAGTAGACGACTAGAGTTCAAATCATATTCTCATTATTGTAACTATTGAATTATTAATAAAAAAAACATTTTACCAAAAATAAATAAAATAACTACTACAATACATCTCTTTGTCTAAAAGCTTTTAGCTTTTTTATTTTTGCTTATTGTTTTAGTGTTTTTTTTTTTTTGTAAATTAAAAAAATTAAATTTTAATTTGTTGACATACATTTAACATAAAATTACCAAAAATTATATCATAATTAATAGAGTATAAGGTGTGACAAAATATTTATATTATTTTTTTTATAAACACAATGCAAATAAATAAGTTACTAATGATGGTATATTTATCTTTTGAGGTAGAGCATGTGCTAATTCACAATTTCACATATATTTAGCATTTGTGACATTTTTGGAATCTGAAATCGTAATCGGGTAATGGTAGATTTATATTAATTTATTACTGTAGTTACGTTCTCCATATTGTTTTAGGAGGCCAAAATAAAAATTAGAAAAAAAAAATATACATATACTAAAAGTGTACAGTGTACACAATCATATAAAATAGGAAAACCCATGTATTTGAGCAACGTAGCATACAAGTACTGCTGCTACATGTGGTGAGATTACGAGAGATCAACAAGAAGTGGGTGGATGCTGAGGGTGGTGATGGGAACCAAAATTGTTGGGACTGGGAGAAGGTTCCGTGGGGCCCATGGCAAATGCGGCGAAACGCAGCATTTACAGAAACCAGAAAGCCTAGCAAGCAACCCAATATTCTCACACAAACCACTCGCACCATTCATTATTATCGCTTTTCTTTTCAATATAAATATAAATATATAGAGTCTTATGGGTTTGGTTCCCAAAAATAATTAAAAAATTAATAAATAAATATAGTAAAAATGGTACAGTATTATAGTGGGTTATGATGGGTGATGTGTACTCCACCCACTACTTCCCAAGATAGAAGGAGAGGGATTCCCTTAACTTTAAGTGGAGGATAATTAATTAATGGGTCATGTTAACGAGTGCCGTATGGCATTGGTTAACAATCCAATTAAAGAAAGTTTTTATGGGAAAATAAAAAAAATAATTAATGTTTTGACAGCTTTTTTCATTTCCCATAAAAGTGATGTCAAAACTTTCTTAAAATAGATTGTTAACCAATGCCCCTACGGCACTCATTAACATTTCCCTTAATTAATTAATATATATATATATATATAGGGAGTAATCAAAGTTAGACTGCAAGACAAAGAAAAGAGACTGTATGATGTATTCAAATATTATTAAACAAACAAAAGGCAAAGGCAAACTCTCGCCAATAGCCAAAATCGACGCTGACAAAAGGCCCTTTGTACACTGTATTCTTGCCTTCCTATTGGCTGATAGGGACGCAAAAACAGCAACTTTGTAGGCCCCTCTTTTCTCTTCCCCGCAAGCCCAACTCCTTTTGATACCTTCTCTAATTCCATACGACTCTTTTCCATCTCCAAAAGCCGTCTCTCTCTCTCTCTGGTCTCTACTACGAACAGTTCTTTTGGTGACATCTATGTGCTCGTACACTGACAACTTAAAACAACTTGTTATTTGTCATTTTATAATTAGATTACAATGGTCTACCAACCATATTTTCGCCCGAGTAATTAAAAAAAATCTCTAGTATGAATTCATGGATTTCACGCTACATATATATCTATATATAATGGCATTAATAACACAATGTATTCCAAGACTTTGGAACTATTATTAGTCCACCATTAAATATATTTAGTGAAAAGTAATATACAATTATAATAACTACATGTCTAAATAATGATAAAGTGTGTGGTACCGGTACTAGTCTTTTTGGTACAACGAAAGGTCTGAGCAGCATTAAACGAGCGAAACCCAGAAAGACCGGCTGTGGTTCAAATCAAAGCTTAAAATATTTGTTTTTTAGTACCGGATAAGCCTGAACTACGAAGATCAAAATTAGACGGCATGTTTTGTTTTCCCCCAACAAAAATGAATGGCATACGGGTGCAAGTTTTGAGTTTTCATCTTATATGTGAAAGTGCGGGGACCACGCGCCCTTTAGGTGTGTGGTGAGCACGCTCTAATCACATCTGGAATAATTGGCTTCAGCCTCCGGATCCATATTTGACGGAGTAGGAACTAGCAGTAACCAGTCTGTTGCGATCGCTGTTCATAAGGGACGATTGTCCTCCAAACCCATGCTTATGTTTCTCTTTTTTATTTATAAGTCATGCGTACAAAATATTTTTATAACACAATCATAATAAATTATAAGTAATAAGTTATTATTAGTTCTAATTTAGATTTACAACTAATAATAATTTGTCACGAGAGATTTGTTGTAAAAATATTGTGAAAATATTATAAACATATCATTTCTTTTTCTTTCTTTTTCTTTTTTTGGGTTGAAACACCAAACCCACGTTTATCAGCTTGCCATAAATGAAAAAAATAATGAATTAAAAATGTGGGAGGAACAAATTTGATCACACACTTATGGTACACCCTTTCTTAACCCAAGTGTTTATAAGGCAAGGGTGGAAACCATCTCTCCCCGATGTGGGATTGAACAAATTCGTGAAAGTGGCTTCGGCTCATCGGCTCATTCCCAAAGCGAACAATACTTTATTGGGAAAAAATTCGTTAAAAAAAATTGTTACAATTTACAATATTTGCATAACAAATCATATATAATAAGTTGTAGTGGCAGAGTCAGGATTTCAGTTTAGAGGGGGCAAGATTGTAAAACAATACTAAAAACAAAATTAATCTAAAAATATTAATCGATAATAATAACGAAATAAATAGACAATTGTAACTACAAGTATATATTTCATATTATTAAAACAAAGAAACAAAAATAATCAATCATAGTTACTAACAACCAAAGTGAGAAATTAATTTAAATACATAAAATTTAGACATAATTTGATTGCTTAAAATAAATAAATAAATCTACAAAAGTTAACTATAGAACCTACTAATTGAATTGTCATATAAACATAATTTTTTCACAATAAATTTTACAATTATTATAATAGTAAACTGTGAGTTGTAAAAGAAATAAAGTGGTGGGTCCATCAATGTAAGTTGTTCACCTTTTACAGTTAACCATTTTCACAATTGTGAAATTTATTGTGAAAAATGTTATGTTTATAGTATTATAATTATAATAAGAAAAGAAAAGAAAAATTAGAATAGGGAAGAAAATTACTATAAGCAGTATAATGGAAGGGACAAGATCAAAACTACTTGAAATAAATACTTTTAAGAATAGTAAAATAGGTGAAAGTGTGATTGTGTGAGGGAATTGAGAAGCTTTTTTTTTCATTCTTTCTTTCCGGTGTTAGGGCTATTTCATAATAGTGGGAGTGCTTTTTCTATTTTTTCTATTTACAGGGGGCAAACTACTTAAATGCACATCACATGGTAGGTATCAAGGTGTTTTTTAAAGGAGTCAGGGGAGGCAATTGCCCCCTCTCGCCCCCCCCCCCCCCCCCCCCCCGGCTCCGCCCCTGATAAGTTGTTACCTACCACTGAATTTTTTTTTTCTATAATATTTTCATAACAAATCTTATATGATAATTTGGGCCAAAATGGCACAATAGCACATTTTTGCAAAATATATGAAAATCTACCACTGTTTTAGAAATATATAGTAATCTACCATTATTTAGGTATTCAAATTTAAGGAAGTCGAGTTCCATGGGACTCGAGTACCATGGGAAACTCAAGCTCCTCAAATTCAAATTCTAAATAGTGGTAGATTGCCAAATATTTCTAAAATAGTGGTAGATTGCAAAATATTTTTTAAAAAAATGGTATTTGGCCATTTTGGCCTGATAATTTATTACCTACCACTAAATTTTTTTGTCCACACTAGCAGGTACGGAACTATCATTGGACTAAGGGGGCAATGGCCCCCCAAAATTCTTTTAAAAAAAATATTATTATATATATGTGTATTAATTTTAGCAATTTAGTTATATAAAATTACATTTTGCTTCCCTTAAACAATATCATTGATTATTTTAAGCGTAATGCTATATTCACAAACTTTTTTACAACATTTTTACAAAATTTTTAGGTAACAAATTCTTATTGGTTCGTATCATGAGCCCACCACTTACATCATTATTTTATTTACATGTAACTACTTATCATATCATTAATTTATAAAAAAAAGCTTGTAACTCTAGCATTTTCCTCATTTTAGTGACCATAAAAAAATTTAAATATCTAAAATCTAAAACAAAATATACAAGCTCAAAAAAAAATAGCTCAACAACAAAAATTACCAATAGTAAAACTAAAAAAAATTAAGCTCAATTAACCAATTTTATCCAAAATAAACAACCATGCCCTTTAAAAAATTATAAACAAAAATAAATTTGTTCTTATCCACACACAAAAAAATAAAAAATCTCATCAGCTAAATAGTTGCAAAATCAGATGTTGAAATTGCTACACACAGTCACCAGTAAAACCGCCCCCCTAACTCAAAGTTCTGGCTCCGTTCTTACACATTAGTAGCAATCATTAATAACCTGTCACATAAAAGTTTTGTGAAAATATTATAGACATAATGGTTTTTTTTTTTTAATTTAATCATGATTATCTCATTGGCTAAGTAGTAGCTAATTCAGATGTTAAAACCGCTGCACACAGCCAACAGTAAAGTCGCCCCCTAACTCAAAGTTCTGGCTCTGTCCCTACACATTAGTAGTAATCATTAATAACCTGTCACATAAAAGTTTTGTGAAAATATTATAAACATAAATTTTTTTTTTATTTAGTGAGAGTTTGGATTCAGATTATTTGCAGCGCGTTTTGCATCTGATTTTTTTTTTTTTTTTTTTTACAAGAAGCACTGGAACACAAACTTGCCAGTGGGTCCCATGCACTGTGCACAGGACCCACTAGCACTTTGAAAGTCTACACATTTCACTGAAAGGGCACTGTTAGTGGGTCTTGTGCACTATTCATGGGACCCACAAACATTTTTTTTCACTAAAATTTTAATTAAAAATGGATCCTACAATACTATTCACACATTTAAAAATTATTTTGTTACAATGTTTTCAACAAAATAAACAGTATCTAAACGGACCCTCAATCATGATTTTTCCTAGAATAGAGCCACTAGCCAAATGAATGGAATGGAATCATTGGATATGCATAGCTTCTTCGCCGCGTAAATATGTAATTTTGTTTTAAAAAAATATACAGCACTATCTAGGGCAGGTCAAAATTTGAAGTAAACCTTCCCTAGATACATATCTTCCTTTAGACTATTGGGAATCTATAAATTGGCTTCATCTTTTTGCATTAGTTTAGCTGTTCTTCTTATTTGTTAATATAATTTGGGATTGGTTCGAGTATTATATTTTATTGCACATTATCACATTCACACATTAACTAATTCAGGATTCAGAGTCAAGATTAGGAATCTGTGCGGAGCCAGCAAATCAATTTTTTTCTTTAAAATACTGAAAACTACATTAGTGTTAGTCCTAGGAAAACAGAAATTTCTTCACCCATAGGGATAAAATTTGAATCGGTCAGTACTTGAAATTTATCATTTAATTTCCGCATATTAGTAAAACTTCAAAATCTCTTTTTCTAGATCAATAAGTCTACTTAAATATAAAAAATATTTTTTCTTTTAACCCCTGAAATTGACAAGTTATAATTCTATAATAAAAAATTATAGGTAGTTAGTCCATGCTATACTAATCACAATTTATAATCTCTAAAACAATTTTAATAATTATAAAATTTTATTATGTCAATAACATTATCATGGATTTTTTTAATAGTGAAAATAACTAATACGCAGGAAAAAAAAAAAAAAAAAACGACAAGTGTATATGCGTTTTTGCGAGTATGTGTTTCACAAGTTATTTCTTGTTGGCAAAAATATTTATTAATATATTTAACAACTAACCAAATGGGCATCGAATCTCACACACTCTTTACAAATTGTAAAGTACAATTACCACTATCAAATTGCATGTGAATTGTACTCTCCTAATTTGGTTCTCTCTCTAGTCTCTATAACTCAAAAGAAAAAAAAAAATTCAGGAAAATGAAGTGGTTAGGACATGATTTTTGGTTTCGCTTTTAAGGTTTATAAATTATTAACTCAGTCCTATTTGTAGCATGAGTAGATCATGCCGTGGTTACGGATATGTAGCTACTAGTTGCAGACCCATCCTGACCCACCGCCATTAAATTGTCAAACATTTTTATCATTCATCATAAAATCCAATGCATCCACTCATTAATTAATGTTTTATAAAGAAAACAATCCAAAAAATTAAAAATTATAAAAAGAAAAACAACGAGGAAGAAGATTAGCAAGAATCATTATTTGATCATCTCTCATAGTCATAGGTAGATACAAAAGAAAAACATCACCGACAAACTTTCATCTTCCTCTGTTCTCTCTAAACACAAAGAAACTGAGAAATCCTGTGCCGGTGATTCACAAAATCTTGCCGGAATTTCAATTCCGCATATCATAAACTCCCTCCCCTAAAAAATAGGGATATTAATCGTACTCTACTCGCACGTGTGAACCTCAAATTCACCCCCATGGCCCCATAAAGTTAAAAAAAAAAAAAAAAAAAAAAAACAGAGGGAGAGCTAGCTACTTCAATTGAACAAGTTGAGAAGCTTTCTCTCTCCATACTGATCTGCAAAACCACTCTCGAAGGTCGTCACCGATTCCTCGGAATTCATCGACGGAGTTCCCGGACGCCGGATCTCCGGCTTGTACACCGATACTTTCGCCGGAGTCAGGTGGAGATCGAGATCGGTCTGGTTCGGTTTGTTCGGCTCGCCGGATCGCCGGCGTTTTGGCGAGACCTTGGGTCGGGAATTCGGACTCGGATCCCCAAGATTCCACATGTTGGTACAGGTCACTTCGGCCTCGGAGACCTCGTCGGAGGAGGGAATCGGTGCACCGGATGTGAGAAGCTCCGGGATCGGACGCAAAGTACCGCCGCGTAGGACAGTCTCAACCGCCGCCTGGCACACGTGCCAGTTACCAGTCCATAAAAGTCCAACGGCGCCGTTTACTGGGTTCACGGTCCTTCCACAAGCCTCAAACAACAAAGACTGAAACAAAGCTGAAAAACACAACAACAAAAAAAAAATCAGAACAGAGACAACAACACAAGTTACACAACCCAAAAAAAAAAAAAAAACTACATAGTATTCGTTAATCGTTATGTATATATATATGTACCAGGTCTTTGAGATTCAGATACGTTGGAAATGAAAGACATAAGGCCAGCACGACCAAAGAACTTGGCGACGAAGACAGTGGCGTGGCCTTGGGCTTCGGGGGTTTCGATCCACTGCAAGCAAGGCCGTAGAATACACGATTCGCTGCAACCCTTTCGGAGAACTCGGCAACCGTTGCAACTCATTTTTCTTATCTTTATCTTATTATTATCTGTGTTTCAAAGTTTCAAGTTTCAAAAGTTTCAAGACTCAGGACTCCCAGTCTCTTTACATGAACAACCTAAGATTATAAGAATGCAATATTTCTTTGAGCACAAGAAAGAGAGAGAGAAGGAATGGAATGAAGGTTTGGGGCGAGAGGGGAGAGGGTGATTTATAAATAAAAGGAAGTGGGGTTTAGAGGGTAGGGAATAATTAACTAGGGTTGAGTTAGTTTTTTGGTAGTGGAAGGAGGTGGTGGGGATGGTGGGGGTGAGACTTAGAGAGAAGTGTGTGTGTTTGTGACGTGCTGTGGCTTTGTGGGCTCTTGTCTTTTTGTTTTGTTTTATGGAGAGGAAGTAATGCTAAGAGGTTTTTTTTTTTTTTTTTTGAGATGTGGGGACTCCAAGGTCTTGGGCGCGAGCGGCTCCGTGTTTCCGCGGATGGATGTTTTTCCACCGTTGGATTCTTTGCTTTTTGTTTGTGGATTAGATAATTGATGGGATTTCCCTTTCATCATTTCTTTTTATTTTTTTCTTCTTCCACTTTCTTCATATTCAAAGTTGAAGTTGTCCAAGTTCCTGGCGTCAGAAAAAATTTTCTAGTGGAATTACGGAAAGGGTTTTTTTTTTTTTTTTTCTTGGTTTTACCGTCGGGGGTGTGCACATGTAGGTAAATTATTGGCTATTTTTGTGTGTTTTTGGGGAGGTTATATATTATATTTGCTAGTGGGGAAAAAGATATGATATTTTATGGGACTAATCATTGAGGGTTTTGTGCGAGATCAGGAAACACAACCATGGTTACCGCTGGAACTAACAATAGATTATTAACATTCAATGACAATTTGACAATTGCATATTAATTCGAAGCTATTTGTTGTACTAACTTTTAATTGACGCTTGAAAATTAACTATGGTATGGCACTGTTAATTAATATAAATTTTTTTACCGAATTAGCTGTCATCTACATGCTAAACTAGCCACCGCATCTACCTTCCATTACTTTGACTCGGGTGCTTTTGTTTTTTTTTTTAATTAAAAAAAAATTTTGAACGTAGACTCATCAACCACACACTACGTGACGATAAGAGTAATAAAATCTTGATTGAGTTATTATTGTCGTGGCTACTTCTTATTGTTTAACTCTAGTACTTTATTTCCTATAATGTTTATGACTCTTATATTGAATTACAAAAAATTAAAGGATGCCTTAACTGCATTAATTTTAAAAAAAAATTTAAAAATTTTTTTATGAAAAAATAAAAAATTAATTACCACTACATATATTTGGTACGATGATCACTCCACAAGAATAAGTGCTTGTGAGGTGTGAAGAGTAAGAATCGAGTTCAAGTCTCCAGAAGAGAGCTTCACACACATATACACTCAAATTAGGTTATAATGGAATTCCTATCTTGTATAAAAATAATAATAATAATAAAGTAACTTTTATTTTTTATACAGTTTTTACCCTAATTAAATTCAAATATATATAATCTGAGTATATCTACCACAAGGTTACCTAACCTGATAAAGAACAACCCAAGTCCCTAATAGTAAAAAAAGCCCAAATATATATAATCCGAGTATATCCACCGCTAGGTTACCTAACCTGATACAGAACAACCCAAGTCCCTAATAGTAAAAAAAAAAAAGATCAATATTTTTTGCTTGGATGAGCTCAGATTTAGAATTAAAAGTAACTGATTTTTTTTTTTTTTTTAAGTTTTTACCCTAATTAAATTCATATATATAATATAATACGAGTATATCCACCACAAGATTACCTAACCTGATACAAAGAAACCCAAGTCCCTAATAATAGTAACTGAAGCTGAAAACAATTGGGACTTTCACAATTATATATAATTTACTTTATTCTGTATGAACCAGCAGATTTTTCTTTTCTTTTTGTACATGGACCAGAAAAATTATTTTGTATATATATTCTAATTTTTTTTTTTTTTTTTTTGCTGAATGTATATATATTCTAATTTAATCATAAGTTCTATGTTAACCCCCACATACTATACAATAAAAGTTACAGCCAATACCTAATGGCGTCATCGTGTTTCTCAAAAAAAAAAATAATAATAATAATATTAATGGCGTCATCAAGTGAATCTGCTCTTTACTTAACGCATGGGTAAACTGTATTTGACTATCATGGTTCAACATGTTTTTATCAACTCATGCATCACACGGATTACAAAGAGAGTTTCTTCAATATGGAAACTACATGAATTCTACCCAAAAATTGAAAAAAGAAAAAACTACACGAAAACTATGACTCCTTGCATTGATGCGAGAGAAATTTTCCGATATATACAATAATAGACCTAGCTAGATAAAAATTTACAAAATTACAAAATTCCTTTTAAAAAATTACGAAATTGAAGACAACCTACCAAGAATAATCTTCGAAAGGATGGAGTTGCAACCACCGCAAATGCACAAAGGATAAAGAGCATATCAGCAACTAGAAAAGACTCATTTGAGAACCGGGAAAAAAAAAAAAAAGACTCTTTTGTCATCAACGTATTTCGTGCATCATTTAAATTATTTAACAGCAGAAACCACTTACAAGTTATTTCCTATATATAAATAAATAGTAGATAGATAAATTGATTAATGCATCTCAAATGGGATAAAGAAAATTAATTAACACCATTAAGAAAGTTTCTACTCATGTTTTGAAGCAAGTGGTACAAAGTTGAAACCTGAAAGGGTGATACGAAACCCAGTATGATCCAAGAGAGAATAAAAGCAGAAATTTTCACCTTACCTTTCAGTAAAAGCAGAACAATTTTGAACTCCAAAAAGCTAAAAATGAAAAAAAATAATAAAAATAAAAATAAAAAAGAAAGAAAGGAAGAAGAAGAGGTCACACTTGAAGGCCAATTGATTCAGTTCCAAACAAAGTCGCCCTGTAGCCATAGAAATAACACTTAAAAAAATATAAATAAAAATTGTAAAAAGACCCCTAGGATTTGGGTCAATTGTGAAAAGACACTCTCTAGTCTCTATTATTAACTTTGTGTTATTGACCCTTAAACTATCAAAAATACCAAAATTGACCCAATTATGTAATTTTTGTCAAACAGAAAATGGTCATGTGCACTACTCGTGTCCACTTATGGGAAAAAAAAGTACATAACTTTTAATAATTTTTTTTTAAAATTTTAATATTATCATGTTAAATAAAATTTTCATAAAACAGAATTTAAAAGGAAAAAATTTCAACTAAAACCTTACAAACCTTGAGTTTGTTTGTTTGTGTGTGCGCGCACTCATACATGCACACAAAAAAATTATTTGCCACATCAATCGAACCCTACCCATGCCATAATTGGCTTCACCCACAACCTAAAAATACTACCACCAATTGGTCGAGACCAACCAAACAAATACGCACCAAGGCTCATGAACACCACAATCGGTCTTTCTAGTGGCTTGTAGTTTTATGGATCAAGTGGTGGCAAGACTATGAACAAAGGCATTATTCGCTTAAGGCTAGGTAATAGGATCCTAAACACGAACACAAGTTTGTTATCTTTTTTTATTAAAAATAATTAAGATTTTTTTGTTTTATCTGTTTGGTTGGTGAGAAAGTGTTATTTAGAAAATACTAGTTTATTTTTGCCTTTTTGGTGGCTCTAAGCTGTTTGGTTGATGAGAATGTTTGAAAAAAAATTTTGATTAATTTATTTGGTGTGATGCCTTGTTGTGAAATTTTATTGTTAACCAAACACCTCTCTCTCTCTCTCTCTCATTTAATTTTTATAATTTTTTATTTTAAGAAAATTTAAAACAATTTTTTTCGTTAACGTTATCCAAAATATTTATTTTTATTTTTTAATAATTGACAGGAATTATATGGAGCGATCAATTTTGGCATGTTCAATATCGCAAGGGTTAATAACACAAAAAATCAATTGAATAAGTGCCTACAATAAATACATTATATAAACATAAACATATATAAGTAAGGTACTTTTATGGCTTGTTTGGAAGTTTAGAGAGGGAGGAGAGTAGTGGAGAGTAGAGGGAGGGGAGTAGTGGGGAGGAGAGTAGAGGAAAATGATTCCCCTCCATCTTGTTTGGAAGTTTTTAAAATTAGTAAGGGGGAAGGGAGTAATTAGCCCTTCCCCTTGTGTAATTTTTTTAATATAACAAGGGTAAATGAGGTAATTTACCTATTCAATAATTTATGTGTTCTACTCTCCCTCCAAATCTCTCCAATTTGGGGGAATTAAAATTAGGGAGTTGGAGGTAGTTGAAACCCCTCCAAATCCCTCTTAATCCCTCCCCCTCCTTCCTTAAAAAACTTCCAAATGAGGTAATTAGATTACTCTCCCTCCCTCTGCTCTACTCCCCCTCCATTTTTAAACATCCAAACAGGCCATTAATATGGAAGCTTAAGCCAACTAAATAAATTATAATTTAAAAAAAAAAAGGCAAAACTATCAAGCACCTCTACATAAATAGACTCAGTTTTTATAAACATAAACATATATAAGTAAGGTACTTCTAACATGGAAGGTGTGTGTGTGTGGAGAGAGAGTTGAGTTCAACTTACACCTGATGTAATTTTAAGTAATGTTACACCACATAATATTTTTAAATTGAATGTGAATTTTGACAAATTCACTGTTAGATTACACCATCTTCATATATTTTCCATGCTTACAAATTTTAAAGATAATCCAAGATCAATAGTCATGTCACCAATCAATTATTTAAATTCAAGTTTTTGTAGTTTAAAATAATGTATGAAAGATGAGTTTATGGATTGAATGGTAAATTATATCCGATTGGAATGAAAATTAGCATGCATGTTAAGAACATATTGAACATATAATTCAATGGTTGGATTTTCAAAATATGAATTTAATAACAATTTATTAAGTGGTGTAACATTACTTAGAATTACACTATCTGTAACGTGAACCCAACCCATATATATATATATTGTACGGCACGGGGTCCCCAAGCCCACTTGAGCCTTAAACTTCAACCCTGCAATATGGCCCAACCCCCTTATCTGAAGCTGGGCCCTAGGCCTGCTAAGGCCATGAGCCCAAGCCTCATGCCACTATGCTTGACCTAAGGCCCACTGGACATGCCATCTTGATCTATACACACCACGATTAATAATCGGGAGCTTGCCCGGTCAACTACATCTCGGATGGGAACATGATTGCTCAGGGTTACTATATCTCAGTTGCCCGATATTGCCCTAGGGAATATTGCTGCCGAACATCCCTCTTGAGATGGGAACCAGTTCTAAAGCCACTACTACCACTCCCAACTAAACGCCCACTTCGAAGCAATGGAATTGGACCCCCTTGCCCACTACTAACCTAGAGTAATCATAACCCCTCCACCAATCTTGAGCTATAAATAAGAGATGAGAATGAGGAAGAGGGGGTGGTTGAAAGGAGGCTAGAGGGAAGAGAGAGCTGAAGACATAAGGAGAGCAATACAAGAGAAAGGAGAGAAGTTGGTAGGATTAGGTCTAGTCGTTGGGTCTCTAAGTTAAGAACTGCCCATAGTAAGAAATTCAAAACCCATATTACAAATAGATTGTGAGCCCAAGTGGAGGACCAACCCATCAGCCTCATTTTTGGCGCGCACATGTATATATAACAAGAGAACTGCCCATAGGGTCTCGCCTTCAAACCCAACAACTTAGATAAGAGAGAGATAAATAACAAGAGACTCTTTTATTATATTTTTTATAAAACAAAAAACAAAAAACTCAAACTAACAAAAAATGGGTAAAAAAGTTATAAATGCGCTTAAAAGACTTTGCAAACTGATTACTGCATCGTTAACTCCACTCTAGAAGTTATATCTATGATTTTAAAATTATAAACATAATTTTTTATATGCAGAAATCTATTGCCTAAGTTTCAAGAAATTTTAATATACTACTCTCCCTAAAATTCTATTACCAAAAGCTTTTGATAAAATTTTAAGAAGTTTCAAATAGTAATCTGATTACAAATCTATTATCAAAAGTTTATAAAAATTTAAAAGAATTACAATGTATTTTTCATTATATTAATCAACTTCCATAATTTTTCGTTGCAATAGTAAATTTTGGATCTTACGCGTCTTGATTATGCCACGTAGCTCAATGTAAGAATCATTTTTGTTTTTGACATGGTATTCTATAGGTAAATTAATATTTTTAAGATAGTTTTCTCTTAGTGAAACTCAATCACAAAAGTTCCAATTTTTTTTTTTAATAAATCCAAAATTGTTTGTAAGGACGCAAGCCCAAATATATATTGGGCCTTGGGCTTTGTTCGAGGAGGCGAGATGGTCCGAGAATAGATCAACAGCAAAAGAGACGTCATACTTCGAACTTCACGAGCAAACTATGACCGTCATGGTTGGGAGAGGTTGTCCGAGGAGGAATATCCCCTCAGCTAAACACAACGAAGATCAAGATGTGCCTCCTGTCATCTAGGGTGACATACTAGGAGGTTGTTTTGATAAAGACACGCACTATGAACATACTAGAAGAATGAGAGTTAGGAAATATCTAAGGAAAAACTGCTGCCACCGCATTGAATACTCTACAGCTAACTTTCTGGCCGCATTTATGTGGATAAGATCCCTGAACAATGCTGCCTTGACTACCCCAACTCACAGAGGGCTAGAGGAGGAGTCCGATGAGACAATCACTCAAGTAGTGGCCTGAATGATCAACAAATGGAGGGCCAAGAGCATTCAAAGGGAGATATATAATGTAAGAAACCCCTGAGGAAAAGGGGATCGAGAAATTGAGAGAAAAACACTGTAGCCATTAAGAACTAAACTTGTAACCTAATTTGAGAATCAATATCAAAACCGATCTCCTCGGATTGTGTCAAGGACAATTTTACTTAGAATAAATAAGTCTGTCTTCATTTACTTGTCATCTGAATCCACTTTGCTTGTTGTTTGGTTCACTAAGGCCCAGTTTTCCAACCCACTCTCTACAAATTCATTATATTAGGTTTTTTAGGCCTAAGTTCATTGATCCTTTGGGCTTAAGCATCAAAAGCGCCCTTACAGTTTTTATGTTTTATTTAAATTAGGCGGAAATACCTTTTTCGTCCCTACATTTTCACACGATTCCCACTTTGGTCCCTAACTTTTTTTTTCACCGATTTTAGTCCCTATTCTGGAAAACGCGTCTCTTTTTTGTCCCTACCGTTACATCAGAGACGGAAATTGCACAGCTGGCAAACGGAATAAATTAAAAATATTAAAATAATACCCACAAATGCCACGTCATTTTTTAAAAACAAAAAATTAATTTGTAAATTTTAACCAAATGAAAAAAAAAAAAAAAAGGAAAAAACTGAAATAAAAATAAAAACTAAGAAAATTCAAAAGCCCAAAAATAAAAACAGAACTTCCTTCAACCAAACACAAACCCAGCAGCTAACATTTCTTCCATCTTCAGAAAACCCAAATCCAAGCTAAGGCTAAGAGGCCATCGCTGGCGAGAATGGCGACGACTTCGCCAAATGCCTTGTGGTTGGTGGGCTTTCCACGGCGGGGATGAGCGTTGTCAAGTGAGATCGTCTTGGATGAGAGCAGCGGCACGGCAGCATTGACATCGACATCGGCGACTCCTCCGTGGCCAACTCCTCCGCCGCTACTGCTTCTCCAACTCAAACCCATTCTCCATCACTACCCCGAACTGCTGGGTCTCAAAAAATCCCTCATTCTTCTTCCATTTCCGATTCTTTCTCTCTCGACGGAGTCATGGTTTTGCTGTTTTGGGAAATGGGTTTGATCGGCGGGGTCTGTTGACCGGTGGTGGTGGCGGCGGTTTTGGAATATGGGTTTGATTTTGGTAGTCGTGGCTCTCCGTGAGTGAGGTGGTCATGGCTCGTCGTGGGTCGCCGTGGGTGGGGTGGTCGTGGCTCGCCATGGGTGGTCTTGGCTCGCTGTGGGTCGGTTGGATTTGATGGGTTGGCTGGGTTGGATTCGATGGTGGCTAGGTTGGCTGGGATGGTTGTTGGGTTGGTTTAGCTGGTGGGTTTGTGGCTCGGCAAAACTGAAGGTAATGGATTTCGGGTATGGATCTTAGTGGTTTGGGTATGGAGGTTTGGTAGTGAATTTTCTGGGCTTTGCGTAGGTATGAATTTTCTGGGTATGGAGGTTTGGTATTGAAGGGTATGGATCTTAGTGGTTTGCGTGGGTATGAATTTTCTGGATTTGTTCTTGTTCTCCTTCTGGGCTTTGAATTTTTTGGGATTTTGAAAATGGATCTGTTGGTCGGTGGTGGTGGTGGTGGCGGTGGTTTTGGGATCTGGGTTTGATTGTGGTAGTGGTGGTGGTGGTTTTGGGATCTGGGTTTGATTATAGGTTTATGGGTTTGTTGGAGATTGGTTTGTTTACTGGGTTTGTGGGTTTGATTTGCTGAAGATTTGGGTTTGAGTTCTTGGGTTGCTGGGTTTGATTAGGGAGTTCTTGATTTGCTGGGTTTGAGTTCTTGATTTGCTGGAGATTTGAGTTCTTGGTTTCTTCATTGTTCATGTTAGCATTTAATTTAATTTTTTCTTCTTATTTTCATTTATGTCCTAGTGATTTGGGTTTGAGTTCTTGGCTGCTGGGTTTGTGATCTTGTGATGGGTTTGAGTTCTTGGTTGCTGGGATTGATTTGGGAAGAATATGAAGAACAAGTTATAAAATGAAGAACACTAAGAACATTAAGAAAATTTTTTTAATTAAAATTTTTAATTAAATTAAATTTATAGTTTTTTTTTTAATTTAATTTAATTTAATTTTTAAAATTTTCTGACATGGTTTTTAAAAAAAATTAAAATGCTAACATGGCATTAAAAAAAAGCCAAATAATATTTTTTAATAATATTTTAATTGCCACAGTAGCGCCACGTCAGCTTCCGTCTGCCACTTAGGACTTTGCCGTTAGGCCACTGACGGTAGGGACAAAAAAGAGACGCGTTTTCTAGAATAGGGACTAAAATCGGTGAAAAAAAAAGTTAGGGACCAAAGTGGGAATCGTGTGAAAATGTAGGGACGAAAAAGGTATTTCCGCCTTTAAATTATAATTTATTATAACTCTTTCTTTTGGGGGAAAAATAGGATTTACACAATATACTTTCACCACTTAATTTAAAGTAACCTTTAATTATTGATGTTTTCTGCTATATATTTTATTGTTTAATATATTTTTTTATAGTCAATATTTTATTGTTTAATATCATTTATATTATTATTAATTTTTTAGTATTATTATTAGTTTTTAATTACACATGTTTTTCATTAATCGATAGAGTCGGGTGGACGCTTAGTGCTATTATTATTACTTTTTAATTACATATGTTTTTGTACCTAAAATGTACGACCAAAAAAGAAAAAGCTCAAGCAGTCAAAGCTGAACTAGATTGGATATGAGAATTTCAAAATGCTCATAATAACTAATGACAGAAGTGAGAGAGAATATGATATGTGAAACTCACTTTTATGTGAGAATAATGGATATCACAATGTAGAGGGGGAAAACTCTATTTAATTATTAATGGGTAGTAAATTTTTTATTTCCTTTTAATAATTATTGTGGGTGTAAAAGCCCAACATCATGCGTTGGGTCTAGGATCCAATTCGAATATCACTATGTATCCGAAGAGAAGAAAGGGGTTAGGAAGGAGTCCTGGTGGAAGAAATGTACCTGGAAATGAACGAGAGGAGCAGTCCGAAGAGAACCCTATTAGTCCGAAAAGGTCATTCTCCTCGGATTCCAAGGGGACTTGATTAAACAAATATACTGAAAGTTTGAGTGATCTTCCCAACTACTTCCACGACAAGGACAAGTTTTGGGCATGCCTAGAGATAATAAGAACAGAGAAATATCTAAAAGGAAAAGCTGCTACCACTGCATTTAATGCACTGCAGCAACTTTCTTGGCCGCATTTTTGTGAAGAAGACCCCTAAACAGTGCAATCTCAGTTACCACCACTCACGGAGAACTAAAGCAGATATCTGATATGACATGTACTCAAGTGAAGGCTTAGATGAAGGACATGTGGACGGTGAAGATGAAGGAGAAGAAGAATATATAAATGTAATAGGCCTTTAAAGAGAAAGAGAAATAGGATCGGAGAAAGAACGCTAAGAATTGTATTCATCTTTCAATCAATAACAAGCCTCTTCGGATTCAAGTTTATTTAGCTTTCTAGTTAATTTTTATGTGAGTTTATCCCAGTGCATGAGAGTTTAATGTTGCTAGATTCACAACCAGCCTAGCTTTTTCACCCACTCTCTACAAATTCATTGTTCTGGGTTCGTTAGGCTCATAATCCTGATCTTTTGGGTTTGGGCCACGAAATTTGGACCCTACAATTATTATACGAATTCTTATTAGGGCTATCCCTTACTAAATGGATCCATGTGTGCATGTCTTTACTTTAGCACATTTGTTAATGTATTATTTTAGAAAAAAATTTAATACCGTTTTTATGAAAAATGTAAAAAGTCATCAAAAAAATAAGTTTTTTTAATTTATTGAATCCCATAAAAAATTCTAAAATTATTCCCTAAAATATCTTTAAAGCATTTGTTAACTTTTTTTCTTACTTAAATATTTAAAAAAAAAAATGAGAAATATCCATTTTGAATTTATTTGGGATTCACTTTTTTATGAAAATAATAATTACTCTTGCAACATGAAAAATTTGTAGTTTAGACTTAAATTAAAAAGATAGAAATTAGTGCACAACTTCTTTTAATTAATTGCAAACAAAATAAATTTGGTAAAAAGAAGTAAAAAAGAAATAAATTTCTTAAGAGTGTTTGCATTCAAAAAATGTTAAATGAAAGGTTAGCTTAGCCATGCATGCACTAAAAAAAAAAAATCATTGCAATAACCATATAGTGATTACAATAGTTGATGTGATGTGTTACAATAAAATTTAAGCAATAGGTTTATACAACAAAAAATTTCATTGCAATAAACTCTAAATATTTTAATGACAACTTTAATACAAATAATATATATGTCGTTGCAATAAAAAATTTACTGCTTCAAATCTTTACGAATTTTATTACAATAAGATTGTAAATAATTAACAAAAATAATTCGGGTTAAGTCATTGCAACAATACATTCATTATAATTAATAATTATTTCATATTTATTGTGGGTGAGAAAGCCCAAAACCATATGTTGGGCCTGGGGTCCAGTCCAAATACGACTATCCATCCGAAGAGGCTAATAGTATCAGCGCTTCACCATCCTGATGAGAAAGCAACCTATGAGGGACAAAGGCTCCGTCCGAAGACAACTGGTTGAGCCGAAGGGGCCATATCCATCGGATCAGCCCAGAATTTGATCAAACGGATATGCTGAGGGTTTCCCTGCGAGGATTAAGCTCTGCGCGTGTCTAACTGAGTGGCTATCATGAAATCCCCTGCTAATAAAGCTGCCACCACCGCATTTAATGCGCTGCAACAACTTCTCTGGCCGCATTTATGTGGAGAAGACACCTGAACAGTGCGTCCACACCCATCACCACTCACTGCAGAATAAAGCAAACGGCTGATGTGACTGGTACTCAAGTGGGCGTGTAGATGAAGGACAAGTGTGCGGTGGAGATGAGAAGGGAGAGCATATATAAGAGAGGCAAGCCTCACGGGAGAGGGGGGGAGAAAAAATTGTATTCATTAAGTTCTTCAATACTAGAGCTCTTCGGACCGAAGAAATTCTTGTTAAGGGCTAGTCTAAATTCTTTTTATTGGTCTGTTTGCATGAACCGTTGCTAAATCCAAACCCAGCCCAGTTGTTTAACCCGCTCTCTACAAATTTATTGTTGAAAATTTGTTGGGCTCGCAATACAGAGAGTTGGAACCTGGCCCAACAAATTTGGACCCTACATTTATCATTGTAATAAGTTATATAATAATTGATATAAAATTATTGCAATAATATATTCATTGCTATAATATATCACTTTGAAATTTCCGTGCTAATAGATTGCAAAAATATCAAGTTATTGCAACAAATTCTTCATTATAAGTTATTGTAAAAAATTTCCTAATATAGTAAAGTATTAAAGTCTCTATTGTAACCGATAATTATAAGTTATTATAACTTGTTATTATTAATGCAATAATTTATCACTTCAAAGTTACTTGCAACGATTTTTAACTTGTAGACTCTACATATGCAGTAAAAGCATAAATGTAACAAGTAATAATAGTGATTGAGATTAACTTTTGTGGATGAGAATAGTGTTCGAGAATTGGTCATCCAAGATTATGATAAGCATGCATGGGCCCCAAATTTGCAGAGAATCTTCATATTATGATTTTACCTACCTTGTGATAGCGAAAAACTCAGCAACAAGAAATTGCTTGGAAGGAAGAGACCGAGCTTTTACTTCGGCTACTCTATCTCTACTTTCTAAAGCCAAAATTCAACAACATAACACATGTTTCGTATGTATAACACAACTTAGTGCGGGCATGTTATAGTGTATATGTGTGGAAGATTATATTAAAATATTTTTAAGATTTTCCATGTGCAGTAGACATTGAATTATTTATGCGGCGCGTGACAGATTATGAAAAGTCCTAATCAGTGAGGATGTGGCATCCTTATCTCTACCCTCAAACTATGTCACCCTTGTTCCCACTTGCAAGTTACCCATGGCCCTGTGAAAACAACATGAGAGAGTATTTTATGGGCTAAATTTTAACTTGTTTGATTGTTTGTGTTATTTTATTGTGTGCATTAATGTAATAGATGTGATCTCTGAAAAAGAAGATTAGCCAATTGACTCAGACATTATTATTAGAGCAGTCGTTGAGTTATGCATAACTCGTTAAAGTGCAAAATAGATAATACTATTCACTAAAAATGCACAAATTAAAAGCACTCACACCTCATCCGGTGAGTTAAAATGCCAAAATAAATTGCATGGCTTAAGCATTCTAGCAATATGCATAAACATTTTACTCCTTTTCTATTTTTTCACTCTTCTTTTCTCTCCTACTTTAACGTTAAAGTAATAATAATTTACAATGATGTATTATTAAATAAAAAAAATGATGTAAAGTGTATTGTAAAAATAGTTATGAAAAAATGTAAAATAAATTATTAAAGTGATTTATTTGGCGAAATAAATTGTTTTTTTTTTTTTAATTCTTTTTGCATGAGCAATGCTTTGCAACGAAATGTGACTCTCCCGTGGCAATCCCAAGAAACAACATGTAAGCTCCAAGTGATTTTTTTTTTTTTTTTTTTTTGTTTGGGCGAAGTTCCAATTCGATGTGACTTATTGGGTTCCTGCGTTTATAACACGGATGTAAAACAAAATTACACAGCAATTGAATTGCTTTAAAGTCTCTTTCTATAATTCACTAATTGAGAAAAGCATTCATTATTATTACTATTCTTGTTTTTTTTAATGAATGAAAAGCATTCTTTCTACCACATTGGTGGTGGACCAATAACATTATTATTTCGCAAGCGGCAAGCCATTTCCTGTGGCTGTGGATCCATCCATGAAGTTACCAAGTTATTATTTCGTGATAAGCCTGTGCATGAGAGTAATAATAATGTATTATTAAAGTGAAGTGGTGGTATCCCTGTACCCACAGTTTTGCCTTGGGAATACAACGGTGTTTTTGACTCTTGTGGGTATGTTACAACAAAACATTGGCACCGTCTTTTTTTTTTTTTTAATCCACAGATAAGTTAGGTTATTTGTGGATAAGTTAGGTTTCTATAATAAAAAACTACGTATTTCTTTAAGGTAGTATTTCAATATTAAAAATTTATTCTTGTCCTTTATATCATAAAAATATTTAGGTTTTCCTAGGATATCCACATATCCATTTCCTATACTTTATCTAAACTCAAACATTGAGGAGTCAAACATTAATTCCTGATCAAGGAGTAGATATATGATCTTATTATCAAGCTCAAACAGGATCTTCCTTTGTTATTCGGCTAAAGAAAAAGCTTTCTTAGGATAAAAGGTGCCAATTGGTTAAACTAAGAACAACTCTCTCTCTCTCTCTCTCTCTACGCAAAAGACTATCATATAAATATATGATTCTCACGCAAAATAAAGCCAATAATGCCACCATTTTTATTTAAGATCAAGTAAATTTTCAATGTAGTACAAATACCTGTGAATCGTTTCTGGGACCAGCCCTGAATAAAGCAAAAGAACTTTTATATAAAATTTTTCTATCTATAAGAACAAACAACAGCTCAAATCATCATGAAAGTGCAGGCTATATCCAGTAGATTCCGATATGTAGGGTCCTTGAAATAGGCAAGTGGGATTAGCTTGAAGCCCAGTTTCTATTCCAAAATGATGATTGTACCTAAGTGAGCATTCACAGCAGTGGAGCTAAAAAGCTATAATGCTATTTTTATAGCTTTTTAGCTCCACCAACATACCAAAAAGGCCTTGCAGCAGTGGAGGTAAACTTAAAATTTTTTGCTAATTTGCTACAGTGCACATTTATAAATACATGTGCACTGTAGCACACATTTAAAAAAAAAAAATTTTTTATTGAACTCCCCGATTAAAATAATCTGCTCTCTCATCTCTCATCTCTCTCATCAAGCTCAAGCTCTCAGCTCTCTCATCTCTCTCATCAAGCTCTCATCAAGCTCTCATCACTGATCTGTTCCGCCGACCCAGCTCGTCGACCCACCCCAAGCCCCATCGCCCACACTGATTCCGACGACGAAGCCCCCGAAGCCGCAAACGCTGAAACTCCGATGAAGACGACTCCTCCATTCGCACCTTCACCAAAGCTCGCCTCGACGCCGCCAACGCAGGTGGAGGCTCCGGTTTGGCTCCGCTCGAAACACGAAGATCAAGACGGAGAATCTGAGCTCCTCCGCCACGGTTAAGATCGAGAATCTGGGTCCCACAGCTCCGGCCGAGAGCTCGGTGCCTGGAATCGTTGTTTAGAAGTGATTGTATCAATGAATTGAGAATAGAAATGGTGTTTGTGGAATTTGTGATTGTGGTTGTGGTTTTTTTTTTTTTTTTTTAATGTTGTGTTGTGGTTGAAGTAGAGGAGTGGTTGTGGCCGGTGGCCGGTGGTGGTGGTGGTTGTTGGGGTTGTGGTTGTGGCTGTGGTGATGGCAGAGTTGGTAGTGGTTGGTTTGTTGATGTTTTTTTGGTAGAAGGAAATATTATTTTATTCTAGAGGTTTATTATTTTATTGTGATATTTATATTATTTTATTGTGTTGAAAGCTAAAATAGAACTACTGCTATAGCATGTGTGTAAGTAAAATAGATAAAGTAACTTTTATTGGTGCTAAATAGCTAAAATTATAGATGAGCTGCTGTGAATGCTCTAAGTTATATTAATCAATTGGGGCATCTCTACTGTCTAGTACAAGATACAATAAGTTAGATGAAATCTGACACCAACCAAATTAGCTTTGATTATATAGATAAAAGTACGAGCAGTAGGTGCAAGCATCATTCCTTCATGAGTGGCTGAACTTTACTCTTCTTATATTACATGATCAGAAAACTTTATGGAACCTCATTGCACTGATTAGACAACATGACTATTAGTAATCCTTTCACCACATACACAAAAAGAACAAACAATTTTTTCTCTTATTTTTATTTTTATTTTTTAAAATTTTAAAAAAAGCTGTGCCTAAAGTTCAATCAGTTTTCAGTGGACCATCCACAAAGGAGAAAACCAAAAAAATTCTGACTTAGTGGTTCCTATCATGGGTGTCAACTTCCAAATGAGAAAGAATAGCTATGTGACTCTAGCTTCTTTTGAAGAATCCCTTTCTTAATAAGATACTAAACTTTTGTTCCTTCAGCTAGCTATAGACCAAGCCTGAAATTTTAGATAGAGCCAGCCATGGCACAATATGGTTCGAGACTAATTGTGCCTATAGATGTGAAGAAAAAGCCATGGGAACAGAAACTCCCTCTTCACAACCGGTGGCACCCAGACATACCTCCGGTTGCTGAGGTTAAAGTAGGAGAGGCTTTTAGAGTAGAGATGGTGGACTTCAGTGGAGGAGGTATAACACAGGACTATACTGCAGAGGACATCAAGTATGCTGAACCATCTATTGTGAGTTCCTTGTTTAAGTTTTAATTTGATACAAAAATATTAGGAAATATTTTCAATTTCTAGCTAGTTTCATCAAACTGCGTGCACACTGATGCAACATGTCCTTTATAAGTACCAAGCCTTATCTGTCTATGTTTGAAATTTGGGAGTTTCCTAACTGTAGAAAAAACAACAGATGATTAAAATTGTGGACACAACTTTTTGCAGATAGAAATTATTATATTTAGGCATCTTTTTGGTTAATGTTAAAAAATCAAGCATGATCTCAGCCCAGCAGCCTAGGGCCAGTAAAAGTATTTTATATATACATAAGGCGATTGTAGAGTAAATTCAAGAGTTTGAAGGGTCATATACAGGGCCAGTGTAAAATCAATAAAAAGCTTGAATGCTAACAAGCTTTTGTGGAAATTACATGTATGTATAAATTATGGAAGATCAGCTTCAAGAATTTTTTTTGTGTATTTTGGCAGTGTCTAAATGCTATAATTTTTTTGGTTCTTGTCTACGAACGTTATTAGTCTATTTAGTTAATGAACTATTTTAGAAAAATTTTTATATCACTTTTATGATAAATATAAAATAAAAATTCAGAAAAATCAACTTTTTTTTTATCAAATTTGATGTTTTAAAAAAAGTTAACTTCTCTCTCAAATAAAAAAATTAAAAAAAAAAAGTTAACTTTTTCCTACTTTTTATAAATAAATAAAAATATCTTGTGGGATACTCAAGGACTAAATAGTAAATAACCTTAACCCTTTACTATGTATAAACTTGGAATTTTCTGTTTTTTTTTTTTTTGATAAGAGGACTTCTTTGTTTTTATTATATATAATATAATTATCCTTCTCATCAAAATTTTAAAAGATATCAGTGTAATTTACTACACTATGAAACGCGTGAATAGACATGAATATTTTTCGGAAATGCTTAGGTAGATACGGACTTCTTTTTTAGTTTTTTCAATTAACTTTTTTTGAATATAGGGAAGGAAATATCTACCAAATCGTCGTGGCCCTATCCCCTTAAGACCTTTCTCTGGAATCTGCCTCTTCCTAAGTCCCTAATAATTTCTTTGCGACCTTCGCTACTAGTATTCTTAAAAATCATCTCCCAAGTGCTTTGCAGTTGCGTGTTTTTCCATAATTGTTTATTTAATTCAACATTGACTAGAAATTAAAATTGTACATTTAACTGTTCTCTGAACTCTCTGATTTTTTTTTTCAACATGAACTATTAGTCTCCACATTCAACATCTTTGATGTATTAAAAACGAGTTTGAATCTAAAACACATGGGTAGAAAGTTTTTACATTATTATTTTTTTTTTTAAATGTCCAAAAGGCACAAGGCAACCTCAAGAATTTCTCTGCATCTTTCTAGCAAAATTTATTTATTCAAAACCTACTTATCATTGTTTATCCCCAAGGGCGGAGTCACATAACTCCTTGGGGCCTCCCCACCCCCCCTTCCAATTTAAAATTTCTCTCATAGCATACGTGGCATAAGATATGAGCACACTCAAAAATTATAACTGGCCTCCAATTTGTTCTTTAAAGTTGTACTAGTCCAACAACTTAAAAATAATTGTTCTCAAATAAAATAATACTTGGCCCTTTCAATTGTCCAAACACTTGTAATTAATTTAATGGTCAGTAACTACTCTCTCCAAATAGTATAGATTTAACCATTTCAAAACATAACTTCACTTTTCCCCCTTCATTCTCAATGTCAAGGAAATTACAGCCTAAAAGTGCTTTTGCTTGTTTTCCTCTATAGTGATGCCAGCCCATTGTTTATTTCTTATCAACTCATCTCATTCCAATATTCTCAACACAGTCAAACAAAACCATCAAAGTTTTGTATTGGCGTTTAGATTTATAAGAATATGCTTTGTTTATTAAGGTTGTGTTCATTTTTTTTCTATAGCTATATGATGGTATATTACTCTATTATGTTTCTTTTTTAAGTTTATTTTTTTGGGATTTGAAATTAGGTGCCAAATAATTCATTAAAAAAATAAAAATGTGAGAAAATTTTAATAATATGAATAATGATGGGTTGATAATGCTTAAAATAATAGTAAAATTTTTAATAGATTTATAAATTATAATTATTGTATCAACACTATGACTCAGCCCCCAGTGAACATTCCCGACTAAGCTCCTGTTTATCCATTTACATTATTTGTGGGGTTAGTTAAGTGACTAGTACACTTTCGTGGTTTCTTCCTATCACTGCTACCACATAATTTGAGGTGCTAGGTTAATCCCTAAAGTCTTGGTGTTTTTTTGTCCTTTCTATTAAGGCCTGACAAGCAGTAGGGGACCATTTGGAAAAAAATTGTCACATTATAGATAAAATATTTATTTTGATTTAAAATAAAAGGCAAATATATTTGCAAAAGACCTTCCCTAGTCATTGGAGCCCCCTGACACGTCACCACTACGTGTACTGGCGATGGATCCCATGCATGGGAATCAACCAAATGATGACACCCATAAGTCAAAAATAATAAATTTCTGCTGAGAGATCCGTTTGTTTCGTTAAAAATTAAAAATTTATTGTCAAGAAACAAAATAATTTTTAAAGCTAAAAACATCATATAACACTTATTGCTGCGTTTTTCCCTGATGGCTGATTCGTAAACAGTGCCAAGAGACCCAGGCTCCAAAACGCAAAATTCAGATTAATTTCTATGCAAACGCACGCTAAATCCCAGATTAGTATCTGAACGTTCTTCCACTTTTAATTCATCCATGGCTCCTTCAACTCCAAGACTAGTGATACCCATAGATTTGACAAAGAAGCCATGGGAGCAAAACTTTCCTCTTCACAACCGTTGGCATCCTCAACTACCCCATGTTGCAGAGGTCAAAGCTGGCGAGCTCTTTAGAGTGGAGATGACTGATTGGACTGCAGGTGCCATTAAAGATGATGATTCAGCAGTTGATGTAAAATCCATAGACCTCTCAACCGTAAGTATATGAACTTGATTTAATCTATCCACTGAAGAGAAACTTACTAACTCTGGAGGTGAATGTTGCCATCTACTTGATAGGAAGATACACCGATTGACACTGACATATGATCTCCTACTTGTACTAAAAGTCTATTAATTTAAGGTTTAGCCTATTATATATATTCATGTTATAGTTTATTGTAATACAAGATTTGTACTACATAGAAGGATTGAGTTTGAGCCTATATGCTATTGGGCTAACATATCTCTAATATTATCTTATCGAGTAAATATCGTTAATATCTTATCGAGGAAAGATCGTTTTGAGTAGGGTAATGATTATGGTCTCTTTGATAACTAGCTCAGGTACATTACCTCAGCGGGCCGATTAGGGTTGTGGACGAGGATGGGACACCGGCCAAGCCGGGCGATCTTCTGGTAGTTGAAATATTGAACTTGGGTCCTCTTCCTGGAGATGAATGGGGTTATACAGCAACATTTGACAGAGAAAATGGAGGTGGTTTTCTGACTGACCATTTTCCTTGTGCAACCAAAGCGATTTGGTACTTTGAAGGAATATATGCCTACTCTCCTCACATACCAGGTAATGAGAAAATGAATAGAATGCATTTCATATTCATGCTGCTCACATATTTTATGCATAGCAGGAGTACGATTTCCGGGCTTAACTCACCCTGGAATCATTGGAACTGCACCATCATTGGAACTGCTCAACATATGGAACGAGAGGGAAAGAGAGCTTGAAGAAAATGGGCTCCAAACGCTCAAACTATGTGAGGTTTTGCACTCACGACCATTAGCAAACCTACCAACAACCAGAGGCTGTGTCCTTGGAAAGGTATGATACATTGAACAAAGAAAACATGAAAAAACCTTTGGTTATTGTAACAGATGTTAGCCATGAGAGTTGAAACTGAAACAATCTCATATCAGCTGAAAGTAGTTATTTAATGTGTCGTGATCATGTGTAGATTGAAAAGGGGACTCCAGAATGGGAAAAGATTGCTAGGGAGGCTGCGAGAACAATTCCAGGAAGAGAAAATGGTGGAAATTGTGACATCAAAAATCTCAGTAGAGGTTCAAAGATATACCTTCCGGTATTTGTAGATGGAGCAAATTTCAGTACCGGTGACATGCACTTCTCTCAGGGGGATGGTGAAGTCTCATTCTGTGGGGCAATTGAGATGAGTGGTTTCCTAGAACTCAAGTACATTCTATCTCCCGTAACATTTCAAGTTCTACTTTAATTGGTATGAAGTTACAACATGTTCTTGTTCTCATGGTCTACTATATTCTTATACACAAGAAGAGAAAGACATAAATTACTGGAGCATATAATCTTAAAATTCCTTTCTTTAAGGAAATATAGTGTAAAAAATAAAAATAAAAAAGAGTTCTAGACTTCTACCACATAATGTAAGGTGTCCAACTTGCTAAAGAAACCTAGAATATTAATTCTAGTCCTATCTTATGTGTGGTCTTATACATTTTAATCAACTAGTTCTGTAGTTCCATAAAATATTTGATTTCTTGTCACATTGAAGATAACTTCAATAGTGAGTACAAGAGGATGAACTGCAATTGTCATTATAGGCGTCAAGGAAAAAACATACTAGGCTTTAGAGATAATTTGGATATTTGAAAAGACTAGAAAGTATGCTGTCATAGTTAAACTCCATAATTACACGAACACAATTGGCTACTAATAGCCCAAAGAACTTAAAGCTGAGAAGATCAAACACAACTCTGTTCTCCCTCCTAAACGGCATCAGGTGTTATTTTGAAAAATAAGCAAGAACTTAAAGCTTAGAAGATTAAACACAAGTTATTCTATTAATCAAGACCAATCTATCTAACAACTCTCTTGATAAAGAAGCAACCACTCATATAACTCTGTTCTCCCTCATAAATGGCATCGGGTGTTATTTTGAAAAATCAGCATTGGTATTTTTGTTGATTTATTATTTCTTTTAAAACCTAGAACATTGCTTGAATTTCAGATTTAGGGGGGCAAAAAATGCTTTTTAGCAAACTTACTGAACAGTTGGCAAATTTTGCTTAAGAGCTTCGAGCCCCTAAAAGCCTTTTCCCCGCCTCTAAATGCAATGCCAGGCCTTAGGCCTCTTAAGAACTAAGCCATCTACATCTAAGCATCCTCATACAAACCTCTTTCAAAGACCTAAAATACTCGATTTTGATGTCAACCACAATGCAAACATTAATGCCACTTGAATGCTTTTGCCCGTTATAAACCATTCTTAATAAAAAAAAGATTCACGACAATATCATTAACTGTTCATAGCTTATCAAGGGTTATATCACTTGTTATCTTGTTATCAGGTGTGACATTATAAGGGGTGGAATGAAAGAATACCTTACACCAATGGGTCCTACTCCTCTTCATGTAAACCCAATCTTTGAGATAGGCCCTGTTGAGCCTAGATTCTCAGAATGGTTGGTATTTGAGGGCATCAGTGTTGATGAGAGTGGGAGGCAACACTACCTTGATGCAAGTGTTGCTTATAAGCGAGCAGTACTCAATGCTATCGACTACCTCTCCAAATTTGGGTACTCCAAAGAACAGGTTCATGTCTCTTTCTCCATTAAGTCACACAAGCACATGCACAAAGAAAAGCACCAAAATTCATACATATGGTAAATTTGGTTTGTATTAAATGATTGATCTAGAAGACAATATGGTGGCTAACAGGTTTATCTTCTGCTGTCATGCTGCCCATGTGAAGGAAGAATATCTGGAATAGTTGATTCCCCCAATGCTTGTGCTACCCTAGCAATCCCAACAGCTATCTTTGACCAGGTAGCAATTTCCCTCTAATTTTCCAACACTCACAAATCACGAGTTCATACCAACAGTTCTCCATCTTCAAATTACTTGCTTTATCAGATTGCTAATTGACTACCTATTAAATTGCCATATCTATGGTTCCAAAACTTCAATAACATTTTTGCCACAAAAGATAAGCAGGCTCTTTCTATGTACAGATTTAGGGTGTTGAAATGTGCTTCAAGAATAACAAGCTTTCATAAAAATATCTAGTGATGGTTGTTGGAAATATCAAATATTGGATACTGAGTATATGTACATCAGCTTCTTTAAGAATGATAGTTGTCTGTGTGTAGGATATTCGTCCCAAAAACAAGAAGGTTCCAGTTGGGCCCCGGCTAGTGAGGAAACCAGATGTCCTAAAATGCACTTACGATGGAAATTTGCCGATCACAAAAAATCCAAGCACCCCAACATAAATCCTACAAGCCTTGATCTGCTAAGTCAAGGAGACACTGGGGGTCACAATTTCAATGCCAACTAGGCATTTATCCATATCTATTACCTGTAATAAGAAAGAATGGAGGTATTGTTCTCCTTTATTAAAAAATACTGTTCATCAGCACTGTCTTATTGTGTACCAGTTCTACCCTTATTAAGCTTATCACCATATTATTATACTTTGTGCATGTTCTTATACGTGTTCTTACAAATCAATAAGCATCTTATGTTATTAAAGCTTTCAGAGTGTTTTTCCTCTTATCAGTCATATCATAATCCTACATATACGAAGGGAAGTCCATTTTAATAAACTAAAATAGCAGGTAATTATTTCAATTTTGCTATTACAAAATCATATAATTATTATCATTTAGTCAAAATAATATGCTTTATCAAAATTGTTATATTTATAAGTCTTCAAAATCATATATATCTTGGCACCACATCTCAAAACAGAAACTTTCCTCTTTAGCGGCTAAAAGTATCAACCAGATGAAATCATGAGGTCTAAAGTCTATGGAGAATTACAAACTATAATTAAAAGATGGATACCAAATTTCTTCTCATGAAAGACAATTTAATGCGCATGAAAAAGTAAAATAACTGCAGCCATAGCTCCAGGGCCCATTGGGAAAGTAGCACTTGATGAAATATTTCATTTAGCAACTCAACGTCAAATCATTTTCTCAAAATCCTTTGATTCATTAGCATCAATTAAACAGTAATATTAAAAGATGTACCCTTTAAAATTTCCAAAGCTGTGACTCTCCATGAGAAGGGTCAAAGTAAAGGGTGTCATGAATCATTTGTCACACTTGTCCAAAAACTTCACCCAAGATCTTAATAATTCTCACTAAAATATATATAAGAAGAAAGCTACCATGGTGTAACGTACGCTCAATAATATATTGAGAGAGTTCGATGGTGTGGCAGAGATGAACATTGAACCCCAGAAGCCCAGAGCCAGAGGTCTAACTCCACACTCAGCACCTGAACAGAAAAGTCCCAGAAATAGAATGAAAGAGGAAATCTGGAAAAGTGCTGAGGAAGAATAAAAGATATTATTTCTAATTTCAATTGGGGGGGTTGGGGGGGTGGGGGGGGGATTGTTTCATAAGTTGCAGAAAATATGATGTAATGTCTTGAAGGTTCTCTCTCTGTCAGAGCCTTTTTCTATCAATGAAAAGAGATAAAAGAAAATAAAGCAGATGCCATTGTTGCATATCAAACATTGTGTACACAATTAAAAAAAAAATGATACTTTTGTGCCAAGTAAAATATTACTAACTAAACTACTTGCAAATCAAACTTTTAAATATATATATATATAGTTGTTAAATGTTCAACTCATTTTTTCACAATTTGTTAGAAATTTTGACATATTTTAAGAATTATTTAATTTTATTTATTAACTCAAATTTCTCATTTCTATAAGACTTTACTATTTTAAAATTTGAGTAAGCAAATTAAAAATACCCTCCATACATGTACATAAGATGACACTAAAAATTGCACTGGACAAAATAGCATTACCTGCTTTCCTGATTTCATACTGATCAACTCCCTCATTTTCTCCACGGCATGTACAGAGCAAGCTCGTAGTTCAACCTCTTCCTCACTGCCTGGACCTATTTCACTATTGGCTTCAATAGTGCTGGCAAGGGTTGAACTATATCTTAGCACACCAAGCTGCCGCAGTACTGCTGGAACAATATAGTCCGCCATTATGGTGATTGAGCCAATGTCATTAAATTGCCCATATGCTTGGCCCTTAAATGCACCCCATAAATCTGCCACAAATATTTGAGCTCTTTTGTACAAGAATACCTGGTGGCCCTTGTACAGCGTGTGGTCTCGAAAGCCTAGAATGGTTTAATTTTTGGGAATCAAAAATTCAGTATACAAATTTACTTACAAAATAGACAACCATCTCAAGACATAGCTGTACCCAACAGATTGAAAATTTATGACAAAAAAACACACACACACAAAGAGAGAAAACAACAGCAACCAGGGGATACCAGGAAAGTGACGTGTAACAAGAGCTACAAGTTTTAGTGCTGATTTTCCACAGGACTTGACAAGATTGGATGCTTTGCCGTCAAAACTTCTTTCCAGTTCACAGCCAACCTGGGTCATCAAACTAACTGATATAAACAACTTAATCTGCTGTTAGGCTTGGGAATAGCTCATAACAAGAAGTAGATCTGGACAAATAAGAACTAAAAATCTAAGAAACTTGAAGAACTTTTTCTCAAGAAAGGTGAGAAATAAACAAAAAGGCAAGTATGATGATGATTAATTCAAAAAAAATATACAAGCATGATGAAATTTACCTCATGAAGTAAACGAACTCTTTCGTCCTCCAATGGAAGTGGTCTAGGCCACTTCAATAGCTCACGTAATTGAGGACCTGGAAACATATATTGATCTCATTACTTTACTAACTAACAAAAGAGCATTTCATCTCTGAAAGAATATAGATTTCCATAGTGTCAAACATATAACTCCATAGAGAAATGTATCTCTAAAAAAGGAGTTTCGATTGTAAAAAATTAAGCATTGAACTCCTAATCCACAAATTCAAATTTAAATCTTGAAGAAACATTTTTTTAAGAAAGCAAAAGTTTTTGTTGTTGGAAGGTCAATTTAATCCAAATGACATTGAATTAAGGAAAATTTACTAAAAAAAGAATTAAGTAATCTACTTGTCGCTGTAATGAAGTATGAGTAACAAACTAGCTTATAGCCCCATGCGTATTATAATTTCTACCTATGTTGAATACTACTAATGGTCGCTTTATATTTTTGTCAACTCTTGAAAAGGCCTTGTATGGTTATTATTTAGTATAGTATGCAAATTGTTCACTCTTTGATTGTAACTTAATTTCTATTATTGTGATGCAACAAATTTATTTGATGTTTACTTATGACAATTGAATTATTATGAAAAAAAAAAGTTGACTATGAACAACTAGTTTTCAGAACATGATAAAATTTTTGTTGAAATTTATATTTGAACTAATAATTAGTTTTTGTAAGAAAATCTAGATTAGTTATAAATGGATTAGAAATGGTTTCAAATGGGATTTAGTAAAATGAGCTAGAAGTAATTTTAGATGTACTTAAAATAGTTTTACATAGATTAGAAGTATTACAGAATCAAGTGTTACATAAAAGTATAATAAATTCTAGTGTTACATGAAAGTATATCTTTACATGTTTTTAAGTTTAGATTCATGAACTTACATGTAAAGACACTTGACACGAAATTAGAGATGGAATGACACTTGGCATAAAATTGAAACATAATCTAAACACACTTGGCATCAAATTAAAGTACAATTAGGACACTTGGCTCAAAATTGAAATGCAATTAGACTCTAATTTGAATTCTTGATTGAGCTTCCATTTTAATATATTATATAAGATTTTCATCAACTAACAATCAGGTCAATCTTCAATATATATTTGATATTCTCTAACTGAAGATATATCAGTCAATTCCGATGACGTGAAGTGTACTATTTTGAGGCTAGAAATTAAAGAACATGTAGATATCCTGGTAGTTTGCTCTTATGAAATAGACTCATATTGCCAGCGTGAATCTTTTTTCTTCTTTTTAAGTCCCTGATCCTAGTTGTTTCAGTTCTTTCTTCTAATGACAGAGATATCAATTAATTAAATGAAAAAGGCACCCTCAACATATTTGTATGTTTGTGTGTTGTGAATGTGTAATTCAGTACATGTAAGTATGGACATAGAATGATAGAAGGTACAACAAGAATAATACCAGTGTACTTTTGCAGGCGATCTGCATCAAATGCAGATTGGTCATTTTGTAGAACAGCCTTCAGCCCCGAGGCCAAATGATCATAATTGAGCTCCTTGTCTATAGGAATAAGCAAGAGGGCAAAAGATGTTAGCATGGTAAACTACACCTTTGCATGTGCAATAACCAGAAATATATTAGATGAGTTTATGAGATCCAATTTGACATTAGGATGAGCTGACTAGTGCAGGAAAACAAGAAAATCATTAACTGGAATGTTGCAAGCTACCGATAGCAATTAACCAAAACAAGAATGGAGAAGTTAAAAGTTACTTTTGCTACTTTTGCTGGTTGCATTGTTTTAGCTTTATATTTTGTTAATCAATCAGAAGGTAGGAAGAAGTTCTCTGCTTCCACTACAAGCTGCTCTAGCTCAGAAAAGTGGTATCAGTAGACCATTTCCTAAGAGATTCGACCACCAATGAATATATCCAAAGACAGGGGACATCATCAATTATGGTATAGTAGCTTGTTGAGTAACAACCCCAGGCTCACTTTCTGTCTAGCTCTTTAATTTCTCATCACTGCTATTCTCTTGCAAATAGTGTTATTAATTCATTCATTCAATGGTATTAATAATCAGCTCATTACACTGCATACACCATGATCTATTAACATAGCATTTTTACTCTATTACCATGGTATTTCTGCTTGACTTACATGAGTCTACATTATGCCCAACAAACAAGTATTGACACGCATCAAGTGTTGAAGTCCATTAATAGGGACGAAGACTAATGTGTCCAATTTTCACAGAATCAAATAAACTAAATGCAAAACAAGAAGCAGGTCAGTCCAGCTATATGTAAGCATCTTCCTAGCCATGTATGTTTTGCATAATTTAGAAAACAATAAAACATTTTGAGCATCCCCAACATAAAGCACTGCTTTAGTTCTGTGAAACTTGCAATATCCTTCGAAAAAAATAATTTGTCAAGGTGGCCTTTGCAACAAATGTGGTATACGGAAGACAAATGCAAAAAAAAAAAATTTGAAGTAAAGAAAACAATTCAAAGATGGCTAAACATAGGGAAGTCAAAAAAGGATGCCGCAGCCAGACTTTTCAAATTAACCATTCATAGTAGTTTGGAAAAAAAGATCAAGTCCCCAAATTTTTTTTATAAAAAAAATATGGTACAAAAAATATGCCAATAAAATAAATGGGTTAGGCTGTTGCAAAATGGTCCTTAAAAGCCAATTTGCAACGGTAAGTGGGCAAATCAATCTTGAAAACCATGATTACTAAACCTCAAGGGCCCGTTTGTTTTAGTTCTCATGAAACTTCAAAGTCTATAAATTTTATTTTTAAAGGAAAACAACAACACTTTGAGAAAAAGTAGTATTTAAAAAAATTAAAAAAAGGGCCAAAAACAAAGAAAGTAAACAATTAAAAGCAACACGTTGCAAGAATTTCTTGGCCTTTTCTTTCCCGTGGAAAAAAAAATAAAGAAATAAATTGAAAATTGCCAAACGGGACCCAACTCACAAATCAATCCCAGGAGAGATTTATAATAATCAAAAAGTTAACCCAAAAAAAAAAAACCTTTATATAGTACCATTAACAAACATAAATAAACCTATCAAAAAAAAAAAAAAAACATAAATTAAGCTGTAATAATTAATCACCATGAAAGACGAGGAAAAAAAATATCAAACATACCAGGCCAAAAACAGAAATTCAAAGCGTCCAGAACAAACAGGTACTGAACAGTGAGAGGGCCATTATCAAAATAGTGAATCCCTTCGAAATCCCACTCCACTTTCGGGATTGACCCAATACTGTCCACAACTTTCTCAATCCCTACACAAATAACCAAAATTCCTCAGCCTCCAAATGCAGCATTGTTAACATCACTGTTACAGAACTTACACACAAGCAAAAACCAAATTTTTTAGCCATGAGCCTAAAACCTGCGGAGTCGACGACGACATGGGAGGAGTGGGTGGCGACCCAAGCTGAGCTTGCCCTAACATCGTCCATGGCGAACCTGAACCACACTGTGGAAGCTACGAGAAACTTTTGTTTTGAACCCTAAAAATGAAAAAAAGAGAGAAGAAGAGAGTATTTATATACAATGTTGGTGTGGGCGGCTTGGCTATGTGGTAGTTTTTTTCCTAATTCGAAGTTTCCCGCTTTTGTTGGTTTCTCACTTTCTTTTCATTTCTTTTTCTTCTTTCTCTGCTCACTTTTTCCATATGGAAAAAACCTGTGTTTGCTAAACACGTTTGGGCCACGAATTTCCTATCAATAGTAATTACTAGCATTACCAGTTGGTAGAGCCTAGAGCCACTAGTCTCACGTGGGATTTGAAATTCTGATGGATGGGCTCAGTTTTCCTCAAGTTTTGTTTCTTTCTTTTTCCCAAATGTTAGTAAAATATTTGGTTTGTACTTATCTCTGTGCTGCCGACCCTTGATGGATGGGGTTTGTGCATGTTTAAGGCTGCGTGACTCAGACCTGATTGTGATTGTGGGCCATGGCGGATAGACTGTTGTCAAAAAGGAAACAATGGGTCCGGAATTGCTGTTTCAAGGCCCGTTGGACCCGGTCTCAAGCTCTAAGTTCTTTGGCCTCGATATGTAGATAAACACACCAACCAAAAAAAAAATAAAAAAAAATTGAAGTATTCTAACTTCTAACGTACGTGCTAACTTAAAAAATAAGTTGTTGTCTTTATCAACTAAAATTTAAATGTTTATTGTATATTTTGTTAAAATATTTATTATTAATTTATTTAAAGAAATTGATAAAAACGAATAAGTTGTTGTCTCTATCAATTGAAACTTAGATGCATGTTGTATGTTTAATTAAAACACTTATTGTTATTTTATCTAAAATGTACGTGGCATGTTTTGTTAAAACACTTATTGTTATTTAATCTAAAATGCATATTGCATGTTTTGTTAAAACACTTATTAACTGAAATTTAGATGGATGTAAGATGTTTAGTTAAAACACTTATTGTTATTTTATTTAAAGAAATTGATAAGAACAAATTAGTTGTTGTCTTTATCTAAAAAATTGTTTTTATCCAAAATATTGTTGTAATTTGGTGAAGTCATTGACACCATTACGACTTCTAAACTTAATTTTTATTATAGAAAAATGTTATATCTACGACATTTTCATAACAAATCCTAAGTAATAAGTTGTTATTGGTTGTTATGGATGAGCAAAAAGGTAATTTAAGTAGTGAATTCAAATTTGATCAAATAGCAACTTACCACATGTAATTTGTTGTGAAAATATTGTAGACGTAGTACTTTTATTATATAGTATATGATTTCTAATTAAGTTCTCATTTATTTCGAGAGTTTTTTAAAACCAAAAAAAGTAAAAAAAAAAAATATATATATATATATATATATATATATATAACATCATGCAAAGACTATGATAAGAAGTAGAATTTATTGGTGCTGTGTATCACAAGGAGGGCAAGTTGGAGATTTTTGGTGACAAACTGACAATTCAAGGGCCATTGAATAGGGTAGAAATTTGTAGTGGTCTGGGTGGTTTAATTTGGAAAATAGAGCTTCTATTAAATGATGGGATGGAAGATGTAGGTAACAAATAATTAGGTATGTCTTGATTGGAAGAAAGGATAGAGAAAGCTGACAACGACAGATCGATGAGAGACGAAGGTGGGGGGGAAGAAAGACTGGATTGTGATAAAAATTCCAGCGGGGTAAGGGGAAAAGAGGGGGAAGATACATAAGGGAGACATTGTTGCGAATAAGGAAATGACAAGATTGGAAAGAGAAGGAAGTGAGGTTGTCAGTATTGTTTGTTCATTTGTCATCTTAGTTTACTTTAAAGTTTATATTTGTTGTTACTGGTAATTCTTTCCTCCATATGTAACTCGTATTAACTGTTAAAAATTATTTTTTATATTAAAACTTAATAAATTTTATTTTAAATAATAACAAAACAACTAAAACACAACAGTAAACATGAACCCATATTTTCTTGTAAAGAACACGACATTCAATAACACTCAAAAATATGTATGCCCACTACAAATCCAACCGATTCTTGCACTCAACGCTTCAAGCCACTTATCACATAGCTAACATTAAAAGAAGTAGCAAATGTTTATCTAATCTCCAAAGAGAATAAAGGCGTGGCAGTTTTTTGGAACTCGAGTTCCAAGCATTATAAGCCCATGTGGCAATGTGATCAAACATAACTCTTTTAGGACTCGAGTTTCAAAAAGTGCTACATGAAATAAATTTGGTAGGATGCATTTCTCCTAAATTTTTCATAAAAATATGCTATTTGGCAAAAAAGGACTAGAATAATTATAGAAGAACATGGATGTGTTTTGTGTGTGTTGGAAATAAAAGAGAGATAATACCTGAATTTTCCTTGGAAATTACACAATTTGATTTTACCAAAAGAGGTGGCGAAGATGAGGCGTGAACCAAGTCACTGTCTTAAGACAAATCGTGCCGTCTACGGTATATCCGATTAATCATGCCGTCTATGTTGAGGTGAGGTAAGTTAATAGACAAAATCAAGTTTATCTTTTAGTGTCATAATGCCATTAAAAACAAAATTACAGCTCCTAACGTGACTGTCTTTTAGCTATCAAATAATACTTTCCTTTGAAACTTTGACTATACACAATAATTACAACCAAGAATGAAAAGCAATATATAATGCTATAACCCATCAACGGTAAATTATATAAATATATAGTTGTACAATATTTGATACTTTCTATCTATAACATTACTATTAAATATATTAAAAGAAACGTTTTAAAGCAAAAGTTTATAAATGAAAGTATACTAAAAGCTAGCAATATATGGTATTAAAATTCTCATTAATTTTTAGAGATTTCCTTATTAAAACCATTGACAATAGCTATTCAAATTTTGAATTATATTTAAATTTTCAAAATTTAGCAATCAGTGTATCTAACATTAATGAATAATTGATTTCCTCAATTCATAAATGAGTATTAAAATAAATATGATATTTTTTATAAAAATATCCAACAGTGTGAAGCTGAGGAAGATAATTTGATGCATCCTTTTATTGAATGCCCAATTGCAATAAATGTAGGGACCTACTCACCTTGGCATATAAGTTTTTTTGTTTGTTTGTTTACTTTGTTTTGTTTTATTTATTTATTTATTTTTGTTTCTTCTTATAATGAATTTCAATTTTATTATTGTTTGGGTTAGAATTGTGTTACATGCTAGAGAGAGATTGAAAATACCTAAAGAGGAAGCACAAATTTTTATATTATTTGCAATCATTTGTTATGATATAATATGGATGACTAGAAACTGTATCATAAGGTAAAGTGAAAGGGAAGTTCACGATCTTATGCCTTTAAGTAGACAAATTAATACAATATATATTGACCATATATTTATCATGAGACCCTTTCACCCCCTTTTTTCATGAAAGTAAACAAAAAAAAAAAAAAAAGGATAAGTAAGAAAGATGTATATTCATAAAATACTTCATGCAAAGAAGCACAAAGCATATCAAAGATTACAAAAGAAGAGAAAATATAACAAACAAAAAAAAAGAAACTAATTACAAAGAAAAAGAGTTAAGAAACAAAGGGAGAGATTCATTAGATGTGAGTCCCCAAGCCCTAGACCAATCAAAAAGGGAACTAGTAAAAAAATCAAACAACTTGTTGTCGGATCTATCTAAGTCCTCAAAAGTCTGATGGTTGCTTTCCCTTCAAATACACCACATCAAATACAATGGTGCTAAATTCTAACTACTAGATGAATTCTTTCTCAACTAATTCCATCAACCAAAAAAGAAATTTGCAACTGATCTTGAGAGAACCCACGAAACCCCAAAAGTACCAAAGACAAAGCTCCACAAAAGATGAGCCTTCCCACAATGTAGCAACAAATGATCTACTACCTCCCCATAACAACGACACATGATGCACCAGTCAACAAAATCAAACACCCTACTCCACAAATTATCACCAGTGAGAATCCTATCCCAAGATTACTGTCCAAACGAAGAAAGAGACATGCCGGGGTGCCATAACCTTCCAAATACATTTCTAGGGAAAAACAATGGAAGAAGAACCACGCAACTTATGATAAAAATGAGGGATATTAAAATCCCCATTCTTCGTCAACTTCCATCTCATATGGTCACCATCATCCTCTGAAGGTAAATAGGTTCAAAAACCGAAAGAAATCATCTACCAACTCCACCTCTCAATCATTAGGACCCCTAATAAAATGAACATCCGAATCTCTCATATCCCTTGCTCCTTGCCTTATCAAAAAAGAGTCAACATAGGCTGCTCTATTAGTAGCAATATTATATAAGATCAGAAAAGCCAAATGAAAAGGAAGATCCTACATCGCCGATCTATCCAAAATATCACTCTATTCTCTACCCCAACCTTAAACTGGATGTTTTTTCTAAAAGCTTCCCAACCCATCCAAATACTTCTCCACAAGCCATACCCACGAACACCCCTTCTCAGCTTGGAAGTCCACCCCTCCCATTCTTCCCTAAATTTAGCAGCTACAACCCTTCTCCAAAGTCAAGTCTCCTCCACCCTGAAACACCAAAGCCATTTTCCTAGTAAGGCTTTATTTAAAGTGGTTAGTTTCCTAATCCCTAAACCACCATAGGCAATAGACATACACACCTTATCCCAACCCAACAAATGTGTCTTGAAATCACCCCAGAAAAAATCCCTTTACAACTTCTCAATTTTGTTAGCCATATGAGTAAGAATGGTGAAAAGAGATAATCATTTTTTTTTAAAGTAGAAAGGCTAGATAATGTACTCTTAAGCAGAGTCAGCCTATCACTTGTCGACAAATACAGTTTCTTTCACCCTGCTAACTTTCGTTCAATTATGTTTCAATATAGGATTCCAAATAAAGGGAGCCTTATGAGACTGCCCCAACGGCATACCAAGATAAGTCATTGGCAAAGACCTAACCCTACAACCCAAAATCTCTACCAAAGCATGCACATTATTCACCTCACTTATAGGAGCCATCTCACTCTTAAACACATTAAACTTCAATCCTGTCACGGCCTGAAAACAAAGAAGTAACAAACGAGCACGAAGGAGTTGCTCCACATCTGCATCACAAAATAGAACAGTATAAAAAATAGGTGTGAAACACTTTCCCCTCCGCCTCTCTCACCATCTGCCCTAAAGCCACGAAGTAAACCTGCCCCCTCCATTCTTTTCAACATCCTAATAAATATCTCCATGCTCCATCGTGACCAAAAATAACATTGGAGACAGCGAATCCCCTTGTCTTAAACCCCTTGAACTACCAAAAAAATCAACTGGAGACCCATTAACCTACACAAAAAACTAAACTGTGGAGATGCAGGTATGAATCCATCTACACCATTTCTCCCCAAAACCCATTCTCTTCAACAAATATAAAAGGGCTACCTAATTCACATGGTCATAAGCTTTCTCAATATCTAGTTTACAAATATGGTTGTCAAAATCGCGATCTGGATCGTAAATTCACATGATTTCACGATCCCACATCATCAAAACGTTTAGGATCGCACTAGAATTGTAAAAATGGTAGGATCGTAAGATCGTATGAGATCCTACCGATTAGGCCTGTCCACGGGTCGGTCTGGGTCGAGTTTGTGCCCAACTTGAAACTGACCTAACCAGATCGGGTCTCCTAAACTTGGACCCGCTGCCGACCGCCAAAGGCAGCGGTTCGGGTGGTCAGATATTGGTCGGTTTTCGGTCAGATATTGGTCGGTTTCGGACTGTAAGAATGGTCGCTGGATTTTGCCAACATCTCTAGTTTTTGCTGGATTTGACCGGATCTCAAAGAGATCTTAGCGGATCTTAACGAGATTAGACCGGATCTTGAAGAGATTTCGGCAGATCTCAAAGAGATTCGACGAGATCTTAGTGTAACTCGAGGAGATCGGACAAAATCAGACAGGTAACCACTCCAAACGGCGGAGAACGGAAATTCTGATAAGTTTTCCAGTCGGGTCGATTGTTACTCGGTTTTTCATGCTTAAACCCATCAACCGACCCACCGGTCTCGAGTTTTATGTGCGGAGACCCGCTGTTGACCGTCGTTGGCATCGGGTTAGACGGTTTTCAGGTCGGGTCGGCCGGGTTGGGCGGTTTGGTCGGGCTACGGGTCTGCTTAGACACCCCTACTACCGATCCTACCAAAACATCAGTTTTTTTTTTTTTTTATGGGATAAATTTTTGGTTTTGATAAATCTTTAAGGGTTTTTTTTTTCTATGTTGTGATGGTATGACTTTTTATTTTTTATTTATAAAATTATGTTAACCTAAGCAAATATTTTCTAGTTTCTAGTTCACTTGTAATCAAAATGAAGGAATGCTTCATCATTTCTAAATGAATAATTTATATTGGCTTTGCTACATTTTAGGCTATAATATTGTTAAAATTTTTTGATCAATATACTAGTTTGTGTTTTAATATTACTAAAAAAAAATTATATATAATTTTATTAATAAGCTTGTATTTGTATATTGATTGATTGATTTTTTTGAGCATGCTTTGTAATTGATGCTAAGTGATATAACTTGAATAATTGAGGGTGAAGTTGTATCTTGATCTCTTTTGTAGCTCTAGTATACTAATATACAATATCTACATAGATGATGAAATGGATAATGATGATTAGGACAGTGGTTATAAGAACCCTAGAATGAGAATAATTAAAATGTTTACTTCACCTTAATACTAATCTTGCTTTTGGATTTCATATTTTAGTTAGCTAGTTTCCATTTTGATAACTTATTTTGAATTTTAAACTTGGAACTTGGAACTTAGAATTTGGAAAATATTTCCATATGTGTTGATAAATATTTTGGTATTTGGTTGCTAATTACACATTGATTGAACTTTTTAGATACACTGGGTCAAAACTTAATTATACTTGTTTCGTTAGTATAAACGTAGCGATGTGTGACATGCAAATTACATAATATGATGCAAATATTTGTTTTTTATGGATAAATTCACAATTTACATGATTATTCAACATAAAAAGTCACTATCAATATGTTTTTTTTTCTTTAAATCTGAAAATATGTAGGATCTTACGATCCAAGATCCGATCTTACAATTCACGATCCCACCTACTTTCCACGATCCTACGTAGGATCTCGATTTTGACAACCTTACTTACAAATTACTCTTGGAATCTTTTTCTTCACTCGACTGTCAACACACTTTTTGGTTATAAGAATTGAATTAGGGATTTGTCTACCTCCCATAAAAATTTTCTAAGATTCATATATCAACTGATCTAACACTGTTTTCAAATGATTTGCCAGAACCTTAGCCAAGATCTTATAAATACTCCCTACCAAACTAATAGGTCTGAAATCTCGAATATTAAAGGCATCATTCTTCTTAGAGATTAAGACAATAAAAGTAGCATTAAGAGATTTTTCAAACTTACAGTGTTGATAGAACTCTTCAAATACGGCTAAGACATGTACCACTCTCCAACAATGATGGATAAAGGCCATAAAGAAGCCATCTAGACCTGGAGCTTTATCCCTTTCCAATTTTTTGATAACTAATATAATCTCTTCCTTCTCAAGCCTCATTTCCATCCAAACCCTCTCCATCCCCTAATTTGATCAAACTCCAAACCTTCCCTAAAAGGCCTCCACTCCTTTGTCTCTTGATACAAAGTTTTGTAAAATTGAATAACTTGAGCAGTCATTTCAGCTCCCTCCTCATAAATCACTCTATCCACTTCAAAAAAAACTAAGATGATTATACCTTCTGCTGGAATTAGTCACCTTATGGAATTTAATATTATCATCACCCTCCTTGATACACAACATCCTCGATTTCTATCTCCATGAGATCTTGGTGTGGACACAACACACAAGCCCCTAATTATACGCATGTATGAGAGGAAAAACAAAAAGAAGACGGCCCAACCTGTGGTTTTATGGATGGAGCCTATTAGTTATTGGGCTTGGGATTAAGCAAGCCCGAGCATTTAATAATTAGGGTTTCTTTATGCATTTTATTGTTAGCTATTTAAGCACTTTTTTGATTATTGTAAGATAGCTTTTGAGAATTATTAAAAAAAACATGTGTTTCCTCTACACTGATGCCGACTCCAGTTTTGCTTGGTGCTAACTCCTAGGGTTTATCCTTTGTTCTATTGTTGTTTAATTGCTCCAATGAAATAGTGTGGTTGTCCTACGTCAGATCTCCTCCAGGGAAATAAGATGCTTCACTTAAGACCTTACTGCATTTCTCTCATGGGTCTCCGCCTCAAAGAGTCCAAGAACTCCTTCCTTAGCATCTAATAAAGCTAAATCCCCTAATAATTATTTCTTCTGACTACCAACATTGCTAAATTCCCTATGGTTCAATTGAATAATGTCTTCTTTTAGTGCCTCCAACTTTTTAGCAAACACATAACTAGGTGTACCATAGAAAGAATGACGATTCCACCATAAATAAACTCTATCGACAAACCCATCCGCCTTCAACCACATGTTTTCAAACTGAAAAGGACTATTCCCCCTCGTTATACCCCCTGCCTCCAAAAGAATTAGGAAATGGTTGTTCGAAATAGGACGTGGTAAAATCTGCTAGATCACGTCTGGAAAGTGTTCCTTCCAATCATGTGAAACCAAAGCTCTATCTATTATAAACATGGAAGGCTGGTCCGTGCCACTAGACCAAGTATATCTCCCTCCCTTCAAAGGAAAATAAATCAAATTCAAGTCCTCAATAAACTCTGAAAACTTTTCCATAGCTAGAGTTAGACGAGAACCACCCCTTTGTTCACTCGGAAAGTGAACAATGTTGAAATCCCCAATACAGCACCAAGGAATAGTCTAGTATTGTTTAATACCAACCAACTCATCCCACATATATCCCCTTACATTGTTATCATTAGGGTCGTAAACCCCTGTGGACGCCTAAATAAAACTATCATCCACACCTTGCCACTGAACTGACACCGAAAAAGAACCCACTAGTACTTCCAACTTATCTAAAACCCTCCTGACATAATCAATGCCCCACTAGTTGTCTAAACAACATCTAAAGCCACCCAATCCACATACGGACAGCTCCATAGACTACTAACCATCTATCTATCCATGCCAGCAAGTTTTGTTTCTTGAAGGCACACTACATCACACTTCTATTCACATAACAAACTTCTCAATACCAGACGTTTCTGGGAGTTGTTCAATCCTTTAAGATTTCAAGAAATCATTTTCAACTTCATTAAGACTGTTACTTCCCCACTGCTATTTTTACCACACAACCAATCTACCTCCCATCATAATTAACCGAGGAAATTAAATTCCTCAACTCTCTATGACCTTTACCTGTAGAAGTAGCTACTTTTCGATTAACAATTGCTTTCTTCTGCAACAGATTATCATTCTCTATATACCTTTCTAGCCTTTGAAGATAAGCAATGTATGACCTCTCATGGCGACTTACTGGGAGCCCAAACAATTTACTAAACCTTAAGATTTTGTGCTTCACCCAATTTGAAATGTCCAACATGCTACCAAGACCCACAATCTCATTGTGCACTTTCGCCAACAAAGCCAACCCCGAGGGAACAATAGTAAGTAGAGGATTACACTCTGAGATCCTCCTCACCCAAACCTAGTTTTGAACCAGCCCCTTCCTCTTCCATCAAAACACATATCCCAAATAGGCCACAATCTGTCGTCGATGGAATCAATGCTAGATTGGGTTGATCAAACTCCAAACCATTCATCGGCCTTGTACAAATTGTCATCCATCCCTTGAATCAAACTCAAGTAGCTTTTACTACCAACTTCAACCCCACTCGTGACTCCAAAGTCCACCAACCCAACTTGCAAAAGTCTCCAAAGAAGATCGCCCAAGAAAATACCCTTGGAAATGTAAGAAATTACCTTCTTAGGCGATCTTAGAGCCACTGCGGACCCATCAGAGTTAAGCCCATCGAAATTTACCTCTGTCAGAGTCTTCCTTTGTTGATCTAGCACTGCTACCTTGGCCAGCGAGTGTACTGGTGAAGCTGGAAAGGTCACTGTTGTTGCCAAAGAGAAGGCTCAAGGGCTTGGGCTGCCCTTAGAAAAATTTTCACCTGCTTCGTATGTACTTAGGCCTAAGAAACTTGTCTTGGATGGATCGGTAAAGCCCAAACAAGGTTGGTTTGGTCCTGGGACCATCAAGTTAGGCATTTGAGTAAAGCCCAAGGGTTTGGTCATCGTGGGTTTTGGGCCTATGCCCACATTGGGCTTATTATAGTTAGGGGAAACTGCAATTTACCCATCTGTGGTTTGGCACGTTTTAACAATGCCCACCTGTGGTTTGAAATTTATCACTTAACCCACCTGAGGTGGCCTCCGTTAGACCCTCGTTACCCACCTCTGCCTTTTCCGTTAAAAAATCCCCTTTACTATATAAGCCAAAATTAGAAACCAAATAGAACCCTAAAAGGAGCTCTCTCCTTCTCTCTACCTTAGAATCCTTAAAAATCCCCAAACCCATAAATCTGTGATCTAAACCAGTATAAATCTGTGTTGACACGATCATGTAATCTAAACCAGTATAAATCTGTGTTGACGGAATAACCTATCAGAACAGTCCAAGCATCATTATAGCTTCATCAATTCTTATTTTTTTTTTTAAAGTACACTAGAACTGTACAAAATGCCTATAAATATTTTTATTCAAATGAAAATATTTACATCTCATAAGTCTCATGATCTAGTAAAAATAAAAGACAGACAAACACATGATTATCATAATCATCAGACAGTGAAGGTCTCATTTGGGTCTTCAAAAACTCCTCCAGATTCGAACCTAATCTCAGGCTGAGAGTAGCCATCACCAACCTAGGTGAACTTGCCTCCGTGACCCCTCTTCTTCGGCAATCCATTCATGCTCACCTCTCAAGGTTAGAACATCTTCCCTCTGAGTTTCTTTCTTTTCCTCCATCGCCGATCTGCACAAGCCTATCCACCATAAACCCAGCTTACTTCCCCAACTCCGATCCAGCCCTTCCGCCGACCCAACTCGCCAATCTCCGCAACCTATTCCGCCGACCTAGCTCACCGATCTTCCTCTACTCCTCACCGGCCCAACTCCCATACCCAAACATATTCCTCCACTCGCTGCCGACCCTTACTCTCTCTTCAGTTCCTCACTCTCACCAACCCAAGCCGTAGGTTTTGCCGTGTTCAATGTGGGTTTCGGGTTTAATGGTTTGTGGGTTTGATGGCGGTGGATTTTGGCCGTGGTAGTGGGTTTGTGGCAGTGGATTTTGGTTTGTTTTGTGGTGGATTGTAGGTCAATGGTGGTGTGGCTGGATTTTGTCTGGGTTTCGTGGTAGCTGGGTTGCTGGATTTCGTCGCCTTGCCTCATGGTCGTGGTTTAATGGGTTTTGTTTTTTTATCTTGTTTTTGATTTTTTTCTTGTTAATGGGTTTGGTAGTGGATCGTGGTTAGGAATGTTCTTTATGTTCAAAAATATGTGTGAATGGAGAAACAGACAAATGCCACTTTTTGATCCTGTTTTTCTTGCATTTTTGTGCTATTTTTTGTTTTTAGAGGAGAAAGACATAAAATATAATGAAAAAGACACATTTACCCCTATTTTTAACGGTGAAAAGAGAGATATGGGTAACGGGGGTCTAACGGAAGCCACCTCAGGTGGGTTAAATGACAAATTTCAAACCACGGGTGGGCACTGTTAAAACGGGCCAAACCACAGGTGGGTTAACTGCAGTTTCCCCTTATAGTTATTTTGACTTGTCACCTGTGGAACCCATTTGAAACACTTAGGTCCACCTTTATTATAATCCCATGAAACCTTCCTCTTTCCTTTCTCACCCACCGCCATAGTCAAACCTTTCCCTGTCTAGCATGCATTCCTAAAATCACTCTCAGTGCCATAATCATATTCTTTTGAATTTAAATCGAATCGAATCTTTTGAATTTTAATATTTCCCATCGGTATTGTCTTTCCTAAATTAATACCTGCATTAGTGCTCCAAGATTTCACGAATCCTCCACCTACTGCTATCGGGCATGGCTTGTCCACCGGTACACCATTCACTGTCACCTTTGCATGTTCTTGATCAGGCACCACTATCCTTTTCACACCTAACTGCGTCTTCCCCTTGTCTATAATACTCAACTACTCTGAATGATCTCTAGCCTTAACTTGTATGTGATGACCTTGCACCATTTTAGCAAAAGATCTAGAGATTTGAATCTCTGAATTACATGTATGTGGTTGAGCAACAAATTTCGAATGGCCTGAATAACCCTCAGCAAATTGGTTCGGATCCAACATCTTTCTTAATTCAAGTTCGAAAGTCCTCCAACCATTTTTTACTCTGCCTACAGGGATAGGGATTGACCTTCTAGACCTACCAACTTTGAGTTCCCCCCCCCTCCAAATAAGTAGTTTGTGTGAGGATTTTAAGTGATGCTGGAATTGAGCCATTGAAATTGTTGCTTGATAGAATCCTAACAGTCATTTAAGTGAGGCTTCCAAGCAAAGTTGGAATTGACCTAGTAAATTTGCAATATTCGAGATTCAAATGCTTCAGGGACTTTAGACTGCCGATAGAATCAGGTAATTCTCCTAAAAAGCTTATCTAAGAGAGATCTAAGAATTTCAGGGAACTACTGTTGTTGCAATTATAGTTTGGAAGAGAACCTTCAAGATTGAAATTATACCCTAGATCAAGGGTTTGTATACTTGGAAGGCAAAGGATGTTATTTTTGAGTTTTCCTCGCAAGTCACAGTCATGGAGATTAAGAGTTGTATACTTGGAAGACCCACCGACTTTGAGTCCCCCCCCCCCCCCTTCCAAATAAGTAATTTGTGTGAGGATTTTAAGTGATGCTAGAATTGAGCCATTGAAGTTGTTGCTTGATAGAATCCGAACAATAATTTAAGTGAGGCTTCCAAGCAAAGTTGGAATTGACCTAGTAAATTTGCAATATTCGAGATTCAAATGCTTCAGGGACTTTAGACTGCCGATAGAATCAGATAATTCTCCTGAAAAGCTTATCTAAGAGAGATCTAAGAATTTCATGTTGCAATTATAGTTTGGAAGAGAACCTTCAAGATTGAAATTATACCCTAGATCAAGGGTTTGTATACTTGGAAGGCAGAGGGTGTTATTTTCGAGTTTTCCCCGCAAGTCACAGTCATGGAGATTAAGAGTTGTCAAAGAGGAGGATAGATTTATCAAAGAATTAGGTCTGATTGAGGGCATGTTTGTGCCATCCAGAAGAAGTTCCCTTAACAGAGTTAGGTTATCAACGACTCTTTTCCAAACTAGTGTTTTGATTAATAGATCATTGTAAGAGAGATTGAGTGAAACAAGCGAAGACAGCTGGGAGATTTCATAGGGGATTTTGCCAGAAAAAAGGAATAAGAAAGGTTAAGATGAGTCAACATCTTAAAGCTGCCAAACTCAGATGAAATTGGGAGTAATTGAAGTTATTGTCTGCAAGATTCAAGGACCTGAGATGGTGAAGAAGGAAGAGGGAACTATTGGAAGGAATGGAGCCAGAAAGCCAACTGCAACTAATGTCAAGACCAATAACATGGAGTGTGGTATTGCCAGACTTGACACCATCCCAACTACATCAATCCTTATCCTCCTTCCAAGGGACTGTGTTTGGATACGAATTATCACACATATGAAAATTTTATCTATAATCATAAGAATGAATAGGTAAAACAGATGCGTGAAGAGAAGAAGAAGCGAAACTGTGAAGAGACAAAGAGTTACTAAATTGGAGTAGAGCAGAGCATGGTGAGTTTGAAGACAAGGAAGAAGAAAAAGAGAATGGAGAATGGAAGAGCAAGGAAAGTAGACAGAATAATTGATTCTTCCAACTTAAACTTAAACTTAAACAATCCAATTGATGATGACACCTTTGAGTTCAGTTAGCAATAAAAAATGGCCAAAAGGGTTGGTGCTCCATTGGAGAGTATAAGCAACATCACCATCCCTAATTGTGAAGAATTGTTTGGAACTAATCCCAATGACAATGTGTTCAATATTCTTCATTAGCCATTGTGTCACACTCTTACCCATAAAAATTGATTTCATAAAATATTTGCCCCATTCAAAAAAATTCATAACGAAAAATAACATCCCCCTTCTCTTATTGGCAAATGAAAAAAATTTGAATTCAATGAAAAAATTACGAAAACCACTCATAGCTGATCAGAATAGAAGAAAAGAACAAAATATCTGGCTAATTTGAGGTAGTCGGGCCTCCTGGGGGGGGGGGGGGGTACTGCTGTCTATTAGCTCCAACCTATTGATAGCCCTAATGTCAACTTATGAGCTTTTGAAAGTAAAACTTCAAGGCATCAATAAGGAGCATGCTTACCAATGGTGGGTATAAATCATAAAAAAAAGTGGTATTCTTTGCTTGGGCATAATTGATATAGGATCAAGACCCTTTAAAAGTAAAAAATAAGTTGGCCCGCTTAATGGTAGCAAAGTCATCAAAGTTGAGGTACAAACGTGTTATTTGCAAAAGGCAGAAGCCCTGAAATTAAAAAAGTTGTTCTCCTTCGCTTTAGGAATCATGCTTTGATCCTCATTGCACCATAGACAATTGTTTGATGAAACTGAGTTGATTTTGAATTCCTGTACTTATTGGACTTCTATGGAAACTAATTTTGTTACCCGCAATTTAGTAAAGGGGTCCTTGTGCAAAAAGGGGGGAAAAATCCCATCTCATCTTACCTGAATTTTGCATTGTTGTGTGCCACTGAAATTACTATTTTTGCCGTCGAGTAATAAATTTATTACATAAAATTTATTGTAAAAATTATTTTATAATATTTTTTACAAATTAATAATGTTGTGAGTGATTATTGGTAAGTGAAAAAAATGATATTAGTAGTGAGTTTAGATGAGAAACAATAAAAATTGCCCATATCAACAATTTTTAAAAATGCTATAAAATAGTTTGTGACTTATCATTTCTCTCTTTATTCTAATTTCATGCTTATCAAGGAAAAAAAAATTTGGAAAACATAAAAACTATAAATAACAACTATGATTTATTACAGCTAGACACAAAAGAAAAAACAGGAAAGAAGAAAATAATAGAAAATAAAAATAAAAAAAAGCATAAAAAAAAAAAGAAAAAAGATAAAGAAAAAGGAAAAGAAGGAAAAGAAAAGAAGGGAGGGTACCGTATGAGAGAGTCCTTTTCTGTATTCGCAAAGATTTGATGGCCATAAGGCCCTTTCAATTCACACTCTCCCACCATCACCACCCCCTTCCTCTTCCTCTTCCTCTTCCTCTTGCCAGAAACCTATTCTCACTCTTCCTCTCATCACCACCGCATCGCTCTCATCAATCTCCACCGTCCTCCACCTTCCCCATCCTCCGCCGCATCGCCTCCTCAGCGACACCGATCTCTCGCCCTCAGAAACACCACCACAACCGCCAACAACAATATCAACTAGCTTCGCCCCGCAGCCTGCGACCGTTGCCTACACCGGAAACCCTGGCGCAGAAAATCGGCAAATCCATCCGCCGCCCTGGCGCCCCTTCCAAGGCTAGGGTTTATGCCGATATCAACGTGATTCGCCCCAAAGACTACTGGGACTACGAGTCCCTCACCGTCCAATGGGGGTACTCTTCCTCTTCCTCTTCATCTTCAAGTTTCCTATCTTTCTATTTTTGCGTATATATGTGTATATTTGCGTTGCGTTTTGCTCTGTTTGGATGGAAATTTGTTGTAACAGCGTTACGAGGTGGAATTTGTATATCTAAATTTTGGAAATGCAAAATAGGAATTTGGAATTTCTATTAGGTTTAAATTGCTGAATTAACGAGAAGCTAGGGTTTGTTTTTAGGTGTTTATGCGGGTATGATTGATTGTACAGGGAGCAGGATGATTATGAGGTGGTGAGGAAGGTTGGGAGAGGGAAATACAGTGAGGTTTTTGAAGGTGTTCACTGCACCGATAACGAGAAATGCGTAATTAAGATTCTCAAACCGGTGAAAAAGAAGAAGGTGAGTCTCTGCATCTTCATTGGCTTCTAATGTATATGGTTCATAGTTGTGAAAGCATGCCTCTTGTTGTAGGAGTTTCCATAATCTCAATGCTTATAGTTTATGTTATCCTGACTTTCATCAGTTTATCCTATTTCAAAGCTAATGCAATTGTAATCGTGCTCGATTTGTTGTAGTTGTTTGTAAACTGCGTTCCTTTGCACGAATTATTTTCTAACAATGGTTCATGAAGTATAGTGTACTTACATAAAAAATATAAAAAAAGACTAATAGCAAAGAAAAAAAAGTACTTTTTTTTCTTCTTATAAGTAACAAAGAAAAAAAAAACTTAAGAACTTCTAAGCCAAATAGAGAAAGGACTCAAAATGCGAAATGACTCAAAATGCAAAGTAAGACTTGTGGGTCTTTGTTACAGCCAAGGACAGCCCATTTCAGAAAATCTAAAATTATCAAATTGTCCTTATTCTAGTAAACTTATTTAAATTTGATCCAACAGCTTTCTAACCTTAAAAAAACTTAATATTTTGACTCAATAATAACTAGAGTAACCTATGCAAGGCGCCAAGATAGTCCCACATCAAAGCTAGACCACAAATCTTGAATCTTTTGGTATTTTATCTTGTTTTTCTTTAGAACTCTTTATTGTCCACTTCGTCAGGCTGCCATAAATTCTCACATAGACACTGATGCTTCTACGTCAATATGCCATTGTGGCATTTTAATTCTCTATTTAAGCTTCCATCTCAATTTCGTGTCACTGTCTTTGTGTTTAACAATTGAATATGAATTATTCACGTGCAAGCTCTCCAAGTTATTCTACTTACAATCAATTGCTTTTGTACTGGTGGATTTTTTTTTTTTTTTTTTGAGTTTTATATGAACAGTGGATGGCACTTTGGCTGGATTATGACTCTACTTTTACTTTTTCTTCTAGCACAAGTAACTCTTTTAATGGTTAAATTAAAGGTGTAAATGAGTATGTGCCCATGATGCTTGTGGCATTGCCAATTTTTCCCTGTAATATAACTTATTCTATGAAATCACTGTAGCAAGACTTATTTTTCTTATTTTTTTACTCTCCCCCATTTTTCTCTCTCCCCACCCTCTCCCCACCAAAAAAAAAAAAAAAAAAATGCAGATTAAGAGGGAGATAAAGATACTGCAGAATCTTTGTGGTGGGCCGAATATTGTGAAGCTGCTTGATATTGTTAGAGACCAGCAATCGAAGACCCCCAGCCTTATATTTGAATATGTGAATAATACAGATTTTAAAGTGCTTTATCCAACACTCTCTGACTATGATATTCGATATTACATCTATGAGCTTCTTAAGGCAAGCTTACTATTCTCTTTTCTCTTCAATTGATAAGATGAGCATGTTGAAATTATCATTAATATTCACATTTGAAAATCCTGTCACCATATGTTCATTTTAATGTGTGTGGAAGCTTATAGATGTTTTGTGTTAATTTACATTGCCAAATTGTAACTTAGTAATCTTTCTATTTTGTACAAAATTTCCTTCTTTTTTTTCCTTTCCTTTTATCATTTGGTGCTTGGATTATGGGGATAGATACTTCAATATTATAGTTAAAGCATTGTCATCTTTATAATTACTTCAGTTCATGTTGGCTAAAATGACAATCTTGTAGGGGAGATGAAAAGTGGTGGACTAAACTTTTGGGCCTCAACATGGATCAAGGGGAAATTAAGGGCTAGTTCCTAATGTTGCTCCCAAGGAGAACCAATGTGATGCAAGTTAGTTCATGTGGCCATGGGGATAGACCTGGCTGACTATTTAGTTTTTCAACGGTTTAAAGACACAGAAAAAAAGAAAAGAAAGAAAAGGAACAAGAAGACATTTATGCATCTCTAGTTCTCTGCTAATAAATTTGGCTAGATGAATTATTCTTCACAGAAATTATAGGCTTTCTCCTGCTGCCAAAAGAGAGTTATATATTTATATGATAAATAGCAATAACTGACTAGCTCTACTGTATTTTGTGTGTGTATATTCTTTTGGAACAATCACAAACACATTTTTGGATTTGCAAACAAAAACCCAATCAACTGTGTGTTTATATATTATCTAGAGGATGATTTATTTTTTGTCAGATAAAGAAATTATATTGAAAAAAGGGGGAATGGATAAATATATATATTTTTTGGTCTTGTTTAGAAAGAGATTGAGAGGCAGACCATGTGGTCTCTTGGATTTTGGTTTGGTAGTGTATTTGTTTAATTCATGATCTGTCCTAAATGTTCCATATTTTTATCTTGAAAGTTAATGCACCATGATCAAAAGAAAAGTTGATATGCAAATGTCTGAAGGACCAATGGGAGAAGCAATCCTGGAGTCCCACATCGCCTGGGGAAGCAAATGGGTATGTGCTTGTAAGGACTAAGGAGTGATATCCCTCCCTCCAATGTGTAGAGGCATTTTCTTCCACTGCTGTGTGCTTTGGGGAGGAGAACAAAACCATGAGAGGTTTGGGCCCCAAAGCGGACAATATCTACACAGTTGGAATGGGATCGTTATAGATGGTATCAGAGCTAGGTTCCAATCGGAAGTGTGGGCCCCACACATGAGGACGCTTGTGCTCGTAAGGGGGGTGGATTGTGAATTACCAGTGGGAGAAGCAATCCTAGAGTCCCACATTGCTTGGGGAAGCACATGGGATGTGCTTATAAGGAGTGATTTCTGTCCATTGTGTAGAGGCCCTTTATCCCACTGCTGTGTGCTTTGGGAGAAGAAAAAAACCATGAGGAGTATGGGCCCCAAAGTGGATAATATCTACACAGTTGGAATGGGGTCGTTACAGATGGTATTAGAGCATAGGTATAAGATTTTGTAGATTTGTAGGTATAATCTTGAGAACTTTGGAACAAGAGTGTGATCATGAGAAATTTTCGTGTTAGAATTATTTGACCTACTTAGTGTTTTTCTAGAGCTTATAGAATGGTTGTTGTATTGTCTGCATGCTTGGTTTTGTCCTTTGGGGATATTTGCAATTTTACTCATGATATCTTATTGTATTGCTTAGAGATATAGCTCCACCAAGGAAAAACTCATGGTGTGGTCAATCGAATGATGGGGAACTGCTGATCTTCAGGCTATTATCCAAGCCATTGGCAATGTAGTGCAACATCAAGAAGGAGCCACCAATTTGACTAGTGCTCTAGAGAAGTTTAGGAAGCTTGAGCCTCCTACTTTCAAGGGTACAAAGGACTCAATGGAGGCCTTTTCTCCTACTGCTGTGTGCTTTGGGGGAAGAATAAAACCGTGAGGGGTATCAGGTATGGGCTCCAAAGTAGATAATACCTACACCGCAGTGGGAGAAAATGCTTCTACATGGAGGGAGATCACTTCTTATAAGTAAATCCCCATGTGCTTCCCTAGGCGATGTGGGACTCCACTCTCTAGGATTACTTCTCCCACAGGTCCTTCACATCACTTGGGGAAGCACATGGAGATGGACTTATAAGGAATTATCTCCTTCCAATATGTAGAGGCCTTTTCTTCCATTGCTGTGTGCTTTTTGGGGGTGGGGTTGGGGGGGGGGGGAGAGGGAGAACAAAACCGTGAGGGGTATGGGCCCCAAAACGGACAATATCTACAGAGTTGGGGCGGGGTTGTTACAAATAGTATTAGAGCCATGCCCCAATTAGAAGTGTGGGCCCCATGAATGAGGATGTGTGTGCCTATAAGGGGGTGGATTGTGAAGGACCAGTGGGAGAAGCAATCCTAGAGTCCCACATTGCCAGAGGAAGCACATGGAGATGTGCTTATAATGAATGATTTCTCTTCAATGTGTAAAGGCCTTTTCTCCCAATACTGTGTGCATTGGGGGCAGAACAAAACAATGAGGGGTATGGGCCCCAATACGGACAATATCTACACAGTTGGGGTGTGGTCGTTACAAAATGTGTCTAGAATGAAGAAGTTGTGGCAAGTCGAATAATTTTTGCTGCTTCAAAAGGATCTTAGGTATTGTTGCCCAAATGAAGATTTAGCATACCATAACCAGAAGAGTGGAAATTCGAAAGATGTAATTGTTATTTTTATATATATTCTTGTATTTGAAGTCTTCATGATCTTGATTTAGTCCTGTGGTCTCTGTGTGGTACTAAAAATTCCATGTTAGAACCATCATTTAGTTTGTTGTCTGGATAGAAAAAAATGTATAGAATAGATTTGGAGTCCTATCTAAAATATTGCACATCTGCTGTGCTGAAGTTACAAAAAAATTATAATTGTAGGGATTGGGATTGAAGAAAGGATTTCTATATTAGCTTAAGCTTTAAAAGCCAAGAGTGGTTGAAATATAGGGATTGAATTTTCAGCCAGTATACTCCCAGTGTACTGGTTGAATTTTTTCTAATAAAATTTATTACTCATCCAAAAATACACGCTTTTTGTACTTGTTGAATTTTAGAGGGTCTCAATGCAAATGTATTTTTCATGTTCAGGGGACACTTTTTTGTCTGCAACGGAACTTATATTTGATAGTTGCTTCTTCAGTCCGCGAATTAGTTTGATGTAATAACCCCTTGTTCAAAATTATGAATAGGGGGAAACAGTTTTTTAATATTTTTGGTTCCTTTCTCTCTCTCTATCTCTCTTTTTTTTTTTTTTTTTTTTTTTTGTGTGTGTGGGGTGGGGGGTCCAAGGCTGATGAATTACATGCTAGTTTATATCTTGTTCTCTCTAAATATGTTGATCTTTATTTATTTTGGTTAAACGTTATATTTTTTCTCAAATTAGTCTAATTAAAATTTGCACCCTGATTTTTTAAAACTGGGGAGAATCTTACATTTCTACTAATGTATTTGTAGGCATTGGATTATTGCCATTCACAAGGTATTATGCATCGAGATGTGAAGCCCCATAATGTAATGATTGATCATGAACAACGCAAACTTCGTCTTATTGACTGGGGCCTTGCAGAGTTCTATCATCCAGGAAAAGAATATAATGTCCGCGTTGCTTCAAGGTTGTTTTCTTTTTTCACTTTTTTGGAAAGTTGGTGATTTATTTTCCTGTTGTTGCGCCCCCTCCCTTTCTTTTGGTTCTTTGTCAGAACTGCTTTATTCTGATATGCCTTTGTTTTCTCGGATGAAGAAATTACCCGAAAAAGTGAAAATTGCATCTCATGCTCCATTTGTTTTGAAGTAAAATATTTTACATGTAAAATTTTGTACTGTAAAACATTTTCCAGTTAAAAAATTTTCAAGTGTTTGGACCTAAACACTTGAAAAAGCAAGCCACCACTAGCCACCCCCAAATGCAAGCACAAACCACCACAAACCACCCAAAAACGAGATCAGATAGAGGGAAAAAAGACAGCCACTACCATGACCAATCGTAAGCTACTAGCCACCACCAGCCACCACCCAAAAATCTGAGCATTAAACCACCAGCAACCCACAAATATGACATTAAACCACCAAATCGGCACAAATCCGACCAAACCACCCAAAAGAAAGCCAAAAAAGTAACTTACAAGCCCATATTCAAAACCCACAAACCAATTGAGAACCTTTGGTGGCGGTGAGTTTGAAAAAGGGTGGGATGAGAGGAGCCCACCGCCTTTGGTGGCGGTGGCACGTGATGACATTTGGGGTTTGGAGGAGCTTGACCATGGAAGCTTTGCTGAGAGACAGAGGCGCAGGTGATGAAAGCCACCAACGTGATGGTGGTGATGAGACGCTGCAAGCGGCGATGCAAGGGCGGCCGGAGTGGTTGACGTGGCTGATGAGAAGTTGGGGAGGGGGAGAAGCAACTGAGAGTGTGTAGTGTGAGAGATGTAAAATGTTTTACTCTTGTTTTAACTGTAAAACATTTTACTTGCCTCAATTTTACAGTTTGAATATTTTACGGTTGACCAGATTTTACAACAAAACAAACATGGTAAAATGCGTAAAATATTTTACTTTGAAATAAATAGAGCGTTAGTATGGCGACGAGTTCTTATCACTTGGGACGAGAAAGGAAATTTTCTTCTAATTTTTTGTGGGAAGCTAGTGAATTAGTGGCAACTTTGAATATTCTCAGTCTAGGGAAATTTTAGATCATGATTCCTGCCACAAAATACCTATTGTGCTCCATATTAGTTGGGGTGACGAAGGAGATCGTTTATCTCTTTTGGGCAACTAATTTTATAGAGACTTAATATTGAGTAAAATAAGCAGATTATACAATTTAGTGAGTGATCATAGGGTTATGAATAGGAGATACCAAAGTGTTATGAAAGAATCAATATCTAGATTATATGAAATAAAGATAGCAAAGTATGATTTCTAAGTTGTTAAGAGGCTTCTAGCTCAGTGGCATTGTCTGGTCTCCCTTATGAGTAGAATCAGGGTTTGAGTCCCCCCTCCCCATTTGTTGTAACAATGGAATTAAAAAAAAAGGTTTGATTATCTGTGTCATGCCCCAACCCTGCATTGGTTAGACATTGTCCCATTGGGGAGTGACACAAAGCCTCTCCTTCAAGGTTTTAAAAGGCCTTTTACCAATTAGAGTCCAAGGCCCTCCATATAAGGCTTAGGACCTCCCCTTGTTTTTTTGATAAGTAACGAATCTTTATTAACAAAAACTTCTAAGTATACAGGGCGTATACAAAGAAAGCAACAGCATTAGCCTCTCAAATTACAAAGCTCAAGCAAGTCTAACAAGGAAAAACAAGAAAATAATTGTAAAGCTCTAGTCAAATCCTTCAAGGAGTGAAGGAAAAAGGATTTAATCTTGATGCTAGACCGCTCGCATCCCTCTCCCTCCAAATACACCCTGTCACGCAGTGAGGCACCATCTTCCAAATTATGACATCCCGATGCTGGCCAAAACTGCCCTGCCAAGACACTAGCAGATCCTTTACCCTCTTTGGCATAACCCAGGGCAAACCAAACACAGAAAAAACGAGGCCACAACTCATGAGCTATAGGACAATGTAGGACCTTCCCTTACCTAGGCAATGTGAAACTTAGTCAAGATTTGGTTCGCCCTCACCTCTCCCAAGAGATCTTTTGGCCTTTTGGGTCCTCACAATCTATAAGTTGTCTTGTCTCATCCAGAAAGGAGTTTGACAATGAACGACACTCTGAACTAGAGTAAGGTGGATGAAATGGATGGCAAGGTAACATAATAATCGGAAAATATATGACATTAGAATTCAAATTAAACTGAATCTCAAGATTAATTTGAATTCTATTGGGAGGGATCACAGAAACTGAATTAAATAATTTTATAATGAGAGAAGTAATACATTTTAAAGTTAACAGATACTAGTCTTTTATAGATGTGTGTGTATATATATATAGATGTTAACAGATGCTAGTATTTTATAGATGTGTGTGTATATATATATCTAGATATAGGATATAGATATAGACAGATAGATAATTTATTGACTAAAAGGAACTGCATCATGTACACAGGGTGCGGACATGGAGAGTCCTAAAAAATTACAAAGAATGAAGTCACAATTGGAAAGAAAGTGAATCAATAAAATTAAGAATGAATCTCGCTAGGACCTAGAACATGGGACCATTAAAACAATGATCTCATTAGGGATGACTTCAGTTTATTAACTGAAACTTCCACACGTTCTAACGTCCAATGATTCCTCTCTCTCCAAAATGTCCACAATAGGTAGAAAGGGGTAGATTCCAAACTAAGGAGGAATGCTTACCAAACCAATTCCTCCATCCCCACAATGGATTAACAATGCTCTTAGGCATTACCCAATGAACCCCAAATACATAGAAGATAAAAGAGTCCATAATTCTTGCGTAATGTCACAATCTGACAACAAATGATCCAGAGTCTTATCGTTACTCTGCACATACCACACCAATCTACCAGAGTAATTTCTCTATGAGATTATTGCCTGTTGGAATCTTCCCCATGTTGTTGTCTACACAAAAATGCAACTCTTTTTGAAGTCTAATCACACCAAGTACTTTTCCAGGGGAAAGCTATGTCATCAAAGCCTCTCAAGTTCTCAGAGTATGATTGAAATTTGAACCTCCTGTCGCTATTCAAACTCCTCCTCATATGATCAAGGCCCTCTCTATTTGGGATGTTGGAGTACAAAATATCCAACAGGTCAATTGGCTCCAATTCCCAATAATTAAAGTTTAGTCTTTAGGAGTGTAACGGGTTCTGTTCAGATTGTATTTATCAACTGAAAGTTACTTATCAATGTATATATTTATCATTTGGAAATCATCAAATGAATTGGCTTAATGTAAATTTCACTCATTTAGGGAAAAATTTATGTATCAATTAGTGCTTGATAGAGTAATGTTTACTTTGTTGAAATTTTATGGTATAGAAATTGAAATTTTGGTTTTACTTACACTTTAAGGGATTTTTCTATCATGTTCATATGATTTTCTTCTTGAAACTAAAAGCTGTCATTCTTCTCCATTGCTTTTAAACTTTTTTTTGCAGATATTTTAAAGGTCCTGAGCTCCTTGTTGATTTGCAAGACTATGATTACTCTTTAGATTTGTGGAGCCTTGGTTGTATGTTTGCTGGAATGGTGAGCATTTTCCTGCCTGCATTGTTAAAATTCATTAGGCCAAATATAGTTGTTAGTATTGTATGTACGCGAATCGAGTTAAAAAAAAAAATACCATACCATACTCATGAATAGTATGATACATAGATACATATTATTTGAATGGTATCATATTGTATGTATTGGATGATACCTAGACATGTGGGTTTAAATTGAGCTTTTTTTTTTGGTTAAAATTTGTGCTTTGACTTGAGTTCAACTAGTTGTTGGACTTGTTTCTAACACAAACGTATGGGGTTACTTGGGTGAACCCAATAAAATAACATGTCCATGAGTTATTTATTTATTTATTTATTCTCTCTCTCTCTCTCTCTCTCTCTCCTAGAAATTTAGACCACTTGACACTTTTCTTTCAAATTTGTAGATTTCTTTTCTATTTCATGAATAAAGTATTATACTTATATGACCATATTGTTATTTTTATTTTTGTTATACAACAACAAAAACTTAGTCCCAAAAATTTGGGGTTGGCTTTGGATTCTTAACAAATTAGTTAGCATTGGTCACATGTATTATTCTTTTCCCTATTCTATTCTATCTAAAGTCATATTCTCTGTTTCTTCCTTAATTTTTATATATATATATATATATTGTCATAATTATTATTTTTTTTTGATAGGTAATCTGAAAATTAATATTAAAGAGAACAAAAAGGGAAAGTACAAGTTGTTCATGATGATGAACAACAAGAAATAAACAAACAACACAGCAAACTAGAAATCAGGAAACTAAGCTAAGGGAAGACATAAACTCAAAGAGAGAAGAACAACCCGTAAAACCCCAACAACGAGACCACTCCAAAAGACTACGTTGGCATAAAACCTTTAACTCATCCAACGTCTTCTCAATATCCTCAAAGGAACGACGATTACGTTCCAACCACACAGTCCACATTAAACACCCTGGAACCAAATTCCAAATGTTCGAATTATGTTTCCCAAGCCACTGATGCCAACAAGATAACAAGCCCGCCACTGATCTTGGCATAACCCACACAATGCCAAAGGCCTGAAGCATAAAAGTCCATAGGGAATGAGTAACAGGACAATGAAGAAGAAGGTGGTCTACCGACTCCCCATCACAACAACACATACAACACCAAGAAGCCGACGGGCGACCCCTAAGCATTAGATTGTCCAAAGTGAGGATCCGACCATGTGCAGCAGTCCACAAAAAGAACGCCACTCGCCTAGGAATCTTTGGTTTCCAAATCCCCTTCCAAGGAATCAGAGAATTTGAAGCACCCAAAATCACATGGTAATAGGACCGGGTGTCAAACTTACCATCACCTTTCAACCGCCAACAAAGAGAATCACTCCTATCACCTCGAGGAATACGGGTTTGGATAAGACGAAGAAGGGAATAAGAAGCAGCTAGCTCCCAATCTTCAAAAGCTCTATAAAACCTTAAATCCCAAACTCTAACCGTACCCCCTTCTGGAATCCACAAAACCTCAGAGATACAAGCATCCTTGACCGCTGAGCACACATAGAGCTCAGGATAGAGATCTTTTAGAGAATTATTACCAATCCACCTATCATGCCAAAATCGAATACGAGTGCCTTCGCCCACTACAAAAGACAGATGCTTAGAGAAGCTCTCCCACCCTTCATTAATGCTTCTCCATAGGCTACACCCATGAGACCTCCTGCACACTTTAGTACACCACCCCCCTTGACCCTCACCATATTTTGTGGAGATAACACGCCGCCAAAGATGGGAAACTTCATGCCCATATCTCCACAACCATTTTCCTAATAAAGCTTGATTAAATGACACCACATTCCTTATCCCCAAACCACCCATCTCAACGGGTAAACACACTTTTTCCCAAGCTACCAAAGGAAATTTGAAACTCCCCTCTGAAGACCCCCAAAGAAAGTTCCTTTGAATACTTTCCAATCTAGCAGCCACAGCTTTAGGAATAGTAAAAAGAGATAAAAAGTACGTTGGGAGGCTTGAGAGAGTACTCTTGAGTAACATGAGCCTACCACCCTTAGATAAATAGAGACGCTTCCACCCAGATAACTTCTTCTCCATTTTCTCCAAAATAGGATTCCAAAACGAAGCTGTCTTAAACGAAGTCCCCAACGGCATCCCCAAATATTTCATAGGCAAACTGCCCACTCTACATTGAAGAATATTAGCTAGAGCTTCTAGATTATTCACCACCCCAACAGGGACAATCTCACTTTTCCCTACATTAACTTTCAAACCCGTAAAAGCCTGAAAACAAGACAACACCAACCTTATGGACAGTAGCTGTTCCCTAGAGGCATCACAGAATAAGATAGTGTCATCGGCAAATAACAAATGGGAGATACGCACACCAACAGAGTTCTCAGGGCCCACCTGAAAGCCCCGAATAAGATTACACTCCTCTGTCTTCTTCAATAGTCTACTCAAAACCTCCATTATCAATAGAAACAGAAGCGGGGATAATGGATCCCCTTGTCTCAATCCACGAGAACTACCAAAAAAGCCTTCAGGGGATCCATTAACCAAGACTGAGAAACGGACAGAAGAAACACAAGCCTTAATCCACCTCCTCCATTTCAACCCAAAACCCATCCGGCCCAACAAATAAAACAAGGCCTCCCAGTTCACATGGTCATAAGCTTTTTCAATGTCAAGCTTGCAAACCACACCCGGTAATCTGCTCCTCAACCTGCTATCCAGGCATTCATTTGCAATAAGCACTGAATCCAGAATCTGCCTTCCACCAACAAACGAATTTTGAGACTCAGAGATAAGACTATCCAAAACCGCCCTCAACCTATTAGCCAACACCTTGGATAACAGCTTGTACACACTACCCACCAAACTGATGGGGCGAAAATCCTTAATGTTAACAGCATTACACTTCTTGGGAATTAGAGTGAGAAACGAAGCATTCATAGACCGTTCAAACATAGAGTGCCGATGAAAGTAATCAAAGAAATCCATGACATCCTTTTCCACAACACCCCAACATTTGTGGAAAAAAGCCATAGTGAATCCATCAGGACCAGGGGCTTTATCACCCTCCATCTCCCCTAATACAAGGATGACTTCCTCCTTTGAGAACTCCTTCTCTAGGGACAACCTTTCTTCCTCTGCAATGCATGCAAAATCTAACCCATCCATAGTAGGACGCCAAATCTCAGTTTCCTCATACAACCCTTGGTAAAAGAGACCTAACTGAGAGCGCACAGCAGCCTCATCCTCATAAAGAACACCATCCACCTCAATCCTCTTAATTAGATTAGCATTTCTATTGGAATTTGCTAATCTATGAAAGAAACGAGTATTATTATCTCCCTCCTTCACAAACAAAGCACGAGACTTTTGTCTCCAGGAAATTTCCTCAAGAGAAGCCAAATGTTCTATATCCCCTTTGAGCTGAATGCGACGATTCAGATCCTCATTCGATAAACCCACCGACTCCTCTCTAGCATCTAAACCCATAAGTTCAGTCAGCAAATTCTTCTTTCTAAAAGCCAAATCACCAAACACCTCCCTGTTCCACTTTTTTAAATCAGCTTTCAAAGCCTTCAACTTTTGAGCCAAAATAAAACTTGGAGAGCCCGAAAAATTATTATAAATCCAAAAAACTTGAATGCCAAGAAGAACAATTAAGAAAAAGTTATTGAAATATCGGAACAATAAGAGATAGTAGATGTTGGAGATGATGAAGTAGAAGATGTCAATAAAGAAATGATTTTGCAAGATGATGAAAATGATGATAACATTGACTTGGACTATGGAAATGAAGTTGATTAGACAAGATGATTTTTAAAACAAGAAAGAAATTATTATTTTAGCTTATACATCTTGTATTAAACTTTTGAGTTTGACCAATTTAAATCTGAGTACCCGTTTGGTTTCAGCGTTTACTACATTTTAGCGTTTGCGTTTTGGGCATGGGACCCATGCTACAGTTGCACGCAGTAAACGCGTCCTTCTTCTTCTTTTTTTTTAGCCTTGACTTTTCTTGTGAACAGTGCACCCATATAATGTTCATGGGTTTCACAAACTTCACTTTTCAGCAACTTTTTTTTATTAAAAATGGGTCCCATGACACTATTCACATATTTAAAAATTATTTTGCTACAGTGTTTTGAGTTTTGAGTTTTCAGTTTCAGCAAAATAAGTGCTATCCAAACGGACCTTAAATGTTATATAATATATTTTAATTTGATTTATATAATTAGTTTTGTTAAAAGTTATTATATAAGTGATGATTAAATTAGTCGTGAGTTGAATATGTTCCCACTTTTTAATAAATATACCTGTTATATATGTATATCTATTTTTTTAATAAAATTTACAAAGCGTTTGTGTATGTATTATAAAGTGTTTGTGTATCCTATGATGTTAAAAAAAAAAAAAAAAAAAATTCGATCACGATAAGATTTGCATTTTGACAACTATAAGGCAAGATATCTACATATTGTAAGTAGGCTTTAGTGTGTAGTACCATGGTACTTTATATTTTAGGCCAATGAGCTATAGGCTATAGCTCAACTAGCTCTTCCTCCTCCCATAATAATGGATAAATGGGATAGAGGGTGACATCGTGGACCTTGATCTGCTTGCATACTCATCAGTATTCAATAGCAAGTTATACTCATGGGTGGCAGATGGCAGGGGGGTTAAGAGTTTGATACTTTTTCATGGTATACTCTCTCTGGTGATGCTTATTATTGAGGCTTGTGCTGTACAGATATTCCGTAAGGAACCGTTTTTCTATGGGCATGATAATTACGATCAGCTGGTCAAAATAGCCAAGGTATGTTTAGTTTTCTTTAGAAGTTTGAACATTGGTTCTTTTATAGGGGAAAATTTGTAAAATAATATTTTTTTAAGATTAATTATTTAATTGGCATTGTTTTGAAACTATTTGGGTATCTAGCCTTTTTCCTATAATCTTGTTTATAACATGATTTCAGTTGCAATTCATCCAAATCAGCTGATATTGAGTTTTGAAAATATGAGTTTTAAAAAGAGGCTAGATTCCCAAATAACTTCAAAACGGTACTAATTTAAATAATAATTATTAAAATAATATTATTTTTGCAAAATTTACCTTCTGTTATATGACCCAAGTCTTAGTTGATTGATGGATATTTGTAGGAATTTTTTGATATAATTTATTGTAATGTGTCTCTGAAACATTACAATAAAATATTTACAACTGGGTTTTAGAAACAACAGAAAGAAAGGGAATTCTAATTCAAAGTTTGCATTTTCTTCTACAACAGGTCCTTGGGACAGATGATTTAAACACTTACCTGAGCAAATACCGTATAGAGTTAGACCCTCATCTTGCAGCCCTTGTTGGCAGGTTGGGATCAATCTCATGGTTTTATCCTTTTTATTTTTTCTTGTTGCTGATGTTGTCATTGTTACCAGGCCGCATTAGTTTTAACCAAGAAAATTATTTGTTCTTGAATTGAAATATAGGCATACCCGGAAACCATGGTCAAAGTTCATTAATGTTGATAATCAACATTTGGCTCTTCCTGAGGTAGATTTATCATGTGATTTTTTCACCGAAGTTTTGAATGTTTTTTTAATGCGTTCACTTTCTACTTTTTGAAGGCTGTTGACTTTGTAGACAAGTTGCTACGGTATGATCACCAAGAGAGGCCTACTGCGAAAGAAGCAATGGTAAAGCCTAGTCCTCAAGTACCCAGCAAATACACTCAACTTCCATACACAAACTCCCTCTCTCTCTCTCTCTCTCACACACATGCACACGCACATATTGCTGTCTTTGGCTATCAGTCTATATTGTTTCCATTACTTGGTTATTTCTGTCACTCAGTAGTAACAATACTTGGATGATTTTTCTGTTACTAAGGAAGAATGGTGTGCCTTTTCTATGCTGTCCATTTACCTCGTGTGTGTTAGGTTGTCTGGTATAATGAAGTAGACCTTGTGTACATCTGAATATGGGCTTTTCAGTCATTTGCCTGTGAGGATATGTAGACTGACAATGTGTACCTAGCATGGTCTTCTTGTTCATTTTTAATGCTAGTTCCACTTTAGTAGACCCTGTCTGTTATGTTTTATCTGTTTCACTTGCATGTAGAATGTTAAGTGTAGTTGATTTCTTGCAGGCCCATCCTTATTTTTACCCTGTAAGAAATGCAGAAAGCAGCAGAACTCGTAGCCAGTAGATTGATTCCAGATGCTTGCCAAGATACGTTTTCTTCTTTTTCTTGGTCAGGATCTTGCTCTGTAATCTCAATATGGTCGGTGAGTTTGCAATTAGGATGCTGTGCAATGTTTTAGTTATCATTGAACCTTCAGTTTATTTGATTATAATTTATTTTTTGGCCAATTAGGTTCCTGTACTTGGTGTGCGCTCTAAAGTTGTGAATGTAATATTGACCCAAATTCAGGCAGGATTGTCTGCCTTTTTTTTTTACCTGTTGACATTCACATGTTTACCCTGAACTGTTTTAACGCATTGGGAAATGGATCAAACAATATTCCTTAAAAAAGGAGGGTTATTGATGAATCCAGTTCGATGATGTTTACTCTATAGATTGATGATAAGTGATTCTTCTAGTTGTTTCGATAAATTTTTAAAACTGGCTGGACTAATAATGTGTCCAACCAACAATAGGTAGCTAGTCTGGTCTGGTTGTACGTTAGAATTCTATACGTAAAAAATCAGTCAAACCTAGTAGTACATCCGAGTGATGCGTTGATTAATTAACCATCTTAATAATTGATGGGACACATGATAGTATTATATACATATATCGAGTCATTGTTACAAGCATAGCAGTGTGTAACCGGAAGGCTAGACTGTGTTTATTTCTTCTTATATTGAGTCTTTATTTCAAATTTCTTCAGACTTGGATTATGTTTTACCTAAAGTATGCAGAAACTGGAAGGCTAGACTGTGTTTCAGGGGCTAACAAAGCAGTGATTGCTTTACTCAGTTTGCTTCTACTAAGAATGATATATTTGGATGAATGAATGTCTTCCATTTCGGAGTTGTTTACTCGAAAATGGCTCATACATTGTAAATTTATCTTAAAAACGTTTATAAAATGCCCTCTTTTAACTTAAAAAATTAAAAAATGAAGAAGACACGATATTTTATACTAGAGTTTCATAAAAAAAATGAACTGTCTTAATTTAACTATTAACGAGTGTCTAGGGAGAAAATAGTTGTTTGGCACGGTTATGGTTAGGGTTGTACATGATGCGGTGCGGCCAGTTTTTGTAGCTGTTTTTGCACTGCACTGGATCCTTCGGTTTCCTAAAATCCCAAGCGCTGCAGCGCTTGAGGAATGGTTCTTTGGTAATATTGATGGCGGTTCTAGTCGGTGTGGTGGTCAGTTGTCACTTGTCTATCATAGAGAGAGAGAGAGAGAGAGAGAGAGAGAGAGAGAGAGAGAGAGAGAGAGAGATCTGAAACCACAATCAAACCCAGAAAACTCTCCAAAGATTCAAATCAAAATATTCAAATCTCACTATAAACCCTCTAAATATTAAAACCCAAACAAGGTAAAGATTCTTGAAACTGACCTTCAATTGACTCACCTGTGAAGTCCAATCAACCACCAAATGATGGAGCAGAGTCGACAACTTATAGATCTAACTTGGGTGGTGGTAAAAATAGAGGTGGTGTGAAGATCGAAAGCTGAAATGGTAGGGGGTTTTATGTTGTTGATGGGGGTGGAAATCTTAGATCTAACATAAAGGGGGTAGAAATCTCAAGTTTTAATATATATATATATATATATGTGTGTGTGTGTGTGTATACATATAAGCAAATTGGTTCGGTTTAGTTCGGTGTTTGTCGGAATCTAAAAACCTTCGCCGACAACCGTACCGGCCGACTTTGGTGCTTGAAAATTGCTGCCAACCACCGTGCCTAACGCCTACGGTAGAGGCTCGAGGCAACAAATCGGTTTGGTTCTAGTCGATTCTGTCAGTGACGGGCTGTGCCTGTACACCCCTAGTTACGATCACGCTTTTAGAACTCAACTTTATAAGCCACTTAATGTTTTTGTAATAGAATTTTATCTCTACTAAACTATCTTAATCATTTTTGAGATATAATTAGTTATGAACTCATATAAGATATGAGCTAATATAAGATAGCTCACTTGAAAATTGTTTAATTTCTTTTAGAGATATTTTTAGTATATATTATCAGTTACTATAAAAGTATTCTATTTATTTGTATTGTGAAGCAATTATTAATTAAAATTATTTATAACATTGTTGATCTTGCTATGAGAATTGAGAACCGCTCTTTTTTTTTTTGTGTGTCTGATCATTTCTTCTTATAACTATATGTATTCACATTATGCAATGGTGAATAACTTATCTTTAATCTAATAGTCTTTTATTATATAAAATGTCCCGCAAACATTTTAGATCAAGATCTTTTATTAAATAAATTAGAGATTACACAGTTAGATTATACTTAATATAAAAATACAACTAATTTAAACAATAATCACTTTACATGCTTAAACATGTACAAGTAAATATAAGAAAAATATAAAAATAACAACTAAAGGAAAACCTTATTTAGTATAGATGATAAATGCAATAAATATCTCTAATTCCTAAGCACAAAAATAAAAAAATTGTCCTTTCTTTAAATTTTATTTTATTTTTAAGATACAAGATTTTATCTCTACTCCCCAAATGCAAAAAATAAAAGCTATTATTAAAAGGTGGAAATTAGATACTATTCCTTAAATACTGTTCCTTCAAATTAAAAAAAAAATCAATAAACGACATTAAAAAATTAATTTTCTACATTTTCTTTTTTTTTTTTTCCTACTTTTGTCCCCCCCCCCCCCCCCCCAAAAAAAAAACCTACAAGAAACCATGTCTTCTTCATATTCTCTTTGATTTCATCGATTCGATTGATGGATGGAAGTGAAAGCTATCCACAGCTGTGTCAGATTCTCTTTACCTTCATCAATCCATAGTTGCGTCATTGATTCGTTGGATGGAAGCGACAGTTGTTCGATCCTTACCCCAGAGAGAGAGAGAGAGAGAGAGAGAGAGAGAGAGAGAGAGAGAGAGAGAGAGGAGGAGGTCACACTAACGAGCACCACTATTGGTGGTGGTGTAGGATCCAATGACTGGTAGTTTTAGTTGTGGAGATTTGGCTATGATTTTTCTAATTCTAGGGTTTTGTTTGAAATGAGTTTTCAGTTTTAACGTTTAACACACTCAAGAGAAAAATGAGGGGAAAAAAGACGAAAGGAGATTGATTTTTAGTGTTGTTGTTGATTATTTGTTTTTTAAAATTTTGATAGACGGCTGAAATTTAGATGGGGTATCTAAGGAATAATACATAAGGTATTGTATCTAAAATTTGTCATTTATTAAATAGGTTTGGAGAATATTTACCTTGAATACACTTTGGTTTAATAAGTTAATTAGTATGAGAGTAATAAAAGGGGAAAAAATGCAATAGTCATTTACATAAAAAATGGAGTAGTAAAATTTAATTTGTTAAATTTTATATATCTTTTTAATTTATATATATATATATATATATAAATATATAAAGGGGGGATTTTCAAAAGGCAGGGACCTTCATCCTACTGAAAATTATCTCCCGAGTTGGCTACATGAAGGTTTCTTAATATGTGGACCTCATAGGTATGTGAAACTCATATAGTGTAAGAGGCTCACTCCATACAACTGACACAAGAGATAGCCCTCTTGTCACCTTTGCCATTGTCCAACAATTATGCATAGAAAGTTTGAGGCAACAAACATACGTTTGAGACTTAAAATCAGCAATCAATCAGTAATTGAGCCTTAAAAACTGAGGTAACAAACACAGGCGTCAACTACTCCATGTGTGCCAGTTTTGTTCTTATTGATTTGCTAAAACTTAAGTATAATTATTTAGGTGTTATATTTTAGGTTCCTAACTAAATACAACAATGAGATTGTGCTGACCAATGAACAATTTGATTCAATTTAGTTATCATTGAAAGAAGATAATATTATTTGTGGTTCATTGATCAATAAAGCCACATAGTTGAATTTAATTGGTCGATCTAAAGACACGACCCAACTAAATCCAACAATGAGATTGTGCTGACCAATGAACAACTTGATTCAATTTAGTTTATCCTTGAAAGAAGATAAAATTGTTTGTGGTTCATTGATCAATAAAGCCACATAATTGAATTTAATTGGTCAATCAAAGATACGACATCTAACCAACATTAAACAAATTTTCCCCTAATCATTTTTCTTTTTCTTTTTTGTATTGCCTTTTGTGTTCTGTACTTACTTTTGGTGTTGACCGTTGATAGTCGACCTGCCAACTGATTCAATACATATACTCTTCTTTCTAATGCAGATGATGTGGGTCTCTCGCGGCCTGCCAAAATCAAGAAGCTTTGGGTTGTCCAGTAGTCCGTATGTTTAATGTGCCGGTGTCTAAGGGAGGCGTTTGGTTAGCTATGATGTGCCTTTAATATGATGTGATGCATATTACGATGATATGATATTAAGATTTTTAGTTTATTTTATTTTTTCTAACACTACCATAATTTAAAATTACAAAATATATTACATCATCTTAATCTCATTACCTTCCTAAACAATGTAATAATGTATTCTTATATTGAGATTTCATTAATGTAAAATTATAATAACATAATATTATGGCGTAATGCAACATTACGGTGAACCAAACGCCCCCTAAATGTAAACCACATTTGTATAGTCGGGTTGGGCTTTATCGCATGAGACACTTTCCCCCACCAATCCTCTCTTCACTGCCTTTTCTTTTATGTATTCTTGTGCTTAACCTTTTGGAATTTAGCACCAAGAAAAAAAAAAAAAATTGTTTGGATGGAGGAAGACTAGGAGTCAGAAGAAGAGATTTAAAGGAAATGTGGTTAAAATGAACCCTAATATTAATATACAAATTAACATTACGTTTGGATGGACGGAGATGAAAAGTGTATATTCTAACCACCTTCCCTCTTATCTCCTCTTCTCTCTCCTCATCTCCTTCTATTCTGAACATATCCTAGCCTGAAAGAATAAAATTAAAAAAAAAATACTAAAAAATAGTAGATCAAGTTATTAATGGAGGCATCTAGGGGTGTGCATGAGTTAATTGGAATATTTTTTTAAACCCGATCTAACATTGTTAAGTTTTATTCCAAATTCCAGATTCATTAAACTTATTTTCAAAATACCAATATAAATAAAAATAAACTATAAATTTATTTTATTTAAAATATTTTTAAAAATGGCAATAAAATAAATTTATAGTCTTATATAAAGGGTTGGAAACTTTTTCTTTAGCCCTTAACTTTCATAAGAAAAAAATAATTAATGGAATATAATAATTAATTATATATAAATATATATTTTTTGAAGGTAAGAGTCAGTTCAATATAATTTAAGACGAAAACTTTAATTGTGGTACTTTTTATTTTTAATTAATAATTTTTTATATCAATACAATATTTAAATGCTTCTTTCTTCTTGAAATGAAAATTTACTAATTAAGCTTTTGTATGTACATTTTGCTAACATCTTATTTTTCAATTAATCAAATGACTAATCCAATTGATCCAAAGTTGGATTTTATCAATTGTAATATTGAAAAGAAAAAAAAAATCTTTCTATTATTGCCAATAAAGTTTTGAGTGATATATGTATTTTAAAAAAAAAATGCTACATATATAATATAATCAATATTCATAGTTATGTTACATATTTGAATATCATTATAATTATTTCTAGTGTTAATTTTTTTTTATTGATTTGTGAGATTTTTTGTCTTTTTTTTTAATATTTTTTTTATATTGCCAGTATCAAAATTATCAAGAGATACTATTTGAGATTCAATTAACTTTTTTATTCTTCATATATTTTAAGTTTTTCATATCCAAATTGATATTTTTTTTAATAGACATTCAAAAATAAAAATAAAAAATATTTACAATATAATAAAACTATATACAATATAAAATTATAATATGATACAAATAAAATAAATTTTAAAGATTAGAATAATGGAATCTTACTTCCAATTTTAATTTTTGTATTGAGAGGTTGATGAAGAGAATGTTTGGTGTATGACAATGTGGAATATTGACTCACAAAAGTTGAAGTCTCAAGATATTAGTGGAAATTGGCCATTATTGATGATTTAGCATATTCACATAAATGTTTATTTAAATAACTTAAGTTTTCAATTGGAATGAATTCTAATGACTCACAATTTTAATAGTCTTATTAATGATAGGGAAGAGAGCATACAATCTGCCTATACTTTTTTTTTCCATGATGAAACTAATTATCATATGTTTAAAAAGTGAGATCTTCTCCACACTTCCAATTTTTTTATCATCCCCATGATTCTACCCACCCAACCAAGAGCCATATCCAGCTTCTTTTAGAGATTTGCTACCGTTGGAACTTAGAATAAGCGATATGCGTAGTCAAATTTTTTTAAGTGTATTTTTGATCTCAACAACTAGAAAAAGGAGAAGAATATATTTCTGAAAAGTTTGATGTCAAATTGGCAACAGTGAGTAAATAAAACAGGGAGAAAGGGGTTGACCCTTGAAAGACAAAGATCCCCCCCCACTCGCTCCAGAATTATTGAAAGTGATTAAGACATGGTATCAAACCCAAATTTAGTTTAGTGAAAAAGTCCTAGGCTTTTTTCAGTTGATGGGTTCTAATTCACATCTTTTGCCTTGCCTAGAATTCCTCAATTTTTTTATTGGAGCCTAGAATTTATTGGAGCCAAATTGATGAAGACAAATTTATTGGAGCCTAGAATTCCTCACTAATAAGTACTAATAATTAACTAATTACTGGATTAACAAACTCTTATTGCTCCCCAAACCCTTTTTTTTTTATTGGATTTTGTTAACAATATTTAAAAGTATTCGTTAAGAAAATACTTCTAAAAACTTTTTACAGAAAAAAATAGTAATTCTAGTACCACATAAAATTCTATAATTTTTGTCACAATTATTTTACGTGACAGATTATAATTGGCTATAAGTCACTTTCACATAAATCTATCACTTTTTTTCTATCATTCACAGTCTATCACGTGGATAGTTGTGATCAAAGTTATGATATTTTATGTGATCTTAGAATTTTTAAGAAAAAAAAGTCAATTAAAATTTTTTTTTCTAGTAAAGGTTGTGCTTACAATATTTTATTAAGAAATACTTTACTAGACCATTTTTTTCTTCAACTTTTTTTTGGTTTCCCACCGTGTATCTTCAAAGTTTTTAACCAAAGACTAATCACTGTTTGCGGCGGATGGACCCTAGTGGGATAAATCGCTGGCTCAAAGAGTTTTTTCAAAGTACAAGTACCTGGACTCGAATTGAGGAGCACATCTAATCAAACTTGAGACAAACATTTTAAGTCTAAGTACCCAATCACTTGGCCAATCCATTGGGTTAACTTATTCTTAGATTTTTACTGCTCTAGGGTCCTCTAGTTCTAGAGCTCCCAGCCTCCCACAAATGACAAATCCACAAGCTTAAGGGATGTGTTTTCCTATTAAAAGAATAGTAAACCCAAGTTCCTAAAGCGCGTGGCTTCAATTTAAATAATTAAACCCTTGAGAATTTGGTCAGGAATTGAAGCACGCACCATTACTGAGAGTATGGAAAGAATGCAAAGACAATGATTAGGGACATAGGAATCTCAAGCTTACGTTGCTTAAGAGACATTTGGCATATAATCCGATACCGGGGACCGGCATATGGGCCCTACAAACAGAGGGACCATCCATCCACCCTCTCCTCTCATTCACAGTAGAATCTATATGAATTTTATAATATCTCATGTGTCTTCGTATAATGACGAATACAACGATTTGCTATATATATAAGATTACGATAGAGCACTACAAAACAAATTTTCAAAATATTATTAGAGGCAGTGCCACGCTTGAACTTTCTAGGTCATTTTTGGTTTTATCTTGAATAAGATATTAATTTTCTTACAAATAAATTCAATTTAGTTAGATCATTTAGAGGGTGTTTGGCTTGAGAAAAAATTCTTTAAGTTCTTCTTTTAAAATTCAGTCATGTGGCTACTTTACTAAAAAATACACTTTCATGAGCAAAAATCCACATGATATAATCTTAAGAGATGAATTTAAGGAATAACACCTAAGTACTGTATATAAGTCTTGCTCTTTATTTTATATTCATTTTTAATTTTTTGTGGGAGCCATCATTACAAAGCTGATTTAGTTTGAAGATTTGTACTCAGTTTTCATTTTCAATATTCTAAAATTTGAATTTAAATACAAAAAATAAATACACACTTTCAATGTTTTCATTTTCAGTGAAAATGAATAAAGTGAGATTCTCGATAATTTCTTGACAACATTTAGAACCCACCAACTGTTAAGTCCCCTTGAGTTAGACAAGCACAATAATTGAAGTGACCCGTGTAAACAAAAAAAAAAAGGGTTGTTTTTTTCCCCCTAAAATAGGGAACAATAGCCAAATCGGAGGGGTGTATTTTGTACTCAAATTATGTCTTCAAAACAGATTCCCAAACAAACCCAAATGTGAAAATTGGTCCTCTTTTTTTTTTTTTTTTTTTTTTTCCTATATTTAGATTCTTAAAATGAATATAGAAAAGTGAAAAAGAAAAGCGAATACACCAATTTTTAGAATTAAACATCTCCTTACTTTCCTTGCTTTCAAGCATTTGAGAAGAGTAGGCATCATTCGGTTTGTTTAAACCTAATTATAATAAAAGGAGTGTACTTTTTGTAATCTAGTTTTTTTTTTTTTTTAATTATTTTTTTTATTAATTCGACAATTGGGAGGAAGAATTTGAACCCAGAAACGTATCTGTTATGGAGAAATATTATTTGAGCTACAAAACTCTTACACCTAGAACTTTATTTTCTCACTTTTGATAAATATGATATAATTTTAACTTATGACGTTTATTTCATGATGATTACTTTTTATAATCAGTTCAATACACTAATTAGTTTTTTTGATAAAAGTGGCATTGGAATTCTAAATTTCTTATTTTATGACAAGAAATTTTAGTAATTGAGCTAACTAAAACCTAATAATACTTTATTTTCAAATAAGAGAAATGTGATTTTTGGTCTTTTTGTACCCTCAAAACTTGAATGAACACATAGAATAGCCTCCGATGTTGAGTAATATATTGTGGCAAGATGAAAACACAAATAAGAATATCTATATGTATCTTTAACACACTATCTCGTATATATTCACTTTGATTTGATTCTGCAAAAAAAAAAAAATATTCACTTTGATTTGAGTTTTTGTAATTAATAGCTGGGTTTACTATTATCATCAGGTGGTATCTCTGTCAAACAGAAGTGGTTGATACTTGATATAAGGCTCAATATAGAAGGTAGATAGAGTAAAAAAAAAATTATATAAAAGTTAAATGCAACTATCTAGCCTAAATTATATGGGGGTATTTGCAAGATGGACCATAAACTTCAAAATTTCTTTTATTTTTTTTTTTGAGAGAGTTTTTAACCAATGACGCTAGCTTTTGATAAGTGTTCTTTATCATCAAACTAAGATACCAATTAGTTTCTTATGTAGACAAGAATATTGAATCCCAAATCTCTTATTCAACGACAAAAAACTTATTTTTAGAATATTTGTGATACCTATCTACTATTCAAATCAAGGTCTAAGTTAGTAAAGTATATCATCTCATGGAATTGAACCTTTAGATTTTTTTTTCTCTTTTGAAAGATATGATAGAATTTTAATTTATTGCGTTTGTTCTATAATAATTGTTCTTTATCATTATTCTAAGACACTAATCTTTTATTCTATGACAAAAGTTATCACCATTTCTTTTTTAAATATGAACCTTTATACACTGTACATATGAACCTTTATAATTTTTTGAGGTAATAAGTTATAATTAGTGTAACATCATCCTCCCTATAAACACTTGAGTTCAAGTCTCACAAATAAGTGAGGTGAATAAGTTCAAGCAGGGGCGTAGCCAGGAATTTGTACATGGGGGGGCTGACCACTTGTGCATGGAGGTGTTGACCTACATGGACCCACCACTTTTTCCTCACCACTCACAACTCGCTGCATGGTGAGTTGTGGCAAAAATTATGTAAGTTTTTGTGGTTCTTGCATTTTTCCATAACTTAAGCCCAACCCTATTTTGTTGTCTATCTCCCTCCTACTACACACCTTGACTTAAATGACTGCTAGGTTTCTTTAACGGCTTCTAGGGTTGGATTGGAAGTCTTTGATACCAAGTTGGAGTTGAGTTGTAAAGTGTGGAAGATTAGAAATAGGTGAGAGAGAGAGAGAGAGAGAGAGAGAGAGAGAGAGAGAGAGAGAGAGAGAGAGAGTAGTTTTGATATATAACCTAAGCAGTTTGAGTCTTTTTTTCTTCTTGGGTACTAATTCTGCATTTGGCTAATTATGACATTGTCAACGTTCAACAAACATATTAATTTCATCATTTATCAATACTCAATTAAGTCAGAGATATCTAAAAAAAAAGTAGCACAAAACTATAATCCAATGCGCAAATGAATGGTGAGGAAGAATTCAACGGAGAAAAGGAGACTGAGATAAGAGGAAGTAATATTGTGAGACAACTCCTAATTACCTATAAGCTTGCCATTAATGAAAACACGCAACACATCACGCATGCTATCAATTGTCAGTGTTGGTCTAACTTCCTTTTCCTCCCACAGGTGTCCTAATTTCTGAATTGTTAACATCTTTTTTCTTAAAGAATGCATCAATTGTTTTTCGTCTGCTCATAATTCTTTTAGCTTTAAAAATATGACTCAAAAATTAACCTGAAAAGAATTTTAAAAAATAAAATTTTAATTAGAAATTTTTACTTAGTTATATGAATGTTATTCATACTCAAGAAAAAAACAAAATTTACACTATAATTTAAACAGTCAACCCATTTTTAATACAATTTTAATTAATAATAACCCCCTCAAACAAAAATAAAAATAATTTAATTAATTTGTCTTTTATAATGTATTGGTTAATTTAATTATATAGCTTTAATTATTGTTGTTTAGCTTGACAATAAACTATATTGCTTTAATTTGTTTGTCATTAATTATATTGCTTTAATTTGTTATATTATTTAGTTCCTCGTACACATTACACTAAAATAGCCCAACATTATACATCCTATGTTCAGCATAATAATTAAAGCAGTGTTACGTGCAACACAACTTTAATTATTATTTACTACCCGGCCCATGTGCCCATTAGCCCATCTACCCCCACCCCACTCAACAGACAAGCACAAGCCGTCCCTCAATCACAACCTGCCAATTAGAAAATTTCACAATCACAGTACACATTACACATTTACACTAAAAGACAATCAAATATCACCTACACCAACACACATTGACCAACAGCAAGTCAGCAACGGATAAGACAAACGCAAAAAGCAAAATAAATTTAAAGAGTAAAGCTGTAAAGATTGGTTCTAAAAAAAAAAGAAAAAGAGTAAAGAAACTAAAAGATTCGGCAGCCAATCAGAGTCTTATGGTTCAAAAGGGAGAGAGATACTGAGTTAGACAACTAAGACTAGAATAAAAAGAGAGAGACATCAAACATTCATTTTCATTTCATATTTTTCATCTTAGTGAGATAAAGAGAGAGAGAGAGAGAGTGAGAGAGTGAGAGAGAGTCAGAGAAAAAGAGAGAGAAATACCTTGACGTCGAGCACCGGAGCAGCCGAGATGGTGAGACAAGACCGTTCTGCGAGCTGCGATCTACGATCTGCGACGAGGTCATGAGGGGCAAGCGACGAGCAACAGCTAGACGAGGACGACGAGCGACGGAGCGAGCTGCGCCTGCGAGCGACGGCCGACGTGACCGTCTCACCGTGGGTAACTGGGTTTGGTTTGCTCTGTATTGGGTTTTTTTTTTTTTGATAAACACCTTTGTATTGCAGTATTGGGTAATGGGGTTTGGTTTGATTTTGCTCTGTATAGGCTGTATTGGGGATTGGTTTTCTCTGCAACAACGTGACTGTGGTTTGATTTCTGATTTGCTCTGTACTGTTTTTTTTTTTTTTTTTTTTTTTTTTTTTGTTGGGTGAGAATCCATGGGTTTGCTACTGTTGGGCTTGCCGTGGGTAGTGGGCTTGGCTTACCGTGGGCAATGGGCTTGGCTTTGTTACAAACTTTTTTTTTTTTTTTTTTTTTTTTTTTTTTTTTTTTTTTTTTTTTTTTTCAGATTTTAGTTCAAAATTTTTTTTTGGGTTTTTTTTTTTTTTTTTTTTTTGGCTTGAAAGTAGAACAGATAATTTTTTTTTTTTTTTTTTTTTTATAAATTTGAGGGTGTTCGTAATTTTTTATTGAGGGCTGGGAGAATGGGTGAAAAATGGGTAGGAAGGCCGGCTGTCTCATGTTGGGGGGGCCCAATTATTTTTTCTTCATAGTCTAATGAGAAATTTTTTTTTTTTGCAAAGGCCACGGCCACCCTAAGCCACTATGTGACTGTGCCCCTGAGTTCAAGCCTAAGGTTTAAAACACTCTTATGTCTAGCTTGTGGGTGGGGAAACCCACGCAACACCGAGATACCATCCTTTCTCTTTCAACGTTTTTTTTTATTTTTTTTTTAAGTACCAAAAAAATTATAAGTTATAATTTACCTGCTCAACAGTTAAGAAAAAAAATAGGCTGTGTCATTTGCTTTCATCGATACGTATATGTCGCATAATATGTGAATGGTTTGGATGATCAGAACCGTGGACGCTATCCTTGTCTTGTATTGTATGGGGCTTTTGATGCATGGGTCTGCCTTCCATCACTGTGGTCTAGCACATCGATCATGGCATCCATCCGTGATGGATAGCCATCATAATATTCAACACATGATCATTTTTAATTGATTATTCTGATTCAGATGGGGCCCGCATGATTGATGACATAGCAAGGCTTTCAAATTTGTTCTTATCCTCATTAGATGTGTCCCATTGTCCCATGCTTTCCATTTCAGTACCTTTTGTCTTATCCTATCTCCGCTGACGAACATAAAACACAGACATAGTAAAAGTCTGTTTGTTTCTCAAAAAAAAAAAAAAAAAGTAAAAGTCTGTGCCCGAGTCCCTTGCTCATTTTTGCTTGCCAAAAACTCGAACAAGGGTCTCCTAGTTTTATTGCTAGTGCTGTGGCCTATGAGCTATGATGTATCCAATACAGTTTGATTGAAAAGCTAAATCATTCCTATCAGGGGAAAAAAAAAGAAAAAGAAACCAAAACTGTTCTTAGCTACTGCATGTAACTCTTAACTAAATTAAATTGTATGGTTATATTAGTAGTTGAATTTAATTGTCATTTAAAAATATATGTTTTGTGTTGTATTAATCAATGTAATCACATAATTGAATTTAAGTGGATAATATATATTACAACCCTCTCGTGGAATTTTTTGTCGTCTTCAGTGGTGTCGTTGGTTTAGATAGATTGTGTCTCTCCTATTGGTGGCGATCAAGTTGTCCTTGATCATATAAGCTCTTGGAGGCCCGCCGTGTGGGGGGGTTGGTGGTGTTGATCCATATTTCTGTTACTAGACTAGATCTAAGCTCCTTGTGCTCTATTTTGTTGGATCTTTAAGGTTAGAGTTCTTGCACCGGGAGGGTTCCTCCTCCTGGTTACCACGCTCGTGTTTTCATAACAGGGGTGGGCTATCTCTATTGGATTTGGTGTTTCCCTTGCGTGTCTAGAGGTAGTTTCTTGAGTATCATAAGATATTTGTTTCTTAGTTTGTATTGATGCTCTCATCTGTTTGTTTGATCAAATTTGGGTTGTAGATTAAAATTTTACCTAAAATTTACCTATCAAATTTGTATTAATGTTCATAGAAAAAGTTATGCATCTGTGGCATGTTACTTATAATGGTAGCTCTATAATCATCATTATCAAGGGAGGTTAAATACACATCAACTTAGAGGCATACCCCTTAAGTCCCATAGAAAAGTCTGTAATACAAAATCAGGACAATAACAAAATTCTACTAATCTGTCCATTTGAGATATTCATATCCTTGGTCCAACAGATTTAGACGCCTAAAGCGATATATTCAAATTGAGTATTTTTGTAACTTTTTTTTTTTTTTTTTTGAGAATTAGCATTTTTGTTAACTTAAATAATATTTAATATTTAATAATTTTATTAAAAAATAAAATCTATTCTTTTTATTTTTTTAATATTTTTTTTTTTTTTGGAAAAATGCTAAAGATATAACAAATTTGACAACAAAAAAACTTACATATGATGTAGTAACAAATGTGATCAGTGACACTTCAAGAAGATAATAAACAAGTATTTGAATAAATAATGCTAGATATATTATAAATTTTACAAAATAAGCCTTACAAAGATGAATCACCAATTACAAAAAATAATTAAAAACACATTTAATAAGTTGTTGAAGTTCACAAATCATATTAATTATCACATTCATTAATAAAAGTTATAAAGTAAAATTTATAGTATTTTAGCATTTTCCTATATGAATTAGTACTTGTAATTAGTAGGTTTTAGTTAGCTCAATTGGTAAAATCTCTGATGGTTGAATAAGAGATCTGGGGTTCAATTCCCGCTTACACCAAAAACTGATTGGTGTCTTGGCTTGATAATAAAGAGTTATCATTAGGAACGGACGTCATAGGTTGAAATTCTCTCTAAAAAAAGGACTTGTAATTAGTGACACATATTTTTAAGATCTATGTATTTAAAATTGTCTTATTTTTATTATTATTCAATTCTTTGAGCTTCCTAAAAGTAAAGGAAAAATGTAAAACAAAATTTATTTTTTCTATATCTCCAAACATATTTTTTCTTTCAAAAAAATCAAAATTTACCCCAAAATTTGGGTTCCTTTTCTCTAGCAGAGGGCCCTAGGCAATGGCCTAAGTGGCCTAGGGCAAGCCCTGATATTCTCTTATGTTCCAGAAGGTTGGCACGTTTGTTTAGCCTCAAAATAAACGTGAAGAGGTACCAGTACTCTCCAATCTCCATAGGAAGGTTAGCATAGTTCCATGCAAATTCAAAACAAGTGTTTGGCATTGGTTTAAAAAAAAAAAATTTTATTTAGTTTTTTTACTACTATTTATGAGTTTTATTGTATTTTTTGATACTATTTATAAGTCTCATTATACTATTTCAGTTACCTTTTAACTTTATTTACAATAAATTTAGTAAAATCTTTTTAATTTTAACTAAATAAGCAGTTCCAAACCAACGCAAACATAGACAAAGCAGAGGAAATCAACTAGGGTACGTAAGTGATAAATTTTAACATAGTGATGATAGCTAGAGTCTATTTCAAACATCACATCCCTGTATATATCCTACTTGTCATGTCGTTTAAAGGCCCTGAAAAATTAACAACCTAGCTATGATCATGACTGCTAGTGTCCTCTTAGATTCAATAATGTTGAGAACACTATCATCTGTATTTCACTCGATGTGGAGGAAAATGTTTATGTTTTCACACTTGTTTTGAGAAGTATTAGGGTTTACTCTCTAATCACCCGTGCTAGAACTTTTGGAATTCCTAACTTCCTTGAACTTTTGGAAGGCTAATCCCATCCTAATTAATAGAGTGATAATGACATAATGTCGATGATCCATTGAGTCCCCCAAGGAAAAGATTAGGTTTATTTGTCCAGGGTGTTCTAGATTTTGACGAATATATAGAGCTTGTTTAGATATAATTTATTTGGCTGAAAATTAAAAATACTGTAACAAAATAATTTTTAAATGTGTAAACAGTATTGTAAGACTCATTTTTAATATTTTTTTGAATAAAGTGGTGTGGGTCCTGTGAACAGTGTATGAACAGTATTTAAATAGTGCGTGAACAGTGCTAAAACAATGCGTGAACAGTGTTATTACAGTGCGTAAACAGTAATAATTGTCTCTTAAAGCAAAACGCATGAAAAAAAAAAAAAAAAAAAAAAAAAAAAAGAAGCAGAAAACTCAAAACACAAACGCAGGATAACCTGAATCCAAACGCCACCATAGTGTTAATATGTCTAATATATCCCTAATATACAGTAGCAATGTATGCATAGTTTAGATAGGGATAATGCTGGAAATGGCTTAATCAATGTTAATCTAGTCACCATTGATCAGAACTTGGCTTGCGAACCTGTCACTTTGTTGGTAAAGTTTTAGTTCTCATCCTATTGTCTAGCTGCAACATAAGCGATTGGGCCGACGTCTAAGGTAAAGTAAGATAGTTACATAATCCAATTTGAATAATGTTATTCCTATTAATGAAGTGGGAACAAGACAACAAAAAAGAGTTGTTTTGTCTGTGATTGTTTTACGGAAAAAAACATCCAACTTTTTGAAAATGTTGTAAATTGTAATAAAAATGAAATGACATTGCCTTCGATTAAAAGAAGAAAAAGAAAAGGAAAAGGCAAAGGAAGTGACGTTGTGAAGGTTGTAATGACCTGTGAATTGTGATATAAGATAAAATATAACTTGCACTATGTAACCGACACTTTAAAGTTTGAGTTCTTGAATTGTCATTAGTGCTTTTATTCTCTCACTGTTCATGTTTTAAAGGTGGTCATTACTTTTCTGCCTCTTAAAATATGTCCATCAATTCTGCCTCTTAAAATATGTCCATCAATTAACTTTCCCCTTTATAAATATTGTATAAAAGAGTGAATGTAATTAAAATGAGTTTTTAGAGAATATCTTATCTTGCCATTAATATAGATGGAAGTAATTGCCAATTCAATCTTATCTTGCACTGTGGCACTGCTCATCTAATTTGATGGGGCATACTTCGACAGCGAAAACAAAATGCAGGGACTAGTTTATTTTTTTGGATGAAAAATGCAGGGACTTGTTAGTCATGAATCATGATGCATAAGGATTGCTCAGGAAAAAAAAAAGTATATATATATATATGTGTGTGTGTGTATATATATATATATATATATATATAGAGTAGAAAAAGAATCAGATGGGCACCAATGCAATGCAATCGCTAGTGCATAAATACATTTAAAAATAATTAGATGCATATTAAAATTTCTACACAATTTAAATATTATTAATCGTCATTATATTTTGTCATCCCTCAAAATCCAATAAGAATATTATTTGGTAGAACACACAAATTTTTCATTCATTTTTTTTTTATTTTAGAAAAAAAAATATTTTGTTACTTATTAACTTAGTTTTGTCGTTGTGATGGAATAAATTTATTTCATGTGTGCATTTTTTAAATAAGATATGAACAATCAATTTTTAGAAAATTTGATACTTCTTCATTGAAATTTATATTTCAACTAATCATAAGTTTTTGTGAGAAAATTTTAATTAGTTTTAAATAGATTAGAAATGGGATCTAAATAAAATGAGTTAGGGAAGTAGTTTTGTATGGACATAAAAAAGTTTTAAATAGGTCGGAAGTATTACACATTTAAAGTTTACATAGAGGTATAATAAATTTTTAATATAAGTCTTTTAAGTTTTTTAAGTTTAATTTTTTTTTTTTTTAGAATACTAAGTATTTTAACACACACACACTCAAGGAGAGAGAGGAGAAAGTCTTATAGAAACTGAAAATGGTGTATATCGAAAAGGACCTAACTCTTGGATACACAGTAGAATAGCAGTCCCTTTCAGAGGAGATTTTGGTTTCCTTAGCGTAACAGGGTTACTCTAAGGCTAGTTGGTTTTCTTTTTTTCTCTGGGGCGTTGGGGAAACACTCAATCTGCCTCTGATGGAAGATCTCACAAAACAATGGAATAGTCTGACCATTTCACAAAGGGAAGGCCCCAAGTTCAAATTACACGATGACATGGCTACCTCAGTTTTCACCATCGCTGCAAAGTTCCTCACAAAGCGAGCTTTGAACATTGACGCCATTGTAGCCACTTTTACTCCCCTGTGGCGATCCAAAAATGGCTTCAAAATTAAGCACCTTGGGAATCATGTGATTCTATTTACTTTTGATAGTAAAACCGAAGTGGACAATATACTTGCAAACGAACCGTGGAGCTTTGACAAGCATCTTATGGTGCTACGTCGATACGATGGAGTAAGTGACGTGAAACAATTGGATTTCAATCTCACCCCGTTTTGGGTTCAAGTGCATGGAATACCATTGAAGTTTATGAATCCAACTGTGGCTGAACGGTTATGCGAGACAGTAGGTGTAGTATAGAATCAATCAAACTCGAAGACAGAGGAGTGCGGTGGTTTTATGCGGGTCAAAGTTTTGGTGAATATATTACAACCTTTGTGCCGGGGAAAGGTGATAACTTCGGGGAAAGGTGATAACTTTGGATGATGATAAAGAGCTGTGGGTCTCTTTTAGATACAAACGACTCCCTAACATTTGTTATTGGTGTGGTTGCCTCACTCATAGTGATAGAGATTGTGAGCGATGGATTGACAGTGAAGGTACTCTGGAAGAATCAGACAGGGAGTTTGGACCATGGATAAGGGCCTCACCAATGATTAGGAATCGTAAAACGGTGGTGTCTGTCCCGGGGTTCTATGCTAAGAAGAAAGCCACAATACCTGAACAGAGGAAAGCTGGTGAGCCATGGACGGCGGCGACCAGAGAATCTCCAAACACGTCTAAGCCCATTATGGAAAGCGCCAATCACGGTAACCCTTCACCCGTTACAAACATTGATGATACTTTCCTTCCAGGTAAACACAAAGTTGACCATCCTCATTTAAACCCGTGTTTAGTGCCCTCTTTAACATCCGAAGATTCAGTTGAAAAAGCCATTGAGGAAATAGACCGTGAACTTAGGAGATTTGATTTACCCTCATCAAACATTGACACCAAAACCGTTATTGACATTCCCAAAACCCCTTCAACTGATACACATACCCCAAATATTTCTCATAAGCCACATCATACCTCTAACCTGACCAACCCAAATACTTTAACCACTTCAAATGTTCCCAACCCAACCCCACCTTCATCAAATATTCCCAAGTCTCATATTCCACATCATACCTCTAAACCGTCCACCCCAATAATTTTAACCACATCAGATGTTCCCAACCCGACCCCACCTTCATCAGATACTCCCAACCTGACCCCACCCTCATCAAATACTACAAGCAGACCAACTTGGAAACGTATTCTCAGGGCTGAAGTGGAACAGAAAACGTGCTAGGTGGCTGCATGTGGCACAAAAAGGGCTTTACCTGTTGACATACACCAACTTGAATTACCAAAAAGGAGATCCGTGGTTTCACAGGTTGATGAAGAACAAACACAGATATTGGCAGAGGCTGGTGTCCAGCCCTGCCAGAAGCAATGAGTTTCTTAGTATGGAACTGTCGTGGGCTTGGGAACCTACGTACAGAAGATCAGCTTGCAGATTGGGTGTGGGCAAAAGATCCCTCTGTTGTGTTTTTAGCCGAAACATGGACAGATAAGGCTAGGCTAGAACAAGTTCAACGAAGGATTCAATTCAAAAATTTATTTGAAGTTCCCCGGATTAATAAAGGGGGGGGGGGGGCTTAGCAATTTTTTGGAAAGAAGGTTTTCCTTTGAAGATTGAAACTTACTCCAAGAATCACATTGACACCACAATTAATAAAAATACTGAAAAGGAGTGGCGGTTCACGGGGTTCTACGGGGAACCGGATATGCATAAAAGACATGAGTCTTGGACAAAGTTGAGAAATCTAAAAAATAGGGGGGCAGCCCCATGGTTGTGCGCCGGAGACTTTAATGAGATTACGAGACAGTCTGAAAAACAGGGAGGCCGTACAAGACCTCACCATCAAATGCAATTGTTTCGAGATGCTCTTGACGAATGCAGTTTCATGGACTTAGGATTTGTAGGCTTTCCCTTTACATGGCACAAACACTTTGCTGAATTCACAGTTTGGGAGAGACTTGACCGTGCCATGGCCACCAATGAATGGTTCTCAATGTTCCCAGGTACGAAAGTGTTGCACTTAGACGGAACCGCTTCTAATCATAAGGCGCTGTGTATCTCACCTGAAGGTATGGATTGTAGCTTCCAAAAACCTTTCCGCTTTGAACATATGTGGATGAGTGATAAGGGTTGTAGTGAGGCAATAGAGGCTGTTTGGAGTGAGAACTCCTCTGAACCATGGGATACAAGGGTTTTAAAAAAAATTGATAGATGTGGGGAGGAGCTGACCCGTTGGAGTAGGAAGAGTTTTGGTAGTGTCCGAAAAGAATTAGAGAAAAAAAAAGAAGCAATTGAAGGAGGCAGAACAGTGGGCTGTTCGGACTAGAGACTCTAGACGCATGAAATGGTTGGAGGGTGAGGGGAATGTACTACTTGATAAAGAAGCTAAAATGTGGAGACAAAGATCGACGGTTATGTGGCTCAAGGATGGAGACCGAAATACTAGATTTTTCCATAGCAAAGCATCACAGCGAAGAAGAAGAAATTATATTACACAATTACATGATGCTACAGGCAGATGGTGCACTCGGCAAGCTCAAGTAAATGACACTATTGTGGATTTTTACCAAAGCCTTTTCACTTCGGCAAATCCCAGCAACTTTGAAGAAGTGGTAGACTTAATTCCTCAAGTGGTGACAAATGAAATGAATGAAAAGCTTGTGGCAGATTTCACAGTTGAAGAAGTGGAAGTTGCCTTGAAACAAATGGCCCCTTTGAAAGCACCAGGTCCGAACAGTATGCCCCCTTTATTTTATCAAAGTTATTGGTCTTTGCTGGGTTCTGATGTGTCACATTCCATCTTACATTATCTAAATTCAGGTGTTTTACCTCCTGAACTCGGTCATTCTTTTATTACTTTGATCCCAAAAGTAAAGGACCCGAAATATGTGTCAGAATTTAGACCCATAAGTTTGAGTAACGTGTTATATAGAATTTTTGCTAAAGTTCTAACCAACCGTTTGCAAGATGTTTTGCCTCAGCTTATCTCAGAACACCAAAGTGCTTTTATGTCTGAACGGTTGATATCAGATAATATTCTAGTGGCCTTTGAAACTTTGCACTACATGAGGAATCATACTAAGGGTAAGTCAGGTTTTATGGCTTTGAAGCTTGACATGAGTAAGGCTTACGATAGGGTGGAATGGGCATATATGGAAAAAGTTTTGGTGCAGTTGGGTTTCCATGACGGATGGGTGAAACTCATGATGGCGTGCATCACCACAGCCTCTTATTCAGTCTTGATTAATGGGGAGCCCCATGGTCACATCACTCCAACTAGAGGGTTAAGGCAAGGAGATCCACTGTCTCTCTACCTTTTCCTCATGTGTATCGAGGGTTTACATGGGTTGATTAAAAGTGCAGCCAATAATGGGGACATTAGAGGGGTCTCACTTTGTCGTAATGGGCCCAAATTAACACACCTCCTTTTTGCAGATGATAGCCTCGTTTTTTGCAGGGCCAAGATAGAGGAATGCCAATGTTTGCTCAACGTATTAGCCAAGTATGAGAGGGCAACAGGGCAGCAAATAAATAGAGCAAAGACAACCCTTTTCTTTAGTAAGTCAACTTCTGAAGAAACTCAATTGGCCATTAAGGAGATGCTTGGGGTTCCCGTGGTTCAACAGTATGAGAAATACCTAGGCCTCCCTTCTCTTGTTGGGCGTAATAAAAAGGAAAGCTTCACATACATCAAACAGAGGGTTTGGAAAAAGATCCAAGGTTGGGAATCAAAACTCCTCAGCCAAGCAGGTAAAGAGATCCTCATTAAGGCCGTGGCCCAAGCCCTCCCTACCTATACCATGGCTTGTTTTAAGCTTCCTTCAACACTTTGCCATGAGATTGAAATGATGATATGCAGATTTTTTTGGGGTCAAAGGGGGGATAATAGGAAAGTTCATTGGGTTAAGTGGCAAGATTTGTGTAAGCCTAAATCCCAAGGAGGTATGGGTTTTAAAAATCTCTCCCTTTTTAATGTTGCTCTTTTGGCGAAACACACATGGAGGTTGCTTCATGACACGGACTCCTTATTCTACCGTGTTTTTAAAGCCAAATTCTTTCCCAATACTTCGGTGATGGAGGCCAAAATACCCGCAAATGCTTCTTATGCATGGCGGAGTATTATGCGGGGAAGAGATGTAATTAAACGGGGGAGTAGGTGGAGAATTGGTTCGGGGAACTCGGTCCACATTTGGGGGGATAATTGGCTGCCAATCAAAGCAAACCTGAAGCTGCTGTCACCACAATTTGAGGACAGCACCATTACCTTTGTTAGTGATTTGATTGACCATGAGCAGAAAAATTGGAGGGAAGATGTCTTAGAAAAAAGTTTCTACCCTTTCGAAGTGAGTATCATCAAAAATATCCCCCTATGTAGGACAATTCAAGAGGATGTTCTGATTTGGCCCTTCAACCCGGATGGTATTTACTCTGTTAAATCCGGATATAAGTTTCTGTATGATGAATATCTTGGGAAGCAACCTGGTCCATCTGAGAATGAAGCCTTGAAGCCACTGTGGAAGAAGATTTGGGGTCTCAATGTTCCAAACAAAGTGAAACATCTGGCCTGGAGAGCTTGCAAAGACTCTCTACCCACTAAAGTGAATCTGGTCCACCGTAAAATCACTACCACAAGCACCTGTGACAGGTGTAAAACGCACCAAGAAGATGCCGTGCATGCCTTGTTGCACTGTCTCGACCTGAAGCCCTTGTGGTGCACACGACTAGGGTGGAACCATGGCACGCTCTTAGCGTGCTCCTCATTTATTGACGTGTTTGATTTCATTTTTGCAGGTAACAAAGAGCCAGAGCTGTTTGCAGTAGTAATTTGGACATTATGGAATAGGCACAACAACCTACGCCTCGGCAAAGCTGCATTACCACTTGACAAAGTGTTGGAGTTTTCCCAGGAACACTTGATGGGGTCTGAAACTATCAACGAGCGACCTTCGCATCCCCATGGACGTGTAGCAACTCATTGGACAGCACCTGAAGCAAACGAGTTCAAGATAAATTTCGATGGCGCGACATTTGCAGACAATAATAGTGCTGGGATTGGTGTGGTAATCCGAAATGATGCTGGGCTGATTATGGCATCCTTGACTCAACAAATATCTCTACCAACATCAATCATTGAGGTGGAAACGCTAGCGGCTAGAAGAGCTTTAGAATTTGCTTTGGAACTTGGCTTTGACAATATAACTCTTGAAGGTGACTCTGAACTCCTGATAAAGAACCTGATGAATGGTGGCAGCAAGCTGACCCACTACGGAAACATTGCAGCTGATATTCTTTTCTTGTTGTCTCACTTCTCTAATGCAAATATATCTTTTGTCAAGAGACACTGTAATCAGTTAGCACACTCTTTAGCAAGGAGGGCAATTATACCTCCTAGTATGTCCGTCTGGATGGAAGAAGTACCACCAAACCTTGAATCTGTATTTTTGGCTGACCTTGAGAGCCTCCCTTAATGAAATGTCACAGTGTTGATTCTCAAAAAAAAAAAAAAAAAAAAAAGTTTAAATTCATGAATCTACATGTAAAGACATTTGACACAAATGAGAGATTATTGAATGACACTTGGCACAGATTGAATTCCATTTAAAATATAGAGACACTTGGCATCAAATTAATGAGAAATTAAAAGGGAAACTTGACACAAAATTAAAATTCATTTAGAATCTAATTTGGATCTTTACTTTAATATAACACTAATGTGTAACCCCGTGTATATGTACATGTACAATTAAAAACAATCATAATTATACGATTCAAATTATACCTTATTTTGAGAAGAAGTTCAAATTATAAATGGTATTAAGTTACACATTTTTTTAAACCATACATTTCTAAAATATGTAATAATTTGTCATTATTTATACATACATATAATTTGTACATACATATGTATATATATATATATATATATATATATAATTTAGAATTTAATTGGATTTAAACTCTTCGGTTTTTGCACCCAATAATTTATTTACCACAAAAATTTTAAAAATTAGATAAACACGTGGTGCAAAATGGGACTCCAATTGAAATCCAATTTAGAATTTATTTGAATTATTCGATTTTTACATTCAATAATTCACTTGGCACAAAAATTAAAAATTAGATGGGATATGTGGCACAAAATTAAGAATCCAATTAAAATCTATATATATTACTAGGTCCCACTTTCTCACCCCCTCAAAGAAAGGTGTTTAATATGAAAACCAAAATAATAATTTAACATTTTAGTTAATAGTGCAAACTTCTACTTTGAGATACTCCAAAAGTATTGCCTTTGCTAATTAAAATCCTGAACGAAACTAATAAAAATTTATAAATAAATAAAGTTTCAAATTAGAAATACAATTTAAGGAGAGAGAGAGAACCACTGACACCAAAGTTCTTTATTTAGACGGTGCCCTCTCATGTGAGTTTTCTATTAGTTTATTAACGGATGACAAACAGAAGTCTTGATTTGGCAGTTGTATAATGGCTATAGAATAAATTGGCTCAAAATAAAAATTTAAAGAGTATCTTAGCTGCTATCTTAAAGTTTAGGAAGTACCAAAACCTTTTCCATCGGGATTTAAAAATGCCTTTGATGACATTTTTGTTTTTAGTAGCTTATTTGTTTGAACGTGTGATGAAAAATGGTTTAAAACAAACTCATTTGTTTGAAACTATTTTTTTTTTCCTCAACTTTTAAGTAAATAACTAAACTACCAAAATATAAGATAGTTAAAGATACAATAAGAAATTCTATCGTTTGTCTCAAAGATACAATAAGAAATGTCGGTAAAGGAAATGTTAACATTTTTAACTTAAAAAAAAAACATTAATTATTAGGTGTAGGGACTCGATTTGTAACGGACCCTCAACAATAATATTTGTAGAGAAGTGGATTTAAGAATTTGGCATCACCGAAGTAAACAATGGCTGGTGTAAAGTTTATCATGAATAATTGATAGCATGAGATCTATTCGATTCTCAATGTCAGAATTTGGCTAAGTGTTTATGAAGCTTCTTTTTCCTCGGCCCAGGCCGAGGATCCATCATGTTTCTCTCTTTTCTTCTCCCCCCCCCCCCCCCCTTACGTTGGGAAATCTCTTAGTTATATATTGTTTCCTTCTGTTAATCTTAGCCGTTCATCTGGCAATAATCTGAGCCTCTAGGCATAGGGGATTGTCCCATCATCTGTATTTGCAGGCTTTATGTTATTTCCCAGCCGCCTTTGCAGGCTTTACAATAGTTGAAGTGACTGATGCTTTAGGGTTTTTAAGTCACCTCACCATTAAAGTGGTCAGAATGTTGGTGAGATATATTCAACGGAGGTGGGATATTTTCCCTTTAGTGAAGTCGGTGTGCCGAGGACAGGTCATCCTCGGCGCGGGCCTTGGACGTCCTAGGTTCTTTCCCATTGTCCTCAGCCTTAGCACTAGCCTCGGCGCGGGCCTTGGGCCGCATGTAGTGGGCCAGCGTGGTTAGTGCAATAGGGCCCCACAATAGCCCCTCAAAATTCTGCTGCACGTCCCCTTGGGCGGGGAGGAGGATTTTGACTTTCTCGGCGCCTTTTCTCGGCCTGTTGGGTTTTACTGTACCGATAGTGTTATCGCTACTTCAGCTGTTTTTGCAGCTTTCTTTTTGCGCAAAGGGTCGCCCGAGGATGGATAGGCTTGCGTCGTTTGTGCTATAGCACTCAATTTTTCATGGTTTTTTTTTTTTTTGTCCCTGATGGGACTCGTTTATTTGGCACCTGAAAGGGAGTTGGCTTCGCCTTAGTTTTGAGCTCATGATCCGTACAAGAGCCCTGGTTCCGTTCAGCGTTTGTATTTTTTCATAGTGACTGGTTCCCATGTAGGTTTGGGTCCGAGGACCATACAAGACCTTGGTTTTTCTTAACGTTTAGTTTTCATGATGAAACGTTCTTCCTGCTGGAAGTATCGAGTTTCTCTATCTCATTTAGTCATCTGAAGTATCTGGTTTCCCCATGAGGCTTGGGTCCGAGGACCATGCAATGCCTTGGTTCTGTCCAGTACCTAGTTTTCTCATTTTAATCATTTGAAGTATCTGGTTTCCCCATGAGGCTTGGGTCCGAGGACCATGCAATGCCTTGGTTCTGTCCAGTACCTAGTTTTCTCATTTTAATCATCTGAAGTATCTGGTTTCCCCATGAGGCTTGGGTCCGAGAACCATGCAATGCCTTGGTTCTGTCCAGTACCTAGTTTTCTTATTTTAATCATCTGAAGTATCTGGTTTCCCCATGAGGCTTGGGTCCGAGGACCATGCAATGTCTTAGTTCTGTCCAGTACCTAGTTTTCTCATTTTAATTATCTGAAGTATCTGGTTTCCCCATGAGGCTTGGGTCCGAGGATCATGCAATACCTTGGTTCTGTCCAGTACCTAGTTTTCTCATTTTAATCATCTGAAGTATCTGGTTTCCCCATGAGGCTTGGGTCCGAGGACCATGCAATGCCTTGGTTCTGTCCAGTACCTAGTTTTCTCATTTTAATCATCTGAAGTATCTGGTTTCCCCATGAGGCTTGGGTCCGAGGACCATGCAATGCCTTGATTCTGTCCAGTACCTAGTTTTCTCATTTTAATCGGTTTTATCTACTTATCCGTAGCCGTTTAATTTTACATTACTACAATTTACAATAAGTATTAAATAATCACATTTTTCGAGCAGGGTAATAATAATAATAAATGGGGCTGGAGTTGGTGGAGGATAAGACCTTGCCGTGTTTTGCCTCTTCGTTTGGTGGGATTCTTCTGATAACGAGGCGTCTCCTGGGTTGTCCAAGCAACGCGTTCTGACGCTTCGGTGTCTTCTCGTTTAATGAGGCGTCTCCTCATTAATACCGGCCATGGATCTACAAGGATCTAACGGTTGACAAGCCCCTTGGGAATTGGGGCGGCATTATTGCCTCCGGAAATCTCTCCCTGGGATTTATTGCAGATTGGCCCTCATCAATATCCCGCCTTCTATATAAGGCGTTTCCAGGGCAACCTTTCCTTCACACTTGACAAACGTCCATCTCAAATTTCTCCCAAAAATACCTCCCCAAAAAGGCTCTGCCAAACATAGCCGCCTGAGCCCCTACGAATAAGTTGGCCCTTGGAAGGGGCGATCTTGGTGATGCACAGCCTCTATCAGGAGCCGAGGATGGCACTCCAACCCTGGCCGCTACGTTGGGATGGGTGTATGGGAGATCCGAAAATTCTCCTTCTTTTCAACCTAACCAGAGGAGGAGCCCTCCTCGCCGTCTGGAGGAGGATCCAGAAAGAACGTAACCACCTCCCCTTGGGTATGGGTCATTGACCCCCCAAGCCGGCTGTAGTGGGGGTGGGAGGGAAATCAGGCGGAACCCAGAAGCGGAGCCGTCCTGTGCCGCGACCTCTTCCACCTCCTCTGTAGCTCTTCTTCCCTCTAATCCTTCTTCTCTCTTCTTTCTTTTGCTCCTCAACGAGCCTTCTTCTTTTCTTTCCTCCTCTCGTCCTTCACTTCTTTTCTAATATTTGTTATTCATCTCTTCCTCTACTCTCTCTTTTTTTTTCTTTTGTTCTTCTGCCATCATTGCTTTCTACCATTTGTTCTTCTGCCAGCTTTGTCAAACGTCTGCCTTTGTAGTTAGCTTTAGAACAAGCCCCACGAGCTTCACTTGTAAGAGATGTAATGAATTTTTCTTTATGTATGAATAAAAAAAGTAGACTTGTTTTTACTCTTTCTATTTTTCGCATATTTTTGTTCTTGTGATTGTTGACTTCTGAATGATTGTTGCTGTAGTAGATTGTATCGTTTTTGGTAAATTGTTTCTGAAAAAGTTGCCCTTGATTTCTTTACACCGATCACCATACTTGCCAGCGCACAAATTCAGCCCCACGATGGGTGCCAATTGTAGGGACTCGATTTGTAACGGACCCTCAACAATAATATTTGTAGAGAAGTGGGTTTAAGAATTTGGCATCACCGAAGTAAACAATGGCTGGTGTAAAGTTTATCATGAATAATTGATAGCATGAGATCTATTCGATTCTCAATGTCAGAATTTGGCTAAGTGTTTATGAAGCTTCTTTTTCCTCAGCCCAGGCCGAGGATCCATCATGTTTCTCTCTTTTCTTCTCCCCCCCCCCCTTATGTTGGGAAATCTCTTAATTATATATTGTTTCCTTCTGTTAATCTTAGCCATCCATCTGGCAATAATCTGAGCCTCTAGGCATAGGGGATTGTCCCATCATCTGTATTTGCAGGCTTTATGTTATTTCCCAGCCGCCTTTGCAGGCTTTACAATAGTTGAAGTGACTGATGCTTTAGGGTTTTCAGGTCACCTCACCATTAAAGTGGTCAGAATGTTGGTGAGATATATTCAACGGAGGTGGGATATTTTTCCTTTAGTGAAGTCGGTGTGCCGAGGACAGGTCATCCTCGGCGCGGGCCTTGGACGTCCTGGGTTCTTTCCCATTGTCCTTGGCCTTAGCACTAGTCTCGGCGCGGGCCTTGGGCCGCACGTAGTGGGCCAGCGTGGTTAGTGCAATAGGGCCCCACATTAGGGATAAGAAATTTAAATCCTGAATATTTTTGTGAGAACATTGTTAACTTATTAAGCACAACTTCTTGCAAACTCTATTTTTATTTTTATTTTTTTTCTAAATACAATTCATTCGCATTTCATTTGTCGAAACGAATTTTATATCAATTTAATGTAGTAAAAATATCTCAAATAAGCTACTAAACATTACACAAATTATATACTAACTCAAACGCAAAGAAATATACAGTGAGGCAGTAAAATAAAAGGAGGATATATTTTTCTTTTTTTCCCAATTTAATAAAAGAATAGTCGGTTTGTTTTTTTTGGCTGAAGAATATATACCGATGTCAGTACTAGTGTAGCAAAAGTCGTAGCTCACTTTTGGGTCAAATATGTTTTGTCCACGTGTCTTGATGCATGAGTACAAGAGTACTGGTGTATAAAACGATGATGAGAGGTCATTTCAATCAACAATCGATTGAAGACTTGATAAGAGCTGAAGAGGGAGAGGTGAAGAGGGATGGGTCCTGAGCAATGGCACGTCTCTGAATAAGGATTGAGGAATAGACATGGCCGAGCCAGAGCCGCACCCTAGTGTCGGACTCTTGCCTTGCAAACTTACAAAAATACAAATGTGAGAAATGACAGCTCCTCAGACGTTTCAAATTAGGGTCAAATCCATTCGATAAATAGATTAGTTTTAGTAATATTATTTGTAGTTTTTTAAAATATGTGTTAATAAAAAAATGTGTAAAAATGTGTGTAATATTGTTTAAAAATTGAAAATGTGTGTTTGAAGAACTCTACCAAACATGCTCTTAAATTGTTACTTTTTTTTTTCTTTTTAACAATGATTAAAGATCAAATTAATTAGTTTTGAAATATTTTAAGCTTAGTTGATATTAACCTAAACTTTAGGCACATTGATTGTATCTTACCCTTCAAATTACTAATGGCATGTTTATAATATTTTTACAACAAATTTTAAATGATAACATGTTAACCAAAAATCAACTTAAATGGATTTGAATAAAAAATGATGCTACAGACATAAACTATTTTACAATATTTTTATAAAATTGTAACCATATATTAACTAGTTAGTAATTATACATTAATTATTTATTTTAGAAAAAATTTTATAAAAAATTGAAAAATTTGTCAAAACAATTAATTTTTTTTATAAAAATTTTTAAAAATAATTTACTAACATATACCTTAAGACATACATTAATAAAACCAAACTTAAATTATAACAAATAATAATTTATCACTTAAATTTTATTATAAAAAACTGAAAATATTGTGAGCTAGACAGCGGTACTCGCTCCCCCACCCCCCCCCCCCCCCCCCCCAATATCTCAAACCCCCTGCAAGTACACCAAATCCACCCTATCTCTGCCTTTGTCCCTCTTCTGCATGTCGTCCCAACAGTCTAAGCTGTACCCCATCTAAACAGATTGACATGACAAGCAAATTTTGGACATAAGGAGGTATCTTAAGTTAATTAAAAGATAATAAAAGAGACAGCTAAATCCATATGTACGATGTGATCAACGACAAAATATTTACCCCTAAAAAAATTTAATAATATAGTTAAAATTATTTGAGACGGATGAATGAATGTTTTTAAGATATTTATTAATAAATTATTTATAAAAAAAATGTTTGGTATATTTTTTATAGAAATAAAAAAAAAATTTGAATTTTTTTTTCACATAAAATATTTTTTAAAATGGTTCATTAAAAATTTCTTTTGGGCATCATTAACAAAATCTAAATAATATATTGAGATTTAAGTGTTTTTTTTTTTTTAATATGAGATAGAAATTTTACTCTAGAATAATTTAAGTGTATATGTGTATAAAACTTCTTCTTATATATTTGAATCTCAACCTTTATTTTTATATCTCACAAAAATTTTATATTTGTAAAATAATTATGACGCAAAAAATGCTAGTTTTAAGTTTTAACAATTCATATGTTGGGCATAATTGTGGTGGAAAAGTCAATCTACCTCACCGACCCTAAAAACATGTGACGAGAAGGGAACAAGGGTCTGTTTAAGGTGGAATTTATTTGGTATAAAATACTTGAATTTTTCCATACCTATTTGGACCATGAATTTCAATTTTGCCACAGGGGTCAAATTCGGGTCTCGATGCCAATTGAGAAGGAACCTACGTGGAGTGGAGCCTCTGACTAAGTCATGGACTAGTGTTCGGGCCAACCTTCTTTTCTTTTTTCTTAGACAAACACAGAATATATAATTGATAAATTAATAATATATAGAACCAAGAGATCGATCTGAAAAGTGGCACTTATGACTTAACAAATCTCTTTTTATCATTCCTCGAGCCACTCTATCCACTCATTTTCTCAAATCTTAGAGGTCAACTTGCTCGAATTCTACTTTCCAACTGTCTTTATTATTTTTAAAACACCTCCATTAACAACCTTGTTATATCATCGTTCCCATTGAGCAAGACAATTTGGCAAAATCATTGTGAACATGTTGCCTAGTTGTTGGTTTTTTAAACTATTCTCACCACAAATTAAATTATCGAGGGAATTCATTTTTTGACACGCACTTGCTCCCCCCTACTCTTAATATTTTTTTTCCAATGTAATGTTCGAGATGAGACATAGCCGCCTAATGTGAGGACTAGTTGTTTCGCACCGGCCCTACAATGTTGGTTGTGCCTCGCAACCATTAGTCATTTAGTACACGATGATGAGGTAAAAAGGAACATACAAAGCCAATACTAGATTACACAAAAAGGCAAGAAGATCCCTACCACGACAATTCCGAGGCAATTGTCTTCGTATTTGTCTCTAATTGTTCTCTTTCTCTCCTTATTTTTTCATCCAGGTGAAACATATGAACACAATACGTGTCGAGGACTCATGTTCTACCTTTTGACTAAGAGCATTTTTTATTAACAACTTGATATCATGGGTGATTTTGTGTCATTTGTATGAGGATTTCTATTCGAACGAGGTTGTGGTCCTGCTTATCCTTCTCTCTCTCTGTGAGGATGACTCTTATTGAACTAAACACTAGTCTTTTTTATCCATCATCGACCTAATCAACCATCATAATTTTAAAGCGTTGATAAATAATCAAATTGGAGCATGAAAATGGAACAAAATCCCAAAAGTTCGCATTACTCATGTGTTCAATTACGATCATACATAGTGCTTGTCAACTCTTTCGCCATCACAAAGATTTATTTGATTCGGTCAAAGTTTTATTACGTTAAGTTAATGTTATCTTTGCCTAATAATTAGGTGACAATAAGACCTTAAGCCATAGTTTGTTGGTCTAATATATAGTAGCTAGTGTGGAGTAGGCATTGACTGTAACTTACCATGGTTAAGATAATAGAGAGAAGGGAAAAGGGATTGGGTTGCGAAGTAGTGCTAACCAAATCTTTAATATGAGGCAATATTTTTTGTTTCCACAGAATTATTCTCAACTCTCTACTTGTTTAAAATCAAGGATTATCACTGCTAACTAGGATAAAAAGCACCTCAAATATCTCCCTCGATTCCAAATTCAATGAAGTCACAAAGGGTAGGTCTATAGGAAAAGAATATTATGGTCAGTAAACAGTAGGTGGGTTTTTTGGACCACTGTTAGCCGAAAAGAAATGGGTTATCTTAATAATGATCTAGAACATTATCATTGGCCTAGTTCATTGTCACTTTATTCTAATCCACGAGAGAGAGAGAGAGAGAGAGAGAGCTAACTTTATTCTAATCTCGAACTTTTATCAAGAATGGAGTATATATATGTTATATCCCTCCAAATATTTTTGCTGCCAATCAATCCAAATAAAACTTTTGAAACCCAAGAGATTTCAGTCATTATATATATATATATATATATATATTTCAAAGCTTTTTGAAAGAAAAGGATACACTACGTGTAAACTATTTCACCAAATTTACAATGATTGGAATATTTTTCCTCACATTATCTTGTTTAGTAAGTAATAGTAACCATCAATCTAAAAATTTAAATTGATTATACGTCTTGCACATCGTCGTCGCTTTCATTGTTTGTCTCCAATATTTCATCATTATTGTACTTGTCAGTCAACATCGTTTTCTTCATTATATCATATTTTCAACATTCATATATCACTCTATATAACCGAGTCAGAGCTATATTTTCCTTCGTTGGCATGAAGTATATGGTATAGTACTGTAGACAAAAAATAATTGATACTTTATGGTTTACGTTAGATTTTTTTTTTTTTTTTTTGGTTAAAAGGATATATATATATTACCCAGAAAAACAAAATACAGCTTAATTTACAAGCTAGCCACAGCAGCCAAAGTAGAGGCAACCTGCCTATAGCAGTACAGGCCATTTCTATCAAAAACAAGTAAACTATCTAATTCATCAAAGGGAGCAGCATCAAAAATAGCAAAATCCTCCCTCATACAGCACCCAAACTTGGCCAAATAGTCAGCACACCTATTCACCTCTCTAAGCACATGAGCCAGTTTACGTTGGAATTAACTTGCATGTGATGGCTTGGGGGGACAGAAAGTAAAAATAGGTTTTTGACCTTGAGGCAATTTTTCAAAAATTTTAATGGTGGTCCACCAAAATTAAATGTATCAAACATTTCTCACAACTCTATACTTAAATTATATTCATCAATATCCTTACATGTAAGAATTTAATTATGCCATCTACAAATTAGTTGGAAAAATGTTGATGTAGAAGAGGAACTCATTGTTGGAGTCGTTGCATTGCCCATTGCTTGAATTTGAACCTTGAGGATTTTGAGGGAAAAAAAAATAACTTAAGGACCATTCGGTGAAAATTGCATTTGCATATATATGTGTGTGTGTATATTACTACTTGAACCCTTGTTTTCAATATAGTCTTGATTTTAAACTGGATCTAGAAATTAAATTAGGACTATACACTTGCCTCCAACAAATGGTTCCAGCAGTTTGTGTTAGGACATTTTTTTTTTTTTTGGAAAATTGAAAATTTTAAGTTGTAATCTTTTGACTAAGACTATGCATTATTTGTTAAATTTTGTAATTTTATCAACTTAGTGGTCAGATTCATATAAAGATGATTGTTTTGAATTGTGAAATTTTACAATCAGAATATTGAGCCTAATATGTGGCTTTTCCAGTTGTAAAAGAAATTAGAGTACAATGTATTGAACGAGATGATAAGAACAACTAACTTTGCTAGATTGTGACAAGTTGCTTTTCATTTTTCTTTATTAGTTAAGATTTTTTTTTTCTTCTTATTCTTTATTAAACTTTGTATTTTTTTAGGCATATATTCTAAAATGTATTTTAAATGTTTACACATGCTTGCTCATTACAAGCGTTCAAGGCATTCAGCATTCTTTTATACTAGCAACCAACCACCTTAAAGAATATCACATCAAATAAATCCAAAACTCTTTCTCCAAAAAAATAAATAAATAAATAATTAAAAATTAAAAAAAAAAACCCAGAACTAATTTCAATTACTCATTTGCTAAAAATCTCCAGAGTATCAATGAAAACAAAAATCCAAACCTCAAGAGCATAAAATACTAACAACAAAAAATACTAAACACTAGAAGTCCAATCTTATTCAAAAATACCCACAAAACTAACTTCACTTAATCATAGTCCTAATTTCAAATTATAATTGGCTATCAAAATAAAGTCTCTTGCCACCCTAATCCACACTAAAACTAAGGATCAAAATGATTCTCAAAAATAAAACTAAGGATCAAAATCTTATTAAAATATGATTAATTAGTTTAATTAAAAAAATAGAAATAACCATTGTATTTTGTTCAATTTATCTCCTATTGAAATATTCAATCCTTAACTTCATATCAACTAAAATCAAAGTATCAGTATGACCAAAAATCTCAGCTCAATTATAGGCGATACTATAAGCAAGATAAGGACTACAGCTAATTTATGTTATGGGTTAATATTGATCCACAATGAGAAACTTGAAAACCTTAATCTCTAGAATATTAAAAAAATCTGAAGTCCATAAATCGTATCTCAAAACATGTAATGAATATCTCTCTCATAATTAAACTCATGAAATTTATATAAATCAAACTTAGAGCTCTGATGTACCATTTATTTGTCATGTTCCCAACTTAATGAATAAGCTAGGCACGTGAAAATTGCCACACGGTTATAAAGTTTTACCTTATAAGCGTACGCGGATTTTTTGTAGAATAAAAACTATCCAAAAAAAAATTACATCAAATAAAATCCAAAACTAACATCAATAATTCAATTTTCAAAAATCTCCATAATATCAATGAAAAAAAAAATCAAAACATCAAGTCCATAAAATACTAACAGCAAAAATACTAAGTACTAGAAGTCTGGAAGTCCCGTCTTATTTTTAAAATTCCTAAGCTACTCTTATGTGCGCCACCTCGGCAAAAGCTCTAAACTAAAATAAATATAAGTAAACTCACAGATTTTGAAACTATATCTATATTGGAAAATTTTAATGAATTTTAAAAATATAAAAAATTATAGTTTTCAATAAGTTCCAAAACATTATAAAAATATAAAAATTATAACTCACAATGAGTTCAGAAAATATATATAGTTTACCATGAATTAAAAAAAAATGAAATTAATTTGTAATGAGTTAAAAAAAATATATCGTAAATTACAATTTACAATGAGTTTTGAAAGTATCAGAAATTTTACTATACTTGAAACTATTCACATATCCGATCCGGTTATCATATTCTTGACAATTTTTATAACTATGATTATACCATATTCCCATGACTAGACTCAAAAGCATGCAATGATATACCCTTAGAAGAAATTAGTTTCTGTGCCAATGCATAACCCAATTGGTTGGGCTCAAATGCATAGTCAAATTGTACTAAAATTTTACTAGTTTATCTAGTATTCATTTCGGTCCATATTCAAAAATTATATATATAGCAAATTCAAAGAAATATTTTATTCGAATCTTTGGTTCCTTTTTACAAATTTTACACATACTTGGTCTAACATTGAGAAAACAGAAACTTTTTAATAACCAAATGAATTAAATAGATTTATAATAATATTTTAATAAGGAATGAATTCGAATTTTTTTTTCTTTAATTTAATGTAGCAAAAATAAATAAACAAAAATTTGTAAGAAAAGTCAAAGGAATCTTTATTAAATAAAACCTTGCATTCTAATAAAAATAGACAAAGTAAAAAAATGTTATTTACACCAATCAATGTTACATGTATGTTTTTCTTTTTATTCATCAACCTTTCTTTGTGAACTGCATCAAATACTTGTTAAAGATATAAAAGAATGTTGTCCGCTCCTGATAAGTTGAAACTTTCTTTAAAATAAAAAGATAGGTTTGAAAAGTACTGAGGAACAATTATTTTATATTTTTTTATTAACACAAGTTGATATTAGTTTTATTTTTCATAATATACTTGGTCTTAATCTTATTATATATTTCTCATTTTTGAATTCTAAAATATTTTTGGTTCAAGCTTTGACACCCATCCAAACTAATGGAAAAATCTTTTCTAAAAAAAAAGTTTTTATTTTTATTTTTATTTTCATTTCATAATACGTGTATTTTACTAACTATGATAATGCTTTTGGGACATTGGCGCGTTCGCCTTTTACATTATTCAATACGTTTACTTTCACTTTATAATTTATATGACACAATCTTCTTTTAAAGTATATAGTACCTCCCCAAGCTTTAGAAATTTAGGATAGATTAGAATAAATTTCTAATTAATCAGTTCAACAAAAAAAAAAAAAATGGTGGGTAATTTAATTTATGTCCTAAACCTAAACCCATCCAAGTATCCAACAGGTATGTTACGTTACTTACCAAAAACAAATCCCATATTAATATTGTTGCAAACTTTTTGATGAGTAGTTTTCAAAAAAGTTTTTTTTTTAAATTTCAACAATTATATTATTGAAAAACTTATTATATGACTGAGATAGTTTAGTGATTTACCTCAAAGGAATATCCCACTTATTATGCTAGGATGCTGCGAATAAGCACTTTTTAATTTGAAAAAGACTTTATTTTTTGGAAGAATTGAATACTACAAATTATATAAAATTGCAATAAGAAAAAGAAGAAAATAGAAAGGAAAGTAAACTGCTTAATCCTTTTACAACATTACCGTTGTTTTGCACCACTAAACACTAAAGTGGTATTTGGTAGGGATGGCAATGCATGACATAACCTGTGAATATGACATGATTCATATAAATATATGTCATTTTTATTTAATATAAATATAAATTCTAAATATAATGGTTTAATTAAAAGAATTTTAATAGTTAGATTGATAAATTCTTAATTAAAACTCTAAAATCTCTAAACATTAAAACAACGAGAAAGAAAAAAAAACTTTTCATTTTATTTTTCTTAGATTGTCCATTAAACGGGTTGAAATGGATTGTATCGTGTCAAGCCGCTTAATAAATTAGCTAAGTTTTTTTTTTTTTTTTTTTTTTTTTTTTTTTTTTTTTTATATATAATTTATATATATAAGATAAAAACTTTACTCTAACTTCATTTAAGTGCATATATATGTGAAACTCCGTCATAGAAACTTAAATCTCGGCTTTTACCCCCCACACCCTATAAGCAGTTATACTTGTGAAGTAATCATCGCGCTAAGGGTACGCAGTGGTCATAAATGAGCTGAGTTAAGATTGAGAAGTTTTAATACGATTATTAAATGAATTGAGTTAGGGTTATGTTTCGTATACTCTTACCTCAACATGATAGAACACCATCCTTTAATATAAATTGTCACCCACAGTATTTGGCATGCTATAGAACTTTTTTAGGTGAAAATAATATAGCGATTTTAATTGGTTCTAGTATTGGACCAAATATATTTCTAAAAAAAAAAAAAAACTAATTTAAATTTAATTTCTTTCAATTGCAAATACTCTTCAAATTATATTTTTATATTTTAGTGTTTTATCATACATATGTTAAATCTAGACAAACTGAATATAAAATAAAACCAATTTGATTTTGAACTGGTCTAGGTTTTTTTTTTTTTTTTTTTTTTATATCAAAACTGAACTTTTTTTTTCTTTTTAAATTGAAAAGTGAACCTATTCAATTGTTTGTCAAATCCCCTTAATAACATTGTTAATAAATTGTTTTTATGTTAATAATAAAGTGTTTGTAGGGGGCAAATAAATTTTATAGTAATCACTATCACAAACATGTCAAATCAACGCGGACAATCATCTTGGAATAAACGTTATCATAGATTAAAATTTTATCCTGTTTATCAATATATATATATATATATGATTGTTTATTTATTTATTTATTTATTTGTAAAGTCTACAATGAACTTGTAAAAATATAGATTATACCCTTGCTCAGTGTTACACATTTCATCTCTTATATATATATATATATATATATTTTTTTTTTTTTATTATCTAGAAGTTACACACTACGTCTTATATGTTTCTAGGTAAGTGCGACTTTTTTAGCGTATGGAAATCGAGTCATACATGCATACATATTATAAAAATTAAATATTCTCTCCCTGCCAAACTCAGGAAATATTATATATATTTTTGGGCGTAACCTTATGGCCCTTTTTTTTCCTTTCACCTTCCTTCAGGAGCAGTATTTGTTTTAAATATGGTCAATAAGATTAGGTCATTTTCATTAAAACAATATTATAGGAAGATATGCCAAACGGTTCTTATTCCCCTACACATATTCTAATGCAGTTACTTATACCAAAATTTATGAGAAAATGATTGAATAACTAATTATTTATTATAAAACCCATTAATGGTGAGGTCTACAGTTCCTTGACATTCCAATCATTATCGAAACCCTATTTTGCCTTCCACTAAAAAAACTCAAAGCTCTGCTAAGTAATTAATGGTGGCAATTTCAGCACGCTATGATGGCATGCCGTCATGCATGATGTGAATCCTCTATCATGCATGATATTAGAGTATATGATATATTAGACTTAGAGCCCAGTTTTTATATTGTATTTATCTTAATAATTTTAAAGAATCTAAATTCAAGAATATGTAGTGCTTATTCACACTGCAGCTAACGTTAACTTAAAGAAAATACACACACTATTGCCTTTCTAATCTCAATGTTTGTGGGGCTCAACTAGAAAGTAGAACCCTTGACAAGGATTGAAAATTTTGAAATCACATGACTATAGTATGATTCTGTGAGGAGTGAGGACACTGGAGTTTTCTCGGTCTTAGAGACCAAATGCACTAGTTGATTCAATGCAGCAATTTATTTACACTAATCAATTGCGTAAATTTTGATAATTGTTTCATGCTTAACCAATAAGACTTTTGCACTCATCAAGTGGCTAAAATATGAGGATTTGTGTCATGTTTTTACCAGCAGGAGTTTTTTTTTTTTGAAAGTTTACCAGCAGGAGTTAATATCTACATATGGGTTAATTATTTTATATAGGGTGTAGATTCTCTTTTTTTTTGGGGGGCGGCACATAGATTCGAAAAACATTGATATGGGATACCCTCTAGCTTAGGCTGCCCATCAAGAATGGTAGGGCAGCGTTGTGTAAACTATTGTACTTGGAGATTTAAGGAGATTTAAAATAATTTTGTTATACTCTAGGTATAATGATTAAGCCTTTTTTTTTTTTTTTTTTTTTCCGAAGTTCTATGAGATATGTTGTTTCAAGACTTTCGGACTATATAAATTGGTTATTAGATGATTTATGTAAATGATGTGCTTATTTTTTTTTATTCTCTAACTTTGTCATATGATGTAATTTTTTTTTTGTTATTATTTATTAATTTACCTCTTTTTTTTTTTTTTATATAAAAAGTCATCAAATAATTTTTTACTAAACTAGAAAATTAGCTAAAACAACATAACAAATATCTGGAGGAACAGATTTCATTCAAATGGAAAATGGAAAATATAATTAATAAGCCTAAAATTCAACCAATGAAACAATAAACCAAATCTTCAGCCAGTTAACCTCCAATGTGATTTTGATAACCATGGGTTAGAGCACTAGTATTTGGGATGCAAAAATGTGTATATTTTACATTCTCAAAACCTATTTTATCTATTTTACTATTCTATTTTACAATTCACCTAGCATTATAGTTTCTATATTTACATAAAAATCATTAAAATAATATAAACTATACTCACAAGTCACAAATACTATAAAAAATTTGGTTTCTCTCTCTTTTCTTCTATCTTTCTTTCCTCATTAAAATAATATATATTTTTTACATCCTTGTGAGCAGGTTTTTTTTTTGATAAGACCTTGTGAGCAGTTGGTAAGAACAAAAAAAACAAAAAGAGACCCACCCCCAAATGTTGCTGGATTTTAGCTTGTTGGTTGCTAAAATAGTAACGGTAGGATTATTACACCCCTATACTAGTACTCTCATACTTGAAAACAAAGATGTGAATAGACAATTTTTTGTGGTCTTGTTCTCCTTACGTAATTTTCGTTAGTCGTGCTAAAATCGTGTAATTTGTTGTGATGTTGTACGTTATACTTGTACTAAAGTGAGAAAACGGCTTTCGCTGTACAGAAGTTGTCAGCAATGAAATCAACGGCCAAAAATCCAGGGAGTTTGCTCCCGGAAACGACGGTTTTGGTTTCGCCACGTTACTAGTTCAATTTTCCATTGAGGCAAAAAATAGAATTGGTAATCCAAAAATAAAATTTTTTTTTTTTTTTTTTTACTTTACCCTCAGTAATTTTCGTGCATGGTGAGTCATGAAAAGATTTACATGTAGCCTGATAGACTCAAACACATGACATGCTTATGCAAAAAGTGAACACATGATTCTCATCTCGTGGGGTAGAAAAGGCAAATGGATGGAAAAAAAAGAAGATGCCACATGGCACTATGCATGTTTATGATGATCATAATAATGGATCATCATGTGTGGGGATGATGAGCAGAGTGTGTAAAAAAAGGTAATGATTATAAATGGGGTCATGATGGCAACGCCTTCATCCGTAGAACTAAAATGATTAAAACCAAAGAGACTAACACCCACCACAAGTCTGCGCAGCCATAGCCGCCATTTCCTCTTCTTTCTTTCTTTTTTTTACTTTTTCTTATGATGATTTTTTCATATATGTATTATATTATTTATTTTCAATCAATTTGTTATTATTGTTAATATATACTTTACTATAGTCCGAGAGAGAGAGAAAGAGAGAGAAAACGGAAAGTTTAGACAGATATAAGGAAAAGATAGAGACACAAAAAAGCACTGAAATAAATAAAGGGAGAAAAAAAAAGTGAGGAAAAAGTAAATGGAGGAGGATTCTGGAGAGAGAGAGAGAGAGAGAGAGAGAGTGTGTTTGTGTGTGTAAAGAGAACCCAAAAATCAAGTATTTAAAGGCACCCATTGCAGAGCAATTGTAGCTCTGCAATGATGAACTACTTACTCACTACCTAGGCTCTAACGGCACCATACTGTTCTTTTTTTTATGTTTTTGGGTATAAGAGTTGCTGAAAATTTTTATGAGCTGTGGCCTGGCCTCGTTTATTTTTGTCTTTGCTTGCTTATCAGACACGTTAATTCAAGGTATTATAGCTAGTTAGCCTTGAAAAAGCTGCGATTTTTAACACCCCTCTATCCTATAACTTCCTTTACCCCATCCTACTTTCACCTATATAAACTTACCCTTCTCTTCATGCTTTCCTCACTCATATACCTCAATCACCCTAAAGGTTTCGATATAGTCTTTCCTCTCTTTAAATTTCTGCTTTCTTTTTCCTTGTGGGGTTTGCTTTACTCAGTTAGTTGTGTCACTTCTACTGTTCTATAAATACAAAGAGAGAGAGAGAGAGAGAGAGAGAGAGAGAGAGAGAGATATTATGGAAGCAGAGGGTGTGATAGTTGTGAGAGAGTTGGACCTGAAGAAAGACCTTTTAGAAGTTGAAGATTTAGAAAGGAGATGTGAAGTGGGAAACAGTGGCAAGATCTCACTCTTCACCGACCTCCATGGTGACCCTATTTCCCGGGTCCGCCACTCTCCCGCTTTCCTCATGCTGGTAAATACACATTTACTCCTCTTTATGTCCCAAAACTCTCTTTGTCCTTTTCTCCTAAAAAAAAAAAGAAAGACTTTTCAGAACATAAATATATATATAAAAACATACATGACCGTAAGAGTTTGTTGCTTTTCGGGTTTTCCTTAACCCGAAAACAAAGAAAGAAAGAATATAAAAATCACTTTATATTGAGTATATATCTTTGTATTTGAAACAGGTAGCTGAGACGGCCAAAGAGAAAGAGATAGTCGGGTTAATAAGAGGTTGCATCAAAACCGTTACATGCGGCAAAAAGCGCTCCAGAAATGGAAAAACCAACACCAACACCAACACCACCACCACCATCAACACCAACAACAACAACAATGAACTTATCAAACCCGTCCCTGTTTACACCAAACTTGCCTACATCTTAGGCCTTCGAGTCTCTCCCTCTCACCGGTAAAAATTTCACCTTTAAAAAAAAAAAAAAAAAAAAAAACTATTTAGATTTTTACAAAAATGGAAATTGACCCACTAGTTCTACCATCATAAAGTCATAACAACCTTTATTGAAAGAAAAAAAACATGCCCCCCTCCCCAATTATTGGGTGTTAAAATATATATTTCGTTATGGGAATACAATAATGGGGATTCATTAAATAATTTCAACTGATTTGTTTTTATGTTTTGTTTGTGTTTGTGTTTGTGTTTGTGCGCGGTTTAGGAGAATGGGGATAGGGTTAAAGCTGGTGCGTCAAATGGAGAAGTGGTTTGGAGAAAATGGCGCTGAATATTCGTACATGGCTACCGAAAATGACAACCTAGCTTCGGTGAAGTTGTTCACCGACAAATGCGGCTACTCCAAGTTCCGTACACCTTCGATCCTCGTCAACCCCGTGTTCGCTCACCGGCTCCGCCTCTCTAGCAAAGTCACCGTTATCAGACTCAGTCCCTCCGACGCCGAGTCACTCTACCGGAAGCGATTCTCCACCACCGAGTTTTTCCCGCGCGACATTGACTCGGTGCTCAACAACAGGCTGAGTCTCGGTACGTTTCTGGCCGTGCCACGTGGGAGTTACAGCGCCGACACGTGGCCCGGGTCGGAACGGTTTCTGTCCGACCGGCCTGAGTCGTGGGCGGTGGTCAGTGTGTGGAACTGTAAGGAGGTGTTTACGCTGGAAGTACGAGGCGCGTCGCTGGCGGCGCGTGCTTTTGCCAAAACGACACGGATCGTGGACAGGGCCTTGCCGTTTTTGAAGGTACCGTCGGTGCCGGAGCTGTTTAGTCCGTTTGGGGGACATTTTTTGTATGGGCTTGGAGGTGAAGGCCGAAGCGCAGGGAAAATGGTGAAAGTGCTGTGTGCACACGCGCACAACCTGGCCAAAGAACTTGGGTGTGGTGTGGTGGCCACGGAGGTATCGAATCGTGAACCGTTAAAATCAGGAATACCTCACTGGAAATGGCTATCGTGTGATGAGGACTTGTGGTGTATCAAAAGGCTTGGAGAGGACTATAGTGACGGCTCTGTCGGGGATTGGACCAAATCTCCACCTGGATTGTCCATTTTTGTCGACCCCAGAGAGGTCTAAATCTAATCCTAGTTAAAACAAAACCAATAGCACAGAAAATAGTGAGCTAGGAAAAAAAAAAAAAAAAAAAAAAAAAAAAAACAGTACCCAAATAAAAAAACGGGTTTTTTTTTTTTTTTTTTTTTTTGTTGTAGTGTAAGGATTAAGGTGATGGAAAAAGAGAGAAGGAAGAAGATATGGGTTTTGTTGTAAAAAAGGGAGTATTCAGGAAACTTTTTTCTTTTTTTTTTCTTTTTTGGGTTCATGCCTAGCCTTCATCGCAAGAGTTTTTTTTTTTTAAAATTTTTTTTTGGTAAATGGATGTGGCTTTTAAGATCCTCTTCGATCAAAACGCGGCCTTAATTTCATGTGGGGTTGCGTTGGTATATCTTTTGAGCCTTTACTTTTAGTTATTCTAAAAATCTAAAAGAAGGGTTCTCTAATGGGGATGACCGGATGAGAAATCATGTGTCTTTCTTTGGGAATATCCTGTACATGTAGAAAATCTTTTTAACGGAACTTTTTGGCCAGGACGTGTTTTATTTGTCCTCGATTATATGCTGATATGCTATGGGGGACCTTACCTTATCCTATTTCATTAATCGGGTTCTTAATATCTTTCTAATTAAGGGTAAGGAAGGAGGTAGTGGATGAGAGAATCACAATTTTTGATTTTGACTATAGGGGACTGGCCCGACTGGGTAAATTTGTCCCTTAATTGAACATATGTATTTACACAATGACAACGAAAATAATAAATATAATAATGGGATACTTTTGTGAATGAACCTCGGTGGTGTTGGGGGATTCTTTCTTTGGAGGCTACTTTTTACATGATTGAAATTTTTGATGGGAGACTTCTTGTTTGTTGCTGTGCGCTGGGTTTTGCATTTTCAAGTGGAGTGAGTGGGGTTTTTTTTTTTTTTTTTTCCTCGTCTTTTCCGCAATAAGCACCTCTCGTTTTCTTTCCCTTTCCCCTCGTATTTGGTGGTCTTGATTTGGATTTTTGTACCATACAAGAGGTCCTACGATTGTGACTTCCTACTTTTAGGTATTTAGTGCAAGTGTAATGCATATATGATACTCTAATTCTAAGACCATAGCTTTTTATGTCATAACTCTAATGTTATCGAGTATGATACGCAATTATTCACTCTATGCTACTTTAGAGAGTTGTGTTACAAAAAGTTGTAGTCTTAGAATTACTCTATACTATGAATGTATTAGCGTTAAAGTTTTACATCAATAAAATGATAGGAGTGAATATCTCTTTTAGGTGGAAGACTTTTTTTGGGAATAAGAATCAAATGCGTCCCATCGGAGTGTTCTACTAACTACAATATTGTTTTACATTACTTTATAAAATAAAGTATTGTTTTCTATAACTTTATAATAAAAAAAGAAGTTATGTATAATGGGATCATAGGAGTATTCTAGTAACTCACAATGTTCTAATACCAATACTTTATAGAGCTTAAATTTATAAGAATAAAACAGTAATAGAACATTAATTATAAATTTCGTTGCAATAAACTTTAGATATTTTAATGACAACTTTAATGCAAGGATATATATGTTGTTACAATAAACAATTTAATATTTCAAATATCTTGTAATAAAAGCTATTACTTTACGAATCTTATTGTAATAAATTGTAAATAATTGATAAAATAATTTGAGTTAAGTTATTGTAATGATATATTCATTGTAATAAATAATTGCTTCATATTTGTCATTACAATAGATTGTAAAATAATTGATATCAAGTTATTGCAATGATATCTTTGCTTCATATTTGTCGTTGCAATAGATTGTAAAATAATTAATATCAAATTATTACAATGATATATTCATTGCAATGAAATATCACTTTGAAATTTGGAAAATTATTGTGTACTCCCGGAGTACCATAAATGCGTACTCCCTCCTCTCACATGAATGGTGGGTCCCACTAATTAAATTCATGGTGGGACCCACCATTCATGTGAGAGGAGGGAGTACGCATTTTAATTAGTGGGACCCACCATTCATGTGAGAGGAGGGAGTACGCATTTATGGTACTCCGGGAGTACCTAATAATTTTCCTTGAAATTTTCGTTATAATAGATTGCAAAAATAATTCATATAAAATTATTGCAACAATTTCGTCATTTTAAGTTATTGCAATAAATATCTCTAATGCAATAAGGTTTTAAAGCCTTTATTGCAATCTATAGTTGTAAGTTATTGCAATTAATTATTGTTAGTGCAATATGATGGGCCCAATGAATATCCTTCCCTAGACGAACCCATCAAGCACCATCGTCCACCCTTCAACCGCATGGACGAGGGAAGGTAAGCCATAAAGAGGAGAATTCAATATCTCGGACAATTACAAACAAGCTATCAGGCCGTTGGAAGCTCATTAAAACCCACATTAATGAGCCCAAAGGCGTTACAAAAGAAGCACTAAAGCCACAATGGCTAGAAGCAAGGGAGATATATATATATATATATATATATATACACATTTCAGAACTAAACAAGGTACATTTGATATACACACACACTGAAGCACTGATATTTTCTAGTTCTCATAGCCTCTCTTTCATTCCATTCGCTAACTTTACCATCAGAGACTCCATGGCCTGCACCACACCAGTGACCACCCAGAGAATTCCCTTTCTCGACCTTGTAGGTACAGAGATGAAGCTCGTGCTGACTTGTCTGAACGAACCTACTTGATTGACGATCTCAGCATCATCACAGTAATTTACCACTTTTAAGTTACTATTGCAACAAATTTTGGCTTGTAGATATAATATTGTGTCTAATACTGCTTTACTAATTTTGTTTAATTAATACTTGATGTGATAGACTTATTTTGGTATAGTGCTATAAGCACCTCTCGTTTTCTTTCCCCTTGTATTAGGTGGTCCCGGTTTGGATTTTTAAACCATTCTTGGTTCTGCGATTGTGACTTTTTATTGCTACCATTTTGGGTATATACTGCAAGTGTAATGCATATATACTACTCTAATTCTAAAGCCATAGCTTCTTGTGTCATAACTTTGTTACAATTCTAATGTTTCTGATTGTGATACACAACTACTCATTGCATGTTATGTCAAAGTTGTGTCACAAAAAGTTGTGATCTTAGAATTACTTTATACAATGCAAATGTATTAGCATTAAGGTTCTACATCAATAAAATGATAAGAGTGAATATCTCTTTTAGGTGGAAGACTTTATTTAGGAATAAAAATCCAGTGCGTCCATCAGAGTGTTCTACTAACGACAATATTGTTTTGTTTTCTATTGCTTTATAAAAGAAAGAAGTGATGTATAATGGGGTCATAAAAGTATTCTACTAAACCACAGTGCTCTAATTCCAATACTTATAAAGCTTAAATGTATAAGAATAAAACAATAATCGAACATTAATTATTGCGAAAAAGAAAATCACAATTAGAACTCATCTTCAAAATCGTTGATATAGCTAGATTAAATATAGTGTGGAGTATATAATACACAGTGGCGACTCCAGGATTTTTTTCTAGGGGGTTCAACAATGATAGAGCAAGAAATTTGTCACGAGAGTAAATAAAAAATAAAATGATTTTTTTTTTCTGTACATACAACTTCTATATTATATACAATAATCTAAAATAGTATTCTAAATACAATTCAGTATATAATACAACTATATTGTACAATAATATAAAAAAAGTTATTAATAGTTTAAAGATCAGTAAGACAGCAAATATAATTAAATAATTAATCATAAATTTTTGTCAAATTAATAATAACTTATTATATTTATATGTATTGTCAATTAAATAAAAATATATGATAAAGAAGAATATTAACACACCTAAGAGTAGAACTAGGAATAATGTGAAACAAAGAAAAAAAATAGTAACTAATAAAAGTTTTTGCTTTTGAAGTGTATGGCTTTTTTTTTAGAATCATGTATGGCTTTTTAATCATATATGTGATCGCTCTCTTGGGATTTGAGCAAGCACTAAAAAACTTATTGAACTTGAAAATCTATAGAGAATTTATCAAGCAATTTGATTAAATAAAGAGAAAAACTAAGAAAATACAGAAGAGAGAAAGAGAGATAAAGAGAATGGGAAAGAATCACAAATGTAAAGTAAAGTAAGTCAGCAAAGAATATACATATATATTTTTAACAAAGAAGCAAAAATGAAACTTTTTTTTTTTTAATAATATTCAATACACAATACTTTCACAAAAATTTTATAACAAAATCTAAGTGATAAGTAGTTAATGGTATGTAAAAAGTGATATTAATTATGGGTCCAAATAAAAATCAGTTATAACTTGCCATTTAATATTTATTGTGAAAATATTATGATAGTAGCATTAAGATGATCATATTCAAATTTATTTTAGTTGGGTTTAAATAAAATTTAGGATTAGAGTGTTCAAATTTTTATTTTGCAGAGGCCAAAACAAAAGTTAAAAAAATTTATATATATATATATATATATAAAAATTTTGACAAGTCAGGGGGTTCATTTGAACCCCCTGGCTTGAACACAACGTCGCCCCTGATAATACACATTCATATAATGCAATTACAAACTATATCATGGCAAGTGAAAGATGACAAAAAGTTCAAACATGGATAAATTTAATAAATGAAGTAGCAAAAGCAAGTACAAGTGACACCAGATATGGTTTATGCTTGTGCATGCAAGAAAAGCAATCTCTGGTGCTCAGTCAGTGATCACACCGGTCCACCGGTCCAAGAAGATATAACAGCTTTTCTCTTCACGGGTTTTGCAACCAAAAAAAATTTAAAAAAAAGATATCATAAGAATCACGAAGGGGGAGGGTGGGAAAGGTTGCAATAACAAATTAATGTGAATGCTGTAAGTGGCACCAATTCTTGTTACTACATTCTGACAGGTGTATGCACTCTGATTTCCAGTTGGAAATTTAAGTTGTTTATTATTTGAAACCTTGTGTGTGTATCATTTTTTTTAATTGTTATTTAGAAAACAACTTAAGGGATTTCATAGCAGTTTCATCTTACATGATTGCATCATTTTGTAGCAGTACCATCTCTACTTTTTTCCTATCATATGTTATATATATAAAAGCTATTACACACTTTTTTTCTTTTTTTCTTTTTTTAATTTAAAAAAATTAAAGTAGTGAATTGAAGACACGATTTTAAGTGTATGTAACAAAAAAGATTTGGATGTTAATTTTTCCCAAAAAAAAGGGGCTAAGCTCATTCACATTGTACTAATAAGATTTGACTTGAACTATTTCAACATTCCAAGTAAGAATATCAAGATCCATAACTTAATTTGACACATTCCTATTTGTTAAGTTGCTTCAACCAATAAGCTTGTTTACCTCTAAACCATCAATTTGGGCCTTGTTTTTATCTGTGTTTCCCACAAGTTGCATATATGAGGAACCAACTGTGAAGATGAAGGGAATAGTGGGATACAAAAGCTGGAGTCAATCAAGAGTAAGCACAAAATCTACTCGATTTTAGTGGCAAAATAGAAATTTTAGGTGATGACTAGATGAATTGAACTAGGACATTAACCTAAGATTTTTTTTATAAAAAAAAAATTATAAATACTATTTTCCTAAAAAAATTAAAAGAAAAAAGATGTTATATTTTTCTATTAGCGTCAAATATCCACCATTTATATAGGGGTGGCAATTCATATTTGCGTATCGGGTTTGCGTCGTGTCAATTCATGCTTATCCAACTATATGGGTCAATACTAACCTGACATGTTTATTAAACCGGTCAAGATTTCTTAACCCTAACACGACCCATTTATTAAACGGATCAGTCGTGTTGACCTGTTTATCAAATTTTATCAAAATGAAGAAAAAAAAATTTATGAAAAAACAAACAAATAAATATTTTTAATATAAAATCCAAAACTAATGAGTAACTGCATCACAAATAATCATTTAAAATTAAAGAATATCTCAATATCACAAATAATCAATCACAATATGTCAAAGAAAATAAACCACAACAACTAATAAGTTTATATACTTAAGGTTTGAATGGTATATTGGTAAAATTTCATTCAATTAAACGGGTCAAACGGGTTCCGTAGGTTGAACACTAACCTAACTCATTCATCAAACAGGTTTGTCATGTCAACCCAACTATGGCACAAACCAATTAAGCCTCAACCCATAACCTGCTAATTTAGTATTGTGTCGTGTCGGGTTTGTGGATCGTGTCCAATTTTGCTACCCTTACATTTATATTCAAGTAAAACAAATAGTGAACCAAACCAATTTTTTTATTCTTTTGGTTAGAAAAGGCATGTTTAGTATGTGATAAAAAATCTTGTCATATACTAGGGAATAATTATTTATCTCTTCTCTATATATTAAGAGGATTCGAAAAGTTAGTTATTGTTTTTTTGACTTGCAAAAAATACCCATAATTTAATTGACTTATCCTTATTCCTAAAACACAAGAAATGAGGTTAAAACTGTAAATTGACCAAAATTAAAAACAATAAAACTTAGTAACTACCGAGTAAAAACTCCCCACTAGATAGTAGATAGATACAATGTTCCTAGCCAGCATAAAATAAACTTCCCACTACTCCATGTATACAACCATAACTACCACATTTTCCTATAAAAAAAATAAAAAAAAATTACTCCATGTTTAAAAAAAAAGTACCCCACGTTCCTTTTTAAAAAAAAAATCATTTTTTATTAATAAAAAAACTACCCATGTCACATAAAAAAAAACACTATATATATATATATATATAAATAACTAGCCTTATCACACGTGCAGAGCACGTGTGATGAGGCTGCTTTTTTTTTTTTTTTCCTGGATTAGTGTTATAATATATCACTTATTTCAATTTTGAGGTTTACACTTATTTTCCTACAAAAATTGCACGTTTAGAACCACTAATATGGCCAAAAGTATCATAAGACTAATTCTAAAAAATGAACACCAAAATAGCATTGAAATATGTTTAGCTTCTTTTTTTTTTTTTTTTTTTTTTTTTTTTTTTTTATAAGGAAATCGTGGGTGGGGTTTTTTATTTTTTTAAATAGAAGATGGGATGGTTTTTTTTAGGAGAAGGTGGGAATTGTAGAGAGTTTTTATTTTTTTTTTTCACTTTTTTGTTATTAATTTTCATCGATTAATTGTTTTAACCTTATTTCTTATTTTTTTAGGAATAAAAATAAGTTAATTAAATTAGGGGTATTTTATAAGTTAAAAAGGCAATAATTAACTTTCTGGATCCTATTTTTTTGGTAAAGATTAATAATTTGCATTTATTATAATTTGGAATTTCTACTTTTTCCAATCACAAAAAAAAAAAAAAAAAAAAAAAAAAAAAAAAAAAAAAAAACCTAAGGGTGTAATGAAGAAAGTATTTCCCCCACAAATGCATAAATCAATACTACCAAGAATTTTGGAAGATACCTGTTTGCTCAACGAATGGTTTGAGTCTTGATTGCATTTGCCAATCTCAATTCCAGACCCATAAAATGTGTCCCTAACATCAAATCTATTGAAGTCATCAATTAGTTGCTAAAGATTGGCTTAATTTTAAAAAAATAACCATTGAAAAGCACAAATTGTCAAAAAAAATTTACAGAGAAAAAGAAACATGAGATTGATGAGAATGAAACTTGGTATTCACAAATATAAGATAAATATAAAACTGACTAACAAACGTGGAGGTTAGTGATAATAAGGAGATCGCAAGTGAGAAAGTGAAAAAAAAAAAAAAAAAAAAAAAAAAAGAAGTGTGAGAAATTATATAGTAGTAACTGCTTTTTAGTGGGGATATTGGGATGATAAGGATAGATTGAAGTTATAGTACTGGTTTTATAATAGGAGTCTTTTTTTATTATTATTTATTATTATTTTTATTTAATAAAGAAGAAGAGATTTGGGAAAAATAAAAACGTGAGATTAGAGTAATGAAATTTTAAAAAAAAAAAATTGAAAAAAAAGGGGGACATAAGAAACAAATACATTGTGATGAAGTAAAATTAAAAAAAAAAAAAACTATTTTAACCCTATTTTTAAGTTTTAGGTTGGGGAATTTTTGACGGTAAAAAAAGTAATAACTAACTTTTTTTTGCCAATTTACTATTTTAACCCAATTTTTAAGTTGTTGGTTAATTAATTTAGGGGTATTTTTTACAGGAAAAAAAGTAATAACTAACTTTCTGAATTCTCTTAATATATACAGATATATATATATATATATATATATATATATATATTGTGAAGTGGTAACTCTAAAACCTTTTGTGATGTGTGAACTATATGAAAGATGTTATAAAAAAATTTAGTTATGAATAAAAAATTATGACTCTAAACCAAAAAATAAAATAAAATAAATAAATTGAGTGAGTAATAGTTATTTCTTTTAAATTCTCTCTATGTACATAATAACTTTAGAAATTAATATATTAAAAAAAAATACAAATTCTCTCTATGTACATAATAACTTTAGAAATTAATATATTTTTAAAAAATAAAATTCTCTCAATGTGCATAATAATTATACAAATAACAATTTGTCAAAAAATAATCTCATCCCTTTACTCCTTCCAAAATAAAATAAAATAAAATAGAAAACCCAACCGTCTCTCTTGTTTATACCTAAATATTATAAACATTTTCATTAACATCATAATATCTAATTTTTTTAGTTGTCAAATCAAACATCTATCAATGTTGTAGAAGTATCTTCTATTATAAGTTTGAATCTAAGCAATCTCAATAATATATATGTCTCTCTATATATATATAAAAGCAGGTGAAGTCCAATCAATCATGATTAAACAATGTTTCATCATATATAGTTTATAGCATCAAAATTTTATTATAATCCCACATGTAACTTTCAATCTGTCATATATCTCCTTACTAATGAAACAAGGAGTCATCACAAATAAATTAAAAAAGTGTCAAACAAGTTTGATTGTATAAAAACAAACATGGGCACACTTGCTCAAGTTTGAATTAGGTAAGTAGGCGTGAATGTAGTAATAATACTTTAATTTAAAGATTAAAGATATCAAGGTGTGGTCTGTGTGGAAGCTCACTCTCCAAAGTCCTATTTTTCAAGTCTCCCACCAAAAGATTTTTCTAAAGACAAGGATTTTTTTTTTTTTTTTTTGACAGTTCAAAGACAAGGATTTTTATCAATGTTTAGTCCCTTTTTTCATTCTCGCATCTGTTTGACTTGAACTACTAGTAATATTTTGGTGGTTTAGGTGTGAAGAAGGTGGGGTACACATACAACTCAAACACTAGCAAAATTAATAGTCAAACTTAGACAGCATCGACTTTCCTATCTTTGCCAACTTCTTAGGGAATTGCGAGGCAATTGTTGAAACTTTGAAAGGATAAAACCTACAAAAAGTGGTTTAAGTTTAAATGTGCCATATAGGACCCAATTATTCTCTATCTCTCTCTATTGTGGATTAGGAATTTTTGAGGAGTGATGTTAGGTAGTGTTTGATGTGAGAGACTTTAGTCATTCAAAATGAATTGTCTGCAAAAGCATCTTTTTAATTAGTGAACTTGGTCTAAAGGATATGCTTAAAGTCTTTAGAATTTGATAAAAATTTAGGGGGAACATAAATTAAGAAAACCCCACCTTGACTAGATGCATGTTTTGTCCTAATTATATATAGCTTATCTTTTTTAGTTGGAGCATGGCTAAATTTGTGGATAGCAATTTTGATTAAGACTTGCAGTGACCCTTAATATCAAGTCAAGGTCAATTTATTGTATACTTATAGTTATAAAACTATATAAGTCCAATTCTTAGAAGGAAGATTCCTTTTTAGAAAAGCTTTTACAGCATTGAAATGACTCATCCCAGTGAACTTTTGCAAATAGAGTATTGTTACAATTGTAACTTATTATTTCTATGATGGATTTTAAAAAAATAAATAAAAAATAAAAAAATTGGGTCAATGAAGATGAGGATGACACTCTTTTGGTCAGGCAACAAAGAGAAAGAGAGTGCCACTATGGTTAGAATGAGCTGAAACTGGCCCAGACCCAGGAGAAAGTCTTGTGGTCCTTCTAACTTTTCAGCCCTTTATTAAGGGCTTTGGACTGAAGGCCGTGTTTTATTGGGAATTTGGGACACTCTTAATAGGCTCGTACCCTTACATCAGGGCCCGACAAAACTTTCGAATTCCACTGCTCAAAAAGAAGAAGAAAAAGAGAAGTAGCGGGAAGGAAAGAGCAGACAAAAGGGAAAAGGGGGTGGGGTTTTAAGACAACCAGCGCAGAAAAATTTGACTTTTTTTTTTAATTGAAAAATAAAAATAAGAGATGAATCTTATAAGTGTTAATTTCATATTTTTCTTAGAATGATGCAATTATTTTCTAACAAAGTATAGTTGATACAATATATTAGATTTTCTAAATTAAACTATATATATATTTGTTATTTGAAAGTGTTTTACATTTTGTAAGGTTTTTTTTTTTTTTTTTTGGGTTCCAATAAACATAATGCATTTTACATTCAATTATTATATAAGACAAAATATTTTGGAAATAATGTAATGTGTAGTTAGAATTTATTTCTAATACTCCTTGCAAATGGTTCATCCTCTACACGTTTTAAACAAGCTAAAAAATAAGCAAATATAAGTAAATTCATTGCTTATATTAGAAAAAAAAAACACAAGACTTTAATAACATAAGAAAAATGTCAAGCTAAAGAAGAAGCAGATATAGGTAGGGTTGTCCATCTTGACCTGGTAATTGACCCACCTGCCTAATCGGCCAAACTAGACCAAAAACTGTCTGACCCAATGCCGGCGACAGTTGGAGGCGAATCTCTACTTCCAAAAACCAAATCCGACAAGTTGGTTGGTGGGTCTTCACATGAAAAACCGACTCCAACCAACTCGACTGACCTCCCCGCCAAAGCTTGCCATTCTCCGACCCTCCCCCTTTCTTTCAGACGCAAATCCGACAAGATCTGTCAAGATTTGGACTGATCTCAACAAGATTTGTCAAGATCCGACCAAATCTTGACGAGATCCGGCTAAATCTTGACGAGATCCAACTGGATCTCATCATTTCGTCAGTTTCACCTGAAACTGACCATCGTAGACCTGAACTGAGATCGACTCGACCCAAGTAAACCGAAAAGGACCAAAGTGGACCAAGGTGGACTGAATTAGACTGAAATGGATGGAATGGATTGAAATTTTATGCTGATATGGCTCAACAGGAGCATAACAATGATAAATGCTACGTTTCGACTTTTAGCTATTAAATATAGATATAGAAATACTTAGTAATGAGGATTTAAAATCAAAGGCATGCGGTGATCTTAGTTTTTGACATTTAGCCCTAATGAAAAACTTGTAGTGTAATGATTTTGAAATAACATTTTACATATAATCATTTGAATTCCATATCTATATAATCTTTATCTATAAAATATATTATAGTGAAAGTTCAAATAAAGAAGAAAAATAAATTTTAATTACAACTCTAATTTTTGCCAAATACCTCTCTAATTTAAGACTACTTTTAACCTACTACTGTGTACCCTTGGTGTGATGGTCGCTTTACAAGTACAAAGTTTTGTGAGGTGTGGGGGGGGGGGGGGGGGAGAAAAACTGGGATTCAAGTCTTCAAAAGAGAACTTTACATATATATACACTTAAATTATATTAGAGTAGAATTTTTATCTTGTAAAAAAAAAAAAAAAAATTCCCAAATTTCAAGTTTCAACCCATTTATAGCTAATACTAAATTTCTTACCTAAACTTATTATTAAGTCAACTATATACTTTAATGAAAATTTTTACCATGTCCTAAAAAGTTAACAGTTTATTTTAACACACACACACACACACACATATATATATGAAGCGTATGTGGTTTCTAGTTAGCTCAACTAATAAAGTCTCTGATGGTTGTATAAGATATCTGGGGTTCAATTCCCGCCTACACCAAAAACTGATTGGTGTTTTGGTCTAATGATAAAAAGCTATCATCAGAAGCAGACCCCATAGGTTAAAGCGTATAATTTGTTTCTCAAAAAGAAATAAAGTGGGTGTTGTCCCACATCGCTTGAGTGTAACTCTTTCTCATTGCTTAAAGCCCCACTCTACTACTACAAGAATTAGGTCCTTTTGTAGTGGTACTTTGGATTAATTAATGTGTTTGAACTTGGTAAGAGAGTGTAATTAAAGTGTGCGTATGTTTAGCAGTTAGTTTGTTTCTCAAAAAAAAAAAAAAAACCATGAAGCGTCACATTTATTGTTACTACACTCTTATTGAATCACATCATCCACCCATTTTCAATATTCTCTCTCTTATTTTTAATTATTTTTTTTCCTTATTAATTTCCTAACTTATTGTTATACTTTTCTAACTTTTCCCCTCCCTTTTATATTTTCATCTCCCTACTACTATCTACTTTAATATCACTTTTCCTTTATCCATTTATCTTTCTTTATTTTTTGCTTTTCTTATTCCCCTCCTCTTACTATAAATTTACAATTCTTTTTTCCATTATATTAATAGTTTTTTCACATACAAAATGTTATTTCTCTCTTTCTCTCTCTCGTTTTCCACATACAAAAGGTTATTTCTCTCTCTCATTTTTGGTGAATTTTTTTAAAATATTTTTCTTGCATCTCTACTTTAGGTTGATGGATTTTGTTATTATTTGGAACTCTACTTTGGATTGATGTGATTAAGTTTTGTGCTTTTAAGTTGTTGTCTTTTTTGTTCTCTTTGATTTTATAAAATGTTATCATATTGCATTATAAAGATAGTATATAAAAATATAATGTTATTTTATTACATAACATGATTTGGATAATTTTGTGTTTATTACTACATTTTTATATTTTTACTTTTTTTTTTCTTCTCATATTATTTTTTATAAATTTCTTATTATTCTCTCTTGAAAAAGTGATTATTCTCTTTCTCTTGATTTTTTTGTTTTTTCTTTCAACTCCACTTTTTATTGATAAATCATTGTGATTTTTAAAACTCTATTTTGGGTACATATGTTTTGGTGTTATATTTTTTAGTTTCCCGTCACAAGTAGTCTCTCTCACTCTCTCTCTCTCTCTCTCCAATAAAATTTAGAGAATAAATTATACATATTCAGTGTAAGTTTGATATGAGTTTTAATTATCACGATAATCTCTTTTAAAAGAATGAATAATTTTAATAATTTATTTAAATAAAAATTATACATACATACATATGTATATATTTATTTATTTTGCTTAAATGTATATTCAATTTCATGCAATTCATTTAAAAGTAATAAAGTTAAAACAAATGAATAATTGCCCTAAAGAGTACATTTGTACATTCATAACATTTATGTTTAGAAAGACTTTCACTTAAATTTAGTCGAACCGAAGTGACTGAAATGCTATATTAATGTGGCTCAATAAAAGTGTAGTAACAATAAATGTTATGTTTAAGATTTTAGATATTACGAGTTTGAGATTTATTATTATTATTTTAATAAATTTGGACTTAGATTAGATGCTTTCAACCCAAACATATCTTTTCCCATATATAAGTGACAAAAATATATCGAAGTAGACCAAAATGAACCGAAGTGACTTGAATGGACCAAATGGAACAAAGTGGATCAAATGGAGAGAATGGGACTGAATAGGAATAAGGTGGACCGAATAGAACCAAAGTTTACAGATTGGACCAAATAGGACTAAAGTGGACTAAATAGAAGCAATGTGAACTGAATAGGACCGAGTTCGATAGAATCGACCGAATGAAACCAAATTTGACAAAATGAACTGAATGGGGCCAAAGTGGACCGAATGACCATAAAAGTGGATAGAATGGACCGAATAGAACCAATGTGGACCGAATAGGATGAAATAGAACCAAAGTAGACATAATAAATTGAATAGGACCAAAGTGGAAAAAATGGACCAAATATGACCAAAGTGAACAAAATACGGCCAATGTGGACTGAATGGACCGAATTAGACCAAAGTGGAACGAATACGATCGAATGGGACGAGAATTGGACTGAATATAACTTTAGTGGACAAAATGGACTAAATAGAACCGAATGGATTGAATAGGACTAAATTGGACTGAGGATGACAAAATGGACCAAATAGAACCAATGTGGACCGAATAAGACTTTTGAATATTTATAATTTTTATTGCATCTCTAAGGGCCCTTATTTTTAATTTCTAATGTCTATTTTAGTATTTTTATTTGTATTTTTTAACTCAAAACTAAAAAGTTTAGCCCAAATATAATAAAATTTCATACTTTTCAAACCAAAAATGAAGAAAAAAAAAAACCTATAAAAAGAATCAATTTAAGGCTCAATTAGTCTAAAATGGACTGAAGGGGGACCAAAATTGATTGAATGGACCGAAGTAGACCTAATTGGACTGAATATAAATTGTTTAATTTTTAGGGAGAAAAAATTAACTTCAAAAAAATTTAGAGAAAAATTATATATTATATTACAATACATAATAATTATTTATTCCCACGTATTGTGTGGGTTTGCAACTAGTTTTCATAATAACTTACTTGAAAATTTTGAATATTAATTAAAATCAAATCAGTGTATCATAATTAAATCCTAGAGTTTAGGGATAGTCCAAATTAAATTCTATAATTTCAAAAGTAACAAATTAAACCTAAAGTTTTGAAATGTAATAAATTAAATTATGTAATCAAAATTGCTCTAACATCGTTAACCATCAAAAGTGCTTGATGTTTGGGAACAACCTTATTTAGTTGAAATTGAAAACTTTTTGTTGAAAGTACTGTAGATAAAGCTAAAAGGTAGCTAAAATAGTACAGTAAGACCCATTAATAGTATAAAAAAGTGCAATAAACCCATGAATAGTAACAAAAATAAGCTGAATAGTAGCAATAATAAGCTAAATAGTTAAAAATTTTAGTTTTTTAAGCCATTGCCAAACGCGACTGAAGTATATAAATAAGTCAACAAACTATCTTTTATATCCATTTGGATAGAATTTATTTTGCTGAAACTGAAAACTGAAAATATTGTAGCACAATAATTTTTAAATGTGTGAATAGTGCCGTGGGACCCATTTTTAATGAAAAAGTTGCTGAAAAGTGAAATTTATGGGTCCTGTAAACAGTGCACGGACCCATTGATGTGATAAAAGGGATAAAAAAGTAGGAAAAGTGCTGCTACTGTTCATGAATAGTAGCCGATGTCCCCTGCTGCAACTGACCAAAAAAAAAAAAAAAAAAAAAAAAGAGAAACCCAGACGCAAGTTAATTGGTATCCAAACCCCACCATGGTAATTTAGAATGAACAATTTCCCTAAAAATTTAACCTATCCAATCGTATAATAACAAAGTTTTTTTTTTTTTTTTGATAGGAATAACAAAGATTTTTTAAGAGTTAGATAAAAAAAAAAAAAAATGAACAAGGATTTGTATTAAACTTAAGTATAAAATTTTGATATATAATCTAATTGCGTTTATTCTTATATGAGTATGTGCATATACTGGAGAATATAAGTTACTATCAATAAAACAAAAAAAAAAAAACACTTACTTATTAGCTATTAATTGAAAAAATATATATTTTAAAATACTTTCACACGAACTAATAATTTGCTTAAGTTTCCAATAGATTTTTGTTGGTATCAAGTTATGCGTGCTTGATCGCGATGTTGAATGGTGTAATTCTGTGGAAGAAATGAGTGAATTGGATTTCAAGTCTGTGAAAGAAAATAAGAATGATAGTAAAAAAGACATCCATAAGTTTGGCATTCCTCTGGTTATGGCACAGCAAAAACTAAGGTCACTACTCACTACTTAGAACCTGAATTTCGGGGAACAATAACGTGACAACAAACACTCAGAAATGAATTTCTAGGAATCTTTTTTCTGTAACCACATGCCATCCTCTGCCTATAATTCCCAATAGAAAATCAGCTGAAATACGTCAGTGGGTTCTAATTTCCTATGTCAAATGAGTGAGGCAATTTTTACAAACTGGCCAAAGTTGTGCTCCAATTCTGCCAAACTGTCTGCACTAAGATACTGATTGCCTCCTACTTCTGGAAGGGGTAGATTTTGTTTCATCTGCATTGGTAGAAACAGGGCTTTCTGATGTATCAGAGCTACTAATTTCACCATTTCTTTCCTTGCTTGACCAGAGCTTTGAAAAGAGCTTCGACATGACCAAACCTTTCATCTTATAGGCAACAACTTTCTCGGCATTAATTTTAGCACCATTGTTTACATCTCTATTACTGTCAACTCTCCGATCACCGCCTCCTAATCTCAAACTAGCAAGCTCCCCTTTCAAAGCCTTTATATCCTCAGCTGTTGGCACAGCATCCCAGTCCTCTTCAGTGTTGGTTGTAGTAGACCTTGAGCTGCCATGAGAGCCACCAGGTATTAAGGCCCTGATTGAACCAGGTAGCTCAGGTGTGCTGTTGCCAGTCGAAGTTGTAGCCCTAAGCTGCTCAAAGAAGAGGACCTGCACAACAACTCGCAAGGGAAGACGCTCATTTTGCACTGCATGCATGCAAGCTTCCGCTGACAACTTCCTGCAGTCCATCAACCTGCATATTCTCTTCCTCTCACTCTTACCAATCCCAGGATGTTCCTGCATTGAAATACAATCAATTAGTCAAAAAGCAAGTCTTGGTCTATTTCTGGGTATACAAGTTTTGCACTGTATATGAAAAATATCAATTTACAATTACACAATTTGGATAACAAAGGAAGAAGAACAAAGTTTTGTAGATTCAAATGGAAAAGTGATTGTTGCCTGTCATGAGGCACGTACAAAGATAATTGTCAAGTCTCAATTGTAGATACTTGAATGATCAAAATGGTCTCAAGTCTATGATGTTATCAAATGTTGAAAGAGAAAACTGGGATCAGAAATATGGCCACAGAGGCAAACATCCTCCAAAATCTTATTCTTAATCTATAAAAACTAAATTGTTGGGTTATCTCTAGTGAGATTTTGACCAGGAGAACAGTAGCATGTTTTTCTTGCATGTCCAAACTAGGGAACTATATGGCTAATTTGTTAGCTAATAGAAACCTTATTTGTTACCTAGAATTTCAAAGCTGACAGATAGACCTAAAGTATTCAGGAACTTACCCTCAGATACATGTCAATAGCACGGTAGAGTCCATCATGAGATGGCCTTGAGAAGCTTGATACCATTGCAGCAAGATTGACAAATTTTGACACAGATAAATTGGGATCACGTGAAACCTCGGCAAGGTAGCCATCAACCAGCTTTGCTACCATTACTTTGGAAGCATCTGGCACAAACCTTGGGCTTCTAATCTCCTGGAATTCATTTTCCATGGGGGAATCAGCCTGAGCATTCTGCTCATGCATTGCAAACTCCTCAACTAGGTTTTGCACTATATCAACATCATAAATCATTGATTCCCCAGATGGGGCCCGAAATAAAAGATCCACCACAGTAGCCTCCTCAAGCTGCTGACCAATTCTCCTCGTTAGCTCCTGTCGTTCAGTTTCTCCACATTCTAACATTATTGCTGCTCTCAACAACTTAAGCTGGAAACTGCATTGGATGCTGCCCTTCTCTGTGGGCAGTAGCTGCACTATGGTTTCCACCAATGATCTATACTTTACAACATCCCCACCCTGCAGCACACCCTTGCTAAAACCCGGCAACCTTCTCAGGGTATATGCATTCAAGGCTTCTCCAATGACATCACCAGAAACTTTGCCTTTTGTCTTTATTGTTGACATGACCTGCTTGTATAAATCAATTTGAAGCTCACAGAGGTCTTCTACCCACCAGTCCTTTGGAACCATCTGCAGTTTTCTCACACTATTCCAGAGTGGATCATTCCCATTCTCATATGGGAGCTTTTTCCTGTTATACGTGTATGACCAGTCCACCTTGGAAGTGTCAATGGAAGCCTTGGAAGCTATGGAATCAAGGCAGTGGCTGACCACTTTAAGTTCCTCAGACCATGGAAGAAGAGACTTTGTTGTTTGAAGAACAATAATTGAGTCTTTCCAACTCCGGAAGACACTTGAATTGAGAAAGACATCAATCTTGTAGACAAGGTTTCCTTTCTCAATAGTTTCATACATCTCAAGGTACTCTGCTGCGCATCGAGCAGCAACCACATTGTATGCATTGAGAGTAACTGTCATACCATAACAAAATTTGGCACATATCTCAAAAGCAGCAGGTCCACCAGGAATGTCCTGGATGTAAATTTCATCGTTGTTTTCCTCATTTGCGGTTGCAACCAGTTTCTGCAAGCGTGCACTCTTGGACAAAAGGGGGAACTGCAGAGATATTAAAGAGCATTAGATGACTAAACAAAATATATAAAATCCCACCAATAACCCCCACAAAAACATTATAATTGTGTTCCTAAAACCATATTGTTGAAAGTTATTAAACACAAACCAGTCTTACTAGCTAAGTAGGGTATCTCATCAAAATATGCCATTGCAATGGTTTGATGTTACTTTGATCTACAAACGGTTCTTCATGATTACAGCTGTAACCAATGTAAAGTGAACGAACCAAGTGACCTGGACAATTTGGTAGGTTTTCATTCCCACCTTTAAGATAAAGTTTTGAGAGATGGAGAAAATTACATGAATAGACTTAGTTAACTAAGTTTGAAACCAGAATCGAGTCAAGTCTACCCATGTATTTGGCAGGGTTAGTGAGTTCAAAACATCACTATGGAACCATTCTTACATAAATTTCATGCATAGCAAGCTATCAACTAAAGTATTGCAACCCATTGATACAGTTTCATACCTTATGCAGGTAGAATTTCACATCCCTGATGTTAATGACTATGTCAGTTGCCAAATCACTTGCCACGTATCTGAAATTACAAGCATTTCTCTGAGTTGATAATAAATTTGATACACAAATATTAATTAATTTGAATTTGGCAAGTGTAAGCACGAGCAGAACAAGAAAGTACAGACTATATCACTCAAAGGACTAAGCAGAAAATTATTATAGAAGCAAAAAAATTTGGAAAGAGGCCAGTCATGTAATTACTCAGGCACCACTCTTGGAGGCTTGCAGACTATGCATATTTGGATAGCTTCCCCCCTTTTTGGTGTGCTTAATTCATTAGTTATCTCATCAAAAAAAGGAAATAACATGCAGGATGATTTAATAATAACAGTAAAGGAGGACACAACCTCAAAAAGACACATTACAGGATGGAAAGCTTGATGCTCGCCAACCAAATTGTCCTCATGTTATTATGTTTTAAATATAAAATTTATTTTCTTCAACAGTCAAAAGAAACCTAGATGCAATTTTAATTATGAACCCAACTAGGGAACTACCCACTATTCTCAAAAATCTCAATTTCCCTCTACTTTTGGAAGGCTGAACTTAGACAACCTAGTGGTAATGCATAGCCAGTATGGAGTGGATACCATGGATTCAAAATCCTAAAGTTTGTAGCAAAAATCTTAGACTACAAAGTTCTACTTTGACATATATTTATTTTAAAAATACATTTATAGTTCCACAAATTGAATAAGATGTTTGAAATACTTACAACCTATTGCATAGGGAAAAATCATAGAATGTTTGAAACCATCCTCATAACTTTTAAGCTGATCAAACAGGTTCACTAATTCCCAGTAGAAATTAGAGGGGCATTTCATTACCCAGTGGAAATGAAATTATATAACTTTACAGGACCACAAACAGCAAAATATTGGTGTCGCATTTCATTACCAAGTGAAAATGAGATTATACAGGAATCATAGAACGTTTGAAACCATTCAAAAGAACTTCTTATTTGATCAAAGAGGCCCACTTATTCCAAATATAAATTGGAGTGGCATCTCATTACCAAGTGGACATGAAATTATAGAATTTCATATTAGACAGGAACATGAACAGGAAATCTACAACTGAGATGATAACAATGAAAATATGGGAATCATTACTGAAGGATTGAATCGCCATCTTATATGGTTACGAAAAAAAAAAAAGGCTAAATTCTTTAATTTTCAAGAAATGATTTACTTATCTTCATATGATAAACAAAACAGTAAAGCCTATAATAATATTATATTTGGGTGTAGTGTGCATGAACCCCATAAATCTTCTTCCTTTAATTTTTTTTTTTTTTTTTTAATTTAATTTAAATTTTTTGTTGAGGAAAACCCCATAAATCTTGAGAAGTACAAGGGAAGGAAAAAAACCCTCTATCAATCAAGCAATTTACTATGGAGCTTGCGATGACTTAATACATAGTTTTTCAAGGAAGCCATGCCTTAAAGCTTTCAAGGGTTTTTAAAAACTGAATTTTTGGAGGAGTAATTAGCTTAAGAGAATATCTGCTTTAACACATAAGGCAAACAGAGAACAAGCAGATCAGGGAAAATATTTTGAAAAACCAGAAAGTGGGTAAGATGAAGGTTAGCAAGCATGTAACTTTAATAAATTTTCAGCATATATATTGCAAGTGGATCTTGAAAGAGTACATCATACTCACCTAATATTGTCTCCATCAATCTGAAAAGAGTCAGGCTTAGATCCAAGTTTCATGAACTTCATTTTGCCAAAATGTTATAGGAAGAGAATCACAGAAGCAGAAGCACCACCAATAAAATCCAAACTTCTTCAAACAATAAGAAGCGAGTCCAAGAAGAGGTTTAACACCTGAATGTGACCAACTTTATGATGTTATTAAAGGTAAGGAAGGATGGATCAAAAGAAAATATTTAGTATTTCTTAGTATGACCGAATCTTTCCCATAAAACAAGGCCAGAGAGAGTGTGTGTGTGTGTGTGTGCGTGTGTGAATGGAAATGGGAGTTGTGTGATTTTTAACAAACCCCTTTTCACTTGAAGAGACCCCAAAAGAAGTGGTTGCTTCCTAGATTGGTAACACAACCCAAGGAGTCCGGGCAAAGAGGTCAGCTTAGGAGACACAGCCAGCAATCTCTCTCTCGAACATATATAATTCCAAAGCCAGAGACACCCCCACTTGCTCAAAACTGACACCACCGCCCTTAGTTGATTTGTTTATCGTTCTCAATTGCTTTCTCTTTCTCTTTCTTTTCTTTTTCCAAGGGATCACAGACCACCAAGACCATTCATGGTCCACAAAGTCTCAGAACCCAAAACACAAAACCCAGAATTCCACATTCTTTCGCCAATCCTCTTTCACCTTTTGTTCATATTGAACCCAGAACACCTGCAACAGGAAACAGCATATCTCGGTATGAGTTGAATCAACCACAAAATAGTAGACAAGAAGGCATCATTTTTTTGTGGTTTCCATTGAAAAGATTGCAAGCAAACATCAGTACCAACGAAATTGTTTCAAACTAAATGGTGGAGCAGAATTGTTAGGACCAAAATCAGAATGTGGCACAGAAATCAGTCCCAAGAAAATCCCATATTCTTTACTAAACAAAGCAATAGGATTTCAACATATAAATAATTTTTAAGCATATTCCCGCCTCATTTTTTCACAACAAATGAAAGAAATTAAACATAAACTAATTAACTAAATACTAAAACTGGTATTGCATCAACAAAATTCTCTTTATTTGACTATAAGAAACAATAATGCAGAAAACATAATAAATAAACAAAGAACAAAATCCCACCTCAATTAAAGCAAACCAGACCCAGATAACAAAATTCAGAATCTCAAGTTCTCAACCCCACAAGAATCTAAAGACTTGGTTATATAAACAAATAAAAATAAAGAGCAGTGAGCAAACACACAGTAATACAGAGACAGGAAATTAGAGCATTTAGAACCGAGTGCTTAGGATTAGGAAGGGTCTCCAAAACCAAAACCAAAACCAAAACCAACCAACCTAATAAACTGTCCCAATGCACTTTCTCACTTTGCAAAGTACGAAGAATGAAATATCAGTTTCGCACAACAACGACAAGAGACACGATGTTCACCGCACGAGCACTTATATCCGCGAAGAGGCAGAGAACCCCACATACACTGAAACCACCCAACAAATCCCAAAAAAGCTAACCTTCAAAAAGATGAGCTGTTCTTCATCTTTGACAGCCACCACAGCTACACAAACACAAATACTAAAAGCCAAACAAGTCTTGAGAATGTTCCCACTCCTATCTCTCTTTACTCTTTACTCAATCTCTTTCTATCTTGAATTAGCTCCCATCACCACTACCTTTCCTCTCCTTCTCTCACTGCTCAGTTTTCACCACCCCAAGATTATATAAAATAAAAATAAAAAACAAAAAGTTTTGAAAGTTTTTTTTTTTTTTTTTTCCACTTCTTTCTTTTCCCTCTTGGCTTCTCTTTTAACGATGATGGCTTTATTTTTGTGCAGCTCTAGCTAGCTAGAAAGCAAAACGGCTCTCTTTCACATCGAGCACGAGTCTATTTTATGAGGCCCCCACTTTCCCTCTCTCTCTCTCTCTCTTTGTGCGGCTCTAGCTAGCTAGAAAGCAAAATGGGTTCTATCATACTCGGCATGAGAGAGTTCATGAGTCTCTCTTTCACTTTCTACAACGTAATGCACGCCAATCTGACAAGCACAACTTTGTTGCTCCCCTCGCCAAATACAATTTGACTTTCCCAACTTGTTTTAGTGGGTTTTTTATGTGTGCGTGAACACTTCCCGTGTACAAAGAAAACGACCCATCCATGATCCATCCCCTCTCTTACCTTGATAATAATGCCATCCATCTCATTTTTCTTTTTTGTTTTTTTTTTTTAACATAGAAAAACTCAAAGCTTGATTTTATTTTCCAATTAAGACTTTTAATTAAATTAATTTTTTTTAAATAATTCAATAGTTACAATAATTAGTTAGATGAGATTTGAGTCCCAATTATAGAGCAGTCTATACAACTAAATTACAAGGCTCTTATCAATTGAATCAATCTTAAATTTATAAAAAAAAAAATATTTTCAATATTGTTTGGTATTTGTATGACGCAAAAACGCAAGTAAATAAAAAACAAGTCTAATAGAGGGGAAAATATTTTTCGCTTTCAAAAAAAATTTACATACTCAGCCAACCAACAAAAATAAGCTTCACATTACTCCCAATGACAACTTCCCTCTCTTGGCTGCCTTCTCTTTCCATAAATCAATTGTTGACTTGTGGACGTGTTATCAATTGATTGTTGACCCTTGTTTACTTTTTCCCAAATTGTAATTTTTGTTCAAACCAATTGCTTTCCCTCTTAAATTTTCACATAAATTTGAATTTGAGGTCTATCTTGCTATTTGAGATTCCCATATGGCTTTTAAAAAGAAAAAATTATCCCATTTGATGTATGTTTTCATGAATTAAAGTTTGTATTCATATAGTATTATAGTTATTTGGAATTATAAGAAATATCGATAATTTTTAATGCCAACCAAACAATAGAAAATATTTGTTTTTACCTTATTTTTAGGGTTGCAAATTCACAACCAAACAGAAGAAAACAAGCAAGTTTTCCAAAGAATGTTTTTAGTAAAAACAAAGTCAACATTATAATAACAATCTAGATCTAGTTTAAGTATCTTAAAGCTAAAAATAAAGAAAATCCACAAAAGTTATACTTAGGAGTTAAGAATGAAAAAGTCTATGGACATAACTTTTCACAACTCTAAAGTTATACTATTATCGGCAATGAGTGGGGGATTAAAAAAAAATTGTGGGTTTATACAAAAATGATTGTCTATTACTCAAAACTTATAGTTGATCCGAATTTTATTGCTAAAATACATGAACTTTGGAAAGTTATGAAATTGACTAAAAAATTTTGTGATATTTATATAACAATTATATGGAAGTTTATTTATTTTAAAAAAGGACAAATGGAAAAAGTCGATTTCTGCTGATGTATTACTGGAATACCATGTTGTAAAGAGATGGGCCAGGAGTCCCTGGACTATACTGTGGCCATCACATGGCTCAGTGATGGCGGTTCTCCCAGTCCCTCTCTCTTCACAAATACCGATTCTTACAATGAGCAATGACCTATTTGAATACTTGTAATATAATAGAATCTAATCCTTCAGTCCCTTAATTGTGATTTGTGATGCCAAGTTTAGTTTTTTTCAAAAATAAAATAAAAATTCGTTATCAGCATATCATCTTAATTGGTATCAACTTGTTCAATGTCATTCTCAAATCTGATATATAAATTACCTTGCAATGCTTTTCATACTTTTCAAGCTCATGATTGAAGAGTTAGAAAAACTAATTATACATATGAATAATATTTAAGAGCTCAATATACAGATAAAGTTTAGCTACAAAATTGGTTGTAGCCTAAAACTACAACTTTACTCAATATTTTTTTATTGGAGGTGATTTTTGATAAATTTATCATTGGATTACATATTTTTCTTATATCTTCCATGCTTGCAAAATTTCTAGAAAATTAAATATTAATAGTTGCGTTATCAATAAATTGTTTAAATTGCAAGTTTTTGTAATTTAAAATTATGTATAGAATATAAGCTAATCATATAATAAATAATATTTGATTGACACAAAATTTGGCATGTGTAATAAGAGCGTAAAAAATATGCAATTTAACGGTTAGATTTTCAAAATATATAATAATGTTTATTTCATTAAGTAAGGTTGTAGTCTTAGATTACAACCAATTTAATTATAAAATCACTTTAATTATATAAGTTTTTTTTTAATAAAAAATCTTGTGGTTAAGTAATATTATCTAATTGTTTGAATAAGAAAAATAGGTTTGAATTATATTTTAAATAGATTGGTGGTTCTTCTATCTAAAGGTTCACACTTTTTTTTTTTTTTTTGGGAGAAAAAGATTGAAACTTTATTAAGAAAAACTAGTCGTATCGGCTAAAATTACATCAGAACCTTATATCTTTTATTCAATCATAAAAAACTTTATCAATTGAGATAATGGAAACTCACGAAAGCTTCACTCACTTGTTTCTCAAAAAAGGAAAAAGAAAAAGATTTACGGACTTAAAAAGCGACATCCATATGAAGATAGCAGCTTTCCAAGTTTGATATGATCATCTCGGTTGTTTATGGACAAGTCCAATCAAAATGATTAACATTTTCTCATCCTAGTGGACAAATTGTGACCACAATGCCTTTCCTTATCCAACCTTTTATTCCCTCCACCCACATGCAATGCTCCAATACCATCCCTCGACATGACTTTTAAAAAATCATTGAAACATTGTATACAATTCCTTTTTTTTGCTGAACATTGTATACAATTCCTTGGTTACACCGTTTTCTCCTTCTTAAATACTAGTTATTAACACATCCCCATAATAATGCTCACATTTATTAATACTACCGTGCATCAAGAATCTAAGCACTTGCATATAAATCTTAAATCTTTGTTTTGTGAACCTGATATGCACCTATAAGATCTGTGTAAAATGAGATCGATTCCTGAAGATTGTCTGGACTCTTAATAAAAATTGACACCCATTTTGTGTCACAATCTTTAGAAAGATCCTCTGGAAAAGTTAGGTCAACATTGCGAGTGATTTTTTTTTCAAAGACACAGCCATGTGATTTTTTTTTTTTGTCAAAGGACTCGTTTTCTCATTTTATTTTTTTGGCAAATCACAATGTACTTGTGAAAAAGTTTTAGGCCCTGAATTTTGCTAATTTTGGAGATCTAGGATCTCAAGAGTATAATAACTACACAAGCTTGTGAAGATGTGCCCACTTGAAAGTTAGGGGTAACATTGTGGATATCAATTGTGTTCAGCCCATACGATTTATGAGTTATGACCCATACCATGTGCTCTTGATAGTTCAAGGACGTTCTCACCCAACATTATCTGCTACTTTTCTGAATGAATTGTCTTTCCAGCTCAATGGAAAAATTCCCTGATTCATATAGGGGACCATTTTATTTATTTAATTGCTGTTACTTTTTTTAAAAAAGGGTAAATCAAGAGGGGACCAAATCGATTTTATAGTATTCTGTACCTCAAATTTTTTTTGTTGATAGAATGGTATTCTGTACTTAATATCAAGGGGTAAGGAGACCCTAAACCCCCTTTTTTTTTTTCTTTTTAAGTTTCTTTAAGGACATCCTTTAACCTTTTCTATGGTTTTTGTTGAAAGAGAAGGAGATTTCAATCCTAAAGCAACCAAAGAAAGCTTCTCTAGAAGTGAAAATGACTCACATTTACAACTCATCCAAGTACTAATATATTTTCCAGCGTCCAAAAAAAAAAGTTCATGTTAAATTACTTAAAATCATTAGAGCAAGGCACATGGCCACAGATTCTTGTGTAAAATTAATCGTATAGGAAACTCATATGTGTACTAAAAATTTTGTGTGAGAACCATGAGCTAATTATGATAGTCAATTCATTTTGTTGACCAAAACCCAACTGCAAAATCTTCCTGACATTCTTTAACAAAACTATGAACATGATTGTCAGTGTGCAGAGTCCTAATTTTGATGCAAAAGATATTCTTATAACGAAAAAGGAAGATTCCAAAATGCGGTTCAATGAATTTGAAAGTATTCAGCTCAACTCATAGGTGCTAGAAATCATAGAACATTTCTACCAAGATTATCGGATAATATATACAATTCCACTTTCAAAAGTAATATATATACTCTGCCCTAAAAAGTGTGATGATTATAGGTGACACAAATATCTATTTCGAATCTTTCAACAATCATATTAACAGTACTAAGTAAATCTGGTGGACTAAACCGTGGAATTGGGTTCCCATTGTTAACATTAGGCACTGCCTATCGCGTCCTGCACGCTTGCTTCTTGCTGAAGCGCATCATTGAGGAATGAGGAACATGCTCTGCTTTATATTACTATATACGCATAGTTGTTAGAGCATCAGCATGAACTATATTAAAAGGTCCCTCCTCTCCACATAAATCCTGAGGTGTGTGCTGGTTACAAAATTAATTGTTTTTTTTTCTTTTTCTTTTTTTAGGTGTTTTCAGTGAGTTACATGAAAACATTGAGACAAAGTGAAATATAGAAGTGGAGTAGGTATCTTATGGGAAATTGGGATTTTGGTGTGTTCACTTACCTTTAAGGATGTTTGATGCAAGGGATGATGCTATGACTAAAAAATTGATTGATTTATGTGTGAGTGATGCAGAAAATATGTAGAAAATACTTAAAAATTTGGACGGGTTGAAAATTAAGCTCTAGAGGGCTCTAGACTTAGTTTAGCAAAAATTCTGTCATGCAACAAGAGTTTTATCTCCCCTAAAACTCCATTAAAAAAAGAGAGAAAAATTTGCCTTTAGCAAGGAGTGACCAAAGTATCGATCAGCAAAGACTAAGTGTTGATCAGTACTTGAGTTCTGGATTGAAATACTTACTGTAAAACTTTCAATTTTCCACGATTTAACTCTGACATTTTCCGACTTTAAGAGATAATTATTGCTTTAGGTGTAAAATTGTATGAAGCCGGCATTGATATCAAAACAAATTATAATACAAAGCTCAAGCCACCCCCCCGCAAAGAGTAATAACTAGTGCACATACATTGTTGCACACAAAGCACATAGAAACAATTTTGCACTGAACTCGTGACTTCAACAATAAGTAAAGGACCCCAATGAACTCATTCACTAATGTCCACTGCTAATGAGAAGTACCCTCATACTGATTGTAATTTTGTCATCTCGTTCCCTAGGCTTTCACAAAAGTATGTTGTATTCGATCCATATGAGGTTTAACCACCACGTTCTCTCACCAAGCTTGTCGATACTTGTCTTCATGGGACCTGTGATTTCTATCCTATTTCAGGATTGCCTTTGACTCCCCGTAAATTAATTTCGACCATTGTTAAATGGCATACCTTGGCTTAGGGGTGGGTCAAAATAAACATGGATAGCTTCTCTTAGTTAATTCAGGGTTTGTGGAGTTCTTTAGGACCAAACGAAAAGTGGATTTGTGGGTTTATGTGTAAGATAGGAAATGCAACAAGTGTTGTGGTGGAGCTATGAGCTCTAAGGTATGGTTCGGGCCTTGCATTATCCTTGGGGTTTCCTCTTGTTGTAGTAGAAGTAGATGCTTTGTTGGTAGTTTCCTATCTTATAAGTTTTGGTCAAGTCCATCCAGGATTGATATGTTTAGTTGATATATAATTGCAAGTCTCTGTTGGGGAGAATCTACACAAGTCAAACATGATACCAGGGAAGCAAACTAGTGTATGGATGCTTTAGCTTGCCTAAGAAGATTGCAAAAAGTGGACTTTGTTGTTGTTGTTGTTGTTTTTCTTTTTTCTTTTTTCTTTTCTTTACCCTAGGATTTGGTTTAGGAATTTTATTGTTTTTGATAATTCAGAGGAAGTCTATCGTCATCTTGTTCTCATCAGTGTCGATCTTTTTTCTATATTTTTGAGGGAAAAAGTTGATACACACATTCTGTTACACATATTTTTACACACTTAAAAAAGTAATTGAAACAATGACTTTAAGTCATAATTTTCAACTTAAAAATTGTGATTGAAAGTCACGGTTTCAGTTACTTTTTCATGTATGTGTGTGTAATAAACACTGCTCTATATTCTTAATGACAAAAAATAAAGGTTTAATAACTACTCTCAATGCTCTTCCTTGGCTATTTACAGTCGAATGGCATGTTTGGTTATGTATAAATCAATAAATGGAATTTTAGAGGTCCAATTCATATTATTATCCAAAAAATATGAATGATTTAATGACATAATTAACATAAATATATTGTAAAATTAAAAATAAACGACAATGGATTAAGCACACAAGTGACAAGTTGTTATTCACCATTTCCCACGACAGCAAAATTCAGGAAACGATTCTCCATCAATAACCGCATAAAAGGTCTTTAAAAAAAAGGGAAAATCAAGAAACCAGAGGTATGCATGAGAAATCTCCTAAAAAATAAAATTGATCTAGTACTCTTTCACAGAAAATTATTGGTGGCTAATAACACCAGTACTGTTCTAGATTCACACTTACATTTTGGTAGGATCTATTGATCGATGAGCCGTGTTTAGCCAATTGCGTTAACACGATAACCTACCGTTACCATATAAACAAAAGAAACCATTGTATCAAAATTTGTGTAGTAATAAGCACTGAACATAAAGTGCCTACTCAAATTAATTCCGAAACCCTTTCTGCACAAACCAAAGCAAAGTCCAAAGGAGTCCTAACTCCTAACACAACATGCATAAGTAATGCTTTGGGTAATTACTCCTACTCCTCCATGTGGGCATGAATGATAGACCATAGCAATGTTAATTTCGTGATTGCTTGGGCATTCCACAACTGAAACTCACTTCAGCATCTCTCTAGTCTAGTGTGTGGAGTATCCCCTACAGCCTATTATATACATTTCTGGTAATACTTAAATATATCAACCCAAATTCATACACATTTTACTGTATGGCTAGAAACCCGGATAATGCTTAGTTTTGGTGATTTGGGGTTGTAAAATAGGTCTTTTTTGAGTTTTAGCAACTCCAAGGCCAATGTTGTATCTTCAAAATAGGACCCACAATCAAGTGCATAGAAAGAAAATGCTTTATCCCAGGTGGGTTGGCCAAGTGGTTGGACACTTAGTCTCAAAGTGCTTGTCCCAGGTTTGACCGGGTGTGCTCCCCAGTTTGAATCCGGGTACCTGTATTTTGAAAAATCTCTCTGGCCAGTGATTTACCCCTTTAGAGTTCACCCGTTGCGAATAGTAATTAATCTCTGATTGAAAGTTTTGAGGATACACGGTGGGAAACCAAAAAAAAAAAAAAAAAAAAAAAGAAAGAAAATGCTCCATGAGAGAGAGAGAGCGCTAGAGAGATCATACGTGAACATACTCATGCATGAGATGAGAATAAAGGGCCACGGCATGGACTGCAATAGTACTCTGCATCACTTGCCTTTGCTTGCTTGCTGTTTTTGGCGACCGCGCGTGTCGGCATGATGATGGCAGTTCTGAATTCGTAACTTAAACATGCAGGATACTCCCAGCAAAACTAAAGAAACCAACAAAACATGGCTGATGCCTGCTGTCGTAGTGTGAAATATCTTTTATGAAAAATGCTATATTTACTATATTTTTACAATGTTTTTAAGATAAATCTTAAGTGGTAAATTGTTATTGACTATTATTGATGGACAAAATAGTAATTTTAATGGTAAAAATCAAATTATAACTAATAATAATTTATCACTTTAAATTTGTTATAAAAATATTGTAAACATAAGACTTTTTATTTTTTATGGAAAAATTACACATTTTTATCTTAAATTATACCTCATTTTACATTTATCCCTAAACTACAAGAATGCACAATTGATCCCTTATACTAAAACCCATGTTTACCTCCTCCCATCACTTTCTCAATTAAGTTTAACGCAATGTAGTATTAAAAAACTAACTTACCTTATAAATTGGTTTTTAATGCTAAATTCCATTTAACTAAACCCCCAAAACAAACGGCAAAGGGTTTTAAGTGTTACAAAGTTATAACTTTGAGGGTTCAATCATGTATTTCAATAGTTTATGAGTAAAGTGTAAAATGAAGGATAATTTAAAGTAGAAAAATTGTAAGTTTTTCCACTTTTTAAATTTTATTTTAAACTTCTTTTTTGTTATGGATTGAGTCAAATAGTAAAAAGGGCCCAAGGGTCCAAAGAGCATTCTCATCAAAGGTGCTAAAAATGCTAATGCTAGCATTTTTAACACCTCAAATCATAAAAACACACCCACAATAAAAATGCTAAATGCTAAATATTTTAGCATTCAGCTACAATGGAGTCTCATCTTTGACACTCTACTGTAGCAAGATGCGAGAGTTTTTTTTTTTTTTTTCCTTTTTCTCTCTCTCACTCTCTCTTGTGCCGTGCCTCTCTCCACTGCTTTCCTCTCTCTCTCTCTCTCTCTCTCCATTTCCCTTTGACTGTTGAATCCATGGTGTTGATCTGGTTGTTGTTGTCCTCAGGGGAAAAGCTGACCTTTCCGCCCTTGAGGTCAGTGATGCTGACAAAGCCGGGAGCTAGGGGTGGAGCTGGTGGCCTGGAACATGGTGGCGGCCAAGGTGGTGCCGTTGGTGATCTGGTGGAGCTTTTTGGCGCCAAAGTAATCGAGGAAGACGTGGAGGGAGAGGATGTTTTTGATGGTGTAGATGGAAGGGTGGGTGGAGAGGAGGTCGGACATGGCGGCGTTGTCGACGGCGCAAACAGTTATGGTGGTACGGCTGTTGATCTGCTAGTGAGGTGCGTAAGGGAGAGGTAATGGTTGAAGGTCGAGAAGTCTGGGTGTTAAGTTGATTTGTGGGTTTGGGTTGATTCGGTGGCTTTGGATGTGGAGGTTTTTTTTTTCCCTCTCTGCTGTTGTTTATGGTTGCGGTGGATCTAGCTGGTGGCTGGTGGTGGCGATGGTGGGTGGATGTGGAGGTTTTTCTCTCTCTCTCTCTCTCTCTCTCTCTCTGCTGTTGTTTGTGATTGCAGTGGATCTGGCTGGTGGTGGTAATGGTGGGTGGATGTGGTGGTTGTGGTATGGGTGGGTGGATGTGGTGGCCGGCAGTGCTGGGGTGAGAAATAGAGAGATAGAGGAGAGAGAGAGAGAGACTGAGAGAGAGAGGAAGAATAAAAAATGATAAAGAAAGAATATTTAAATGAAGTGTTAAAAAAATAAAAGTTTTGATGTGAGGGATATTGTAAAGTGATGTGTTATATGTTATAAAGTTGGTGTTTTAGATGCTAAATGCTAAAATTTTTAAGATGTTTGATGGGAATGCTTTGCCCAAATGCGCTATCTGACCCAAAAAGCAAAATCAAATTACTAAAATCCCTTTCCGCCTTTTTTTGAACCTTTATTTCAAGAAGACTGACCCACTTAGAATCTATTGCTTCCTCTGCGATAGCCTGTTTGGATTTAGCATCACCCATAACTCAAATCTCACAACTCAAACTCAATTTCTATAACTCATTTCTCTAACTCTATTTTTTCACCCATTTTAGAAATAATTGTTTGATTTTATATCTTGGTGCATATCTCTTCTCTGTAATTCAAATTTTTGCATAAATTGGTAGGGCCCATATCTCTTCTCTATAAATCACACAAAAAGTCTGTTTGGAATTCGCTTATTTTGCTGAAACTGAAAACTTTTTGCTGAAAGTATTATAGATAAAGGTAAAAAGTTAGCTGAAAAATACAGTGAGACCCATGAATAGTACCAAAAAGTGCAATGGAACCCATAAATAATAGCAAAAATAAGTTAAATAGTAAAATAAGTTGGCAAAAAAAAAGCTATCCAAACACAACCAAAGTGATTTAACAATAAATTTCCGTGAACCCCACCAAGGCTGAGTATTTACAAGAGTACCATTGAAACCCATAACTCAAAACTCAGAAACATCCAAATTGTCTTTTCAGTTTCCATGACTCAAACTCAAATTTTTGAGTTCTGAGTTATGAAAACCAACTAAAAAATAAGTTCGAACAAGTTGAGTTTCACTGGGCCCCATATTTTTTGAGTTTTGGGTGACGAAAATAGAGTTATATAACTCAGTTTTCATTAATCCAAACACCCTCACTTATCGATGTTTCTGTTTCATTCATTCATAAATTGATATTATTGATTTGATATATGTGTGTTGTAGTTCTTGTTGAAATCATTGCATTTATATATATATATATATATACACACACACAAAAGAGGGTAAGTTATAGACAAAAGGGGAGGCTGACCGGGGCCATATGATTACAAACTGAAAGGCCGACTGAGGCCATAAGGTTATAATTGTGAAGACCGGCTAGGGTGTTACAAATGTAAACTGGGGTTGCCATCTGATTACAATACTTAGGGTTGTAATGAAAAGGGAAGTTGTTTTTGCAAAACATTACTTGCTTCAGAATGGAACTTGAGTTGCCTTAAATAGACTGGAGGGAGCCTTGGATTCCGCTGAAGATTGCTGAAATTCCAGAAGGTGAAATGCTTTTACTGGGGGGTGAAAACATTTTCCACCGAAAGCAGATAGTACTTCTGGATTAATGTGTCGAGTACTGTTCATGAATAGTAACCGTTACTGTTCATAAATAGTGTATTGTCTTCTTGCTTTTCTGGGGTACCGTTCATCAATAGTGACTGGTGTTGTGGATGAATAGTAGCCTGTTTGGAATCTTGCTAAGTGCGGGTACTATTCATGTACAGTGACTGGTGCTGTAGATGAATAGTAACTTGTCAAAAAACTGTTCTGAATAATGACTGGTGCTATCTAGAATGCTCTAATCGCTATCCAAATTGTAACTATCATAAGGATCTTGTGAATCCTGGAAGGGATCAATTGGACAACGGTTGACTGACGCTTTTGAAGAGGCAGGAGAAACCCTTTCTTCTGACTGTAACTTCTCGGACTGAATGAGCAATTGCTGGGCAAGATCTTTTAGTACCTTACTAGTTTTTCCGGCGATCTGGACGGAGTCTAGGCTAGACTGGGATCTTGTATTATGAGCAATGGCTCTCTAAACTGTAGGAGGGAAGTCCTAAACTGGTGAATGACGATCGAATCACTCTTAGGGCTTGCAATCCTCATGGCGGGATGTATGCTAGTCTGTATCGTAAACCTCAGATGGAACACCATCATAGGGATCCCAAGGAGGATTATAATTGCAATCATGCTCATGATAAGTAGCATATTGATTACAGAATCCACAGTACAACAAGGGTTCGTATTCTGGTTTCTTGGTGGTGGACTTCCTTGGATTACTGTGATTTATTCTTTGGAGATCAAGGATGGCCTCAGAATAAGGCCTGGTTGTGAAAACTGAAATTCTTCTTGTATTCCCTACGAAATGGTAGTTTTTCCATAGGTCTTGAGTGGTGTTGAAAATTTCATTATTGAAGTAACTTCTCCAACAGTCTGCAAGAGCATGGGGATCTCTATAAGACAAATGAGAATCTCCTTCATACCAGGGGCCCTGGTGGGAGTACTCATTGATGAGTACTAAGTGTCTGGAAGGTATTACAGACATCCAATTGTTTCCATCCCATTGTGGGAGTGTGCTCCAGCATCTAATAGAAACGACTTTTGATTGCTGTAATAACCTGTTGGATGATTTGTGGGAACTGGCTGACTTGATTATGGCTTGTTAATTTAACAAGTTTGATAAAACCATATTCAAACATCCTAGAAAGCCAGTAGGGATCCCTGTCCTCTTCGTCTGACCAATCCTCGTTGTTGATTAAGAGGCTGGGGAAAGGATGTTCTTTTTCATACACTCTAAGACTGCTCCCAAAGTATTCTTCCCATCTTGCTTGCACAAAGATGTCATCTGTATCATTTAAGTTAGCAGGATTTGGGTAGGTAGTGGTGATCAATATTTTAAAATGCTCAAACCATTGGTCAAATGATTCAAACATAGCCTTGCAACCTAAAATACTGGTTTGTATTTTAGGGGGCAAGTTGGCAATATCACTTCTTAAAGTGGCTTGGGTCTTAAGACTGAGCCTAGCATAATCAGTGCCCATTATAGTAGTCTTTCTACCCATTGAATGGGCTTCCTCTTTACCAGATAGTAGACTAGTGATGGTTTCATTTCTTGCCTCAAGGTTGACTAAGTGGATTTCTAGTGCTTTGAGGGTTCTTTGGAAAAGGCCATGATGGTTTAAGGTGAAAGCTGCTTGGAGGTTATCAAGGATAAATTTAATGGAGTGGTAAATCTTTGTACGCTCCCTTATTGAATTGCAAGGTCCTAGATAAAACTTCTTGTAAAACAACAGTCATGTCACCACTGCAGTATGTCACCTCTGCTGGGACATAATCCTGAAGGGATATTGATCTTCTTTGGTTTCCCTTAGAAGATGTACCTTTATGCATTACAAAAGATTGTCCTGTTGGGAGCCTTTTGTCTTGAGGATAGCCCTTGTGAGGGTGCCTTTTTTATTAGCACAGTGGCCTAAAGATCTTAGGCCAAATAGTTGTTCTTGGTAGAATGGGCTTGGTTCACCACAGTTAAAAGGCTATTTAAGAACCAGATGGTGCACAAAACAAGTTTCCTACAACACAATTAAACTAATAAGTAAAAAATGTCTATATTGAATGACAATTTAAACGGTTAAGGAAATGCACAGCAATAAAGATACAGTAAAACAAAAAGTTAGGGATCCTCTAATCAATGAGAGACATTTTATTAATTTTCTTTAGTTGTGATTACAACGCTCACTAAGACGCGATACAAGGTTCAAATAAGTTCAAAAATTACAGACTTTGATAGCTATTCAAGCTTCCAAGACTTGCAAAGTTTGAATTTGTTGAATTCGAGCATGTACTCTAGTGGCTGTTTCTGGGATACCGGGAGTAGTTCCTCTATTTTTCCTTGAACTTTACAGAGTTCTTTTCTATGGCTCTATGTCTTTTCTAGAAATCCGAAAAAATGGCGATGAATGCCTGAATCAAAGATCAATGAGTCCAGAATCTGTCCCTTTAACAAGGATTTCCTCCTTCTTTTATAGTGAAGCTCTAAGGTTTCGGGGTACCGGTGATTTCTCCCTTTTGCCCTTTAAAGTTCGTGCTGTGTCAGCTTGCTCAGGGGCTGGTCATTTCCCTTTTTCCCATAACTTCTTTCTTTTGGTGCGACCAAGTTGAAAGCCCCATAGCTGTTTTTCTATTTCAGGCTCTCCTTAGGTTGCTGATCTTTAGCCATTTGGCCTTTTCTTTCACCCTTCCAGTTTTTGGTTGCACTCCATTCTTGTTATTTTCTCTAATAGTTGGAGTCTATATACTACTGGGTTGAAAGCTCCCTTCTAGTTGCTTCTTTTATGGTTTTCCCATTCTGGGGACCTTGGGGCATAGCCCCTTCGTTCATGCATGTTTTGCTTTTGTACTTTCTGATCCCACTGCACGTCTGGCGCATGAGACTCGCATGCTCTTTGTCTTTTATCCCTCTTTTGAATTTGCTTTATACTGTGTTGCGCATCCCATGGATCTCCGGACTCTGGTGACTTCTGGGATCCTAGCCCAGCTCTTTGGACTCTTTTTGGTTTATTGATCCTGGGCGGCTGGGCTTTTACTTTATGTATTTAAATTTTGTCCTTCCATAGGTCTTTGGATCTCCCATCCTTTTCTTCTTCTTCTTTTTTTTCTTTTCTTCATTACGTGAGCCCAGCCCCTTTTTTACTTTCTTTAGGCTCATTTCCATGAAATTGGCCCAATGTGTTATTTCTTTGGGCCTTAGACTGTGAGCAAATTTGAACCTCAACATTTAACCCCCCGAGCTCATGGGTTGCCTGCAGCCCATGAGTGAGTAATTGAGTTTCTGTAGGATTCTTCCGTCCTGATCCTTTTTCGGGGATTTTGATCTTTTATTTTCAGTTTTTTGGTATCCTGACCCCCCCCTTTTTTTTGGCTTCCTTCTCTTGTAACTCCTTCTTTTTACATAGGACGTGGTAGTTGAGTTATAGAACTTCCACCACCTACTTTTATGTTTCCCATAACTTTCATTAATAACTGTTGATAACTTCTTCCTCTTTAAATTAAATTTCTGGCAACTGGCGCGTCTTTCCACATATTGTCTTTTCCAACTGCTCTTTGTGTCTCTTTTTTTTTTTTTAGGCGTTTCACATTATCTCCTTTTTTTATCTCTCTGAATCTTCCATCCAATCTTCTTCTCGATCAGTCTGGTTGCTTCCTGCTTTCCCCTTAATTCCCTTTGCTTTCAAGATACTCATTGTCTCAATAGCTTTTTCTTCTTTTCGAAAAAGAAAGGAGCGTACTCCTAGCCCCTTTAAAGGTGAAGGTTCCTCTAGTTCTGCACAAGATGAGTCTCATGAGGTCATTGGGCGTCCTGCCCTTCCCTTGCGAGACCCCTGGTATACGCCTAGCTTATTCTTTCCTTAGGTGTCCCATGGTGAGGCCCCTCCATCTACTCATGCCTGGGTATTTTCTGGTCAGGAGGGTTTCATTGGTTCTGCTCAAGTCCCAGACCTTAGGGAGATTTTTGATCTCCAGATCAGGTGGGGGCTTCGAGAGGTGGTCCCCATCTTTTTCGATTTTATTGCTGGAAAGATCCAGGGCTGGCCCATCTGGGTGGATAAGGAACTCTCTGACGAGGAGTTTGTGGGTTGCTTGGAGCATGCTGGTATCCTAAAGGCAGTAGCGATTTCCAGGAATCTCGAGAGTTTTAGAGACGCCAAGGGTCTTAGGCATTTGGTACGCCGTTGGTGTCCTGCTTTGCACACCTATTCTTTTTCTGTTGGCGAACTGACTATCACTCTGGAGGATGTGGTCAGTAATTTTCTCCTTCCGGTACTTGGGGATGAAAACCCCTTTGGTATTAATCTTTCTGACGAGGATCTCAAGGTAGAAGAAAAGTTGTTTGCTCACTTTGGTGGGTGTACTACTTCTCCTGGTGGGAAACCAACCAGGATGGGTAGGTGGGTCATGAATCTTTCGCGTGAGAAAGATAAGGAAGCTAGGCGGGCTGGGTTCCTCGCATTCTGGCTTAGCAAGTTTCTATTCAGTGAGTTCCCGAGGTACGGGATCAAGTCTAATCTCTTTCCATTGGCGATTAGGTTGGCTCAAGGAGTTCAATATCCTCGAGCCCCCATGTTTTTAGGCCATGTTTATTCTCAACTGGATCAGCTTCATGGAGATGAAGCCGAGGGTGACTCTTGTTATGTAATCACTTCTTCTCTTCACTGCGCCATCCTTTAGGTATTTATGTGGGATCGGTCTTTGGTCACTTTAGCAAAATGCAGAAATTTAAAGTTTGTAAAAGATAAGTTTCAGGGATCCCCTGACGTGGTTAAAGGGCTTTATGGCAGTTCAATTAACAATCATCCTATTATTTTCCGTTGGCTCAGCCTGAAAGGTGGTAATCTTAACCTGGTTGAGTTATTTGATCAAGCAGGTCATTTGCGTTGGCGTTCTCCCCAGGAGTTTGGCCCCGGTTTGTTTGTGATTCTGTATTATCTCCTTTTCTGACTTCTACAGGAAGTACTTTTGATTTGCGTTATGGTGACGAGGGTAGCCTAGCCTACTTAGCTTGCATTAGCCCTTCTTGGCTTCCTGTGCCTTCCTTAAGCGGTCCTCGGTACACTCATTACTCGGCGCACCGAGTACTTCGGCAGTTCGGTTTCGACCAAGATATTCCCCCGGTGTTTAATGACACAGTACCATCCCTTCCTTCTTTGGATCCTTTTATGAGACTCTAGGCCTTCTCTTACTGGTCACAAAGGAGTCTTCAGTTCGTAGTGCCCAACTTTCAGAGAGGAGTTTTTGCCTCCAGTGGTTATGCTGACTATTGGAGAAGAGTGCAGAAATCCTTTGTTGACTATGCTGGTTCTGACATAATCGGAAAAGTCTCCAACCCTGACATCTCTTCTGCCCCAACATCCAACAAGCGTCTGTCTCTACCTACTGCTGGTATTGTTCTACTGCCATGAGTAGTAAGACAGTTTTCGCAGAGTGGCATGCTTCTAAGGGAGGTTGGATGACTTATGCGCAGGATTTTCCAGAAACTTGGTCAGGATGTGATCTTATTGTCGGTGCTTCTGCTGGGGTACCAATTAAGAAAAGGGCAGTAGAGGCCATAAGTGCTATGACTCCCGTTGGCATGAGTAAAGGGAGAGCAATCAGACAGGAAAAATTGAAAGAGGCTGCAGTTGAGGAGAGTGTGGAGGGCGCTGGCCCTAAGATAAAAAAGAAGAAGACTGGGAAACCTCAGAAACAGTTGGTGCTTGCTGAGGAAACAGAAGTTGAGCAACCTTTGGCCATAAGGAGTCGGGTGAAGACTAAGGTAGAGTCTTCTTTTTCCCAGGTTTTCCTGTGAGTTCTTCAGTCTATGGTTCTCTGGGACCCTCTGGACATACTTGTAGTAAACAACTGAGGCCCGGAGACCCTATTGAGAGAGAGAAGGGCAAGACCTCTTTCCTTCTTTTCTCTTTTATGTTGCAGTTTGTTGTTATTTTTTTTTTTTGAACAGATGAGTGGTTGTCTTCTCTGCAGTCCAAGCGTAAGTTGGATCTTAAGAAAGGTAGAAGCCAATCATTTGGTGAAGATGTGGTATGGTTTTCCTTCATCCATGCCTTCTGCCATTTGCTTTTACCCATTTTTCCAGTGCTGTGTATTCGTGATGCCCCATTACTTATGCTTTTTTTTTTGTTCATGTTGCCATCCTTTCTTTTCTTCAAGTGGAAGTTTCTCCCCCCATGGTTGGTGAGACTTTGGAAGAAGGAATGGTTGCAGCTGCATCTCAGGGTACAGAAGATGAGGCCCCTAGTGGTGGCATTGCTGGGGAGACCGGGTAGCAAATGCAGGATGTCCAGGCTACCCAGGATCCTGAAGCTCCCGAACTTTCTGCGTCCTAAGGTCCTCGATCTGAGCAGACTCTTGGTCCCATTAGGACTGTGTTACCTCAGACGGGGTTAAGTACAAAAACTTTGGGAGGCGCATCTCCACCCAGACAAACGAGTGAGCCTTATTCTTTTATAATAGTGCTTAATTCTATTTCCTTTGTATCCTTTTTCTCTATCTCCCTTCTTTGAGTTCTCTTTTTCCTTTTCCTTTCCAAGCCAAGCCATTGTGAGATCTGCCTCTGGCGCTGCTTCTTCTTTGGAATCAGAGGATTTTGAAGGTGGGTGTTGATCACTCTTATTGCGCTTCCTTTTCTTTCTTCTTTTTGTGCCTTTCTCCTGTCCTTTTTTTTTTTATGGCAAAGCCCCCTGCATCCTTGCCCTCTTTTAGTCACTTTGCTGAGGCTGCCTCACCTTTTCTTCAACTTGCTATGTGTTCTTTCTCAGAGTCCTCCAAGGAACTAGAGGAACAAGAGGAGAAGGCTTTGACCCAAGGGGCTGATATTGATATCTCCTCTGTCCCATTTTACTTTCTTTTTTCTCCTTCCTCCTCTCTTCTCTTTTTTTTTTTTAAAAAAAAAAACTAAGTCTGTTTCCCCTTCCTTTCTTTTGGAGGAGTTGATACTGTTGTCAGAGATCCTAAGCTTGTGATTCCTGAGGGTGTCTTGAGATCTGCTCAGGTTGCTAATCTTCAAACTACCCAAAGGGTTAAAGGTTCCCCAGCCCCTTCAGGTAGTGATGCAACAATGGGGGAGGCTCCTGGAGTGGCTGTTTTAGATCCTATTTCAAGGCTCACCACCTTTTTGGCTCGCTTTGATCTCCTGGAGTTCAATAGCCTCCCTGCTAGCCACTTTCATCGCTTTGGGCCTTCCTATGGCAGTTTTTTGCACTTCTCTGTGCCCATGGAAGGCCTGCCTTTGCTAGAAGGGCTGTTCAAGAGTTACGGGGATTTCACCATTGGTTTCAAAGGAGGTGTGTTTTGGGGGAACATTTTGATAGAGTTGCTGTGTGCCGTGTTGATTTCCTTGAGAGATTCTTCGCTAGACTCTTTATCTGAAGAAAAGCTCTTGGAGTGGAGGGGAGTGGTGCAGGATCTTTTAGAAGCCAAGTTCAACTTGTTCGTCTTGCTGGAGTACCTGTGATCGTTAGCTCATACGCATTTCCAGAGGCAAGCTTCTAAATGCATTGATGCCGAGATTGCTGCTACTGAGGAAGTTTTAGCTCATGCTCACAAGACTTTGCAAGACTTGAAGATTAAAAGGCAAAGGGTTCTCTCTTTTTCAGCTGTTCCTGCTCTTTCCCTAAATGGTTCTTTGTGGGCTAGCCTTATCTCTTAGCCTGTTCTCCTTTTCTTTCTTTCTTTTTTTTTTGCTAGTCTAGATGTGTATGGACAATTTGGGGTTGTATAAGTTTCTATCTTTTTGTTTGAACATTACTTCTGGCCCCTTTTTTTTTTCTACATAGACCTGTACTTGTGTTTTGAGATTGCTTCTAAGTATTTGTGTTTCAAGATTGCTTCCAATCCTTCTTGATGGTATGTGGATCTTCTAAGTATTTGTGTATATATATATATATATATATATATATATTTTTTTTTTTTTTTTACATTGTCTTTCTTTCTTTGGTACTGAGTCATGGGTCATGATTCCCATAAATCTTACTGTAGGTTCCAGACCAGGTACCCCTTTTTTGTTGCGCAAGAACTGAACTGGGTACACTGGGCGATTTCTCTTTTCCCCTTCCTTTTGTCCCAGTTCATGAGCTTAGCAAGTTTTTTTTTTTTTTAGTCAAGTACTGGGCTAGGTATCCTTAGCATTTGCCTGGGATCCCAGATCATGTATTTGAAACTTAACTGTTTGCAACTATCTGTGGGGGGATCCTGGGTCATGTATTCAAAAAGATTTTTTTTTTTTAGATATCCTCTCCTGATTCCGTCCGTGTTAGGACTTTGCAATACTTAGGATTTAATAACTGAAAAGAAAATAAAGAGAAATTTCATTAAATTAAAACACAATCATCATTCAAGGAACATAGCAAATCCAACAAAGATAGCAAGGATCACAGAGTGTCCCTCTACCATGTGTTCCTAAAAAAAATTACTTAAGTGATGATTCATAATATATAAAAAAAAAGAGAAAGCCCCCTTTTTTTTTTAACAAAAAGAAAATACTTAGCGAGTTGGAGAGTTGGCAAAAAAAAGATCCCGGCATACTGAGACCTCTCCCCTCTTATGCATAGTTCTGTTTTAGCCACTTCCCATTTATGGGCTCTGTCAGAATCGTCTCATCTTCCTTTATAAGGTAGTAATACCCACTATGTGAGCCTCTCTGATGATGTAGGGTCCTTCCCACTTTGGGGCAAATTTGGAGGGTCCTAGTAGGTTCCTCCTCACATGCTCTGTTGCCCTTCAGTGAAAGCTCTTGGGCATACTGCTTGTGCGTATGCTCTAATCATTCTTTGCTGGTACCTCTGGCTTCTTCTCTTGGCTAGTTCTCTTTCTTCTTCTACCCCCTCAAGGTCTGTTAGTCTTCTTTCATTGTTTGTGCCCTCGGTATCCTCCTGACTTTCTTTAAGTACTACTCTTGGTGTGGGAACAATTAATTCCACTAGGCTGATGGCTTCTGTTCCATAGACCAGGGAGAATGGTAAGAATCATGTGGTTGTCTTCATAGAGCTCCTGTATGCCCAAAGTACATCTGCCAAGTGGTCACTCCATTTTCCTCCATACTCCCACTTCATCTTCTTAAAGATCTTCAATATCACCCTGTTAGTGGCCTCTGCCTGGCCATTTCCTTGTGGGTAGTTTGGCGTAGATCTCCCATGCTTGATGTAATAAGCCTCAGTCAACCCCTTCATGTCTTTGTTTATGAATGGGGTCCCGTTGTTACTAATCAACTTCTTGGGGATCCCAAACCTTGTTATAATATGCCTTCGAATGAAGTTTGTTACAGCTGCTCCAGTGGCCTTTTTCAAGGGGATAGCCTCTACCCATTTTGTAAAATACTTGGTAGCTACCAAGATCCATATGTAACCATTAGATCAAGCCCCCAAGTGTGAAAAGGCCATGGCGTTGTCATGTCCTGTAACATATTCGGGTGAGTATGGATTGCATCTTCGAGGACTTGACATGCGTAGCAGGTCTTGACTAGCTCCTTAGAGTCCCTTTTCATTGTTGGCTAGTAGTACCCCAACAGTAGTAACTGTTTATAAAGCCTCATTTTTCCTGAGTGACTTCCATAATCACCGGAATTGACTTCCCTGACTACTTCCTTGGCTTCCCTTGGCCCTAGGCATCTTAGGGGGTCCCCACTGTATCCCTTTTTGAATAAGATCCCGTTTTGCAAGAAGTATCTGACTGCGAGTTTCTTGAGCTGGTGGGCCAGTGTTCTGTCAGCTGGTAGGGTCCCTTAAGCCAAGTATTCCATGAAGGGAGTCCTCCAATCTTCTGTAATAAATACAGTGTAGCTCTCTTCCTTGTCCACTGAGAATTGATATTCTTGACATTTTTCCTGTATAGTTGCTGTCTCTTTGTTCATATTAGGCCAGTAGTATCCCATGCATTGCATTCTTCTATATAGGCTGATCTTTTCTAAGGTCCCGCAGACTTGGGCATGCAGCTCTTCCAATCTTAATTTCCTTCTTTCTCGTTAATACATCTAGATAGGATCCCTCCAGGCAGTCTCTTGTATAGTTCTCCTTCTATTAAAGCCTAGTCCCTCAGTTCTTTGACACTCCCTCTGGATCCTGTTTCTTTCATTTTTTCTTTCACTTCGCTCTTCCAATCCCATTGTTTGGATTCTCCTAGGGATATCTTTTGGAGGATTTTTAGGATAGAATATTCCTGCCTTCCTATCCTAACCAGCGTGTCCCTTCCTTTGAATGGCACTTGGGATCCCAGGGTAGCCAGCGCATCAGCAAACCTATTTTTGCTTCTCTGCGTGTACTCTATACTAAAGGTCTGGAATTTTTGCTCCAGCCTTTGCACCCAAGTCTTGTAGGCTGCTAGACTTTGTTCCCTTAGTGCAAAGTCACCTTTCACCTGGGAAACTACAAGATTGGAATCTCCCAGCACTCTCATATGTTTTACCCCTATACTGAGTGCCATAGTTAACCCAGTCAAGTATGCCTCATATTCGGTTGCATTATTAGAATAAGAGAACCCAAGCTTGAAAGATAAGGGTATGGTGTCCCTGTCCTCACAACTTAGTACAACTCCCACTCCATTCGAGGTCGTTGTGGCTGACCCATCGATCTCATTGTCCATTTCTTTCCTGGGATCCCTGCCACTGCTACCTCACCCGGGATCTCTTCACTTAGTGAGCTTTTTTCCTTTCTTGGGAACTGTGCTAGGAGGTCTGTTATGGCTTGACTTTTGACAGCCTTAGGGGTCCTGAGGCATATGTCATATTGAGAGAGCAAGACCAGCCACTGTGCTATCCTCCCTGTTAGGAGAGGTTGATGCAGAAGTGCCTTTATGGGGTGTGACTTAGTTACCAAAAGGATCTGATGGGCTGAGAAATACCTCTTCAACCTTTGGAATGCGTAAATAACCACTAGGCAGGCTTTTTCTATCTTGGGATACCTGGTCTCGGCATCCTTGAGTGTCCTACTTACATAATAAATAGGCTGCTTATTCCCATCATCATCTTCTTGTGCCAACAGGGCTTCTATTACTTAGGCATTTGATGCTAAGTACAATAACAGGGGTCGCCCACGTACTGGTGCCTGGAGAGTGGGTAAATGATTCGTAATCTGCTGAATCTTTTGGAAGGCTTCCTGCTGCTCCATTCCCCAGGTGAATTCGATTCCTTTCTTTAACAGTTTGGATAAGCCACTTATGACTAAAGCTAGTCCTGGCACAAATCTCCTAATATAGGAGACCCTTCCTAGGAAGCCTTTGAGCTCCCTCACTGTTGTTGGTCTTTTCCTTTTGGCAATGGCTGCAGTTTTGGCTGGATCTACACTTATGCCTCTGTGATGTACTAAAAACCCGAGGAACTTCCCCGCAGATACGCCAAAGGCGCATTTCATGGGGTTCATGCATAGTTTGTATTCTCTGCATCTTTTGAAAACCTGTTCAAGTACCTGAAGGTGTCCTATCCTAGTTTTTGACTTGACCACAATATCATCCACGTAGTCTTCCATTTCCTTATGCATTATGTCGTGGAAGATGGCTGTCATGGTTAGCTGGTACGTAGCCCCTGCATTTTTTAGGCCAAAGGTCATCACAGTGTAATAAAAATTCTCAATTGGGGTCCTGAATGCTGTCTTTTTAGCATCTTTGGCAGCCATGTGAATCTGGTTGTACCCACTATATCCATCCATAAACGAAAACATAGAATTTCCCGCGGCTGAATCCATAAGGAGGTCAATATTAGGCAGAGGGAACTCATCTTTTAGACATGCCTTGTTCAGGTTGCGAAAGTCCACACAGCAACGAATCTGGCCATTCTTTTTCTTCACAGGCACTATGTTGGAAAGCCATTTGGGATGCTGAATGGGCTTGATAAAACCAGCTGCCAGTAGCTTCTTGACTTCTTGGGTTATCTGAACTTCTACATCAGTGTGAAAGACCCTGGTTGGTTGGATTACTAGTTTGACTCCTGGGTCCATGTTGAGAGCATGGACCACCATTCTAGGATCTAGACCAGGCATCTCGTCATAGGTCCATACGAACACATCCATGTATTCTTTGAGTAACGCCACCAGTGGCTCCTTTTCTTATGCTGTCGATTGTCCACTGATAAAAACAGGCTTCTGGGATCCCAGCTCAGCCCTCAAGTTTATTTCCTGCAATTCTTCCTCAGGCTAGATTTATGTCTCTTTAACTGGTTCCTCTAGGACCTCCTCTTGAGCTACCATGCATTCTGGTGGTCCGGGACCCTCCTGCACGATGCACTCAGGTCTTGCGCACCTTCATAAGTGGTAAATTAATCTTCCTCCAGGTTCCCGTACTACTACACATTCTCGGGATCCTGAGGTGCTGGGTTCCCCCTTTTGCCTTTTTCTCTTTAGGAGATCTCTCAAGTCGTGGGTACCTCCTCCTTTTTCTTTTTCCAAGATAAGTGCTCATGGTGTCCCTGGCATGGGACTTTCATTGTCCGGTTCTAACTCATCATAGAACATTATTTCCACAAAGTTTACTTCTCCCTGACTGAAAGAGTTATGATTGGTAGGGATCCTTACAGGCCTCCCATTCAATCTCCCTTTAACACACTGATGGTACATGGACGGTATAAGGCGGTGCTTATGGAAACATAGCCGACCCAGTAGCACATGGTAGGACACCTCTGAGTTGATTACATGAAATCTGGTCTAGCCTACTATTGGCCCCACTCTTAGGGCCAGCTGTACGTATCCCTCGGTTGATTCTGCTGATCCTCCAAATCCGGTTATCTCCATGGGAGTTCCTAGGATCCTCCTTCCAGCTAGGCCCATGGCTTCTAGGGTGCTCAGGGCTATGAGATTGAACAATGCCCCTGTGTCTACCAGTGCTCTTTTGATTTGGACACCATTTATGGTGGCTTCTAGATGAAGGGGTCTATGGTGGTCTGGATGCTCAACCTCTATGTCCTCATCAGCGAAAGTTATGGCGTTGGTTATCTTCAAGAAAGCTCGGCTAGCATGTGATTCTGCTGTGAAACATTCCATTCCTGAATCTGCTACTATAGTCATGAGAGACTCCGTGGCCACCCTTCTTGCTTCTGGTCCAAATCCAAGTTGGTTGAATAATGATCTGAACTTGGGGTTCTTCTGGAGGGTTCTGACTGTGAGCGGGTGGAAGGATCCTTCAGACTCTTCTGCTTCTGCTGGGTTCCTATGGTTTAGCATGGCTACACCCCCTTCCCTTTGTGGTTGGGCAAGGGGTTCCTTTGTACCTCTGACTCCTTCTGAGTGAGTTCCAAGGTCCCTTCTCTTAGCTTCTTCTAGAAGAGCCTGCAGAGGGTCCAGCAATCCTTGGTGGAATGCTTGACATAATTATGAATTCTGCAAAACAAGGGATTTTTTCTTTCTTCCTCGGTTGGTGGTCTGGACACAGTGAATGGCTTAACCACTCCATCCCCGATCCATTTGTCTAGGACATGGTTTAACTTTTCTGCGGTACATGGGATTGCCGGTGGTTCCTCGAACACTTTTCCGTCAGGCCTTTTTCTTTTTTCTCCCACTGATGCTGTCATGGCTTGGGGTATCGGCATTCTCTTTGCCCTCATAGTTTGTGCTGTCCTTCTAGTTTTCTGTAGCAGATCGGCGAACTGTGTGATACATAAATTTTCAAGGTTGAGTCTATAATTGAAAAGCATGTTAGATATGCAAGCCTTTACGAGTTCTTTTTTCTTCATGGTCCCCATAACAATCTAGGGATACATCTTCAAATCTTTTGATGAACTGGATGGGATCCTCTCCAGGCCTTTGCCTTACCATCTAAAGGCTTTGGAAATTGACCTTGTCCTCGCCCGGGTAATATTTTGCACAAAATCTCTCCATCATCTCATCCCAGGTTTTAATGGACCCAGGTCTCAGTGTGGTGTACCAAGTGTACGCTCTGTCCACTAAGGACTTAGCAAACTCTCTTAGACATAGCTCTCGATCTCCTGCATAGGGGCCCATGGTATGGACAAACCTATTCACGTGTTCCACGACATTGCCATTTCTTCCATCAAAAGGATGGAACTTTGGGGGTTCGTAGCCTTTAGGGTATGGCTTGCCAAGAAGTTCTGGTGGGAATGGGGGATCCCGAGAAAATTGCTTAGGGATTCCCGAAAGTTTTTCTCTTTCTTGGTCCAAGAGGGCATTAATATCTGCCAGTGTCAGGTATTGAGGGTTAGTTCCTCCTCCCATTGTTGACCCTCCTTCTGGCTGGGTCCTATCTTGGTTGCCCACAAGAGGGGCATTGTCTCTGATTTCCTGAGTCTTGCTTTCTTTGAGAAGTCGGACTTCTTGCTGCAAATCTTTCAACATTGCAGTCATTCGAGCCATGGGGTCTGGCTCCTGTCCTGCATTCCTTTGTTCCGATACGGCCTCCTGCTCTGTCAGGGGGACCTCGCCCCTTTGTCTAGAGGCCACTTCATTTTCTCCCTCGGGCTCAGAGGCTGCGGGTGGCATATTAGCACCTTTGCTGTTCCTTGGTCTCGAAGGCATGTTCTGTGAAGGGATTGCTTCTTCCCTTTTCTTTACCCAGTCCCTAGTGGAGTCGCCAAAATGTGAGGGTGCCTTTTTTTTTAGCATAGTGGCCCAAAGATCTTGTGCCAAATAGTTGTTCTTGGTAGACTGGGCTTGGTTCACCGCAGCTAAAAGGCTGTTTAAGAACCAAGTGGTGCACAAAACAAGCTTCCTACAACACAATTAAACTAATAAGCAAAAAATGTCTATATTGAATGACAGTTTAAACGGTCAAGGAAATGCACAGCAATAAAGATACAGTAAAACAAAAAGTTAAGGATCTTCTAATCAATGAGAGACATTTTATTAATTTTCTTTAGTTGTGATTACAACGCTCACTAAGACGCAATACAAGGTTCAAATAAGTTCAAAAATTACAGACTTTGATAGCTATTCAAGCTTCCAAGACTTGCAAAGTTTGAATTTGTTGAATCCGAGCATGTGCTATAGTGGCTGTTTCTGGTATACTGGGAGCAGTTCCTCTGTTTTTCCTTGAACTTTACAGAGTTCTTTTCTATGGCTTTATGTCTTTTCTAGAAATCCGAAAAAATGGCGATGAATACCTGAATCAAAGATCAATGAGTCCAGAATCCGTCCCTTTAACAAGGATTTCCTCCTTCTTTTATAGTGTAGCTTTAGGGTTCCGTGGTACCTATGATTTCTCCCTTTTGCCCTTTAAAGTTCATGTTGTGTCAGCTTGCTCAGGGGTTGGTCGTTTCCTTTTTTCCCATAACTTCTTTCTTTTGGTGCGACCAAATTAAAAGCCCCATAGCTGTTTTTCTATTTCAGGCTCTCCTCAGGTTACTGATCCTCAGCCATTTGGCCTTTTCTTTCACCCTTCCAGCTTTTGGTTACACTCCATTCTTGTCATTTTCTCTAATAGTTAGAGTCCATATACTACTGGGTTGAAAGCTCCTACCCAGTTGCCTCTTTTATGGTTTTCCCATTCTGGGGACCTTGGGGCACAGCCCCTTCGTTCATGCATGTTTTGCTTTTGTACTTTCTGATCCCACTGCATGTCTGGCGCATGAGACCCGCATGCTCTTTGTCTTTTATCTCTCTTTTGAATCTGCTTTATACCGTGTTGCACATCCCATAGATCTCCTGACTCTGGTGACTTCTGGGATCCCAGCCTAGCTCTTTGGGCTCCTTTTGGTTTATTGATCCTGGCCAGCTGGGCTTTTACTTTATGTATTTAAATTCTGTCCTTCCATGGGTCTTTGGATCTCCCATCCTTTTCTTCTTTCTTTTTTTTTTTTTCTTTTCTTCATTATGTGAGCCCAGCCCCTTTTTAACTTTCTCTAGGCTCATTTCCATGAAATTGGCCCAATGTGTTATTTCTTTGGGCCTTAGACTGTGAGCAAATTTGAACCTCAACAGCCCTGTGCAGGTGTTTTCCCCTTGTTCCTCTTCTCTGCCGAAGAAGTCATTTTCTACTTACTAGTGGTACTATTATAAGTTATTTGCTCCTCTTCCTACCAAGAATAAGCAAAATGAATTTCTGTTGAATGCTTATTTTGAAAAATGTTTTTGTTAAATACATGAAATGGCATGAAGCAAATGCTTTTGTAATAAATGGATGAAATGGGATAATGATATGTCTTTTGAGACAAAATGGAGTCAAAAAGATCATCAGATGTGGTTGATACAAATCGATCAAGGTTCTTGGCTTGACTAAAACCACATGGAATTGGAAGGATTTTGGCATTAATCAGGTTTAAAGTCTTGGAGACGGAAACTTCCTTGGGGGTACTAATTTCTCTAGGTTCCAGACTCCTAAAGAACTTAAACTTGACTGGCTGACCAAAGGGATGGGTAGTGATTCCTTCACTATCCGTGAAGAAAGGATACAACATACACATGAAAGGGTTTCCTAAGATGACCCTATCTATCATATTCTTAACAAGGACAAATGTTGTCTTGAAGCATGTGTTGTCCTGGCACACATGAGTTTTTGGGATTTTGAATTCTATCTGCATTTTTCCACCACTTGCGAATGTCAGTCTCTCCTTGGTCTTTTTGAAATACTTGGAGGGAATGATTACTTCTTGAATGCAGTTGAGATCAGCACTTGAATCTATTAGGGCTATAACCTCAAATTCAAAATCTTTGCTGATGACAATCCTGATTTTGGAATGCCATTTTTGGAAGTTAATCCTACTGATGGTATCTAAGAACTTTTCACTGGATTGCTCTTGGACCATATCAGCTGTAGGGTTAACTGTTTCATCAACTTCATCATCAGAAGGGTTCTGACATGAGGAACCTTCCTCATTGCCTTGATGAGAATTGTTTTCCAAATGTTTAACTCTTTGATCAAGGAAATTGTGATCAACCCTAAGAATGGTTAGTTCTTGTTTAAGGGTTCTAACCTCAGACTTTGTTTCCTTGATTTCCTTTTGAAGGTCGTTGACCGTAACTTCCTTCTTGGATTTGGTAAACCTATTGTAGATCTTTTCTAGGTCTACTTTGGGTTCCTGAATCCTTGGTTCGGGTTATTGGTTTCCTTAACTAAGGTTTCATGGAATTTGCTAAGCTTCTGAGCTTTGATGACAGAGTCTTCTATCTCTTCTATAAGATCTAGAAGAAGCTCTTTTTGCTTACCGAGAACATTGATAGTTCTGTTCCTACAGCAACTATCTTTGCATAGGATAGGTGCATCTGGGCCACTAGAGGTGCTTGATGAGGCTCTAGAGGGTTCAAAAGATGACTAGTTTAATTGGTGGATCTCATTGTCACTAGAACTACTGAATGACTCACTTTCTGTGTGGTCGAGTTCAAGGAGTTTGAAGATTTCATCCTTACTGGTTTTGTCACTAACAAGGGTGTTGATAAGGGATTTGGCCTTAGCTTTATACTCTTTTTTAAAATGACATTTCTTTCCACAGTTGAAGCATTTTCCTGATGCTTTTGGTATGGGTTTTCCTGTGGATTTGGATTTTCCTTTCTTATAGAAATCATTATCTTTGAAGTGGCTGTACTTCTGTTTTCTATAATACTTCGAGGCTATTCTCTTCCTATGGAATTTCTTAGAGGGTTCTTTTCCTCTGTACTTGGATTTCCTTTTAGGGACAACAGAGGGTAAGCCATACTGTGTACAAAAGTTTCCTACTTCGTACTTGGCTTAACTCTTACTGGCTTGGTTTTGGATTTTCAAATCTCTGCACATCTTCATCCCTTCACTTTGAATGATGCTAAAGATGTCTTCATATGTTAGGTTATCATAATCTATGACACCTAAGGGGTTGCAAAGGGTTTCTTTGACCTTTTCGCTGAACAGTCTGGGTAAGTCATTGATAAACTTCTCCTTCCATAATGGAGAGTTACAATCGCTTCTGTGCATGACTCTGGTGGTAAAGACATCTTCATACCACCTATAGTCTCCAAGGGTTTTACATCTAAGGTTACTCAACTGGTGGTAAATCCTAGATGTGATGTTGCTAGGTTTTCCTATAAAGTGTTTCATGATTGTATAGATCAGGGTGACTCCGTTGAGAATACCTCTACCTATGCGTTCATCAAAGATGGGGGTTCCTTCCTCATCTTTTTGGATTGCATTCTTAATGTCTTCTCTAGACTCTTCTGTTATGTAGTTGTTCCACAATTGTAGAAGTTTTCCTGTGAATCCTAAAGCTATGAGCTCTATGACCTCTGTGTGGGGATGTCCTTCATTTAGGTAGTTATTGGCTACCATGGTCATATGCTGGATCTTGTTTAAGATTTCCTGTTCTGTTAAACCATCTATGTTCCACTTATAGAGTTTACCAGAAAATACTGAGAATTGATTGCTAACATTCCTCTCCGAGAACTAAAGGTCAGGGGGTGTTGATTTGGGGTACCAATTCTTGGTTAAGCTGGTTGGGTTTACTTTGGAGTGGTAAAGCCTATTTACCTGTAAACCACGAAACTGGTCTTCTAGTTGTCCTATCTCCTTTTCATTTTCAGATGAGGTTCTACTAGAACTACTAGAGGCTGTGTGGATTTCTAAGACATTAAGCTGGAGGGCTTTGCTAGTTGAGATAATGTCTGAAAGGGTGATTGGTTCCTTCTTCACAAGTTCCTCAAGCTTCTAGGTGACTATTTCTAAGGTTGTTTTGTCCTTAGGCCTAAGACTGGTTTGCCTAGTTGTGGGAAACTTGACTAAAGATTTTTCTAAGGTTTGGATAGGTTTGCTAGGGTTTCCTGGCTGAAGGACAACCTTGTTTTCTATCATTTCTTCTATCCTATCAAGCTGTTTTCCTATGAGTCCTAGACACTGGTTAGTGTAGTTGTTTTGCTCTATAACCTTCTTGACTGGTTTCTCTTCACTGGTTGGAACCTTGAAGGAAGAGGCAACTATATTACTTCCACGGTGTTTGAAAGTTATGGCTTCTAGGGGTGGATGACTGGATCTAACAACTTCCTTGTTGTCTTCTTTGGTCCAGTTGGTTTTGGTAATGACACAAGACTTTTTATGCCACTCAAAATGGTTCTCAAAGTATTCAAAGAAAGGGACATTGCCGAATATCTCTTTCATGAATTCTTTCCATTTTTCCAAAACTTCTTTCTTTTACTCTCTAGTATGGTTGGCTCTATAGGCTTCTCTTGTGACTCTGTTTTTTTCAGAATCAAATTCCTTTCCTAAGGCTATTAGGTCAGGGGTGAAGTCTTTCCTTATAACCATGAGTTGGTGATCTATTGGAGGATCCTAGGGTTCTTGCTGAGATGGATGTTCCATATCAGTCCCAGATGGGGTTGGAGGGGATTGACCGCGGTTATCTTCTTCATCGACAACTGAGTCTTGTTTGGCTGTGGAGTAAGGGGTGCTATCTTGGGATTTGGTTTGGACACCTTGGAGCTCTAGTCCTAAATCTCTTCTAGACTTTGGAAAGGGTACTAGAGGTCTAGTTGAGCTATACTGGGATGTAGATCTGTCATTAAGAAGGATAGGTGACTGCCTAATGGGTGGGTGTAGATCTATTGGGGATCAAAAACCTGGATTCATTGTAGTCTAAAGGTGTTCTAAACCTAGACTGGTCAAAACTTAGTCTAATCGTACCGTCGGCTAGTTGCTGGACAAAATCAAAGTCTGGATTCTGGGTTGGATTTTGGATCTGGAGAGTATAGTTTTCATTCTCTAGAGTCCAATTGGTGGGGAATGTGACCTCGGACTATTTCAAGGTTTTGGGTACCTGAATCTTGGATCTAGCGTTTGTGGTTTGGATGAGAGTGGTTTCTCCCATCTTTCTCTTTTCAAGTGCTTGAACATTTAAGTTTGTCTTGATGCACTTATAGTACACTTTGTACATCAAGGCTATTTGGTGGACTCCCTGTATCATGAGGGTTCCTTGGGTCTTGATATTAAGGGTGAGAGCTTTCATGACATGAGGGTCATGAAGGCCAACTGTGAAGTTGGGGAAACAGTCGATATGAACTGGTCTACAACTAAGACTAGTTTGAATGGTTCCTAGGAGACTGTCATCGAACCTAATGTGTCGGGTGTATCTAAGGGCCATAAGGATTGAACAATTCAACCCTTCTCTGATCAAAAGTTTAACTCCAACCTGGACTAAACCTATGTGCAAGTAATTGTGTCATTCCTTCCTGTGCGCTAACAGGGCGGATGGTGAAAGCAAGTAGCACGTCTCGTACTCCTTGTTTATACCATAAACTTGTTCTATGGTCTTAACATGGTAATCTGTCTTGAAAGCCTTTTTCAAGGACCATGAAGACTGATAAATCTTGTGGGTGGGTACTTTAGGACTATTCCAATCTCCTAGTTTTAGATCTAGATCAGATAACTTATAAGACTCAGAATTGAGAATTCCATATTCTTGTAGAATCTTAGGGAGGGATGATCTCTGACTGATAGAAGACTTACTTCTAAACAATCTATTCATTGTTTTGGATTAAAAGCCTAGGTTAATCAATAACAACCTAATTACCTTTATCCTCAATAATCTGGATCTAACCTTTAGATCTGAAACAGGGTGTTCTACAAGACAATAGTCTAATCTCATGCAAACTACAACCTCTTGCTGCCACAGTCCTTCACTTTTGCCTCAACACCTCACTCCGGCTAAATAGCTATTCACTCAGGACGCCGAGACTAACTGGGTTGACAAATAGCACAGATCTGGTCTTACTTGTCTCAACAGTACACATCTGCAACAAACTTTAGGGCTAAACACAGAAAATAGAGAAAGCAGATAATTGGGAAATAACTGGTTAACTCAAACAGATAACACAGAATGATAAACAGATAGATTAAGAAGGAGGCTTAGCCTACCAACGATAGAGATAGTAAAAGATGATAAAATAGTAACAAACGAAGAAATAAATGAATGGGAATGGAAGAGTTATCATAAAATAGATGTAAAAAAAATATGGGGAATAGGAGATATATCCATACTAATGATAATGCAAAAAATAACGGATAACTATGGCTGGATATACCACCAACTTGATTGAAACTTAGATGTAACTTACAACACTGATACCAAAAGGGGGTAAGTTACAGACAAAGGGGGAGGCCGATCAGGGCCATATGATTACAAATTGAAAGGCTGACTGAGGCCATAAGGTTACAATTGTGAAGACCGGTTAGGGTGTTACAAATGTAAACTAGGGTTGCCATCTGATTACAATACTCAAGGTTGTAATGAGAAGGAAAGTTGTTTTTGCAAAACATTGCTTAAACATTGCTTGCTTCAAAATGGAACTTGAGCTGCCTTAAATAGACTAGAGGGAGCCTTGGATTCCGCTGAAGATTGCTAAAATTTCGAAAGGTGAAATGCTTTTACTAATATATAAAGGATCTCAACCTCTATATGGAAGAACCAAGCTCGACCTCTAAAGATGAAGGTACCCCAACTCTCCTTGAATATTTTTTGTTATTTCCCTATATGGATGCCTGGAAAATATATATAGCAAAATAAAAGAATCTGTGTCTACTTTATTTATTTAGATAATCAAACTCTTTCCTTCTTTAAATTTGAATAAAAAATGAAAGTCTCACTTATTGTTTAGCCAATATATCTATTTATTTGATTATTACGCTCAGCTGAGGAAAAGGTTAACTGGTTAAGAAATTCCATGTTTTTAAAATTTTCAGTAAGTAAATAGAAACAGGTATATTAACTAATTAATTATAGATATATATATATATATATATATATATATATATATATATATTGCTTATAAAATTTGTTTTATAAGAAAAATAATCATTTAAAAAAAATTCTTTTAGAAGAATATTAAAAGCTAACCACTAATAATATATACATTTTTTTTTGGGTTAAAGAAAAATGAGTTGGGGGCAACTCGCATGGTTACACTATCTGGACATTTCCATACTAGCACTTAACTTGCCTCAGAGCATAATTGGATAGGACACCCACAAAGTGCTGATAGCGTGCTTAAATAATAATATATACATGTATTTACTGTTTACCGCCTATCCTAATAATAAATAAAAAAAATTAAAAACTATTATGTATTTATTCTTTTATTAATCAATATTAAGATAAACACAGCTACACGCCAAAAAAAAAAAAAAAATTGAAATACCTTGCTGCTATGCGTTGGTTTACATCTCCCATTGGACGAAATGGGTAATTAGCCATAATTTCCCAAACATTTAGTTAGTAGTTCTGATTCTCAAACTATATGATTTACTAGCAACTCGAGTCTATTAGACTCGATTTTGGCCTATAAATCGAGCATCAAAGACTCGATTTCTATGCTCTAATTATTTCCGACGTGGTAATTATTTCCGACATGGCAATTTTTTCATGTGGCGTCCACATGGAAATCGAGTCTCTAAGACTCGATTTATAAGCCTATATATACCAAAACAACAGCACCAGCCAGCAAAAAAAATCAGAGCCAGAAAGAAAAAAAAAAAAAAAAAAAAGCTGAAGAAGAAGAAAAGCAGCAGAAGAAGACGGCAAGCCCCAGGCCGCTCGCGCGACCCAGGCGGTGGGCCCGGGTCGCGCGGCGAGCCCTAGGGGTCGCGCGGCGAGGCCCAGGCCGCGCGGCCCAGGCCCCGCGCAGCCTGGGGCTCACGCGACGAGGCCCGGGCCGCTAGGCTCGCGTGAGGCCTCGGCCTCGCGAGCTCTTTCTTTGTCTCTCTAATCTGGTCTTTCTCTCCCTCTCTGATCTGATTTGATCTAGTCTCTCTCTCTCTGATCTGGTTTTTCTCTCTCTCTCTCTGATCTGGTTTTTTTCTCTCTCTCTCTCTGATCTGATCTGATCTGGTGAGGTGAGGTGAGGCGTGCCTGAGAGTTAAAATTTTTTAAAATTTTTTTGGTTTATAAATCGAGTCTGAGAGACTCGATTTTCAAGTGCTTGCCACGTGGAAAAACATGCCACATTAGATATGATTAAACCATAAAAATCGAATCTCAAAGACTCGATTTATATGCCAAAATCGAGTCTTTTATAATCGAAATGTAAATAAAAAATATAGTTTTAAAACTTTAACTACTAACTAGATAGTTAAAAAAAAAAAAAAATTAGTTACCTATTTTCTCCTCTCCCATTCCCAAGTGGGGCAAAAGGGAAAAACGGTAAAATATGTAAGGGTATATTTGGCAGAAGGAGAAGAAAAAGAAGAACAGGGAAGCAGAAGAGGCAGAGGAGAGGAGATCGGCGTCAGAGAGTGAGACTGAGAGAAGGAGAGAGATCGAGAGAGTGGAAACTAATTTTTGGTGCAAGGGATTCTCTCAAAACGCAGCGTTTCAGGTTAGGATTTTTATCTTTATTTGTTTTCCCCTCTCCTCGCCGTGTCCGGTTATTAAAAAAAAGGGCAGGACACTCGTACGACACGGGCACGGCAGGCAAATTGCCGTGTGACTCCGTGCTTTCTCTGTGGCACAGTCTCCTCAATCCCCTCTTCTCTGTGGCATGTTCGATGTTTCCACTTTCCTTTTCTTTTTTCTTTTTTCTAAATAATTAATGCATTGTTCTGTTTTTTCTACATTTAAATTGTTTTCTCCAATATATTTTTTTTTGACAGGATTCCTAAGGCAGCCTAGGATTTTGATAGCTGGTGTGTAATAATATTATTGTTTCAATGGATCCCAGATACATGGGGGAGATATTGAAGTAAGTTTTCTCAAATTGTTGTGTTTATGTTTCATTTGTTATATTTAGGTTCTGTTTGTTTATTTTATTTATAAGTTTTTTTTTTTTTTTGGGTGAATTTTTAGGCATTTGGAGAAGCAGAATGAGCTCCTAATGGATTCCTATAGATCAATGACACATGAATCGCACAAACTTCAGGTTTTCTTAACTATCCAGTTTCTTTTCAAATATCCTGCTGTGTACTTTTAGTCACAATTTCTATGATACTTTTAAGAATAGGCAATTGGATTCATGATATGCTCAGATTTGCTTTACTTATATCTCTTTCCCTTCACATTTTTAGTGTATAGTAGGGTAAGTGCATTGACAATAGCTTCTTTAATTCGAAAAGCTGTTCTTTTGTTAGAATGTACTAATACTTTATTTTGGGTGCACTGATTAAACAATAAAAATGCAAGTCATACTTTGGATGACATGTTTGTACTTCAGGCTATCGGCTTGGCAACTGGTCATCCTATCATCTAGGCCCATTCAATTGCTTTAAATACTATGGTAATAAGCTATGACATCAATATAAATACAAAAATTAATACTAGTTTATTTAAATAATGAATGTTGGAATGAATAAGAGCTATTAAATTGGAGGCCTTAACTGTGTATGAATGTACTGTTTTGAGCAAGCTAAAAATTAATGGGAAATATAAAATGAATTTATATAATGCTCCCTAAGATCAATTCAATTGCAAGGTGTATATTGAGTGAAGAATAAAATATCGTTTAATTATTTGTTTCATGTTGTTAATTTGAAATGTACCGTACTGAATCTTCCAGACTTACAATATGTAGGTAGAAGAAGAAATGCTGATGCGCAAGTTTTTCGAAATAATGACGGCTCATGGTTTAACAAAAAAGGTATGTTTACTTCAAATATACGTACATTATTATGTTGTACTGTCCTATGTATCTTATTTAACAATTTCTAGTGTTGTTTAGAAATAATGGGTTCTTACAAATGTCTAAATAAATTCATCATCACCTTGGATTTCTTAGATAGGAACCAAACATATCTTGCGTGTTATTTTCATTTGCAATTGTTTTTGGACCTTTGGATTTCTGGCAGATAGTTTGGCTTGATCCTCGTCAATCATCTGAATAATCAACTTAAATTATGCTCGAAACATATTATAACAGACAAAATCTGAAATCTCCTCATTTTTTTGAAGAATAAAAGTAAAAACCAGGCTTGAATAAGTTTCCTCCATTGTTGCCAGTTGCCACAAGGACTAAAGAAGTATGTGTTGAGACCATTGATTGTGGAGTGGTGCTGCTGCTTGTAATTTTCCCTTGCCCTTTCATGGCTATTTTTTTCAGTTGATTTTAAACCCTAAGAACAAAGTCTTTCTTCATATGTAGTAATGTTTTGTATACATTTTGTTAAAGAAAATATCTCTCTCTCTCCCTCCCCTGGAGAACTTTAGAATTAACAATTTATTTGAGTCTACTCATACGATACAATTGACTACTAGTAAATATTTTTAATTATGAATCTTCCAATTGAGTTGGTATAAGTTTTTTTTTTGAAAATTTCAAGGAGACATTCGTTGTCATCTTTTATGTTTTCTTTACTTTCTCTGTTTTATGTCAAGTATGATGCATAACAGTTATGTTCCCAGAACCTGAAGTCTTTCTTGACTGTTGGAAATATTCTGTATGACACTAAATAACTATCATCCTTTGTTTCCTGTTGGTTTTTTTAGTGCAGTTTTTAGTATCATTTTTGGATTCTTGCTATTAAGAAAGCATTGAAATTTAACATTTTCTTCAGCTTTCCTCTGGTTATGCAAAGAAGGAAGGATTTGGAGGATAAAAGTAAATTTTGGTGCCATCTCTTCAACTCTTACGTAATATGGAGAGTGTACGTGATTGGTATTCTGATTGACTAAGCATTGTTAGCCTTGAGATCTTTTCTACCTTGTTAGATGGTCCCTTGACCTAGGACATTTTGAAAGTGGTCTAAGTGTGCTTGTGGCGGGTTTAGGATTAGGAAAATCTATGATTCTAGGGTGTAGAATTGTTGAAGAAATGGTTATAGGGTTGTGCGAGGAATTAACAGGAGGTTTGATGAGTTATTTGATGGCTATTTAGTTGAAGAAAGTGTGGGGTTTTAGGGTTTTGGTAGGTAAAAGAATAGGGTTGATTTGGGGTTGTAAAGAAGAAGGAAGAGAGGAATTTTTTCTGTATGAATAGTATTGGAGAACAGTACCACAAGTAAGAGAAGAACAAAGGAGAGAAGAGAGAGCAAAGAAGAAAAGCGATAAGAGAAAGGGAGGAAAAAGAATAATAATCCAATGTGCCTCAATACTCAAAACACTAAATATTTGTATTAATCAACTCCATCTATTCTTTGATTACATTGAGCACAAATATATATATATATATATATATGTGTGTGTGTGTGTGTGTGTGTGTGTGCGTGTGTAAAAACCCAATAGGTATAAACTTGGAATCAAAGCAAATAAAACCTAAAATATCTAAGATCTCCTATAGAATTCTAGACTCAACTTTTCAATAAAAGTTTTACTTATCAAAAAAAAAAAAAGTCTAGACTCAGCTAAACTCTACCAATATATTCTTAATTTGTAGTTATTGCAAATATTACATTTTTTTCCTGTGACTACAAAATTGACCATAACTCGTTGAATAAAAGCCCAAAATAAAACTGTTTAAACACTAAGAGACGTAGCGAGACCTTCAAGACCACAACTTTTTTTAGTTGGGACTTTATACGTGAATCCCAAGACTGCATCATCCCCTGCTGTTTCAGCTTAGGCTGTTTAATGTTGGACACCTTGTTTGGTTTCTCTAATAGTACACGCTTGTGTAGAGTGAAGACAGAAGTAATGTTCCTGATGATGCCAAAAATGGAGACTCTACTGCAATAGTCATTGCACAGAGTGAAGACAGAAGTAATGTTCCTGATGATGCCGAGAATGGAGACTGTAATGCAATACTCATTGCACAGAGTGAAGACAGAAGTAAGGTTTCTGATGAAGACAGAAGTAAGGTTTCTGATGATGCCGAGAATGGAGACTGTAATGCAATACTCATTGCACAGAGTGAAGACAGAAGTAAGGTTTCTGATGATGCCAAGAATGGGGACTCTACTACAGTAGTCATTGCAACTAGCAAAGAACAACAGTGAGGACATAAAGTTCGAGTATCCCAATTTTGAATTTCTGTAACATTGTTTTTATAATGCTCAGCTTAACTTTTGTTTGTAGTGTAAAAGATTGTTTAGCAACAAAAAAAATGTGTAAAAGAATTGATAAAATATCCGTGAAGTTTAGAATGCAGCGACTACAAAATAGTAACATGAAGTAAAGATTTTAAACTGAATATGTAGTGTCAATGACACTGCCTTTTATATGTGTACACTGACTTCTACATATACGTACATGACTTAATTTGTCTCATAACCGTTGAGTATTTCTAAATAGTTGTGAATTCCTTTATAATCTTTCTTCCTTTTAGTAAATCATTTTCATGGGTCAATTTGTTTCCAATTAAATTGTAATATGGAATGTGTGATCTGTTTAGAGCCTTCTGTTTTCACTGCCAGTTAAATTATGAAGAAAACCTCTTCATCTTCTCCTCTGCTGGCTGTCCTGAAGTTTCCATTTTAATTGAGTTGACTGTTCTTTATCTCGTGTTCATTCATGATTCATCCATTTCCTTATCTTGTTGAGGGCTTATGGCAGGTGCAAAGGATCTTAATTGGTCATTTGATGGACTAAATGCAACCATATGTTTCGTTGTCTCAGCAATGATGAATGAAAGTCAAATTGTTCAGTTGGCCAAAATATTCTTTTTTTTTACATTGATATTGAGGGTTTATAAGACAAGCACAATTGTCTCTCCATTTTACTAATATCTCATTGTCATTTTCCAATGGAGGAGGGGTTGTATTTTTTGCTTGAAAAAAAATTTATCCAAATTGGTTTAGAAAAATCTTCTCCAACCTATTAATGTTTTATAAAATCAGCCACTTACGAGCATCTACAACAAGAGCTCTCCGCGGCCTCGATGGAATAGACCAGAAAATTTATTTCTAAAAGTTCATTGGCCCAGTTGGGTAAGTTCATGAGCAGAAGATTTAGCCCATCTTTCCACACTTTTCGGCGTTTTTGCTTCAATTGTCGAACTTTTATTTCCCCCCTTCTTGGGTTCTTGCTGTGGAACTTAACAGATCTTTTTCACGTCTCCTATTACAGTCAAAATGCTCCAGACTGGGGGAGTAGTAGAATAAAAAAAGTTTTCAGCTACCAACGTGGCTTCTCCTTTCACAAGGGTTGTTATTGTGTAGTCCGTGAGTAAGCTGTCCTTATGTGAGACAGTGAGAGGAGAGAGTATATTCCCGAAGTACACAATAATTTTCCTGTCACAATGATATCTTTACAACTCTTCTATAGAGTTAATTTCATAACCTAGTGGAAGAGGTTTATTTAATTTCATAACCTAGTGGAACAGGTTTATGCTTTATAATATGTAGGATTATAAACGAGCCGAGTTTTGTCGAATAGTGAATGTTCAAGCTTGATTCGACAGCAAAAGTAGAATGTTCAAGCTTGGCTTGAACTTGATACGAGCTTAAAAATAATGTTCAAGCTTGAGCTCGTTATAAAGTATTAAAGCTTAAGCTCGGCTTGACTTGGTTTGATTCATTAGTTAAGCCAAACTTGAGCTCAATATCAAGCCCAAACTCAAGCTCAAAATCATGCTTTTGAGCTTGAGATTCAAAACAAGTATATTATTAAGCCTATATCAAGTTTATTATTTAGCCTATTTGGTTTGGATGAGTAGTCTCAACTTATAATTAATTAAAGTCTTAAAAGGATATGAGTTTACTTGTTAAGCTCATTTCAATTTTATTACCAAACTCATAAATAAGCCTAGACTCAACTTTTTTTGTTATTTTTGTATTGAGCCTTAGTGTTCACGAGCTTGTTCGTAAACAATATTTTTTACTCGGGCTCGACTTGTTTATTAAACAAACTTAAAACTAAAGCTTAAACTTGGTTTGTTTATAAACAAACAAACATGAACGAGTTTTGTATCAGGCCAAACCCGAGCTGTTTATAAAAGATTTGGTTCATTTACAGCCCTAATAATATGTCAAAATTCTTTATGGATTAATGGTACTGTTCGGTTTGATTGAATAAAAGAAAATCTAAATCTAGGTTCAAATTTCTCATCCCTTATGTGTTGTAAAGATAAAGAAGAAAAAGAAGATGTTTATAGTGTATTCCTAAGTTCTATGAATACTCTAATTTCAAAAAAAAATTGGACACATACAGATCATCTAAAGCTCTTAATAGGAGAATTAGACAATACCACTAAATTACAAAACTCTTAAATAAACAAACTTTAAACCTTTCAATTGGTGTGAAATTGGATTAGGATTGGAAATTTGATTGCAGAAAATTATGATTCAAATTGTCCCATTTATATGGGTTTAAGATAATTTATTTTCAGCTTATTTAACTTATAAACAAGCAAGATAAAAGTACAATTTTACATATTTATATTTTAAAGAAAAAGAAAAAAAAGAAGCCAAACAAACAAAGAAGGCTTTAAAAGTTATATCTAGTCAAATAAACTTAGCCGAACACAAGCTTAAAGATAATATGAAATTTGTTATCATGTGTTTAGCAATCATACCCCCAATAAATGAAAAGGAAAGGTATTAAAAAGAGATTGAGATGGGATAACACAATTAGATTGAGATCACACCTTTTCATAATTTCCCAACAAATTAACAGTTATTCAAGATTGCCTTCAAATTAATGTGGGGGAAATCCAAAAAATAACCCAATAATTTTATGTATGTGACAACTTAAACCTTAATACTTTTAATCATTTAAAACTCTTTATCATTATAGTTTGTTAAACACTTTAAATCCTAAAAAAATCTTGATCTCAAAGGTACTCGGAATCTTGAAAGGTGCCCCAACTAAGCCGAACAACTAGCAATTCAGAAAAGTTTAGCCAAAAAAAAAAACTAGCGATTCAGAAAAAGAATGGATTGAAACGGAAGTAAGCCTCGAGAGTCGAGTCCAAGTAAAGCATCAAATACCAAGATCATGACTCGGACTATTTTGGCATGATATATGGGAATGGGATTAACGTTAACGAGACACGACTTTTTATATATATATTTTTTTTACTTTTTGTCCCACTACATAACTTCTTTTACCACCGTCATACATTGGAATATTCTCTTTTTTTTTGGTTCTTACTTTTCACTTTGTTTTCTTTTTGTTGAGAAAATTAAAAGATTGCATGACAACCAGATTTACGGGCTTTCTACTTTCCAGTTTCCAGGCCGCAGGCCCGCAGAATTATCTTCGACCCAGAATAATTAATTTCCTAGAGATGAAATATGAGTAAGGATTAGAATAAACTTATAGGAGTACATATCAACAAATCAGAGTGGCGCAGCGGAAGCGTGGTGGGCCCATAACCCACAGGTCCCAGGATCGAAACCTGGCTCTGATATAAGAGTAGCTTCCTGGCCAATTATTTTTTGGTTTAAACTTTTAACTTCCATTAATTGTCTATATCAAGTGTATTAATTTTTTTTTTTTGAAATTAGTGTATTAACTTTTATAATATAAGAATGCTATGGATAAAATATATTTCACAACAAGTCACTCTAGATAGCACTACTTTATTATTCACAATTAACAACTTGCCATCTTAGATAGTTGGTGAATTTTTTTTATGAATTTTGTTGTGCTTATAGACTTATTTGTTACTGTAATAACAATATCATAGTCACGGTAAATTTCACACCTATCCATTATTAACAACTTGCCACTTCATATGGTTGTGAAATTTGTTGTGCATTTACTGCTTTTGCAATAGCATTGCCATAGACACAAATTTCACACATCAAAGTTGGAATATTATTATTATTATTATTATTATTATGTGAATCTACTATTGATACTAGTTTATTATCCACCATTAACAACTTGTCACTTTAGATAGTAGTGAAATTTGTTGTGTCTATAGACTTATGTTTCTGTAATTTACACAACCCATATGAAATCTCGTGCATGCTATAAACACAATAAAATCTTATAACATTTTCACAACATTCTTATTTTTAATTTTAATGAATTCTAGTATAATATTTTATTATTTTTTTTAATCTGATGTGACAATTTATTGTGTCCCAAACACAACTCAATGTGATTTTATTATAAACATTACTCAAAATTTAAGGGACTTTGAAAAGCACAATATAAAATGTAATTTCTGTGTTGTTTCAAAATATCATCTTATCAAAAGTTTCATAAGTGGGCAGGCCTACCGCCTACCACATCAATCTTTTAGATTTATGTACAAATCTTGAGAAGAAATATAGTTTCCATCATTTTTATTTGCATATGAATGGTGGTAAATCTTGTACTCAATAACCTAAGTAACCTTATTAAGTCAAATTCAGTACACATTTCTAACTGTCACATAAAGAAGATATTATATCCATGGTTTTATAATTTAAGCTTCCATTGAAATCACTTTTATATGGTTTTTCCAAGTGCAAGAACCAGTAAGTACTGGATGGCTGGAGAGAAAAGAACTAAAAATTGTTCCTTTCTCCACAAATGTCCATTTTAAATCCATTTACTTGATGGATGGTTTCAAATTAAACTCTATAGTTTCAACTTTTCAAATTTAACAGAGTTACAAATTAAACTATATAGTTTCGTCAGTTTCAAATTGAAACTAGACGTTCAAATTATATCAATTTAAATCCCACAATCAAATTACAAAAGTTCAGGGTTTAAACTGATATAGTTTCACAAATCCAGGGTAAATAATGAAACTAGTTTTATAACAAATCTTAAACTTATGTTTGATTCGAAACTTTCGAAAGCATAAACTTCAAATTGAAAAGGGTTTAACATTAATTAAAGTATGAAACTTTGCTGTCTCAATCTGCCAGAAGCCTAACCACATCCTAAAATTTTTAGGCATGTATGCACAATTACTCATTCAATGGGAAAATTTCAGGTCATACGTTGTTCATTCACAATTTAAGTTCATCTTGATAAAAAAGACGCAATGTGTAACACAATGTCACAACGGCCAAAGCCAATTACGATACCATTGACAAGATTAAGGCAACAACTGAATACGAAAAAGAATATAGTCAAAAGAATAAGAAACAAAGCAACAATCCTTTGATTAAGGCATAAGCAGTGTATATATATCTAGGATAGAAGTCAAAAGAGTCTTTCTTTTTGTGCATAAAGAGTACCCCATAAGTCCATAAACTAGTCAAAACGAATCAAAACTTCTAGTACTTAGTTCCTAGTTCCTACGCCCATTCAAATTAAAGTTATCACTAGGATAAAGGGAATAAAAGAACAATTTTAGTCACCTTAGAATCAGAATCCCCATATTAAACTTTAACAAAAGAACCCCAACAATCTCCCTTGGCTTCAATTACTGTATCTAGCTGAGAATAAACCGACAGTGAAGAAAACCTGCAACAAGAATCCGTATCAATAAAAGATTCAAAAGACGGACAATATTAATGTGTCATTATGTATTCAAACAAGAAATGGAACACCAAAACAATAAAGAGTTAGACATTGAAAACAAAAAAAAAAAAAAACAAAAAAACTATAGGCTTACTTGGGTCAGCATTGATCAGCATAGCAGTCCCTCCAAAGCCGCAAGTACCTCCTTTCCTCTTGTTCTTCTGCCAGTAGCTATTGAAGGCATAAGAAGCATGTGCAACCACAGTATCAGGATGGTAACAGTTCCCCTGTGGCTGAATCTCCTCACAATCAGCACCACCTTCACTACAAGCATAGTCCAATGCCTCTTGCAATGTCTCTGCAGGAACACTAGGCTTAGCCACACACCACAGCTTCTGGGCCAGCCCTATTGATGGTGCTGGAGCAATAGAAGCTGGATTACACGGTGGCAATGTGAAGCCGAAAGGTGGAGACGCTGGATCCATGTCTGGAGGCATCTCTGGTGCAGATGTGAAGGACAATGAAGGTGGAGAAGCTATTTGGGCGAGTGGCGGAAGTGGGGCCACAATGGCAGGAACAGTGTAACCAACAGGGGACTGAAGTGGGGATTGTGCAATATTTGGTAATGGGGTTGGCCTTGCTGGGAAAGGGTCTACAAAGAAAGAGAGCTTCCTGCTCATGGGTTTTCTCTCTTTTGGACTAGTGACTAACACATTGAAATTTTTTTGCTCAAAAAACCCAAGCTTTTTCATGGACACTGAGTGATAAGACACCAAGCTCACACCTTTATCCGATAATGAAGAGAAATTTGGAGGTGGGTTCACTGAGTAAGTTGAGTTGGTACTTTCCAGAAACTCTAGCAGAGGTTTGATAACTTTCTCAGCCAAATCATCTCTGTACAAAGCAGAGTATGAGTGCAAGCAGTTGGAAGAGAAAGCAGCAGAGACTTTGATTTCTTTCTCCAAACCCCACCTTGTGAGAGAGTGGTAAATGTTCTTGAGAGAAGGCAGGACCAAATCCAACTTGTGTTCTTGCCCTTCGTCACAAAGTACGGTGTTACCTGCAACAATGGTGGTGATTTTGGTAGCCGGGTAATGAGCTAAAACATGGGTCCTAAGCCACGTTTCAGCCATTAAAACACTGCTTGAGACCTCATTGAGGTTTCCAGCACCCACAGAAACTGCTATAGGAAGTGCAGAGTGAGAAGGCGCTTGGAAAACCTCTGGGTTTGTGTCATCATAAAGGTTTAAAAGTTCAATAGATTCTTGACCTGCACCTGCAAAGAAAGAAACACACAGAATTTAGTCTCTCCAAGCAAACACAACATAAAGAAAAACGAAAAAATGGAGCATTTTGGGAACTGAGGAGGCAAGACTGTTGTGTTGTTTACAACTTACCAGTAAGACCAAGGGAACAGAGAAAGAAAAGTTGAAAGAGCAACACCGTCTTCAACATTATTTGTGTTGCAAAGGCCATCATCAACCGAAACAAAGAGAAGTGGAAGTCACTATACTCTGTTTCTCTCTCTAAATCTCCTATGTGCAGTGTATATAATATAATGTAGGGTCACATGCAACAGTATCATCTGCGGTTAATTTCCTACAGTCCAACCCAATATAAAACATGTTTAGCATAGAAATGAACCTTAGGCAAGGACGTACTAGTTTGGGTGGGCCTTCAGGCAGGGCTTTTTTTAAAGTTTCACCCATGTTGCAACGGGTATGTCTCGCTCTCCTTGTTTGTTTGTTGCTAGGTAATTTTGTTGGGATACGTGTGAGAATGGAACAAAAATTTAATTGGGAAGTGTGAAATGTCAAGCTGTGACAAGCCCAAAACCCGGATAGGAGAAGTGACTGTTTGTTTCTCTAGACTCCCACACCACACATATTACCAGAGAGAGAGAAGAGTTGTCATCCTCTCCTCTCCTCTCCTGTGGAATCGAGCTTCTGAGTTGCACCAGACCGGTTTAGTGGGCTAGAGTCCTACGACACGTCGTTGTAACGAAACAAGCACCAACGTTTTCATAAAGATCACAGGAAATGGCAGGCCTGGGGTTTGTTTGACGGGGGGACCCACTAGATCTAGAATTAAGTTACCCCAAAAAAAAAGGGGCCCGCATAAAAGAACAAAAGATAGTAATCAGTGAAGACTCGACCTGCTACTTATTGACCAAGTTATTGACCTACTTGTTTTTCACTGGAAAATCTCTTGGTCTATTATGTAGATACACAGCTAAAGCTGTGTAGGCTGTGTAGCTGTAAGTCTCTAACCTTTTAGGTAGGTGCATGATAAGCGTTGGATGGAGATCCGTTGATCAAGCAAAAACTTTTTGCGTTTTACTATTTGATTCATTGATTGTTGTCTCATCAAAAATTAATTAATTTTTTCTTTTGGAAAATCTATTTTTAAACTATTTTTTTATCATATATTTATCATTAAAAAAAATTATAGCTTTTATATCATATTTAGCTAATAAACTATTAAAAATTATAAAATACTCAAATGAACACATTATAACGTAATGAAAGTAGAAAGTGGATTGAATTGAGAGTTATTAAAAGTTAGGGGACTAAAATTAAAAAAGGGTAAAGTTAAACTGTTAGAAGATTTCATTTATAATTTAGCTGATTTTAGGGTACTCAATACTGATTATTGTCTGTTTTTAGCAATATTTTTTTTTTTCTGTTGAGAAAAAAGGAACCATAGATATAATTTGCTAAAATCAAATGGGAGAGTACACTATGATTATTCAAATTTTAGGAGCAATGCTCAATTTTCTCACATAATAATGAATCTTTCTAATTAAATTTATGATAGGATTTACCATTCATGTAAAAGAAGATAGCATAATTCCAAAAGTATTATATAGTTTTCCTCTTCCATCCTATACAAGCAAAAAAGTTTCAACATATTTATTGCAACAATATTTGATTTTGTGTTTATAGGATGAACTTTTTATATTAAAATTTATTTGAGGTTTAATTACAAATTACACTATCTAATTTTGCAAAAAAAAATATTTGCAATGATTTCAATTTAGTTTTTTAAGTTTCTTTAAAAAATAAAAATAAAAATCTTCTTAATAGGTTTTCAATTTAGTTTTTTTGTCCAATCTTGCCATTAATTTTAGTATTTTCTAAATTTCAAAGTCATTTTAGTAGAATTAATGATGTATATTGGATAGAAGTGGATAGATCATAGAAGGACTACATTAGAAACGATTGAAAATTAAAGGACTAGCCTATCAAAAAAAATTAAAGGACTATGATTTTTTTTAAAAAAATTAAAAGAATAAACTGTGAACATGTGAAAATTAGAAGGTATAATATGTAATTTAACATTTATTTATAGTTATAATTTCAAAGTTTTTGACGTTGATGCTCCTCGTTTTGGTTAATGGAGGCCCAAGATGATGAAAAAAAAAAAAAAAAACAAAGAGGCCCAAAGGGTCCAATTCAAAGAAACTCGCCAACTCGATTTGGCCCCAAATTGTGGTGCTTGGATGACCTTAGAGTATATTGTGGAGCTCAAAACCAGCTAAGCCTAACAGGACCACAGGCATGCTCGAATACTTGGTGGTAGGTAAGCGCATAAGATATGATTTATGCCTTAATCTTAGGGAAGGGTCACATATAATGAAAAATTTTGAACCAAGACAGACAAGATATTCATTTTTTTTTTTTTTTGATAATCCGGTCTTTCATTAAAGAAAAAAACTAAGAAACAACATAAAAACAATCGGCTTTGTAAATATCAGTAATACCAACAAGAAGGTTGGACTTATTACAAGAAAATGACCTTCTAAAACTACCAGCCAGCTTAGCAGAAGCATGAGCTGCACTATTACAGTCTCTACTCTCTACTAATCTAACAAAATTTACAACTCAGAGAACTCTTACTAATTTCTAAACTATTTCTGATAGTGGAGATGGACCAGTGCACTCAGACAAGACATTCATGCATGAATAGGATTACATTACATCCATTTGCTTTTTGGATCTTATCATGAGGATGGATGGAGCTTATTAACAACTTTAAAGGAGGCAAAGGATATGCAAGTTTGCCTTGTGAACTACAAATGCCTTTGAGTTGTGGAAGAAAGGGAAAATCTTTTCGTGTTGTCTACTCCAAATATGGAACAAAACGACTTTACTACAACACTCTGCCTCCTGACATTAGCCGACGCTGGCCTATAATTATTAAAAGTTATAATTAACTTTCCTAACTATGATTTGCACCCGTTCTAAGCCTTACTGGTTACTTCAGGAACCACCAAACTGTCGGCTGACATTTTATTCATTTGTCCCCAAGAATATTAATCGATTAGGAAAACCTTTTCAGAGAAAAGAATTTCTCCAAACTCAATTGCTAAACAGTTCTTTGCCCAAAGCGAAGTCCATTCAATCAGAAAATAGAATATTACAATTCTTAAATAGACTCAAAAGATTTAAAAATTCTCTCTTCCCTCCCTTCCAATATGTTAGCTAGTTTATAACTTTATATGTACAATTTTTTAAAGATTGAGATACAAATGATAAAAGAAATACTGATATAACTCTTAATCACAAAATCTGCAATTCTCATTTTTTTTCAAAAACTAAAAAATAAAAACAAAAACATAGTGCTCATTGTAGGGGTAAAAGCTCATGATCGTATATTGGGCCTTAGGCTTTATCTGGGGATATGGTGTGTCCGAGGAGGGGTAAGTAATTAAAAGAAGCCCCAAGTTCCGAACTACGAAAGATAGAGTGAAGGAAGATGGTCCAAGAAGAAGCTCATTCTCGGATAGGATTAAATACTGATAGGATTAAATACTGATCGGCACTATACTTCAGCAATTTAGGTAACCCTCCAAGAGATTTTCATGGCAAGGATGATCCTCACACACACACATAGAAGAGATAAGAACCCATAAATATCTCAGGGAAAAGTTGTTGTCACCACATTAAATGCACGGCAATTACTTTCCTAGCCGCATTTATGTGGAGAAGATCCCTAAACAGTGTTATATTGGCAACTACAACTCACAGAAGGCCAAAGGAGGTGGTTGATGGGACAGGTACTCAAGTAGCAACCTAAATGGTTGACAAGTGTAAGGTAAAGATGATCCACGGGAACTATATAATGTGAGAACCTCTCCACTAAAGAGGGGAGACCAGAAAAAAGAGAGAGAGAGGACTAGAACAATAAAAAAGAAATTGGCCTCCTCAATTTCTTTAGATTTTATCACACTTTTGGCCTCCTTGGACATCATCTCCATGCAGGATACTTGATTTTATAATCATTTGACTATATCTAAAACCCATACTATCCGTTGTTAACTTCATCAAAACCCAAATCTTCAACTTACTCTCTACAAATTCTATTGTGGTGGGCTTGCTGAGCCAAAGTCTTGAACACTTTAGACTTGGGCCACAAAAGGGTCATTACATTCATAATTTCATATATCTAATTCTTCAACTGCAAATTAAATAAGTAAAAAATTTTGCTTTTGACAAACAATGAAGGATTCTATTAAGAGATTTACATATCTATTCTAGAAAGTAGAAACGTGTATCTTAAATATACTATGATTTAATGGACTACATAGTTATAAGAGGATCGAAAGCTTAATAGATTCATATAAACTTATTTACTTTTAAGAAAATATATTTGGAATACATTTTGATTTAATAAGACATATATGTATGGTACACGAATATTAAGTAGAAACAAAAAATTATGCATTAGTAATTTATATGTGAACGTAATGCATTTTGTAAAAAACACTATTTAAAAAAAAAAATTCTTCGCAAGGAGGGGGGAATATATAGTTAAATTTTATATGTAATTTTTTTTTTTCATAAAAATAGTGGAGGGAGGGGGGAATTTTAAAACGTTAAGCGGGCTATGGCCTCTTATTATTATGTACTAATGAAACAATCCAATATTGAAACCGGTGCATTTCAAGAGATACGTGGACTAGATTAATGGTTGGTACAAAATATTTTGATCCATTCAATACATTTTTTGTTGATAATTTGTGTGTTAAGGGAGGAATTTGAACTTTTGACATCCCTGTTGAAAATACTCTAAATACGAGGAAGTGACTATCCAGTTAAACTACAAGAATTTTGGTTATAAAACCTATGTTACATACTCTTGTTTTGTCTTTAAAATAAACAAATAAATAAAATAAAGGGTAAATTCCACCAACATACCCTGAGGTTTGGGCTAATGCTAACTAGGCTCAAAAACTTTTCAAAACCGATCAATTTAGTTCCTAAAGTCAACTTAGAACTTAAGATAGTTAAGAAAAACAATTAACTAGCTTAATAGTGTTTAGAGACTAAGTTGTCTTTAAGAATCAAATTGATCAATTTTTAAAGGTCATGAATCTGGTCGGTATTAGCCCAAATCTCAAGGTATGCAGGGCTGGCCCAAAGGCTATGCCTAAGGCCCCCACCACCTAAAAAAAAAACCTCCTAGGGAAAAAGGCCCCGTCCCCATTTTAAAAAGCTCAAAATTTTATAAAATTATATATATATTTTGAATGGTTGTGCACTTTTTTATTTTATTAGTGATGCTAAGAATACCAGAAATTTTACTACAAGCTTACAAATTGACATACCACCAATCACAAAAAAGTAATTTAAACATTGATTAATTAGGTTGTTCAAGTTCATCAATCATAGTTATTGTCATATCATATTGTGAAAATTTTGTAATACCTTTAGCTCATTTTCTCCTTTCAATTTTATCAAGACTTCCAAAATACAAGATCAATAGAAACCTAACCCAATTGAAACCCTAAAATATTTCAAAAACATGTTGTAATAGTTTGAGACTTTAGTTTTTGTAAACTGATATCCTAGAAAGCCACACACTAAATAATCTCTCTCTCTCTCTCTCTCTCTCTCTCTCTCTCTCTCTCTCTTAAAAACACAATATAAAAATAAAAATTAGATTACAACTTTACTTAACTATGCCTCGTCACAAATCAAAAATAAAATATATTTTTTAATTATAATATATTTTTATTTCTTTATATTAAAATTTATGGTTTAACTATAATATTCAATTCTTTATATGAAATTAACATTAGTTTAGTTAATATTATTCATCAAATCATGTACTCAATGTATCAAATTAACCTTGACTTTTTTTAGAAGGAAATTAACCCTGATTTGATTACTATTAAAAATTTTATTTGTTTAATATTTATGTATAAAAGACCCCACATAAAATTTTCATATTAAGCTTTCAATTCTCTTGGGCCGCCTTCGAGGGTATATTAATAGAATTTACTCTAGAATGTAATTTAAAAAAAAAAGCCCACTCCTCACATATACCGTTTAGCCGGAAATAGTATGGTGGAAAAATAGCATGGAGTGAATAAGAAATTGATATTTTCTATGTTCACTTGAAGATGTTAGTAAAAGTGGTAAAAATCCTGAGTCCCACATAAGAAAGGAAAGAAATAATATATGAGTTTATATGCTCATGAGTTAGACATTGGGTTGGGCTTTTGGCATATGTGCATTGGGCCTACTTGTCCAAATAATAATATTTTATTATTTTAATTTTTGAATCAATTAGTCTGTGCGAAGGAGTTATCACTGAAACAGAGTGTTTGTTCAGTAATGTATAATAATTCATAGTCACTCATTCATAAAAACCACTTTTTCAGAAAACTCTCTTAGTGAGAATATTTTGTGCATTCATTTTGTGTCAAAGAGAGAAAAAGAAACATTGAGTAGTTTGCAGAGCACGACCTTGTGTGCTTCATTTTCGTGTTGTAGATCAATTTATTATGAGAGGCAGACATCCATGAGTCTCAAAGCACCATAGTGATTATGTGAAGGGCGAAATCTATTTTAAGAAGATTGTGTCAAACACAAGACTTGATCTGAATCATTCATTCTTCACGCATTTGGTCTGTGAGTTTTTAATTATTTGTAGATTTCTTCTTATATATATTCAATATTTGTTTATTGTTTTTTCCTATCACATCTATTTGTATTGTTGCTTATTCTTAGACTGTGCGTTGTTCCTTTTACTTTATCACAAAAGTAAATTATTGAAATATATCCAACAGTCTTAAAGCAGATTTATATTTTAATTTATTTTTGTGATTCACGGTTAAAGGAATTTTGTGATGGTTAAAAAACACTTTATCGGCAATTGGTTTTAGTCTACGCAAATTTTTGGCAAAACTGGGTTTGTGTTTATCGGTTGTCGTGTATATCTATTTGTTAAAACTAAGAACTTTAGAGTCTGTTTGGTAGAGGAGTTTGAGTTATGTTATTTGTAATTTTTTGAAATACGTGTAGGTAAAAAAGTATGTGAAAATATGTGTAATGTTATTTAGAAACTGAAAATAAATTGTTTAACTGCTCTACCAAATGGATCTTAATATTTTGAAAACGTTGAATTTCGTGTTTGACTATAGAATTTGGTTGGTATATACTTTGTTGTTGCTGATCTTTTCCTTTTTGATTATTATATTAGATTAGGGCTTTTTTGTCTTATTTGCTAGTGTTTGCTCTGTGTCTTAGATATTTTCTTAGCATTTGACAAAGTTGATTTCATGCTTGACAGTAGGGGTGTCCAGCAGACCCGGTGATTCGGTGACCCACTTAACTCGGTCAACCCGCCTGTGTCTAACTTGCCGCCACCCAATCCGACGACTCCGGCTGTCGATCGCGGGTTTCGAGCTGTCAAACCCTATCTTCGGAGGGTCGGTTGGCGGTTTTGCATTTCAAAACCTATGAAACTCAACCCGAACCGATACCTTAACGTTTTCAGCAAAATATTACGCAACCCAAACCAATCTCCGATACCTTTAAACGTTTCCGGCGAAATATTAAGCAACCTAGACCAAATCTCCAATACCTTTAACGTTTCTAGCAAAATATTCAGCATACCAGACCAAATCCGGTGAGACCTCGCCGTTATCCAACAAAATCTAGGCCAGATCTTGCCAGATCCGACCAAAATCGACACCAGCGATGAAACCCGAGACCGACTCGATACAACCCGAGACCGACAAGACTCGAACCGAAAAATCTGGCCAGGTCATCCGGGTCGGTTTCGGGTCATATTTTAATCCACCCAACTCAGTCGGGTCGAGTCTAGGTTGGGCACAAACCCAACCCGGCCCGACCCGTGGACACCCCTACTTGACAGTAGTGGTGGGTTTAATTAAATTATATTATATTAGGCTAATTTGGTCTATTCCTATAACTGCTGTAGTATTGTGATTGGGTTTCAGTGTAACAACACATTCAGTTAAAGTTTTTTATTATGTGAAATTCTTTGATTGCTAGATACGTGTAGCGTAATAACAATACTACAGAAGTATAGAGCACTTGCAGCAGTCAAGCTAAATAGCTATATAGCTATTTTAGCTCCACCAAAACACCAAAAACAACCATACAGCAGTGGAGTTAAACCTCTTTTTTTTTTAGCTTCATTGCTATAGTGTCACATCTATCTATGGATGTGCACTGTAGCTGAGAGCTAAAAAATAAAATAATTTTTTATTCTCACTTCCTATTAAAATATTATTTATTTGTTTTTTCCTTTTCCGTTCAGAACTCTCAACTCTTACCTCTCTCTCAACTCTCTCAGCTCTCTCTCAACTTCCTCTCACCACTGCTAGCCCACCCCCATGCTGCAGACCCACGCCACCTACTCACGTGGCAGACCCACGCCGCCAACCCATCTCGCCCTTACTTGGTTGTTTTTTTTTTCTTTTTTTTTTTTCATGCTGTGGGCTGTGGTGTGGTGGTGGTTGTGGTTGTGTGGGTAGATCGGCATCGATAGGTGGTTGGGTTCGTCGGCATCAGTGGGCTATGGGTGGGTTTGTGGGTAGATCGGTGTGTTCGTGGTAGTGGCTCGGGTGGGTTTCATGGTGGTGGGTGTGGGTGTTGCCTGGTGGGTGTGGACTTGGTTGATTTTTTTTTCTTTGTTGTGGGTGGTGGTGGTGGTGGTGGTTGTGTGTAGTGAATATATTATTTTATTATAGTGAATATATTATTTTATTGTATTGAAAGCTAAAATAGATCTACTGCTGCAGCATATGTGTAGGTAAAACAGATAAAATAACTTTTTGTGGTGCCAAATAGCTAAATTTTTAGCTCCACCGCTGTGGATGCTCATACTGTGCGAATACTTTCTGCAAAGTGGCTTATATATATGTTTATATTTATAACTGTTATATTTGGAGTTTAGCCGATTGAACTATAATTATTTAACTATTATAGTTGCTTTTTGGTTGACTGTAATATTACACAAGCATGATTCGTTCTACTGTGTAAGAATTATTTGCTATGTTTGCAATGGCCTAAAAGAGGAAGCGTTAAATCCTGGGAAGATTGTAAACAATGCAAGATTGTAATAGCACTAGTTCATGGCATGTAATTTATGAATAATATATAAATATATAAATATATATATATATATATATATATGGTCATATGGACACTATGGTTGATATCATTTGTTAATGTATTAGTTGTGTATTTTGGTATATCGTATACAATGCATATGTTATGAAAGTTTGCATTGTAATGTGAACTTCAATATTGGCAGTAGTACTAATATCTGAAAATATGGTATTTATTTTATAACGAGGGTAGACGTAAATAGCAATTAAATGTGTCATTGGCCTTTTATATGCAATGGTGTATGGGCTAGATGAATAAAGGAAATTGAAAATTTTAATGGAGGCAAAATTTTTTGAATCCATTTAAATGCATTCAATTTTGGGCATGATTGCCATTTTTTAGTTTTTGGTTGGCCTTTACTAATTCATCAAGTAATCCTCTATTTGATAATTAAAATAGCATTGTGAGAGCTATTATTAATAATTTCAAATGTGTGGATATAAGTCCAAGAATGAGACCAATTGCACACTAGTGGGGCTGTAATTATAGGATTTCACTCTGAGTTAGAGAGTGTACAGTTCACCCATTGGCCAAAGGTGTCATTTATTTATAAAGTTTAAGGCATAATTATTTGTATTGGTATAGATGACATATGATTATTGTATTTGAGCATGTATAGTCTTATTTTATTACATACATGTATATATATATATATATATATTTTTGAGCATGCGTAAACTTGATTGGATATTAATGTATTTAATCCCAATATATGTTTTGTAATATTTCTTTAGATGAAATATATGTTACATGGCTTAGTTGACATACTTGAGTTGTCAAAATTTGAAATGCACAAGAGTCTGTTATGAGTGCTTATTAAATAAGCAATGTTATAAGAATGAAATTGAGAAATAACTCAATGAAAATGCAATAAGTTATTGATTACCATAGAACTTGTGGGGGGAAGCTATTATTTCCATTATTATTTTTCATTGAGATGTTTTAAAAGAAAACCACTAAGACACCTTGTGAATTATGGAAAGAGTGATTGCGTTTCTATAAATTCTTTAAATGTGGGTGTGTTTGATGAAGGTGGTGGTTCTTATTCCTAAAGGATAAAGAACCATTGATTGTGTTTTCATTGGGTTATGGTCATAACAGTAGTGCATGGTGCTTTCTAATTTATGAATCTATTATTTTTTTATGCATGAAAATTAATTAGAATATATTTCAACTGTTAAACTTTCTTAAAAGAAAGTTTGAGTCTATGTTTAGTATCTCTCATAATCAAGAGTTGATGGAAGAGAGGCTGAGCCTAAGCATAGTAAAAGGACAAACGTCATATTCGTTTGGTCCAAATTTTCTAATTTATATATTAGAAGATGAACTTAAAGCTTCAAAGAAGCAAAACCCTAAAGTGCCTTCTTGGAAAAGAGATTGTCAATAGTGAAATAAATCCATCTTTGAAATCTATGCATAGTAATTGGTGGATCTACCACCTAAGAGTTTGAGAGTTGATGGAATTGTTGATTATTACAAGGAAAGACTTGTTGTAGAAGACTATAAAGAAAAGGAAGATAAGAGTTTTCTTGAATAAACCAAAGGGGTTTATGGTTCTTGTACAAGAGTCTAGTATCTCTCATAATCAAGAGTTGATGGAAGAGAGGTTGAGGCTAAGCATAATAAAAGGACAAACGTCATATTCGTTTGGTTCAAATTTTCTAATTTATATATTAGAAGATGAACTTAAAGTTTCAAAGAAGCAAAATCCTAAAGTGCCTTTTTGAAAAAGAGATTGTCAATAGTGCAATAAATCCATCTTTGAAATCTATGCATGGTAATTGGTGGATCTACCACCTAAGAGTTTGAGAGTTGATGGAATTGTTGACTATTATAATGAAAGACTTGTTGTAGAAGGTTATAAAGAAAAGGAAGATACGAGTTTTTTTGATACACAATAAACCAAAGGGGTTTATGGTTCTTGTACAAGGTAACAAAGTGTGTAGGCTTGTTAAATCTTTGTATGGATTGAAGCAAGTTTCAATGCAATGACATGAAAATTTTGACAATGAGATGATGTCAAATGAGTTTAGGTTTATGTGACTAGTGTGATGTGAAATATATCACAAGAGGCTATATTGTTGTGGGATATGCTCAATTAAGTGTTGTAGATGTGATACAAGAAATGAAAATTTCTAATACATCTAATGGACTTGACTTGTCTCAATCACATGAGAAATGTGACGACAGTCTAGTGAGAACACCTTATGCAAAGAGCATATGCATTTTATGGAAAGTCTTTATAAATCTAAACAAACATGTATTGTTGGGTACTTGTGCCTCCTAATTTTATATATTGGTAGGGCACAAAGTTATGGTAGGTCTCTACATATTTGTTGGAGACAATACTATGAGGCAATTGCTCTCAAATGAAAGTATTTCCAGATTATAAAACGGATTCGTAATTAATTGTTATGTGGAGAGCGAATAAACTGTGTGTTCATCGAGGGGAATGGGGTTAAAGCCTATTATCTAAAAGTCTCCAAGATGGCAACCCAACCTAGCTGATTGGAGATCCCAAGATCTAGGTTCAAAGGGACAACCGAATCGTGGAGACTATTTTTATCACTATGGAGATAACATCTCCCTCCTATTCCTATGATTAAATAGTGATGCCTGTAAGCGATATTCAGGGTAAGCTTTGCTTTTAATGATTCTTATATCTTGGAATTCCGAGTGGGGTATAGCAAGATATTCTTAATAAGAATCACCTATATGAGTGTGAAGTGGGCTGCTTCTATGAGAGTTTCAAGGCTGAATTCTCTAAAACACTTCATAAATTTACTAGGATATATTTAGGGCCGAAATGAACACAATTATAAGAACGAAAAATGTTCGAAAAGGAGCTGTGTGAATTTTATTGTCTTGGTATACACAAACGGTTGACAGTTCAAAAACATCGTGTTCACTGATTAGCTAGTATATCCGATAGTCTTTCACAAAGGAATGTTCAAAGCCAAAATCCACCTCTCCCGATACAGTAACTTTTCTTCTACTCTCTCTGTGTTTGCATCATCACTTGCATTGTATTTATCAATTTCTATTCACGTGGGGGATTGTTGGAAAAATAGCATGGAGTGAATAAGAAATTAATATTTTCTATGTTCACTTGAAGATGTTATTAAAAGTGGTGAAAATCCTGAGTCCCACATAGGAAAGGAAAGAGATAATATATGAGTTTATATGCTTATGAGTTGGACATTGGGTTGGGCTTTTGGCATATGTGGATTGTGCCTACTTGTCCAAATAATAATATTTTATTATTTTAATTTTTGAGTTAGTTAGTCTGTGCACAACAGTTATCACTGAAATAGAGTGCTTGTTTAGTAATGTATAATAATTCACAGTCTCTCATTCATAAAAACCACTTTTTCAAAAAACTCTCCCAGTGAGAATATTTTGTGCATTCATTTTGTGTCAAAGAGAGAGAAAGAGATATTGAGTAGTTCACAGAGCACGACCTTGTATGCTTTGTTTTCGTGTTGTAGATCATTTTATCCTGGGAGGCAGACGTCCATGAATCTCAAAACATCACAGTGATTGTGTGAGGGGCGAAATCCGCTTTAACGAGATTGTGTCAAACACAAGACTTGATCAGAATCATTCATTCTTCACGCATTTGGTCTATGAGTTTTTAATTATTTGTAGATTTCTTCTTATATATATTCAATATTTGTTCATTGCTTTTGCTTATCACATCTATTTGTGTTATTGCTTATTCTTAAATTTGTGTGTTGTTCCTTTTGCTTTATCACAAAAGTAAATTGTTGAAATATATCCAGCATAGTATATCTCACATTATTCATGATCCGCCCTAGTGGATGCCGATGGAGCATTACCTTCATACTTTACTCACTAAATGAGGCATGTTTTGCATGTCCAATTCTAGTTAATTGCCTGCACTTTCCAAGCATAAAAACAACGAGGACAAACAAGACTTTGCATTTGTCGTTACTTTAGGCAAATTGCGAGGCTGTGATCTCTCGTTTATTGTTCCAATGTGTCTTTAAAAAAGAGCGACAAAAACATAAAAGAACTAGGTTGTGTGTAATTAAAATTAACATGCATGGTAAGCGTTTGACTGTGGATGGCACTTTTTTTATATATATAAAGTGAGTTTGTAGTTTTTACCCAAAGGAATAGGAAAATGAGAGTTTTGAAGCCAAAGTAATTTTTAGGCTTTTTTTTTAAGCAAGTTATTTTTTTTTTCCTCTCACATTTATGTTGAGATATATTCATTAAATTCATAGTAGAGTTTATCATAAATATGAAAAGAGAAATCTCGATTTATCCATATTCTAAAAATACCTAAAAATCTTCCTCGAAGCCAACGCTTTATTTATTATAGTTGGCATGAAAACTGATTGTTGCTGAAAACACTGTAGCAAAATAATTTTTAAATGTGTAAATAGTACCGTGGGACCCATTTTTAATATTTTTTAGTGCGTAAACAGTGCTGTGAACAGTGATGAACAGTGCTGTGAACAGTGATAAATAGTATTGTGAACAGTAATTTTTGTCCTCTGCACAATGAACCCATGTGATGTTACTGTTCACATGCAGGGGAAAAAAAAAAAAAAAAAAAACTGAAAACGCAAAACGCCACTTTCCGGTCAATCCAAACGCTCACAAAGTAAGGCTAGATGCTTGACGTGCTTGTGAGACTAGAGACTGAATTCCAAACTATGGCATGAGGCACTCAATGTGACTTGATAACTTGTACTGGTTTCTCCTTTTGAGATCCAAAATAAGAAATGTTTTTATGCAAAATCAAAATAAGAAATGTTACTTAAAGCGATAATCAATCATTAATTATGATTGAAAAATGCAACATTTTTCCTTCCAAAATTTTGGAGCATTCGGGGTAATAAAAAGGTGGTGGGTTGAAGTTTATTCATAAAATTTGACCTTACATTGTTACTATTCCCATTTCATCCCACCACCGGTTCCGTAATTCAAGCTATATATTTTAATTTGATCAATAATTTGATTAGACTGCACTGGTTATTCACTTATTTGACATGATTTATAAAAGTTGAATGAAATTCATCCCAAGACAAAAAAAATTATTATCAAGTTCGTTTTGAAGACTCTTTCCCTCTCTCACACGAGGGTTACCTGCTTAGGATTCTGCACATGAAATCAAATGTCAGCTCAAGGCTTAGGCCACTTTGACTTAAGCTTAAGGCCTCAATTTTTTTTTTTTTTTTGGTAAACAGGCCTCAATTATAATAAGGTCCTACCCTCTTTAGCTTTAGAATAAGGTCTTGCTCCAATTATTAAAAGACCCAAAAAGTCCAGAGAGAGAAAAATAGGGAAATGAAAGTGATCATTGTAAAACCGATAAGTGTATTCCTAAAAAACTATGCTCCTTAGCTAGCCCAAGGAAGAACTTAAATAAGAATTTCTCTTTCGTTGTTATAATTCTTTACTAAAACTGTTATCCTTGCCAATTTTCTTTTTTTAATTACCAAATCATGGCTACAAGAGTTTAAAGGGTTGACCTTGACTATCCACTTCTACAAATTAGTTGCATTGGGCCTTCATCCCAACCCAATCTCATCCGAGTTGGGCCAGTCGGCTAGTTTTATCCTCTACAATATCGAATCATCAATAACAATTAATTTTTCCTAATAGTTTGAGATTTTAATTTTTGTAAACTAATATCATATATGGTAGATTGTCAATAACACCCCAAACAATCTCTATATCTTTCTTAACACTAAAATCAATTTTGAAAATTAGATTGCAACTTAATTTAACCATGAATCACTTTATCCAAGATAAAGTAAACCTTATTTTTATTAAAATAATAATAATAATGATAAAGTTTCATTTTTTTAGTTGAATTTTATACTTGAATCATAATATTTGATTTTCTAAATGAAATTAACCTTTGTTTAGTTAGTACTAATTCATCAAATTAACCTTAGTTGATTAATATTAAAATAAATTTATTTATTTATTTAATATTTAAATATAAAAGACCATATTTAAATTTATCATCTTAAATCTCAAACTAAATTGGGCCACTTTGAGACCAGTTGTCATTTGAAGATGGAATTTGTTCAATAGGCCTAATAATCTTTTTCTAAAGAAAGAGAAACTCGAGTCAAAGTTTAAAGAAAGCACACATCTTCTTGTAAATGGTTTAGACTTATCAACCCTCACATTTTTCCCATCCATGATACAAACACAAGCAGTTATTATTTACTAGAATTCTTGAATTGAGAAAAGGGTATTTTATTTTATTTGCCAATGGCCTTGTAGCCAAGTATCACCCGGGTTCCTTTGTAATCTCTTGCTCGGAGGTTCTATCCCCGCACTTACCTAGAAGAAAAAAAGGAAAAGAAGGAAGGTATTTTATTTCCTTCTTCTGAAACATTTGCTGCTTACTAATTCCAATAAACTATTAGTAGTGTGTGGTATTCATTAGCAAGAAAATCCATTACTTAGCTTGCCTCTAGACTCTGGTACAGTCCAGAACTAATAATAATTTAATTAAGTGCATTGTTTGGCAAGATTCTATAATGACAATGACTACAATGCTATGATATGATCCACGAGGCACTTTTTTTATGACTTAGAGGTTCAACATGCTCCTATGATTAAAAACCATAAATATTTTCTTGATCAATCAACACGGTAAGCAATATAAGCCAAAAGGGCCAAAACCGACACCCTTGAAAAATTGTCGGTCAGGACGTAATAATTACTCCAAGGGTCAATTAATTTTTTTTTGTTGCTCCTTTTTTCAGACCTAGCGATGCCCCTTCCTATTTGGTTAACACAATTTGAGAATTTAAGAGATATATAAATATATATATATATATATATATATATATGAATTTGGAGAATTAAAATAGAACACTAATCTTCTGCCCCCTTACATGCTAAAACGGTAACCAATCGAGGGTCTAGATGAGCCATATCAAAAAATAAAATAAAAATAATACTAACAATAAAGGATGTAGAAATTTAAATAAAAGGAATAGGAGATTTTTCAATGCACAATGAGTCAAATTAAGCAGTTTGGACAGATTATTATTGTCAAAATTAACACGTTTTTTTCATATCTTTTTTTTTTTTTTTTTCTTTTTTTTGGGGGGGGGTGGTGGGTTGTGGTTGAGAAGCAATTTCATATCAATTCTATATGTCATTAATTTACTCATGAGTCATGACTTACCAACCAGAACAGACTTTGTAGCGAAACTCTAATTCCTAGCAAGGTAGGACCCAAATGGCAGCTTTTGATGAATTACTAGAGCTTTTAGTGCAGGCAAACTCTGCCTTTGCCAGCAAGTTCTTGTAATAGTTCACGTTTCTTCCACGACTTCACATATGACTGAGAGGTTCAATGAAATGCATTTACTTAGATTTCAAACCAACTCAAATTATTTTACATTGTTTTTTGGAGGGTTATTTTTTCCAAAATTGTATTTTGTGATGACCAAGACAATTTCTTCCATTGACAGTGACTCAACTTAATTAACCTTAAAAATTAAAATGACCAAGACAATAACTTCCATTGACATTGACTAAACTTAATAAACCTTAAAAATTAGAACCATTAAAATAGTTATGGTTATAAGAAGATGCAAAGTAGTCTTCCATGAAATACAAGATAATCTTATTATGCGTGCGTTTGGATGGGGTATTTTGCCCAATCTGTGCGTTTAATGTTTTTTTAATGGGTCTTATGAGTACTGTTTATGTACCACTAAACTCAGCAAAACACAAATTTCTAGGTAAATTTGAGTTTCACATTATTATTCATACATTTAAGAATTATTTTATTATAGTATTTTCAACAAATAAATGTTATCTAAACACACCTTATATCTAAATATTGAACATGATAATTACCGATGATGGTTTGTAAAGAATTTGATTAAAATGACAATCTTCCAAATCACAACGAATACTTTTATATATACTTTGAGCACCACTAACCAATTGCCGAAGGCGTGAGAGTGAGAGAGTTAAGAAAAGGATAATATTGTACTTTGCGTTTGTGGTGGTGTCCAGCAAAAGAGAAAAGGAATAAAAGAAAAGTGATAAAGCATATGCAATTGGACGTGTGCATGTCCCCCTCAAACACAAAGATGGGGTCGGTGGATCGATCCAGCAAGAAGAAAAGCAGAAATCAGTAAAGCATAAAACGTTAACTGAGGCCATGAACAATTTTTTTTTTTTCCCAGTCAAAATCATTTAAGGTTACAACTTAAATAAGTAAAATATTATTAATGTTACTGATTTTACTTTTAAAAAAATTTACAAACTCAGGGGATGGCTTACATAAATAATGCCACATTCTCACTTAGGTTGTTTTTGGTTGGATGGAAATTGATTTTCAAAAAATATTTTCTATATTTACAGAGTTTTTGGAGCAACTGAAATTGTTGGTCAATCGAAAATTGTTTTCTCGTTGAACGTAAATTAAGATACTTCTGACAGAAACGGTTTACACTTGTAGTCCCCGTAAAACATTTTCCGCCTCATCCAAAAGGACCAAAACTCATCAACCAAACCTCCACCCTTTACCTTTCGCTAACAGCCACCCAACCACCACCCCCACTATCGTCTGCAGTCTTTGGCCTCTAACAAACTCCACCAGCTGCCGCTATGGTTGGTTGCCGATCACGACTTTTATAAAAAATTAAAACTCTTTTTTTTTATTCAATATATGCTGGGAGATGAGAAATATGGAAAAATAATAGAAAATATAGTTTTCATAACATTTTAAAGAATGCAACTAAACATTCGAAAATATTTTCAGAGTAAAAAATATTTTACATTGAATCAAATACAACCTTAATTATGATATTACCAATTAACTCAATTGGTAAAATTTCTTGGTATATGTGTAAGTCCTATTGCCTTTTGAGTCAATCAGTCCTCTTGATATGCTTCACCCTCAACAAAAGTCACTCGCCATGCATGAAGCTTTAACAGTTTCACATCATCTCAGATTCCAATAAGGGGTGCACTCTATAGTGGTTGTGCGTGAAAGGAGGTACATTTTAAAGGCATGCAAAAGCGATTGTGATGCGGTTTTGCAAGTTGCAACATTAATCCAATGCTTGTGGAAGAAGACCCAGCATGACAATTTTTTCGATAGGGAACCAATATTACTACTTGTGAAAGAACCCGAGAGTGGCTACGTACTTTAATTACATGGCCAAGGAGGTCACTATGGCCTACAACAAGGCCACCCTTAGCCTTCACATGCCCAACACCAAGTTCAACTTCGTCCTTATCGTTGCTCCAATTAACGAATGTACATTGTTCCAAAGCCTTTATCGAATTGCTTTTTGAGTAGGGTTTCGACACTAGAATGGGAGGAGTGGGGCAGTGGGCCAGTGGCAACGTGATAGCTGATGTGGCAAATCTCTGTACATACAATTGTAAGTTTCATGTAATAAATTTGTAGTAGCTCTAATAATATTCAATAAATTACAATAAATCAATCATTAAAAAAAAATGAACCTCATAAGTTAAAACTCATTAAAAATTAAATAAATTACTATAGGTCAATGTTCTATTAAATATTAATAGAATATCACATCTCTTATATGTTTGGGCAGTCTTTTAAAATATTTAACTATTGGCTAAATCAAAAAGAACATACATGAGAAAAAATAACATTGAAGGGTAATAAAATTATTTTCTTGATAATGAAAGGTAATAAACCTTTTTTTTTTTTACTAAAAGAAGTTTCTTATTTATTGCCCATATAAGCAATGTTATAAGCCTTTTAAATACAAGTTTTTAATAATTTGACTCTAATAATTCTAGCTAAATACAAAATATTTTTATATTTATTATTTATATTATACATTTTTGTCGGCAGATTGTATTAAATGAAAAATTGACTAATACACATATAGTAATGCTACAATCACAAATTATTTTACAATATTTTTATAAACAACAAATTTTTACTAGTTCTTATTTGGATTTACTATTAATATTACTTTTTATTTACTAACAATCATTCACTATTTTAGTAATTTATAAAAAAATGCTTGTAAAATAATTTGTGTCGTGATAATATGCTATTAATCAGGCATATGTCACTATAATTGGTCGTACAAATTTATGTGGATTAGCATCGGTATTCTAGTTGTTGGTGGTGTATGATTGACTGTCCCATGAATCAGAACCATCCAAACCAACCACCAAAAGGAGCAATCCAAATTATATTCCATTTGGAATGGAATAGACACGTGGGGCGATATTTTATGTAACGTTTTTTTCTACGTACTCACTCATAGAGGATTTCATTACAATAATCGAAGGTGAACCTGGGAATCAAAGTGCTAAAGCCTAAAAGCAGACAGAGGACACAGAATTTAACGGCATCAACGGGAAAATTTATTATAGAGTGGAATATGTGCTTTGCTTGCTTTGCCCTCGGTCACTACAAAAGAGAAAAAATCAATTTCAAAATAGACAAGGAAGGACATGAACGTGTTCTTTTAGTATTACCACTCCATGGTCATCATCGTCTAATTTTTTTTTTTAAAAAAAAGAAACAACCAATGTGGATCCCACTGCCACGTTCATTCCTCACCACACACAGTAAACTTTGTTAAGTAATTCTAATAAACACATAAAGTGTCCGTTTGAAACCGTTTAGTTAGCTGAATTTGAAATTTTTTTTGGTGAAAGTGTAAAAAAAAATTAAAAAATAAGTTAATTAGTACCATGAGGCTTATAAATAGTATTAAAAAATGTAGTAGAACTCATGAATAGTAATAAAAATAAGTTAAAAATATCACAACTTTTGCCACGACTATTTTATGTGACAGACTATAATTGACTACATATAATTTTCCATTCAGACAGTGAGCCTGTAAATAGTATTAAAAAGTATAATAAGATCTATGAATAGTAATAAAAATAAGTTAAAAGTGAAAATAAATTAAAAAATTCAACTCATCTCAAACTCTCACAAAATATCACAACTTTTATCACGACTATTTTAATTGATTACATGTAATTTTCATGTAACCTCGCTATCTTTTCTTAAGTATTCATATTTTTCAATACAGACAGCTGTAAAAAAAGGTTGTGGTATAAGTTATGGTGTTAGAATTTTTGTAAAAATATTTAATTTAGATGAACTAAAAGTCATATAAAAAAATAATTCTCCAAATATAATAAATATAAAAAAAATATAAAGAAAGAAATGCGTCTCTTGCTTTTGTCAGCCAGTTGGGCATCCAGATCTTACAGACCAAAGAGAGAGAGAACCTTCTCAGTCTCTTTCTCTCTCTTACAAACAGAATTAGAAAGAAAAGCATAGAAATGAATTGGCTGAGAAAGAAAAGGAGAAAATAAGAGAGACCCTGAAGAAAAGAAAAGAAAAATTCTTCACCATGAGAGCTCATCATAATTTGAGCTTCTTTTTGATTCTGATATCATTGTCTATATCTTTCACTCCAAAATGGGTTGCTGCTGCAACTACTACTACTAATATTCTAAACTCAACCAGAAATGGAGTTGAAACTCACAGGAGAATTCTGCACCAACCATTGTTCCCAGAAGGTTCGGCACCACCACCTGGAACGGACTCAATTCCACCACCATCACCACCGCCACCGACAGTGCCATCAGACAACTCAAATGTGCCGAGCTCGGAGTACCCATTTTTCCACGAAGGAGGACCAACCCCAGATCAGAGTCAAACACCACCTTCACCATCCAATGGAACCATGCCAATCCCAGTGGCAACAACGCAGCCAGCGAAGCAAACGAAAACAGTGGCAATCGCAATCTCAGTCGGAATTGTCACTCTGGGAATGCTCTCCGCACTCGCATTCTTTCTCTACCGCCACCGTGCAAAGCACCCACGCGAGTCTCAAGCTCAAAAGCTTGTTGGAGGAAGTTCCAGAGATAACAGCAACAACTCTGCCCCACCCTCGAATTTTCTGTACATTGGGACCGTGGAGCCGAGCCAGCAAAGAGGTTCGATCACTGATGGGAGCAGAGGAGAAAACAATGGAGCTAACAGGTCACCTTATCATAAGCTGAATTCGGATAAGAGATCTGATCTGTATCGGCCTAGTCCTGAGTTACAGCCACTTCCACCACTCACAAACCCAGTCTGCAATGTCAATTCCTCTTCATCCGATGAGGAAAGCCACGACACTGCTTTTCATTCGCCCAATTGTTCTTCGATCAGTTACGATGACAACAGCTATTACACTCCCAGTTCGCGTCTAAGTTGTCCACCTAACAACAACAGCAACAACAGCAACTACTACAACAACAACAGTGGTTTTGCCAAAACCGACACTTATGGTGTCAATTCTGTTATTCCTCATTCCAAACGGACTTCTCCTAAATCTCGGCTTGCGGCCCCTCTTCCATCGCCACCGCATGCGCCGCCTCCTCCTCCTCCTCCGTCATCGCCGCTACCTACTCGTATGGTGGACTTACAACAAGTGATTCCAAATCCTCCAGTAAGGCCAAAATTCTCATCGCCACCGCCTCCACCAAATATGGCGCGTCTTCAATCAATAAGCTGTGTGCCTAGACAAGTCTCTGAAGCGCCAATTCCGCCCACTCCTCCTCCTCCACCACCGCCGCCGCCGCCGCCTCCGCCTCCGCCTCCACCGCAATCATTGCCGCAGCGGAAAGTAGGAATTCCAGAAACAAGTGTTTCTGTTACTCCAACTCCTCCTTCTTCTGCCCAAACATCAAGGAAGTCATTGTCCTGGAATTCAAGCCCCAAACGCAATTTTGAGAATGAAATAACAACACCAGCAGCACCACAAAGTAGTAATAAAAGTTTGAGCTCTTCTGAGAGGCTTGATTCAGATGAGAGAGAAGGAGCAAAACCCAAGTTGAAGCCCCTGCATTGGGACAAAGTACGGGCAACCTCGGACAGAGCCACGGTTTGGGACCAGCTCAAATCAAGCTCATTTCAGTAAGTAGTGAAATATACACTTTTTGTGATTTATCCCATAATGCTTATTAGTTTAGTTTGATCATTGATGTGATACAATATTTGTTTGCTTCGTTACTTTGCAGATTGAATGAGGACATGATGGAGACTCTTTTTGGCTGCAATTCGGCGAATTCAGTTCCAAAAGAGGTTACTAGGAAGTCAGTGCTCCCTCCTGTTGAACTGGAAAATAGGGTGTTAGACCCAAAGAAGTCACAGAACATAGCTATTCTATTAAGAGCACTCAATGTAACAAGGGACGAGGTGTCTGAAGCTCTTTTGGATGGTAAGCGATGTTTCATTCTTTCCCATGTCTGATAAATGATTATAAATTCCATATTCTGCTTAGACGATATATAGAAAAAAATTCAAAATCCCATTTTCTCTGATTTGATCTAGACAGAAAGGAATAGATAAGTTATAATGGGCAACCATATTTTTTTTATTACTTACAAAATTCCAAAAGTTATGAAGTATTCTATCGTCTATAGTCTATAGATATCAATTAGCACAATTTTTTTTGAGGCCGGAGGGCACGCAATGTAGCTTAGTGTACCAACAAAAAGCAGGGGATAAAAGATGTCAAAAGCAGAAATAAGAATTGAAGAGCTTAGAAGAAGTGTAATCGTGCTTATAATCATAATGGTAGTAAAAGTGTTATAGCAAGATCATATCAGTTACATCATTATGTTAGATTTCAAGTAATCGTGTAAAATCCCCATCAAAATGACTACCTTGCTTCAGCAAATGAAGATTTCCAAAAAAGACATTAGTATTGGAGACCAAATGAATGTTCATTTCTTCTCATGTTATAAATCATTCTACTAGATTTTGGCTAGTAAATACTAGGTCATTATGCCAAGCATGCTCCAACCTATTATGCCCTAGATCTTTTTCTCAGTAGAGAAAGCATGACCATGATTTCTTTTTTTAGTTGCTTCCCCTTTTTTTTTGTCGATTTATTAGATCCGTTTGATTTACACAATTCATTATCTCTCTTATGCTCCAATTGAAGAAACCAGGTTCAAAAACCTTCATGCCTTCATCATCTGGCACACTTTCACCATAAATTAACCACAACCACTTGTCAAGAATGTAGAGAAGCTCAATTAAGTATAGTATCCCAAACAACACCTTAGTGACACTTTGAACAGGTAGTTGCATATATCTAAAAAGTGATTAAGTAACTTGGATATTTACCAACATCTGGGTGTTTCATTTAAAAAAGGGACACCGTTTCCATAATAACTGTAGTACAGATAATGCAGCTCAATAACTTCAATAATGAAATTACAAGAAACTTTCAAATTACAACTACCTAACTAACTAGACTTGCCTACCAACTGCCAAAAAAGGATAATTACCACAATTACTGCTATTAAGATTACCACAGAAGCCACACCAGTCTATATATTCCTAGCATTCACATATTTAAGGTATATTGGAGAACAAAATGACCAAAAGATATGTGTAAACACTGCAAAATCAAAGCACATGACACACTTGCACAAGCATGTATATATTGAAAGACCAATACACTACCAAAAATCTTCCCTATATCTAGAACGTTATTTTCACTCAGGTGTTTTGCCTTTTTCATGATCAAATCTTCTGTTGAGACAGTGAGTGTCTAGCTTGTGCAAAATCAACAGAGCCCTCCCTATCTATTCTTTGCCCCCCAATTGTCCATGTTAAGCCTTATTTGTATAACATCTGATTACCTGAGCTAACAATCAGGACTCACAACTCGACCAATATGACATATGCTACTAGTGGTACTGTATTAGTTTGTATCTTCTTCTTCTGCTTCTTCATTTCCACACACTCAAACCCCCCCCCCCCCCCCCCCCCTCCTCGATTCATATGCAAATGTATGGAAAAGCCACACAGAAGGTGCTTCCTAGAGCACAGTCCAATGAAACAAATCTGCTGATATATGGCCATTCCGCATAAATATTGCTTGAGAGGTTCTATATGACAATCTCATTACATCACTAGTTTCTGTCTACAAAGTACTGAAGTAAGAAATATAAACATATTTGTTGAAATCTTTACCATGCGCATTGCCTTTGCATCCAACTTTCCATCTAGATCCTGTATTTTTAGTCTGAAGCATCATTTGCTTTATGTGTTTGGGCGCAACAGGTAACCCAGAAGGCTTGGGTGCTGAGCTTTTGGAAACTCTGGTAAAGATGGCTCCAACTAAAGAGGAAGAGATAAAACTTCGAGACTACCGTGGTGACATCTCAAAACTAGGATCTGCAGAGCGATTTCTTAAGGCAGTACTTGATATCCCATTCGCGTTTAAAAGAGTTGAAGCCATGCTATACAGAGCTAACTTTGATACAGAAGTCAAATACCTGAGAAAGGCTTTTCAAACCCTTGAGGTACTTTGGCTAAAAGTTAACAATTTACAAGTTTTAATGACATGTTATTTTGATCTGTTGATTTCATGAATTTTGACTTGTAGAAACTCAAACCTTAGATTTATTATTTGTCAGGAAGCAAGTGATGAATTAAAGAACAGTCGATTATTCCTTAAACTCCTTGAAGCTGTTCTCAGGACAGGAAACAGAATGAATGTTGGAACTAACCGTGGTGATGCTAAAGCTTTTAAACTTGAAACACTCTTAAAACTTGTAGATATTAAGGGAACTGATGGGAAGACCACATTGCTACACTTCGTGGTCCAAGAGATTATTAGATCTGAAGGCACAGGTACCGATTCGACAAATGAGAATGTTCAAGAAAAAGTGCATCAAAAGATGGAGGACAGTTTCCAGAAGCAAGGATTGCAGGTTGTGGCTGGGTTAAGCAGAGACCTCGGCAATGTCAAAAAAGCAGCAGGAATGGACTCAGATGTCTTAAGCAGCTATGTGTCAAAGCTTGAAATGGGACTTGACAAAGTCAGATTGGTTTTGCAATATGAGAAGCCAGATATGCAGGGAAAATTCTTCAACTCAATGAAACTATTTCTGAAAGAGGCTGAAGAGGAAATTGTTAGAATCAAGGCCGATGAAAAAAAGGCTTTATACCTTGTGAAAGAGGTCACAGAATATTTCCATGGGGATACAGCAAAGGAGGAAGCCCATCCTTTCAGAATCTTCATGATTGTAAGAGATTTTCTAGGCATACTAGATCAAGTGTGCAAGGAAGTGGGGAGGATGCAGGATAGAACAGTGGTGGGTGCTGCTAGATCTTTTCGGATATCTGCAACTGCTTCACTACCAGTTCTCAATAGGTATAGTGCGAGACAAGATTCAAGCTCAGATGAGGGAAGTTTGTCTCCTTGAAGTTATGTGAATATCAAGTAATGAACCTCTTAGAAGTCCAATCAAATTTTAGCAGATACTTCCACGGTTATAGACTCATTATGAGCATTCAGAGGAGTAGGATAATGGAGATGTGAAAGTACTTCAGAAGGAATCTGTTATTGTCAAGAAAATCCCAGTCCATGGATAGAGGTACCACTCAATTAACAAGGTGAGGCTTGTAAGAGAAGAACAAGGTTTTGTGTATGAGATCACAAATGCATAACAGTCAAATGTTGGGCATGGAAGATTTACTATGATAGAAGAGCAAGCTCTATCTGGAAGAAAAGGGCATCAAAAGACAAAGACATGATATTCCTTTCACTGAAGTGCACAGTCGAATGAAGCAATTCTAAATTGAAAAAAAAAAAAAAAAATAGATGTCTTTTTTTCCTCAAGCCGACACATATGCCATAGTTAAGATGGGTTTATCTTCTTTTAGATCAGATTCCCACACATTTTCAAGAAATCAGAATGTTTTGATGTTACATACGATGCTTTTATCTGCATTTATTTGATCAATTAGTAATAATAATAAGTAGCAGTTTTTTCAGCATTTCTTTTTAATGATTTCCCTAGAATTTGGACAAGAATCTGCTTGAATTGTTTACTATTTTGAGTGGGAATATAAAGCCAACTCAAGTGCGGTCCTTGTTTAGCAAGGAACCAAAAAGAAATCTATAAAATAAAAAAACCGTATAAATCCAGCTAGGCTTATCAATGAAGGGATTGAAGCTTTTCTATGTTGAAGGATAGAGGACAAAGATGGGTGGCTGGTTCAGCTTCAGCTAAATCACCCCAAGTTAATCAGCTCAATTATTAGCCACTCTCAACATGGTTCCAAAAACGTCAACTCTATCCTAAAGTTATCAGAATTATGTGAAAATTTCTGATGGGTGCCTTAAAATGTTTTTCACATTTTATAAACTACCATTTTTAATAAAATGTGCTCAAGCTATCAAACAGTTAATTATGAAAAATGAAAAGAATAATAAGTGTAAAGCATGATAAGGAAGAATAGAGAGATGGGGAGGAGAAGAAGAAAAAAAAACACTACATGAACGTACCAAAAGATGAAAGCTCCATTTCTGATAGATGCAGTGCAATCTTTTATTATAGAGTGGCGAGTTTTGTTCAACTTCAAGACTTCAAGCTAAGGCAAGGGTTAAGAGTAACGACGTCGTCTCATCACACTCTTAAATGGGGCCATGCCAAAAATAAAATTTCCTTCATCTAAGACGACATATTTGTCACGTAAACGATGAGCTTTGGCAGCCAAGGCCTAGTCAACCCTGGACTCTATATGACAACAATTATTTCGTCGTTTAACTGTTTTATTTATTTTGTTCAGGGACTAAAATAATGTCAATGCTATATAGACGACACCAAAATTTTGTTTACACATTCCCTGCACAAATAAACAAGTGCTCTTACTCATGGCTCATGAGTGATAGAGATTGCTCAATGCTCAGTCATCAGCTGGTGGTATATTGCCGTAACAATCATAGTATTAGGTGTGTGAATAGGACGTCAAGGTATATTGTATAGTACAAGGTCCATTTGACTGCATCTGTGGGCATCTCAATAAGAAATATCTCCATTTGATGGACCCAAATTTATGTGGGTTATAAATGACAAGGGCCTCAGTTTTAATTTTCTTTGAAATGGACAACCAATTTTGTGAAAAATTTGCTACATGCGTCAAATCAAATGTCAAATCAGCGCCAGCTAAAGCCACATCTGAGAGATTATTAAACTCCTTACAAAAAATTCTTGTGTGTTGTAGTTTGTTAAATTACTGGATTTTTCTAAAAGTTTAAGTTAACATGGTACGGTGAATTTAATCATTTAATCTAATTGAAAGTTCAAAATGGATATAAAATATCTTTGAATGTTTAAACCCCAAATATAAAATTATCAATTCAAAAGCTTTATATCCAACAGTTTATGTGCGGAATATGATAACAAGCTTATAACAGAATTGATAAACAATCTAAGCCAAATATAAACACATTCACAGCAGTAAATATAAGCCAAAGATAAAGGAAGGAAGATGTAAACACTCGGACAACACACGATGTGTTATCGAAGAGGAAACCGAATCTCTCAGCGTAAAACCTCTCCGCCGCCCTTTAAGCGGTCAAATAATCCACTAAAGAATATAGTTGTGATACATGAACAGCAGAAGACCCTCCAATCCTAATCTACCCAAGTACCTAAGCCCTCCAAGCTTCTTGCTCCAACGAGGTTACGCCGAACCTATTTGTTATTTAGGTTACCGGATTCCGCTACTATACCATAGTATCAACCAATGTAGATTGGTTCCTTCCTAACTGCTTCCCAACAGTACCAAATAAACCTTCTCACAAATGTGGGTGTGGTGAGATAAGGATTTGGCTAAAGACCTCTCAAAGGTATAACAATGGAGAGGAAGAGAGTAGAGGAATTTGTAGAGTCTCTGAGGTTAAGATTGTGGATGAATCAATCTTGTATTTCTCTAGGGTTTCTCTCACAAAATTCTCTCTGGAAGCTCTCTCAATATCGTGGGAATGAGGGGTATTTATATTGGAATGAGAAAGGAATGTGAAACGTAAGATTTTCCCAAACAGGGCATTTTGGCGACTTGACCTCGCGACTGGATTAAGTCGCGAGTTCAAGCCGCAAGTTAACGGCCTAGCCAGCCTAGGACTTTTGTCTTGTAATGCAACAACTGGCGTGACTCTTCAGCTTCTGACATGCTTGGCACGTGTGCAGACTTTTGGCGACTTGCAAGCCGCGACTCACCCGCGAGATCCAGTCGCGAGACTCTGTTTCCTTGCACACTCTTGAGCATTTTTTCACACTCTCTCACTCACTACCCTTACAAGTTTCCCACCTAAATACAGGGTTACTAAGTGCTGAATTACAAGCAAATTTGCACGGAATAAAGCCAACAAGATGGTTGATTAAATTCAACCTTACAATCTCCCCCTTTGGCTATTCCGTGACAAAACCCTACAACAGACTCTAGACTTAAAACGTGAGTTGGGAACAGTTGAATAAAACTCACTCACACCTAACTCTAGATTCTGAAACACTCTTGAACATATGAACAAGTAACTCCTGAAACATAACAACATAGCAATATCATTGTATGCAAAAATACTTGAGATGCATATGGAGCAATAAAAGTATGATCAAGCAAAATGGAATAAAGCAATAGACCATGGCAAGATCAAACAAGCAATCACTATACAAAAATGATTACTATGCTTATTCACACAAGGAATGAACATCCGGACATGCAAGGTGATAAGCTCAATTGAAGAGTATCATTTGCAAGTCCAACACTCAACCAATGCATACCAACATATATGCATCTAGGGACAATCCTACAAGGGCACAAGAGTATTGTACTTAAGATAATGCAAAGCATTAACAAGTACTAAAGCACAATGCATAAAGGCTGCATAAGTAAAGTATTGCAAATACATGGTACAAATCATAAAAGCCTACAAACAGCATAAGTGCATGGAAACAAACCCTTAAAACTTACAAAAGCAACATGGGTACAAACCAGATAAAACAATAGACTGAAATAACTGAATAACCTCATAAATATATATAAATAAACCAAAGTTCCAAAAATACCACAAGTTTTCCAAAAGTATAAAACCATATTAACAAGGATAAAAGTTCTAAAACAGCAACTATAAAAACACTCCCCCTTTCAGTATGCACCCTTCTTTTCATGTTTAAGCTTTCTCTCACCCTTAAGCTGCTCTCCCCCTTTTTGGCACGAATAGCTAAAGGCTATCTTCTAGCTTCTGTTGGATGTTATCTAATTGTAACTCAATGGTTCCAAGACGCATTTGAGTCTGACTGTGAAAGGAGTTGAGAAGTCGTTCCAAATCAGAAATCCGTTGAAATACATTTTCAATGAAGTAACTTTGTCTGGGAATTTGGAATCCAGGAGGAATAGATGGGGTGCTGGTTGACTGTACAGGAGTAGTTGTAGCATGAGCAGATGGAGATGCCTGAGTGGATGGTTCACTCTTAGGTTTCTTGGAGGAGTGACTCTTGCTTGCTTGGAGAGAGTATAGAGATATTGCTCGAGGACGAGACAAGAATTTCTCATCTGATGAAGGACTAACACCTTCACGAAGAACAATCCTCATGACTAGACTGCAGAATGGAAGAATTGTTCATGTTGCTGAACGAGCCGATGTTTTCCTAATGATTTGGAATATATGAGCACAGATGTCAATTGGGGCACCAGTAATAAGGTCACACAGAAATTGAGCCCTTCCAAGATTGATGAAGGCAGTATTTGACAGAGGGTAGAAATTGAAGAACATGATAAGCTTTAAAGTTGTCAGTTCGGGCGAAAACAATGCAGTGCTTATTGATGACCCTGTGCTTCCCACTTCATGTTCATTCCCAAGAACTTTGAGGATGTCTTGTGCCCGAAGCACTTTGTCATCGTATGGAGTTCGATCCACATTTTTTGGTTTGGAGATGCTAAGTACCTTAGCAATGTAGTCTGTATTTAGGGGAAATTCTGTTCCTCGAACCCAGCATTTCAACTCTACACCTGTGAATCTGGCATTGGAGTGAAATTCCTTAACCAGTTCTTCACTTGGACCCTCAAAGTTTCCAAAAAGGTCGGCCCAATCTCTGTATTTAAAAATGTTAGGGATAAAAGTTGCCCCTAGGGTATCAAACTTGACAACTCATTCCACAATGGGAGAAGACTCTTTGAAGATGTCTATGTAGGTCTTTGAGTCAGTAGGAGTCCTGAATCTCTCAATGGTAGAGTCCCTGGATGACTTAGACGATAATCGTGTCCGTTTAGCAACTGGGGTTGACGGATCATCAGTTACAATGCCTTTGCCTCTGGATGAACAACAAGTTAACTGCAACAAGGCAGGCACACAGAAACAAACCAAATACAATACCACAAGAAACAAACATCATATTGATTAGTTTTAGTTATAAGTCATTTAAAGAGAAATGAACCCAGAAAAAGACCAAAAGACAAGGAAACAAGATATGATGAGTAGGAAGTGAGTATGAACACCCCAATGCAGTAGCACACCCAAGATATGGAGGGTAAAGAAATACCACAAGGCTAACCACACAATACTCATGTAAACTGAAAAAAACCCAAAAACCGCATTCAGAGAGACCCATAGTAAACCCCCAAACCCATATGCCCAAAGAGAAATGATTCTATCAAAGACAATGCTCAGAACAAAGACAAGCAATCAGAAGCATTAACAAGGTATTAAGCTAACTCATCAACAAGAGAAAAACAATACTTAAACAAACAAACCCAACATTTTGGGCAAACCCATGTTTGAACAAAATATATCGCAGTACACAAATGCTACTAACAAAAGAAGAACTAAACATCAAAACATAAAGAATAAAGTAAAGGGAGGAAAAACCATACCTTTTTCTTGGTGTTTGATGAAGACATGATGCAAAAATAGAATCTTTTTCAGTGAGACATGGAGTGTTTGAGTGAGAGAATGAAGAAGACAATGAACAGTCACTGATATTCGAGGGAAAAATTGAAAAGTTTTTGAAAACTATCTTTAGAACGCAAAAACACGCATTTTTCGCGACTTGATCAAGTCGCCAGTTAGTCACTAGGATAAGCTGCGAAACACTGTGAAGGTAAGAAATTTGAAAATTTCATTAAGTGTTTTTCGCGACTGGAAAGTTTACCCGCGAAGGAGTCGCGAGCTGAGCCACGAAAATCTCTAAGTAACCCTCACGATTGGACCTTCCACCCGCGAACAAGTCGCCAAACTGAGCCGCGAAAAATGCCAAATTCAAATTTTGAAAAATTTTCTAAGTCCTTTTAGCGACTTGGGTACTGACTCGCCAGTAAGCCGCGAAAAATCTCTGAGTGGGCTGGCAACTAGGGCTGGCGACTGGGCTAACCCACGACTTAGTCGCCAAAACAGGGGAAACAGTTTTTGAAATTTTTGATATTTTTGTAAAAACAAAATACTTTCCAAAAACAACTAAAAACACTCAAAAATATTTTTGTGTTTGATCAAACAAAGATTGAGCATGTGAAAACACATTTAATCAAGTACAATCACACAAATGAATATAGCATTCATTGAACATAGACTTGTGTGTTGTGTGTGGATATCAAAAATAAGATAGTCCTTAGTCCGATGTGAAGCTTCAATGATCAATTCAATCAAGGCATACACAATTAGCACTAGATAATGTGACCTATCTCAATTATAGAAACATGCATATATGACCTCCCACAAGAACTTGATTACATTCTTTGAAACTTTTCATTTGGCTCCATATTCAACATAACATTTGCATTTTTTTTTTTTTTTTGAGCAAAGAAAATCTCATTGTGAGATAGATGCCTGAAATTTTTGATATTTCAATTTATGAGTTAGCCTTTGGCTTTTTGGGCATTAAACATTTTATTTTGGTTGCTTTCCCTTTTTCCTAGTTAAATACTAGTATGTGCGACAGGTTTTTGCAGCTCTATATCTATTTTCATTTGGAGATTTACATTTAGAGAGCTCTTTTAAGCAAAAACAAAAATAAAGAGTGAGAAGATATATAGGCATGAGTCTATGCATGTCTCAAGATCAACAAAATCATTCACTAATCATTCATGACAAGGTTGAAGATCTATTTACAACAGTTACATAGATTTCAGAATTTCTCTCACAATGATACGAGTGCATAGAAGACAAGCTAAGCTCGTAGATGCACAAAGCCATTAGTACAAAGATACAGGGCAAAATATGATTTGAGACAAAAACTCAACAAAGTTAATCAAACTTTTTGGATTTTCTACTTTTTATGTGTTTTTGGATTTTTGACACAAAAGAAAAAAAAATTGATCAAAAACATAACAAAAAAAATGTAAAGACATTTCAAACCAAAGACAGATACACACGCAAAAAAAAAACAACCTAAATACTAGCAAAAAGCACACAACCAAGCATATTCACAAACATGGGAAGTATTGATGCATGGACATGTTGTAATGCTTATGCATGAGTACCCTTTGTCACCCACACATCACGTGCGTTTGGGGTGATATCCTTAACGGATTGGGTACGAGAATTAGGACTATCAAACATTCGTGTGAAGCTTTCAAGACAGTTGGTGAAAGCACCGATTATCTTCATCACGTCCATCATTCCTGGATCATGGTTTTGACTTCTTGGTTGCTCACCACCCCAAGACCTCTTGTCATTTCTTCTTCCTCGTGACCGAGGTGCACTTGCATTGTTGTTTGCTCTCAACTTTTGACAATTGGGTCTAGTATGTCCTTGCAATCCGCAATAGTGACACACATAATCTGTTCTAGGACCCTGTTGTGGTCTTGAGAGAGATCTTGCTCTACCTTCAAATCTGGCTTATGATTGATTTCGGAACTTATTGCCCACTTGTTGCTCAGCCAGCTTCTTCTTCTTCTCAACCTTAACATTCTCAAGGATGGGCCCTTCCACAATCGGCTCTATGGCCTTCACAAATTTTACTTCTTTGGTAGCTTTGGCCGATGAGCTACTTCCTCCGGTATAACCTAAACCAGATTTGTCAGAGAAGTGTTTTTGAGAAGAGATAACATCTTCCAGTTTCTTGGAGGAGACCCTTTCTATCTTGGCTTGTGCTTGCACCGCCCCTTGCTCAAGAAATCTTACTTTGGTATAAGCTTCCAATAACTCGCCATTTAGTGTTTCAATTTCACACTTTGCCTCCTTATATCTAGCCAGAAGACTTTTGTAGTCCTCTTCAGCCATTTTCATCTTCTTTACAGCCGCCTTTGCAACCCTTGCATACTCACCCGATTTCTCAAGGAGTATAGTGTAATTCTCTTAAAGACTAGCTGTATTTCTATCCTCTTCAGCATCTGATTCCTCAACAATCCCCAAGGATTCATCATCGCTGTGTTCTCCAAGTTCTTGTACAAGTTGATTCAAATCATTTGAGGACTCCACATGAGCAATGGTCATGAATGCGGAGAAATTTCCTTCTCCATCACAGCTCTCTTCAGAATCAGAATTTGATGAGTCCGAATCATTTTAAGTAATGGCATAGGCTTTTCCCTTCGACTTCAAATAATTGGGACATTTCTTTTTAAAATGCCCATGTCCATTACATTCGAAACACGTAATTCCTTGTGAGGATTGAGAATCTCTACCCTCTTTTCTTCGTAATTCTTTCTTCTCATTCTCGGAACTCTGAAATTTTCCTTTGTCACCGAATTTTCCACTGTTTTTGAGCTTTAAGAATTTTCGGAAGTTCTTTACAAGATACGCCACATCTTTGTCTACTGTATTCTCTTCCGAAGAGTCATGAGACACCATTCTCTCATCAATTGTCTTAAGAGCAAGGGATTTGCTCTTCTTCGCTGAAGGAAGGGACAACTCATATGTCTACAGAGAACCAACCAGCTCTTGAACCTTGATGTCGTCAAGATCTTTGCTCTCTTCAATGGCTGTAACTTTAGCACGGAAACTCTCTGGCAGTGACCGAAGGATCTTCCTTACAATTTTCGAGTCCTTCGTCTTTTCTCCCAAGTTAAATTTACCAACAACAACCTCATTCAATTTACTGTAAAATGAATCAAAAGACTCATCCTCACTCATCTTTAACTCCTCAAAGTGAGTGGTCAACATCTGAAGTTTGGTGTCCTTTACTTTCTTAGTCCCTTCATAGGTTGTCTCTAGTATTTCCCATGCTTTCTTAGCAATTGTGATATGTGAAATCCGGTGAAATTCTTTTGGAGAGACACCGTAGAAAATAGCATTCAATGCCTTGCTATTTGCATTGGCAGCCGCAAGAGCAGCCTTATCCCAAGTAGACTTGGCAGCCTCTGGCCTTGTTTATCCTATTTCAACTGCATCCCACACAGCATCATCAATAGAACACAGAAACGCCCTCATACGAACTTTCCAAAATGCATAATTATTACTAGGGGTGGAAAAATAAGCCTAAACCCATTTGCCTACCCAAACCCACCCACTCTAATTAAGGCCAGACCCACCCAATTATTAGTTGGGTTAAATGGGCATCAACCCAATTAGACCCAGTAATAATTGGGTTTTAACTTAAAGCCCATTCAACCCCATTAAGCCCAATAACAATAAACCTAAACCCAACCGGTCAACCCAGCCCTTCCTACCCCAAAAAAAAAAAAAAAAAACCCAGCCCTCACCTCAGACGTTTCAGGGTTAGGTTTTCATTTTCCCCCTCACTTTCTCGGCCTCCAATCACTTTTCAGGGTTAGGTTTTCATTTTCCCCCTCACTTTCTCGGCCTCCAATCACTTTTCAGGGTTGGGTTTTCATTTTCCCCCTCACTTTCTCGGCCTCCAATCACTGATCGGTAAGCTTCGAATCTCAGATTTGGACCTTCTGGTTCGACAACCAGTCCAAACCCAAACAAGGTGTGGCGTGGGGCACCTCTCTCCGCAATTCTGGTGGTACCTTTCTAACCTTCCTCAATTCCCTGATTTATTCATGTTTTTGTGTCTATTACTATGATTCTTGATCTGAGTTCCTCTTCATCTTTGCCCTCTTTTGTTTTTGTATGTGTTAAGGATAGAAATATAGCTTGCTTTTCGAGGCTTTTCATTTTTTTTTAAAGATCCAGAACAATAGTGGGTTTTGTATTAATTTTGATTGCCTGAACCTTTTTTTTTGGTAATTTAAATCTGTGAAAGTAGTTAGTAGATGTCAAATTTCTTTCACATTTCCAAATTTTATAGATATGTAAATGCATTACAAGGTATGAGCTTGCTTGTTTGAGATTCAATTGCAAGGTGTATTAGATTAATCTTTCTTCCTTGTTGGTATTATTGTTTTAGTTTCTCTGAGGTATATTTTTGTGAATAAGTTGCTTTGATTGAGCTTTTAAGAGGATGTGATGCATTGATTAATTCAGCCACATGGTTGAAATTAATTGGGACCTAAGGTACAGGACTTTTGTTGCTGCCTGTTTGCATATGATTACTAGCTAGATCATTGTTGAGTTTATAATCTTAAAAAGGTGATATATTCACTAGGGAACCAACAAAATGCTTTGTTTGTTGGGAAATGAAAAGGGTCCAAAAGCTGCATTCCTTCCTTTCTGTCAGGGCTTCTGTTATGAAACTTAGCTGGGATTTTGGGTCCTATGCTTTTTCATGTCAATTAGGCCAATACTAAGGAGTGCTCAATTGAAATTGTCTCATTCTATTTATCAAAAAATGTTTCAGATTTGGAGATTTATCGGTTAGTGTTTGAGTGGTCAGGTTTTAGAATGGTTCAAAATGCTGATTTTTTTTTTTTTTTTTTTGTTGGTTTTGTTTTCCTTTACATTTTAGTTATGGATTCAATGAATGAAGAAAATGATGAGTATGGTGATACTGTTTCAAGTGCTCCAAAAAGAATGAGAGGTAGGACTTCTTCTGTATGGTTGGATTTTGAAATATTACCTAAAGGTTTTGATGGGAAAGAGAGAGCAAAGTGTAAAAAATGTCAAAATTCTTTTGTTGCCGGTTCTAATGGCATTACTTCTTTGTTGCGTCATAGAGCAAAATGCCATGAGTTTGACAATGAAATTGTGTCTCGTCAGCCTTTAGATCAAGCTACGTATAGGGAAATGGTTACATTGGCAATCATTAGGCACAACTATCCATTCTCATTTGCAGAACATGAGAACAATAGGTTGCTTCATTGTTATTTGAATCCTGATGTTAAGACTATATGTAGGAACACTGCAAAATCAGATGTGATAAAAATATACAGGAGAGAAAAGGAAAATTTGAAACATGATTTAAAGTCAATTACTGGGAGGTTTTGCTTAACATCAGATTTATGGTCTTCACCTAACACTGATGAGTACATGGTTCTTACAGCACATTATGTTGATGAACACTGGGTGTTGCAAAAGAAAGTTTTGAGTTTTTGTCATGTGCCACCTCCACGTGGTGGTGTTATATTGGCAGAGAGGTTGTTAGGTTTGCTGAAAGAATGGGGCATTGAGAAGAGGGTATTCATCATTACTTTAGATAATGTTTCATATAATGATACTTTGGTGAGTCATTTAAAGAGACACCCTTCTTTTAGACCTTATTTACCTTATGGTGGTGAGTTCTTTCACGTGCGTTGTGGTGCACACATATTAAACCTTATCGTACAAGATGGATTAAAAGTCATAACTGAGGTTGTGTATAATTTACGTGAAAGTGTTAAATATGTGAGAGGTTCGGATCATAGGAAGTTAAGGTTTGCTCAATGTCTTTCAGAGCTTCCTTTTTTGACAAGTAAGAAAGTATGCCAAGATGTCCCAACAAGATGGAACTCAACATACTTGATGATTGAGACTTGTCTTAAGTATCGAGATGCATTTTCTCACTTGAGTAGGATTGATAAACACTTTCTCAATTGCCCTTCAGAGGAGGAATGGGATAGGGTGGAGAAGATAGCAAGGGTTTTGGAACCATTTTATGATATCACCAAGCTTTTCTTTGGGACAAACTACCCCACAGCCAACTTGTATTTCCATTGTGTTTGGAAGATTCAATTGCGTATTATGGAACAGTTGGAAGATGATGATGCGATAATTAGAGCAATGGCAAAAGAAATGAAAGAAAAGTTTGATAAATACTGGGAGTATTACAGTCCTGTGCTATCATTTGCTGTCATTTTGGATCCTAGATACAAGTTGCAATGTGTAGAATTTTGTTATAGCAAGTTGTATAACCAGGAAGCAATATCTATGGCAGAAAATCTTCGTGATACATTGTATGGCATCTTTGAGGAATATAAGAATTCTACTAGTGATATCTGCAATATGGTTGAAGTAGCATCCAGTAGTGGTGGAGTGCATGGTCATTATGTTAGGCATGATGATTTATCTGGTTTTGAGACATATAAGAGTCAACTTATTGGCTCAGATTCAAGCAAGTCACAATTGGATTTATACTTGGAAGAGGCTCGATTTGACTATAAGTTGCACGAGGATTTGAATGTTATGGGGTATTGGAAGTCTCACAGTAATCGTTTCCCAGAACTTTCCTTGATGGCACGTGATATTTTGAGCATTCCCATTACTACTGTTGCCTCGGAGTCAGCATTCAGTATCGGTGGCCGCATTCTTGATAAGTTTCGCAGTTCTCTTTTGCCACAAACTGCAGAAGCTTTGTTATGTGCTCGTGATTAGCTATATGGAGTACCAGGTATATCATATTTTTTTATCACTTATGCGCTCGCAATATTCATTAATATGTATTTGATGTACTAATAAATGCTTTGCTTTCCTTTTTCAACTGTACATGATTTTGAGGAAGAAAGCCTTGTGGAGGATTTTGGCAACTTGTGCCTATCTCAATCTAGTTCATATGTTGATGAGGATTAGGTGAAAGGAAGCTATTTTAAGGTAAATTTTTCTGTTGTTTTTGTAATTTTCCTATAGGTTTTGGTAGTGGGAGCTAATTGTTCTTGTTTTAATTATTATGCCTTCCGAGATTTCTTAAATATAGGTCCATTATGTGTGATTTTGTGAATTTTGAATGCAGATGGCCATTGGTTTCATTGTTCACCTCTATGTATTTCCGGCAAAACCTTATGAGCTAATGGGGACCGCTTCACTGAAAATATTTCAGTTCTTGGAGACTATTTTGCTGACTGTCCTTTTGAGTTTGATGTGATGTTTAAGTTATTTATTTTTTATAAAGTCAGTGTTTTGCATAGTGGGAGCTTTGTTTATTGAGTATGCTACTTCATTGTTATTTTTCTTAACTTCTTGCTTTTTATTTTTTGGATGAAGTTCTTAACTTAAGCCACAACCCAAAAGAAAGGAAAGGCATTGAAATTCTTTATCTGCCAGTAGTATCTTTTGATATGGTTAATTTTGTAGCTTAAAGATGCAGTGCAACTCTGTAAAGAAATTGCCTTCCAGTAGAAAAATGTAATACTCATAAACATTAGCTCACGTTGTTTATTTTGAACTTTTGGTTTACTTGTGGTCTGTGCGGCAATTGGTCTCTTTACTCTCTTATTCTATCTCTGTTGGTGGAGAGAGAATTCAATGACTTGTACACTGGGAAACACACAGGTTCTTTTGGGTTTTCTTTTCTGCATTGTGACTGTCCAGCTCTTGCACTAACCACCAAATTGAGATAAATTGCTATTTTAAATTATATTTTTGTGTTTTTGTTCTGTGGACCAATTATTGATTTGGGCCCATTTTATACATCAAATTGTGGACCATTCTCTTAAAGTCTTTAACTAATTTATTTTAATTATGGTATATTTTTATTAATCAACCATGTTTTTTCTCCTGTATGAATGAATGGTACCGACAAATCATATGGTTCATATGCGTTGCTTTCAATTAATCAAAGATATTATGTTTTTGTCAATCTTTGCATTTTTGAGCCATAAAAGACTAATGTACATGTCATTATACAGTTCTCAACATTTGTAGATACACATGCATGTTATGTAAGCCACATTGTATGTAATATTAATACTAAAGAAAAGGATTATACTAATAACTTTTAATAAAATAAAGGTAAAATATCGAATTTTTTAGTAGTGCGGGATGAATATTTTGGTCATTTTTTGGGTAGCACGGGTATTTTAGTATTTTTTGGGTTTGGGGGTATTTTGGTAATTTTTTGAGTTTCGGGGGTATTTTGGTCATTTTTTGGGTTTCGGGGTATTTTGGTAATTTTTTTGGGTTTCAGGGGTATTTTGGTCATTTTTGGGTTTCGGGGTTATTTTGATCATTTTTTGGGTTCGGGGGTATATTGGTCATTTTTTGGGTTTCTGGGGTATTTTGGTAATTTTTTGGGTTTGGGGGTATATTGGTCATTTTTTGGGTTTCATGGGTATTTTGGTCATTTTTTGGGTTTCAAGGGTATTTTGTTCATTTTTTGGTTTTAGGGGGTATTTTGGTCATTTTCTGAGTTTTTGGGGGTATTTTGGTTATTTTTTGGATTTCTGTGGGTATTTTGGTCATTTTTTAGGTTTTGGGGATATTTTGGCAATTTTCAGGTTTTGGGGGTATTTTGGTTATTTTTGAAGATTTTAGAGTACTTTGGTCATTTTCACTTTAGTGGCATTTTGGTAATTTTGATAATTGGGCAATTGGGTGGGTTGGGGTTTACCCATAATAATTGGGTTGGGTTGGATTTGGGTTAGAAGCAATTAGTTAAATGGGTTTTAAATGGGTAAATGGGTTTTATATGCCCAACCCGATTATGACCACCCCAAACCTACCCATTTGTCACCCCTAATTATTACCGTCAAAGAACGGTGGTACATTAAGAGATTGAGACCTATCCATCTCAAAGGGGGGTCAGGGATCACACTTAGGTAATTAAACCACAATAAGTGTATCTGCTCTGATACCAAATGAAAGTTCAAAATGGGTATAAAACACCCTTGAACGTTTAGACCCCAAATACAAAATTACCAATTCAAGCTTTATATTAAATAGTTTATGTGCGGAATATGATAACAAGCTTATAACAGAATTGATAAACAATCTAAGGCAAATATAAACACATCCACAGCAGTAAATATAAGGCAAAGATAAAGGAAGGAAGATGCAAACACTTGGACAACACACGATGTGTTATCGAAGAGGAAACCGAAGCCCTCGGCGTAAAACCTCTCCGCCGCCCTCTAAGTGGTCAAATAATCCACTAAAGAATATAGTTGGGATATATGAACAGCAGAAGACCCTCCAAGCCTAATCTACCCAAGTACCTAAGCCTCCAAGCTTCTTGCTCCAACGAGGTTACGCCGAACCTATTTCTTCTTTAACTTACTGGATTTCGCTACTATACCATAGCATCAACCAATGTAAATTGGTTCCTTCGTAATTGCTTCCCAACAGTACCAAATAAACCTTCTCACAGACGTGAGTGTGGTGAGATAAGGATTTGGCTAAAGGCCTCTCAAAGGTATAAAAATTGAGAGGAAGAGAGTAGAGCAATTTGTAGAGTCTCTAAGGTTAAGATTGTGGATGAATCAATCTTGTATTTCTCTAGGGTTTCTCTCACAAAATTCTCTTTGAAAGCTCTCTCAATATCGTGGGAATGAGGGGTATTTATACTGGAATGAGAAAGGAATGTGAAACGTCAGATTTTCCCAAACAGGGCATTTTGGCGACTTGACCTCGCGACTGGATTAAGTCGCGAGTTCAAGCCGCGAGCTAACGGCGTGGCCAGCCTGGAACTTTTGTGCTGTAGTGCAACAGCTGGCGCGACTCTTCAGCTTTTGACATGCTTGGCACGTGTGCAGACTTTTGGCGACTTGCAAGCCGCGACTCACCCACGAGATCCAGTCGCGAGACTCTGTTTCCTTGCATACTCTTGAGCATTTTTTCACACTCTCTCACTCACTACCCTTACAAGTTTCCCACCTGAATACAGGATTACTAAGTGCTGAATTACAAGCAAATTTGCATGGAATAAAGCCAACAAGATGATTGATTAAATTCAACCTTACACTAATGCAGTTGAATAGTTGAAGCTCTTAGCCATATTAACTTGAAGTTTTGGTTTTACATAAGTTCTCTCTCTTATGGTTTTTAATGCTGCAGATAATGAAAGTATTTGAACTTTTAACACTAAGGGTTCGTTTAGATAGAGTTTATTTTGTTGAAAACTAGAAACCGAAAACAATAAATAAATAAAATAATATAAAAGTTACTGTTCACACGTTCGGCACTGTTCATAAGCCTAAAATTACTGTTCATGGACGATGAACAGTGCCAGACGCGTCCAGGAAAAAAAAATAAAAAATGATACGCAGAAAGCAATAACCAAACGCCACCTAAATTTAGCAACCGTGCGCTCTCTTGTTTGATTTGAGACTTATTAGAATCCGATCAGTTCCACGGCTATTAGAGATCATACCAGGCAGCTAGAGAAAATGGATATTTTAATGTTGATTATAAATGCACTACTATAAGGTGAATTTTAAACCCAACTAACTATTACTTAAACGTTGAGCTAGTCGAATTGTCCATTTCATTAGCAATACACACAACTTTTTGGTCCATTCCAGCGAGTGACAAATGTCTGGAAGGAAGTGATTCTCTTATTTTTAATTCCACACTGAGATACAAAAGAACACCTTGAAGCAATACTTTCTCTACAATAGGCAATTACAACTAATTTACAATTGAAACTGGTTCTAGGAGAAGCAAAGTTTGATGCCATGTAGAGCTAGCTAGCAATGGCTGACGAAAAAGATGTCAAGTAGAGCTAGCAATGGCCGACGAAAAAAATGGTGCACCAGCGATGGTCTTTGTTCTCAATATTTTTTTCACAAGTATTCTCCACTTAATCTCATCCTTCTTGCTCTGTCTCCTAATTTTCTCCCTAAAGGTCCTGAAAAAATGTAATTTGCTGAGTGAGTTGAAAGTTTAGGCTGCCTGTGATATAAGCTTAGGTAGAGTAGGCATGCAATCCTTGAACAAAATAGGAATTATAAATCATGATGAAAACAAGGCCCTGTATATAGTTGGCCTCATTAATTTCCTACATTTGATGAATCTAATAATAATGTCTAAGCCTGCGTTGGGGCAAGACACTCAAAACCCCTAGATCATGAATGGATGAAATGACACTCCAAATTAAAAATATAAAGAAGGAAGACCAGAAAGCATTGTAGGTGTACCTGCACAAAGGAACCCTACAGATATCAGAATTGTCACAAAGCCGGGAGTGTAACTCCAATAGCTGCCACATTCTCTTGCAATGAATGCAACCGCCAGGAACCCTCAATTTGCAAGCAGCAAAATGACGTACAAGCAATTCCAGTCCCTTACAAGCTGCATAATTACAGGGTGACTGGTTTGCTTTGAAGTCCTTATCATGTGGCCCAATTGTCCGACAACCATCTCTGCATATGTGGACAAGAGCCTCCATTGCCTCATATAATTGCAAATAAATCTTTCCCTCGTTTATCTTTCTGATCCGATCCTCTTGCCTCTGAAAATGAGTTTAAAACACGACTTAAACTGAAAATTCAAATAAAGAGGGAGTTTTCATGGGTTGCCGTAATGAAATATCAGGGAAAGGGATAGAAGAAAAGAAAAAAAGAAAAATAAAATAAAATTAGAGCACTTACATTATCTTCATCAATTTTTGACTGAAGAAGTACCCTCTCTAATATTGGGTGGGATTGCTTCATTGCTTGCCATCCCTCAGTAGCAGAGACAGCTTTAATGTTCCTCAGAATCATACGGTGACAAATGAAGCTAAGCCTAGGGGCATCACACAATAATGCAAGTTGAAAGATGTCAATTACATTCTCTATGTTAAGCAAACCCTGCTCTAGTCGTTGCACACATACTTGCTTCAACTCAGGAACCACATATGAATGTGACAGCACCAACAAAGGCAAGACAAATTCCTCCATATCTTCTTTCTCATAACTGCATATGAAAGACCATCAACTATCAGCACAATGTAGTACTTACGTTAAAATAAAGTAGCAACAAAATTGAAGCTGCGTTAGAATGATCCTCTTCTTAAAGGTTTTACCATACACCAGGAATAGGTGAAAAGGAATTGATCAAAAGATGTAATTTCCAATAAAATTTCTCTGGCCATTTTTACCAATTGATTAAAAATTCAGTAAAGCAATTTCAGAACTGGTCTTCAATCTTAGATTATGGTGTGCAGAGATGTAATCCATAGAAACTATATTAATCTTGGCCATTCTCTATGGCATCTACATATAAACGTTCCATGGTCCAATTCTGAAGTCTTGACCAGAGTGCCAATATTATTCTTCCAACAAACCCAACAAATACTAAGAACTGAATACTAATTAGTGAAAAATAGTTACCAGGTAGAGTACAAAAATCGAATAAAAGCTCTAACTGCATCATGTGGAACACCAGGGATTGAAATTGATCTCTGCCGACCACGCCTTTTTGATTTCTTTAACATGCTTTTTATCACAGGAGAAGCCATGCCCTGTTAATAAACATCCAGTTAATGGACTATTATGTTTATTTATCAAAGATACCATGCCAACATGCAAAAACAATCACATTTACTTTGTATCTTGATATTAAACAAATCGTTGTAAAAAAATATATATACAAAAAGCAACACATGCTTCCCACAGCAGAGTACACATTCCTGCCTAAATTCATAAGCTTCTCTATGGCTGTGACATTTGTAAAATTGAAAATAATTACAATACAAGTAACCATTAATCAGCCTTCATATACAAATGACTTTCTAATATATAGCATCAATGTGCAAATAACTAGCTAGCTTTATCTATTTTTTTTAAAGGCTAGGGAACAATTAAATATTATGTTTTGATATCTGTCAGTTGTAAATTTAATGAGTAATAAGCATATTATGTGCCTCTATTTTATGTGATGTCATCATTTCAAGGTTGTGTTTTTAATATTAGGAGTTGGTTTAAATAGATATAGGTTGGATAAATTATTAGGTTTGGACTTTGGATGAGTTACTATTTGAATTTGAATGTTCTGTTTATCCTGTAAAACCATATATTCAGTGAAATTTCACTTTAAAGGTTGGTTTCCCTTAAGGAAAACCAATTGTTTCTCTTTTATGCTGTGATTTTGTCCATTTGTGAGATGCCACACAAAAAACAGTAGTTTGATACTACAAAATATGTTTTCTCTATTGATCTTGGCATATATTATCAGAAATCAATCTGTTATCTTATTATTTCTCAAGCAGAATCATCGTTGATCACACAGAACAGACTTTTAGAGTCAAGACTTAATTGATTACCAACAAAGAGTCGAGAGTTAATTGATATGGCATATATTTACTTACAAGAATATTAGCATGCGCATAGATGGTGCCACCATTGTCAGTATAAATAGAAACATCAGCTCTATAACCTTCATCAAAGAGGCGATCCCACAACTCTTTTGTAGATGTAGAGACACAGCAGTATCCTCTTTGCTGTGATCCATTCATCAGGTACCCCTTCTGATTATAACTACTTGTTGCTGTACCAGGCAATGGAGGTGCCATTGGAGCAACTCTCTCATCAGCTAGAGGAGAAACCTCAATGAAGTTGTCCATCGTTCCCATTAGTTTCTAAGCTCTGGTTCTGCAGATTTAACTCAATGATCAAAATCAGTTTGATTTGAAATGCTTTAAGCACTGATAATATTTATACTCTGGCAGATATTAATCTAAGAAAATAAAACTAAATTGTATCTAGGCTGGGGTAGAATTTGCAGGGTACACATCAAATTTATGCATTCAATTGCAAGCCAAAGAGCAAAATTTGGATTATTTAGATTTTGTCCAAAAGTTTCTACTTAAGATTCACAATCAAAGGCGATATTTCAAGAGGGTGAGGGTCCATAAGAACCGAAAGATCCGGTTTGGCAAAACCTGCCAAACTCCAAATTTATAATTTACCTTATAGAAACCAGAACATAATTAAAGAGGGCAGAAATATATAAAGATGTGGAGTAGAATTGTCATATTTAAAGGGCCAACGGCACTAAATGAATACTACCTATAGATCAAAATTATTCGCTAGAAGTTTGAAGACCAAGAAACTAGGCCTTGCAGTAACTTGAACTAGATTTGTACTGTCATATAATTAGATCTCGGCTAAATGTAATGCAGGTCATGTTCCTAGCATATAGACTTTACATAGATCCCAGAAATATATATACAGCTCTAATAGTAACAGCAATCAATTTGGTGAAGGCCTTGACGATACCCTCAGAAAGCGAAATTTCTTGCCAATTTGTCAAAGTGGGTTCCAACTAATGACGCAGGCTCACAACTTGATTAAAAGTGGGTTCCAACTAATGACGCAGGCTTACAACTTGATTAAAAGATCCTATAATAGATATTTTCATATTTCACACTTTTTTAGTCTTTTACCATTGTCATAAAGCAAGTTGGTGATCCATTTGCAATATAAAGTTCGACAATAAAACCAAGTTGGAACATTAAAAATTAAAACTTTTTCGCCCTTTTCAACTTTTTATGAAGTTTTTTCTCATTTGTCTTCAAAAACTATTTGGCAACTTGCAACACCCAATTCATTCCAACTCAGAAATCAAAATCATATCTATATAAAAAATTGAATCATTTCACCCATCTCTTTCAACTTTTGAAAAGATCAAACCCAAAAAAAAAAAAAAAAAAACAAAGATGAGTCATACAGTAAAAACAAAAGATTCATTGAAGAAAGAGAGATCACCTTAATTTGTATGTATTAGTCTGCTTATAAAAAATGGTGAAAATTGAAAGCAGCGTGAGAAAACAGCTTGCATGCAAGGTTTATACTTTCCCAATTTGAACCAGAATCAACAACACCGCCTTATCTAATACAGCATAAGAGGATGATGACACCAAATATAGATAAAATGTTTTGGTCTACAAAGAGAAACAGAGAAATCTCCGAAGCATGAGCAACTGTTTTTAAAGACAGTCGGTGAAGAAGTTTTGGTTTCAGAAATCTCTGTCTCTCTTCTGGACCGAACCTTCCCACGACAATTCAGCAAATCAAAATAAATATATAAAAAAAAAAAAACTATCTCAATGTCTATCTGTCAGTCTTCCTTTTTTTTTTTTTTTTTTTTTGCGCCAAAAGATAGGAGGGGAGAGTTAGAAGAACGTGCCTTATTTTTACTATTATTTTTAACACTAAAAGGCAAAGGTTAAATAAATAAAAAAGAAGAAGAAATGTATGAACATAACTAACGTGCCTTTTGTTTTTGCTAAATATTGCTGATGCATCTCCACGTTGGAAGCTGATTGGACCTCATCCTTTATAATGACTCACGCGCTATCCTTTTTAATTTTTTAATTTTTATTTTTCAAGGTATTTTTTTCATGCACCTAACCTAAACGATTTTGTCCAATAACGATCTATAAACACACATATATAGTTTAACAAGTATTAAGATAACTAGTCGCTAACCCGTGCGATGCACGGAATATATTTCACTTTGTTTAAAATAAAATTTAAAATGAAAAAACATCATAACTTATCAAAATAAACATAAAATATACAATATTCATCGCAAAATGTTATTTGAGAATAAAATTACCATCAAAATAATATAAAGAAAAATTTCATGTCCAAACAACTCATCAAGGTGGAATCTGGTTATTGAACTTGTCAAGATATATAACCACAAACCAAAAATTTTAAGAACCAAAAGGGGATTATCATAAGAAATAAATGTGCCTTAGTTTGTATATGAATTTAATTTGTGGAAAATTTATAGCCACATACCAAAAGATTTAAGAACCAAAGGGGGATTATCATAAGAAATAATTGTGCTTCAGAATTTGTATAAATTTATTGGAAATTCAATGGTGATTTACGAATAGCACACTTGATTATCAAAAGCGAATTCCTAACTTCAAATTAGAGGGTTGCATGTTCTCTAACTCAAATTTCTATATCACAACTGCAAATAATAATTATATAAAACTGATACAAACCATGCACAGACAATCAATAGGCTTTGTTGCTGGTCTTAAGCACTAAGATTTGAATCGCATTGTAATCATAATTGCATAATACATAATTAAATGTCAAGGCTTTCTAGGGCTTCACATATACTTCTTTAGGATCCTCTACAACACTTGTAGCAATGCAAAAGTTAAAAATAAAAAATAAAAATAAAAAGTAGTAGAGATTGCAAACAGAGAAGAGAGAGTACCAAGTTTTTGTTGGGTTTTATGCTTCCACACCTTGGGCTGGAAGACATAGGTTGCAGCTTTGATTTTTCTCCAAAAAATAGAGATGCTTCATCTGCCATATACAATATAAAATAATTATTAGAATTTCAACTCAAAAACCAAACCCATAAAAATACTATCAAAATATAGAGATTAACCCAAATACTTATCAAAATAATTATTTTTTTAATCTTAAAGTGAAGTTGAGTTTAGGGTTTTGAGATGGTAATTGCTAGGGTTTTAAGGAGAGAAGAGATTTTGGTATTTTTTATGCAAAAAACGTTATTTTAGGTCTAGGTGATTTATTTCCTTGTTTTTAGGCTCTTTTAATGGTTTTTTAGGTCAAATTTGGTTCCTATTATGGTTAGGTATTAATTAGGGCTTATTTTAGAATATATTTTTTTGTCCATCAAGTTTTATGGAGCCCTTAAATAGGCCTCCAAGTTTGTATACGTTTTTCAATATTATTGTTATAAGATATAAAACCTAAAATAAAAAGAATCAAAAATAAAAAGAAAAAGAAAATAGTGATGATGTGGAAAACTGTGAGAGCTTCAAAAGTTTCGGTTTTATATATATATATAGATGTTGTTATATGGAGTTGAAAAAAGTAATATTACTAGTGAATTCGGAAAAGAATTTATAAAAGTTATCAGTTGTGAGTAGAAGGCAAAAAAGTGATGTTACTGCCTGATTAATGAATTCAAATAAAAATTTGTAGTTATTGTGAAAAAATGTATTGTCATAATAATCACATTACCATTTTTTTACTAAGAGATTAGAAACATTACCATTTTTTGAGATATATACTACTAATAAATTGTTAATAATAGAGAAAAAATAAGAATATTTGAAAAAGAAAAAGACAACGTTAGGCATATGACTCATTGCCGGTGCATGTCCACGTTGGAAACTTGGAAGCCTCTCCGTCTTGATCCTGTAGAATTTTTTTTTTTTTTTTTTTTTTTTTTGAGAAGAAGATCCTCTAGAATTAGTTAAATGTAACGCGTCACTTAAAAAAATTATTTCAAAATTTAGATAATGATAAAACTGAGTTTTAAATGATGTGTCACCCCATTGCAACCAAATGCATAAGTCATTGACTCATTGTTAAGAAAAATAACACTTCAGAGTTTGAAGAAAAATAACACTTGACTTCCTCAAATTTTTATTGATGTTTATATTTTTGTGGGTAGAAGCATATATATTAATAATACTCAAATAAATTAAGTTACAATTGTCTCAAAATATATCAATTTATGAGAGACACACACACATATATGGAAAATTTTGTTACACACATTGTACGCACTTACACACGGCCCAAGTCACGTTTTTTGACTTGAAAATGCGACTTAAAATCATGTTAATATATATATATATATATAAGAAAAAAAAAAGATAATATATTATAAACTTCCTACAAGTGTTTTTGTGTGGGTAAAATGTAATCACTTTTCTCGAATTTTGGTTCTTTTTTATTATGTTAAACACACAAAATTTTCTTTTTAATTATGTCAAACACAAAATTAATGTTGTTATATGAGAGGTGAAATAGTGATGTTACCGGTAAATTAGGATAAGAATCAATAAAAGTTAGTAGTTATTTATGGAAGGTGGAAAGTTATGCCATCGGATAAGAATCTGTAGTTGTTGTGGTGAATTTGGATATGAATTTGTAGTTGTTGTGAAAATTTTATTTTCATAATCACATTATCATTTGCTTTTTTTTTGGGGGGAGGGTTTCACAACTTATGGCTTCAACCATTAAAGATTTTATCAGCTGGAATTCACTGCTTGCTTTTTTTTATTTTTAATTATAAGGGATTAGAAACATTGCCATTTGCTGAGATATACTCTTTGACATATATACACTAATAATTATTAAGAAAAAGTACGCTAGGCATATGACTCATTGCTGATGCATGTCCACGTTGGAAAGTTGGAAGCCTCTCTGTCTTGATCCTTTAGATTTAGTCGTATGTAGTCACTTGAAAATTTATTTCAAAATTTAGATAATGATAAACTGAGTTTAAATGATGTGTAACCACATCGCAACCAAATATATAAGTCAATGTAAAGAAAAATAACACTTGACTCCCTCAAATTTTATTTTATATTTATATTTTTGTGTATATAAGCACATATATCAATAATACTTAAATTAATTAATATAAAAGTCACACTTTAAAGTTAAAAAAGTGATTTAAAATTACAATTGTAGGGACTCAACTTGTAATGGACCCTAAACAATAAAATTTGTAGAGTGTGGGTAGAAGGGCTAGACACCAGCAAAGCAAGCAATGGATGACATGAAATTCATAGGAATAATAGCAAAGGAATCTGACTAAGTATTTTTGAGGATAATCACCATGACTTTGGTTAAATGTTTATGAGGATTTTTATAATGATTCTGGTTAAGTGTTTTTGAAGCATGATCATCCTCGGCTCAGTCCGATGATCTCTTTCTTTAGAACTGACAAACTCAAGGGATGTTCTTGGACGCCCTAAAAGATCCTCTTTTTCTCTTTTTTTCTCCCCCCTCCTTTGCAGGCTTTCTGTTAGTTCCCAGCCGCCTTTGCAGGCTTTCTATTAGTTGAAGTGACCAAGGCATCAGGGTTTGCTGGTCACCTCACCATTAAAGCGGCCAGAGTGTTGGTGGCGTACGTTTAATGGGTGAGTGACAGCTTCCCTCCATAAATGTCGGTTTGCTGAGGACGTGAGTATCCTCGGCGAGGTTCCCTGATGATTTGGGGTTTCGTACGCTTATCTTCAGGCTCTGCTTCTCCTCGGCGCCGACACTGAGCCCGATATGGAATGGGCCGGGGTTGTTAAATATTTGAGGCCCCACAACAATTTTAGTTGTTTTGGGTAGTGTGTAAATGCACACAATATATGCAACAAATACTCTCTCTCTCTCTCTCTCTCTCTATATATATATATATATATATAAAGAAAGAGATAATATATTATAAATTTCTTATAAGTGTTGGTGTGTGTAAAATGTAATAATTTCTCTTGAATTTTAGTTCTTTTCTTAATATGTCATTTAATTATTAATTATTTTGATAAAGCCAGTACGGTTTAGGATTAATTCAATAACAATTTGGGTCCAATATACTATTAGCAATTTGTTGAACCCATATGCTATTACATATGGGTTCAAAATAATTAAGCATATAACATGTGATTTGGGAAGAAATATATGCTTATATATAAAAAAAAAAAAAAAAAAATCTTTAAATTATTCTAAATATAAAAAATAATTATGTAAATTTTTTTAAGCTTACATCACATATTTATTTGGTTTATAAGTTAAGTGAACTCCAATGATAATATTCTAAGAGCAATGGACAAAAGTGGTGTGATCAAAACCATCCCAAGTCACGTTAACAATTACTAAAAGTCTAAAATGCGTGGGGTGTGCTTAGAAAATAATTAACTTTTAAGGGATACACATACATTTTACTCTTTAAAAAATAAAAGATAATTATCCAAAAGATAATTTCTAAGAGTAAGAATATATATTGTGAAATTTTTAGTAAAGCAATATATCATAGTGTACTATGATTAGTTTTAAAATAAATATAATTTTGAAACTTATGATATTTACTTTTTTTTCAAATTTAGAACAATTTGATTCAAATCAGTATGGTTACACACACTTGCACACATATACACAACACAACATCTCCCAAAGAAATTTTTGTCTCCACTACATGTCACTATATTCACCTTTTATAAATAAATAAAAATTCACCTTTAAATTTGTTCACTACCAATTTTTTTTTATTATCATAAACTCTCTATTTTAAAGTGAATGAAAGTTTTTATTTTTTTATTTTTGGGGTCTACTAATGAGATGCATGGATTTCACAAGTTTTGTTATATCAGCGCGTGCTTGAGTTTTTTTGAAATATTTTAATTCGAAAGGCATGGTTTCATTTGGAGTCTATGTTGTTCTTTAATATTATTTGTAGACCAAGAGACAGCTGATTTTGGCTGGCAATGGATTTGGACTGCTTTGTTAGCCACTTGCAGTCGTATTAGTATACAAAACCAGCTCTTAAGCCACGACAGGATCACCGTACCGATTTGCCAATGACAATGAGCCTTCCACAATTATGGCCCGCCCTTTCGTACAACTAAAGCAATTAGAATTTAGAAAAGGAATCATTGCCATGTTATTTATGCTTTTACAGTATCAACTTCATGAACAAGGTTCATTTTAAAATATCAGGAATGTTGGTTGAGAACGTGCACAAATTGGTGGCCAGTGGATGAATACTTCGTTGAATATTTCATAGGTTGAAGTAGGGATGAAGAGTGGAACGTCGGTTGAATGGAATATTGTAGATCTACCATCAATCATCACATAATAACAACTAGCACCGTACGGATTAAAACAAAAAAACAAAAGCAGCGTTTAAAACGAGCATTTGTAAAAAAACTATAAGTAGTTGTAGTTACAAAATAGAGTTATCTTATAAGTTTTAAAAATGCTATTTTAAGCTGCCAAAACGCCTAATCAAATGGACCTTAAAAAAAAAAAAAAAAAAAAAGTGTAAAAAGGTCAACTGTGCACAAGTTATGTAAAAAATTAACATAAAGGGTGACTCATAGTTACTGAAATTACAATTGGGTATTCAGCTTAACAATTTTCTGTAATTAATAAAATGTTATTGATGAATCTTACAATAAAAATGGAAAAAAAGAATCAACTGCTTTATCCAAACATATTGTAGTAAGTTACTACCAGTCTGAATATATAAAGACTGGTTTTAGTCAAAAGCACCTGAATGGTGAACCCTATAAAAATAATTAAAGAAAAATCAAAATCGGGAAAAACGTGGCAGATGTCATGACAGCATTCTTGATCAGTTGCTGAGGTTGCAACACCTCTCCCTTTGTCTACTACCATTCGTCAAAATGTCCAGATTTTGCCAGCTGCAGCAGAAAAAAAAAAGCGACCAGGTTTTATAAAATGAGGTGGTGAAAATGCAGCATTACATTAAACAACCATTAAAGGGGGTAAAATAGGGAATTAAGGAAGGGGGCAGGGGGCTTGAATTGGTATTTCAACAATTCTACTACTTTACTGTTCCCCCACTGTAATTACTGAAAATCATATTCTATAATCTATATTATTACCACAACCCACCCTCAAAAAGGTTGAGCTGAGAGCCTAACCGGAGAAAGGGAACTGCAAATGTCATGAAAAATTCTGAGAATCCAACTTGGTACTATTCGGCATTTACTGTGGATTTAGAGTCTTAGACACATATGTTAGCATTTTTGGGTAATCCTTAATTAAACTTATAGTTCTACTCTAACCAAGCAATCCCGACCTTCTTTGGTCCCTTTGTCTACTCCACTCGTTATCAAATGGTAAAAATGTCCTTATCAAAAAAAAAAAAAAAAATGGTAAAAATGTATTTCATAACCCCATGTTAAACTATGATTTAAAGCTACAGGTTTGTGGCCTCAGCAACCTAGACAAGGCCCATCATGTGAAACTCGATTGGTGTAACAGTGACATCTAAGAGATGACATGAGACGTAAGCCCAAAAGTCCCATCTCTTTAATTCAGTTCTGCCTGTTAGAGACAAAATGAGCATCATCCATGTACCATCAACTAAAATAATATTTACGCACAATAGAAGAGGCTTTACACAGTTTGGATGTTATACCTTTGACAAGTTGCGTTCCTTGTTTAGTGCTCGAGTCATTTCCTTGTGCGAACTAGCAAATTGAGATTTCTGCAATTTCTGCAAGAGTCAAATAGGGAAAATGAGGTACTTATAAGAAATTCCTTGTGGAGTTCACAAGGCTGGAACGGCAAAACAAAGACACCTTCAATGGCAAAAAAAAAAAAAAAAAACAGCAGGGATTTATAACAGCAAAAGGATTGACAAAAAAAAAATCATGGATTTCCAAACCCCAATACAGACCCAGAAACCTATATAAAATGTAAAAACAGCTCTTATATTAAAATAATATGGTTACATTGACTGATATGCCCTTCTTTTGGCTAAGGAAAGCTCCATGCTCAATTGGTCATTGGCCTCACTTAGGCCGGTAAATAAGCCAAGCTGAATAACATCATGTTTAAGCTCAGCTCATCAAGTACAAGCGTCAACAAATTGGCAAGGGTGCTAGACTAGCAGCCAACAACTGACAGTTTATTTGTATAACTAGGCTTGCCAGCCCACAAGCTAATGTTATGGAGTTCAGGCTGGGCTAATTGATAAAACGAGGCCTCCTATATGTTTAATTTCATCTTGTTTTCTGAAAGATCAAGCTGATCAGAGCAGAGCCAGCTCATTTGCAGACCTACTTGCACCATAATCCAGTGCTTTTATATAAGTAGCCCATAATATAAATCGAATAGTAAACAAGAGAGAGAGAGAGCCAATAGACTCTTTTCATACATAATTTCAAATTTAGTGAAGAGAGCCAATAGACTCCTTTCATGCTTTATATCAAATAAAGCATAGTTTAAATTTGAACATGTGGGAGCCAGTCAGGCCAGAAAACTTAAGCCAAACCCCGAGTTGAAATTCTGCAGGTCAATTATTTCCCTCAGTATAATTACAAGCCTAAATTGTATTCAATTGTATCAACTCAGTATTGTTGACATGATGGGCTTGGGGTTGCATTAGTAAATCATCATTGTTAAATCGGTTGTGAGAAGGGCTTTCTGTGTCTGAACTCTGAAGGGATTTATTTCCACATCTCAAAGCACTGCTATGAATCCCAAAGAGTCACCTAGTTTTTGCAGAATGCACAGAAACAACTACATCTACTCCCAAGTGTGAGAAAGTTAGAAAGGACAAAGACCAACAATACAATATCATAAAGAGAGAAACCAACCTTTGCACCGCTGGACATATGCTTTTTCATTAATGTGAACTTAAATAGAGAGCGAAGCAATTCATTTTCCTGATTTGGCAGGTGTAAGTTAGTCGCTGACTATAACTCATCAAAAGGAGATCTGAGAGGCATTTGTAAATAATAAGGATCTGAAACAAAAGAACCAACCTGCATGTGCTTGGAAAATCTCTCACCCAGAAAATGCTTCAAAAGGTTCAACTGTTGAATAAAATTGGAAAAACATTTATAATTGTATATTTTGGACACAGAATAATAAAACTGGATAACTTAAGGAGAAAGTACCTGTATCAACTCAGACCACGTATCTGTGTTAAGCAAATCTCCACCTATCTTCATTGATGTTTCAGGACAAGAACCATCCTGGTAATCACAAAATTTAAAAGTGTCATACTAGTTCAAGGTTATAAATTAGCAAAATAATTAAAAAAGAAAACGTTTGCAAATGAAAAAATACTCTTAGAAATTTCAGAAGATCCCGAAACAAATTCCGCTGGCTGCCAAGATCTTCCTTATTGGAACCTCTGCCACCAGCTTCTCTGGAAAGGTCTTCAACTTGATACAGAATTTTCCCCTCCAATTGTTGAATAGCATCAGCAGAATCCTTCTTAATTTTGGGGCATCCAATCTCAAATAGTATAGCTAATGCTTCACCAGCTGCAATGCGAACAGATCGATCATCCTTCTCTAGTAATGTCGAAAAGTGAGAAACTGCCCTGCAACAATGATTATGGCGAGATTTATTTATTTTATCATGAAAACACTAAACACATGAAAACTATGAGCCATGAAGAAGAAAATGTCACTCACTCTTGCCAGTTTTTGGAATTAAGGCAGCAGCCATTAGCATTTGAGAGAATAAAGGACCAGGAAGATATGGCAGTTGTTATCACAGCTGGTGATAGTTTACTCTACAAATCAAAACAAAGATGAATTAAATTTCACATATAGCACCACCAGCATAAACACTAGGTTCAAATTACAAGGACAGTGTATGTGATGTGTGTTCACATCCTGAAGATCAAGGGTACTACATACCTCAGAACCTGTTTTTTGACAAATAAACTCCCAAATAATTTGCATCACACCTTCTGATTCCTCTCCATCATTATCACCAATAAAGGTTATGACAGCCAAGCACTCGATTATCTATTAAGATAGATTCCAAGGTCCAAGTAAAAAGGAAAAAAATCCAAATTTAGTTTTGGCATGTAAAAGAACTATGCAAATGAAGACTAACAGTATTTCTCAATTCAATCATACATGTGAAATCTTTGATATCTCAGACCCAGATTTAAGAGCTTCCGAAAGAGGGCGAAGTGACTCTTCTAACAGTTCATGTGCTTTATCCTCACCATTAGTGGTCATAGCCAGCAACCCTAGATCCAGCACAAGAATTAAACTTATTTCGAATTGTGAGCACCAAAAAAAAAAAAAAAACAATGACTGCATTAAGAGATTCAAGATTTACCTATAGCACGGGCTGCTAAACATATTTCTTTGGCAGATCCTCGCTTGATGGAATGCAGATATTGATCAAGCAATGTATCAAAGCTACAAGAGAAGGCAAACCAACACATTCAAAAAGAAAGTTCAAAATATCCTACAATTGTTCAGAGTAATGTGCTTACTTCTTTACCACAAATGTGTGTGCCTAAAAACATTAATAAAAATTCACTAGTTCATAAATGAAAAAATACAAATGGGCTTACTTCTTTTCCACAAACTGATGCTGCAAGTTTTTGGTAAAAGCTTCAATGATTAATGACAATGCTTTCTCCCTTGTGGATCCCCTTCATACCACCCAAATAAAAGTTACATTTAGTTTCGGGTCATAAACTACATCAGCAAAAACTGATGGACCTCAATACTTGTAAAAGAATATAAGGCACCAACAAGAAGGAGCTGAGCTATAAGATTATATCGTTGCACGTAACATAAGATTGTACAATTGATCTATGAGTAACAGACAGGTACCTTTTCTCATATAATAATGCTTCTAGCCATGCATCAAGAGAGCTATCCTGCTGCACAGCTTCTGTCCCTGATGCCAGTGTCAGCTTTGACATGTCAGCAGATGAAGAACTCACACTATCATCATCATTGGTGCCCAAAGATTTGGCACTCTTTCGCTGACTACCACCTGCATATTCATTAAAAATTAACATCAAATATACGTATAAAATCACCTATACTCAACTAAATTCGCAATTCAATAAGCAATCAAACATTAATGTGACAATGTTTATGTGCTACAAACAACATTAAAAGGCAAGGGAACCTGCCATCCAATTAGTATGATATATGCGCTTGAAGAAACAACGGCAAAGAAACTCGTCACACCAATCATCCATTACCATCACTATCATTACTTAATTGTGATTATTACAGCAACATAATTAATAGCTCATTTAAAACCATTCAGATTTAATACAATTTAGCTAAGTCTCCAATTAAATTTGCATAACACATAGTTTCCACGATAGCAGCATTAAAGACAAGCCCAAGTAGCTTAAACCAATATAAAACTCAGCAATTTTCTTTTATAAAGCAAACATTACAAATATTTGTTTTTAAAAATTTATTAAAAAATAAAATAAAAATTCAAACTTCCCCTTTCAAAGAATTTTGTTTCCGATTTTTGGTGCATTAATAATTGAAGTTAAAATTTTGATTGGTAAAATCACACACGTACCACATGGGTCTTGAAGACTTGAACCCACAATCTCAATCTCACTCTCTACCAAACACTTGCAAGGGGAGGAAGTGCCAATTCAGCTAGAGCTCTTTTCTTTTTTCTTTTTTCTTTTTTTTTTTTAGTGACGTAGGAATCCAGTGGCTTTTCACAACAATTTAAACACAAAGAAACTCAGGTAATTCAAAAAACCTAGGGTTTTTTTTAAATAAATCAAATAGTTTAAAATTTTAAAAACAAAAACAAAAAAACTACTAACAACCACACGAAAACAACAGCCGAAACAAGACCGTATGAGAAGAAATTTGAGCGAACTTTGTAGAAACAACACACAAAACAAAAACAAAACAAAAAAGAGAGAGAGAGAGAGAGAACTTACGCTTCCCCATTATACCAAATTCGCTTGCGTCTGCGTCTACCAAAAGAAGTAACAAGCTCGGCGAAAAATATAGCGCAGTGAGGAAATCGAGCGCAAATTCGATTGTGTTATGGTGAACGGAAGCGAGATCAGAACCGATTGTGAGAATTTTGTGGGCGTGATTTCCATTAAATATTATGTGGAGACAGAGAGAGAGAGAGAGAACTTTTTCCGTTTTAGACTAGGAATAGGAGAGAAAAGTGAAGTGTTTTAGTGTGTTTAGTTTCGGAACTGGAAGAGAGCCTGAGGCGGCAACCGATAATTGAGAACAAATATAAAAAAATAAATAAATAGTAGGTTACGTTTTTACTATTAGCGCGCGGGAGTGATGGATTAGTGTTATACTGCTATGAGAATATGTTTCTGTGGGACCCACAAGAATATCTTGTGGGGTTGAATTTGAAGCATGCTACAATGGGCCCTTTATTTATGGGCCCAGTGTTGTTATACCGACCGACACTCAAACTTAGGCCCAATTCACAGGTGTCTTGCGAATAGCCGACCATAAAAAAGTAAATAATAGAAGTTAAAGGTGTAAGCTCAAGTGCTTAGTCTGCATTAGTTAAAGGAGATTTTACAACTGGGCCCAGGAGCCAGATTGGAGCTTATAACCCATCAAGGAGACACAGACACGGGTGCGAAATTTGCAGCTCATAATTTGGCCCAGTAAACCTTTAAAGTTGTGAGATGTGAAGTAAAGATCCCAATTCAACATAAAAAAAATTATAAACATGTGATTTGATTACTTAAAATAAACCAATAAAATTAATTAATTTTAAAGTGTTGAAGGTATAGCAATATACTTGGAATATTACATATTACCTCACTTCTTTAATTGCTTTTTTTAAAAAAATATGTATAATTCAACTTTTTTTTCAATATTATTTTAATTATTTAAAATTTGAGTTTATAACAAAAACCCATAATTTGAAACTAAGAAAGAGTCAAAATATTGAAGGAAAAGAGTTAGAATTTCAGACTTGAGGCATTAGGAGTTTGGTATTGTGGGAAAATAAGACATTAAGTATTTAAAAAAAAAAGTTCTTTTAAGTTTAACCGACTACTTTAAGTACAATGCCATGAGAAAGAAAGATATTAGGGGTGTGTTAAGCTTTACCGGTTGAAATTTATGGTAAGTGTTAATCTTTATAAGTACATAAAGATTATTAGGGAGCATCAAATTTCCAACTCTAAAAGTTTTATATTTCATGATTAATTAATCTTTGTAGATTTTTTTTAATGAATAATTTTTTGATAAAGTGTTGCATTATGCCTCCAAACTAATAAAAAAAAGTCTAAATTCAAAAATACTAATCACAAAATGACAAGATTAATATTGTTCACCTTTACATATGATTAAACACATGTGTATACCATTGTTTCTCTTGCATTTAAACATTACTTGAGGCTAGTTATTTTTATAATTTAGCTAATTTTTATACATTTATTTGTACTTTAATTAATTACTAAATTTATTAGGGAATCAACATAGTTCATCTTCTAATTGAACTCCAATCCAACCTTAAAATGTTTTAAGCTCTTTTTCTTTTCTTTTCTTTTTTAGTTTTTTTTTTTATTTTAATGTTTTGATTTTTAAAACATTGAGTGATAAGATTTTTTTTTCCCAGTTTAGGTGTGATTCCAAAATAACTAATATATGATTTTGATTTTGATTTTCTTAATCATCAAATTTATGTTTTGAAAAATTATGAGCAAAATGGTAGGAGCTACAACATTTTTACCCCATATTTTGTTATCAAATAATATTTTTTTTTAAATATATATATAAATGTTTTATAGGCTCCAGGCACATGGATAATGATGCTTGGAATATATGACATGCTTTCTTTGTTTAGTACTTCCTATTACAATTATTTTGAGTATTCTCATTGGCTTTATAAGCAAATGAGAGTCAGAGATTATATATCTATAATTCTATTTAAGGGGCTTTTTCTGTTTGGATTCTTCAATTTTGATGCCTAAAATACCCTCATCATACCCACTTACAAGTTTTTAATTAATAGGGATAAATATGTAAATTAAAACTTTTACACTTTAAGACCCATAAATTCACGTACGCTTTATCAGTTTTTATCTCACTTTCTATCTCTCATTCTTCTTCAAATTGAAAACATTTAGTTTTTTTTTTTTTTTTGGTGAAAGACGATTCATTAAAAAACTAAGAAACTACAACCAGCTCAGGACATATCCTATCAAAATACATCCCATTGAGGTCATCCTCAAAAACATTTTCCATGTCCACAGGCGGACTATCAAAGGAAGAAAACTCAGCTTCTTGACTAAGACTCAACCTAGCAAGATTATCAGCACACCAATTCGCTTGGCAGAAACAATGCTTAATCTGAATCTGCTGAAAGTGAGAAACTAAATGCCTACAATCGTCCAAGATGGGAGAAACAATGTTATTAACATAAGAGGGGTTAGCCAAAACATCCACAATAGCTTTGGCATCTAGCTCAACAACAAGAGAAGAGATATTAAGTCTGTAGCATAATATAAGCCCTTCCCTAAGTCCCCACAACTCCGCTACAAAGCTGTTAGTAAAGCCAATCCGTTTGCTAAAACCAGTAACCCAGCACCCACAATCATCACGAATCACACCACCACAACTCGTCAAACCCGAGCTGCCAATTGATGTGCCGTCTGTGTTAAGTTTCATCCAACTGCTAGGAGGTCTCTCCCAACGAATTCTCTTCACTTTGTTACGGGTTAACTGTCTAGGGGAGGCCACACAATGCATAAATTCCAGCGATTGCTTCATGATCTCAGCAGCCAAATTTGGGTTACGGTTCAACCTATTAAAGACAAAACGATTCCTGCTCTTCCAGAGATTCCAAATTGCAAAAGGAAAGACCAAATTCCAAGGGGGACTTGAGGTGATCAAACTACAATTTTGCTTCCCATTAAAAGAAAACCAATCCAGCAGGTCGCTTCTCCAAAAAGAATGGTTCGACGCATTAATTCCTAACTGATTCCATACCTGTTTAATGTGCGTGCAGTCACGGAGGGCATGAAGAATTGTCTCTGAACCACTTTGGCAAATGGGACAAAGGGTGTCTTAAGTAATACCTCTTCGCTGAAGGCAGACTTTGACCCCAATACTGTTATGAGCACACATCCAAAGGAAAGTTTTGATCCTAGGAAGAGTATTCATCTTCCAAATCCAGTTGGCCGAGAATTGGGAGCTGTCTTCAAAACCCATGGCAAGCTTATACACACTTCTAAGCTCAAAGGTGCCTTGAGAAGAACCGGCCCAAATTAGCTTGTCGGAGCCTCTGTTTGTGATAGATGTAGGAGTTGCTTGGATTATCATTTTCATCTCTAAAGGAAGCTCAAAAGAGAATTTTCCCCAATCCCAACTCGTGTCTAGCATGACGTCTTTAACTTCCAACATACTAACTTCTTGTGAGATAGGTCCCTGGATGAGGTGTCTAAGAGGCCCTCCACTAGTCCAATTACTTAGCCACAAATTTAGATTACTCTCCCTTCCAACCAGCCATCTACTTCCCTTATTAAAGGTAACCATTCCTTTCTTCATCGCTGCCCAAATAGAGGAGTGAGGAAGACGGTTCTCATTAACAGCAGCTCTTCTTCTTTGGTTGCAGTATTTCGTCTTTAAAACTTGAGGAAAACATTTAGTTTAACTCTACATCCTCCTTTCTTTTTCTTCTACTTTTGGATTTGGTTTCTAAACAATTTAAACAGACACTGTCAGAGACTCCAACAACTTTTTAGGTTGTATCTTTTGCAAGTTCCTCTTTGTTTTCTTTTATTTTCTTTTGTTTATCATTGACTTTCATAGTTTGAAGAGTACTTACCTGTAGGTGAATATGATTAGAGATTCAAGGGTGTTTGACGGTGGCTTATTACCCATGATTGACTTTTTCAAATAGGGGGGTTTGTGCTTGAACTGGCAGCTTGAAAAATGATATTGGTAAGGGCTCTTTCTTTTTGTTTTAGCCTAGAATTAAACAAAAAACTCTTTTTTGGGTTTTTTTTTTTTGTGTGTGGAATTTACGGTATTTTTTTTAATGGAATGAGATTCTATGTTTCTTTCAGCTTTTGTTACTATTATTATTTAAAAAAAAAAAAAAAGTATTCTATATTTGATGTATAATGTTAATGGTTACCCAACTTAAAACAAACACAAACTCTCTTTTTGGGTTTTTTTATTTTTATTTTTTATTTTTTTAAATGTAATTTACACTACTTTTTTTTAGAGGGTATTACACGCTACTTTTTTTCCCAATATCCAAAAAAATAAAAATGAATTTCTCATTCAAAATGTTTCGGTAATTGGTTTTCCTAGTTAATCCAATAACCTCATTTCTCATCTACTTTCCCATCATTGTTGATTAATTCAAATTGAATTTATAATACTTGGTTTATTCAAAATAATGATAATCTTATATTTTTTAATCCTAACTCTTTTATCTCTCTCAGGTTGACGTATGCACAAATTTATTGGATTGCATTGTGGAGGCACTGGAATATGTTCCATCAATCACAACTTGTAATATGCTTTAATTTTTTTTTCTAACTTTATAATTTGGTTATTTTATAAGAAAAGTCAAATAAATACATGACTAATTGTGATTGATGAAATATAAAGTAAAACACAAAAAGTGAGACAGAGAGTTTATATTCTTGATCAACTTTATTTGCCTGAAATCTCAATCTAACCCTTTTTAACTAGCCATGAAAAGAATGTTGGCTTCTTTAAACGATGTTTGGAAAGTTCCAACAAATTTATTAACAAAATCGTTAGGGGCTATTTAGCCCAAGAGGGCATGGCTAAACAAGTTTAGTCAACAATTTACCAAAATCATGATAAAAGTAGCTCACCCTATACAAACAAAGCTAAATGTGGCATCTTTCTAGAAACCCATAAGCCCAAAGCTTCGATCCTTATTCAAGAACAGGTATTAGGGACCCTCTAGCCGTGCTATAAAATGTTGCTATCAAGCCATATGCATTAATAAGCCATTACACATACCTCACAAACCGTACTTATTCATTCAACTTAATCATAAGCTTTTGAACTATAAGAAGCAGCATATCTTTAAAGGGTCTTTGTGTATGTGGCAGCTCACTAGGGTGCTTTCTCTCTCTGTCTACTTTATCATCATCTCCTATAATATTTTTCCTAAAAAAAAAAAATCTCCTATAATATTTCTTTTTTCATCATTCTATGTTTCTTCACCTTATTGTATTATGACTAAAATAAAGATTCAAAATACTCTTGCTTTTTTATTCCCCTTAGTGAGCTAGTGCCGTTGGTTGGATATTTCTTTGCCGTGTAGTATGCAACACTATCTCCCACTTAATACTTAAGTGAATTGTGTGTGCTTAAATGGCTCAAATTGTTATGATCCTACTATCTCACATGGATTAAGTGTAAGTTTAACCATGTATTTATAAGCTCTTAAACACTCTCCTCTAAAAACTAGTTTTCAAAAATGAGTTCTACCTATGGGTTTTTAACCTAATTTATCTGCCATTCCAAAATTCAACCCCAAAACTCATTTTTATGATATACACATGGTACAATTTGACATATCTTATCTAAGACAAGCCAACTCCTAAATGGGGACTAATAAAATCATTCATTGGGAAACATGATTTTTCCCACCCTAGTCTGCATCTGCAAGCAAGAGAAACATCATATATTACACAAGGTCAAAGCTAGGTGCTGACCATCTTGGACTTGCAAATGTTTCAGAGTCAAAGGTTCTTCTAGTCCTCCTAGCAAGCAGTCTAGCACCGAGACCCAAGCTTTGCCACCTTAGAAAACGTAATATTATTATAAAAATGTAGATACTTCGCAGTATATCATGCATATATGTAACATATTCTATTATGAGTGGGTGGCAGGTGGCAAGTTAGGATAGATATGACTAATGACTATATGAGGAGCGTCTTCTTTGTTCTACTTATTCATGCTACCACAGACTGGACTGGTCCAGCCTTTCGCACGTGAAGACGCTCCTCCTCTGCTATTATATTCACGTGTGTTATCATTCTTTCATCAATACTTTTTCATGGCTTTAAACCCCCGCCAAATCTCACGTATGAATGGCGGGTCCTTATCAGATTAAGATAATTTTGGGTTTTCCATTGGCTTTTGTGAAATGAACAAACTCTATTAGCTAGACTATTGTACAGTTTTTTTCTGTCTCCCTAAAAGACAATATAAATTAGTTTCTGGGGTAACAAAAAGCTAGTACAATCCAAGTCAATTATTTGGCATTTCTTGAATAAATTAAGAGTTATGGTAACCATTTTTGAGAGCTCGTATGTTGGTTCATGACCTTAAGTAGTTGACAGTTCTGTGACTATTAGAATTCTAGTCCTGTTACTTAGCCTAAATATCCCTCATGTATTGTCACTGTATGACAGCAAGGGTACAACTCGGGTGAGATGAATTTAAATAATGAGTTGGGCAGATTTTTCAAGCATGAATTTGAGCTTGGGTCAATAAATTCTCACCCTTACAAGCAAATTGTAAAAGAATAGGTTTGGGGGCCTCATCTTGCTAGATCTATTTCGATTAATTAGAGCTGTGCTACCTAGCTAGTACCTACCCATATTGACAGGGAATCGATTTGATCTATTTCTAAGGCAACTTTTTTTTTTTTAATTTTGAATTATTATAATGTGATGCTAATTTCATAACTTGAACTTTTTACCTTTTTAGACTTCCAAGAAAATTCAACTACAAGATCCTTGGCACTTGTTAATTAGAAACTAAAGCAAATTGAAAAAAAAAAAAAAATGAAAAAAAACTTAAGGGGGGAAAAAACGATCCATCATTATTAATTTGCAAGAGTATCATGGTTCACCATATAATTTGGTTGGATGAGTAATATTCTTGTCTGACTATTAGTTACATAAATTGGCAGTTCCAATTAAATTCACAGCCCATCTTTTTTGGATCTTGCGTCCTTTGCAGTAAATAATTTATATTTTTTTAGCCTGTTATCCCTTTAAAGAAGTATGCAAGGGCCAGAACCTCATGCTGTTTTAAAAAACAAAACAAAAGCTTAATTCTTTTGCTCATCCTTACTTTCTCCTACGTAATTAATTCACTAATAAAATAAGACTAATAAGTAATCGAACTGTCTAACTAGTCAGAAACATTAGAGAGTGGAGTCTCAATTGCAAATAAAGATACATTTATTCTCAAAATTCAAGGTGCCCAGAGCACAAGAGAGCATCACAGATACGCAGTGATTATATAAGTACAAGTGACCAAAAAGAACAAAAAGTAAGTAAAATGTAGATTAAGTATTCTATGTATGTTTGGACCATTCTTCGAAAGGATGAAAATATTTTACAACTCATATAATTTTGTACAAATGTATCCTGAGTACTTCGGATAGACGCAGAGGCTTTTTTATTTTATTTTTTTTCCTCTTTTGTTTTTGATAATTCGATAGTTACAAGGGAGAAAGGGGATTTAAATCTTATATGTCTCAATCTAAATACTAGCAGGTAACAACCAGTTGAGTTATAAGGCTCTTAGTAGGCATTAGGCTTATAATTTAATGACATTACTCAATTTTTCTTTGAAATAAAACTCGCAATAACCCTAATGATTTTTTTTCTTGACAATTCGATATTCAAAGGTGAGTTGGGGATATTTGGATCTTAATTGTCTCCATTGAAAATATTAAGAAGTATTAATTGAACTAATAATTAGTTATTGTATGTATTATAGATATAAAAATTGTAGTCTTGCTTACGTTGTAATTATTATAAATTGCATTACAATACATATTTGAAAAAAAAATTGCATTACAATGGATTTGATAATAAGTAGAGGATCCCTACCTTAATTGTTTTTTTTTTTCCCCCTTTTTTATAATTCAATAGTTATAATAAGATAAGGGTTTGAATTGTGATTGTTTCCATTGAAAATACTAAGAACTACCAATTAAGTTACAAGACTCTTGGCTTAATTGTTAAATTTATAGAGTTGGCAAAAAACATAGCAAGCTATGTTTTAAGAGACCTTTTAAGAACACAACAAAAATTCACAAAAATTTCACACCATTCGAAAATTTTACTGAATTTGTTTTGTGTTCTTAGAAGGTCTCATATTTTAACCACTTTCTAATTTATTCACACACACAAAAAAAAAAAAATGTTAATAATTCCTAAGTTGTTGTAATAGTTATGGAGGAATATCAAATCTATGCAATACTAGTAGGAGTACATTATATTCATGGGGGAAGAAGATTTTGGGAAACGGCAAATAACTATAAGTGAAAATAAACCAAAAAGAAAATGAAAGGAACAAAAATTATATTACTTTTCATTGTTTGGTTACAAAGATAAAGTAGAAAGAAAATGAAGGAAGGAAAAATCAATTTTTATTATTCTTTATTTCTTTCTCTCCAAATTTACTCTCTTTGATAGAAAAATTGCTAGCTGGATAGTGGATACCATTGGTTTTAAATATAAAAGCACGCTCAGATTAAGCAAAGAATTGTTAAGACAAAAACTATTGTTGTTGAGACGACTTCGGGTGGTTAAGACTAGAAGAACTGTTGATTTTTTTTTTTTTTTTTTTGCTAATCTTGTTGATTTGTTATTTACTTTTGGTGACGCCCTGCAACTAACGATGACCAAGCTTGACACAAAAAATCCACGTACTCCCAATATAGAGTTTTTAGATGAAAAATTCTAAGACGACAAAATTTTTTAAAATTTTTTGCCACAACTATAATATGACAGAGTGTGATTAGTAAAGAAAAAAATAATTGATCCATGTATAAGTGCTAGTTAATCACTTACAGTCTACTATGTCAAAGTTATAATATAAAAAAATAGTAAAATAATTTGTGATCTTAGAACTATTCTTTTTAAATCTTATTCATTCATTTTGAAGCGAGTGATTGAATTTTATCACATCAATCAATATTTTAAATAAATATAAAAAAGAGATTGTTAAAGTTTGTTTAACTATTGATGATTCAACCCATATATTTCAAAATAGATAAAAAATATTTAACAAACTTTATAGTGGAGCTACTTAAGAACTCCCCAAAAATCTTAATTCTTGATGGTGTTCACCAAATCTTTTTTTTATTTTATTTTATTTAAACCAAATCCAATTTTTGAGCTGACTATAAATGTGAAGTCAACAACATTGAATGGAGATAGAGATTATAATTCACTCTTTTCTCCGGATTAGATATAGGAGTCACTATTTGAAGCTAATCCATCTTTTTTTTTTTTTTTTTTTGATAGGCCATCTACCTTTAATTGAAGTAAAAATATCCCGAAAAAAAAAAAAAAAACACGGTTACTGTGGGTGAGAAGGCCCAGTGCCATATGTTGGGCCTGAGGCCCAGTTCAGACACGACTCTCTGTCTGAAGACGATAAAAGTATCAATGCTTTACTACCCTGGTGGAGGTGCAATCCATAAGGGACAGACGCGCCATCCGAAGACGATCTAGCTGAGCCGAAGGGACCTTACCCACCGGAGCCGTCCAGAACTTAATCGAATAGATATGCTGAAGAGCCCCATACCAGAGCTGAGCTTCTGGCACGTCCAAAAGCATAGCTATCATGAAATACCCTGCCAATAAAGCTGCCACCGCCACATTTAATGCACTGCAGCAACTTTCCTGGCCGCATTTATGTGGAGAAGACACCTGAACAGTGTATCTTCACCCACCACCACTCACTGGGGATTAAAGCAAACGGCTGATGTGACTAGTACTCGAGTGGGCGCCTAGATGGAAGACAAGTGTGCGGTGAAGATGGGAAAAAGGGGTGTATATATAGAGGGAGCAAGTCTCGCAGAAAAGGGGAGAAAAAATTGTATTTACTAAGTCTTTACATACTGATCCTCTTCGGACCAAAGAGTTTTTCCTATTATAAAAGCCAGACTCAATCCTTTTTCTTTCAGATGGTTTTTGCTTGTATGACCCGTTGCTAAATCCGTTACTAGCCCAGTTGTTTGACCCATTCTCTACAAATTTATTGTTGGGAATTTGTTGGGCTCACAATACAGGGAGTTGGTGTCAGGCCCAACAAATTTGGACCCTACAATTGGCGCCGTCTGTGGGGAACAGCTTGAGCGAAGGTGGAAGCAACACCTCAAAAGATGGTTGAACCAAGGCAACGACCGGCTGAGTCCAGGTCATCTAAGCACACCGATCCCTTTCTTCATCTGGAACGGAGGCAGGATCGTGAGGGGAGTGTACACACCGCACATGACGATCAAAACCAGTCGCATGGGGAGAGCCACATGTCTCATGCAGAGAAGAACAAAGACATGCAGAAGGAGATAGACAGGCTCAAAAGGGAGTTACGCCATGCAAAGAGGAAACGCAGTCCCTCATATTCTGACGAAGATTTTGAGGATGAACAGGATGTGGGCTATAAACAGAAGCATCGAACGCCAGTCAGCGAATCCTTTACATATGAGGAAATGCGTCATGACAAGAGGAACCCTCAGAATCCCTTACCGGGGGGCGCAGGGAATGATGCTATGAGCAAAGTTCTGGATCAGATCTCCAGATCTCCTTTTACACGTAATATCGAGGGCGCCAGACTTCCCAAGCGTTTCCACCAACCTACATTCACCATCTACAATGGCCGGACCGATCCAGTGGAACACGTGAGTCATTTTAACTAGCGGATGGCAGTCCACTCTAGGGACGAAGCCCTGATGTGCAAAGTTTTTCCCTCCAGTTTGGGACCAATAGCCATGAGATGGTTCGATGGTCTGAAAGCAAACACTATTAGCTCTTTCCAAGAACTAACCCAGGCTTTTGGGTCTCGTTTCGTCACTTGCCGAAGGGTTCCTCAGTCCGTGGCCTCGCTGTTGTCCGTTAGCATGAAAGGGAACGAGACTCTGAAGTCGTACTCAGATAGGTTTTGGGAAACATACAATGAGGTAGAGGAAGACTGTGAATCGATGGCTGTTAGCTCTTTCAAATTGGGCCTCCCCACTGAACATCCCCTGAGAACATCCTTGACGCGCAACCCTGCCACCAGTATACGCCAGTTGATGGACAGGATCGATAAGTACAAAAGAGTGGAAGAAGATCAGCAGCAGAGTAAGGGGAAGGAGAAGGTTATCCCTCAGGAGGGGAGGGATTTCAAGTCGGACAGGCAAAATCACAACAGGCCGAGGAAGGACTGGACCGGACAGAGCACAGCAAACTTCCAGGCGGTCAATGCGGTTTTTCGCGAACCAGTACACCAAGTCCTGGACAAGATAAAAAACGAACCCTTCTTCAAGAGGCCGAACAAGATGGTAGGAAACCCTGAAAGGCGCAATCACAATCTTTACTGCCAGTACCACCTGGATCATGGACATACTACCGAGGATTGCAGGAGCCTTTGGGATCATTTGGATCAGTTAGTCAGTGAAGGCAAACTAAAGCACCTCCTGCACCATTCATACGGACAGGGCAATCAGACAAGCACGGGGCCTAGGAGAGGCAACTCGGTGAAACCTCCCTTGGGGACAATCAATGTTATTTTTGCTGCACCTGGGAGGACAGGGTCCCACCCATCCAGGGTGCTGTCAGTAGCCCGAGTACCTATGGAAAGTGTTAACAGAGAGCCGAAGAGACACAGGGTGGATATTCCAATTCTGGGATTTTCGTCGGAGGACAAAGTAGGGACTATCCAGCCGCATGACGATGCCCTAGTAGTTACTCTAAGAATAGGCGGATACGATGTCAGGAGGGTAATGGTAGATCAGGGTAGCGCAGCAAAGATTATGTACCCAGACCTATACAAGGGGCTGAACTTGTCCCCCGAGGACTTGACTCCGTACAGTTCTCCTTTGGTCAGTTTCGACGGCAAAGTGATCATTCCGAAGGGGCAGATTAGATTGCCTGTGCAAACCGGTCCTGAAACGGTGGAAGTGGATTTCATAGTAGTGGACGCCTATTCACCCTACACCGCTATAGTAGGCAGACCTTGGCTTCATACCCTTGGGGCGGTGTCCTCCACACTACACCAGAAAATTAAGTATCCGTCCGAAGGAGCAGTCGAAGAAATCCGCGGAGACCAGTCTACGTCCAGACAATGTCTCGTGGCGGCTATCCAGCACCATCCTCAGGCTGAGACCTCGAGCTGTAACGAAGGGAATTTGTAGCAATTAAAGTCGTCGGTGCTGGACACCGAAGCTTCGGCCAAAGAGGCAGAATGCGAAGGCCTAGTAAGGGTGGTTATAGGTAACGACCCAGAGAAGTTCTTTCAAGTTGGATCCATGCTTCCCCCTCAGGAGAAGGAGGGGTTGATAGAGTTCCTCAGAGCCAACGTTGATGTATTCGCATGGGACCCTGCGGAAGCCCCAAGAGTAAGTCCAGAATTCATCTGCCACCACCTAAACGTTAATCCCACCATTATTCCTAAAAAACAACCACTCCGACGACCGTCAAGGGAACACACTGACGCAGTCAGGGATGAAGTGATGAAACTCAAGCAGGCAGGGGCCATTAAGGAGATCTTCTACCCCGAATGGCTGGCTAACACGGTGGTGGTAAAAAAGAAAAGTGGGAAGTGGCGGGTGTGTGTGGACTTCACGGATCTTAATAGAGCTTGTCCGAAGGATCCGTTTCCGATGCCGAAGATAGACCAATTAGTTGATGCTACTGTCGGACATCCTCGGATGAGTTTCTTAGATACCTTTCAAGGTTATCATCAGATACCATTGGCTCTCGCCGACCAAGAGAAAACATCCTTTGTGACCCCGGTAGGAAATTATCACTACAAGGTGATGCCGTTCGGCTTAAAAAACGCAGGGGCTACCTATCAGAGGATGATGACGAGGATGTTTGAGCCACAGCTGGGCAAAAGCATGGAGGTGTATATTGACGACATGGTGGTTAAAAGCAAGATTATTGCCGAACACATTGGGGATCTCAGGGATATCTTCGAAATTCTGAGGGGACACAGATTGCGCTTGAATGCCTCCAAATGTTCGTTCGGTGTTGGATCAGGCAAATTCCTTGGGTATATGGTCACGCACAGGGGAATCGAAGTTAACCCCGATCAAATAAGGGCCATCAAAAATTTGCGAGCTCCTCGGAATCCCAAGAAAATTCAGAAGCTGACTGGGATGACCGCTGCCTTTAATCGGTTCATTTCTAGATCAGCAGACAGGTGCAGGCCTTTCTTCTCGTTAATCAATAAGTGGAAGGATTTTGAATGGACAGAGGAATGTGCTATTGCCTTCCAACAACTTAAGGACTACCTGGCTAAACCCCCCATCATGTCCAGTCCCCAGCCAGACGAAGTCTTGTTTGCTTACATTGTCGTGGCCCCTAACGCTGTAAGTTTGGTGCTGGTCCGAACAGACTGCGGAGTGCAAAAGCCAGTCTACTACGTAAGCAAGTCGCTACAAGAAGCTGAAACCCGCTATTTGCCACTAGAGAAAGCTATTCTGGCCGTTGTGCTGGGTTCAAAGAAGTTGCCCCATTATTTTCAAGCTCACACCGTCATAGTCCTTACCCAACTCCCACTCAGGGCTGTACTCCGAAGCGCCGACTACACTGGAAGAATTGCCAAATGGGGAACGATGCTAGGGGCTTTTGATATCAAGTACATGCCGCGCACATCAATGAAGGGCCAGGTCCTTGCGGACCTGGTCGCCGAGTTCACAGAGCCCCATTTAGAGGAAGCATCACAAACTCTCGGCGCGGGAGGAAGGCAAGTCAGCACGATCGCGTCACAAAACGCCTTGCCCTGGAAAGTGTATGTAGACGGAGCATCGAATCAGAGGGGCTCAGGCGTAGGTTTAGTGTTGATATCCCCCGAGAAAATCATCATTGAAAAAGCCTTAAGGCTAGACTTCTCAGCAACGAATAACGAGGCAAAATATGAGGCTCTATTGATGGGGATGAAGATGGTGCGAAGGATGGGAGGAAAGGCCGTTGAGATATCCTCAGACTTAAAGTTGATCGTCGGCCAAGTGCTTGGAGAATTTGAGGCGAAAGACGAGAGGATGCAGGGATATCTAAACCTGGTCAAGTCCCTACAGTCGGAGTTTGAATGCTTTACCCTTCGGCACGTCCCTAGAAGTGGCAACACGCATGCCGATTCTCTAGCAACACTCGCCACCTCTGCGGCACAGGAATTACCAAGGGTCATCCTAATTGAGGACGTACAGAGGCCTACGGAGTTAAGAAAAAAGGTACTCCAAGTTCACTGCGTCGGAACCAACCCATGCTGGATGGATCCCATCGTCAAGTTCTTGAGGGACGATGTGTTGCCGGAAGAAAGGGTGGAAGCAGACAAAATACGGAGAAAAGCTACAAGGTTCTGGCTATCCGAAGACCATAAACTGTACAAACGATCCTACTCGGGCCCGTATCTGTTGTGCATGGCCCCCGAAGCGGCTGAATTAATGTTAGAAGAACTGCATGAAGGAATCTGTGGGAGCCACACTGGAGGGAGATCTTTAGCTCATCGAGCTATTACTCAGGGTTATTGGTGGCCAAACATGCAGAGGGAGGCTCATGAATACGTGAAAAAGTGCGACCAGTGCCAGCGGTTTGCGCCGAGCATACATCAACCTGGTGGAACCCTTAATCCGCTATCCAGTCCATGGCCTTTTGCCCAATGGGGTCTGGACATCGTAGGCCCTTTCCCTAAGGCAGCAGGAAACAGGAAATTCTTGCTGGTCGGAACGGACTACTTCACCAAATGGGTAGAAGCTGAGCCTCTAGCAAATATCAGAGACGTGGACGTGAAGAAATTCATTTGGAAAAACATCGTCACCAGATTTGGAGTCCCACATACTCTCATCTCGGACAATGGGTTTCAGTTCGACGGCAAAGCTTTCAGAAGCTATTGCAGTGAGTTGGGAATCACAAATAGATATTCTACCCCCGCCTATCCCCAGGGGAATGGGCAGGCTGAAGCCACCAATAAAGTCATAGTGAATGGGCTAAAGAAGAGGCTGGATGATGCGAAGGGTAGATGGGTAGAGGAACTACCCCACGTATTGTGGGCGTATAGAACCACGCCTCGAAGGTCCACTGGGGAGACCCCTTTTTTGATGACATATGGGGCTGAAGCTGTTATACCTCTCGAGACTGGTTTCCCCACCTACAGGATTAGCTCTTTTGACCCAACCAACAACGATAGGCAGCTGGAAAAAAGTCTGGATCTGATTGAAGAACGAAGGGAAAGCGCGATGGTCCGATTGGCGCACTACCAGCAGAAACTTAAACAGGGATATGACGTCAATGTGAGATTGAGGCCCCTTGAGCCTGGTGATCTTGTTCTAAGGAAGGTGGTAGGGAATGCAAAGAATCCAGCATGGAGAAAACTGGGACCGAATTGGGAAGGGCCATATCGTATCACTTCGAGAGCAGGCATTGGAGCGTATTTCCTGGAAGACCTAGATAATCATATGATGCCCCGGCCATGGAATGTAAATAACCTCAAAAGGTACTACTATTAAGAGAATTTTTCTTTGTCATGTTTACACTCTTGTTACGCTAGTTTTACTCAAGTGTTTAAACTTAAATCCAAGCATGCCTGTAGTCCTCGGACCAGATGACTTGGGTTAGTTAACACTCCCTCACGATTTCTCAAGTGTTTAAACTTAAATCCAAGCATGCTTGTAGTCCTCGGACCAGATGACTTGGGTTAGTTAACACTCCCTCACGATTTCTCAAGTGTTTAAATTTAAATCCAAGCATGCCTGTAGTCCTCGGACCAGATGACTTGGGTTAGTTAACACTCCCTCACGATTTCTCAAGTGTTTAAACTTAAATCCAAGCATGCCTGTAGTCCTCGGACCAAATGACTTGGGTTAGTTAACACTCCCTCACGATTTCTCGAGTGTTTAAACTTAAATCCAAGCATGCCTGTAGTCCTCGGACCAGATGACTTGGGTTAGTTAACGCTCCTTTACAATTCTTACAAGTATTTATCCTTAAATTCTATTGCGCCTGTAGTCCTCGGGTCATTTGATTTGTTTTAGTATGCATGCTCGCGTTACTAGTCTAATCTGACGTTTGGCGGAGTATGTAGACTTAAGCAACATTCCGCCAACTGTTATTGCCATAATTCTTTGTTTTAGCTACGTATAAAAGGTTATCATGTTTTTGATTTATTCTTAATTACCACACTAACATTATTAGCCATAATAACGCAATTTGATTAGTACTGCAAAGGCAACAAGTGGCAAAAATAGACTATTTCATTCATTGAAAGACGATTTTAAATACAAAAATGGCAAAAATATCCAAACGATTACACAAGCTAAGCTTCCTAAGCTTTATCTTGAGGCTCCGGGTTAGGCTTAGGCAAATCGCTCGCATCTCCGGTCTGAAGAGGGGCCTGGCTCGTCTCAGCTGGGGCTAGGGGATTCTGATCGGCCAAGGACGTTTCCAAGGTTTCAGGCACGTCACATATATCGGGATCATAGTAGACGCTCCCAGGTTGTCTTAAAGCTGACTCTGCAGGGACCCCAGCTACATCGAGGCATTTGCTCCACGTAATGTCGCAGTAGCCCCTGCAGACCTTGGCAAACTCCTCGGTCAGCCTTGCTTGGGTCTCTTGCACCCCCAGCATATAAGAAGCCTGCTTCTCAGCCTCAACTGCTTCCTTGGCCAACTGAGCATCCTCCTTGGCCAATTTGGCAGCGTCCCTGGCTTTTTGTAGCTCAGCACGAAGCTCCGTTACCAGCGCCTTCTGAGTTTGCAGATTAAGTTCAGTGGTGTAGAGCTGCTGGCGTTGGTCTTCGGCTTGCTTTTCAGCTGACTTCAGGCCTGCCTCTGCACTTTTCCTTGCCTTAGCCTCCTCTTTCAGCTGCTCGGAGAGGCGAGCGCTTTCATCCTTCGCTTTGCCCAGAGCTGACTCAACATCATCCCTGGCTCGAGCTGCAGCTTGCACATCGACGTCTTTCTTTTTATTCCACTCTTCGGCCACATAAATCTGTTGGGCAATCTGCATGAAAAACCAAAGAACTCGACGTAAGGCTATGAACGCACGTAAGGGATGAAAAAGGGCAACAGGTGAACACCGCTTATCTCACCATGCCTAAATCCCTTTTGAGGGACAAAAAGAGCTCCTTTTCGCTGAAGCGCCTATAGGACTCCATGTCCTTAGGAAGGAGGAGAGGTTGCTCCAGCGCCTCTGCTATATACCCGGCCTTCCCACCGGCGTAATTTCGGAGAGAAGCGTCGTAGGGGATGGCTGTGCCATCCAATGTCAGCTTCGGAGACCACTCTAGAGTCCCCCGCCGCACGTCTGCGACCATATTGTCTTCTCTATTCTCAGTTGAAGAGGCCCGCTTACTTCTAGTATCATGGGCCATCTTCTGTTGCTTGGGGCCCTTCGGAGGGACCACTTCCCCTTCCTCAACATCCGTTACCTCGGTCACCACCCTTTTCTTCTTCAGATCAGGCAGTGCTTTTAGGCCGAGATCCTTCGGAGCTGGAGGAAGAGGAGGGGGAGGTGGGAGTTGGGCAGTGGGCTGGGACGTGCCAGTACCCTTAGCCGCCACGTTTGACCTCCTGTTCTTCATCAACTGGTCCAGACTCTGCATGTCTTCTTCTGAGTCGTCTGGCACGGCTATGTTCAGGAGCGGAGCAGCAGAATGCCTGTCAAGCACCTCTTCGGCAGACAAAATTTCTACTTCCCCGGAGCTTTCCCCTTTGAACTTGAATTGGTCAATCTGCTGATCAAGTGAAGGGGTAGAAGAAACTCTTTCCTCCTTGGCTACCGGTTCAAGGGGGACTTGTTGAACGGGCTGAACGAGTGCCGGTATGCCTTGCGGATTAGGATGGGGCACTGGGGCGAGGTCGAAGGGGGCCAAAAAGGTCTTCCGTGCGATGTCAATACGATTTAAACGGCGATCCCCAAGTGTTATGGCGTTGCCTCTTGGCTGGAGCTCAGACTTCGGGGTATAGCCGAGGATGAGTGGAACGGATTTGAGCTGCCCGTCTTCACTCACGAAAATCTCCGACCGAAGAAGGTAGTTTAAGGCCGCAGTATTAGTGAGACTCAGCCGAGGAGTTACGTACCTCCTATCTGTAAACATGGTGATAGAACTGTCAGGATATCGCAACATGGCGAAAAGGAAGTCCGAATAGCTAGATACAAGAAAACTCAAGGGGGAAAGTCCCACCTGGCGTTCCTGGCGTGGTTGGGCAGTGAATCCCATCATGCCAGGCACCCGAGACGATCAGATAATCGTCCTTCATCCCTTTGTTGGACTTGGGAAGACCGGAGAGGAGTCTGACGATATCGGATCGGGACCTTAAATAGTATCCCACCCCTTCTTTGGTACGACATTCGTACATATGTACCACGTCGTGCCAAGTTAATCCCAAGCCTAAATGGCGGTTTAGGTCATCAACTGCACCTAAGATTCTAAAGGTGTTGGGTGCGCACTGGTCAGGACTAAGCCTATGGGCGATCAGGTAACTTCTGGTGACGGGACCCATGGGAATGGTCATCCCTCCCTCCAGGAAGGCGATGATGGGGATTATCACCTCACCCTCCTCTCGCTCTAGTAATAACCCCTCCGTGGAGCAATACCTCAAGCCCACCTCCCGAGGAATGCGATATGCCGCCCTAAACTTCTCTATCTGGGAGGGACTGTCCACTAGGTACTCAAATCTACCCATTACTAACAAGGTTCGAGGAGGGGAAACACGAAACGGCGATTGGGACAAACTACCACGGGCCGAAGAGGCAATCTGAATGAAATACGAAAATCTTGGGGAAAGAACTTACGCAGAATCAAATCGGAGGAAGAACTATGGCCTTGCGGTGAGATCGTAGCGGATTCTGGAACGGTTTGAAGCAGATGACAGGAAGAACTTTGAGAGTCTGAGCGCTTGAGTTTGCCGGAAGTTCTGAAGTTTGTAAAATGAGAAGACAATCCCATCTGTGGCTTTATATAGTGGCAGGTAAAGGGGTGGGACTTACCCCGCCCAAAAATTTTGAGGAGAATCTCGTCCGTTGATTTGAAATGGACCGCTAGATTTCAGGGACAAGACGCCGCCTGGAGCAATTAATGACGCCTCGGAAACGACACGACATCAGCGGTTATAAAGAAGGCGCCCAAATTCATGCACGCACACGTGTGGCGTCAAAGTTCAATGCCATCATTTGTCAAAGATCAAAACCCCACTTTTTCTCTTCGGATGCGAGGTAAAAAGTGAAATTTTGAGGGGCTATTGTGGGTGAGAAGGCCCAGTGCCATATGTTGGGCCTGAGGCCCAGTTCAGACACGACTCTCTGTCCGAAGACGATAAAAGTATCAATGCTTTACTACCTTGGTGGAGGTGCAATCCATAAGGGACAGACGCGCCATCCGAAGACGATCTAGCTGAGCCGAAGGGACCTTACCCATCGGAGCCGTCCAGAACTTAATCGAATAGATATGCTGAAGAGCCCCATACCAGAGCTGAGCTTCTGGCACGTCCAAAAGCATAGCTATCATGAAATACCCTGCCAATAAAGCTGCCACCGTCACATTTAATGCACTGCAGCAACTTTCCTGGCCGCATTTATGTGGAGAAGACACCTGAACAGTGTATCTTCACCCACCACCACTCACTGGGGATTAAAGCAAACGGCTGATGTGACTAGTACTCGAGTGGGCGCCTAGATGGAAGACAAGTGTGCGGTGAAGATGGGAAAAAGGGGTGTATATATAGAGGGAGCAAGTCTCGCAGAAAAGGGGAGAAAAAATTGTATTTACTAAGTCTTTACATACTGATCCTCTTCGGACCAAAGAGTTTTTCCTATTATAAAAGCCAGACTCAATCCTTTTTCTTTCAGATGGTTTTTACTTGTATGACCCGTTGCTAAATCCGCTACTAGCCCAGTTGTTTGACCCATTCTCTACAAATTTATTGTTGGGAATTTGTTGGGCTCACAATACAGGGAGTTGGTGTCAGGCCCAACAAATTTGGACCCTACAGTTACTTTTTAAACGTTTTAAGACTTAAGACTTTAAGTTCTTTACATTTGAACTAATTTTTTCTTTTTTTGATAACTACATTTGTAATAATTTATTATTAAGAAAATGCTATGTTCATAATATTTTCGCAACACTTTCATAATAAATTCTAAGTGGTAGGTTGTTATGGATTGTTATTGGTGGACAAAAAAGTAATTCCAGTTGTAAATTCAAATTATAATCAATAACAACTTACTACTTATGATTTCTTGTGAAAGTGTTGTAAAAATGTTATGGACACGGGATGCAGCACTTTTTTTTTTTTCCATAAAATTAGTGTATAAGTAATAGAATTTGAAAATAATTATATAATAATACTCCATAATTTGACATTATTTTCAAGTTAAATTCTAAAGTTTGAAACACACAAGTGATTTAAAATTGTGTCATAATTATTTTTTTGGAGGAATTTGTGTCATAATTTAATCATTGCGCATGTATCTAGCCCCTTCACCCTTCACCTCCCATTGCACACGTATCTAGCCTAATATCTTAATCAATACATATTAGCCCATTAATCATCAAAATTAAAAAGAATAAAAGAGTCTCTCTCATTTTCAATGTAGGATTAAACATTTTATTAATTCCTTATCCTTCATATTAACTATCATATCTTTACATTTACATTGTCATATTTATTCATTTTAATTAAATAATATTAAAATGCTCTAACAAATAACACACCTAATTTAATTAGAATTTGGTTAGAGAAGACCAAACATAATTTAATAAAAAACAATTTAGTGTTAGGTTGGTTAATAATAAATAATAACAAAAACAATGTGTTTATAAATCTTGCCTTTTAAAATTAAATTCTAGCTCAATCACTAAATCATATCATATCATCATATCATATATTATATAATAAAAGTTGAGCTTTGAAGCTGTGCTTTCGTCAAGTGGCTCCACCAAATTGCAAAATTTTTTTTTATAGATTTTAAAAAATATATAATTTTTTTTCTTATCTTATTCTCCTATAATTTCTAAGTTGATAAAAATCTTAATTTAATTATAATTTCTTCATCTAATCCTTTTCTTATTATAATTTATGAGTTGATAAAATAAAGGGATAAATGCACTTTTAGTCTTTTCATTTTTAGCTGATTCTCGATTTAGTCCCTAAATTGATTTTGCTCCTAGGTCAGTCCCCGATTTTAAAAAATCGTTTTTATTTTGGTTCCTGCCGTTAACCCAATAACAAAAAAATCTGAGATGACAAATGAAATGTATTATGTGCACAATAACTGCTGATGTGGCTATTTAATTAGAATAATTATCATCAAGATATTTATCTCTATTTAATTAGGATAAATATCATCTTAAATGACATATGTCAACACTTGATTTATCTAATTTAGTGACATATTAATTTAGAATTTTTCACTAAATTTTGATATGGCATTTTATGATTAGCTTAAAATTTTGCCTCCTACACATGCTTATCTATATTAACCACTATATCATGCAATTTTCAATTTGTGAACACATATATATAGTGTGATTTCTATTTTGTCTATAAAATAACTAAAGATTACAATTTTTTACAAGGGAATTTATTCAAAAAAAATTTTATACATCGAAAGTTGGGGAATCTGAATCATGAATGTCTCTATTGGAAATTGAGGTGCCAACCAATTAAGCTACAAAATTCTTGGTAAACTTATTGAAATATTGGAGAAAACTAATAATAAGTTACATCACACATCGTGCGAGAATTTAGCTAATTAAAATAAAAAATGAAAAAAATAAATAAATGTAGACAATGATGAAGCACTACGACCAAATGAATCCCTTTAACCAAATTGGACAAAACTCACCATCCAACAGCTGTACCAAAAAATAAATAAATAAAAATTAGGGAAACCCGAAAAGTGAAGGTATCTATAATCTCTCTTATATGTTTTATTTATTTATTGTTTTCATCTTTGTTGTTTGTTTTCTAAATTCAATTATCCAATTAATTACATCTTCGAAATTTACACATTTGTCTAATTTCAGACTTCAATTATCAAATTACATCATTTGAAATTTACACATTTGTCTAATGACATAACTGCAATATCTAATGAACTCTTAATTTGAATGTCCACTTTTAATTATTTCTAAAATTTATGGATAAATATGAAGTATGGAATGAGATATACATAAGAGAGGTGCTTTCAATTTGATTATTTTATCTTTTACATTTTTATTTCATTCCAATTTATCTTTTAACTATTTGTCAAAATACTTTTTTTTTTTTTTAATTTGTATTGATTGAAGATAGATTAAGAATAAAAAATATTTTAATAAAAAGATAAAAAGATAAGGTGTAAAATACTAAAATAGTAACAACACTCAAATATTTCTAACTCCAGTCTCCATTTCCACCTTTTATGCATATTTCTAACTGTTAAATTCTGCTCATGCTTTTATGCATATTTCTCACTGTCAAATTCTACTACATGAGTTTAACAGCACAAGTACATCCCAAGACAAGGTCTACTCGTATTATATAACTTGGACAATTGACAAATACCATTTTGTAACAATAATCATTGATGGTAGTGCTAGGAGATTTTCCTGATTGGGCTAGATCAGTAAACATTTTGAGAGATTTATTAGGTAAGTGGATGCTAGGATTTTTTCTTCATCTTGAAATTATATCGAGCTTACAAACTTCATTCTTGATTGTATATCCCCATTGCAGTGACAATGGAAGGTGCAAATTAGACATATCTGGAGTACTTCTCAACAAGAACAAGAAGTCTCCTATATGATTCTTGCCCTACTTTTCATTTCGATGGTTTATTTTGCGACTTCATAGGTTTTCTTCTTATGGATAATAATTAGTACACACACTGTTGCACTCAAACAGTTTGGAAATTGTGATTTCAAATCATAACTTCAATGCAAAATCTTTCACATTTTTTAATAGAAAAAATAATAAATTTTTTTTTAATTTAAAAAAAATGCCTCCGAGGCTAATCTCTTACTACCAAAAAAGTGAAAAACAGAATATGGAATTAAAAATTTGAAATAGATTGTTAGGTATATACTATAGGTGTATAACCCGTATAGTATATACCTAACCGCTAATTAACGCCCTCATTTTGGCGGCACCAAAAACGCTAGTCCCCCTCACCTCTTACACTTAAGTTTCGCACGCTCCCACTTACTATAGAGTCAGTTTATCACTTCTAAAAACAAATACTCACTTCCTGGTTTCTCTGTTTCTGTTTCATTCTCTTAGAATTCGGATGAAACATAGCAACAATGGGGATCTCCGACACTCCGTTTTCTCCACGTAATCTTTTGTGCCAAGAAAACCCAGATGCTTGCTTTAAAGAACAACAGCAAGAAGAAAAAGAGGACGACCCATGTTTGTTTCCAGAGAGCGAAGATGAGTACTATATTCAATGCTTGCTTCAGAGAGAAACTACTGCTTTTGGATCCAAAAGCTGCTGTACTGGTTTCTCCACCACAACATCATCCTCGTTGAAGCGTGTTCGTTCGGATTGCATTGAGTGGATTTTCAATGTTTGTTTCTCTCATCTGTAAAGCTCTTTTCTTTTTTCTTTTCAACTTTTGTGTTCTTAGCTTAAAAAATAATAAATACTGAAACCAACTCTTCAAATTTGTGTTTCAGACTCGGGCATCCTTGGATTTCCGATTCCTTACTGCTTATTTGTCCGTGACTTACTTTGATCGGTTTTTTTCAAAGAAACCCCTTGGTGTAAGCAAATTTCTTTAACTTTTTGGCTAATGAGTCTTTCATGTTTGCTAAATTAGCGTAATGCTAAAGTGATTTTTGTTGTTTATGTAGGATTGGATGATTTGGGCTATTCGATTATTATCCCTGGCATGTTTATCTTTGGCAGCAAAGATGGAGCAATCTACAGTGATGCCACTATCGGCATATAAGTTACAAGAATATGATTTTGACAACCAGCAGATTCAGAGAGCAGAGCTATTGGTTTTGAGTACTTTGGAATGGAAAATGGGTTCAATAACTCCTTTTTCTTATATGAGCTACTTCATCAATAAGTTCTGTGGGGAATCTAAACCAGAAGGATTGTGCTTTAGAGTTGCGGAACTTTTTATGGCTGTCACAAAAGGTGTGGCAAGATTAATCTTTCATTGAATGCATTTAATCTTGGCATTAAAGATTGGGTGCAAATTGTTTTGTGAGTTTGCTATGTGTGTTTGTATTTACCAAGTTGAAGTCTTTGATGCAGAGATTAATTTAATGGATCATCGACCATCTATTATAGCGGCAGCTGCAGTGTTAGTAGCAATCGATGCTCAACTAACAAAAGAAGCAGTGGAACTCAGGATAAGTCCGATCGCATTGTGGGGGTCTCAAGAAAATGTGAGTTTTCATTATTAGTATTGAAAGATTAATATTTCATTGAGCACATTTAAACTTGTGCGTTGAAAATGGATATCTTAGAATTTGAAAATTAAAGAACATTACAAAGTTTTAGTTATGTTTTTTTAAAGCTGATTTATATTATGTATTGCTCTGCAACAGGAACATATTTTTTCCTGTTATAATATGATGCAGGACATAGAGAAGCGAATAGTTAAGACACCCGCATCAGTATTTCCCCCGCATTCTGCTGCTGGCACTAGAAGAAGACTTAATTTCAATGAGCAACATTGCCCGATAAAGAGAATCCACCGGCCATAGATAGCGAAATTGATCTTCCTAGCAAAAATTGATTTGTGTTTTTTTGATTGCTTTATAGGGATGTTTAGACTGAGAGTTGATTCTTGATATTAGATTGTATACAAGTGTCATGAGTGTTTCTACCAACTCATGGTATGATTTGGAATCGATGATTGGGATTCCATTCTCCAACCAAAAAAAAAAAAAACCCAACAAAAGTTTTTGCCAGTGACAAAAGAAGATAGAGAAAAAGAGAAGTAAATACATAAAAAGAAATAACTTTAGCCTATACAGTAAGAAGTGAGAAGCTGACTGTGAAGTGTGAATGTCCAAAGGCCATTAAGGATGAAGTGAAGACCAAGAGAGTGCCAGAAGGCCATTGAAGACTGTTTGCCTATAGTGATTCTCAGTAGTGTTTGCTTTCTTGAATGTCATACCACTTTCTTGCCAACTTTTTTTTTCAATTGGTTGTATTTTTTTTCCACTCTTTTCTCCTTTTTTGTTATGACAGGAAATATTTTTTTGTATACATCACTTGCCACCCTACCTTTTGATGGGGGGCTCGGGATGCTCCTATGTCTTTCAAAAGGCTGAAAGCCATAAGGAATGAGGAATTGTTTTTGGTTGATTTGATACATCTGTGTTGCATTTGGGCCATTATAAAGTATATAAAGTTGAATGTGATTATATTTGCTTGGAATGTTGGGGGTTCCTTTTGATGAGTGGGAAAGCTTCCCTTTTTCCTTTTAGTTTGCACTGTTTTGGGGGTCGTGAAACTCCAATTATAGGTATTGGAAATTAAGTAGGATATAGTGGTGATAATACTATAATTCAAGTGCATTTACAACAATATTAGAATGGTTGGCCAGATATATACTATATAGTTAACCAAACCAAATCATTTTGGCTTTAGCTCAGGTTGGGAAGCATGTGGTGGGGGTGGGGTAGATACGAGGTCCAGATCTTGTAAAGCTATAAAAATAAGTGACTGAATTGGAGGTAGCTTTCCTGAGGAATGCTTGCAATCAACCTAGAAATAACAGTGTCTGATTGAAAATGGATTGTATAGCATATCTCTTTATTGTATAGAATGTTATTGTATCACAAAATATTAATTGTATAGCAAGTAGGTACATTAAAAAGTGACCTAATTATTGCAATCATAAAAATTGACCAATATACAGGTTTCAAATAAAGATTGATCATTCCCAAAGTTGAGTTCTTACAGTTTTATATTCTCCTATAAAGTTTGTGAACTTCAGAAAAATATCCCAGATAGCCTAATTGAAAAACATCCGTATTGTCATTAGAGGCCACTTTTCTTGAAAATGCTTACTAATGCTCCCTAGGCCATTGATTTCAACAACAAATATGAATGCTGCTATTTGCTCCCTTGTCCCTTCATTGATGGACGTAGTAGGACTCAGCCTATCATCATGAAGTTAGAGACCCCTTGTTTAGGGTACTGTGGGGGAGGGAATATTTATATGAGGCATAAGATTCATAGCAAAATGGTGTCAGAGGCTCCACTCCTCCACATGCCTTCTTGGGGATCATAGGGCATCCAGTCTGGCATCGTACAACATTGTATTTTAGCTTTGCAGCAATTATCCTATGCATACCTCACTCTTTACTGTTTCATCTGTTTCAAAGGCCTAAGCCAAATCAACTTGATTGACAAATGAAAAATTTGCAGCTGTTATAAACTAGAGTCCATTCATTTGTAGTCTCTTTACTTAACGGTATAGTTTATCAAGAAATTAGGATTTTTTTCTTTTTAAAATTTTTACAAATAAGAATATATTAAGAAAGAACAAGAGAGGACCATAACTCATCTCCAACTTCTGAAACAAGAACTCAAGAAGGAAGAGACGAGATGAAGATGGGCCCATCTCAATTACAAGAGGCCGTCTAACAGGCTAATTTGTGAGGCAAAAAATTGACATTCTTAGAGACAAAAATAAAATTGCAACCAAAGAGAGAATCTAAGGCTCTATTCAATTAGGAATCACACCTTATGAAGCGGAGGTCGATGATATTTGATTCAAATCCCTTTCCTTCTTTCCCATAGGATTAAAAACTCACTCCTCCAAAATAAATGGGGATTATTTATCAACTTTAGAATTCAGAGTTTAAGCTAAGAATAATTGTAATAAGAGAATCGAAGGCTGCATAATAGTTTATTTATTTATTTATTTTTTTTGGTCTCGTGGTCATGTATTGCCCTGTTTGTGAAAACTGAAAAATGCTTTTCAGGCATATTTTGGAACTTCTATTAACGGAGTTCGCATTTATTGGATGCTATGATTATTCATGAAATAAGATCACAACAATGCCAATCAAGCTGTCATTCGAACAATTATGGTTCCAAAGATTCTTACTACTACTTATTATGATTATATAAACTAGTGAGTGATATAGCATGCGTGCTTCTATACAAACAGAAGCAACATAAGAATATATTTGATTGGAAAAAAAGATTGCAAAAGTCACTTTGGAAAGGTAGGTTTGCAATATAACACACAAGGTAAGAAAACCTGTTAACATTATGAAAGGTTTTGACCCTGATGCAACCATTCAATTAAGAATTGGATGCTCCCAATCGAGACGATTACATGAAATAGACTTCAACTTAAAACAAAGTGTTGATAATGTGGATGATTTTACCCTCTGAAATACCTGAACAAAAAGTGCTAAAGCTGTTGTAGGACCACATTTAACATCCACATCATACAAAAATTGTGGTTTTCTGTCATTTGAGGAATTCTTTTGTCCTGATTAAGAGAAGGATGGATGAACTTGGACAACTGGAGAGCATTGAGGCGACCAAAAATATTACTCTTGAGTATGTGACTTCAGAATACATATATAACACTTAATATTTTTACCCTGTTGAAGGAAAAGTGCATGCACCGGTGTTTTACAAGTTCTAATGGAAGCGCACACAAACTCTTTTACTTTAACTAAAACTTACTGTCTTGGCTCTTTTTCATTTCTATAGCCAGAAAAGTATTTTGTAGCTGCGCATGCTCTAGCCAACTAAGGCAAGTATCCTGCAACTCATACGGGGCCAAGTGACCTTTTTCAATGGACCAAAAAAGGATGAAAGGAAAAAGCAGAATCAAAGCCTGGAATGCACACCTTCTTTCTTTTCTTTTCTTTTTATTTTATTATTATTATTTTTTTATGGGGGAAGTGTGATTCATGGTGCAAAATTTCAGGTCGTGTTTGAACATGGTGGTTGAGGTTCAGGTCAAATTAGATTTGATCAATTGGGCCGAGAGAAACTTCTTACCTAACCAATGCCACACCAACTACATTGCTAGGTCCGGCTCATCTGTGACCCAACTCATAAACCCATACGAAATGCATAACATTTAAGGCCACACCGCACACCCTTTCTCCTTTATTTGGATCAACAGACAAATCATAGTCGTAGAAATAAATGAGTTTCCACTGCCACACCCAGATTTAGGGGTGTGCAGCAAAACTGACCCCATCCAATTCAACTCGTCAAGTTGAGTCAAATTTTAGGAGTTTGGTTGGATTGTCAAATTTTTTTTTTACCAGGTTGGGTGCAAGTTAGCAGATTTACAAATCTATTTAATTCACCGACCCACTTATATTTAATATATATCTAAAAAATATATTATATCATTTACACTTTTGTTTGTCAATTAAGTTGGGATAGAATTATGGGTTTCTATTAGTTTAACTAATAAAGTCTCTGATAGTTGTATAAGAGATTTGGAGTTCACCAAAAACTGATTGGTGTCTTGGACTATTGATAAAGATATATTATCAAGAACAAACGCCATAAGTTTAAACTTTCTCAAAAAAAAAAAATTTGGAATAGAGTTTTATGATATCCTACTAATTTTGAAGTACTTATAAAATAGTTTGTGTTGGTTTGTTACTATGCACATGTTTATTAGATTATAAATTTGTTTTTATTTGTATTGGTATTATTCTAATTCTCAATTAAAAAAAAAAAATTGACCAACCTGATCCAAGTGAGTTGGACCCTACGATGGGTTGGATTTTTTTCAACCCAACCCAAGCATGTCCTATGGGCCAGATCATTTCTATCCAGGCCTTTCATTTGTCAGTCACTAAAAAATCCGTCACAGCCCGTAACTCCATCTTTTCCGCCCAAAATTCAAAACGAACGGTAGCTTCTCCCAGTTCCCTCCCTCCCACCACTCTCAAAAAACAAAAACAGAAAAAACATTTTGAAAAAAAAAAAACAATCAGAGTCAGTAAATGGAGAAGCGACTCCGTTCCTCTCTCCAATCCTCAGCGGAAGAGTTCCTCTCCTTAGCCCAAAAACAAAGCCTCAAATCCTCAAAACCCATTCTCAAATCCCTAATTCACAAAATCACTCCCAATTCAGACCTCTCTTCCTCTCTCCCCATCTCTCTCCACCGCTCCATCTCTCACTCCATCGAATCCTTCCAGAAGCTTCTTCAACCTAACCCTAGAAGAAGCCCTAACCCTAGCCCCTCCAAGTCTCCTCCTACGAAGCGACACCGAAGATCTTCGCGCCATTCCAAGACGCCGGTGGAGCCCGAACCGGACCGCCATGAATTCGACGTTGGCAAAGAAAAGAAGAAGCTTCTCAAGGACCTTGAAATTCTCGCTCATATCGCGGTTCTATGCGTCGCGCACCCCAAAAAGGCGTTCTCGCCGTCCGATCTGCTCCCCGGAGTTCGCGCATTGCACGATAATTTGATTCTCTTCGATTCGGATTCGGTTCTGTTATCGGAGATAGCGAATTTGTGCGAGGAGTGGTGGAAGGAGAATTTGACAGGGCGAGAGACTTTGATTTCTCAGTCTCTACCTTTCTTGCTCTCCAAGTCACTGACGTTAAAGAGGAAAGTGGATCTTCACAGAGTGTATTCGCTTCGCGAGGCGCTCGCTTTGTTCGATTATGAGGACGAGAGCATCGAGGACTTGAAGCTCTTGCTGATTCGGTGCGTGATTGCGCCGCTGTATTTGAAAACCGACGATGGGAGGCGGTTCTTGGCGTTTGTGTTTGGGCTGAGCAATCAGCTTGTGAAGGAAATGTTGGCTATGATTCGGTCTCAGATTCCGTTTGGGCGTAAATCGATGCTTGAGGCGTTCGGGGACATACTGTTTCGGGCTTGGAAAGCCGCAGAAGGGGATTCCAAGGGTGAGCTTGAGGATGGTTTTTTGCAGGGTTTGATTGATGGTGCGATACACGCGAGTTCACCAGCATTGGCCGCATCTATTAGGAGGGTTTTGGGAGGGTTTATAAGCCAGCGGACCACCGAGGGGGTCGAGAAACTTCTTTTTAGGCTTACTGAGCCAGTGATTTTTCGGTCTCTACAGGTAGCTGTTTTCCTTCTTTAGTAAATTTCTGATTGTTGAAGATAGTGTTCATGAATTATATGATCCTGTGATAATATAGTGGGGATGATAGTTAATAGTTTAATATATTTGTATGCCATAATGATTGAATATAGTGATATAATTTAGACTTCTTGGCAAATGAAGTCGTTAATTTGCATAGTCTAGGAGACCAGGCAGCGAACATATTTAAAGCATTTCATGAAAAAGACTTGTGTACTACACATTCCTCGTACCTAAACATGGGTCCCATATGTAGAATATTGGTGCGCTGAATAATTTTACTATGTGAAGGACGCTTCCATAATTGTCAGATAATCTGGTTGGGATTAAATTGGTATCCTGTGTTTGTTGGATTAAGTACCTCAGTAGCAGTTTTGTATTAACTAGTGAATTCCTGGGCCTGGTTGGTCTTTGTGGTCAACAAATCAACAATTTGGTTTAGCAGGGTCTCTACTCACAAATTTATTTGATATCTCAAATCTATCTGATTCATGGGTTGTTTTGAATCCACTTGCGTTTGACCATGCTATGTTTCTGTTCGACAGGTTGCAAATTCTAATGTTCGCCAAAATGCATTGCATTTGCTTTTGGACACGTTTCCTCTAGAAGATCCTGATAGCACAAAAGAGGTGAAAGATACATTACTTGATAAACAGTTCTTTTTGTTGGAGAGATTACTTGCGGACGATTGTCCGGATGTAAGATTAGTGGCAGTGGAAGGTTCCTGCCGCATCCTTCATTTATTTTGGGAAATCATACCTTCAGCATCCATAACAAAGACAATTACGAAAATTTTTGATGACATGTCACATGATATATGCATTGAGGTTAGGCTCTCCACATTGAATGGTATCATTTATTTGCTTGGAAATCCCCAATCTCATGAAATTCTTAAAGTGCTTCTACCAAGATTGGGGCATCTAATGCTGGATAACGCAATTTCCACACGAGCAGCTGTAGCAGATCTCCTCCTTCTTATAAGGGATATTCGAAATTTTCAGTTTCATAAGGTATACTGAACTCTTTAAGATCAAACACCATTCTGCAGTGGTTGTTTCTGATGCCTTTATCCATATTGGTTGGTTGATTATGTTCTCTATATTTCTCTGCAGGTGGTAGGGCTGGATGTCTTGTTATCTACTCTTGCGAATGATCAACCTCTTGTTGCTCAGAAAATCACAAAATTGCTTATACCATCATACTTTCCCTCAAAAGTACCTGTTGAAGAGGCATGCAGTCGCTGCATTACACTAATAAAAAGGTCTCCCATGGCTGGAGCAAGGTTTTGTGAATTTGCTGTATCGGAAGGGGCATCCCTTAAGTCTCTCATGGAACTCGTTAGAATATTCATTAGTTTGATCTTGTCACCTGATAAGCTAGATGCAGATCAGATGGAGGGTTTGCTTGTTGCTGCATCCTACCTTTGCAACAGCCTAGCAAGTGAGCCATGTTACAAACGTGCTCTAAACAAGTTACTTGATGGTGAAAAAGTGAAGTTCTTGTTTGCTGCTGCCTCTACTGCATGTGCTCAATCTTCTGTAATTAAAATCGTTTCCGCCATTTCTCCAGATGATGCAGCTGGGCTTTTTGAAGAATGCATGGGTTTAGTTACTAATTGTAGTGGTATATCAGATAATGTGGAAAGGCAAGCCGAAGTGAGGTCTGCGCACAAGTTGTTCCTGTCTTGTGATGGATTTGATGATATGTTTGAAGCACTAACAGTGCGTTTGCAGAAAACTGCCTACCGTTGCCATATAAAATTTGGAACTGAAATACCAAAGAGCAGTTTTTCCTCCACAAAAAGGAGGAAATCTATGTCTTCTGGAAAAATATCAGCTAAATGGAAATGTGTCGGTGGAAAGAAGGCATTTGATTTTGAGAAGGATTTTTCCATTGCTGTTGGAATAGCGTGGCAAATCAGGGACTTGCTTACATCAGAGGATTCTCGGAAGGCTATATTGGGGTCTCAAACTCTAGAGCTGTCATTTATTGCTTTAAAGATCATATCTGAAGTCAGCATCGTGCAGTGCATGCATTGCGAATACATGGACACATCTCCCATTCTGGCATATACAGTTCTTGCTCTGCATATGACTCTTCAAAATGTTAGCATAAATAGTCAAAAAGATTGTGGTACTAGGAACAATAGTACTGATTCCTCAGGATCACTTCTGGAGGCAAGTATTTTTAATTTATTTTTAATGCTGGTTTTGAACGCTCAGAAATATGTTGTTGCTGATGGGCTCCTAAGTCCTAACCCAATTTTCTGTTTCAGCTGACAGTGTTGGAACAGACAATGGATCACATGCTAAACTGTACAGAGAAGCTACTTGGAGCAGGTGACTCTGGAAAGTACAGCAAATTACCCTCAGAACTTGGGCAAGCTAACAGTAAGACAGCCAGTAGCCATCGACAAGGAAACAAAGAACCTCAAACAGATGCCTCTAGTCCAAGTGCTCATGGTAAGTAATTATGAATAGGTCACAAATTGCTAAGATTATATGCACTTATGCACATATGGAAGTTGGTTGTTAGTTCTATCATATGACGTGATGAAAAGTACTTTTTTGACACTTCTTTCTGGTGCTATAGAGATAGATCTTTGGATAACTTCAGATGATGTATGCAAACAGTATTAGTGTTTGGTTTGTAACAGAAAGGTAGTGGTATGAACCAACTCCATATAATGTGACTGCTGCACATGTCATCCCTACTTGGACTGTTATTGTCAATTACTGGCTCTCTCCCCATTGGAGTTTGTGGTTCAAACCTTCGAAATTACCAGCAACACTTGAGTCTAGAGAATTGATGAGGATAGATTTTTAATTTTGTTTTTCAGGATCGTGAGGATGGCTATGATAGTGGTTAGCACAGTTGCATATTTAGAATTCAGTATTCTTAAACATTTCTTGGGCTCATTTGTCTCTCTCTCCAGTCTCTATGGCAAATACTATTGAGTCCTTGTGTAGGTTGGTAAAAAAAGGTTGTTCTCAAATACATAAAGCTCTCCCACTTCTATGGGGTCTAGCAGAGGGGATTTGCAGGCAGCTTTTTTTTTTTTTTTTTTTTTTTTTTTTTTTTTTTTTTTGAGAATTTGATTCTCAGACTTGAACTTGTAACATGCCACTTTGGGTGGAAGGCATTTGCCATTGCACCAAGGCTCGACCTCTTGTTTAGTAATAATCCAGAAAAGAAAATTTTTTGTTTTACAAATATTTTTTGTTCATTGTGTTTGACAATAGAAAGTATAGAATTAACTGCCACTCATCTATAGTAGAGGTAGGAAATGCTCATTGTAGTTGAGTACTTATATCACATTGGACAATTTGGTAGTTATTTCTCTCATATTCCAGTCATTCTGGAAAGCTGTATAATTTTTAAACTATGATGAGTTTAGAAGAAGGTCTTACTTTCACCTGCATGTGCACTATGTTTTTCTATAAATTAAATCATATTTTAGTTCTTTATTGTAGTGCTGTCTTATATACAAGTGACTTAAGGGTCGCACAACCACAAAAGAGCTTGAAGAGCTCTAATGCTCTTTTTTTTTTGGGGGGGGGGGGGGGGGGGAGAGGTGGGATGGTTGGTAGTTATTTCTCTCATATTCCAGTCATTCTGGAAAGCTGTATAATTTTTAAACTATGATGAGTTTAGAAGAAGGTCTTACTTTCACCTGCATGTGCACTATGTTTTTCTATAAATTAAATCATATTTTAGTTCTTTATTGTAGTGCTGTCTTATATACAAGTGACTTAAGGGTCGCACAACCACAAAAGAGCTTGAAGAGCTCTAATGCTCTTTTTTTTTTGGGGGGGGGGGGAGGTGGGATGGGTTGTCTGGAAAGCCACTAAAAAGCAGCTTTATTAAAAGGTCCTTAAAGCTATGGCTAAAGATGAAATTTGAAACTTTTAGGAAAAAGCTCTACAATTCACTGTTCATGTTTTATAAATTCAGAACTTTAAAGAACTATTCACTCTAATTTGCCAAGCACTCAAAGCTTTATTACTAATACTCAATGTTTGAAGCTTTCACGACATTGCCAGATGAGCACTAATAGTTTTGTAATTTCTTGTAGATTCTCCCAATATTGAACAAAAAAGAGTACTAATTAAAGTGAAGATGCTTACTGCGAGTCTGAAGTTCATGGTTGATGCCGCTATGATGGGTTTTCTTTCTCACTATTATGGACAGTTGTTAAAGTTCACATCAAGATATGTACAATACATCATTTCCACTTTAGGGCAACAATCTCAAGACCGATTTCAGTTTGAGGAGGAAGATTTGAAAGATATAGTTCTGTGTGTGAAGAGCTCCTTCACCTATGCAGCGAAGTTGCTTAATCTAGTTCACAGAGCTGTCAGTGAAGCTTCACCACTTCCTCCAGAAGCTTTTGATGTTGCCAACAATTTGCTTGATCTAATCACCTCAATTGAATTACACTTGGGCTCTGGTAAAGCAGCAAGTCTTGTTGCCGCAGCAAAGCCTTGGTTGCCCGATTTGATTCTGGCATTAGGATCCGGGAACATACTGAAAGAGACTCAAGGAGAAGGGATTCATTTTCATGCATCTGATCGTATTAAGGTCCATTTTCCATCATGGCTTTTGAGTTTAGCAAGGACTGAGCTTAGTGAAATGAGTGAAGTTAGCCCAGAAAAGGATGATGATGGCAGAGTTTCTGAATCTGAGGACTTTTTAGTTTTCAAGAAACTTCTTGGAATGATTGTTACATCGCTAAAAGGAAATCCTAACGTACTGGATGCAGTTGGGGTGATTTTCTTAACTGGCTCAGTAGTTGGGCTTGAAAGGAAAGACTTTGGGTTGGTATTGGGACTCTTACACTTTGTTTGTATGAAGTTATTTAGTCGAGATGACAAAGAGTGGGGTGATATGATGTTGGCTTCTCTTCAAGAAATCTATCCTCAAATAGAGAGAGAACAAGAAGAAGAAAATGACGAAGATGGAAGGCAGAAATTACTTAGTGCAAAGGAGTTACTTGAACCTGTTTGGATGTATCATATTTACGAAACAGGGAGGGTTACAATGATGGAAGAGTAGACGGACTTCTAATTTTATGAGAGGAATTTGTGCTCTGATCTTTTTATTTTGTTATAATTATTTTTATTCAAAGAAAATTAAAATATGATGCATGATTTTTTACCTAACTGGTTGGCTCAAGAAAGGACCAAATCCCAAAGGGTTCTAATCAATATCAGTATCAATATATTAATAAGATAAGATGAAATCTTTCAAACTCCTTCATCTAATTTTGAAAATCTAATTATTGGATTGTACATTTTTTATGTTCTTAACATGCGAATTACATTTCGTTCAAATTAAATATTATTTACTATTTGATCAATAAACTTCTTTTTAATGCATAATTTTAGATTAAAAAAAAAACTTGAAATATAAATATTTGATTGATAATATAACTATTGATTTTTTTATCTTTTTAAAATTTTGCAAGCATGAAATATATAGTAAAAAGTAAAAATATATAATTCAATTGTTAAATTTTCAAATCTCTCCAATAAAAATATATAAGAGTTCGAAGAGCCTTTTCCATATTGATATATGAGGATTTGTGCACCTGAGATTTTCTTATTTAGGTTTCTACTTTAGCATATGTTGCATTTATATTAAAGTATTAATTTATTAAATTAGCTAACATAGTAGATATATATATATATATATATATATATATTATTTATAGTTGTGTGTTAATTATTTATATTAGAGGAGTTTATATGATTATATTTATAAATTTTATACAAGATTTTTTTTTGAAATAATAATAATAGATTTAGAATATGACATTCTTTTTCATATTTTGTTGTTTTGACAATAATTGACACAAGAAATCAAAAATTCAATATTTGTGAATTCACTAAAATTAGTCTTAACGAGCTATAAATGAACCAAGTTGTTTATGAACAAGTCGAGAAAAAGCTTGTTCATATATGTTTGTTTAACAAATAAGCCAAGCTCAAGCAGAAGTTTAGACTTGACTATTAAATAAGTCAAGATCAAACATAATAATATGCTTATGAAAAAATTTATGAGCATGTAGGCTCGATTCAAATATATTAAAAGTATACATGTCCAAAAATATACCTATGTAAACTTGAGAATAGATTGTGTAAGTTTAAAACTAGGTTCATATAATATCAAATTTGTGTTTGTAGTTTATTGATAATTGTGGGGCCCGAAGATTTGGCAACCTCGGCCCACTCCATATCGGGCCTAAGGCCCATGTCAAGGACAATGCAGTATCCGAGGATGAGCGGGGAGGGCCCAAATTGTCAAGGAGCATCGCCGAGGACGACCATGTCCTCATCTAGCCGATATTGAAGAAGGGAAGGTTGGCGCCCCAACAAAAGCACCCTCTAAGGGCATGCCAAAGAAAAAGACAAGTACCCAGGATCGGTCGGGGGAATATAGCGAAGGAGTAATTCATAGGGAAGCTGTCATCCCTACATTAAAAGCACGCAACTGACACTCTGGCCGCATTAATGAAGAATTGACCGTTGAACAGCGATGCTTTGGTTACTTCAACTAACAGGAGGTCTGGAAAGGCAGCTGATGGGACAAGCCCTCAGACACAGGCTCAGATGATCAACAAGTGGAAGGCAGAGATCAGCTGAACAGGACTATATAATAGAATGAACCTCCAGATAAGAGGGGGTTCGGTGGCAACCCCTATTTTCATTAGCAATCAGGGAAGAGTTCCTCAGACTGGGCCGAGGATGAACTTCCCTTTAGAAAATTTAGCTAAATCTCACTTGATGATCTTGTAAACCCACATCAACCGTTGTATCATTCACTAATGCCTAGTTTTTCTATCCACACTCTACAAATTTATTGTATAGGGTTAACTGGGCTTGGGTCCACTCATCCTCAGGAGGGAAGTGCCCGAACTCGGTCCCTACAATTGGCGCCGTCTGTGGGAAGGACTTGAGAATTAGCGAGTGCGACGGTTGGTGTGGAAGGATCAATAACAACACCTCTTCCAAGTTCAAAAAAAAAAAACACAAATAACGGTAACGTACTCATTCAGAAGACAATCATCATAAAGAAATAAAAGATTCAAGAAGTAAAGTAAACAAAATATGGCTACTTCTTTATTAAGTAAAGAAAAGTTACATTGTGCAATAAATGCTTAGGCAGGCTTGTTCTAAAACTAACTACGAAGGTAAATGCTTAGGCAAGCTTGTTTTTTTAAAAAAAAAAAAAAAAAAGGCCTAGGCAGGCTTGTTTTAAAGCCAAGCTAAGCATGGAGGGAGAGGCGGAGACAGGCCTGTTCTAAGACTGTCCACGGCTTCCGAGCCAACATGGGCGGCACTGGTGATGAGGAAGAAGAGGAAGCCGTGGCAGTTAATGGTCCCACCTCAAGGTTTTCCCTTGATTCTCTCCCAGTCCCACGATGACCAAGCGCTGGTGAATCACTACCAACTTAGAAGGCTGGTAGATCCGCGCGTGGAGGAGAGATGTTATGTTCCTTTTGGATTTCCGCCATAACTGCAAGGGGGGTCCTCTCTCTTGCTACATTGAAAAGAATGAGGGTCTTTGGCCTCTGCTTATTCCACCTCTATTGTGTCGTCCAGGATCGGGGTGGTATTCTCGACTCCTGAAGGGGGCTTGGCTTCCTTAACCTTGCCCTTTTCCAAGGCCACTCCATCTCCTCAAGCACAAGTCACTATTTTGGCAAGGCTCTTGAAAATGCTCAGAAAACGGAGAGCCTTAAGTCCCTATTGAACCCAAGTGTTTGTGAAACTTGAGAAAAAGATTATCCCAAAATGACTTATATAGAAGGCAAGAGCCGGTGAAAACCAGCCTGCGCAGAATCCTAAGGAAGAATTACTGGAGGTATTAACTCCGCTCAATTTCTAAAGAGCTTATCAACTGCTGGATCCTCGTAAATCCGTAAGGATATTAATGAGGATGCGTCTCGCGCACCAAAGTGTCAAGTGCGTTACTCGAATAGCCCAAAAGATGCCTCGTAATTGGAAGTGGCGCGTCGGGCCAAAGAGCCAGACCGAAGAAGGGTCCCCCTTCGGCGGAGAAAGCTCAAGGCTGTTATCACTCTAAGGGCAGGCTCCCCAACGCTGAGGATGAGCTCCCTCACTCCAAGCAGTAAAGAAAACTCCAAGTGCTAGACAAAACCAAGGTCTTGCATGGTCCTCAGACTTAAACCTATGGGGAAACTAGTTACTTCAAGAATCAAGTGCTAGACAAAACCAAGGTCTTGCATGGTTCTCGGACTTAAACCTATGGGGAAACTAGTCACTCAAGAAGAATCCAGTGCTAGACAGAACCAAGGTTTTGCATGGTCCTTGGAATCAAACCTATGGGGAAACTAGTTACTCAAGAAGAATCAAGTGCTAAACAGAACCAAGGTCTTACATGGTCCTCGGACTCAAACCTATGGGGAAACTAGTTACTTCAAGAATCAAGTGCTAGACAAAACCAAGGTCTTGCATGGTTCTCGGACTTAAACCTATGGGGAAACTAGTCACTCAAGAAGAATCCAGTGCTAGACAGAACCAAGTTTTTGCATGGTCCTTGGACTCAAACCTATGGGGAAACTAGTTACTCAAGAAGAATCAAGTGCTAGACAGAACCAAGGTCTTACATGGTCCTCGGACTCAAACCTATGGGGAAACTATTCACTCACGAAAGACCAGGTGATAGGCTGAGCCAAGGTCTTGCATGGTCCTCGGCGTCAAACCTGCAGGGAAACTAGTTGCTTCAAGGGAATCTAAGTACTAGACAGAACTAAGGTCTTGCATGGTCCTCGGACTCAAACCTATGGGGAAACTAGTTACTTCAGAAGACAAGTGTTAAATAGAACCAAAGTCTTGCATGGTCCTCGGACTCAAGTTTATGGAGAAACCAACTACTTCAAGAATCAAGTGCTAGACAAAACCAAGGTTTTGCATGGTCCTCGAACTCAAACCTATGGAGAAACTAGTCACTTAATAAGAATCAAGTGCTAGACAGAAGACAAGAGTTAGACAGAACTAAGGCCTTACATGGTCCTCAGACTCAAGCCTATAGGGAAACTAACTACTTCAAGAATCAAGTGCTAGACAGAACCAAGGTCTTGCGTGGTCCTCAGACTCAAACCTATAGGGAAACTAGTCACTCAAGAAGAATCTAGTGCTAGACAGAACCAAAGTCTTACATGGTCCTCGGACTCAAACCTATGGGGAAACTAATCACTCAAGAAGAATCAAATGCTAGACAGAGTCAAGGTCTTGCATGGTCCTCGGACTCAAACCTATAGGAAAACTATTCACTCATGAAAGACCAGGTGTTAGGCTGAGCCAAGGTCTTGCATGGTCTTCGGCGATAAACCTGCGAGGAAACTAGTTGCTTCAAGGAAATCTAAGTACTAGACGGAACTAAGGTCTTGTATGGTCCATGGATTCAAACCTATGGGGAAACTAGTCACTTCAGAAGGATCTAAGTACTAGACAGAACCAAGGTCTTGATAGACTTGGTCCTGATTCGACCCACATCTAGAGAGTTCCCCTGTTTCCATAACTTTAAACACTTACTGAATAATTGAAGGGTTTGGTGACCTCGACCTACCCCGGTTCTAAATTAAAAACAAGAGAGAGGTAGGTCTCCATTTGCATAAACCTCCATACGCTATTATAATCATCGATGTGGTCAGCTGAAGTGCAATTAAAGCTAGGATTGTGCAAGTAAAAAAAAAAAATACAAACAAGACGAATAAGAGAAAATAAAATATGCACTTCATTGAATCTTTAAGAGTTACGCAAGGCAAGAATGCTATTACAATGCTTAAAAAAAAAAAAAAAAAAACAAACAAACAAAGTGAAGGCGCCATGGAGGATCATTCCTTCAGCTTCATCTTAATTCCTCCCTCAGGAGGCTAGGCAGAAAAAGTCTCAGGGTCCTCATTACCCTTTCTTGGGATTACAACCTGGGGAAGGTCAATTGAAAGAGATATCTCCTTAACTTGAGGAGCCTCGGCATCAGTTAAAGTGTCCGCAGCCTCCCGGGGCGCATCCGCATTGGTGCTCTTGCTTGTCTCAACGGCTCCAGGAGGAGAAGCTTCCTTTACGGGCTCGTCCGAAGTGGTAGCAGTCGGGACATCTTCATCAAGAACAGCCCCAACTCCCTCAGGAGTCACCTCAGCCTCGGAGATGGGAAGAGCAGCCTCACGAATGGCAGGAGGGTAGTACACACTCTCTACCTTCCACAGGTCAGATGAAGCCTCAACACTTGCTTGTTTCAAGGCTTCATTCCACACCTGGGAACAGTAAAGTCTGCATACCCTAGGCACTTGAGCTTTAAGGGTGGCTTCTGTCTCAGCTACCCTTGACTTGTAGGCCTCCTGCTCGGCCTTACCTTTGGAAGCCTCAGCCTCGGCCCTGGTAGACTCAACCTCTTCCTTGGCTTTTAAGGCCTCATCCCTGGCAAATTCCGCAACACCTCTGGCCCCCTCTGCCTCGAGCACCCTCTTTTTCAAGGTCGTGACCTCCTTTTTGGCGACCCTCAGCTGATCCTCTGCCTTAAGCAGGCGCTCCTTTGTTCTAGGGCCTGCTTTTGGGCGCTAGCAAGGCCTGATTCGGCGATGTCTTGAGCTCTCTTCGTCTCCTCCAACTGCTCCCTCGCCTTTGAAAGATCGGCCTTGGAGACTTTGAGGGTCCGTGCAGCGTCTAGCAGCTTGTCACGCTCCAAGTTCGCGACCCTGCTTTGGCTGCTGGCTATACCCTCCAACCTAAAGGTAGCCTGGATAGCTTGCCAATTAAAACCAATGCGCGATAAGTAAGGAGCCAAAAGGCAAGAAGTCAGGAGAATCACAAGTAATCAGAAAACTTACCATGCCCAAACATTACTTGAGGTCGAGGAAGACCTCCTTGCTCCCCAGAACCTCCAGCTGGGCCATATCCGTGGGGAGTAGTAAGGACCTCCCCAATGCGTCAGCCACATGCGCGCCCTTGCCCCCTTGAAGGTCCCTAAGGGAGGCATCGTCCATCAAGGGCTCCCCATGGAGCGTGGGGGTAAGGAGCCAAGCTTGGGCCTTGGGTTGGACGGTGGTTTGTTTGTCCTGACTTTGGCGCCCTGCTCTCAGCTGCTTCGAAGGCCGCCGAGTGTCGTCATCGTCCTGAGAAGGATCAGACTCTTCGTCCCCCCTAGACCTTTTTTCTTTGTCTTTCTTCTGCTTAAGATTGGTGGGCTTAGACCTAGATGGCGAACTCTGTTGGGGTCGGGGAGGAGGAAGCTTGGGAGGAGACTTTCCATGCGCATCCTTCCTCGGCTGCTCCTCAATCAGGGCCAGCAGGCTTGTCTGAGGTCGTCTCTTGAAACTCATCTTCAACCGAGGAGAGGCTTCTTCAGATAAAAGGTCCACTTCAACTAAGCTGGGGTCACCCAAATCGCCAGGAGGGTCCTCGGGCAAGTGGAATTGGTTGAACACGTCAAACTCGTCCTCGGACAGACCTGAGTCAGCCACTTCCTCTTCTCCTGGCTCTCCTCCTTCAGCCTCCGCAACTTGAGGTGATGAAGAGGTACCCGCCAACAGTACGCCCTCAGGAACGGGAGATCCTTCGGGGATCAAAAATCCGTGCTCGACTACGGTGATCTTATGCAGCCGAGGATCTTTAGCTCAAATCACGTACTTTGGAGCCTGAGAACGATCTTTGAATCGGATCATATCCTAGGATCTTATGAGTGGCTCTAACTTGGTTGTCGGCTTCATTCACAAAAATCTCGGACCTCAGTACGGTTTGCAAATCCTTCTTGTTGACCAAGCCGAAGTGACGCTCAAAAGAGTGCGGATCTGCATAAAAGAAAACAAGTTCCTATTAACAACCAAGCAAAGCAGAGTGCGAAGGCACAAGAAATTAGACCCTCTCCTAGTCTGAATGCCCCACCTGGTGTACCCTCTACTGTTGGACAATGAAGGCCATCGTGCCACTCTCCGGACACAATGGGGAAGTCTTTGTTCAAACCCTTACTGGACTCAGGGAAGCACTAGATGAGCCGAACCCTATCACCCCTCGTCTTCATATAATAAGACTTCCCTTTAAGACACTAGAGGTTGTAGCACCAGTTTACATCGTGGTGGGTTAACCCCAGCCCCATCTTCTCTTTCAGGGCATCCACACAATCTAAGATCCTGAACACATTGGTGGCACACTGGGTGGGAGCTAAACCGAAGTGCTTAAGATAATCCTTCATCATTGGCCCCATGGAGATCCTCATACCACCCTCCAGAAAGGCGATTATGGGAATCGTCACCTCACCATCTTTTCTCCTAATGCACCACTCCCCTTCTCCACAGAATTTTGAGGGGCTATTGTGGGGCTCGAAGATTTGGTAAGCCCGGCCCACTCCATATCGGGCCCAAGGTGTACACCGAGGACAATGCAATATCCGAGGATGAGCGGGGAAAGCCCAAATTGTCAAGGAGCATCGCCGAGGACATGGTTGTCCTCGGCTGGCCGATATTGAAAAAGGGAAGGTCGACGCCCCACCAAAAGCACCCTCCCAAAGCATGCCAAAGAAAAAGACAAGTACCTAGGGTCGGTCGGGGGAATATAGCAAAGGAGTAATTCGTAGGGAAGCTGCCATCTCCACATTAAAAGCACGCAACTGACACTCTGGCTGCATTAATGAAGAATTGAACGTTGAACAGCGATGCTTTGGTTACTTCAACTAACAGGAGGTCTGGAAAGGCGGCTGATAGGACAAGCCCTCAGACACAGGCTCAGATGATCAACAAGTGGAATGCAGAGATCAGCTAAACAAGACTATATAATAGAATGAACCTCCAGAGAAGAGGGGGCTTGGTGGCAACCCCTATTTTCATTAGCAATCAGGGAAGAGTTCCTCGGCTGGGTCGAGGACGAACTTCCCCTTAGAAAACTTAGCTAAATCTCATTTGATGATCTTGTAAACCCATATCAACCGTTGTATCATTCACTAATGCTTAGTCCTTCTATCCACTCTCTACAAATTTATTGTATAGGGTTAATTGGGTTTAGGTCCACTCATCTCCAGAAGGGAATTAGCAATTAGGGAAGAGTTCCTCGGCTGGGCCGAGGACAAACTTCCCCTTAGAAAACTTAGCTAAATCTCATTTGATGATCTTGTAAACCCATATCAACATTGTATCATTCACTAATGCTTAGTCCTTCTATCCACTCTCTACAAATTTATTGTATAGGGTTAACTAGGCTTAGGTCCACTCATCTCTAGAAGGGAAGTGCCCGAACCCGATCCCTACAATAATATAAACAATTCATTTGTTGTAACATTTATAGATTTGCGAAGGAACAAGAAATTTTAGTAATGGTTTTACCATATATTGGAAAAGAATAAGTTCAAGCTTAGACGAGTAAAGCTTGTTGATTTAAATTTTTTTTTTTTTAAACATGACCGAAACTTGAGATCATCACCAAACAATATTACATGTTTCTTGGCTCATTTTCTTGTTGAGCAAGTCTGAGGTTTTCAATAGTTACTTGATATAGTAAAAGCATGACTAAAAAAATTTTCCCTTGCAGAATGCTAAAAAAATTTTCCCTTGCAGAATGCTATGAATTTTTTATTACAAATGGATTGTTTATATAATCAATAAAATACAAATAATAAATTGATATCATATGAACCTATTTACAAGCTTATACATTTCAATTTCAAGTCATATAAATATATATTTTCAAACCAATATACATATAAAAATATAATATTATATATAGTTAAATCGAGTGCAAATGTTCATAAGCTTGTTTATGAACACATTATTATGTTTGAGCTTGAACTAGGCTTGTTTACTAGTTGAGGCTAAAGTTGGGCTTGAGCTTGGTGCCTTGGCTTGTTTACTAACAAATGAATATAAACAAGCTTTTTTCCAAGTTAAGCTTGAGTTGTTCATAAACAACTTGATTCATTTAAATAATTTGCTCAATACAAAAATACAAAAACATTATAATATCATCCATTCTAAAATCTTCATGTAGCCAATGCAAAGTCTTTTTGTTTATTTTCTCTAACAGTGGGGTTATACACACTTCTATGTCAAGAAGGATTACTAGAAAAAATAATAATAATAACAATAAAGCAATTCCATCTATGTAGAATGAAAGTAAATACATGATAATCTAATTACATAACAGCATAAAAACCTAAATCTAGAAGACGGCTTTGTATGATGTCAGCTTCAGCTTGTAAGAGACCTTTGCTTACATATCTACAAGAGAAGAAAATATTGGAAACAAAAGTTGTATAGTAAAATTACCAAGAGTTGGGTGACAGGTTACTGCTATAAGATTTCCAATTCTCTACAACATCTAACCAGAGGGGACTTCAGGCCAATAAATTTTGGCTTCATATATTAACAAGTTTTGACCAAGGTAGTCAATATCATACCGGTACGTATGCCAGTATCAAAACATTAATGTTTCATACTGGTTTAAATACCGGCCGTACTGACCATGTACCGGTCAATTTCGGGCAATACCGGCTGGTACAAGAAATTTTTATTTATTTTTTATTTTTTATTTTTCGAGTTTTATAATTTTTGAATTTTTGTAAGGGCAGAATGGTAACTTACTTGCATTAACTTATTAATATTATTTGTTTTCTTAGTATGCAATGAATAATTAAGCTTTCTATTTTTTATATTGTGTGTTTTTTTTATTGATGCTAAAGTTTTTTTTTTTTTTTTTGAAGAGAAAGTATCGATCCACTTTATTGAAATATGAAGAAATTATGTCGTTACATCAACATATACTAGGTAGGAAATATTTGGTGGAACAGATTCCATATATACAAATAAAGGGAAAGACTTTCTTACTCTCCTAATTAAAGCATGAGATACTCCATTACTCTGCCGCCTAACATGAGAGAAAGAATAGGTTTGAAAAAAATCCATTAAAGACTTACTGTCTTTTACAATGTGTCCAATACTAGACCGGTTTGGACAGTCACCTATTAATGCCTATACAACTAGCTCCGTATCTCCTTCAAAAATGGCCTGACGCAAGCCTAGTTCCTCCATGAAGATCATTGCCCTCCTTGCTGCCATTGACTCAAGAACTTCCACTGTTGAAGGCATGACTAATTTTTCTGCTAAGGAGGCCATTACCTGTCCCAGTTCGTTCCTCACTACAATACCAATTCCAGCTTCCTCTTCCTCCACAAAGTATGCTCCGTCGTAGTTCACTTTGTATATTCTAGGTTCTGGTGGTGACCAACGTTGAGGCTCTGGCTTAATTCTCTCGGGTCTGTTTTCAGGTTTGCCTAGGAATTCCTTTAGAGCAAATTCTGCCGCGTCAAAGAGCTTCTCCAGTGGCAAGCTTTGCTCATTAAAATGGCACTTATTCCGTCTGCACCAAACGTACCATGCTAACACCGTGAATAGTTCCAGATTTTCGTCAGGTTGAGAAAATGTTTTATCGTAAACTTTTATATTTATTATAATATATATACACATATATACATATATATATATATATATATATTTATTTATAAATATAAAAAATAACGGCAAACTAGAAATGGAATACTGATATGGAACGGCACCAAAATATATCGTTGCATTGGTCAAACTGGTATAACTTCTGGTATGAGATTGACTCCATTAGTTTTGACTTCAATGAATATTTCTTTACCCAAAAAAAAAAAAAAAAAAAAAAAACCTCTGACCCATCCTCATACAGGGATCATCTTTAAGCCAGCAGCAATTGGCATGCCCAAAAATCCAATGAAGACACTAAGGAACCACTGTGCAAAAGTGAGAGGCGTTGTGTTTGCAAACGTTCCCAGGAACTCAATTATTATGATTTGGAAGATTACAGTGCAACTGAGGACGGCCACGAAAACATAGTTATTCAGTATGCCTTTGAAAACATCTATTTCCTCCATCTCACGTGAGCTTACTTCATTAAAAATCTGTAAGAATCAAATCAAATCAAATCACTTTGTTGTAAGCTAATTAATATATCTTATAACTAAGAAATAGAAAATACTTCAATATTCACTAATCTCTGTGACTCGGTGAATTACTAGAGTAAATTTAGAGAAATGCACGTGTTTAAGCAAAAAGTTGCAACAATAAATTTAAATCCTCTAAAGTATACAAACTAAGGAACTCTATGCAAAAAGAGGAGTACCGGTGATTAGTGTCTTGAACTAAATTGCACAGGACGTGTGGAAAACTTGTCAAGTCCATTTGATAAAGTGGAAAAGAAAGTGTGGTGATCAGTTTTTCAGAACCTGAATCTATTTTAGCAATCTATATGACACCCTATTTAGGTCACTTTGCTATCATAGGAAATGGAGCAAAAACTCTAGGTTTTAGGCTTCAAAAGATAACATCATTTCCCATTAACATAGATCAATTCATACTAATTAAACAGGGTTTATGACAAATCATTGTTGTAGATCTTTCAGAAAAAGTTACCTGGCAAAAGACAAATGAATTGAAAATAAGTGTGTTCAGGATCAGATCAGAATCTGGGCCTTCAAGATGGAATATCCCTTTTCCTTTTGACTGAAGCAACCAAATTACCACAAACTGATATAAAGATTGCCCTAAGATATTCCTCCACATGACATTACTGATAAAGTTCCCTTTCCTTCCAACGGGTGCACGCTTCATCAGGTCATCATTTGGAGGCTCAGTTGCAAGTGCAAGTGCTCCCAATGTATCCATGATCATGTTGACCCATAATAGCTGAACGGCTGTGAGGGGTGCAGTCCCTGAATGCACAATTTTATGCAAAGGTATTAGCAGAAATGAGAAAAATGGTTCTTTTGACATAAAAGGAAGGCAAGTTCAAAATGAAAACAAATAGCATGTGGGCTTCTCTAACCTGTCAGACAAGCTGAAGAGAAGTTAACAATCAATGCAACCACATTAACAGTCAGCTGGAACTGTACAAATTTTTGAATATTTATGTAAACTGAACGTCCCCATTTGGCCACTGTCACAATCGTGGAGAAATTATCATCCAGAATTATCACATCAGCACTTTCTTTAGCCACCTGAATTTAGTAAAGATTAGTTGAATTGTTCACAATCTGTGCCTATGTTTTCATATGGGAATTTTAGACAACATTGGTATATACTCACTTCAGTTCCAGCAATGCCCATTGCTAGTCCAATATCGGCCTCATGAAGTGCAGGGGCATCATTTGTTCCATCACCAGTTACAGCAACAACCTCACCTAATGAGGTACGCAAGTGCTTCACTAGAGTATGCTTGTCTAGAGGTGAAGATCGAGCCATCACCTATAGAAAAAGTCAAACCTTATTGTTATTTATTAGAAAAGACCATACTTATTACCGAGTGATCCAATCAATTTGCAGATGTTCCATAAAAACAAATGAAGAAATCACCTGAAGTTTAGGAATTATTTTGAGCATTTCCTCCTCACTTTTCTCCCGGAATTCTGGACCTTCAATGGCTAGACCATCATCTGTGAGAATCCCGCACTCCCTAGCTATAGCCTTTGCAGTATTAATATTGTCTCCTGTAACCATTCGTACAGTAATTCCAGCCGAACGGCAAACTGCAACAGACTCCTTAACACCAGGACGTACAGGATCTTTAATACCTACTACTCCTATACAAGTATACCCCGAAACTGGGATGGGATTCTCAACAGAGAACCCATTTTCTAGTTCCATATAAGCAAGGCAGAGAGTTCGCAGTGCCTCATTAGCAAATTGATTAATTGTATCGTTAAGATAATTAATGGTTGCTTCATCAAGGGGAACAATCTCACCATTTGCATTGAGCACCTTATCACAGGCAGCCAATATTATCTCTGAAGCACCTTTACAGTGGGCTCGTAAACCACCTTCAGGAAGCTCCAGTACTACCCCCATCCGTTTCTTCAGAGAATTGAACGGCTCAACTTTAAGAAGTTTAGATGCTTGTCTCTCAGCATGAAAATTCCCACCAAGTGACAAGCCAAACTCCAACAAAGCAGTATCAGTGGGTGTTCCCAGTATCTCAGATTTGCCACTTTTGTTTACAACAACTTCTCCTCCAGTATTATTAAATATTGATTGTAGCAGAATTTTCACAGCAGAATCGGGGAGTTCAGAGCCCAAGCTGGAAGCAACAAGAGGTTTGTTCACTTCCTTGACATTCATGCAAATGCAATATTTTACAACTGCCATATGGTTGGTAGTTAGTGTCCCAGTTTTGTCGCTACAAATACATGTAGATGATCCCATAGTCTCACATGCTGCCAAATGGCGCACAAGTGCTTTATCATTCATCATCTTTTTCATGGCAAAGGCAAGGCTCAATGTTACAGCCAATGGAAGCCCTTCTGGAACAGCAACAACAACAATTGTAACAGCAACGGCGAAAAATTCCAACATTTCCAAAGCTTCATCTCCAGACCACCTCAAGTAAGTTCCATCTTGCCATTTACGGCTCATCAATCCTTGCACCAACACTGCAAAAGTCACAATGGCAAAGAAAAGTCCAACCTTACCGATGATTGTTGCCACTCCATTCAATTTTACCTGCAATGGGGTTTCATCATCTCCACCTTCACTAAGAGTTGCCATCAATTTTCCCCATTGGGTCCTCATCCCAACAGTAGTAACCATCATCTTGCATGATCCATCCTGAACCTTAGTTCCAGATAGAAGAAAAGGATTATCCGCAGTCACCATTACTGGCTCGCTCTCCCCAGTTAAACTTGATTCATCAATTAACACAGAAAAACCTGAAACAAATAATCCATCTGCAGGGACTTGGTCACCGATAGCAAGATGTACAATATCACCAGGAAGTAAGTCATATATTGACATCTTCTGCCTATATCCATTTCTTGTAACCTGAATAGCAATCTTCTTTTTTTCCTTGTCCAAATCCTTGAACTGTAAAGATTGACGATAATCACTTGTTGCGGTGACAAAAACAACCAACAAGATGCTTGCAACGATTCCTAGGCCATCATGAGCCCCTTTTGGCCATCCTTCCATAACTATGCCAACGAGCAAAGACACAAAAGCACATACTCCAAGGATCATAAGAGTCATGTCTTGAAGGGCTTCCCAAACAAATACCAAGAAACTCCGCCCCTCACTCTCAGTAAATTTATTAATTCCAAAAATCTCTTGTCTGCGATTCAGCAAATCACTGTCAGTAGTAAGCCCATTGAGGGTTGAAGTGGAGAGCTTTTCTGCAATACCGGCTACTCCACCATGAATATTCAGCTTCTTCAAATCATGACCTTCAACAATAGATCCCAATTCTTCACCACAAATTCCAAAACCTGCAGCTTTTACTTCCTCAGGTACAGTGTAGTCACTTGGTACAGTATAGTCACTTGGTTGCACGCCTGCAGACATCATAGTCAGAATGAAGAACCTTTTAATATAATCTAAATTTACATTAACCTTGAAGAAACTTACCTTGGATAAATTGAAGTGCAGCTTTGGAAACTAAAACAGCAACCCTTAAGTTCTCCTACAATACTCAAATAGAAAAGTAGTTAGTCTCCCAAGTTTTAACCGAGTTACGATCATAACCTCTGTACAGTTTGGTTTTGGTAATCCATCTGCACAAAAGGAATTCAGGTATCTGGATTTCCATTTTGTATCCAAAGTCTTGAAAATAACAGAGTAAGTCAAGGAATGCAATTATTAGCAAGAAGATATAAGAACTACAAGAGTAACTGGACTAAGAAACGTAAAATACAACCCAAGGGGGTGGCACAAAGAATGTGAATTTAAAAATGAAACACAATTATCTTTTGAAAATATTTAAAATACTTCAGGGATTTTTAGATTAACAAGTAACCAACTCCTACCTGTTGCGTTCATGATTAGTAATGAGGTCTAAAATACTAATAATTTCATGACAAAATTCATGTTCTTTTTTTTTTTTTTTTTTTTTTTTTTGAGAGATCCAATTCATGTTCTATTCTAATACCAAAGTGCCCATTCTGCTTTGAGAAATTTAAATTCACATAAGATTCTCTTTCTAAGATTAAGCTCATGGTTCCACTTCCACCAATTACTTTTTCATGGAAGAGCTGAGTCAAGATACTAGTTAGCTTCTTCAGTTTCCAAAACTGGATTACTGGCTAATGTGATTATTTAACGTGGTCTTTGCCCACTCAATTACGACATAATATTTGTGAACTGTGATACTAGGCCAATGAAAAACAAAGGGGTTTTGATGGATTAAGCCGTGACTGAAAATTCCATCTCAATAAATATTTGATCGGATCAGATAGGGAATATCGGTAGTTTTGATGTGTCAATCTTGGATGATGGAATTATTAAGCACCAGACATAATTAAAAATGGTTCAAAACTATGAGATTAAGCATGAAATGATAAACAAGCCAATGGCAAGAGCCAAAGAATGGGAGCAAATCATATAAAATTACTTCAAGTATTATTTATTTATTTTAAAAGATTTTTACAAGTATTCTTTATCTTTTTGTCTCTACAAAGTACAAATTTACTATACCATTATATTTTGTATGTTTGATTAATATTTTTTTAAGGTGAACTTTATTTTTCTAACTTCTGCTGTGTTGTGTTATATTCTATATACAACTAAACTTTACAAGTTTCAAATTTATTATTCAAATTTCTTATCTTTTAATGAATAATGAGATTATTGTAATAATAAAAATTCATTACAAAATTACAATGTTATCTTGACCAAAATTAAAATAAAACAAAAGAAATAAAAGATGGACTTTATAATAATTTATTACTCAAAAAATTGGTAGACATATTTAAATTCATAGTCATATAGATTGTGTTTTGACATAAACTCAAATTCCTATTTACAAAAAAATTGAGTATTAACCCAAATCAAAATTCAACCAAAGTTATAATAGGGAGAGAGAAGACTTTGTAATGAGAAATTTAAAAAAAAAACACACACACACACTCACACAATATCAAAACACATATTTAAATAAAAAACCACCGGAGAGTAGTACTCATAGTTTTTTGTGGAGAAAATATAGATTGAATACAAGAAATAATATCAAAAGAGAAGAAGAGTCAAAATATAATAAAGAGAAAATGATAAAGTGTAACAATAAAATAGAGAATAGTGGGGAGATAAAGAGGGAGGAGAAAAATTGAAGAAAGTGAAATAATAAATGTGGACTAATAGGAAAAAGAAGAGGTTTTTTTTTTTTTTGAATTGGGAAAATAAGAGTGTAGAAAAAGAAAATAAGAAGTAGAAAATAAGTAGATGATGTTACTACTAATGTGGCTAAATAGGAGTATAGCAATATATAGAATATAGATATAGATAATAATAATAATAATAATAATAGATCTATGGGCCTAATTGCTCCCAAGGTTACTAAATAGATACAAAATTTCTTAAAAAAGAAAAAAATCAAAGCCAAACTTGCATGTCGGTACAAACAACACTTAAATTGTCCAAAAGGTGGCTAGTTTTCTCACCACAAATAAAAAAGTGACTTGCTGCCTCTTTTTTACTTTTAAGATAGTCATGTTCCCTTCTACTTTACTAGTCAGGGTGCGTGTAAAGATGATCATGTTTTAAGTTAGCGTGTTCAATATTTTTCTCTAGAATAGACCAAATAAGTTAGTTTAAAATTAATTATGCATATTAAATTTTTTTACGGCTATAAATTTGTGCAACGGCTTCTGTTGGCCATAATTGCTAATCAATTTTTTTATTTTATTTTAAATATTAAGTATTTTAATATATACAAGGAGAGAGAAGAAGGTAAACAGATACATCTAAGAAGCATCCCATCTTCTTTATGGACGGCATTCGAAAAAAATTAATTGGTAATTTATACAAGTAACGCATCTGGAGAGTCTTGAATTTACACACTCAACTAGTGAGTCTTGAACTTACAATCCCGCCATCTACCTTGCTTTTATGAAAGAAAGAGGAAGGAAATGTCATTTTAGCTAGAAAAGAAGATTGGGATAATTCAGTTTTAATAGTCTAGAGATGAAGATTGGCAACCTCCGACGGAGACTAGTCAAAGCAGAATGAGGGTCAAACTATTGTGAGAAAGCAAAGGTTGCGTAATGAATTTTCTATTGCCGCCCTTGGAAGGAAAAAAAACAAATTGGTTCAATCCAAGGTGTTTGGTTTGTAATCGCCAAAGAAAAAGAAGATAAAGAAATTATACAATTGAAAAGAACAAATTGGGTTTCAAAAACGAGAGCAGTTACGTGGGGGACTTGTTGGGTGCGTGGCACCTAGCGTGTCCAGCCCACTTGCTTGCAACTCTTGCCAAAGTTCATTTATGAGCTTGTCTTATCAAGCTTCACAAAATCAGCTTTTGGTTTAATGTAAAGCTGATGCAAGGTGTGTCTAACACGTTGTAAGGAAAAAGGAAAAGAAGGAAGCAAAAGGCAAGGGTCATTCGGCCAATGAGAGCTGAAGAAAGGGATTTTAGTTGAAGCAAAATCAATGTAAGTGGCTTGCATTTTATTGTAACTTGATGTGAAGAGTGTGAAAGGAAGTAAAGAAAAAAAAGATGATTAAATAAATAGAGAGGCCATTCGGCTAGTGAAGGTGGGCTGAAGAAGTGTGAAGTCCCAGGGGAAGAAAAGATGTGAAGTCCCAGAGTGTAAAGGCTGGTGCGGCCTTAAAAGAACGGTGTGAGTGAGAGCAAGTAAAAAGAGGAGAAAAATAGAAAGAGTAAGGAAAAATTGTGAGAGATAGACAGTGGGAAAGAGAGCAGTAATTGAAAAGAAAAAAAGTGAGGAAAAGAGCCGTGAGCGAAGAAAAAAAAAAAAAAAAAGAGAGTTTTTTTTTTGTTCAAGTTGTATTTCTAAGTATTGTAATCTCTATTTAATATAGTAAAATTATTCAGAATTTGTTCCGTGATTTTTTTCTTTTCAAAAGAAAGGGTTTCCACGTAAATTTTTGTGTTCTTGTATAGTTATGTGGTTGTATTTTCGCTATACTTGCTAAAATTTATTCATAGATATATAGAATTTTTGCTAATGAGACTCTCAATCAGAGCAATTTGGAGATTTAAATTTCAACTTCGAAAAATTCATTTAATTAATTGGAACCATTTGGATACCTTTACAATATTTTCTCAACAAATTATTGATGATTAGTTGATAATGATTTTAATTCCAACCTACTATTAAAATTACTTTTCTACTCTGTTAATAACAATACGTAAAAGGAATGAAGATTCCAATTTCAAATTTCAGCTTTATTCATTGTATGAAAGAAGAGAGTTAGGTAGAAACTATAGAGGTTTTATTTCAAGAAGAAGAATGAATTTTTCTTTCGTTTTCTGCACGAAATTGAATTTCTTTGGTTATATGTGACGTATATCTCTTTTTTTTTTGGGATGTGTATATCTCTATTTCTGTAAGCTTTTAATAGGATATTGTGAATTTTTTTTTTTTTTTTTTGGTATTGATTGAATGAAATAAATAAATCATAAATAAAATGAGGGAGAGAGGTGAGACCTGGTTGGTGCGGCGCATAGCCTGAGCTTCGTAACGCTTCGAGAGATTGGCCGTAAAACGAAACCTTCGCTTCGGGTTCTTCACAAATCCACACAGCTTCCTCCACTTCTGAAGCGCCTCTTCAGACGCGTGCTTTGGTTTCACCTCAAAGTCATTCAAAATGTAGCTCTCCATTTTCACCTTCTATAAAATCGCAATATTGTGACTAAACTCTCTCAAAGCTGCAAGAAAAGCAGCCTCTAGGATGGTTATAGATACCGCTTATTTGACTGAAAATTGAAAATTGATAACCAAAATTAATAAAAATAAATAAATAAATTACTGTTTATAAAGTGGATACGGTTTATTTGCCTATTTGTAGGTTCATATACCATAAACAGTGCAAAGAGCGCTGAGCTAAAAAAAAAAAAAAAAAAACCAACAACAACAACAACGACGCAAAACGTGGACATTGAGAGACGCTCAATCCAAACGGTACCTAAGGCGGAAAGTTCGAAGATTGAGAGGAGAAGGAAGAAGATGATCCGAGATTTGATGCACTACTTAAAAGAGGTTAATTGGTGTAACTGAACTGGCTGGGTCTGCTACTTCCTGTTCTCTTGGAACAGAGTGAAAGACGGAGTCAAAACAAAAATAAGTACCGTTAAAGACCAACTAGACGTCGGAAGCTTTTTTTTTTCTTTTTGTTGAGGGGGGACGTTGGAAGCCTTTAACTTTGTTTAGGTGTTCGTTACCACTTACCAGCAATTGGATTTTATATTTATAACAGTTGCGCGTTTGGTTACTTAACGCGTTTTGGGGGGAATCGACGAAGGTGCGTGGCAACTTTGTAATTGCCAAATCACCAGCAGATTCCTAGGTAAATTCCGAGAAGGACCAAAGAAACAGTTAAAGAGAAAGTACCCAATGAATTCAACAACAAATTTCAAACACGTGTCCCATAAAAAATAAAAAAAAAAGTTCCAATACGTGTGGCGCGGTTTGTAATTGGTTATAGCCCCTTCCATTTGTTGTGATATTTTTTTGAATAATGTTACAAGTACAAACTATTCTACAAATATTTTACAATCAGCTAATGTGGCTTGCTCCCCCTCAACATTTTAAAAACTAAAATACCACATCAGATATTAACAAGGAAAATTAATAAAAGAAAAAAGAAACCCAGATTTGTTTTGCTTTTGAACCTTCTCTACGTGCCTCCCTCTCTTCCTAAACCCATTCGCAGTCAAACAGGCCAACATTCTGCTATTCAAAAAGTATTCATTTTATAGAAACAAGGAAATCATATATATTATATGATTGCAAATCAATTTGGTAGGTAAGCATATAATTTCATCACTTAAAGAGATTCAATAGTGAAATTATTGCAAATGGTATTAGTGATTATTCATTCATATTCAACGAATAAGTTTGTCGTTTTCCGGAATGTGACAATTTTATTTTTAAAGTGTTGCAATCCCATCTGACATAATTTTATGGGACAATTTTTTTTTTTTTTTTTAATTTTTGTGCTTCGAAGGCGCTAGTCGGAGTGTGAGGCCTGGGTTTAGGAAGAGAGGGAGGCGCAGAGAGAGGATTTAGAAGCAAAACAAATCTGGGTTTCTTTTTTCTTTTATTAATTTTCTTTGTTAATATCAGATGTGGTATTTGGTTTTTAAAAGCTAAGGTGGAGAATGCCACATCAGCAATTTGTAAAATATTTGTAGAATAGTTTGTACCTATAACTTTACTCATTTTTTTGAACATGAATTCAGATACTTTAGATTTTGTAAGGTACTATAGATTTCCTTAAATTCTAGCCACACTTTAATGATTTAATGATCTAGATTCCGCCATGTTAACATTCTACTAACAATATTAAAAGCTTTGTTCAAGCCGGAGGAGGTTCAACTGATATAGGGCATTACACTTGGTGATATCTCAACTAGAGATAGATTGATATGGCCTCATACACAATCTGGTACCTACACGGTTAAATCAGGTTATTATCTACTGTCAAAGGAAAAGGAAGATTCGGACACTCCAAACACTAATCCTGAACCATCACAAAAGTTATGGAAGCTCATTTGGAGTCTCTCGGTACCACCAAAAGTCTGAAACTTTATGTGGAAGGTTGCAAAAAATGCCATTCCTGTCAAAACAAACTTACTCAAACGGCAGGTGCTACAGGAAGATGTGTGTGATCATTGCAAATCATATTCAGAGGACGTGGCTCATGCTTTGTGGATGTGTCCATGTTTGAACGAGGTTTGGGATGCTAATACGGTTTGGAACTTCAGAAACAGAGCACATTGGGATGACTTTCAAAAGCTCATACTGCATATGGAAGAGGCTGGTCTCGACTTGGATTTGTTTGCCATGATTGTTTGGTTGTTGTGGCATCAGAGAAATCAAGTTAGATTGGGTCTTTCAGCTACTCCGCTCGGCAACATCATGGCTTGTGCGCGACAACAATTGCTTGACTACAACCAGGTGCAACCAGTGAAGCCAACGATCCAAATGGCTACTATACACACAGCTGTGACCTGGTCCCCTCCACGAGCCCCTTTCATGAAGATAAATTATGATGGAGCTGTGTTTCGGGAGACCAATTGTGCAAGTTTAGGGGCTGTGATCCGTGACGATATGGGCAGGGTGCTTGCATCACTAACAGAAAAAATTCCTCTCCTTCAAGCAGTGGCAGACGTGGAAGCAGCAGCTGCAAGAAGAGCCATATTGCTTGCAAGAGAGCTTAATCTTAACTCCATAATACTTGAGGGAGATTCGGAGATCATCACCAGAGCAATTCAAGCAGAGGAGCAGTCCCTAGCTTCCTATGGTAATCTCATTGAGGAGATTAAAATACATGCAGACTCTTTTCCTACTGTTAGATTTTCTCATATTAAAAGAAAAGGGAATTCTGTAGCTCATAGCCTTGCTCGACATGCTAGACATGTGAGCGGTTTAGTGATTTGGATGGAGGAGGTTCCCTCCCACATTTTACCTGTACTTTTAGCCGAAGCTGGCTAATTTTTCGTATTAATAAAAGTCGATTCAGTTTGCTTCTCAAAAAAAAAAAAAATACTAACACTTAAAATAATAAAATAATGTTATAAACAAAAAAATTAAAATTATTGTTAGTAGAATGCTGATATGGAAAAATCTAAACCATTAAATCATTAAAGAATGGTTAAGATTTAAAGAAATTTATTTGGTAGAGTACCCTAAAAAATCTAGAATATCTGAATCCGTATCTTTAAAAGGGGAATGGGGCTGCTTTCTTTCTTTTTTTTCTTTTTTTTCATATAAGAGGGGTCAAAGTGTCAAACATCTTAGGAATATATCAGGGGTCAAAGTGTCAAACATCTTAGGAATATATCACCAAGACTAGCGACTCTGGGGGCATTTTTACAAAGTCAAGGGCGCAATTGCCCGCCTCCTCCCTAATGGCTTCGCCCTTGGATGGCACAGATGCTATGACAAACATACATAGAGTTTTGTAAAGAGTAATAATATGTTTACAATATTTTAATGAAAAAGGTTAATGAATATCTTAAGAGTATTAGTTAATGAAATGTTTTTAGAAATGTTTTATGTGAAAAGAAAAAAGCAATTAATTGTTTTAACAATTTTTTCCATAAAAATGGTATCAAAATTTTCCTAAAATAACTTATTAACAAAATCCCTAAGGACACCCGTTAACATGATTCTACTTTAATTTAGACTCACAAGTATTATTTTCCACTAAAAATTTATTGTAAAATTATTGCCAAAATATTGTGGTCATAATATTTTTATGGGTTTTACTGACGTATATGTTAGTAAACCATTTTTTTAAAAAATATGTTAGTGAAAAAGTGACTTTTTTTTTTTGGATAACTTTTTCAATTTCTCATAAAAAAACTTCTTAAAAATGCAATTTTTTTTTTTTTTTGCATGGTGAACTGGTCCAATGGCACCCTCATTCAACCTAAAACAAAATGGAGTATTATAGTCTATGATACTGGATAAAGTTTCTATACAAACTAGCTTGGAGGAAGTTCCTCCAAATAGCTAGGTGGCAATCCTAAACAATGACAGGTGCCCTGGTCTTGTGCATTGCACATGACCAATTTTAGAAAAGTAACATTACTAAACTTCTCTCTCGGTCAGTTGTTTCTCTCACCTAAACCACTCTTTTTCTTTCTCTCTTTCCTTCGTTCTAGATCCAAATTAATACCAACAACATTAAATTGCAGAAATCACTAGTTATGGCACTAGCCAACCTTCTTCTTTTCTTTTTTTGACAAATCACAAATTTTATTGTTGGAGAAACAAAGATTGCAATGATTTTGTTCAACAACTGGCACTTGACAACAACTTACCACTAGGTTCATAGCCAAAACCCAAAATCTTGTACACAGAGATCTTTGTCAAAGACCCTAAACATACCCACATGAAAGAGATTATGAAATATAAAACAAGCGAATTAACCCAGCCTGTTTTTCACAACAAGGATTCTAGGTATTTTCTCGTTGATGTAATTTTTTATTTTTTATTTTTGGTGTTAGGCTAAATTTTGGGAGCAATGGAGGTTATTTTTGGTTTGGATTCAGTACGAATTGGGAAAACTAGTAGAGAGAGCATGTGGTTGGGAACTGAGGAGGAGGAGAGGAGAGAGAGAGAGAGGAAAAAAGGGGTTTAAACTTTGAAGTCTGATCTCAATTTGGAACAAAGGAGGGAGAAAGTGTTTTAGGTGAGAGAAATGTCTGAGAGAGATGTCAATAACGTCACTTACCAGTGTTACTTTTCAACTTTAAGCTAAAATTGGTCTTGTGCAATGCACATGATCAAGACATTTGTCAATGTTTAAGATTGCCACCTAATTGTTTGGAGGAACTTTCTCGAAACCTATTTGTATAGAAACTTTATCCTATGTAGGGGTGTGCATGGGTCGGGTTGGGTCAGGTTGAGGGGATTTTTTGACCCAACCCACCATGGTGGGTCAAAAAAATTCAACCCAACCCAACCCATCACATAAGTCCAACCCAACCCACATGGGTCGAGTTGGGTTGGGTTAAACCCATGGGTTTAACAAAATTATTTATTTATTATTATTAAATTGAGTAGAAAAAAATATAATCATTAATATATTAAAAAAAACCTAAAGATTAGTATCAAATGTAACTCCTTAAAGGCAAACAACACTAATGACTAAACAACAATAGTAATTTATTAAGGTTTGTGTGAACTAATTGGCTTTTATATAGGATAGGAAGAACTGGTTATTTAAAAAAAATTATTAATTATATAATATTATATATATATATATTAAATTAGTATTAGTAGGAGGAACCGAGGAAGTGCTGCTCTACAGCTGATTTTTTTTTTTAATTATTAAATATATAATATATTTTAAATATATATTAAATATGAGTGGGTCAGGTCGGGTTTGGCAGGTTTGTAATTTTATGACCCAAACCCAACCCGACCCGCTATAAAAAAAAAATTTGTAACCCAACCCAACCCACCAAACCTTAAAAACCAACCCAACCCGGCGGGTGGGGTTGGGTCGGGTCTGGTTTGGCGGGTCGGTGAGTTTTCTGCACACCCCTAATCCTATGATACTTGTTTCTAATAAGAAAAAAAAAAAAAAAAAAAGTCTATGATACTTCTTATGAGGAAAGGAAGAGCTGGTTATTTAAAAAAAATTATTAATTATATAATATTATATATATATATATATATATATTAAATTAGTATTAGTAGGAGGAACCGAAGAAGTGCTGCTCTACAGCTGGTTTTTTTTTTAAATTATTAAATATATATTAGATATGAGTGGGTCGGGTCGGGTTTGGCAAATTTGTAATTTTATGACCCAAACCCAACCCGACCCGCTATAAAAAAAATTTTGTAACCCAACCCAACCCACCAAATCTTAAAAACCGACCCAACCCGGCGGGTGGGATTGGGTCGGGTCTGATTTGGTGGGTGGGGTGAATTTTCTGCACACTCCTAATCCTATGATACTTATTTCTAATGAGAAAAAAAAAAAAAAAAAAAAAAAGTCTATGATACTTCTTATGAGGAAAGAAATTAATCAAATTATAGGTTGGTTGTAATAAATGTCACGCGTCATATCATTGCCAAGAGTTTATGACAATTCCCATGTTTCCAACGACTCTAATAACTATATCTTAACTTACATTTAATATTTATTAAATAATATTTTAATAAATATATTAAATTATGTACAAATATTAAGAAAATTATATACTTCATTATAATGAATTTGTGCATCTAAATCATAAATTAATGACACGAATATTTTTGTGTTTTTTTTTTTTTTTTTATCATTCACGGGAATCACTTTTACTAGCCCCAAATCGAACACGAATATAAATTATTTTTTTATATGTGTCCTTAAAGTACTAGTTGAGGACGCACAATGAAATCTAATGATTTTTAAGCTAAATTATAACTTTTTCCTTGTGATTTGTCATATCTCAATTTAATCTATAAGATTTCAATTGCTACAGTTATGTCCTAAATTTTGGATAAAAATTAAATTATTATGATTCTATCAAGGTTTAACTCTTTTTTTTTTTCACACGTTAGGGACATGTGAGCAATTTGATCATTCTTAACTCTATGAAATTATCCCTGTCACGTCCCAAACCCAACTATAAAGACAGCCACGTGACAACTGCTGCACGCTTATAAAGTAAGCACCCTACAAGTGTGCAAGACCTTCTTAACAACTAAAATTTATCCTCAAAAATTAAATCAAATAAATCCAAAATACCTCAACAATTTCTTTATGTATAGATCTTCAATAATTTAAAAGGAACAAAATCCAAACCTCATGTACATAATGCCAATTGGCCAATAAATATAAAACTATTAGAAGACCATCCAATCCCAAATTCACTAAACTTCCTTTCCTGCTCACAACACAACATCAAAACTCGCTATTTTTCACAATCTGAAACTAGAGGGGAAAAAGAGAGTGAGTTGATAACTCAATAAATAACCAAAATCCTAATAAGTTCTATTAAGCAATAGATCTATAAAGTATTAAAATGTAATATGAGCCTTCAAAAGATGTAATATACTATGGGCTTTCAAAAAAAATAACTAAAGAAGTTTTATAGTCTTAAAATAATAATTTGCAAATAGATCACACACTTTAATCTTACAAAAGTTATCATAGAAGATTTAGAAAATAATCAGTTTTTCATAAATCAAAAGCTATAACTTACAATATATTCCAAAAAAGATACATAAGAAATTTTAATGACTTAAATATTTTCAAAATCACATATGTAGTTTTAAAGACTTAAAATAGTTCAAATATTCAAACGTAATTCATATTCTTAACAATCTTATGACTATGGTCACGCTATATCCCCGTGACTGGGTATCAGAGTACCAATGAATGACCCACATTGGTTGGGTATCAAAGTACCAATGAATAACCCCCATTGGCTGGGTATCAGAGTACCAATGAATAATCTCCATTGGTTTGGATATCAGAAATAATTCATAGTCAAATTGTCCATAATCATATATATGAAATCATAGTTTTTGACAAAAATATATCTTATTCAAATACATATATATATATATATAATCATATGTTCAATATTCAAATCTATTTGTGATATAGCTATATTATTTACTTTAAATCAATATAGTTATAAACAATAAAATAAAATAAATCTTATATTCAATGCTCATATATAATTGTGAAAATTCTTTATTCTTTACTTTGAATCAGTATAGCTAAAAACAATTAAATAAAATACATCATATATTCAGTAATCAGATATATTTGTGATAATTCTTTACTTGAAATCAGTAATACGATATAAATAAAATTGTAACAACTATAAACAATTTTCAGTACTTAAAATTACGTAAAATAAAACCAATTAGGATAAGATTACTTACCTCAGCTAACTCACCACATAGATCTTCTCCCTAACACTTTCTCTAAAATTCTTAGATATCACCTAAACAATTTTCAAGCACTATACTCAATAATCAAATAATTCAAAAAAAACTTAAAACAGTTCCAGGCTAGAAGAGAGACCGTTAAAAATATCTCATAATTTTTCACTATTACCTCAAAGCAAAAATTCACTTATTCATATATATATATTCCTTGCTTTCTGCCACTAATAATCCCCTATGATATTATGCATAAAGGGTAAAAGTCATTTGTAAAAGAGGAGCAACAAGTCAGGTACACGTGTTTTCCTTTTTTTTTTTTTTTTTGGGTAGCCGACCCATCTTCAACAAATACACTGTTACGTACACCTTTTCTTCTTCTTACTTTTATTTTATTTTTTAGTTTGTCAGACCTCAAACCTATACTACTAGACTTTTGTATTTTCCCAACTCTATAAATTTTGGGTACAACTCCTTAAAGAAGAACCGTGCAGAATCTGACCCACTATGGCCATTCCTAACCTTCTGCAAGCCCATCTGCACTTAACGCAATCGAGTCAAAGAAAAAGAATACCCAACTATTATTGAGACAGTACAGGTACCAAGAATATGATTTAATCCCTTGATTGTTTAGATCGTAAAATTCATTAGAGATTTAAATAGTTTCACTTCTTGGCCAAAATACCTGCATAAAAAAAAATACTCTGATTTCAAATAAAGCTTAGATTGTAGAAGAAAGAGATTCTTAGGCTCTTACCTCAAGGGTATAGTCAATCTTTCTCTACTTAATAAGCTTATATAACTAGGGTTTCAATCTTATTTTCAAAAAAAAAAAATCCCTTAGAAATATTAATTATAAAATTGACCCCATAAACAAATTTATTTAAATAGCCTTCCCTTTAATCTTTTTATTTTTTTTTTCCGGGTATTACAATCCCTTATACAAATATTACATCCAAAGAAAATCAAACTTGACATGTGACAAGCCCATTTGAGAGATGAGAGATCTACTACTTTTTCTTTTTAGCATATCCAAAGTTTTATATTAATGTCAATGTTTTTCATCCACTAAATGTCTCTTTCAAGCAAAGTAGTTTGCGGAGCTCACAAACATGCGATTAAGCTCGTTTTTGTGGATAGTATTATTAGTATGGTGTATGGGATTCTACTCTTTCTTGCGTTTTGTTGCGTCAACGTTCTCCATCGCCTCGCTGCAGCTTACGCTAAGAAGTGGCTAGTGCTGGAGAGTCAATGAGGTTAGGGTAATTATGCATTTTTCAAGTTGATATTTTTGTCATTAAGCAAATGCTTGACGGTTTTAGGAATTGATGTCCTAAAAACGTGCATTGTGAAAACATGATCTGTATTTTCAATTTTGTATGTTCAAAAAGTTGTTTTTAAACTCCAACCTCCCCCTCCCAAAAAAAATTACTTCCTTTTTACATATATTACGACCTATACTACAATATATACCAAATATTATCTATACTATACTATTTAAGGGGCTTTCTTTTTTTGGGGTGCTCTTTTTAAAAAAAAAATGCAACTACATTCTTATGTTTAAGTAGAAACAAAATTAGAGAACAATCTAGTAAAAATACAACTCTAACTCCTACTAAATCATTGTGTTCTTTTATTAATTTTCAAATTACTTTATTCACTTATAAATTAGATTCTCAAAATAAAAATTATATATAAAAAAATAAAGACAATTTTTTTTTTTGGCTGTAAAATAAGATCACTAAACCCAACGTTTTCACTTTTTTTTTCCTCCCCTTTTCCCCTTTTTCTCTTTTTTTTTTTAATTTTTTTTATTTTTTCAAATCTCTTCTTTTTTTTTTGAATTATTTAAAAAAAATGATTTTTAATGTACTCCATTTTTTTTAATGATTTATTTTTGTTGGTGTTTGAATTGTTTTCTCTTCACATCAATTTGTACTTTTTTTTTATTTACATTTTAATGAATGTATTTTATATGCCTAAAATAAAAATCACTATGCGTGTGGTTTAATTGGATAGAAGAAAGAAACGTCTCAAATTGAGATGAATGGAAAATTATGACACCAAACCTAAAAAAAAAAAGTCTCATCTCATGGGTAAAGCGCATGTGATGAGGCTAGTGACATTTAACGTGTTTTCCCGGTTCTTTTATAGTTTTGTTATGCATTTATTCATGTCGGGGGAGAGAGAATATAAAAAATTAAAAAAAGAAAAATGTAAAAGCAGTATTGTAAGTTCTACAAGAGGCCCATCAACTATCAACACAAAAGAATAGTATAAATGTATAATACCAATATTTATGATTTATTTTTTTGATTTAAAAGGCCAGTAAGTTTGGCTTACCTTAAGTACTTTTTTAAGTAGAGTCTCTTTTTGTTTTATTGAGAAATTGTCACATCATCCACTAACTAAATAAAATGTAGAGATTAAAACTTTCTACCACTTGTCATTGTGTATTTAAAACAAAATAAGACATCCAATTAAAAAAGTATTAGAAGTAAGCCCAACAAAAAAAAAAAAAAAACTTGTATATAATCTAAAAGACAGAAGCTGTCGTTAGTCCTAAAGGGGCTGGCAGCCGAGAAATTATAAGATCCACATGGTGGACAAATGATGTAGTTCACCATTCCACTAAAAAACTGCCACTTGTTTAAAATTGTTAGTTAGAAAATTTTTTTAAACAGAAATTAATTACTGACTTAACAATTTTAAACAAGTGGAAGTTTTTTAGTGGAATAGTGGACAAGTGACGTGGTCTACCAGAGGACCCTATAATTTCTCCGGGCGGCCAGGCTGCATCTGATTTTTCAAGCCAACATTGAAGCCTTGAAGTATATGATAAAAACTCTATTAAAATCTTCAAAACAAAATATTCACATTACGATGGTCTTAGTTAGGTAGTCTGTTTCTTTTGACCGATTATAAATGAACATTGATCACGTTTTTTTCTTTTTTGAATCCAGCCGCGAAATTTTATTAAGACCTAACAAAGAAATGCAAGAAATATAAAAACATATATTTCATTCAGAACTTCTTCTAATCACACATGTAGGTCGTTGCCTCATTGGTGAGTTCCTGATAAGAAATTAACTTGCTCGAATATGAAATGAGTTCCTGATAAAAACCTGCTGGAATATGAATATGAATCATAGAAGAGTAAGAGTAGTGAATGGGAATAATTGTTGTTGTAGGCCACTTCAACAATACTCAAATAGAAAGTAGTTTAGTCGTCCAAGTTTTAGTCTTAGTTATTATTAAACCTCGGTACAATTAGGTATTTGGTAATCCGCTGCACAAAAGGAATTTAGGTACCTGGATTTCCATTTTGTATCCAAAGTGTGCGTTTGGTATTAGCTTAAATTGCCAGTTTTTTTTTTTAACTATTTAGCTTATTTTGTTATTATTCATGGGTTTTATTGTACTTTTTAATACTATTCATAGGTTCTACTATACCTCTTCAGCTATCTTTTAGCTTTATCTATAGTATTTTTAACAAAAAATTTTCAGTTTCAGCTAAATAAGTTGTTCTCAAGCAGAAAGTCTAAAAAAAAGAAAGTCAAGGTATGCAATTATCAACAAGAAGATCTAAGAAGAACTACAACAGTAACTGGACTATGAGACGTGAAATACAACCCAAGGGGGAAGGCACAAAGTATGTGAATTTAAAAATGAAACACAATTATCTTTTGAAAATATTCAAAATACATCAAGGATTTTTAGATTATCAAGTAACCAACTCCTACCTGTTGCGTTCATGATTAGTAATGAGGTCTAAAATACTAATTAATAACTTCAATTCATTTTTTTCTTTTTTGAGAAATTCAATTCATGTTCTATTCGAATACCAAAGTGCTCATTCTGCTTTGAGAAATTTAGATTCACATAAGATTCTCTTTCTAAGATCAAGCTCATGTTACCACTTCCACCAATTACTCTTTCATGGAAAAGCTGAGTCAAGATACTAGCTAGTTAGCTTCTTCAATTTCCAAAGCTGGATTGCTGGCTAATGTGCTTATGTAACATGGTCTTTTCCCACTCGATTACGACATAATATTTGTGAACTGTGATACTAGGCCAATAAAAAACAAAGAGGTTTTACTCTCAAAAAACAAAGAGGTTTTGATTGATTAATCTGTGACTGAAAATTCCATCTCAATATATAATTAATTGGATTAGATCTGGAATATCAATAATGTTGATGTTTATGTCAATCTTGGACGATGGAATTATTAAGCACCAGAGATAATTAAAAATGGTTCGAACCTTTGAGATTAAGCATATTTATCAACCAAAAAAAAAAACTTTGAGATTAAGCATGAAATGATAAACAGGCCAATGACAAGAGCCAAAGAATGGGAGCAAATTTTATAATTATCTTGATTCATGATGATTTAAACCTACAACATCTGCTTTATGATAGTTATATATCACATGTAGGCCTGAACAAAAATGTTGACTATTGGATAGTAGTACTCTAGAAATTTTTTCCAAGTAGTCATTAGGAAACTTAAAATTTGATTCTCAAAAAAAAAAGGAAACTTAAAATTTTTTTTTTCCAAGGATGACTTTCTACGGCCATGAGCCGAGTCATTGAAGAAAGCAGAGCTGCTATGACCATGATTATCAAAATCAGGATCTTAAGTAGAACCGATAAGGAGGTTTTGATTGTAAGATTCTATTTGTTTTTTGATAGTTTGATAATTAGGAGTAAAAGATTTAAATTTAGGACTCTTTTTTTTTTTATATAATAAGAGTGACTTCTTCATTGGAAACGCTAAAAGATGTCTGTTGAACTATATGGCTATTGGCAAATTGTAAAATTTTACTTTTTATATTAAATAAAAGTCAAAATCATAATTAATGATGATGTATGTCAAATAATCATTGTAAATAATTAAAAAAATTTAATATAATACAATATTATGTGAAACTCTTTAAATATATATATATATATATATATACTTTTAGTGGCACATCAGATTTTATCAACTAATAGATTAATAAAATAATTAAATAGCCATCATGACATAAAATAATCATCAACTTTTATTTTTTGGTTTATTATTTTGGGTAAATAGAAGAGGTAAAAGTGAGAAAAGTAACAGATTCTCATATAATAATAATAATAGATCTATAGTTTTGGCCTAATCACTCCCAGGCTACTAAATAGATACAAAATTTCATTCAAAGAAAAAAATTCAAAGCCAAACTTACATGTCGGTACAATTAAACAACACTTAGAGCACTCTCATCAGGTATTCTATAAAAATGCCATTTTGACATATCAAAAACACTACTTTATTATTTTAACACACCATTTTACAATTCATCATTTATCACATTTTCTATTATTCAATTCTATACATTAAAATAATATATACAAATATTAAAAAAAACATTTAAAAAACCAACAATATATAAAAATACAAAATAAAAAAACCAACCACCCCCACCACAATCCACAGCCCACCCCCGTTGCCAGCAACCATCAACGCCCCACATCCCACCTCACCACCGTCTCACACGAGAACCACCACAGCAGAACACCAACACATAAAAAAAAAAAAACAAAAACAAAAAACACAACCCAAGCAACCGCATCCCCCACACTCACCAACTGCCGCTACCAACCCACCCACCACCAACCCATCCACAGGCCAGCCCACCCACTGATCCATCACTAGCAACATGTAAAGTTGATCATGTTTTAAAAGCAAGCGATCCTCTTTATGGACGGCATTTGAAAAAAAAATTAATTAATTGGTAATGTATACATGCAATGCAATTAGAAAATTTTGAATTTACGTGAGTTTTGAACTCATAACCTCACCATTTACCTTACTTTTAAAAAGGAAGGAGGTGTCATTTTAACCAAGAGAGTCAATACCGTACCGGAGGCTGTACCGGTTTGGCCAGCGGTACGATATATTTCGGATACCGGTCAATATTGGTGTACCGTTTTGGTTTACCACTATTTTTTATATTTATAAATATATATATATATATATGTGTGTGTGTGTGTGTGTGTGTGTGTGTGTGTGTATTATAATAAATATAAAAGTTTACCATAAAACATTTCCTCAATTCAGAACTAATTATTCATGGTTTTAAATTTTAGTATCAATTAAAAGAAAAAAAAAAAACACAATATAAAAAATAGAAAGCTTAAAAGTTACCATTGCATACTAAGAAAACAAATAATACTAATAAGTTAATGCAAATAAGTTACCATTTTGCCCTAACAAAAATTCAAAAATTACAAAACTTAAAAAAAAAAAAAAAAAAATTTTTCTGTACCGGCCGGTATTGCTCGAAATTGGCCGGTATGGCCGGTATTTAAATCGATACGAAACGTTGATATTTCGATACCGATATACAACTGGTACGGTACATACCGGCCGGTACGGCCAGTACTGGTATGGTATTGACTATCTTGGTTTTAATTAGAAAAGAAGATTGGGATAATTCAATTTTGATAATCGAGAGAAGAAGATTGGCAACCTCGAACGGAGATTAGTCAAACCAGAACGAGGGTCAACCTATTGTGACAAAGCAAAGGTTGTGTAATGAATTTTCTATTGCCGCTCTTGGAACAAAAAAATAAATAAATAAATAAACAGTTCAATTAAAGGTGTTTAGCTTGTAAACGTGGAAGAAAAAGCAGATAAAGAAAGTGTAAAATTTTTCTCAAAAAAAAAAAAAAAAAAAAAGGGGAAGTATAAAATTAAAAAGAACACGTGGGCATGTACGTGGGGTGTCATATCAGGGCAATTTTGTCCTTTGATCATATAATCTTTTTTTTTTTTTTGGTAAACCATGCAAGTTTTATACAACTAAGGCACCACAAGTCTATTACAAAAGTTGCAAAAGTTTTGATCATATAATCTTCAACTCTCCAAATTATCAACCAAGGCATAAAAATAATAAATACTCCGACTGACTTTCTCTTTTTCTGGTGCATCTTTCATTTTCTTCTTTGTGAATATAAAGCTTGGTAGTAGGCACAGTGCGTGCGTATTGCTGTTAGAGATTTGAATTTCAAACTTTGAAGAATTCATTTAATTAATTGAAATTTGAATTTTGAACACCATGTCTGAATATATTTCTTATAAATGAAGATTCCAATTTATTCCAATAAGACAGGCTATGAGGAATTCCAAGATTCCAATTTCAAATTCCAGCTATAATGATTGTATGAATGAAGATTTAGGTAGAAGAACTATAGAGGTTTTATTTCAAGAAGAAGAATGATTTTTTCTTTCGTTTACTACACGAAATTGAATTTCTTTGGTAATATGTGATATATATATATATATATATTTTTTTTTTGTAGAAATGACAGGACTGACGAGTCCATTTGACATGGACAATTCCACCAGCACGGACGAAGCTAGCCTCTGGCTAAGAGAACCGGTTACAGGTGTTGCTGACGAAGGTATCTAGGCTATTCAATGCAGGTAATCAAACTTGAAGCAGTTACAAGGACAACTGTACAATCCGTTGGAGAATATTGATAACACACTATACAGCTCAGGACGTTACGAGGAGGAGCATTAAGATCTCCATAATTGCTCCAACGGCTAGAGACCTTTGAAACATATATAAATCCACACCTTGCCAAGAGAAAGGTACACACACATATACAAGTAGCAAGAGATTTCTTTTCATTCTGTCTTTCATTACATTGCTTTATTCTGAAGAGAGTTTCATATACTGACTTTGGCATCGGAGGTGTTGTGGCAGGCACCACACCGGTGTTCATCCTTGAGAGCTGAAGAATCTTCTCTATCTGACGAACGTAACTGACGATCATACACATCATCAGTTTGGCGCCGTCTGTGGGAACGACATTTTCGTATTTACATTCGAGATTGTAGTTTCCGATCAATTACTCTTCTCAGATGGAGTCCAATCAAGATTCTGCAGCCTTAGCTCAGCAAATCCAAGCTCTTGCAGCCACAGTGGAAGAATTGACCAGACAAAACCAGGAGATGAAGCTACGGCTTCAACAAGAGGAGAATAGGTCCAAGGGAAATCAGGAAGACGAAGGGGACAGTCATAGAAGAAGTGATCCTCGAAGGCCCACCACTCCGACCGAGCAAAACTCAGATATGTTGAGAGAGATGAGAAGGGAAATGGACGAGCTTAGGAATGCCATCAAGGAGAAGACGGAACGAAGTGTGGATCGAATGGTCCGAGCAACGGATTCACCGTTCACAACAACAGTCCTCGATTGTCCAGTACCGTCCAAATTTCGGTTACCTCAGCTCGAACCTTTCGATGGGCTGAAGGATCCTCAAGATCATTTAAATACCTTCAAAACAACCTTGGGACTTCAACAGCCCCCAGATAAAATATTATGTCGTTCCTTCCCAACCACGCTCAGGGGAGCTGCTCGAGAATGGTTCACAAAGTTGCCAACATCGTCCATCGATACATTCGAGTAGTTGAGCAGCGCCTTCCTGCGTCACTTTATTGGGGGACAACGACCAAAGAGAACCGCAGACCACTTGCTCACCATCAGGCAAGGAGAAAAGGAAACTTTGAGGTTGTATGTAAAACGTTTCACAAGGGAAACACTAGAGGTAGACGAAGCTGATGACAAGGTACAGCTGACGACCTTCAAAGCAGGGCTGAGAACTAGGGAACTCGTCACTTTACTCGCGAAGAATCCCCCGAAGACGATGGCTGAAATGCTCCTTAAGGCGCAGAAATATATGAACGCTGAAGACGCGTTAGCGGCCATCAGGGTCGGAGATAGACCAGGGGATAGGGGAAGAAGAGAGGACGACCGCAGGGGACAAAAGAGGGAGAGACAGGATCGTCGAACCAATGACGGAGTCAGAAGGAAAGACGATAAAAATCCACGAACGGTAAAATTCACCCCTCTCATTATGCTTGTTGACAAAATTTTCACGCAGATCAAAGACGAGCACTACCTTAAGTGGCCGCGACCACTACATTCGTCCCCAAACGTCCGTGACAAGAGTAAGTATTGCCGATTCCATAAAGATCATGGCCACTACACAGAAGATTGTAGGGACCTCAAAGAACAAATAGAAGAGTTGATACGAAGGGGAAAGTTGCAGAAATTTGTAAAGAAGGGAGATTACAATAAATTCCGAGATGAGAACAAAGGCCAACATGAGTCCTCGTCTAGGAGCAACGGTCGTCAATCCCAGCCTCCTCAAAATGTGATCGGGGAGATACAGACGATTACAGGGGGGACCGCTACAGGGGGTTCATTCAAGTCACTCAAGAAAACACACCAACGGCAAATAAACAGCGTCCACATGACACCCCCGCCAAAGTACAGACGAACTGACCAAGATATGACCTTTAACGAGAGTGACGCTAGAGGAGTGAAGCAACCACATAATGACCCCTTGGTCATAATGCTCACCATAGAAGGGTTCAACACCAAAAGGATCCTCGTGGACAATGGTAGCTCTGCCGATATCATCTATTTTCCTGCATTCCAACAGTTGAAGCTTGATCCCAAAAGACTTCGTCCCTTCGATTCCCCCCTCATCAGCTTCAGCGGCGACAGGGTGTATCCCAAAGGAATAGTAACGCTGACAGTAACGGTGGGAACGTATCCAAAACAACTGACTCGTCAGATAGATTTTTTAGTGGTAGATTGTCCCTCGTCCTATAACGTCATCATCGGAAGGCCAGCATTTAACAAGTGGAGGGCGTCCACGTCCACCTACTGCCTGAAGGTAAAATTCCCAACAGAAAACGGTGTTGGTGAAGTCAAGGGAGACCAAGTATTAGCTCGGGAATGCTACCAAGCTGTTTTAGCAGCTAAAGAGAACCACACATGGATAATAGAAGAAAAGGAGGTAGAAAAGGTGGAAGCCCTGGAAGCAGTAGAACTGATCGAAGGGGAAGCGGTGAAGACGACCTTGAGTCCTGAAATGAGAACGAGGCTCATTCAGTTTCTTAGGGACAACTTAGACGTCTTTGCCTGGAGTCATGACGACATGCCAGGTATATCCCCAGGAGTCATACAACACAGGCTGAATGTAGACCCAGAGAGAAAGCCCGTCAAGCAGAAACAAAGGACCTTTGCACCCGAGAGAGACCAAGCAATCACAGACGAAGTGAGTAAACTCCTGACTGCAGGTTTCATCAGGAAAGTGTATTACCCAGAATGGCTCGCCAACGTCGTCTTAGTAAAGAAAGCAAGCGGGAAATGGAGAATGTGCGTGGATTTCACGGATTTGAACAAGGCCTGCCTAAAGGATAGCTTTCCCCTCCCAAGGATAGATCAGCTCGTAGATTCTACTGCCGGGCACAAACTGTTAACATTCATGAATGCATTCTCAAGATACAACCAGATTAAGATGGCCGACGAGGACCAGGAGAAAACTGCCTTCATTACCAGTCAGGGGCTCTACTGTTATAAGGTGATGGCCTTTTGGGCTGAAGAACGTAGGAGCAACCTATCAGAGGTTAGTGAATAGAATGTTCGTCAAGCAGATAGGAAGGAACATGGAAGTATACTTCGACGATATGCTCGTCAAGAGCAGGGAAGAGCTTGCACACCTGGACGACCTTAAAGAGACATTCGAGACCCTCAAGCAATACAAAATGAAGCTGAATCCTGGTAAGTGTGCCTTTGGTGTTGCCTCAGGAAAATTCCTAGGATTCATGGTATCCTAGAGGGGAATAGAAGCAAATCCTGAGAAAGTGCAAGCCATAATCAACATGACATCACCTAAGACCGTCAAGGAAGTCCAGAAGCTCACAGGCCGGATCGCAGCCCTTAACAAGTTTGTGTCTAGAGCAACTGACAAGTGCTTACCATTCTTCAAGACCCTGAAGCAAGCTTTTGAATGGACCGACGAGTGTGAAGCGGCATTCCAGGAGCTCAAGCGTTACCTTAGCAATCCACCCCTCCTAAGCCCGTCCAAAGAAGGTGAAAACTTGTACTTATATTTAGCAGTCTCATCTACAGCCGTCAGTGCCGCCTTGATCCGAGAAGAAGATGGGAAACAGCTTCCGGTTTACTATGTCAACCAAGCTTTCCAAGGAGCTGAATCCAGATACCCAAAGATTGAGAAGATCACGTTTGCATTGATAGTAGCCTCGCGCAAGCTCAGGCAATACTTCCAGGCACACCCGATCTTAGTAATGACGGACCAACCCATCAAGAAATCTATGAGCAAACCCGAAGCAGCAGGCAGAATGGTCCAGTGGGCGATTGAACTCAGCCAATTTGACGTGGAGTACCATCCAAGGACGGCCATCAAAGCACAAGCCCTGGCAGACTTCATCGCCGAGTATACCTATCCAGACGAACCAAGCCTTGCCAGCATGAACGAGACATGGGTAATAAAGACTGACGGCTCGTCAACAAAGAAAAGAAGGGGAGTAGGGGTCGTCATAACCACTCCTGACGGAGAAATATTAAGATATGAAGTTCAACTAAAATTCCCAGCCACCAACAACGAGGCCGAGTACGAGGGAATCTTGACAGGCTTAAGGCTCGGAAAAGAACTTGGGGCCAGGAACCTGCTAGTCCAGAACGACTCAAAGTTAGTAATTGGGCAAATCAAAGGAGAGTACGAAGCAAAAGAAGAAAGAATGCAGAAATACCTCAGACTGGCGAAACACCTGACTCAAGAGTTTGAAAAAGTGGAATTCATCCAGATCCCAAGGAACCAAAACGTGGCCGCCGACGAAGTCTCAAAGATAGCCTCGTCAGAGGAAGAAGAACCAAGGACAGACCTGATGATGGAGATACAGGGAAGCCCCAGCATAGAAGAAGCCACAACATTCGCAGTCCAGGACACAAGCAATTGGATGACGCCCATCATCTCCTTCCTCCAAGATGGCCATTTACCCCAGGACGCAGATGAAGCCAGAAAGGTCAAAAAGAGATCCACCAGGTTCACAATTCTCAATGATACTCTGTACAAAAGAGGTTTCTCCATGCCTTACCTGAGGTGCGTTGACGAAAAAGAAGCTGAATACATCCTCAGAGAGGTCCATGAAGGAATTTGCGGAGATCACGCAAGCCCAAGATCCTTGGTAAGAAAAATTATGCGTGCAGGTTACTTCTGGCCAACAATGCAAGACGACGCAACAAAGTTCGTCCAGAAATGTGACAAATGTCAAAGGTTCGGGAACATTCAACGACTCCCATCAGAAAAGCTAACAACGATAACATCTCCCTGGCCGTTCGCACAATGGGGGATTGACATCGTCGGCCCACTGCCCCAAGGCAAAGGTCAGGTAAAATTCTTACTCGTTGCTATTGATTATTTTACTAAATGGGTTGAAGCAGAGGCATTGGCGACCATCACCGAAGCCAGAATCCAGGGGTTCTTGTGGAAGAATATAATCTGCAGGTTCGGGATCTCGCGGACGATCATATCGGACAACGGACGACAGTTCGATAGCCAGACTTTCAAGGATTTCTGTTCGGGCTTGGGCATCAAGAACCAGTTCTCATCACCAGGCCATCCACAGGCGAACGGACAGATGGAAGTGACGAACCGCACGTTACTCAAGATCATAAAAACCAGACTGGACGACGCAAAGGGTGCATGGCCAGACGAGCTGCCCAACGTTTTGTGGGCTTACAGAACCACGGCTAGAACCCCGACAGGAGAGACCCCCTTCAAACTTACCTACGGCACAGAAGCAGTGATCCCAGTCGAGGTGGGAATAACCAGCACCAGGCGAGAAGTTTTTATTCAAGAAGACAATGACGACCTCCTACGAGTAAATCTGGACTGCCTTGATGAAGTTCGAAACAAAGCCTTCAACAAGATGACTGAATACCAGAAGAAAATGACAGACTATTACAACAGAAGGGTGAGACTCAGGCGACTAAACATAGGAGACCTCGTCCTGCGTAAAGTGACCCAGGCAACCAAGGACCTAGCTCAAGGAAAACTCGGCCCCACCTAGAAAGGGCCATACAAAGTCATTCACTACTCCAGACAGGGAAGCTACCACCTGGAGACCCTGGACGGAGAAAAACTCCCAAGACCATGGAACATTGAACATTTGAAGAAGTATCATCAGTAGTTGTAATAGAAAAACACATTCGTCATTATTACTCAATAAATGTATTATTCAGCTAATATTCTTGTGCAAACAGGCTTGATCCAGAACAAACTCACAACAAGCCAAAAATGGCTAAGTAACAAGATTCCGCTAAAGACAGATGTAAGTTACTGACGAACAAGTCTACCAAAAGCCAAAAAAGGCTAAGTAACAAGATTCCGCTAAAGACGGATGTAAGTTACTGACGAACAAGTCTACCAAAAGCCAAAAAAGGCTAAGTAACAAGATTCCGCTAAAGACGGATGTAAGTTACTGACGAACAAGTCTACCAAAAAGCCAAAAAAGGCTAAGTAACAAGATTCCGCTAAAGACGGATGTAAGTTACTAACGAACAAGCCTACCAAAAGCCAAAAATGGCTAAGTAACAAGATTCCGCTAAAGATGGATGTAAGTTACTGACGAATAAATCCACCAAAAGCCAAAAATGGCTAAGTAACAAGATTCCGCCAAAGACGGATGTAAGTTACTGACACATGCAAACTACTATCAAACGTATGCACACCCAAATAACCAGGCACCGGAGCTTAGAATACAGGAGTCTACTTTAGCAAAAACGCACAACTGATGACTAGGATGCAACAAAGATGATGGGTATGGCAAACATACATCAGAATCAAATGCAAGTAAGTACCGGATAAATAAAAATTAAAGCCTAAAGCTGACAGGCAAATTACCATTGTTTTTACAACTAAAGGCCCATAAACACTGGGCAAAAATGCTGTTCTCAAAATGGATCAAATTGTTCTACAAGAAGATAAAAAAATATATATATAAATAAACAAATGCCCAAAAACATGATGGGCAACACAGGAAGTTAAAAACTTAAAAAGCAGGTTCACACTTGGGAAGGGGCATCAGTAGCAGCAACATCGTCAGTCGGGGCATTCACTGGAACATCATCAGCTGGAGCAAGAACCGCTTCGTCAGCAGCCATCTCTTTGTCTACATCCTCCAAGTCCAGACTCCTGATGTCCACACCAATCGGATGCTTGACCATATACCTTCGAAGGAGCTCAAAGCCTTTGAAATACCAGCTGAAGAGCACAGTATTGTACTCGTCAGTGGTTTGAAATGCTTCAACAGATCTCGCAGCGATAGTTTAGTGACTCTTTAGCACTCTGAAGCTGCTCGTCCTTCTCCAGGTTCAGCTGGCGCTCAACTCTAAGGCCGTCACCTAGAACTTTAGCCTTCTCCTTCAAAGTTGTAGCTTCGTCCATAGAATCAATGAGATTTTTGTTCAGCTTAAAATTTTCACTCTCCAAGGCTTGCACCCTTGACGAAAGGGACGTTAACTTAGCTTCTTGAGTGAGATACTCGGAAGCAATATGTAGGCTCTCCCCCAGAACCTATTATTTAAGCTTTCAGTAAAAAAATAAAAAAAAATAAAAAAAAGAAGAGAGTGCTACTCATGAAAGAAATAAAATCACTTTACCTGGACGAGCTTGTGGACTTGCCCTCCAGCCACCTTTCTAAAAGGAACCCTAGAGAAGGTCTTCAAGTCATCAGCTGTCACAAGGCGGTGAGCTCGTTCAACCGCCAACCTCTCATCCCCCCAGATTGAAGGAGGACAAGCATCCCCTTTCTCCTTATCCGTCTCCGTCAGACGAGGCCTTTTTCAGACAGGCGTCGGAAGCTCTTCCACGGAGGTAGATGGGGAAGCGGTCCTCGTCGTCTCGGTGCCGGAGACGAGAGGAGTGACGGTGACTGGCGGAGTAACTGAAGCGCCCCTCACACGCACGGCCTTCTTGCCGATACTAGACAAGGGCTCGTCCTTCTTTGCCCTCATTTTGGCGTACATGTCCTTGTTAAACTTGGACGTCATTTCTGTAAAAAAGGAGAGCATAAGTCTCAAATAAGCACACGAGAAAGAAAGGAAAGGATAACAATACTGACGAAGCTGGTACTTGGAAAAGAAAGGTAAGGATAAAAATACTAACGAAGATAGTACTTACTCTTTTTTCCTTCTCTATCAATAGTTTTCAAAACAAATGCAGAGGGCTCAGGCCCGAGGCAGTAGAACGCAGGAGTCTTGGGATCAATAAGATCGTCCCAACTCTCGATCGTCTGTGCGTACTCTATGGCTTTCTCCACACGCCCTTTGTACCTGCTCTTAAGTTTTGGTTGTCTCTTTGCTAAAAAAAAAAAAAAAAAAAAAAAAAAAAAAAAAAAAAAAAAAAAAAGAGTTTAAAAGTGTTAGTAGCTGTGAATGTAAGCAGTACATAATTCAAGAAATGAAGAAGAAATATTGACGCACCTAAAGTCGGGGTTTCCCACCGACGACGTAACCTCGGGAGATCACCCCAAAACTCATCCGAGGGTGTCTCAAAATCGTCTCCAGACACATAGAAAAATCTGGATTTCCAATACCTGAACGATGAAGGTAATTTCTTGACGATCCTAGTCCTCCTCTCCCAAGGCACTAGTTCATAATACCCATGCTCCTTCGACGCTTTCAAACAGTACAAATATGCTAACTCATCAATCCTGAGCATATCCCCGTCATTGGCAGCCAGCCATATCCCCATATAGCTGACCAAGATCCTCTAGGAATTAGGCATAAGTTGCCCAGGTGCGATACCAAAATGATCCAACAACTCCATCAGGAATGGATGGACGGGAAATCTCAATCCACAAGTAAAAGCAGCCTCATAGAAGCATACTTCACCTGGGAAGAAGTGGCATGCCCGGTCCTCCTCACTGGGTAGACGAACCTTAACCCGATCCGGGAATTGAAATCTGTCCCTAAACCTCATCAAAGTATCAGCGTCCAACCCACACTCCTCTCCCAGGGCATAAAAAGCCCTAACCTCTCGAGGGCTGGAGACGGCGGTATCTTCCTCTGCTGGGCCGCCGTTGGACGACAACCCAGTCTCAAGCTCGCTCGACCTAACTTCAGACATGCCTATTCGCTCTCCAACCTCGTTCACAAACCAATCCAAAGACTGACGGAGCAAAGGCAATAAATCAGCCAATGCAACACTGAGGCAGTTACCCTCAAAACCAAAATCCTCAATATTAGAGGGAACCCCTAAAGACCCTCCTAGGCGAGCAAAAAGAAATGAAATTAATGGACAAGCTACCCTAACCTCAGAGCTATCAACCATGAAATCCAGAAAAGAAAAAACGCAACAACAAGCTAAACCCCCATGAAATTTAGAAGCAAACAACAAAAAAAAGAGAAATCAGATGCAACAGCGAGACAGAAGAAGTTAACACAAAGCTGAAAGAAGAATGGGCATACCTTAAAGAAGACGATCGGAAAAGGAAGCACCACCACACCAAGAAAAATTGCAGAGAAAAGTCGCCGGAGGAGATGATCAGAGCAAATGATTGAAGAATTTTTGAAGAGAGTGAACAAGAGAAAGCTTTTAAGTAAAGGTTTTGGGAAAACTGAAAAAAAAACAGCGGGAAGTCCAATAGTCTCACCTATCAAAGTATTAAATTCCACCCCTCGGCACGTGCCACGTAGGCCACGATTTACGAAGCGCCGCCACTACACACTTAATGCAGAACGAAATCCCAAACAACACTCATAGACTGTAAACTCTTCATATTCTATATTCGTCATTTAAATGACGAACACAGAATCGGGGGGCAACTGACAGGACAAACGAGTCCATTTGACATGGACGATACCACCAGCACGGACGAAGCTAGCCTCTGGCTAAGAGAACCGGTTACAAGTGTTGCTGACGAAGGTATCTAGGCTATTCAATGCAGGTAATCAAACCTGAAGCAGTTACAAGGACAACTGTACAATCCGTTGGAGAACATTGATAACACACTATACAGCTCCGGACGTTACGAGGAGGAGCATTAAGATCTCCATAATTGCTCCAACGGCTAGAGACCTTTGAAACATATATAAATCCACACCTTGCCAAGAGAAAGGTACACACACATATACAAGTAGCAAGAGATTTCTTTTCATTCTGTCTTTCATTACATTGCTTTATTCTGAAGAGAGTTTCATATACTGACTTTGGCATCGGAGGTGTTGTGGCAGGCACCACACCGGTGTTCATCCTTGAGAGCTGAAGAATCTTCTCTATCTGACGAACGTAACTGACGATCATACACATCATCAAGAGAAATGTTATATTCACAATATTTTCACAACAAATACTAAATGGTAGGTTGTTATTGGTTGTTACGGATAAATAAAAAAGTAATTTAAGTTTTGAATTCAAATTAAAACTAATAACAACTTTACAAATGTTGTGGACGAAGCGCTTCTCATTTCTGTAAGCTTTTAATTTAGAGAGAAATGATATGTCCACAATATTTTCATAATATTTTTACAACAAATTCTAAGTGGTAGGTTGTTATTGGTTGTTATTGTTGAAACAAAAAAGTAATCTTAGTGTTAGGTTCAAATTTGAATCAATAACACCTATGATTTGTTGTAAAAAAGTTGTGGACATAGCATCTCTCTTAATTTGATGTTGCGGACACTGTTTCTTGCAATGCTTCTGTATTTGGTTGAATGAAATAAACTGAATCATAATTAAAACAAATAGTTAATGAAAGAGAGAAAAAGAGGCGAGGCTTAGATAGATTGGTGTAAGGCTTCGTAACGCTTAAATAGATTGGCGCGAGGCTTCAAAAATGGAGGAAGCTGTGTGAAACGAAACCTTTGCTTTGGGTTCTTTACAAATCCATACAACTTCCTCTATTTTTGAAGTGCCTCCTCTATGGAGTGCTTCAGTCTTACTTCAAAATTATTCAAAATAGCTTGTAACCTCATGTATATGCTATATATACTTAAAAGATATACATTAAATGCATAGTATAATTCTTACATATATAATTTAAATGTTATTGATAATCATTCTTATATTTTTTTTAACTCTTTAAAAAGTCTTGTAAGAATATTATTAAGTAGAAAATATAAATTGTCCATTTTTTAATTTTTTTATATTCATTAATTCTAAACTCTTTAATTTTTGTACGCAATAACTTACTTAGATAGATATTTATGATTTGATCCCATGTTTGACTCCAAAATTAAAAAATAAGACTTTCTAAAAGCAAATAATTTAGAACATATGAAGCAAAATTGGAATTTAAATGTAGTATCTAATTGAATTTTTTCTAATTTTTGTCTATTAATATATATAGATAGCTCTCCATTTTCGCCTTCTCGTCTCGTGTTTACAACTGTTGGTATTAATTAGAACTAATTTCTCTCTCAACTCTCAAACTATGCCTCGTACAAATAGTCTATTGAAAAAACAATGGCAGAAAAGAAATTTCTAAGAAATTTCAAAATAAACAACCTATCTCTTCTTAGCAATACCCCAATAGTAGGAGAAAACACATCATAATTCCGTAACATGAGTCATTCCCCCTTATATGAAAGGGACAACTCATGGCACAGAAATATGATATGCCACGAAAGTATTAAATTTCGAGTACAATTTAATTTTGTGGGTGGGGTTAGGTGCAAACCGGACAAGAAGTTTAGTTTGTTGTTTTCGAGAAATTGCCTTTGCCCCTGTTTTGCTTTGCTTTCAGATTTGAACTTAGGAAAGAGATGAAACTGGAAATTTTGTGGACATTTTGAGGAAGGAGGATCGATCCGAAATAATGTACGTACTCACGATGCAAGATGGGTCGCACTCAAAAGTCTAAAGCAAAGGCTACCATTAAAATTAGTAGAGAAATGGACCTTAGAAGCCTAGGATTGTTAGAACTTAGATGTCATTAATCTTTCTCTTTTTGGTAAATATGTTAGATGTCATCATCATAATTATAGTTTTAATTAAGGTAATTAAAATTAAAAAGAATGTAAATTACAAAGTTCCGCGTTTGAAACGCATAAAAAAAAGGAGACTAATATATATATATATATATATATATGAGTCTATGACCATATTAGGACAAGGACCAAGAAGCAGCATCGTAATTTAAATAACGTGGATGCTATGAGCCTATGATTGACATTCATGGAGCATTTTCAGAGGCACATTTATTTGTTCAAAGTTGACCTCCCCTGTTCCTCAAAAAAAAAAAAAAAAATTGACCTCCAGACGACAGGGTCCCATGGCGTTCTCATCCAGCCCAAAACAAAATAAAATACGATAATTCTTCTCTAGTGGAACTTTGTTGTTGTAATTAATAAACTCCCACATTGAGGAAATGTACTCCCTTTCGGCTGTATGCTTTCTCCCCTCATAATTGGTGTGAGAAGAAGTATTATTTTCTATTATTTTTTGCTTCGTCCCACTTGGGTTTTTTCTAGATATGACAAAATGGGTGGGTTGGGTCAGGTCGGGTCAATCGGATTGCGGGTCAAACGGGTCACGGGTCAAAATGGGTCACTTTAAGCGGGTTAAAAAGGGGTTTGGGTCAATCGAGTTGCGGGTTGGGTCGGGTTGACCCGTATTTTTCACATGAAATTTTTTATTTTTTATTTTTATAAAGAAAACAATATGTATTTGCCATTTGGAAAGTTATGCAACATATTACTCGATGTAAAATGCATTATTTTGAATTCATTGCTTATATCAAGAATAAATTCAGTTAAACTTATTAATATTTATTCAATCATTTTAAAATTATACAAATCCAAACATTGTTATTTAAAACAAAATAACACAAAGATAAGTAAAACAAATACACAAGTTTTATTTCTACACAATATCAACATCCCAAAATATAAAATAAAATTACAAATGACTAATTGAATAACTCATTTGATAAAGAACAAAAACATATAAGAAAGTTATAGTCTTGAAAATTAATTTTATAATCTAATATCAATTGTGGTTGACACTCTATTTCAATTTGAGATATACATTAAAGTTTGATTGCTTACTTATTTATACATGGTCTCTTTTATAAAGATCATATCGTTGTTAAGCAGTACACACTCTATGAAATATCATAATTTGTTTTAAAAAACCATTTATTTTGAACATAAATTGTTAAAGAATAGGTCTAAGTATTCATAATTTATGCAAATTTGATACTTTGGCTTTACTATTTTCACATTTGTGTATGTGTCTCACACATGTCTACAATTTTAAATCTATTTTTAACTCTATTGTAATCAGATTATCTTGGCATGAACTTTGTTATTTGATATCTAAAAATCTTTACTCATTACAGAATGCTCAACCATTTATCTTTCAATTAATTTGCATGCAGTTATGTAAATGTATCAATTGTTTCCTTAAAGCTCACAATAAACAATTAAATCAATATTGTCTTAATTTCATTATTTTTTTTACCAAAAAAAAAAAAGTTTTAAAAAAATGGTTCGGGTTCGGGTCAGGTCACAGGTCGGGTCAAGTTGACCTGCACAAAACACGGGTCGGGTCACGGGTCAACCCGTTTTTACTTCGAGTCAAAAAAATTGGGTTCGGGTTAGGTATTTTTCGGGTTGGGTCGGGTCGGATCAGAAAATGCTAACTCGTTTTTCCATGTCTAGTTTTTTCCCTGTCTCACAAAGGTGTTGGGGTAAGAATGGAGAGAAATTATAGAGTCCTCTGGTGGACTACGTCATTTGTCCACCATTTCACTAAAAAATTTCCATTTGTTTAAAATTGCTGAGTCAATAATTAATTTATATTTAAAATAATTTTCTAACTAACAATTTTAAACAAATGGAAGTTTTTTAGTGAAATGGTGGACCACATCACTTGTCCACCATGTGGATCTTATAATTTCTCAAGAATGGGGCAAGATTTTAACCCCGCACAATGGGGCGGGGCGGAGATGGGTTTAAACTTTTTAGACTCGCTCCACTACTCCCAATCCTTATCCTGCCCTGTGTTGCTAAGGGGTTATAATTGTAAATTTTTCATACCCTAAAACCCTACTATTTAAATAAATATATTAATATTAACTTATTTTATTCTATCTAATGTGATTCTTTGCCTTTATTTTGTTATGTGTTATATTATGAGTTTTTTTTTTTTTTTTATTGTCTTGTTAAACACTTGGATATATAATTCAATTTTAAAAAAAAATTGATTTGATTTGATGAGATAAATTTAATTGTAATTTCAAGTATATTTTTATTAATGAAATATGTTTCATTAAAAAAAAATTGCTCTAGTTGTAGGGAAAATTAACAAAAAGTAGAGTTTTTTGGGGTGGGGCGAGGCTTCGCAGGGCCCCAAGGGGCGGGAATGAGGTAAGACAAAATCATGCAAGGCGGGGACAAAGACTCCATCCTTCGGCCCCGCCCCGCCTCATTGTCATCCCTAAACAAAAATATACATTAAAATCCTATTTTTAACTCTTTGCACACGTGTACATGTGCAACAAGTACATACCCTTTATTTTATAGTTTTTTTTTTTTTTTTGGACAGCGTTATTTTATAGTATTTTATTTCACAATTCCATCGAGAAATATGCTCAAATTAAATTTTTACTTGCATTTAACATGGTTTCTCCAAAAAAAAAAAAAACTTGCATTTAATATTTGTTAAATAATATTTTTATAAAAATATAAAGCTAAATTATGTATGAATATTAAAAAAAGTATATAACTATATACATTATATTGAATTTGTGCTTCCAAGTAAATAAATTAATTATATATATATATATATACACACGTAGAGACCCTAAAGATAGTCCCCGAGGAAGGGTTCTCAAATCTCTTCACTAATAACTCCACACAATAAAGATAAAATTAAATAGTGGGAACAAATACTCTACAATGGAAAACGCAAACAGTGGATCTCTTTGACCATTAAAACACTCTCTTTCTTATTACAAATGCTCATATGACCTTGGGAAGCTTTTTCTTTTGTTCTCATGGTAGTACATTGTATGTTCCTCTCTCTCGCTCTCTCTCTCTTTCTCTTTTTCTAAGATAGGTCTTTCTTTCGTTTTTTCTAGATCCTTCCCTTTTATAGCTTCAATCATTGTTCTCATCCTTATAGCTGTTTTGCTTCTACACAAAGTATTAGGGATATTTTTCCCTTACTTTATTGGTTTCGTCACCTTCTTATCTTGGGATTCTAACGGCCTGGGGGTTACGTGTACTATTCAGGCTGTCTTATGCGCCATTAATGTAGAAGTTAGGTAAAAAAAAAACCCTTCATTAATGTGGAGGTAAAGATCTTCCTCATTGCATCTTTTAGGAGTTTCCCGTGGTTACTAGTACCTTCCAGAGGTCACACATTGATCATCTATGCTTCAAGACTCGACTAATCCCAATATTTTCCCTTTTCTACGATAATAGGCTAACCGTGGTACTCCACCTTATCCTAAACACTTATAGTGATCCAGCTTTCACCCTTTTCACTAATTATTACTCTTTGAGCATTCCTCTCAGTAGAGAGGCTAGGCCCAACTACTTTCCCGTGGCCCAGTGACTCTTTGGGCCCTAGGCCAGAGGAGAGACTATTTCACTACCCACAATATATATATATATATATATTAAAGTGTGCGTTGTGATTATAATTGAATTGTTAAAATTTTTCTTAAATTTTAGTTTGATTTTATTTAAGTTTTCTTAGTGTGTAAGAAAATGATTATCTTAAGGAAGAGGTTTTCTTATTGAAAAGGTAATTGTGGGAGCCCGAAGACTGAGGAAGGGATCATTGAGTTGTTATCATTATTGTGGAGGCAACATAAACCCGAAGAGGGAATCCACCCGAAGAGAGGGAGAGACAAAAGACCTTTGGGAGATCCCGTTGGGATGGACAGGGTATGGAGAGAGAATCCTGGAGAATAAGGGAAGTTTCCAGTGAGAAGGAGCTTACTACCTCCGCATTAAATGACTAACAACAGCTTTATCAGCTACATTGATGAGAAAGTGACCTGAACAGTGGAGCTCACAGCTAAGCAACTCCTTCTACCACCTTCAGCAGAAGTTTAAAGGGATAGGTGTCATGATAAGAATTTAGGTAGGCGGAGATGAGGCGCCAAGATGTGAAGTGCTAAGGAGTTTATAAGGGAAGGGAATTTTCAGATGATGAGGATGGAGAGAAAAAGGTATCGGAAAGATAGGCATTAGAACAAAAACATTGAGAGAAGAGTATGAACAGTGTATCATTCTAAGTATCATTGGCCTCCTCGGGTGAAAGCCATTTATATACTCAATCTGTGATCCTTAGTCTTTTTTCCCAGTTTTTTTCTTCGGGCTAACCCTTCCTTTTTGTTTAATCCACTCTCTTACAAATATATATTGACTTGGGCCTAGTTAAACTATACAAACTTTACTATTCTAAGTGGGCTTGTGCCAGTTTGATCTTTGAGTCCTTACAGTAATCATGTATTCCTTATCCATCACTGAATAAAATTTGGAGCCAAGGGTTCTCTCCCATGGGAAGGTGAGGAGACTCCAACAAGAACATGAGTGGAGTTTTTCAAAGAGTAATTCAAGTAAAGTTATTAATTTCAATTCGCTATAGTTGGAATGGCTAGAAAATACCTTTTCGGCATGCAAACTGGACAGGTATACCCCCTATTCTACCTTGGAATAAATTCCGGGGTGTTTTGGTGGTTTCAGGTGATTTCGGGAAATACTGGCCGAAATTATGGATTCGGCCTGAATGAAATTTAGGTAAAAAAAAAAAAAAAAAAACTTGACAGATTGTAGGGAAAAATGAAAAATCTAATGAGCCATGGTGAGGTGGAAAATATAAAAGGAAGAAGGAGGAAGAGGAGGTGAGAAGTAAAAAAATCAAGAGAAGCTTATGGTAATAAGATTTATGTATGCTTCCTCCTAGAACCATTGTTTTAAAAACCGGACCAAACCGACCAGTCTGACCAATTCAACTGGGAACCGGGAGCTAGTCTGGTCTAATAAAAACCCCTAAAATCGATGAAAACTGGTCAAAAACCGAGTTGAATCGAGAATTTTGAAAAAATAATTGGTTCTCGGTTCGGTTTTTAAAATCATGCCTAGAACCCATGTCTTAGCAAAGACTCAACCGGAACGCAGCTGAGAAGCTCTCTTGAGAAGTAGAGATAGCATTTTCAGAAAAGTATTGTTTTACTTGCATTTATTGAGTTGACATAAAGGTGAAATAATATAAAAATTAGGAGATAGGAAGTCATTGAAAAGACAATGACGTGGGGTTGGAAATTTCTTGGAAGCTTCCTATTTTACAATGCCCCATTATCCTTTATCCATGTTCATTTACCAAAAAAAAAAAAAAAAAAAACCAACTAACTATTCCAATAAGTTTTTCTTTATATAAAATAGAAATTCTATTCTAACCTAATTAAATTGTGTAGTGTGTAAAACTCTCTTCTAGAAATTTAAACCTCGATCCTTGCTTTCACCTCCACCCCCACCCCCACCCCCACCTTTCAAAAAATTCATACTTGTAAAGTAACTATCACGCCAAAAGTGCGTGATAGTAACTCTGATAAGTTGATTAGGATTTTTTTTTAAACCTCTATATTAAATACATTAATTAATATCATTACTTTAAAAAATAATAGTAATAAGATATATATATATATATATATATATATTTAGTGGTAACCCCAAAATAGTACGAAATGGTACACTAAAATAGATCGGTACTGAAATATTCTATTCCAATAAACAGACTGAAAGAGGCACCAAAACAATATTCATAACATTGAATTTAAGTTTTTGTGTTAGAGAGTTATTGGGGGTGTATATGGACTTTGGTTTGTGAGTTAGTTTGTGTTTGTAAGTGTTATTTGTGTGATTTGTGGGTTTGGTTGAGAGTAGTTGTAACTCATATAGTTAATAATATATTTTAGTTGACGTTTGGTTTGTGAGTTAGTTTGTGTTTGTAAGTGTTATTTGTGTGATTTGTGGGTTTGGTTGAGAGTAGTTGTAACTCATATAGTTGATAATATATTTTAGTTGACGTTGCTTGTAGACATAGGTTTTTAATTTGTCAAACCACATTAAATATAGTTATTAGTGTATTTGTTTTATTTTATTATTTGTGTGAATCGCTTACATTGACTCCAAACCAAACTTGAATATGAATTATTTTTCAATATGTGTCCTTAAAGTGCTAATTAATAAAGAAACACAATAAAATCTAATGATTTTAAAGATAAATTATAACTTTTTCCTTATGATTTGGTCTTATCACAGTTTAATATATAAGATTTAATCGCTACTATTATGTCCTAAAACTTGGATGAAAATGAAATTATTATGGTTCATCAAGTTTTAACATTTTTTTTCACAGCCGAATTGGCACATCCTCGTGCACAAAGTGCTTAAGGATCTAGGGAAAAAAGGTTCAAGTTGCTGGATTAGCAATATATTGTAACTATTTCAAAAAAAAAAAAAAAAAGTTTTTTTCACACTTTTGGGACATGCGAGCAATTTTATAGTAATTCTTAACTTGACAATATATATATATATATATATATATATTTAAAAGCGTGCACTATAATTATAATTGAATTGTTAAAATTTTTCTTAAATTCTTGTTTGATTTTATTTAGGTTTTCTTGGTGTGAAAGAAAATGGTTCTCCTAAGGAAGAGGTTTTCTTATTGAAGAAGTAATCATTTATTTCTTATCCATCATTGAATAAAATTTTGAGCCAAGGCTTCTCTCATATGGGGAGATGAGAAGACTCATAGAAGAACACAAGTGAAGTTTTAAAAAAGCAATTTAAGTGTTTGTGTTAGAGAGTTATTGAGGGTGTATTGGGACTTTGGTCTGTGATTAGTTTGAGTTTGTAAGAGCATTCATATCTGAGGATGTAAACAAATACATATTTTACATTTTCAAGTGTATTTGTTTTATTTTATTATTTGTGTGAATTGCTTACACTGACTCCAAATCAAACTTGAATATGAATTATTGTTCAATATGTGTCCTTAATAAAGAAACACAATAAAATCTAATGATTTTTAAGATAAATTATAACTTTTTTCTTATGATTTGGTCTTATCACAGTTTAATCTATAAGATTTAATAGTTATTATTATGTCCTAAAACTTGGATAAAAATGAAATTATTATGGTTCCATCAAGATTTAACATTTTTTTCACAGCCGAATTGGCCTATCCTCGTGCGCAAAGTGCTTAAGGATCTAGGGAGAAAAGGTTTAAGTTGCTGGGTTAGCAATATATTGTAACTATTTCAAAAAATAAAAAAATAAATAAATGTTTTTTCACACTTTGGGGACATGCAAACAATTTTATAGTAGGAACCAACTGCCTTAGTTAATAACTTGATATATGTGTTGTTTTTTGCAATGGAAAATGATTCGCATCCCAATTTGTAAGGAATAAACTTCATCAAGTTTAGTTGTTCATTACATGTCATTGTGTAGTGGAATCAGAAGACGGAAAAATGGGGGACAAACAGCGTTCGCCAAATGAAGTTGACTCACTAGCCAGAAGTAATAAGAAACTCAAAGATCATCACTCGGATCACCACTCAGAATGGGACAGCACGCATAGCAAACCTAATCTCTCAACTGGGGGATTTGGGTCTCATAGAGATAGGTTGGTAGGAGCCATTCCAAGAGCGTTTGAACAAGCTTTTGGTCTAGGACAAACAAGTGAGAAAGAGGCTGAGTCTGATGTGGAGGAGGATAGTCTCTGTGATGGATTTGTAGCGGTTGCCCTCTCCGAGGAGGATAAGGAAAGAATAAGAGCTCCTTGGACTTCTTCCCTGATTGTGAAATCCTTTGGGAGGTCTCTGGGATATGTGTTTCTTTTGTCCAAGATTAGGGAGCTCTGGAGACCATCTAAGTGCACGGACTGCATTGATCTTGGACATGATTTCTTTCTCATTAAATTTGAATGCAAGGAGGATATAGATAAGGTCCTTAAGGGAGGTCCTTGGTTCATTGGTCAACAGTTTCTCACCATAAGACTCTAGGAATCAGAATTCAAAGCTTTTGAAGCTTCATTCTCAAGTGTGGCAGCGTGGATTAGACTCCCCGAGTTGCCGATTGAGAGCTACCATCAGGCCCCAGAGCTTTATACGGCTTCATGGATTTCAAGGCTTCATAAATTTCAGCATTTGACGGGATGCTAGCCAACTCCATGGCCTCATGTTTCGAAAGTCTGCAACAGGCCATCTCCAGAGTCATGTCTCTTGTGCTAAGAAGGCATTCAGTTGTATAAAGCTTCAAAAAACCCTCTCGAAAATATTGCTTTGTTTGTTCCGAGTCATAAATCCATTCCTCATTCTCCAATTTGATGCAAGATATTCTGTTGGTTGATTTGCGTACAATGGTGGAGAGGTGGAAATAAGAGGTGTTTCTTTCCCCGGCAATGAGCCAATTGGTTCTCGCTTTCATTTCCCAAAGCTCCTCTTCTCATTGTAGGATCTGATTGAACTCGTCAGATAGTTGATCTTGCAGATTTAGAAGAAAGGCATTGTCGCCTAATTGCAGAAAATATTTTTTAGATGATTTGGGGGTTTGGCTTCATTTGAATTTCACAGTCGTGAGCTCCCAGCATGGTATACCATGGAAGATCACCTTTCCCATGGGTGTTTGGCATTTATGGCTACACAAAAATGTGTACATCTTCAGGAAAGGAGTTGTTGATAAGGAATTCCATATGCAGTGCAAACAGAAGGCAGCTGAATTTTTTGCCATAGCAGTAGCGGGTAAGGTGTAGGCCGAGAAGCACTTACAGGCTATCTTGTGGCAAAAGCCACCAGCTGGTTGGGCGAAGCTAAATACCGATGGATCATCCCGTGATAGCATTGAGGGGGTGGGGGGTGGGCGAAGGAATACTGAGGAATGAACATGGCAATTGGATTAATGGTTTTGCCAAAAATTGTGGGAAGGTGAATAGTGTCATGGCTAAACTATGGGCTCTTTAGGATGGGTTACAGATGGCAGCAATGGAGAATATACACAATCTTATTGTTGAACTTGATGCTCTTGCTGTTATTTAATTGATGAAAAACTCTATTGTTAATTTATCTCTTGAACCCTTGCTTATTAATTGCAGGCTCCTCTTAGGGAAGTTCCCAAATCTGTGAGTTGAACACGTGTACAGGGAAGCAAATCAATGCGCGGATGCCTTAGCTTGTATTGGTAGTAATAGTGATGTCCCTTTCATTTTGTTTGCCCATCCACCGCCTTTGGTGGATCGGCTTTGCACCCTAGACATTGAAGGGGCCTTTTGTAATAAACTGATTTAGTTTTAATGCATATATCCTCCTTTACCAAAAAAAAAAAAAAACAATTTTATAGTAATTCTTAACTTGACAATATATATATTTAAAAGTGTGCACTAAATTTATAATTGAATTGTTAAAATTTGTCTTAAATTCTTGTTTGATTTTATTTAGGTTTTCTTGGTGTGAAAGAAAATGATTCTCCTAAGGAAGAGGTTTTCTTATTGAAGAAGTAATCGTGTATTCCTTATCCATCATTGAATAAAATTTGGAGCCAAGGCTTCTCTCATACAGGGAGATGAGAAGACTCATAGAAGAACACAAGTGAAGTTTTAAAAGAGTAATTTAAGTGTTTGTGTTAGAGAGTTATTGAGGGTGTATTGGGACTTTGGTTTGTGATTAGTTTGTGTTTGTAAGAGCATTAACATCTGAGGATGTAAACAAATACATTTTTTACATTTTTAAACACTACTTTATATACTTTACCAACCCATTTAACAATATACCCAACATCTCAATTCTTATTTTAACATACAACTCAAAAATAATATAAACTACATATCAAATAATATTAAAAAAAAAAAACTATTTCTCTCTCTTCTCTCTCTCTCTCCAATAAACCCACACAACCACCTTCCACCAAAACTCAGCCACAAACACCAATCCATCACCACCAAAATTACCACAAAAAAAAAAAAAATGCCACCACCATTGAAAATCCAAACCACCACCACAAGTAAAACACCCACCAACCCAAACTCCGACTCAAAACCACCCAAAATCTAACCCAACTGCCACCCAAATGTTGACCTATACACCACCCAAACTTCAATCCAAATGATTGATCCAAACCCTACCAAACGACCAACCCAAACAACAACCGCAGCCACAAACCCAAACTTCGACCACAACCATCGACCCAAACTCCAATCTATGCCACCAACCTAGAATTGCAAGGGAGAACTAAGAGAGAGGAGAGATTCAGAGATCCCTACCCAAAATTGCGAGAGAGAGAGAGAGAGAGTACTTTGGGTTTATAACTCATGAATAGTAAGTTGTAAATATAAGTACATAGTGTTCATAGATGCTAAAAAAATTTAGATATACATACCCAATTAAGCTATTTTTTAGCTTGTCAGTTGCTAAAATACAGCAATTTTTTGGGGGGGTGGGGGGGGTGGGGGTGTTTATACCCCCAATGCTAATGCTCTAAATGTTATTTGTGTGAACTTGTGGGTTTGATTGAGAGTAGTTGTAATTCATATAGTGGATAATAGATTTTAGTTGGTTTGGAATTTTATCAAACCATGTTAAATATTGTTATTTTTATGTTTGTTTTATTTTTTTATTTGTATGAGTCACTTTCACTAGCTCCAAATCAAACATGAATATGAATTATTGTTCAATATGTACCCTTAAAGTGCTAATTAAATTTACACAATAAAACTAATGATTTTAAATATAAATTATTACTTTTTTCTTATGATTTGGCCTTATCACAATTTAATCTATAAAATTTAATTGCTACTATTATGTACAAAAACTTGGATAAAAATGAAATTATTATGGTTCCATCAAAATTTAAAATTGCTTTTTTTTTTCACGTGTTTGGGACATGTGAGCAATTTTATGATTCTTAACTTGACAAAATTATCCCTTATACAAAAATTCCTCTGTAGAAAATCAAACTTGACTTGTGACGAGCCCATTTGACATATTTGCTACTTTTTTTTAGCATATTCTGAGCAATATTAACGTCAATATTTTCCATCCAAGAGATGTCTCTTTCAAACAAAGTAGCTTGCGAACATGCAATTAAGCTCATTTTTGTAAATAGTGCTGGGTGTAGCCTTCTACTCGTTCTTGTTGTTTGTTGCGACAAACGTTCTACACTGCCTCATTGCAGCTTGCACTAAGAAGGGGTGAGTGTTGGAGAATCAAGGAGGTAATGGTAATTATGCATTCTACAGGTTTTAAGAATTGATACCTAAAAAATGTGCATTGCGAAAACGTGATCCGTATTTTAAAATTTACATGTTCAAAAATTTGATTTTAAAGTTGTTTTACTTTTTTCCAATATTTTACTTACAAAATATGATTATTTAGGCATGTTACAACCTAAACTTGTACACATATGTATATAAAACATGTATTGAATATTACAACATTTAATGTGTTTGTCTAGTTCTTCCATTTCTTTTGGAGAAACACACACAAACAAGAGAGAACAAATAAAGATTCTAATACAAAAGTATACTACAAATTCCACTCAAAAAACATAAATATTTTTTTCTGGTTTTATTTTATTGTTTGTGGGAATATTACGATATTTAATGTGTTTTCCGAGTTCTTTTGTTATAAAGAGTCCCTTCAAGACTTCAACAATCAAGGCAAAAGAATAGCTTATATAAAAATTAAAATAAAAAAACATCGCAAAACTACAAAAAGAATAGTATAATTCCAAGATACCAAGATTGCTTGATTTTTTTTGGACAAACTATGGCTACAAAATTAATTGTAGCATAAAGTTACAACCTTACTTAATATCTTTTTATTGGAAGTAAATTTTGACAAATCTACCATTGAATTACATTTTCTTCTTATGTTCTTTATGAGTGCAAAATTTCTAGAAAATTAAAAATTAATAGCTATGTTATTAATAAATTGTTTAAATTACAAATTTTTATATTTTAAAATTATATAAAAAAATATAATCTTATAAATCATATAATAAATAATATTTGTTTAGCATAAAATTTAACCTGTGCATTAAGAGCGTAAAAAGTATGCAACCTAATAAATATATTTTTAAAATATATTATAATATTAATGATATTGAATAAAGTTGTAATTTTACTTTGTCAATTATAACTAAACTTTGTCTTTTTCTTTTTTGGGCCTCCACATCACAATCCTAGCCTCCCAGAGGGCTGCATCTAATCCTTCTAGCCGTCGTTGAAGGATTATGTGATCAGAAGATTCAAAGTCTATATAATAAATATTCAAATCAAAATACCAATTCTGCGTTGTTTTTTGACCGGATACGCTGGTCTTAGGAATGTGGTCCCTTTGATCACGTTTTTTCTTTTTTTCCCGTGGGAACTTCTTCTAAGTTCTAACCACAGTTGCAGGTCGTTGGTAAGTTCAGTACTTTTACCATTACATTTTACATGACTAAAAAGTCCACCAAAAACTTGAGACTAGACTTTGATCACAGTATATTTTTAACTAAGAATATAACTCTTTAAAAAAAATAATTTAAACGACATAATTAAGAAAAGAATTCTTGACCTCGTTTTCTACCAACAAAACTATTTTACTTTTTTTTAAATGCTCTACATACTGATGGTGTTATTTATAATTCTGATAGCAACTATCGTATTGGTTTCCCCACAAGAAATATAGAGGGGGGGGGGGGGGGGAGAACAATATTATAGAGTGATTAACATATTCCTTTCTTATAAACATTTTAGATAAATTACATTTTAAACCCCATATATTAGAAGTGATTTTAAATTAATCCAGGAATTTACATAGGTTTCAAATTAGATCTACACTATCAACAACATTTCAATTCAAATTATAAATTCATTTTGATTAAAGTTGTCAATGAAAAATATTTAAATAAATTAGCACAGTATGGTTCGCAGTGAAATAATATCCATGTATAATAGGCACACATATTAGGCCAAACAATTAATTTATTGATAGAACATGTGGCAAAATAGGGCAAGACCCTTATCAAAAAAAAAAAAAAAAGGGCAAGACCATGTGGAAAGAAGTAGTGACGTGACTACTAGTTCGGACTTGACTAAATCAAGAATTAAAGCCTAAAGGTGTGACATGTGGCATTGAAAAGAGTAATTATCTCAAGGGAGTTGCAAACGGTTACTTTGAGCGGTTACAAGAAGATAGTTAAACATAGGACAAGCACCAAGTGGCCATAGGTCCCAAGGTGATAGTTGCCTCAAAGTGGTTATGAGAGGTTACCGAGCCCTATTAGCAATAAGACACTTGGCAAAAGAAATTAAGCGGCATATGGAAAGTGGCATTTAGCATAACCACCAAGGCCTTAAATATAAATAGAGACTCATTCTACAGGCAAGATACCATGCATAGCTGAGAACACGCTAGAGATCATTTTTGTGTTCATATGTACTTTGATAATTAGGAGATCTAATAGTTCTTAGGAGATTAAGTAGTTCTTAGGCTTTGTAGAAGACTTTATGCTTGTAAGTTGCTTTCGAGTGTAATCTTATTTAATCAATTATTAGCTAAATTTGATGTAATGTTTGGTCAATTTTAGTGCTTGCTTAGAATAAATTTGGTGTTAAAATGATAAACTAAACTTTTTATCTGTTATGATTGCTCAATTTACTTTATTTCGAGATGAGTTACTTTAAGATAATGCGCTTCGAATCAGTTTAGTTTAATTAGGTTTACTTCGAATCAAAGCACTTAAACATAGTCTATGTAAGTATTTATGAATCAGTCACTTCAAATCAATGGCTGTAGAGACAACTTAAGCTTGATAATCCAATTTAGTCATTTAGGAACTTTTATTAGTCGCTTAGGAATTATTGTTCTTATTGTCAACCTGCGCATTTCCCAAAAAGTGAGGTGTTTCCGAACCCCGTACTCTAGTCTTCAAAGTCAGATTTTCACTTCCAATTGGTTATAGAACCTTAAACTCCACTTTGAACCATCTGTAAACATTAATAAATAAACCAAGGTTAACCTAAAATTGGTTTCTACTTAAACAACATGCATTGATTCTATTGAAATAACCATTCATCATCATATTGTTATTATTATTATTAATTTTTTTGTTGGCAACATGACTTTAATAGTGAGTTTGACATCTTGTAATTTTCGATAGCTCAGTTTTTAAAATGTGTGAATAAAAATTAATTAATTAAAAAAATCTAATTTATTTGCTTACATGGTAAGAAGTGAGACAAAAGTGGATATACGAAAAAAAAAAGTGAGAAAAAAAATACACTAAAAATGAAATTTGAAACTTTTTAAAAATGAAATTTATTTTGAAACCAGCTCTAAACAGATCACAATGACTTAATTGTAAGAATGACACCCTAACAACTATCCAAGTAGTAAAGCGGAGCATAAGAATTAAAATGTAATTTTGCGTAAACATTTTTGGACCATCAAAATCAAGGGAGTGAGACTCTCCACTAGATACATCAATGAATTGAAGATTCCAAAAAAAATATATATTTTTTATAAAGTTTTAACCTATATATTTTTAAATATTATACTTTTTATCATCAAATTAAAATACTTATCAATTTTTTACGTAAATAAAAATTAAATTTCAAATTTTTTATTCAATCGCTACCAACTAAAATTAGTTTTGAGTTTGGACCGTAGGCCGAGATACCAAAGCAACAGGTCAGTCTATCTCTATCACTCATCGATAGTAGCAGAAGAGCAGTGCATGTCCAAGTAATTAGGATTTAGCACTCATGGACGCATAAAAACCATGGCAAATGATCTGAGATCAAATCAATCGAACGGTTGGAAATACGCGTGTCACCCCAAAATCAGTCACAGCTCATCATCACTCGCTACTCAACATTCGTGGCCACTACCCAAATAAACGAAACGAAACCCTTTTCCTTTCTATACCCTCATTTCCACACCACACCGCGAATAAATATAAACATTTTCAGCACACACCTCTCTCTCTCTCTCTCTCTAGAATCTCTGCGCAAAGATGAGCAAGGGACCAGGACTTTTCACAGATATCGGCAAGAAAGCCAAAGGTAAAAAAAAAAAAATCGTACTCTCATCGCTCACGATTTTTCATTTACTTCTTTGCTTTGATTTTTGATTCAATTTCTTGTATAATTTAATTATTCGCTGTTGCTTGCTTTGTTTGTTTGTTTGTAGATCTTCTAACCAGGGACTTCAACTCCGATCAGAAGTTCACTGTTTCTACCTACAGCGATGCTGGAGTGGTATGTGCTATGGAATCTAGCTCACTCTTTTTTCTTTACTCTCACACACACATTGAGTAGTTAATTAAGGAACTTAGATCGGTAATTAGGGTAGGGTTTTTGAAGATTTGAAGTGCATTTCCACTGTTTGTTTGTTTGATTACACAAATTTATTAAAATTTTTATGTAACGATATTGCCAATACTTGGATGCGAAACCAAACCAAATGAGCTGATATATCCACTGTTGTTTCTAGATGACAAATTCTAGTTTTTTTATTTTTTATTTTTTTTATTATTTAATTTGTCAACGTTTGCTGAGTTAATGAACATTTTGCAAATTGTTACGTTCGAAATTAGGCGGCATTCAATTGCTATACTTTTAGGTTTGTAAAGTTGTTTATTGGTGGGATTTTGATTCAGTGCCTTAGATATTGTTCATTTTAAGCCCTTTGACCTAGCAAGCCAAGAGCCTTGTAGTTGTAGCTCAACTAGCACCTGCTGGTGCTTCCAATGGAGACGTCAAGGATTCAAATCCCCTTCCCCCATTATAACTATCGAATTATCAAAATGGTCCTTGGCCTAGGATTTTTCTTCTTTGATTTGTTAAGTTACATGGACACCCAGTTTGTATTGAAGTCACTCTCCATCTAGTAATGACAAGAAAAAGGAGGTGCTCTTTGAGCTAGATCTTTTCGTCGATGTTTTAACTTAAAATGTGGAGCTAGCATAGAATGGTGAAACGGGATGTTGTTTTGTGCCAACAGAGACTAAAAGAATGTCGTTTTCAAAATAGATTTGGGGTATTGATCACCTTTTAAGTAGTGTGTGACTGGTACCTTACAGTGAGTTTGCCTGACTGCTTCACGAACCTTCATCAAGTCTGATTTAATATTTTTAATTTAAGTTTAGAACTGTCCGTGTATTAAAAAAGTTCGAAATTAATATAAAATCAAGTTGACTTGGCTTGAGTTGTTTTGGTCATTTGTTATTATTTTAGGTTACTCTTATCTATAGCATGGTATTTCAACTGTACTGCTATTTCTTTTAACACCCCCTTGTGCAGTAAGGAGAACTTGTTGCCAGTTTGGATGGAGGGGGAGTAGAGGGGAGTTGGCAAGAAATTGGCCATTAGATCTAGTGTAAGAAAAGGGTTTTAGAAGAAATTTCAACAACAAATAAGATTTCAGGCATAGAAAAAGATAATAGGATTGGAGTAGGAACAATCAAATATCAATTTCTAGGCTCAAAGAGCTCAAGAAATATCAAATCTGAATTTTCACGAAATAGGTAAGAAAAGGCTGCCTACAATGACTCATAAGAGGCTGTTTATAATAGCCACTAATAACCCTAGAATCCTGGAGACCTTTGCCTTATAACAATTAAATCTTAATCATCTAACTTCATTAAAAGTCACATGCTAGTTACATGATCTTTTAAAATGCTTATATAAATAGAAGGCAATGGACAAAGGGGCCTTTTTTCTTTGTTGGGCTCAAATTCTCCTGCATCAACCCCTCCCCACAAGAAAGCACACTGCTAAATTATTTTTGCAAGAGTTTTGATAGTATAGTAGGGAGCACAGAAGCTCTTTTCTTCCCTCTCTTCTTTTTTATTTGGGGGGAGGGGTTGATTTACACTCGGATAGTAAACCTATTTTTTTTAATATGCACATATCTGAATACATTGGTTGTTTTTGTCTTACTAAAAGCTCCTCTATGTCTTTAAAGGGCAGCTGCTAGGCTAGGAATCCTATGTTTCTTTTTTCTTTTTTTAATTGCTAAAGTGCACGGTCACCCCGTGGGTCTTGAACCTATGACCGTGCTCTCCATCCCATATGAATGGAGGAGGAAGAGTGATATGAACTGAGCTCATTGGCCTAGCAGTCCTATGCTTCTGTGACATTATGCAGGTTGACCTGTTGGTTTCTTAAGCAGCTAATTCTGTCAATGCACCTCCAATCATTAACAGATAAATTTAAATTTCTGGGTACCTGTCATACTTGATTTGGGAATGTTGATTGGTGTTGATGCCATAGTTATTCCTTCTATGAGGGCTGCTTGTCTCGTGATTTGTGAATTTATTTCTCATTGGGGAGAAACAATATCAACTGTTCTTTTTTGTTTATTCTTTTCTTTATCTTTCTCTTTTCCAGGCACTTACATCAACAGCAGTGAAGAAAGGAGGATTCTCAACTGGGGATGTGGCAGCACAGTACAAGTACAAGAACGCAGTTTTTGATGTCAAAGTTGATACAGAAACTAATGTGGGTTGCTTTGTTGTTTGAAAATGTTAGAACAGTAAATTTACGTGGTCAGTTAAAAATCTTGCGTTGTTCATTCTGTTTTTTTTGGCAGATCTCAACAACCATTACATTCACTGAAATCCTCCCATCCACAAAGACAATTGCTTCATTTAAAGTGCCTGATTATAACTCTGGCAAGGTACAAATTTTGGCTTCTTTTATGCTGGAAAACTCTCAAAATGATCATTGTTGCCTTAATATCTGTATTTTTACTCAAAATTTTTTTTTCCTCTGGCAGTTGGAGGTGCAATACTTCCATGACCATGCTACCTTGACAACAGCCGTTGGTTTTAACCAATCCCCTGCCATTGATGTTTCGGCCACCATTGGTACCCCAAGCATTGCTTTTGGTGCAGAGGCGGGTTATGATACTACAACTGGTAATTTTACGAAATACACTGCTGGCCTTAGTGTGGCAAAACCAGAATCATCTGCTTCAATAATCTTGTAAGATTCGATACTCTTACGCACAAACAACTTTTTTGATTCACTGTTATCTTAATTATATTGAACTTTAGGAATTTATTCATTATAGTACTTAGTTGCTCTTTCTCTCTCTCTCTCTCTCTCTCTCAGGGGTGACAAGGGGGACAGTATAAAAGCATCATATGTGCATCACTTGGATCAGTTTAAGAAGAGTGCTGCTGTTGGAGAGATCACTAGAAAGTTCTCTACTAATGAGAACACTTTCACAGTTGGAGGGTCATATGCGATTGATAGCCTGACGGTGGTGAAAGCAAAGCTCAACAACCATGGGAAGCTAGGGGCTCTCCTGCAGCATGAGGTCATACCCAAGTCAGTGCTGACAGTCTCTGGGGAGGTTGACACCAAGGCCTTGGACAAAAATCCCAAGTTTGGATTGGCCATTGCTCTTAGGCCTTGAAGGGTTTACTGCTGTTGGATGATACAACATTGGAATTTACAACTTCTATTCAATTTTTTGGGTGGCGCATGAATTGGAGCGCATAATAATGAGTTCCACAGATGTACTTGATTCAGATTCGCAGACTGTGGATCAATTGTTTTGATACTTGAGGTCTTCCATTGTCATCACTCATCTGTTTCAAAGTATTTTTTTCTTAATCTTTTTATGCTTTCCCGTTGTAGGCATTTTGATGTTTGCACATGTTATATTTTGTTAGTCCTTAAATCAGGAGTTCTACGTAATTCATATGCTTTTTGAGGGTCACTTTCCAGAAATGTTTTAGGCATCGGTCATTTTCTCCCCGATCTGGGGGGTTGCAAAGTGGTGATAGTGCTTTATGGTATATTGGAGTCCTGGTTTTGAAGAACATGTTTTCCTGCTTTATGTTGATGAATCTGTCTATACTTTTTTCTATAGACCTTATGTTGGTTGTATACAACTTTGATGATAATCTAACATTTCTGTTAGATGGTGATCTGACTTGTGCGGACTTAGGACTGGCCTCAGAAGACGTCGCCAGGAGGAATCTCTATGATTTAGTAAATGGGAGCCTAATCCAAGTTTGAGAAACGACTGACATGTCTCAAAATGCTGAGCTCTTAATCTAATAAACTAGGTAATCCTTCCAAAATCGAGGAACAAAAGGCTTCGGAACATTACTCGTGAATCAACCATAAAACAACCTGAACAAGCGATTGGGTGATCCTTCCAAAATCGAGGAACAAAAGGCTTCGGAACATTACTCGTGAATCAACCATAAAACAACCTGAACAAGCGATTGGGTGAGCGTGTGTATGTAATGGAACCGTCAAATGCAGCGAAGCGTGCTACGGAAAATTTGCATTCCATTTGTTTCAAAAACAGAAAACAAGACAAAAGAGGCAACGCTTTTGCCTTTCAAGAAGTTGAAAATGTTTTGTTATTCCCTTTTGCCATTTATCCTTCCGTTCATTTGTGAGTCATCACTGGTTCACCACAATCACCAGCTCCACTATTACCTCGATCGTTACACCACCACCATTGCCACCACACTATATTTTACACCTCCACCGACTTCGTCACCACCACCCCAACCTCCATGCTTATATAAAATATCAATGATTTTACACGCTAGCCAAACAACAGAGTGTTTTTGGATAATTTTTAGATTCAACCAAAGGAAAACAGTAGTTTTTTCGGGAAAATACTTTCTACAATTTTCTACTTAAACAATAAGAGTTTTAAGTTACTAAAGCTATTTAGACGTAAGAGGTGCACTCTCAAAAACTTTTCCTGATGAGATTTTGAACCGATTCCATTAAAGGAAGGAGATTGGAAATTTATTCAAGAAATTTAGTTAAGATGAAGCTATCAAAATCTGTAGAGAAGGTGGTGAATAAACTAGGCGATGATGAATCTTAATAAACACGCATTAACCATAAAAAAAAAAATAATAATAATAATATAAAAAAAAAAAAAAAAAAAAAAAAAGGAATCTTAACAAACATGCCTACATATCCAAATTATTGGGATTCACTGGATTGTCGTACGTCAATACGAAATGAGGAGTCATGGCACCGCTAGGAATAGGAAACATTGCATATGTCCAGTGCAGTAACATACTTAACCAAAAACTTAGCTGTACGTTAGACAATACGGGAATAGGAAATATAGCATGCGAATACTCGATGGGGGCGTCAAAGACTAAAAAATAAGATTTCACATTTGGATCTCTTTCCAAAATACGTGCCTAGAAACATCGGCTTACTCGGGCATTTGATAGAAGTAAATTATCACAGTGGGCTCTGAAACCATTTAAACCATTTATTCTATACCGACTGTGACATTTTGGAAAATACAGAAGGGCGCCACGCCAAATTCAGTCGTAGCAAAGTAACGAGACCTACAGCTCAAATTATTTTGAAAATATTCCATAGCTCAAGCTATCAAATCTAAAAAACCGACCACGTAGACGTTTACATGTGTTTTATCAAACGAGCAATCAAAACAAGACATAGTTATCAATCGCTTAAGTTGGCAACCTTGAAATGTTTCAACTTTCAAGTAAAATATACATCTATTTTCCCTTTGACAGGAAGAGGTACATATCAACATACTATTACCCGTGGGAGATCAATTGATGAAAACATGTCGACAGGGCTATTAGATTTGCAAACAGAGACCATAAACAAATCACAACCATGATGTACGTTTTATTTTATCAGGAATGGTTAAATACTTAAATCATCATCACAAACTACCTTTAATAAGTATGAACACCAAAAACACCAAAATCTTGAAATGCAAAAGCATTTAACTCCTAAGACACCACAAGTTTCCCAAACTCAAAGAGCCCGCATCAAACCATAGGGTACAAAAGCTTAAAGACAGTGCAATTTCATCAACCCCATGCAAAGCCAAGATACTTGTGTTTAATAAACCCCTTCATTCATCTAGCTAAATCTCACATCTACCAACTTCACATCTTAACAAACATTGATAGAAAAGCTACCACCAAAACTTATGTAGATCAAGAGAAGCTCAACCTCACAACCTACCTCTCCACACCCAAAATAAACTCCCTAACGTCAATGCGCACCAAAGCCCAACCAAAGCCAAGATGCAGTTAAGATACAAGAACCTAATGAAAATTCTGCACATAAAGACTTAACTATGCAATAGCATAAAGACTTAAACTATACCAATGTCACTGTGCACCATAGCCCTGATGTGTTTTTGCATAACAATTCACCTCCCAAGAATAAATGCTATATAATTATAAAAATTCTTCCCACTCCCACTAAGAGACCATAAGTGCCAATATGTGATTATTAAAAAAAATATTGATAAATTTATCCACAAAACAGAACACCGTATTAACAATAATATATATGCCTAGCTCATATGCTTTCAATCTTTTTAACACTGCTTACCATAATCAACTTAGTATTACTTCAATGGTATTCCCAGCAATCTTTCAGAACTAAACACAAGCTATGAAGATGAATTCTTGAGCTCTACTCTAATAGTTCTAAACTAATAAAAACAGAACAAGAAACTTAACCTAGTTATGCTCAGCACCAGAAAACTATCAATTACAAAACTAAATTCAAATTTATAAGACCCACTGGTCGCCATAGATTTTTTAGTTAAAACTCGAAATTCTTTCACACATCACTAGCACCAAATAAACAAAAAGCCATTGGAAACTCAGTAACCACTTATATAAACCCTATCAAATTTCAATGCACATTAATAAACCCAATAAAATTACAACATTCATCACATTATTAACTTAAAAAACCAACTATTAATATTATCATCAAATAAAAACAAAAGCACAAAGAACCACACAATCACAATATTAAGTAACCCAAATGAGAATTATAACCAGAATATTCAGAATAAACGCATTGATTAAACAAAATCCGTGGTCTTTAAGAGCCAGACACATCACATAAGACCCTCAAAATCCATAAAACATTAAACCAAGATAAGCTTTCTCTTAGTACCACCACAGACAAAACAACCTAATAAAAAAAACACTATTACTCAACAAAAAACAGATCTATAATAATCCCATAACCAAAACCTTAGTTTTAATCAACGTTCTGCATGACATCCTCTGCAGTGAACTTGGTACCCTTTTCCTTGTCGGCGGCGGCGCGACCCTTTGCCTTGCGGTCGAGAAGAGACTTACGGTCCTTGTCGAGGCGGAGCTTGGTGATGACAACCTTGGAGGGGTTGATTCCGACGTTGACCGTCGACCCGTTGACCTTCTCGCGGGTGATCCGCTCGATGTGGATGACCCATTTGCGACGGTACACCTGGACAACCTTGCCCTCGCGGCCCTTGTAGGTCCCGCGCACGACCTGGACCTCGTCGTCTTTCCTCACCGGCATGGACCTCACGTTGTGCTTGCTCCTCAGGTCAGTGGACAGAGGCGCGCTCATCAGCACGCGCCTCACGCTCGACGGAGCTGTGAAGTGGGCCTTACGGTTCTTGCGCCGTGAGCTCGTTACTCTTGGGTTGTACTTCATTTTCGCTCTCTCTCTCTCTCTCTCTCACTCTGTGACGAAACCCTAGCTGATGGAAGTGACGGCAACCAAATGGGAGAGTGGAAGAGATTAGGGTTTCTGAGGATTTTATAAGGAAATGATAATGGGTGGAAACGACGGCGTTTTCAGAGGATGGTAAGAGGTAGGGTTTTGTGGGGGGCTTAATTAGGGTTTTTATGGTTCTGGGTCTAGCCCATTTCTTAAAACTATTGGGTTTTCTAACTTTTATTTCCAAAAAAATATATATATTGGGCTGCTCAGGCTCAAATAAATATTGGGCCAGTTTTTTTAAACGAATTTATTAGAGTCTCACTTGCCCACAATATCAGGGACCCGGTTGGATTTACAATTTTATTATTTATTTTTTATAATCAATATTTGTTCAAGCTAGTTCAGTTGGTAAATTAGTTTATAAAGTGTAAATTATTTCCTTACTTAAGGTTCAACTCGACGTGAGTATGTGACAAATAATTTATAATAATATTATTATTATTAGGTTGTAACTTGTACTTTTGATTTTTATTTAGGAGAGTGAAGCAATGTGATCGTTTAAATTGATATATAATGCAAAATTATACAATAATTAAAAAATAATTTGAATTCAAATTAAAATTTAATTATGCTTGACTTTGATATAAACTTTTTTTTTTCTTTTTTTTTGAGAATCAACCTCGATATAAACTAAAATATATGATTTGTTGATTGAGCTGCCCAAATTTCTGCTAAAAAATTAGTGGGATTATAAAGGAGGCTTTTCCTACACTATAGCTCTGTTTGGATAGTGTCTCTCACGTTCTCGTTTTGCATTTTTTTTTTTTTACACCAGTGCTTGGTCCCATGAACAGTGCATCAAAGCATATGAACAGTAACCACAAAGTGAACAGTAAATTTATTATTATTATTTTATTATTTTCAGTTTCTAGCAAAATAAATTGTATCTAAATGGACGCTATGTCACCAAATAAGGGATGCCAAAATGGGCTTATCTTTTTTCTTTTGCAAGAAATGGGCAAGGCAATCACCATTATTTTGTAAGAAAGGTATTTCCTATACCATGTAGTGCACTATGCTTTCTATCCCCTTTTTTTTTACGGTAAGTTTTGAGAACCTAAATTGAGCACCATCATCAATTATTAAAAAGTAAACACATGACCATTGTTTTAACTTTTAAGTAACAGTGTATTCGAATGAACTTACTTTTATTTTTATTTATTTAAAAAAATAAGTTACACAAAAATATAGCCATACCTAAAAACATATAGAATTTTTTTTTTAATAAAAAAGTTGTACATTAGTGAAAAAAGTAAAACAGATCATAAACGGTCAAGTCATGTTTTGTGGTCTGAAGATTTCCTAACAAGCGATTAAAAATTTGCCAGTCCCAACCTGATTTTCCAAATCACTTTAACCAAGAGAATTTCACTCAAAAAATTAAAAAAAGAAAAAAAATTGTAAAAAGTAAGGTTATTAATGGAGGAGTTAAGGCTAGCATTTATGAGTCATCACATGCATACCATTAATATCCCACCAATTTATAAGCTACAGGGAATTTCTCACCTTCCTAAGAACCCTAGTGGCAATAACAAATTAACAACAACATTTCAAAATAGTATTTTAGAATACTTCTCTCTGTCTGTGTGTCAAGGAAGAGAAGCTAAGATGGCAATGAAAGCTTGGAGAAATCTAGGTGTGGTAGATACCATATATGAAGAAAAAGAATATGATTTCTCCTCTGCCTCCCCTTCTCTTTCCCCAACCATGTCTTCTCCTCCCACACCTCTGCATACTAGAGTAGCAGCATGGTAAAATGTTTTCCCTTCTTTTCCTATTTATATATATATTTATTTGTTTTGAGTATATTATCATATCAATTTCAATGTTCCAGAAAATCTCAACTACTTGATATTTTAATGAATTATGTTAAATGTTAGGTCTTTGGCAAGGAGGCAGAAGACAGACATCATGATATGTGTTCATGGAAGTTATTTTCATCTGCACAAGGTTAGTTGATTCATCACTCTCTTATGTGTTGCTCGATCTACCTTTCTTGTTGAATTGATATGGCTTATATATGAAGTTTTTTTTTTTTTTTTTTTAAGATGTTATTTTTAAAAGGGAGGGTGATCCGGGTTATATTATCACTTTGAAAATGTAAATGAGACTAGACTAAGCTTGGGGATACTGAATATGGGTGACAACCGACAATGGATGATGAAGAAATGGTCAAAAAATGTTTGAGTAAATATATAGTGAAGGTTACAAAAAATTAGTTCAACAAGTATATCAGTTTGATTAATTTCTTCTTTGACAAAATGTACATGAGGTTTTGCCAGAGTGAGCAAATTACATTTGGGAATGCAGAAAGCAATTAGATCATATCATTTTTTTTTTTTTTTTAATTTCCTCACTTGGCTTAAAAAAAAAAAAATAAAGGGGGCGGGGAGAATGTAGGGGTGTTTGGTCGTAGTAATTATCTTATTTTTTTTGTGGATTTGCCGCACCTATAGAACAAACACAAGAGATACTGCCTTGTTTGGTGGGCCATAAGAAATAAACAAATTTGTCTACAAGTGGGTAGGAAATATTTCTCTCAACAACGAAGAATTTTTTGGGCCCGTGCGCAGTAAATTACTCCTAATTTTTTTTTTCCATTGCAAATAGAAAAGAACTGAAGTTATTAAAAAAGAAAAAACTTTGTGAAAGGGCATACGTTACTTATGAATTATTACAAGATAAAGAAGTGACATAAGAATGTCTTTAAAGATAGTATTCCGTTTTGCCATGAATTAAAAATTTAATGGCAAATGTGCTTTGATATAGAAGAAAGGTAACTGCTCATCAGAGGATTTTAGCGTAATTCACTTCTCTTGCACAAGACAAATGATAACAATGTACTTATCAAGGACACAGCTTGTATTTAGTGCAGTATACATTAGAATTTGGATAAATTTTAATGTGACCAATTCATTGATGTTGGGAGACACTTATCCGAATTCTAACATATCTAATGCATTGATGCTTTGGACACAAGCTTTTAACTTTTTTTTTTTTTTTTTTTGACAGATTAACTTTTTTTTATTATTATTGAACTTACATTTTAACCAAAATAACACAATGAAAGTAATTTTATTTACCTGAATTCAGTGTAAAAATAAAAAATACACTAACTATTCCTAAGTCCTAAGGAGGGACTGTTGCAATTAATGTGAAGTGAAAATTCAGAAAAAACAGTGTTCAGTGGTCACTTATCATGTATTGGATTAATGTGTATCTCATTTTTGGTCCTAGGATGCCCTGACATCAAGAAGCTCATATTTAAAGCGGGAATTCGAAATAACGGAAATCTCGGAGTTATCACTCTCTCCACCGTTGAACATAACGGCCGAAACGTTCTCTCTTGTAGCCGATTTCTGCTACGGGACCCACATCCTCATAACGCCGTTCAACGTCGCGGCTCTCAGAACGGCTGCAGAGTTACTAGAGATGACGGAGCTTAACGGCGAAGGCGAGGAGAACCTGTTGCAGATAACGGAAAACTATTTCCGTCGAATTATCACCGTTAACAGAGAGTACGCGTCTACAGTTTTCCGTTCGTGCCTGTCTCTGCTTCCCGAGGCCGAAACGACGGCGTATCTAGTGAGCAGATGCGTTGAAGCGTTGAGTTCGGTGGATGACGGTGACGGCAAAGTTGCTTGTTTTGATGACGTCATTGCAATGGCTCCCGAGGATTTTCAAATAGTCGCCGAGTCCATGCACCGTCGGTTAACGTCCCACGATGTTCTTTATAGGACCGTTGATCTTTATTTCAAGGTTAGTTATTGAAGCATCAGTGCATCACTACGTTTTTTTTTTTTTTTTTTTTTGAGTAACTTTGTGTCTTAATTTAGACAATTAATTGGGATATAGACGTCTCTCCATTTCATTGATTTCGAAAACAAACGGACAGATTATTGTCCATTTAATATCAAGATTTAATTTTTATAAAATTAATAGTTATGGTAGTATATATCATTTAAAGTTATTTACTCTTCTTAATTTTTTATTTGATTAAAAGATAGAATAGTATTCTTAAATTGGTATAATGTAATTTTAAGAGACATGAATCATGATACTATATGGACTCTATTATTAATGAAAACCAAGTAATGACTTTGAAATGAATATGATCCATTTCTTTTAATATGAAAATCCTGGCCCTAAATCAAAAGGAAAATTATCACCTTCTAGGATTTATAAGTGATAAAAAAATTATACAAAAAAACTTATATGCCTTCAAACTTCTTGAAATGATCATCTTTATTTGAAATGGTAGCCAAACAAAAAATAATTAGGGTGTACATTCCATATTTTTCAATGCAAAACAACTCAATGACTATATTGTACAAATTCTTTTTCTTCAATTCATTTTACTATATTACGGGTATAAGTTGTTGAAAAATTGTATTTTGAGTTTAAAACGAGAGTTTGTAACAAAAATTAAGAAAAGTTATAATTGCAAAACAGAGTTTTAAGTTTTAAAAATATTCTTTTTTAAATCTCCCAAAACGCCTAACTAAACAGACTGTATATTGATTTGTAACCTTCTTTTCTTTGTTACGTAGTTGAATAATTTTGAATTCTTTCTTAATTATACACCAGGCATACAGTGGCAAGATAACGGAGGAGCAGAAAACCCATATATGTAGTTCTATTGATTGTAACAGCCTTTCCCCTCAACTCCTCTTAGAGGCAGTACAAAACCCTACAATGCCATTAAGATTCATAGTTCGAGCCATGTTGGTGGAGCAGCTCAACACTCGCCGCTCCGTTTTCACTGTCCCTGCAGAAAGTAGCCAACCTCGCAGGCAACAAAGCAAAGACCCTGTAACCCTACGCGCTATACTTCAACGAGAGGCAGCTCTACACCAATCAGCTCATCTCAAAGCCGCAATGGACGCCACAAGCTCCCGCATCCAAAGCCTAGAGAAAGAACTAAATGTCATGAAGAAGCTGTTGGATGAGTCTGAGAAACAGCAGAGAAGCATAATGGTGTCAGCTCGGTCTGCGAGTTTCCATAACTGTAGTTTAGAGAATAAGATAGAAAGAGGTGACATAGGATCGGCTTCTTCGGGGAGCTTCCGGTTTTATACAAGAGGAGAAAAATTAGAAGGAGGGTCTTCGTCCTTAGGGTTGGAGGGGTCGTTTACTAATGAGACTCCAAGAATAAGAAAGAATATTCGACAGAGATTGATGAAGGGTTTAAAGAGTGCATTTCGAGTATCAAAATCACCCTCCAAGAATGGGGTTGAGAGCAAAAAATCAAGCCGAATGGAGCAAAATCGAGTAGGAGATGAAGATGACAATGTGATTGTTATCATAAACAAGGAGAACTTGCTTTCACATTGAAATCTTGGCTCTGTAGTGTAGCTAACAATTCTCTTCTTCTTTTTCTCCTTTGCAGTTTAATTTGAATTTTCTTTTTACCAAATAGAAGAAGGGATTCAAATTTAAGTTATTCTCAATGCTAGATAGTACCATTGTGCCACGAGACCCATTTTAGTTTAATTTGATTTAATATGTGTAGGTAGACACTTTTATGTTTTTTCTTCTGGAAATTTGAGAAAAGCTATAGGCCCATAGTACCAATTCTGGGGCTTACCATGCTCAGCTTCCAATGTCACGCCTTTTGTCTTCTTTACTTGCTTTGTTTTCGACCCATCTTCGCCATTGAATCTCATTGTAGAAAAATTATAAGCTCTTTATGGTGAATAAGTAATATGATCTACTATTTTAGTAAAAGACTCTCACTTGTTTAAAATTGTGAAATTTTAAATAAAAATTAAATACTGACTTAGCAATTTTAAATATGTGAGAGTCTTTTATTGGAATGGCGAACAAATGACGTGGTCTACCATGAGGACTGTATAATTTCTTCTCATTATGGTCACCCAAGGAAAAAAATTCTCCATTTAAAATTGATTCATTTTATAATTTAAATTAGATACTACTATCTAAAAATGTATATATTGTCACATAATTTAAAATTTTAATAATGTGACTTTATACATAACCCTATTAATTAAATCCTAAAAATAAGATCTCAATAATTTTGTAAAAATGGTTTTCAAATTTCTTGAACTGTTGTGGTACAAAGTTGGAATAGTGATTGTGTGATGGCCAAAAAGTCTAGGGCCGCATCTTTTGGCACACGTACACTTTAATTAGCAAATACGTGTAAAAGTGATGTAATATATTCAATTACTATTTTTTTTTATAGGATTCAATTACTAGTTTATATGGAAGTAAGTTGTTTTAAAATGTGTGCCAAAAGGTGCCTCTTATAAGCACTTGATTTAAATTACAATGAATATTATATATATATATATATATATATATATATATATATATATATATATATATATATATATATATGTATGGATACAAAAATTAGGTTGTCTAAATCCACTTAGAACAGTGAAGTTTGTGCAGTCCAATTAGGCCCAAATTAATAGATATTTGTAAGAGAGTAGGTTAAAACAAAGGAGAGGGAGATTAGCCCGAAGACAATAACAGGGCAAGAATGATTGAAGATCAGAGTTTATGTATATATGAGGCTTATTACAAGCTTGCCCGATGAGGCAATTCTTACACAGAATGGTACACTGTTCACTTTCTTTCTTTTAATGTTCTTGTTCTAATTTCTTTCATTCGAGTATTCTTTTTGGATCCCCCTTTTTTTGGAAGCTCCATCTCTCTTATATACTCCCCAGCTTGTTGCATCTTGACCTTTCATTTACCATCTTCCAGATTCTCCTTTGGACACTTGTCCTCTTAAAATTTAAGTAAAGATGATAGAAGGAGCTGCTTAGCTGTGAATTCCACTGTTCAAGTCATTTCCTCATTAATGCGGCTGATAAAGTTGTTGCCAGTTATTCAATGTGGAGGAATTAGATGAACTTTCACTGGAAGCTTCCTTGAACCACTTTGACCCTCAATCTAAACACTATTCCCTCCATTCGAACTTCTAGGAGGTATTTTGTCTCTTCTCCTCCTATTCTCGGGTAGACCCTCTCCTCGGACTTCGAGTGCTCCTCTAGTGAGAGCTACGCCTTATTGCATCATTCCTCAGTTCTCGGGTGCCCATAATATATATATATATATATATTTTTTAAGTTGTGACTAAGATTGTAATAATTAAGCATCAATACATTTGGACTTTTAGAGCAATTGCATTAGTGTGTTCAAAATTATTATAAAAATAAAATAAAATAAAATAAACAATAAGTTTTACAGATTTTTGCTCAAAAATAACCCACATCAATGGGTTTATAACACTGTATGTATACAATATTGTCATAGTAACCGTGCATATTTACACGATTACTATAACTTTCTATCCGATGTCTTTAATATTTTTTTTTTCTCTCATCTCTCACCCTTGTCAGATGACCTTTCTTCCCCTACACTCTCTTGATCTCTTCAATGTCTAGAAAAAGGAAAAGAATAGGAAGAAGAACAAGAAAGAAGACCACTGCAACCAACCAACCACCCACCCCACCACCACCACCCAAAACAAAACCAAACAAAAAACCTAAGGAAAAACCCATTTGGAATCATCATCGGTTTCCTTAGACAAAAGCAAAATCACCACTATTTGGAACCAACACCAGTTTTCTTAGCACTATTCGAGTCTTCTTGTCGCCTCTTGCCGCATTTCCTAGCCAATTCGAACACCTAGTGAATTCCACATAAACTTTAGATCAATAACAAGAAGTAAATTTAACGAAGTATAACAAAAAGAGAGATCTGATTTTCAAGTGCTTATCTATGGAGGGTTGGGTAGAGGGATCTAATTTTCAGATTTGAGCCATGGAAGTTGATTGGAGAAATTTTGAGATTTTTCAGGTTTGAGAGAGAGAGCGTCTGTTCAGAAATAAGAGAGAGAGAGAGAGAGAGTTCTAACGTGTGGGGTAGGGAAAGAATAAATGTAAAATAAAAAAATTATTATTTAAAGGAAATAGAGTGTATAATAAATGATCTGATGTAGATGTTTTCGTAAAATGATCGTTTAAAATAGAAAAAATAAGCTTTTATTGTAAAATAGAGGGACTAATGTTATTGCTGTTATATCATCAAGAGGGCAAAGGATAATTAGACCTTGCTGATATTGAATAATTTTTTTTTTTTTTTTTTTATACAAGATAGAATTCTACTATAGCCTAATCTAAGTGTATATGTGTGTGAAGCTTCCTCATGGAGATTTAAATTCCAGCCCTTATCCCCCACACTTCCCAAGCATTTATACTTGTGGAGTGACCATCGTACCAAGAGTGTGCGGTGATCTGAATAATTTTTCTTTACTCTCAATTTAAATGGGACAGTAATTTAAGGAAATAGAATTCATAATAAAGATCACATAATCATCCGCAATATATTCCAATTGATTCAAACAAGATTTGTGTATTGATGTGACAAGGTACCAAACTGGTACAAAATCATTTGAAGTGATGTATAACTCTTACTTTATAAAAGCAGTGCTAAATGTAATCATTATCGATTGATAAATAAACATCTCTTTTTAATATGCAAGGCCAATTTATTTTTGCATTCTTTGTAACAAATATTGCGTAGTGTGACTCTCGTGTTACACCTGACATATAAATAATTGTTTCAGAAAAAAAGAAAAAGACATAACTAATTGTTTGATGGTTTTGTCTTATAGTTGTTATAAAATTATTTCTAAAAAGAACTTGAATATAAAAACTTTTATGGATACCGACTCCAAGCCCATCCTAAAAAATTATTGATATTGAACGTTTAATTAAAATAGGTTTCCAAGAGTCTGGAGTTTAATTGATTGACATCTTTGTGTTTCTAACAGAAGGGATAATTATATTTTACCACCTTAAACTATATATACCTCAAATTACACTTTACAACTTAAATTTTTAGAATACACAGTTAACACTCTAAATTGTGATCGGTGTTACAATTTGCATCCTACCATTAATTTTGCCATTATCTTAGATGAAAAACCAAAGTATAGGGTGTAAAGTGTAATTAGAAGTAAGGTTGTGTTAACGGGTATCGCGAGGCGCCCGTAAACAACTTTTTTGAAATTTTCCTAACAATTTTTTTTTGTTTTTTTTTTTTTATAGTTTTATCTCATTTTTTTAGCTCTATAAGTACCGATTGACGTCTTTTTTTACTTTTTTTTTTTTTTTTTTTGTCTCTTTTGCACATTAACAAGCACTGGTCGGTGCTTATTAACATTTCTCTTGGAAGTATAGTTTATGGTAATAAAATGTAATTTCTCATTTCTTTTTAAGGGTTTGAGAAGAAGGGCAATTGAATTTTTTCATGTAATGTCATCCAAGATAATGACAGAATTAACAGCGGAGTACAAAGTGTAACATGAATTATTATTTGGGGCGCTAACCGTATATTCTGAAATTTTAAGGTGTAAAATGTAATTTCCTCCTAACAGAAATATTTAAGGTATAAATCTCCTCCCCTATTATAACTATTTCAATATAAAAAACTATTATAACTATTGCAATATAAAAAATATAAAATGAGACATTCCATAGGCTAGACAAGATGGCTTTGAGATGCTGTAGGTAGTAGCAACTTGTATTGACCTTTGTGGTGCATGGCATACATTAGTTGGTGGCTTGAAGGCTTAGTGGAGGCACAATGTTGATGGTGGTTTGTAACCTTGGCATGCCACGTTGCAGGTTGAGATATGTGTTGAATGTGGTGGTTTGTATCCTTGGATTTTTTTTTTTTTTTTTCTAATTCCATATTTGGATTTTTGAGTAGCGATAGTAGTTTGTGTAGCTGTGCTTACATTTGATGGGTGTTGAGAAATATGAGATTTAAATACATACCTATATATATATATATATATATAAATAAAAACTGAAAAATGATTTTTATTGCATTTTCAGGTATGCAACCAACAGTAAAATAAAAATATTTATTGAGCGAAAAATATTTTCTATTTAAAAACATTTTACTGTGAAACAAACAAAGCGTTAGGCTTAGGGGTGTGCAACCAACCTGTTGATTTGCCAAAACCGACCCAACCTCAGTTTTTAGGGATTTTTGGGTTGGGTTGCCAATTTTCTTTTTTGTATTGGTTGGGTTGGGTTCAGGAAAGGAGATTCATAAATCTACCTAAACTAACGATACCCACTTATATTTAATATATATTTAAAACATAAATTCTATTTTTTGTAATTACCTTTTACCCCTCTTCCTAATATAAAACAGAAAATCTAACCTATTTTCTTATTTCAACTCTCAATCACTCACTTCGCTCTCTCCCTATTTAGAATTTTCATAAGATGGCAGGGGCAAAAACATTTGTAATACTACTAATATTCTATTTTGTTTTTCAATTGAGTTGAGATACAAGTATTTGATATCTTACTATTTAAATGTATTTTGAGTTGATTATTTGTGTTGGTTTGATAATTTGTGTATGTTGCTATGCTTAGAATTTTTGGAAGATGGCAGGGCACTTGTTAAACTGCTGGAAACTGCTATTCTAATGCTCTAAGTTTTTTTCTTTTAAATAAAAAAAAAAAAAGCTGTCTAACTCAACATGCATGGGTTGAGTTAGACCTCTGTGATTACTTAGATTGGGTTGAGTTGTTTTCAACTTGATAGGTTCGATGAAAAAACTTTTTAAGCCTATGCATACCCCTAACTAGGCTTATAGCACCCAACCTCTACACCTAACTCATGGATTGAGATCCAGTGGTACAATTTCCCGGGAATTGCATTTGCACTAGGTGCAATTACCCATTTTCTCTGTCACAATTTATTTTATTTTATTTACCAGTTCACTTTGAATGTTTGAGATTGAAATAGATACTTTTTTCCAACTTTCCGCATATGTTACAATACGTACCCGATCTTAATCCCTACCTCAACACCAGGGCCTCCCCTACTAGACCCACCCCAGTCTAGTCACCTAGCAAGTGTTAGAGCATTCTCATCAACAGTTGTAAAAATTTTAACATTTACAATTTCAAAACACTACTTTTACAATTTTAACACCTCATTTTACAATATACCAAACATCAAACATTTTATTTTTTTTACAACTTCATTTAAATATTCTTTCTTTAATATTTTTATTCTTTTTTTTTTAATTTCTCACTCTCCCTTTGTCTCTCTCTCCCACTGTCTCTCCATCTTTCTCAACCCACGGCACAACCCATACCCACAACTAGCCACTACCAGCCACCACCGTAGCCCAGCCTCACCCCAATACCAATAGCCACCACAAAACCCACCACCACCCATACCCAACCAAACCCATGACCCATCAACATCCACGGCCAAAAACCCATCACCAAAACCACACCCATGACCAAACACCACCGCCCACAACCTCAACTCCCAACCACCAAAATCACAAACAAAAATAAACCCAAAATGAAATCACAAACCCAAACCCAAAACCAAACCATAAAACTCATACCCAACCACCATGAACCACCACCGGTCCACCACAAAAAACCATCAAACAAATACCCACCACCACAGGCCCACCACAAACCATACCTATCCAAAACCAAATCACAAAACCACCCAAAACCAAATCACAAACCCACCAAAATATGCCTAAATCGAAACCTAAGGCTTGAGATAACCCAAAACGCCAAATCCATAACCCACACAACCACTACCAAATCTACCATCAAATCACAAACTAAAAAAAAAAACCCGCTGCAATAGAGATCGATTTGGCTTGATGCTCCAGCCTGGGTTTCGTTGGAGAGGGAGGCAAAGACGTCGAGTAGAGGGAGAGAGAAAGAGAGCAGAGAAATAGTTGGAGGTTCAAAGCAAGAATGAGAGACATGGAAGAAAGACAAGGAAATCAGGAAAAAAGAAAAAAAAAAAAAAAGGGCCCCTACCTGAATAAAAAATTAATATAAGTTTTACAATTTGTGAATAGTGTGGTATCAAATTTGAGATTACACTGTTCATCAATGCCAAATATTATGACATTTAAAACACTTGATGAAAGTGGTTTTTTAGAATTTGGTGTGTTAAATGTCAAATATTTGACATTTGACACACTTGATGAGAATGCTCTTAAGAGGCCACACCACCTGACCAGCACATGTTTAAACACAAAGGCAAAAATACAAAATTGACCCTCTAACTTTCACATTTTTTCATTTTAGTCGTCTAACTTTCAGTTTTGTCAATTTAGTTCTCTAACTTTCAATTTTTGTCAATGCAAGATTCCGTTACAACTCAGTTAGTGGTTGCCATTATAACTCCTGAAACAACTCTGTTTTTCATTTTTTTTATTCGGAATTAAAAGAAAATTAAAAAAAATCTGAAAAACTGAAATCAAAACAAAGAAGAAAAAGAAGAAAAAGCCATTCAGAGAGAGAGAGAGAGAGAGAGAGAGTTTTCTAGAGAGAGAAAAAGAGAGACGAGGTAAATTCTAGAAAGAGAAAGTTGGAGAAAGTGAGCAAAAAAATTAAAAAAAAAAAGTAGCTGAAGTTGAATGACAGGTATTGCCTCGCTCCAGACCTTGTGAAATCCTCCTAAGACCTATTACGGCAGTTGCAAAGCGCCGCACTAGCTCTCGTATTTTGTAGTAAAAGCTATTGTCAAAGTGTTTGAAGAAAATTGTGCAGGCATGTATAAATTTCTATCCTATTCAATTTATTTATTATTTTATTGATTTGACTCCAAAAACAATCATTGTTATGACATTTAAAAATGTAATTAAGAGTTTACGTATTAATTAGTAATAACTTTACTATTTTCTGTTTTAAAGTCATGTGATTTAAAATTTGTTTGAAAAATAGTTGATTTGAATGGAGGTTGAAATAGTTCATCGATCATTCTCTATCTTCCAAATGTACGGCACCCAAGAACTCTTCAATCAATCAATCAATACCCAGTACTCTGGAAACTGTCTTCCAATCTTTGCTACAAAACAGAATATAGAAGTAAAAGTTAAGAAACATAAAAGAGAACTATAATGGTGAAGAAAATAATTGAGAGCCAACCGTATCCTTCTTGAGGTGGTATTATATGTTTTGGTTAGATGTACTTACTCTATCACGTGAGAGGGAATCACACGTGCTGCACTTCTCAATGACTGCAGGTGCCTCCTGGAGCAGTTTCAGCATGTCAAGGTCGCCCATGTGTTTAGGGAGGTGAATAGATGCGCCGATAACCTTGCTAAAGTGAGCTGTTCTCTTCTTGAAAATTTTATTGTATTTGATACACTGCCCAATGATAGCTTATGTAATATTTTAAATGCAGATGCTAATGGTTTGTATACTTTAAGACTCTCAGCCAGAACATCACCTTTTATGGCAAGTTAATTTTAATACAGTACCCTCTTAACCAAAAAAAAACACTAAAAGTAAAGTGAGTTTGGTATTTCTTTAGTTTTTTACCTTTTTCTTTTTAAGGTCTTTCACAATTCTCACTGTTTTTTTTTTATCACACATTGATTCAACTTTTAGAAACAACTGAACCTATATAACTCCACGTCTTTTATTTTATTTTTTTATCTATATCTATACTATTATTTAAAGGGCTTTCTCTATTTGAATTTTTTAATTTTTTGTTCAAAAATAACCCTACTCTCCCATGTTTAAGTAGAGACAAAACTCAAGGGCAATCTGGTAAAAATATAACTCTAACTCTCACTAAAATGTTGCCCAAAAAATAGGGTCATTATTCTGTTGATTTTTAAATTGCTTTATTCACTTATTAATTAGATTTTTCTATACTATTATTTAATGGGCTTTCTCTGTTTGGATTCCTCAATTTTTTGTTCAAAAATAACCCTACTCTCCTATGTTTAAGTAGAGATAAAACTCAAGGGCAATCTAGTAAAAATACAACTCTAACTCCTACTAAAACGTTACCTAAAAAATAGGGTCATTATTCTGTTGATTTTTAAATTGCTTTTTTCACTTATTAATTAGATTTTCAAAATAAAAATTATATATAAAAAATAAAGACACAAGTTTTTTTTTTTTTTTTTTTGGCTATAAAATAGTACCACCAAACTCAAAAAAGGCATAAATTTTTTTGAGGCTAGTTAATATTTAAGAAGTTTCTCTTATTTGGAATCATCATTTTTGTAGTTCAAAAATACCGCTACACTTAAACAAAATTGAAGGACAATCCAGTAAAATTACATTTCTAACTTTCAAACTACCCCACTATAGAATAACTCCCACTCCTTTTTTTTGGGTTAAATAACTTCCCACTCCAACTAATTACAGAAATTTAATTTTATCAACAAAATACAAAAATTCAAATTTGCTAAAATTACTCTACATCCAATCAAAATACGATTACTCTTTTATCAAAAAATATATATATATATGGTCACCCTCTTCTTCTTTTTCTTTTTTTGGTTAAATAACTTCCCACTCCAACCAATTACAAAAATTCAATTTTATCAACAAAATACAAAAATTCAAATTTGCTAACATTACTCTATGTCCGATCAAAATACGATTACTCTTTTATCAAAAAAAAAAAAAATTTTGATCGTAGTAGCACACTCTGTAGAAGCGCGTGGGAATGACAACACTCCCCATAATTAACCATTTATGTAGTAGACATATTGAGTATTGAAAAAAGTGACTGCGTCTAAATGGAGACGGCTATCAAGAATTGACTATTTCATAATTTTTTATCACAATTTTAATACAATTTTAAGTGTGGGTGATTGTTTATCACTTATACGTATATTTTTTACTTTTTCTTCACTCTATGTCCTTGTTAAATTTGTGGTAAAGAAGTTGGTTAATAAATTATTGTATTAGATTTTTTTTAGGGTCCAATTAATGTATACTGTTTTAAAACCCTTTTTATTGAAAATTGAAAAATTATATTAGTAAAACCCTTTGTTTAATGGAGATGGGTAATTCTGGTGCCACTACCCTCTCCACAACTTTTTGCACAACCTTCACATGTGGCAAGCCACCTCATCAGCTTGGGCCCACCAACATACCACACCACTTATAGTTGGAGCGCCAAAACAAATCCCACAGTAAATATTAGTCCTTTAGTCTTCTTCTCCCTCCCTCCCAAAACCCATACGTGAAAAGCTTGAGTGCCAAAACAAGTTACAGCTGCTGGAGTACTGGAACTACGATGCGAAAATGAAAAACTCATTCCGGAAAACACCTTCCTACACCAGAAAATAAAAACCCAACCTTGAAAAACATTACCTCTTCACCGAAAAACCAAAACCCACTGTTCTCCAAACCCGCAAAAACCATTGTTCGTATCAGCTCCATCTATTGTGGAAAAAAAAAATTCTCTTCCAAAACTCAGAGTTGATCACCATCTGCCATCCAAGGAGGTGATTTTTAATTCCACTTTTCCTAGTATTTTCTCTAGATTTCTTTGTTAATGTTTGATTCTTTGTTTTCCCTTGTATTATTGCTCTGCTCTCATTCAATAAAAATTATTGTGCATTTTTGTTAGTTCACTATGTACTATTGTGATATTAGTTTACTTTGTCAATTGTTTGTTCTGTTCTCAACTAAATTGTTGCTGGGAGGTTCCTTGTTTTATGGTCCTCCACTGCTTCATATACTCCCTTTGTACTCTATTCTGTTTCAATGAAATCTAAATTGAAATATCAACAAAAAATGCAAACTTGAAGTTGTGAATTTGTTGCCTGTAATAACTGGGTTTTCCATTTTTCTATTGCATTTGGAAATGAGATTTTTTTTTCTTTTGAAATAATGGCCAGAGGCTATAGATAATAAAAGTAATCTATCACTTGCTTTGCAAAAATAAATGTGAATAACACATTTATATAAAGCACAAAATATTTGAAAGGATAAATTATAATATTTAGAATTATTAATTTTCTTATGATTAAGTGATTTTATATTTTGATAATGTGTTATGAATTATATTGTATAGGCATGGCAGATGAAATATCAAATGTTTTCTCACATGTGAAATTAAACGAAGATGATATTGAAGATAATATTGAGAATGATATGGTGGAGGGGGATTCAAATGAAGATATCGAGAATGATATGGTGGAGGTGGAGTCGAATGAAGATAATATTGAGAATGAAATAGTGGAGTTGAATGAAATGGTAGAAACAAAAGGTGTGGAAAACAAAGCAGAAGACCCTAAGTTGGGAATGATGTTTGACTCCATTGATGATGCTATGATATATTATAGAAGATATGCTAAAGAAAAAGGTTTTGTAGTGGCTAAAAGAACTTCTAAAAAGGGGAATGATGGGGGGGTGAGGTATGTGACCATTGCTTGTAGTTATGCTGGAAAGCCAAGGATTAGATTAAATTGTCCTGGAATTAAAAGGACTAGATCTACCAATCCAGTTCAATTGAAACCTCAAACAAAAACAGATTGCAAAGCTCAACTTAGGTTGTCTCTATGCCCAAATGGAAAGTGGATACTTAGATCCATGGTACTTGACCATAATCATGGATTGAGTCCTAGTAAGACTAGATTTTACAAATGCAATAGAATAATAGAACCACATGTGAAAAAAAAGCTTGAATTACACGACAAAGCTGGTATTAGAATGAACAAGAGTTTTAATTCATTTGTGGTTGCAGCAGGGGGACATGAGAATTTGTCTTTTCTAGAAAAGGATTGTAGAAATCATATGGAAAAAGTCAGACGTTCACATCTTAGGGAAGGAGATGCTAGTGCAATGCACCATTACTTTTTGAAAATGCAAGCTAACAATTCTGAACTCTTCTACGCAATGGATTTTGATGATGATGGTCGGTTAAAGAGTGTATTTTGTGCTGATGCAAGGAGTAGGGCAGCATTCAAAGAGTTTGGTGATGTAGTTACATTTGATACCACATATATGGTTAACAAATACGAAATGCCATTTGCTCCATTTGTTGGGGTGAACCATCATGGGCAATCAACATTGCTAGGATGTGGATTGATCTTAAGAGAAGATACAAATTCATTTATATGGCTATTTAAATCTTGGCTTGCATGCATGTCTGAATGTCCTCCCAATGCAATTATTACGGATCAAGACAAAGCAATGAAAAAAGCAATAGAGATTGTTTTCCCTAATGCACGACATCGATGGTGCTTGTGGCATATCATGAATAAGTTGCCTGACAAATTTAAAGGGTTCAAAGACTATGAATCAATAAAATTATGTATGAAAAATATTGTTCATGATTATTTGACAAAAGAATTTGAAGAAAATTGGGGCAGATTCATTAAGAAATATCAACTTGAAAGCAATGAATGGTTACTTGGGTTGTACGATGAGCGGCATCGTTGGGTGCTTGCCTTTGTGAAAGATGTGTTTTGGGCATGAATGTCAACAACGCAACAAAGTGAAAGCATGAATGCTTTCTTTGATAAATACATTAATAAGAAAACTACTTTAAAACAATTTGTTGAACAATATGAGAATGCTTTGGCAACAAAGGTGCATAATGAAACTGTTGAAGATTTTAATTCTTTCAATTCACGCATTTCCTGTATAACTATTTAGATATGGAGAAACAATTTCAGAGTGCTTACACTTTGAAAAAATTTACAGATTTCCAAAATGAGATAGTTGGAAGTATTTGTTGCAGTTTGTCTTCATGCAGGGAACATGACAACTTTTCAGAGTATGAAGTACGTGAAGATGTATCACGTGGAGAAGGTCAGCGGAGTGTAATTTTTCATGTGTATTTTAATGAGGATAACAGTGAAGTTAACTGCAAATGCAGGCTGTTTGAGTTCAAGGGGATAGTATGCAAGCATCAAATATTGGTGTTTATTCATAGGAAGATTTATCGAATACCAGACAAGTACATCTTAAACAGATGGAATAAAAATGTCAAAAGGAGGCACACTAAAGTTCGAATAAGTTATGACAATTGGTCTTTGAAACCTGAAGCATGTCGCTATGAAAAGATGTGTAATGCCTTTTACGAGGTTGCTAATTTGGCGGCAAATTCTGAAAATTTATGTAAGAATGTGATGGCACAAATATGTGAAATGAAAAAGGAGCTCAAGGAAGGGGGAAATGCTTGTGGTAGCAATAAGCCTATTTCTATAGATATTCAGAATGATTCTACCTCATGTGGCAATGGTCTTGTAATATCAAAAGAAGCTAGAAAAATTCTTGATCCAATGGCTGTTTGTCAAAAGGGGCGACCATCATTTAAAAGGAAGATGTCAAAGGTTGAACAAGCTGTTAAGAAAAAAAAGAAAAAGGAAAAGAAAATGAAAATGAAGACTAAAACTAACGAAGGGAATGTAGTTAACCAAGTTGAGACTTCAATTCTTGAGGAAATTTGTGAGAAGGTTAGGCTATAATTATATTATTTACTTATTTTTTTGGATAATTAATCATTGTTATTACTATTAGTAACCTTTGTACTTTGTGCTTTTGTAGGATTCTGCCAAGGTTGGAAATGTGCATAATACAAATTCTACTATGGGATTTGGTATGCTTGAAATGCATGAGAGCTTTAACTTTAATGTAAGACTCTTTATTTTCTATTATAAGGATGTTGCTAATAGGTTTAAATTAAGTATATTGAAATGCAATTATATTGTATATAAAATGTGGGATTTTGAAATGCAACAGTCACAATCACAGCATATTGGTGATAAGAGTTGTCAATTTTTTCCCCAGTCGCTCGTATGGCCAAACATAAGTGGAATTCCTAATATCCCTGGGATACATCCATATTTTGGCCAACAAAATATGTTACAAGGAGGAACTTTTCCATTTCAAACAAGTATGATAAGTCAAAAGTTTGGCATGCATCCTTTTCTTTACCATGATAATGTATCTCAGGTATGCATTTTTTCAGTTAGCTACTTTTAAATTTTTAGTGAAATTTACGTTGCAAATTTGAGTGTATTTATTACAATATGTATTATCATTCATTTTATTTTGTAGGGTCATCACTACCAAAAGGTTGGTACGGATCAAATGAAGAAAGTTGATAATGAATCTCATGTATAATTTTTTCCGCTTAACTATTTTAGAGATTTTATAAATTTATAGCAAATTTGAATGGCTAAACCCCTAACCCCACTGAAGTTATACTAACTGCCCAATCTTGGACTTGCAGGTTCAAGGAAGCTTTTGAAACAAAGAAAAACCATGACAGACCCAACAAAGGAATTCAATTTAATCACCAGAATATTGAAGGATGCTGGGATCTTATTATCAAAATAGTAGGAGCTAGGAAAGCTAGACCAAAGATAGTGTTTGTAATTTGCAGTGTAGTAGTAAAAGTTTAGTTTAGTTAGGATGCTAGGATCTTATGTTGGGATGCTGGGATCTTGTGTTGTAGTAAAAGTTTAGTTAGTGTTTGTAATTTGCAGTGTAGTCCTAATTGGCAGCAAATAACCTTGCTCTCTGACTTGGCATATCTGCAGCAACAAGGCTTGTGTTATAAGACCCTTTTTGTTCCTAGAGTCATCTTAGGCTCAGTTTGTAACTCAGCCAAGTTTGCTCCTAAGGTCCCTGGTCCTAGGTCCTTGTTGCTAGGTGCACCTTGCATTTGTATAGTTTGTATTCCTTCAATTTTGGTATAAAAAAAAAGAAGAAAAGAATGTATATATTGTAATTGACAGACTTGGATTTTGAAGACTTTTTGTAGCAATTGACAGTTTACAACAATCTGTGCATTTGTACAATTGATAGTTACTGCAGTGTGACAGTGGATATTTGCAGATATTTGTAAATGAATGCATGTGTGGATACTTGCTGATATTTGCAAATAGGTATTGTGATAGTTGTAGGCTATTGATATTTGTAGATATTTGTTAGTATGTGTAAGGGTGTGCACACTGCACAGGTGGTGCGTATATAGCTGCTAGGGTGTGCATGTGTAGGTGTGACAACTGTGCGTGTGTGTGTGCAAGGGGGTGCGGATATAGCTGGGAGGGTTGTAAAGCTCATGTAGATAAGAATTTCATTGTTTCTTCCCTATTATTTCTCTCTGCCTTGTTCCTTGTTTCAAGTATCAATTCTTCTTCCCTTTCTTCCACCGAACTAGAATCTTATCAACAATACACAATATTACAACACACTTGGCATTATGCTTTAAGCAAATCAACATAACAACAAGCAATTGCGCCATAAACTCCTTACACAAAGAACAAAAAAAAGGAATGTTCCACAAATTACAAAGAACAAGTTTTAATTTTTTATTTAACTTCCTTCTGTACCAAAGCAACCTTATCATAAGAGCAGCACCGATCTGCCCAGAAGTTGCTGAAACATTAGCTCAATTGAAGTTATTCCTTTACTTGGATGGAATTCAAAACACAAAAAAGATTTTTAAGTCCATTGGATGGAATTTAAAACACAAACAGAATTTGTAAGCTCATTAAGCAATGGGTTTTTGTTTTCAGCAATGGGTTTTTGTTTTCGGCAATGGATTAATGTTTTACAAGGATGGGTTTTCATTTTCCGATTTGGGATGGTGTTTTCTGGCGTGGGATTTCCGTTTACGAGCCACCTTGATAGTACTCTAGCAAAGCAAATCTGAGACGAACGATGCTCTTCGCAGATTCAAGGAGTAGTGGGTTTTGGTTTTTCGGCGGAGAAGTGATGTTTCTCAAGGTTGGGTTTTTATTTTCTGGCATGGGATGGTGTCTTCCGGAGTGAGTTTTCCATTTTCACACCACCTACTCCAGCCGCTGCAAGGCTCAAGCTTTTTCACATATGGGCTTTGGGAGGAAGAAGAAGAAGAAAAGGAGTAAACTTACAGTGTTATTTAAAATTGTTTATTTGAAATAACTAAAGTTAAGTGATGTGGTATCTTGGTGGGCCCAAGCTGATGAGGTGGCTTGCCACATGTGAAGGTTGTGCAAAAAGTTGTGGGAGAGGGTAGTGGCACCAGAATTACCCAATGGAGATTAATGGCCATCACAATGCCGAATGCCACCCAATAACAGCAAAGCTCTCCCACTCTCTCTCTCTGTCTCTCTCTCTCAACACGCCATATATATAAACGCCACCTCCACCTTATAAATCCATTACACCAACAACAACACATCGAGGTAGATCCTCTTTATCTATTTCTGTAACCAACCACTCTCTCAAACACACACACACCACGTTCCGTTTCTCGAAATTCCAACACTTCAATATATATAAAAAAAACATGTATTTTGTTTACTACAACTGAAACAGTTACGAAACCTCTGCATCTCTGCCGTCAACTCCGCTGCTTCGCACTCCGCTAATTTAAACAAAGTTCCCGTCGAAATATCGCTTCATTTGGTTTGGTTTGTCCTAATTTGGAAAATGACCGCGATACGAGGAGCGGGACCGTTGGTTTTTGGTTCTTCTTCGCCGGACTGTGATGAAATTGGACCGTTTTCGTCGTGGCGGTTTGCGAAGCTGGGGTTCGTGAACCTCAATGGTACTAATGTGATTGGGTTGGATTACAGTGGAAAAACCGTGCGGCTTAATGTGAATGTGAGATCGAGCTTTCTCAAGCCAATTAAAGCCATGGAAGACTCTACCGCCGCCTCATTTACCAATACCAATGATTGTGCTGCTGCCATTTCTTCTGGTACTTTTCTCTCTTTCATTTCACCTACAACTTTCTTTCTGCTTTATTGAAGCTAAAGCTGTAATTATTCATGGCTAACCGAGTCACCGACCTTTTTGTTTGTTATTAAAATATTAAAAAAAAAAAATTTTACACGAGCTCAATGATATGGAGGTCTGTCTGGCTGGCTTCCATTGTTACATTATAAATTATAATGTAACAATGCGTGGTGTGGCCGTGTGGGTGTGGCTGCTCACTGCTGCGCCTCCTATCATTTTTATTTTCTTTTCTTTTTGGCATAATCATTGCTAAGTGTTGCTTTTATTTTATTTTTAAAATTCTCCATTTTGACTTAAATTGTGCTTTTAGTTACGTAAAAATGTCGGTCTAGGAATGTACTACATGGTAGATTCCCGGCTAAAATAGCAAAATACTCATTTCGCGTAAACTTTTCAGCAAAATACTTTTGTTCTGAAATTATTTAGGAAAATGTCTCCATTTAAAAATCGAGTTTTTAAAACTCGAGTTCTAATGAATAACTCGATTCGCCCAAAATTGAGTTATAGGCACAAACTTGAAAAAATTTAAATGGAACTCGAGTTCCATGTGAATTTTTTCAAGTAACTCGATTTTGGGCAAATTGAGTTTTTTATTGGAACTTGAGTTTTAAAAACTCGATTTTAAAAACAGGAATATTTTTCTAAATAGTTTCAGAACAAGGTCATTTTGTTGAAAAGTTTACGCGAAAGGGGCAAAGGCTAATTTTCTCTGTAGATTCCCATAAATAAAAAGATACTACTTAGTACTTTTTGTTTTTGATAAAGTTACTATTACTACTTAGACTTGAATATAAATCCATGTGTTTTTTTTTTTTTTTTTCCATTTATAAACTTTAACTATTTTATAAGGAAAGCTAAACAAATACATATCAAGTTGTAATTTGTGAAACATAAGGTGGAATACAAACAGTGATACAGAGAATTGTATTCGCTTAGACTTGGGTTGAGTGCTCCAATGCTCTAAACTAAACACGATAGGTTGCCAATAACATTTAACTTGGAGCTTGGCAAGGTAGACTGGTAGTTTAAGAGCACCTGGTGCAGAATAAATAGTATCTTGCAGAGTTAATACTAATAAGATACGATTTTCTCTTCTTTTCTTTTTTTAATTTTATTTTATAATAGTATCTTATTAGCCTTCTTGATAAATAAACACCTTTGACTTGCTCTCCCTTTCTAGAGATTGCTGCACCATTACACCTCTCATATCCTAAACTTTACGAGCAATAACAGCGTCTGAGGTGATTCTTAGGAGATGGGGGATTCAAGAAACTCAACAATCTGTGAGTGGAAACGAACAATGGTTAATTGATCATTTTGTTTTCTATGTCTTACTGGGAATTTCAGTCAATTTCATTGCTTTTTTACTGTTACATTAGACTTTAGACATTCAAAAATCTTGATGAACACATGAATTTTATTTTTGTTCTTCGTGTTGAACATAGTGGCAGGATCATAATCAATCAGGCATATATTCTATACTTTTCTTTTCTTTTCATTTTCTCGCGCGGATCAAATTAGGGTGTTCTAATTTCAACCGATTACCTAACTAGGTGAAAATCTCCACCAGATGACAACTGTAAGGAAGTCGACAAACATCGCGTGGCATAAGAGTTCAGTGGAGAAATTTGATAGGCAAGAGTTACTTCAGCAAAAAGGATGTGTCATCTGGATAACCGGTCTTAGTGGTTCAGGTTTGTTAATGTAAAATTGCCTTTTGCTATATGAATTGGTAAATGGTGTCTGTGCTGGCTACTTTTGATGACATATATAATGTCTTTTTAAAATCTTAGATTTCAAGTGGATACACTCTGTGATTCATATGCACACAATAAAGTTTTAGGCATCTTATCAAGTGTCTGTTTAATTGCTAATATTAATTTATTTCCTTTTCATAGATCTGGTATATATAAATCTTGCAATATTTTATATCGCCTATTATTTTTTTTATGGACATTGTGATGTTAAAGTTGTGTTTTTGCAGAGCATTATCTTGCTGAACTATTGCTTGTTCTGACTTCTGAGCCCGAATAAGTTTGTCATCTACACCACTAACTTTACAAATGCCAAATCATTACTAAAAGAATGTTTGTAAAAGTTACTTTATTCTTTGTCATACCTCACTGTGTTTTTGTTATATGTTTGCGAACCTTTTCATTTTAGTATTAATTTGATAAGTATCTTAAGGAATTATTTTAATTTCACTACAAGACGAGGTAAAGCCTTGTAGACAGAGCCTTGCAAAAGCATTAACCTTTAATTTGAATTCCAAGTGTGATAGCTGAATTGCTTGTGAGCAGCTCTTTTTAGTAACACCCCTAGTGATTTAAAGTGAAAATTGATAAATATTACTACTTTCTTCTTCAGGTATCTGGAAAATATGAACAACTGAGTACTTTGAAGGCCTTTGCTAACTTAGTTATCATGTTTGAATTGAATCAAATAGATCACTTTGATGCAGTCTTTCTAATAATCCATGAAAGTTTGAATTAAATTGTCTATCATCATCAGAACTAGGCATAGTTTTGATTTATATGAGTTTTGACATAATTAACAACCATTGATGTCACTTTCTTATCCGGAGTTAGGATCCTTTCCTTCCTTTTTGCTACTCTGTAATTTATATTGTCACTCTTCTCACTCACTCTCTCGTATCATTGAATCTAATTTAAGGAAAAAGCACTTTGGCATGTGCTTTGAGTCGAGGATTGCATTCGAGAGGAAAGCTCACCTACATTCTTGATGGTGACAATGTTCGACATGGTTTGAACAGTGACCTTAGTTTTAAAATAGAAGATCGTGCAGAAAACATACGAAGGATTGGTGAGGGTTTTTTTTTTCTAAGAAAAAAAAAAAAACTGAGTCTTTTTCCTTTTATGAAGTTTGTCCCTTAATTCATGTCAATTGTATTTCTAATGATCTTAAAACTCCATACTTGTCATGATTTTAGGTGAGGTAGCAAAGCTCTTTGCAGATGCTGGCATCATTTGCATTGCTAGTTTGATATCTCCCTACAGGAAGGACAGAGATGCCTGCCGTGCATTATTGCCAGAAGGAGATTTCATTGAGGTATGTGGTTCTCACTGGGGCAATTTGAATTATGAGACATAGGTTTGAAATGTTGTTACCACCAGGATGAAGCATAGGAACCAAGCAGAAATGTTCTTGGTACCAGTGATGAACTGAAAATGCTATCATTTTATAGGTTTTTCTTGATGTGCCACTACAAGTGTGTGAGGCAAGGGACCCAAAGGGACTTTACAAGCTTGCACGATGTGGAAAGATCAAAGGTATCTTGTAATAAGAATGGTATCCAAATATTTGCTGCTTCCCTTCCCCATCTTTTTTAATCAATTTAATCTTTTAGTAAGGCTCTCTAAATTGTAATATTGATGAGACATGATATCTATCTCATATTGGCTCCATTGCTAAGTTTAGGCTGTGAAATGTTTCCTCACACCCCCCCCCTCCCTGTTCCCCAAAATGGTCACTCATTACTTTTTTCATGATGTGAAATGCAAATTCATTACTTTTTTCATGTCATTGTTTTTTTCCTTGTCATTTTTATTCTGGTAATATGAAACCCATATTCTAAGTCTTTTAACACATTTCTAGCTACGACAGTTATCTACCTATGTGAGCTATTATAGGATTAATTATGCTTGTACTTATTTTTTTCTGTTTAATTGGATGTGATGTTTTTACTTATGTGTTTAAAATTGGTAGTGAAATATTTATTTGGCATTTTGCAGGTTTTACAGGAATCGATGATCCATATGAGCCACCATTAAATTGTGAGGTGCGTGTACTTGTAAATAAAAATACATCATACATGAATGTTTTACAGGCTTGAATGTGCACAAATATGCACATGCACTTGAAAAAACTTGAATTTGCTACCAAAATTATAGAAATTAAGTATATGAGAAACCAATTGAGCATTGGTTGGGGAAAAAAAAAAGCTCCAAATTGGGTAGCCAATTTTTTAAGTAGCTGAATGATCAAAGGAAAATGTATCAAGGTGGAAGTGTTTGGTCATGGTTGCAACCCTTCATTTTACTTGTTAGAATTTCCATCTGATGGTGTGCCTTGCATTAGTATTTAAATATTTAATCAGCCTTTGTTTCATTGAACCTTTTCATTTCCTGACATCTCATGCCCTTCTTTTTTTCAGATAGTATTACAACAAAAGGGAGGAGACTGTGTGTCCCCAAGCGATATGGCTGAAACAGTTATATCTTATTTGGAGGAGAAAGGCTACCTGCAGGCTTAATATGAAGGAAGCATCAATTCCTGGTTGCTGATGCTTCTTTTCATGTGTAACATAGTTTGATGCAGACTGTATAAGTGCTCCTTTCCCACGATTAGGAAACAGCTCGTTTCCTTTGTCTAATCTCAAATAAGGTTCCTATTCGAGATTAATTAATCAATCGATTAATTGATGTCATTAGTCTGTTGTTATTTCCACGATTAGGAAACCGCTCGTTTCCTTTGTCTAATCTCAAATAAGGTTCCTATTCGAGATTAATTAATCAATTGATTAATTGATGTCATTAGTCTGTTGTTATTTCTTTTGAAAGCCCCACTTTGTCAATTTGTGCACTATGGCTTTCATGATTTAGATAGTAATAAATTAGATGGAACTGCAGGGAAAGGACCCGGTGTATATGATGTATCAGTTGGTAACAGGATTTTGTTGTAAAATAGTAGTGTTTTTTAAGACTTGCGATTAATGCTTGCATTCATAGTAAGCATTGAACGATTGATTTGTGTTGATTATGCAAGTGTATATAGCTGTTTCTGGATACCCCTAGAGCTTTGATATTAATTAGCTAAGACGTATAAACATAGCATCAAATTGCAGCTAGCAGAACAGTATTTCTGTGACTGATGAAATTTCCGCAAAGTATGAGTTGAAATCAAGTGCATAAAGTTATCACTGAAAGTGAGAACTCTGCTTAAAGATCTGTGCATATTCGGATGTATTTGTAGTTTGTAATTTGTAAATGCAATTTTAGCTGTAGTTGGTACAAAGTACAAACTAAATGTTACATCTACAATCTGTTTGATAGGGTAACGCCAGAGACCACCTCTAGAGGAAGAAGAAGAGGAAACGGACTAACAGTCAAAGGATGGGGCATACCCAATGTATCATTATTCATTACTCCTGTGTGCCTTCTAGACTTCTAGTTACAACGAATTTTTCCTTCTTGAATAAATACTAAATTTGGCCTATATAAATAAATAAATAAAAACAAACAAACAAACAAATGGATGGGAAGGGAATGGGATCATTGGGTAGTTCACCCTGTGCCATTGTCATTTATTAATAAGTTGTTTATTATAAATGGTTCACTTTTAAAGTTGAATGGTTGTTTTGGGAGTGGCTTTGGCACTTAAAACTCAACTGAAATTAAAGAAAAGCAATCTAGTATTGGCAACTCAATGGCTGGGTTGTGAAAGTCAATAATGCTAATAATAAGCCTAATAATTACACTACAATGTAACGTCATTAGCTCAGTTTTAATCAATACTAGTACTATTTAACTTGTTAAAGAAGTTAAAGTAGCCTGACTGTTGAAGGCAATAAATACCATACATTCACATTTTCATAACAATTTTATTCCCAAAAAAAAAAAAAAAAAGAAGAGAGAGACAAATATAGCCATTGTTGAAAAAGAAAGCAAGAAAAAAAAAAAAGCACAAAAGAGAAGCATATTTAATTAAAGAATGAGAAATTAAACGAAGGCAAGACCCATTCCTCGCTGTTGTTGATGTCTATGTCTATGAATGGACAAAAAGCAGACCATAAGTGACATGGTCATGGACACTGCAGCAGATCTGACAGCCTCAAAAGTTATAGAGAACCGACGCTCCTGCAAACCCCAAAGTGTCCTAACAAAAAGTCCTAGCCCATCCACCACCATTGCTACCAAATGAGCCATCTTCCTTCCAAAACTAGAGCGCACACACAAGAAAAAGGAAGAAGAAAAAAAAACACCCAGTAATCAAAGATTTGTGTAAATCAAACCTGAAGAACAATGTTTAGCTCAAAAGTTATCCTTATCCAAAACTCAGAGGCTGTCTCTTTCTGCAGTGATTGCATCGTAGGCTAAAGATAGAGTGGGGGAGCTGGGTGAGGAGTAAGGGGTGAGAGAGTGGCGACTCTTCTTTGGGTTTATGTTTGTTTAGAAAAAGGCATAGGTGAGTTATTAGAGCTTTGATTTTCCAAGTAGAAGATAAAAGAGACCGTTGCTTCCACGTTGCTTCCCACTCCTAATTGTCTTTCCTTAAAAATGTTTCAGTCGGGTTTTAAAGATCCATTCAGCTTTTTACATGGAAAGGTGGTTGTTTCTTACTTTCTTTCATTAGCTGACGCACCCAGGTGGAAAATATCACGATAGTTGCGTTAAAGGCTACTGTACATAAATAATACTATATTTGTTGTCGTTTTCAAATCACCGACCGTGTTGTCACTTGTCACTAAAAGCCCCATTGGATGAACACTTCCCATTTTGGTATTGTTGAAATGCAATGAATTAAATACATAGGTATTATAAAATTAAAAAAAGTAATGGTTCCATTTCAAAAAAAAAAAAGTAATGGTTTTTTTTTTAATATATATATATATATATATACACACAATATTAGAAATGAGAGAGGCATGATCTTATAGAACCCCTTTGATTTGTTAAAAAATATTTAACAATAAAAGGTAGACATTGCAAATACTCCACTAATAGTCTCCTTTCTTGATCTCTATCCTTTTCAATCAAAGGAAAAATGTTTAGTTCCAACCTTCAACTCATTATTGTGACAATCGAAAACACTATTAATAATTTAATACATAATTGACTAACTGATAGTTGTTTCAAAAAAAAAAAAAAAAAAACTTTGATAGTTTTAAAAATTGTCATATAGTAGTAGGTTAGAAGATTTCTCCAAAACATATTAGAAACTTTTTTTTTTCTTGAAAGGTACTGCATCTACAACATTTTCACAACAAATTATAAATGGTAAGTTGTTATTAGTTCTGGAGAATAAATTGGGTGAGCTAGCGTAAAAGGGGTGTTTTACGCCAGCCAATCCTGACCTGCCACGTCACCAATTTTTTTTTTTTTTTCTCCAGAAAGCATTAAGCCTCTCTCCATCTCTTTCTCTTCTCTCCTCACCCGATCTGTCCATCTTTAAACCAAACCCACGACCTCCATGGCCAGAGCTTCAAAGCTCAACACAAGTCACCAACACCACTGCCTGGCCGAAACTCCATGACTGCCATGGCCAGAGCTTCAAAGCTCAACACAAGCCACCAACACCACTGCCAACATAGCGCACACACATTCAGCAATAGAAAAACTCCATTTTCTCACATAATCTAAAAGCCGTTGAATGTTGGAACTTTGAAACAGAGTTTTTATTTTTATTTAAATACTAGCAAATAAAATAAATAAATAATGGTAATTGGTAAATGTAAAAGAAGGTTGAAGGTGGGAACTGGGAATAGCTGAAAGAAGGTGAGAAAAATTTAAGCTGATTTACGCTACCGACTACTACTACTACTTCTTCTTCTTCACATACCCATCTCTCTCTCTCTCTCTCTCTCTCTCTCTCTCTCTCTCTCTCTCTCTCTCTCATTCATATTTCTGGTTGGATTAACTGAGAAAATCAATAAAAATGGGAATGAATAATCCATTAGTGTTGAAAGTTAGGTTAGGAGTGGTGGGTTTCTGGTTGGAAGCGACGTGTCGTCTGGTTTGTATGAAGCTAGATTGGCTTCTCTGCAAAACGAGATCTGGACTCGTTTTATTAGATCTTCTGGGATTTCCAACGCCATTTTCTCACACAACTGTGAGAAGAGTCACTGGTTTTGAGATTGCGGCGGCGTCCATCTCTGAACCATGGAGTTTCGGCCATGGCAGTGGTGTGGTAGCTTGTGTTGAGCTTTGAAGCTCCGGCCATGGAGGACATAGGTTTGATTTAGAGATGGAGAGATCGGGGTTAGGAGAGAAGAGAAAGAGAGGAGAAGATGCTTAAGGCTTAATCATTTTTGTTAAAAAAAAAAAAAAAAAAATGGTGACGTGGCAGATCAGGATTGGCTAGCGTAAAACACACCTTTTACACTAGTTCCTGATCCAATTTATTCTCTTAGTTCTAATTTGAATCTTCAACACTTAAATTACTTTTTAACCCACCCATAACAACCAATAACAACTTGTCACTTATAATTTATTGTGAAAATGTTGTAGATATAACATTTTCTTTTTCTGTTTTTTCCTAATGATACACGATTAGCACCTCAATATTAAAAAAATGATGCTTACATATTTAAGGAGTCGGACATTCCCTTTTGAAACAGATATCTGTTAGCCTGTCGGCATGTTAAAAGTGGGAAATAAAACATGGCTTTTTGTGTAGTCGGTCACATTTTCAGGCAAGCTAACATGAAATAAAAGGTTTGGATTTTGAACAATGAATTTCCTTAATGGTGCATCAAAAATATGCCAAGAGTAAAGCTTAAGCATACCAACGACCCTATAGTCTATTGGTATTTGGTACCTTCTGCCAAGAGTAAAGCTTATGCCATGTTTGGATGTGGGATTTTGAAATAAATTTTTACTCTAATAAGTTGTAATTTGAGTTTTAATATTGATTTCCCAGATTTGGGTTAAATAAAGGAGTCATTTCTAAAATTCCATAAAATTTTGAAATTGGAATATTCAAATATCCATGTTTCTAGTTCAATTTCCGTAAGGAAGGTGTCATGATAAAAATTCCAACAATATTACCATCCTACATAACCCAAAACTATTTTCCATATTGTCAACATCACCATTGTTGCCAGTGCTGTTGCTGCCACTACAACCATTGTCGACAGCACCGCCACCACCAGCATCAATAGCACCACCACTGCTATCGCCATGATTTGCCACTACCACTATTGCCATGACCATGCCACTACCACTATTGCCATGACCATGCCACCACCACCACCAAGATAATCCACTGTTGCTACCCCCACTGCCACCACCACCACCATTACATGATTTACATCATTCCACCATGGTGCCACCATCACTAAATCATTGCCACTACTATTCTCCTTATTGTTCTAAATATCATAATAATCTAATTCATATCATAAAATTGTCATCAATTTAAATGTCACTTAGAAAATTTAGAAAATTTCTCAAATTTTTCATCCAAATACCACCCTAAAGTTTGGAACTCCACTCATCATGGGAATATGATTTCTGAAATTAAGTATTTTCCAATTGCTTGGCCCAAAAAAAAAAGAGGCCAACAAAGGATATGAGATTACAAAATGAATACTTGTCCATCAAAAAATGAGAACAATGGGATTGGTGCTTACCTATTAAAAAAAAACGATGGGATGGTGCCCAGAAAAACAACAGCACAGAAGCAGAAAGTCTGGAGGAAACATATTTCAACCTTGAAGCTTTACCTGCATTTTTTTGGCAATTGAAGGAAGCCATCTCTCCCCCCTAATCCTTTTCAGTTCTGCAACTCTTTCCTTTTCTCTATTAGCTGCTGCTTTTGCTGCTGCATCTTTAGCTTCCAGTCTAGCCAGTGATTTTTGGCACGTATCTCTTGCTGCAGCCATTATATATTCACCACCAACAGCAACCGATTGGATCTGTCTTCTAAACTGAAAGCATCACAATATCATTTAGGAAATACCTTTTTTACAAGTAATAAATTTTATTAAAGCAGAGGAACAATCAATAATGAGCAATGGAGAATTTATTGATTAATGAAAAATGAACAAACCTTCTTTGATTTCTCATCAATCTCTTTTCCAGGAAGGATTCTTGGTCTCTTTCTAGGTTGCTGAAGCTCATCTGGGGGCATACATGTAATCTTCAGACATGACATACATTTTGGCATGGGGTATGCAGAAATGCATTACAAGGTCAACACCAAGGATCTCCAATCATTAAATGGCATGGCAAAATGCAGAAACAATGCAGAACTTGGCAGGATATTTTCTAACCAATGGATGATTTCAAAACTCAGTTAAAGGAGTCATACTGCTTATGGGGCAGAAAATGTCGGTATAAAAACAGCTTTGTACTCCAAATGTGCTGGCCTGTGCTGATTAATAAATCAACATCTACCATGCACTATCTATCATGGGAGATAACCATGCCTTCATTGTTGCAAATATAACAATTTAAAACGGAATATCCAGAAGCAAGTCAGATGACTGATGGTTACTTCCTTTACATGCAACATAAAGAAAGCAACTGACCAATCAGTGATGAAACACTATCTGATGAGATTGACTTACCTATATGATCAAAAACTATTCCAGGGGGAGCATGTTTAAACAAGCGAATGCCACCTTCATCAGTCTCGGGATCATTTTCAGGGACATCAACAGGATCTCTCACTGTCACTAGTGTCTTTTCTAGGATATCATCTAAAATCTTTTGTGCCTGTTGATAAATTTGGTAGTTAATGCACAAACTGGTAAGATGGCAATTGATCAAGATTCGTAACAGGATAAACAAATTTGATATTAACAAAGACCAGGGCAGGGCTACAAAGAGGCGTATAGATGCTCCCAGTTCACATTTATTTTTACCTCCCTTTAATGTTCTAAGACTATACCGCCCTCGCTGAATTTTAGAATCACAAATTTGTATATCAAGAAAACCTGCAAGTTCACAGTGTTCATCTTCATCTAAACTTTCCAATTCATTCAAGAAAGACAGCCTAATATTTCACCAGACGCATAAATGGCACACTTTGACATCAGCCACTAATTCAAATCATTTTTAAAGTCTTTCCGAATTAAATTTTTCCATTTGTATTCAAGCAGCCTCCTTGGTTCATCTAAGTCATCATTAACAAAGTGCAGAATTTATTCTTGTTTTTTTTTATAAGTAGAATTTATTCTTGATATGGCAACCGACTTCTAGTTTATCTTCTAAATTATCAAACATAAGGTCGCTCAACATATTTGTAACATCCATTCTATAAAACTATTACCAAAAAAAAAAAAGGTCCATTTCATAAAACTACCACAATAAAATTACACTCCCTAGCACTGAATTTATATACCTCCTTATTACAAAAACAAGTTCCCCTAATTTATGTGTGAAAAACAGATAACACCACCCCCTATTATAAATATAGGCCTGGTTTACCTTGTATAACTCGAACTCACAATCCCTCATCCTAAGATAACTGAATGAGCTAGCTACCATATTGTTTTGGCTAGTAACTGGTAAGTGACAAGCTTGTAAATGTTTTATTCATACATTGGCTTCTATAACTCAGCACTAAAACTCAATTGGTTCTCGGTTCCCTTGAAATAAGACAATTCACAATCCCCCCCATTCTAACATATGTAGTGAACTACAACATCCAAAGTTAAAATTAAAATCTTTCAAGCTTATAACAATAATGGGTTCCTTTTTTTTTTTTTCCTTACCTCAAAATTTATCAACTACATAACCTTCAATAAACTAAAAAGAGAGAGAGAGAGAGAACAAGCGTGAAAATTTATCAGTTCTAAGATTTAAAGCCACTGACCTTGACTTGATAGTGCTTGAGCTGTTGGGGTTTGTGTGTGTGGTACCCATTATCATGGTTATCAACATCCTCGGCATGGTTACGATTTGTTGGATTATTGGAAAGAGTGGATGAACCATTCTTAAGAGAAGAGAAAGCGGAGGAGGATGCGACGGAATTGATTTTGGCTTTCCAGTCGGCATCTCCGTCTTCCTCTCCGCTGCTGCCCTCACTCTCACTGCTCCGACCTCCCATTCTCCTCTTCTCTTCTCTCTCCGCTGCCAAAATTGGTTTTGTGGTCCAGTTCTAGCTTTGAGGGTAAACATGTGGGCTTGCTATGCAATAGGCCCAGCCCGTTTGTGTTTTTTTTTTTTCCCCTTTTTATTATTATTTTTTTTAAATGAAGCTATTCAGCTTTGTTTGAGATTTAAAAAAAAAAAAAAAAACCTTTGTTTGAGTTAGTTTAGGAGTTGTTTCAAAACAAATTTTAATGGTGACTTATTTGCAAGTACAAATGAAGCTGGGATCAATGTCACGGTGTGTAATTATAGGGGCAAGGTTATAACCACTATGTTCAAAGAAATCCCAATGCTTGCTTATGTTGTTTTGCTGGAAATGTTAGCGGCTTGGAGGGTTTTGATTTTTGTCCATGACCTCAACTTGAATAACTCCATTTTTGAGGATGACTCGGAGATTGTTATTAATGCCCTTAGCCATGTTGTTACTTCTCTCTCGTTCATTACATATTTAGTTGAAGACATTATGTCTATAGTTGGTTTTTTAGCGTGCCATTCATTCTCCTATACTAGGCAATAGGGTAATGTTGTAGCCCATGCTTTAGTTAAGAGAGTTAGGCGTTCTTCTCCTTTATTAGTTTGGATGGAGTCTGTTTCTCTAGATATTTTTTGTTATATTATTTTTTATTTTTCTAAAAGTTGAATACAAAGTAATCAATGTTGATTCTAAAATAAATGGTTAGTTTATGAGTTAATCACTTTATTTAATATCTAAATTGGGCATTTTTAAGAATGGTGCTTTGTTTTGAATGTTTTGGGTTTGTGTGTTGTGGTGTTTTGGGTCAAAGAAAGGAAAGTAATGAGACAGTCAACTTGAAACTTTTGCTTTCATGATAACAAGGCTACTTGGATTTCTCATCCTTGGGTCTTTAATGGTGGATGTATAGGTTAAGGCTATCCATGACCCATCCGGACTCGAAGAACCGCCCGAAACTTGAAGCTTTTCACTCAAAAATTGCCCGATCAAAACCCTATTTTGGTCAAACGCAGGTTGTCAGTGCCAGGACTCGAGACCATCGGGTCGAGTTGTGGGTTGGCTGTCTAAGAAATCGACGAACTCAACCCGCCCAATGAGTCATTCTTTTCCCATCAGAAATCACAAGTTTTGGCCAAAAACTGGCAAGTCCAAACTCTTAGTCTGACGATATAAGGAGATTTCGGCCAGATCTCGACAAATCTATCAAGATCTCGGCCTGATCTTTATAGATTTGGAGGACAAATCAGCCAAATTTGTCAAGATTAGGCAATATTTTGGCCAAAATCCAGCTAGATTTCGCTTCTTTGTAGCAAACCCAATCCTAACTTAAAGAAACTACTTTCTCTATGTCGGAATAGTGACATTATTTTTGGGAGAAAAGATTGAAATATTATTATGATAATCAAATTGTACATCACATGCTAAAAAAAAGTAAAAGAAAAGGGTAACTCCTTTTAATTATATTTTATTTGTAAAAGCATACTTAACAAATAATGTCTTTTGCCTACAATATTTCCATGTCTGCCTTTACATGAAAGAGACTTTCAATATCCCAATAGAATCTAATGAATTTGATCAAGTTAACATTAGCTTTTAAGAATGATAAAAGTGTCTTACTTCGTTTGTTTCGTTTGACTCACTTTATCTTGATTTTTCTCGTAGAGTTTTTCCCCACCTCAAAGAAAGGTTTGTTAAATTGATTTTTTATTTTTTATTTTATTTTTTAGAATCTATCAAACTGACAATTAAATGACATTCGCTCAAACAGTTGGATAAATAACACTGAAGATTGTTCATAAAATAAAATAAAATAAATAACACTGAAGGTTTATATAAATTTGATGGATAAATCAGAACCCTATTACTTTTTTTAATTTTTTGAACTCTCCCAGCCCAGGTGTTAAATTTAGGCCTGTTCATTTTGGATAATTACAAGGGGTGGAAAAGCCCAAAACAACTTAGATTTTGAGGCCCAAATAGCTCGGTAGCTTTGATATGGACCGAATTGTCCGAACCGGTGGCGCAGTCAGCGAAGGCGGTCTTATGAAAAATCAGAATTCCGATCAAAAGCCAGTTCCTAACGTCAAAGTGATGTTTCAGTTTTAGACATTTTAAAGCTTCACAGAATTCGATTCTGCTTGTAGAAACGAGAAACGAAACTCAGAGCGGCTGAGAGAAATAGTAGAAACAAAAAAAAAAAAAAAAAAACCCTAATTACCAAATCGTTTCAATGGGGAAGAAGCAGCACAGCAAAGACCGGATGTTCATAACGAAGACGGAGTGGGCCAACGATTGGGGCGGCGCCAAATCCAAAGAGTCCCGCACCCGCTTCAAACGCCTCCCCTTCTATTGCTGCGGGTACCAACTCCACTTCTCTCTCTCTCTCTGAAACTCATTCACTATTATTTGAATCTCTCTCTCTCTATCAAATTCTGAACATTCTTTTCTTCTGTGCTTTGCAGTCTCACATTTACGCCTTTCGAAGACCCCGTGTGCACTGCCGATGGCAGCGTCTTCGATATCATGTAAGTTATCTCTTCGATTTCATTTTTAGCTCTCCATGTAAAATGGGGGCTTACTTTGAAGTAACTTACTTTACTTACTTGATTGTAATTTGGGTGCAGGCATATAATCCCCTACATTAGAAAGTTTGGGAAGAATCCTGTAACCGGAGCTCCGCTTAAGCAAGAGGAACTTATTCCACTAACTTTCCATAAGAACTCCGATGGTTCGTGTTTTTTCTATTACTACAACACTTTTATCAGCTTCAGTTCAAAAATATTTATTACCCCATTTGTGCATTTTTTTTTTATTTGAGAATGTAGTTTGGCTTCGTTAAGTTTAAGTACAATCTCGTTAGATTGAGGTTTTAACTTCAATTCGCTAGTTGCGTGCATTAATTACTCGTGTGTGTGCATTTGTATTCAGAAATTTAGTTGGCATGTATGAATGTTATATTTCCCTCAAGTAGTGGCTTGTAGTGTGATTGGGAAATTTGTGGCTTGCTTTTGTTTCGGCAGCTTATCTGATTAGTCTATTGAGGATAGGTTGGAATGGAAGAAAAGAATACATTTAGATTAGTCTGTTGAGGATCCATAACCAGCCCAAAAGTAAGGATTAATTGTTTTTTGTTGTTGTTGTTGTTTTAACAGCTTATCTGCTCCTATCTTAAATGAAATAGATACAGGATGAGTATGTAGATACAGAACAAGTAGCCTATATTTAATCCCCCTCCGTTGTAGGGGGGCCTTTTTAAATTAAATACAAAAATTTTAAATGCTTCAGTTAAACTGTAAACTTTTTAAATTATGTCAATTTGTCCCCTATAGTAAGTCACTAGTAACTAAAAAGGGATGGAATCTCAAGTGAACTACACCAGCCTTATTTGGGCACTAAAATACCATCACATTAACACCCGGTGGTATTTTAGTTTTAGTTTTTTATTTTTATTTTTAAAAGTCATAAAATGATGGCATCTTCATTAAGCCATGTTTATGCCAATATATTACTTACATTTTACATGTGGGATTTTTGATGTCCAAAATAGGTTCTAAGTACAGCTTACACACTTACTGTTATTTTTAGTTGAAGGAGATTTACTAAGTGGCCAAATTGTAACAAATTTATTACAATAGTATTAAGATTGAAGTAATTGAAATTTCAGGTTTAACTTGAAACTAAGGTCAAACTCTATAGGGTTCTTTTATGTAATTGTTCAAAAAAGAAAGTGTAGATATATGTGGAAGATGGGATTCCCTATATGTATTTTCAAGAGCTGCTACATCTCATAGGCAAATTATGGAAAAAGAACCAGGATGTTCTACCCTTCTATTTGAATGTGTTCTTGGCTTCGTGCTCTGTCAGCAATATTTGACTCTACTTCAGTTACCTTGACTGGGAAGAACATGGAGCAGCTTGTTCCATATTATCTTGGTGGTTTTTCTTTATTTCTTCTGTGAAAAATTCTGGTGTAGTATATACATAATTGGTAAACAATTGTGATGCAGCGCAAGTTCAAAAGGAAATTGGGAGAGGCAATAGACAGAGAGAACAAAAAGATAGGTCTAGGAATCAACACTTATGTTGCTTGGAATCAGCACCAAGTAGGAAAACCTAGGAATCAATACCTAGCTATTGGAAAATTCCAACATAGAATTTTATTTGTCAATCATATATGTCCCTTACATTTACTAGAGCCTTTTTTTTAGAAAAGCTACCGTGAAACATCAATAAAGAAAATAAATAAACCATAAACGTAATCCCACATAACCTCAATCATAATAAATTACATCAATGGAAAATTCAAATTAGCAATAATTTTGGTCTCTGCACCAAATTGATTTTTGAAAAAGTTTTTTTGTTGTCAACTGGCTTTTTACAAGCAGTTGTTCCTGCTTGATTACTAGCTTGAGATCAACCATTGGGCCCTGAGGATTTAGATAAGATGTCTCACAGAACTAGAGCGCAGTTTTGCAATTTGGACTTTGGAGAAAAGAAACCTGGTGAAGAAGTTAATCAGGCCCCTCCGCAACTGCTTGCCTGGTTGAGACCCCTGAGAAAACAGCTGGAGGCTTCATCAAGAAATATCAGTGTACTAAATGAGACAAGAAAAAGGGAAGAAAAGATAAAATTGATCTTTGGAAGAGTATCTATGTTTGGGGTACACTATTAAGTCATGAATATGATAAGTATTGGTATCAAGTGAAACTACTTTCAGGAAAAGTATCAATGCGCCAGAACCTGCTTGTTGGCACAAATCTAGTTAATACAATTTTCTAATGGCACTTTCTATGTAATATCATAGATACCAAAACCAAATTTTGTGATGGCTTCTTTAACATTCTAATTATTTTTATTATTTTTTGTACTAACCTAGCTAATTCTTAAAATAATTCAAAACCTTCTCACATTTATTGCAGGAGAGTTTCAATGCCCTGTGTTGAATAAGGTTTTTACTGAATTTACACACATAGTTGCCGTGAAGACTACAGGAAATGTGTTCTCTTATGAGGTTTGTTTTTCTGCTAAAAACTATGTCTGTAGACTTTCCTAGTTTTCTGTACTTTGTATGCTTCCGTGTTCTTTACACTTCATTTGTTTGTATTTGTTATATAGGCAATTAAAGAATTGAACATCAAGACCAAGAACTGGAAGGAGCTCCTTACTGATGAACCATTTACTAAAGGAGACCTTATAACAATTCAGGTAGTAAATGCTTTGTTATATATCCTGTTTGTTTCTTGAAAGCCCATTACTAGTTTTTGTTTAATATTTTTGTTGATGTTCCTATACTTGTACATAGTTTTCTGTTTTCTTTTTGCTGCTTGTAAATATTTTCGTTGCCTACTTCATTTTTTTGATGGAGTAGTTTTTTCTTAGTATAATTTTTCTTACCTATCAAATTTTTTTCGTAGATGTTCTTATTATTGTTTCCATGCTTTACAGAATCCTAACGCATTAGACAGCAAGGTTCTCCTGGATTTTGATCATGTTAAAAACAGTTTGAAAATTGATGATGAAGGTCAGTTTAGCCTCCTTGCAGGGTCATTTGATTTCTGGATTTTTTTTCTTTTGGGGTCATTTGGGATTTTGACCTTTTCATTTCCTTTTCCCAGAACTAAATAAAATGAGCTCAGATCCAACTTATAATATAAATGTTACTGGGGATATCAAGCAGATGCTGGAGGAGCTTGGAACTGAAAAGGGAAAGCAAGCTGCACTGCTTGGGGGAGGTGGCAGCAAGGCACAAAATGAAAGGGCTGCTGCACTTGCTGCAATTTTAGCTGCAAGGTCAAACATTAAAGAAGATTCTAAATCAGATTCGAATGGGGAGGTTAGGCCTCAGGCTTACAGTATTGTAGATGCTGCATCTGCTTCAGTACATGGAAGAAGTGCCGCTGCTGCAAAATCTGCATCAAGTGATAAAACTGCTGCTCGGATAGCTATGCACATGGCTGGTGAGAGGGCACCTGTGAATGCAAAGATGGTTAGTTTTCCTACATTAAAACCTCATTTATTCAAAGCAGTAAATTTTGGAGCTCCATCCCAATGATTAATTTGAAATTATATGTTAGAGAAGAATTCTAAGAAATTAAATTTTTTTGCTGTATATTAGTTGGCCTTCCCACTCCATAGTGTATTATTTATTTGGTTTGACTGATATTTGTATTTGCCTAGGAATTTAATTTGCCAAATGCTCTTGTCAGTTCTAACAGTAGTTTTTATTTCAGGTGAAGAGCCGTTTTACTACAGGTGCTGCTTCACGATCCTTCACTTCTACCTCTTTTGATCCCATCACCAAAAATGAATTTGAATATGTCAAAGTTGAGAAAAATCCAAAGAAGAAAGGATATGTTCAGCTGCATACAACACATGGTGATTTGAATATTGAGCTGCACTGTGATATTACTCCCAGGGCATGTGAGAACTTCATCACTCTCTGTGAACGTGGCTATTATAATGGAGTAGCTTTTCATAGAAACATTCGGTATAGTCACAACTTGCCTTAATATTTATTCATTGTATTCGATTTCCTGCTTAGACTTAAAATAAAAATAATAAAATCCTGCTTAGTTTAATGGTATCACTGATTTGAAGAGGTATATTATTTAATTTATGTAGGAATTTTATGATTCAAGGTGGTGATCCTACTGGTACGGGAAAAGGAGGTGAATCTATATGGGGAAAGCCTTTTAAAGATGAAGTGAACTCCAAGTTGCTTCACGCTGGAAGGGGTGTTGTTAGTATGGCAAACAGTGGCCCCCACACAAATGGTTCCCAGTTTTTCATCCTTTACAAGTCTGCAAATCATTTAAACTTTAAACATACAGTTTTTGGTGGAGTTGTTGGTGGGTTGACTACTCTGGCAACAATGGAAAAGGTTCCGGTTGATGATGATGACCGACCTCTGGTGAGTTATTACTTATTAAGTATTCTAATGATTTATTGCATTTCTAACTCCTTTTTATGCTTAATGTGGTGTGAATTAAGTACCATTATGTATAGAAAGCGAGTTGGTATACTGTCTTCATAGTTTTGTTATGACGAGTACCATGCTGTTTTCTGTATGGAGTTTGTGCTTTAGAAGCCGTGTATAGAAAGCAATGATGTCATGCTATGGTTGTACCAATAATTCTAAAACATGTAAGATCAGGAAAGTTCAGGTCCAAAACTAGTTTCAGCTTACCATAAGCTAGATCAAAACATCATATTTGGTGATTTTCAATCTTCTAAATTAAATATAAAACTCATTTTGGTTTAGTGAATCCATATGCTCTGATCCTGATGCTTCCTTACGTATCTAGTTCATGAGAATTTGCAACTACTCTCTTGTGCAGGAGGAGATTAAGATTACTGGTGTAACAGTATTCGTCAATCCTTACTCAGAACCCGATGAAGAAGAAGAGGAAGAGAAGGCTAAAGATGAGAAGAATGTTGAGGATGAAGAAAATGTTAGTTTCTGGTCCCTTTACTTCAGAGCGCTTGAATCTTTCACCTTTTATTTTTATGTTCTAATAATCTTTGTTTTTTTGGTCCAGGAAAAAATTGGGTCGTGGTATAGCAATCCAGGTACAGGAACAACGAATTCTGGAGCTGGCGGTGGTGGTGTTGGAAAGTACTTAAAATCAAGAAATGCTCAAGCTGAATCTGTTGCTGTTGACACTAGTGTAACAGCAATTGCTGTAGCAAAGAAAAGGAAGTTGGGAGCCTCAACAGCAGAATTCAAAGATTTTTCTGCTTGGTAATAATTCCCAATCTTGTACCATATGTAAAAAAGAGAAAAAGAAGGCTCTGGAGGTTTGGTCGTTGGTGTAGGCCAGCTTTATGACAGTTCTTTTTGAGGTCACAAAAGTGAAGACAGACAGTAAGGGGACAGCACTGCACTTGATATTTTAGGCTGTATGTAACAATGAAATGCATGCAATCAGAAATTTTTTTTTAGTCCTCTTTAGATTAAAATGCAGATTTTGTCAAAAAAGTGATCTCTTTCTCTCTCTCCTGTGAGTCACTAGTAGATAGCTGCCTTTAACTGTTGATGTTTTTACGATCTGATGTTGAAGCATCATAAACTCATTATTGGCATCCGGCATCTTATTGTTTTAAATTTATATATTCAGAATTCTAATCACGAGTGCAAGTTGACATTCCAATTTATTAACTATCAGAACTAAGTAGAAGTAATATCAGAACTAAGTATTAAAGTGGCCTAACGGTTTTTCAAAAGCTCATATTGCAGGAACTTTAAACCCCAATGGCTACATCCTTCAGAAGATTATAGCTTCTTGATTTGGGTGACTAATGAGTGCCATTATAGTCAGTTGATATTCTTAAGAATCTAAGGCGTGAGGTTTGCCTCTAGGTTCTTTCTCCCAATATGTTGGGGATGAAGGGACTAATATATTCCGTCCACTTTATCCTCTACCCTTTTCTCCTTTCATCTCCCCATGTACAAAACTTAACAATCTCTTTGAATTCCAGCATAAGATACCTAAATGAGTGATACGATGTTGGCAACATCTGGGTTGAGTGATTGACCTACATTTTGCTTTTGTTAAGAAGGCCTGTGCCAAATTTCGAACTTTGTAAGCTTTATTTCTACTTTGAATATATCAAAGCCTGTAAAAGTTTGAATCTATATCTTAAAGGGAAACGTGGGGTGCTTGTTAAAGTTTCCCTAATGTGGGTCTTACGTAATAAAAAATGAAATAAATGATAGAAAAAAACATAAAAGTACTTATGGAACTAAAAAAAAAGATATAAAGCTATAAAAAAAAAGGCAACAATTATTAAAAAAAAGTCAAAAAAGTTGTTGTTAACGGGCACGTAGCGATGCTGGTTAACACAACCCTAATTGACCTACTTTTTGCTTTTGTTAAGAAGGCCTGTGCCAAATTTCGAACTTTGTAAGCTTTATTTCCACCTTGAATGTATCAAAGCTTGTAAAAGTTTGAATCTATATCTTAAAGGGAAACATGGGGTGCTTGTTAAGGTTTTTCTAACGTGGGTCTTACGTAATAAAAAATGAAATAAATGATAGAAAAAGACATAAAAGTACTTATGGAACTGGAAAAAAAAATGATATAAAGCTATAAAAAAAAAGACAACAATTATTAAAAAAAAGTCAAAAAAGTTGTTGTTAACGGGCACATTGCGATGCCTGTTAAAACAACCCTATTTTGAATTTTGATTTTTGACATGCCATAACTTTATGTTTATACCCTCCCCTCTCATCTCCTCTCAAGTTCTGTATCTTCTTCATTCATGTGTAGCTAAAATAATTTCAACTTTAGCATGAGAGAGTTCCTAACTTCATACATACTGTGTGGGCCAAGGTGAGTTAAAGGAGATTGAGCCTAGGCTAGAGTCTGGGAAGGCCTAACTAAATATTCATATGGAGTACCTAGGCTTAAATAGTTCGAAGAAGGAATTAGTCCGAGGAAGGAACCGAGGAAAGAGTGAACCAAGGAGGACGGAGAACTGTTGAACCATACAAGGATGTTGGTCGAGGAAAGTAGTAGTAACCAATCCGAACAAAAGTTGGAAGAAGCTTCCTAATGAAGTCACCGTTCCCTCCATATTAAATGCTTTGCACCAACCAAGCATGCCGCATTAATGATTGAGTAACACCCTATATACAAGGATCTGATCCAGAAGAAAAGAGAAAAAGAGAGAAAACCTTTGTAATATTGAGTAGAGCTTAGACTTATATTCTCATTTTAGAACAAATGTTCCTCAGACATTTTGATCGGTAAAGCGAAATAAACAATAAATTATCATATCTTATATAACTTTGGCTTGTGTTGTTGTTTTTCAATTCTCTACATTGAAACATTGTTTAGACTCAACGGTTGGTCCCAAGATCCATCTCTTGCAAATTAATTGTTTCAGGTAAAAGCCCAACCCATTAACATGGTTCTTCGGTTTTTGACCCATACACATACTTAAGGAGCAATTTACAAGATTCTATATTTACACCGCTAATAGGGTTTGGATATATGTATTATTTTGGCAGCACCCAGAAATGGCTCTAGGATTGTCATTGCCTCTTTGGTGAGGGGAGAAGGGAGTGATAAGGTAATGTCTACCTCATGCTGTACAATGCTTTTATGGAAGGAAAGGTAAACTTAATTTAAAACCTTTGATATCACATGATCACATCACTCTTTTTTTCTCAACAATATTACATACGACTATTTTTGGCGGATTGTATAATTAGTGCAATATTACTTAACACATTACTAATATTATTTGTATTGTACACCATTCATTATATGCGACATCCATAATCATGAAAAAAAGTTATAAAATTTATTATACGTCTAAACTCATTGTATTTTTTTTTTTTCCATAAATTTTACTAGAATTCACTCACTCTTCCTAGATATATTGCTTCCACATGCAAACCAACACGAACTCTAATAAATGGCAACCTTAATTGGTGAATATAACAAGCTAAACATATTGATAAGAAATGATCCCAAAAGCTTGACATTGATAAGATATGACAGACCATTTTAAAACTGACTTGTCTCTATTGGTCAGCAGACAAATTTCAGGTTTCGTCAGGCTTTTGATCTTTATTGCGGGAGCAAATTTGTTCAGTCGTCACACCATTGCAATTATAGAGCAATTTGGCTTAACTACTCTCAAATCTCTATTAGTCTTTGCTCTTAACCCCACAAGTAGGACCAGAACAAACCTCATCAACGCAAATAAAAATTAGCAAGATAAAGAGAAAGCGACTACAGTTACGTAACCAATGACCTACTTCTTTACGCATTTCTTTGGAGAAAACCCACGTTACTGGTTGATAGCAATGCATGGACAAAGTCTACTCGAATTAATTTGTGCCATTTCTCTAATATGCCACCATTGGAGTTGGTCAAAAATGCGTAGAGGGTATGGTTTACTTGACTAACTTCACTAGGAAGAAGAAAATATCAAGAGGCCACGCGGATCCTATCAAAAAAAAAAAGAAAAAAGAGGCCACGCGGAAAGCATGGTTATGTGGTCAAAATTAGTTCTTAACTCTTAATCTGCTTTAGTTTTTTTAATCAGAATTATAATATTATCTACTAAGGGTCTTTGTCTGGTGCTATAGTAAAGGTCATTGTTGCAAAGCTGTGTATGAGTTTTAAAGAACAGTCATTTCATATAAAAAGTGTGGGACTGTATTCAAAGTTTCCAACCGCACTCCTCTAAGGATTCAACTTAAATAGGATTAAAACTAGATAAATATTATCTAATTAAACTGGAACCATACGACCATGTTTTGAGTGTCAAGATGCACAGTAATTGGGAAAAGTACGTGAAACTATAATCTAGATGGACCCGGAAGTACGACATAAATCCTATGGATGAGGGCAAAAAGGAAGAATCGCCACTCGATTTTGAATGGACTAAGAATTCTTTCTATTCCATATAGACAAAATACCAACTCTTCATAATCAAGTTTATGTTAATTCTTTTAATTTCAAAAAAAAAAAAAAGTTTATGTAGAAATTCTCAACCAAAAAAAAAAATGTAGAAAGTTATGGTTTGAGAATGGGTGCTACCCATTCCAGTTTGGTTCAAAAAAATGGCCCTTACTTGTGTTTATTAGTCACATAGAAGTAAATTTGTTTTTAAAATATGAAAACCATAAATCCTATTCATACAATTGTATAGAAAAATTAAATTCAAAAGAGCAAATGCAATACTGAGACTCTATTTGTTTCGATGTGTTAAACGTCTTGTGTCGAAATATGTTTTCAATTTAAAGCAATTTCTGGGAAATTGTTTCTTTTTTAAATGTTGGGTTTTATTTTTCGAAATCCTCTAAAAAACATTTTTTTTTTGGTATTTAGCTCATACAAAATATCACAATTTTATATAGATACTAAATAAAAACTCAAAAATTGCTACTTTAAAATATTAATACATAACAACCAACCAACCTAAAAAATAATAACAATAAATATAGTTTTAAAAAAAAAATTACACACATATATATAATCACAATCAAATAAGAATACAAAACCAATATTAACTATACTTATCAAAAATAAAAGCTGTTAGTTAAACACTAAAACCAATTACCCACACAACCCATTTGTTTTTATTATAGCTAGGACCTAACTTCCCTTTTACTTTATTTTGAGAAGTTGTTTTGTGTAATTTTTAAAAGTTTGGGGCAATTTCTCAAAATTTTAAGGCATATCTTGGTCATTTTATTTTGAAGGTTTTAGGAGGAATTATCGTCAATTTGATGATTGTTTTTTGGGGAGTAGTATTTTTGTGGCTTTAGGGGTTATTAAGTAATTAATGTTAGTAGTTTTGAAGTAAGTTAGGTCATTTTGAAGATTTTATGAGTATTTTTTTCAATTTAGAGGTTTTGAATCTTTTGATGGTATTTCAATTATTTTGAAGGTTTGGGGATATTTTTGTCATTTTAGAAAATTTGGGGTATGTTTGTCATTTTGAAGGTTTATGTTTGGGTATTTTTGGTCGTTTTAAATGTTTTAAGGATATTTTGGTCATTTTGAATGTTTCGAGTTTATTTTGGAGATTTTATGACATTTATTTCTTTTTTGAGATTTTAAAGATCTTTTAGTTGTTTTAAAGGTTTTGAGGGTATTTTTGTTATTTTGAAAGTTTTATGGTGGCATTTTGGAGGTTTTGAAGTTTATTTTTGCTAAAATGTCGGCTTTGATCTTAAATTTTACAAGAACTTCAATTTTGCCCCTAAACTTTAAGAATTTCATTTTTCGTCCCAAAACTTTTATAACTGTTCTACTTTGTGTCCTTTTGTATGTCAGTTAGTTATTATCCTACCTAGTCTATTGGAAAGTTGATATGGTATTTTTTTTAAGGATTAAGTGATCTAACTTGGATTTATTTTATTTTATTTTAAATAAGACTAAACACGTGGCATCTAATGCTTGATTAGAAGTATAAATAAACCTTAGATAATGATGAAAGTAACACTCACTCATTGAAATCCCTAAATTTCACGACTGAACAAAACCTAATTTAGGATATCCTGTTCGAATAGAAGACCACTTGAGAGGTGCCAATATGAGGATGTATTGAGATGTTAATGCTAAGTGCGAGGTTTCTTTTGTTCAATTGTGAAATTTAGGAATTTCTTTTTTTTTTTTTTTTTTTGGGGGGGGGGAGGGGGGGAGGGAGAGGGTTATTTTGTCATTCTCAAAGGTTTATCCTCACGTGTGACCAACATCGAATGCCACATCTTCAATCCTATTTTAGTAAAGTTAAATCGATCCATGTCTGAACTTAATTATATATATACACTACATCAACTTTCTGTTAGGCCATGTAAGATAAAAATTAATGAGCATGGATCAAAGAACACAAAGTAGATAGTTGCGAAAGTTTAGAGACAACAAATAAACTTTTCAAATTTAAGGACAAAACTAAATATCTTGTGAAGCTTAGGGACAAAAATAGTAATATTTTAGCAAAGTTAGACCTTTGAATTAGCTGGTCTCCCAAAATTTATAAATTTAGGAACTCAAATATGTTCCATCGATTACAACTTTTACAAGCATTTGGTTAATAACTACTTGTAGAGCCTATCCCAACATTTAACAAAGAAATATAATACTAACCAAAAATTTAGCTCTCCAATAAGAGGTCCTGGGAAGAGAAGGCATACAGGGCCACTGTTGTTTTTAATTAGTGATCTAATGGTGTAAACGGCAAACGCGTGGACGAGTTCCACTGGAGTAAGTTTGTGCAAGTCAAATTTCATTTTTCTTTCTTTCTGATATAGCAAACCACAGTAGGGCCATTGTACCTTGTGTCAAGGAGTGCTTTGTTTCCATGCGTAGCAGATTTCAACAAACCGAAATGATAAGTATTCTCTGCCTGGCTCAGCTAGCTCGCCAATAAATTCTCAATTCTTAATATTCTTCTTCAAATAGGATTTAACTTAAGCACAATTGTGCTCGGTCTAGGAACTTGATTAAGTTGCCATCACCATCCCATTCCAAAACAAAAAATTTTCTATTATGGTTTTAAGACAGTGACATTTCATCTATATATTGTTAAAATAATCCTGAAAACGAAATGTAAGGGAAAATGTGGGCCTCTGAAATCCATAAAACATCCCTTAATTTAGACTTTTAATGTATTTGTCTTGTTTCTTTCAGTTAAACAATTCACATCACAGAAAGGCTGTTATTTGTTTATGATTTTCAATTACTTCATATGATATATAGTTTTGCAAGTGGGAAAGAATAATTCTTTCAGATAATTCTTGGGAATGGAGTGACCAAAGTCACCAAAATGCCCTTTTCTCAGGGCAATCCATGACTGTTGGATGTACTTGGATTGGATGATGGGTAATACACTCTGTGCTTCTGTTCTGTCTGCAATGAAATGATGGCTTCCGAGAAAACTACCTTGAAGCAACTTCTCAACAGGGGACAGAGAGCACTAAGCTAAGATGGAATTTTCTTAATGATTGATGAACAAAACACCAAGAACAACAACAAATCCAAAAATTTCCAATCAAACAAAGTTTGTTGGTTATCAAACGTGACAAAACAAATAATCCAGGGATTTCACACAATTTTACACATTTTAGCATGTGTACACACCAACAGCCATCCGACCAAACCATTTAATAATTTAGAACATTGATCCAAAAAAACAAAATATTGAGAAAAAGCTCATTCTAAGCTGACGACATTTATATTATAGTTGGTCCAAACTCAGGATTGACTACAATGAAATTAAGAAATTGGAAATTCATCAAGTAATTGGGCTTGGAGCACAATCATTGTGAGCCAACTTGGTAGCTAGGAAGATAACATAAAAGAAGTTGGTCGAGTGGATACAAAGGTTTTGGGATTGTGACATGGAGGAGAGCTATAGACTATAGTCAAGCTATATATGTAGTAGAGAGAAGGCCTAACCTTTTTTTTTTTTTAGAAGGCCTAACCTTGGTGGTGTGGAAATGAGATTACAGTAAACTATATATCATATGGAAGTAGATAAAAAAAAAGGTCAAAAAAAAAACCAAAGGCATGCCCTTGATTTTGGGGAAGAGCACATATTGGTATTTGGATACAGCATTATTCTATGACATTTTCATGAATATGGGATCATATAATAGAATAGAATAGTAAAAGTTAAAGGGAAGGGTGGGAATTTTGGCAGAGTTTGGAGAAGGATTAGGAGGCAAGGAATGTAAGTGGGTTGTGGCTAGGAGTGATGGTGCGTTTGTGATGATGATGCACGCCGGCAGCTTTATTCATGTCTCTCTCTCTCTCTCTCTCTCTCCCAAAAACCCAGTTGGCACGCCTGCTCCCACTAAAAAGCTTTGTAACACTCTCTCTCTCTCTCTCTCAAAGAATGAAAAGCTAAAATCCACTAACCCATTTGGTGATCTCGACCTTGTTAACTTTTTCTCCAACTTTTTTTTTTTCATCTTTTGTCAGACAATTCTAATTCTATAACACCAGCCAGTCCACGCCGACCATCCAAATTTTAACAGGAAGACCTATTTCAGTCAATCCCCCTATGAATTTGTCTAAAAAATATACCACATAAAGAATAACCTAAGCTAGAAAAAGAGACTAAACCCAAACCCCAACCCCACTCTCATTATTCTTTCATCGGTTACACCAAAAGAAAGCAAAATATTAACCCACTTAGATTCCCCCCTAAATATGTTTTTGAAATTAAATCTCAGCTAAACTCCAACTTAAAGATCCTTCTTTTAATCATTCATATATATATATATATATATATATATATTTCTGTATTCCAGTTCCACTCCACTACTACTGTTTAAAAAACATCAAACACCCATCATCTCATTTCTCTTCCACCCAAACACAAAAACTGAACTCACAGTTTATTGATGTGGGTCTCTGTGGGTTTAAATGGATACCTTGTTTAGGCTAGTCAGTCTTCAATCTGATCAATCTTTCAACTCAAGTAGAACATCAAGCAGCTCTAGATCCTCCAGACAAAACCATCACTACCCACAAGAAGACGAAGAATGCTTCAACTTTTTCATGGATGAAGAAGACTTTTCCTCGTCTTCTTCTAAACACTACTATCCTTATCATCAACAACAACAACAACCCAACCCTTCAACCACTACCACCCCTACTCTCACTCCCACCACCACCACAAACACAAACATTAGTACCCCAACTGACTTCGATTTCAACTTCGAATTCTCATCAAACTGGGCACCCGAAGCTCTCCTCGAAACCGCTCGAGCCATTGCTGACAAGAACAGCAATCGGGTCCAACAGCTCATGTGGATGCTCAACGAGCTCAGCTCTCCTTATGGTGACACCGATCAAAAGCTCGCTTCTTATTTCCTCCAAGCCTTGTTTAGTCGCATGACGGACTCTGGTGAGCGTTGTTATCGAACTCTAGCTTCCGCTTCTGACAAAACCTGTTCCTTCGAGTCAACTAGAAAAACGGTTTTGAAGTTCCAAGAAGTCAGCCCTTGGACCACTTTCGGACATGTAGCTTGTAATGGTGCAATCTTGGAAGCTCTAGAAGGTGAGCCTAAGTTACACATAGTTGATTTTAGCAACACATATTGTACCCAATGGCCTACTTTGCTTGAAGCCTTAGCTACACGCACTGATGAAACCCCACACCTCCGTCTCACCACAGTGGTAGCCACCAAATCAGGTGGTGTAGCCGCTGTACAAAAAGTAATGAAAGAGATTGGTAACAGAATGGAAAAGTTCGCTAGACTTATGGGGGTGCCTTTCAAATTCAATGTCATTCACCATGTTGGTGATCTTTCCGAGTTTAACTTAGCTTCTGAACTAGACATAAAAGACGATGAAGCTTTAGCAATCAACTGTGTCAACACGTTACACTCCACCACAGCCGTTGACAACCGCCGTGATTATCTAATATCAAACTTTCGAAGATTACAGCCAAGGATAATCACAGTGGTGGAAGAAGAAGCTGATCTTGATGTTGGGGTTGATGGGGAGGAGTTTGTGAAAGGGTTTCAAGAGTGTTTGAGATGGTTTAGGGTTTATTTGGAGGCTTTGGAGGAGAGCTTTTCAAAAACCAGCAACGAGCGCTTGATGCTCGAGCGAGGTGCTGGTCGAGCCATCGTGGACTTAGTGGCTTGTGCTCCATCAGAGTCGATCGAGAGGCGTGAGTCAGCGGGTAGATGGGCTCGGAGATTGCATGTAAGTGGGTTCAGTCCAATTTCGTTCAGTGATGAAGTTTGTGATGATGTGAGAGCTTTGTTGAGGAGGTACAAGGAAGGTTGGTCAATGACACAGTGCTCCGATGCCGGAATATTCTTGGCGTGGAAGGATCAGCCGGTGGTGTGGGCCAGTGCATGGAGGCCTTGACAACTATGGCGGTGCGTACCTTCTTTACACGCTTTGGGTTTGGGGTTGGTCCACACGTGTAATAACTTTTTTTTTTTTGGTTTTTTTTTTTTTTTTTTTTTTTTTTTTGGTGAGTGCATGGGTTGGAGTTTGTGGATGATTTGTTTGGAAAAAAAAGAAAAAGAAAAAAAAGAGGAAAGAGTGATATGAGGGATTTGCTTGATTTGAATATAAATGAAGTAAATTGATTTTCGTTACTCTCTTGTGCGTTTGTCTTTAGATGAACTCATTTTAGTTTTTATAATTTTCGTGTTGATAAGTTGTAATTAGAAAGCCAAAAAAGGGTTTTTGAAAAAAATGATACTTATGTCAAATAAGCTCATTTTGCATGTGATTAAAAAAAGGGTTTTTTTTTTCTTGTATTTTGTCTTTTATGGGGAAAAATAGTTTCTTAAAAAGTCCAAATTAACTACACTTTATTCCACTAGACTCATAGTTACCTAGGTATTTAAATCAAGAACTTCCCGTGTAATTAAGGTTTAAGGGAGATGTTACTTGATCATGTGTAATTAAAGATGCCCAAGAACTAGAAATTCAATTAGGATTGTCGGCATGGGGTTGATTAATAGTAACATTATATAAAGATGGGGTTGATTAATAGTAACATTATTAAAGATGGATATGGTCTAACTTATTTTTTATTTTTTATTTTTTTTTATGAGGATATGGTCCAACTTTGACTATATATATGGCCTGCACACCTGTCCCTACGCTTAAGCTACAATTAAGAATGAAGCACCTCTTATATTACTTAGAAAAAAAAAACATCCTTCATTTTCTTAATTTAGATGAATGGTGGTTAATTATATAATTAAAAAAAAAGCCTATAAAATTTGAAGATTAGTATAGACATATGTCCAAAATTCAAATGGGGTGGTTTGGTATTTGGTGTAGCAAAGATGATATCATCCCAAGGATATTAAAGAGCTAAGAAAGGGGTTTAAAATTTAAAGTACTTTGGATTAATAATTAAACAATGACACAAAGTCATTATCTAACATTGGGGCCATAGAATCTTAGGACGGCCATTAAGTTGGGTTGTGTTTGGAGAATCTCATAAAAAGGTGTCCAGTCGTTAGTGGCACAATGAGTTTTAGTGGCCAGCACTCTATGTTTGATGTGGTCTTCTCCAATTTCACTTTTTTTTTTTTTTTTTTAAAAAAGCCTATCAATATCAGCTTTCATTTGACAGAGAGAGGGAGAGGGAGAGCTTCGCTTTAGTTTAGCCTATCCGAGAGAGTGTGTGAAAATCTATGGCCCCCACACCCACGGAAACTCTTTCATTTTCAATTTTCATGGTGGTGGTTGGGCAATACAATATGTATATGTCAATAACGTAAGGAATGGTTTCCTTCCTTTTTTAGGCCCACGGAGGGAGAGGGGGAAAGGATTTTAAAAATGAATAATAATAATAATAATAATAAAGAGTGAAAGAGAAGCATTGCGGACAGTGGGAACTTCTTTTAATGGTTGCATTGCGCATTTTAATCGTTTGATGAGACTTGTTCCCTCCACGTCAACGTATTACTACCTTTTCCTCTTTTTTATTTTGGAAAAGGTTAACTGATGTTCGGGCATTTTTTAGGGGATCAATTTTATAGGGTTTTTATAAAAAGAAAAAAAAATTATTTTTTATAAAAATGTATCAAAATTTTTTAAAAATAGTTTATTAATAATTGTCATTTTTAACTGAATTAATAATTATCTTAAAGACACAATTAAAATAATTCTTTTATTTTAAGGTAATTATAAGTTATTCCATTATTGTACTATCAACTTAATTTTATGTTGTAAACTAAATAAAAGTGTATAATATTGTACATATTTACAAAAAGTGTATAATATTGTACAATTTTTGCAAATAAGTACAACTCTGTACACATTGTTTAGTCTACAATACAAACTAATAATTTTAATTTTCTTTAATGCTTTGCAAAAATATTAGCTTTTATATATTTTAATATAATTATAAATTAGGTGGGTATTATTTTAATAGAGGTTAAAAACAGCCGTCTACTGGACTGGACCTATAATAAATTAGTTATTTAGGTTGGAGCTTTGGTTATATTTTCCTTTTAAGAAATTGACAGGACCAGCTATTACTTTAATGTTTCACGGGACCAGGTTGTAGTGGAACACATGTTCAACAGTATTATTTCTGGGCAAAAAACAGTGCCAGCTTTTGCGTTTCATTATCATACATGTCCCATAAACACGTGTTAGATCAAATCAAATGAATAAATTCACTATCTCCTAAAAAAAGGAGATAGTTGAGCTAAACTTTGAGAACCAAGCTGTAGTGATTGCTTGAGTCCATAGAGTGCCCTCTGTAGACGACAAACCTATCAAGTATAATAGTTGTCTCACTCTTAATGGTGGCAAACTTCTTCCAAATGCAACTTGCTATAGAAAGCTAATTAGAGGTTTTGTCTATCTCATTATCACTCGCTTAAACATTTCTATGTAGTTCATATTATTAGCCAGTTTATGGTTGCCCACGATCCTTTCACTATGCCAAAGTTCTTTGAATCCTTTAAAATTTGAAAGGAACTATGTTCTATGGACTGCACTTCTCCTCTAAGTTAGCACCTGTAGACAACTAGTTGGACGTCTTGTTTATCTCATTGTCACTAGCTCAAACATTTCCAATGCAATTCATTTTGTTAGTCAGTTTATGGCTGCCCACAATCCTCTCACTATGTTGATGTTCTTAGAATCCTTTGAAATTTGAAATGTTTTGTGGACTACACTTCTCTTTTAAGTTATTATTGATCCTCCGAGCTTACTCAAATATAGATTAGGCAGGTGATCTCATTAATTGTACATTTATCATAGAGTGCTACTTTCTTCTTGATGACTCACTCATTTCTTGACGAAACAAGAAACAAACTGTTGTTCCATGATTTAACACTAATGTAGAATATCGCACTCTTGTAGACACCATAATCGAGCTTCTGTGGCTACATTGGCTACTACAAGATCTTGGAGTTGACTACTCCATCGCCACTCTAATCTACTATGACAATCAAAGTGATATTCAGATTGCCCACAATGACATCTTTCACAGGTGTACCAAACATATTGAGATTGACTGCCACTTTATTCGTTATTATTTACTCCAAGATACTCTACAATTACAATCAATTTCTTTCCAAGATCAGCTTGCAGACATATTCACTAAGCCTCCTCCACTAGGACTTCTTCGTGCTTTGACTTCTAAACTCAAGTTGACATCACATCACCCAACATGAGTTTGAGGGGGCTATTAGAATACTGTTAGATTATAAGCCCAATGAGCTTAGACCCATAGTTGTAGGTTACTTGTACATTATATATTGTCTATTTGTATAAGGCAGATCCTTGTACTTTATTAGTTTATTACGCAATCTTTCAAACTTTAACAAACTAAAATAATTAGAACTTATTAGCTTTTTATTTTTTTGAGTTCAAGTGCATCCATTTGTGTACGGGTCCTATATAATCGAGGAGACAAAGGTTTGGCCCGATCCAGCCCACTCTCATCACCTTACTTCAGTTCTATAGACTGTGGTCATGCCTACTCTTCATTCTCAGCTGCCAAAATAATTAGAATCGATGTTAGCTTAACCATTCCATCATCAGTGTCACGATCGTGGAGTCACATAGCAAGCCAGTCCCGCTACACATTAGCATCTGGGGCGTGGGAATGGGGGACCAATTTGACGTTTTATGATCATTATCATTGTTTGTGCATAATTTTCCAATTTCTTTTCTCACCAATGATTTCACTTTTGCCATATTTGTACCCTTGCTGCTAAATGCTAATGAATACTCTCAGTGCTTTTCTGATTTCACAGCTCAAATAAAACGTGGCTAAAGATGTTTGAAATCTCCTCTCTTTTTTTATGTGGCCATTTGAATTCTCTTTTTAATTCTTATATGTAATAATTCGTTTGCAAATGAATGGTGTACAATGGAATATTGGAATGGTACTTGATGTTTGCAATGGAAGACAAGCACACTGACTAGGCAAGGTCAGAGAGTATAGGTGGTGTGTCTTTGGTGGTGGTGGAGGATGGTGGTAGTAGGTGTAGGTGGGAGAGATTTAAAGCTGAGTTGTTGTTGTGTGCAATAGATCAATTGATCTTAAGGCAATTTAGGTCACACATTCAATTGAGTTTCAAGTGGTGATTTAAAAATAATGGAATTTTTATAGTATCGGTGATTTGAATCTTATCTTTTTTTCTCCAGTATTGTTAACCTAATAGTAAAGGTAAAAAAAAAAAAGACATTCGATTACTTTACAAAAGTTTTTGGAAACTCGTATCTAATAAAAATATTATATAATATGCTAGTTAAACAATAGATGTAAACTTCCAAAAACAATTTTTACCTGAAATAATTTTATAAACTTGGATTCAAGAGTTGAACTTAAGGTTGGTAGATTAGAAATACCAATCTTAAAACAATGGCCAAATACTTTATCTTACTCTTTCAACTATTTATGGAACATAGTTGAACCGACATCAAAGTGGTCACGAATTACTACCATGAGTGGTGAGTGGTTACATTCGAGGCTCACATAATCCATCACATGCTATATATAACTGCCATAGAAAATAGATAGATGTAAAAGTGATTCAGCAAAAAAAAAAAAGATAGATGTAAAAGTGAAGTTATGGCTGAATATAAATGTACGGGTGAAGTATTGACACAAAAGGATTGACAATGATTGTCATAAACAGAACAAATTAGTAAAATGGGTAAACCTTATAAAATGTACCCTTCCTCAGCTAATATGAACATAACCTAAACAAAAGGATGTATAAGTTCACCGGCAGTGTTTGAAACTGAACATTCTGTATGAGTCCTCATGCTGTGAAATAAGCAAATCCCTAACACAACAGTGAAAGCCAGTGAAAAAATGGACAAAGAACCATCAAATATATAACACATAATACTACATGAAAAACCTCCATCACTTCAACCCACTCCACCCCTGAGGAAGTTTCCACTTTCTATGCCAATATATTGACACTCTTGACCACAATGGGAATCCAAAATTATAGTCAAGTGGTTGATCAGCTGTTCCCCCAACTATCAAAGGCAACCACACATATCTTGAGTCCCTCAAGTCAGCTGGATTCCACCGATCCGCCATGAAAATATATGAACCTGGAAAACCTGGCACAGGAACCACAAATGTGCTCTGAGCAAAAAATGTTGTAAGTCGAAACATTTTGTTCCCTCCAACGCACGGGTTTCCCATCGTCTCCCATGGCCCCATGATGGAATCAGCCGCATGAGCCAGTGCCTCATTTGGAGCCCATCCAGTGCAGCCTGATGTGATCATGTAATAAGTTCCCTGGTGCTTGAATAAAGCTGGGGCTTCCCGGTGTTGTCCCACAAGAATCCTTCTCACGACATTTGACACATCAAGATAATCTGCTGTAAGCGGTCCAACATGAAGTTCACTGTTGTCATCAGAGGAGTATATCAGATATGCTACACCATCATCATCTTTGAAGATGGTCATGTCCCTGCTTTCAAAATCATGAGGCCTTTTGCTATAGAGATAATCAAAAGGACCAGTGGGATAATCACTAACAGCAACACCAACAGAAGCTTTGGTGTAATTGGAATCATCGATATGCATCCACATTACAAACTTCCCTGTCTTATCATTGTAAATCACTTTTGGTCTCTCAAGCACATTGGATTTATAGAGATCATGAGTTTCGTTTGTTTCTTCTGCTGCCAGCACAATGCCCTCATTTTTCCATGTCCACAAGTCCTTGGAAGAATAGCAACCAACTCCTATGATGTCAACCTGAACAATTAAAAAACCCTTGCAATTAATGAGTTACATGTACAATTGTGCTGAAACATTTAACTTATTTATCTGATATAAATAGATGAGGAAAATAATAGCATAACATGGGTTAATGGCAAAATTAGAACCACACCAATGCAGTTATAGATGTCCAACATGATTAAGCAAACTCAAAAAAAAATAACTGTTAAGTGTTGGTGCCAGAAACGTTATGCGTCTGCAATCCTATTTTTTATTTTTCATTGGTATGATATGCCTGCAATCATGAGGTTGCACCCAGAATGACCCCAGCTATTATTATATGAGTGTCCCCTTTGAACATGGGGAAATTGTCTTGTCTTTATCATTCCACCAAATTAGTCAGTAAAATGTGCATGTATTTATCCAGGTTCCCAGCTTAGTCAAAATATTCTGCTTCTTTAAAAAAATGAACAAAGTGTTCTTTGAACTCTTCATAACAGCACATTGGAGTAGGACCAGCTATGTAAATAAATCCATTCCACAGGTCTCATTTACAGTTGAAGACAACCTTACAGACATTAAGTTCATTGATAGCTATCTAAGTTCAAAAACATACTCCCATTGAAATGAGTGAAGCATTGGTGTGGTCAAACCATGTCAACCTCTTAACAATCTTTATGATTTTCAGTAACTCATAAAACGTTATTTAAACAATACTTTTACTCTTGAAATTTGGTAATTGCAAGCAGGTAGCAAAGGGGCTAGTTGCTCAATCATTTCCTTCCCATCCATTGACTTCTGAATGACCAAATCACACGGTTCATCTACTAATTTATGACTCCTAATGAGCATCACTCAGGCAACATTTGCGTTATCCAAAGTTGGTGCAACTTTTATTTTTATAGATAATGATGCATAGCAATTCATATATTGGAAGTCGCTCTCATTTCAAACGACATTAGATGCAAATCATTTTGACAAGTTCCATTTCCAGCCGGCCAAATCATAGAGTTAAGATAGTATGAATCCTTCAATAGATCATTTCATCCCCAGTCAGCTCACTGTCAAACTCACATCTCTTTTTCTGACTAACAACTGCAATCACCTAGTTTAATATAATCTGCAATGACGGAATTTCTTCTCTTACAACGTTTCTGACACATATACTTAGTTTGTGCAGATATCCACAACTGAATCCAATATATTAAATTCCTTAGTCTTCATACCTCAGCATCATTTATGTGCCCCCTACTCAAAGCTAATGCTAAACATGACCATAATCTTTCTAATCACAGTAAGCAATCTTGAATCACAACTATAACAACAATTTTCAACATAGTGATTTCAAAAAGAAAATGCACTTAAGCAAGACCAGAATGATAAAAAGGGCAAAATTTTGCACATAATGTAAGATTGTACTTAGGTTCAGAAGATAAGGGCAATAACAAGAAAATGATGTCAAATGAACATCCGCATCATGCTAGAGAATATCATCCAAATTGGTGTTTCTTTGGCAATGTAAGTATCAATATTCCATGCATGAAGTTATGCAAATGGCAATGTTTGTCCATACTTGTTGAGTCCATAGTTTAGGTTGGCAAACCATGATAAAATTTAGTGTCTTGTAAGTGTTTTTGAGTTGTATTTGAAGTCCAAGACACATGCCCTTGACTGCTCAAGAAGATTTGCAAGTTCTAAAATCTTGATGCATAGTTGATACACAGCTTACTAAAGCTGATCAATCAAGAATCATGCAGAAAGAATCCTGATTCAGCCCAATCAGCAGTCCAAGCTTCTAGGGTTTCATGGATTCCAAGCCACGGTATAAAATAAAACCTAGAGGACAAGAATTCATACTTTGGGAGAGTTGTGAATTGTACACCTAGGGCTAGGGTTAACCAAATTCTCTCAAAGCATTACCCTGTGTTCAAAGATTGAAGATTTGGTGATCAATTAGAAGTTACAACAACCAGGGTCTAAATTTCCCTACAATACTAATGTATTCTCCATACTCATTTGCCTAGATTCATGGCCACAAGGAGCCACTTTATATGAAGATAGAGATTAAATAAAAATATGCTCAAGGGATGTCTATTCCAGACTCAAAAGTTGTTTGATAAAAATGTGTACATGATAGGAGTCAAAGGTAAAGCCATACTCATACCTTAATCACGAATAAAGAAAACTAATGAATTTGTAAATAGAACAGCAAAATCCTTGAATGTGTCAAAATGTACTAGGTTAGACTTTGAGATTCCCCACATATTCAAGAAAACTCTCAGATTTTCAATGACCTCCGCTTTTCTTTCGCCTTCAACTCCATGGGAGCTTTAGTGACCTCCACCCGCTGCTCCCCATTTTTTCTTTCGCCTTTAACTTCATGAGAGCTCTAGCAAAACTCTCTCCCTCCATTCTCTAATTCTAACACATCCATAGCCTCCACCCTCTGCCTCTCCCCAATCACCTCGAATCCTCCATATCCTTCGATTCACAACAAATTCCTCAAGTAAAATTTACATCTCTTTTTGTTTTTGTTTCCCAATTATGAATTTCCTTATGTCAAACTCAATCACTCTATAATAATTTATTTGGTCAAATATAACAACTATTAGAAATGTACCGTCAAATGATCAAGGTTTTGACGACTTTTTCTTTTTGGTTTGGTGAAAGGTATAGGTGAGATGAGTTTTGCCTCTTTTTTTGTTTTTCCTGGTGGATTTGTGTGATGGGCTTGACTTTATTTTTGCATGTAAATGAAAATATTGAGGGATTGGAGTAGAACTGTGGCTCGGGGATAAGTTTTTGGCTTTTTGCACAGATGGGATGGTGGATGTCGGAGTAGGACAGAGGCAGGAAACAACTGTGGGATGGCTTTGAGAGGTGGTTGTGTGGGTGATTTGCAAAATTTTGGGTTACGGATTTTGGTATGGCTCAGGATTTTGCAAAAAAATTATTTGACATTACATGTTTATTATTTATCATTATTGACATGTAAAATTAAACTGTTTATGATGTAATATTTTTTATGCACTATATTTTACATTTCTTGTTCTTATGTTTGGAGTATATGTAAGAGATGTGAATTTAAATGCATGTGAATTTTTGTATTATTTTCTAGTCAAGAAAGAATATATAAAACATTGGTCACACACAATTAACTTAAAATTATTCATTTGTGTTGTTTTTATGGGTAATATATATGCATGTAAAATTATTAATATCTTAAAAAAAATATTCACTATACCCATCCATTAATATGTCCTTACTATTGGCAAAAAAATGTATTCTGCAAGAATGAAAAACCAAATGCAATTTCATTCACTAAAATACTTTTCAGTAAAAATTTCAGTATAATACTAAATGCAATTTCTTTTTAAATAAAAAAAAAATGCATTCTATCATAATGCATTTTTAAGAATGCATTCCAGTGAAATGCATTTTGCGAGTAGTTACTAAACGCATCCTAAAGGTGCAACATTAACCAACCAAGAAGCAGAACAGTAAGGTCTTTTCTTCATCAGCCATAAGATGTACTTGGCTCTACTAAAATATTTCATCCATATTTTATTTCAAACCGTTTGAAGTAAATTTTAGACCTAATATCTTTTAATCCATAAATCCAATCTTTTAGCATCAGTGGAGGTACATGGATTTCAAACTGAGTCCATCACAGCATAAAACTCGCAAGGATTTCCATTTTATCACAGGTGACAGCTTTAAAAAGTATTTTTTTTACTACACATAACCCCAGAAGTAACAATGCAATCATTAACAAAGATGAAAAATGCTCATCTGAGTTGTTTGGCATGCATACTTTGATATCATATCAGTAATGTACCATTGAGGAATGCAAATTTTGTTTCCAGTTCAGAGTTAAGAGTTTGTGCTACCTTTACCCCCAACCTAAACCCACCACGTCGCAGCCTGCTGCCCCCTTGGGGGGAGGGGGGGGGTGTTGGTTTAGGTAGGTGGAGTCCATTCAGAAAGAGGAAGCAGAGAATTTTGTGTTCCCTAGTATTAGAGCTTTTGTTTGCAAGTAAGTTCAATTCTCCATTAGAAATAATAATCAACATAAATGATGTTCTTTATTAGTTCTTTTCTGCATTCACAGAACTAAAAAAAGGGTATATGATACCGAGACAAAACAAAGGACAGGACAAGGTGTCCTTAAAGTATGTGTAACAACACAGTCTACTAGAAAGAGATCAAGAGGCTGATATGAGTGTCCACATTGGTAAATCTTTTCTTAGCAAGTAAATTCTTGTTAACCAAGGATGCTCCCATTCAAAGGTAACCTCAATTTCTACGCAATACTCAAGATTCATTTGACGACAAGCTAAAATCTTGAACTATCCTTAGTGAAGTTTTTCACCCAAGAGTTAAATTACACCACTGTGTATCTATAGCAGTATAGCCTTTGGCTCTTGGCATGTTTATGAACTATGAAGAGGGTAAAATTCTCCTGTCTAATAGCCCAACCCTTGTCAAAAAGCATGGAGAAGTTGTAGCTGAAAAAGTTTTAAAGATTCTACCACCATCAATTGGACTAAGATTTCCCAAGGTGCAACCATCAAAATTTAGTTTAATTTTTTACACTGGGGAAATACAAGTCATATATGCTGGAAACAATATAAGCTTACGCCAGTGCAAGAAACTGAATCTTAAAGTTTAGACCTAGCATTATTTTGCTTTGCATGATTTGCTTGATTGATGTACTTTTAGCGTTTAATTTTGGTGTATCATTGTACACTTCCTGTGTACATGGGTGGCACCCTTCTAGCCTCTTCTAATGAGATTTTACTTATAAAAAAATATTAAAGTAATTAAAGAGAAACAAATCACATATGATGGTAAGATTGATAACTAGCAGCAGCAACATAATCACAATGCATGTAAACAGGTATGCACACAGATAAAGTGGAATATAAAAACTACGAAAACTGCATCCCTAGGGCCTTAAGGCCTGAAATTATAAAATCAAGCCACAATCGGGAATGTAAATTAAATAACTTACCCGCGCCGCCCCTTTTTTGTGAGCATGGTAGGTGGGCCCATCTTTATACTCTCCATACCAATAATATGTCTTTGATTTTTGATCAAATAGAATACCCCCTCCATGGGCTTGAATAGGATTTCCATCAGTGTCCAACCAAATTCTCCCTGGATGATAGTAGGAGCTATCATTCCCTGCGTCCTTCATTGGATCTATAGCAGTTTTGTGATCAGGAAAGAACATATTTCTAAGTTGGGAATTTTCATCAAGAAACTCATCAATTATTGTGGTTGGCCTTTTGGGTCTTCTTTTTGCTGCACGTGGAGATCTCTTTCTTGGAGGGGGCATCGGAATATTTTCTTCTTCAACTGCTTCAAGTTCACGGAATTGTGGGTGACGGCTCATGCCCAATTGGAGCTCTCCACGCACCCCATCTTTTTGGCGGGCAAGGGAGTATAAATGGAGCATAACAAGACATCCCACCAAGCTCCATACCACAGCAGACGTTGAACATCTGCCCCCTGCATTGCAATGGAAAGTGGTTGGTTTCCTGTATTTGTTCTTGATCCTCATTTTCTCTTCTCTTTTTTTATCTTCAAGGTAATGCTGCAATTAAGAAAATGCAACCTATGGAGATCCAATACATCCAACTAAACACGAGTCACAACTACACTAAATCTATGTTTTCTAGACTAAAACTTCTAGTGTATTTCATGAAAGTTAAAAGAAAGAGAGAGAATCCAAAGCAAGAGTGAGATTTAAGAAAGATATATGTAAATTGATTAAGGTGCCCTCCAATTTATATGAGATATTAAGTACTCAACTGTATAATCGCTAAAATTAATTGTCAACAATTCAATGAATAAATTCATAAAACTGAATAAAATCCAATCCATACTTCTTGTTATAATAGCTAAATTCAATGAATGAAGAACAACAAATGAGGAACAACAATTCAATGAACCAATTCAATTAGCCACAAAGCCTTCCCGGTTACATGAATATAATTAATAAGAAAGCATTTGAATCTCTAACAACAGCCAGATATTGATAGTTGTAGTAGAAAATAATGAAACCAAAAGTACCCACCAGTCCAAAAAAAACAAAAAAAAAACCAAACATAAACTAAACAACCACAAAGTACATCACAGAAAAATTGACACATCCAAATTGAAATAAGTAATATTCCCACAAACCAAGTAAATCATATATATTAGAGAACAAGCAGTCACGTGTATCAAACATGTTTTACCTGAAAAGACACGGACCATGATTGCAGCTAAATTCCCAGACATGGGTTTGCTGCCGATGGTGCTTTAATTTCGACCCCTCCAGTATTGTAAACTAGCAAAGCAAGCAAGCCATAAGACAACCCAGTTCACTATTTTATCAGATAGTAAATAAGAAAATGATGGGGTTGTGCTGGTTTAGACTTTAAGCTTAATTGGTTGAACTGGATCTGAGTCTGAAGTCTAAGGAGTAATGAACAATGACGATGATGATGACGACTTGCTACCAAAGACGCTATGCCGCTAGCTGTTATGTGCCTGGGGCTTTGGGTCTTAACTCTTGGGAAAGGGTATCTTAAGTTAGACATATCTTAATGATGGACTCGTAATTATTTTCCTCGCCCTCCATTTTTTTAATGATTGTCCTTTTTTAAATTAGATTTTTTGAGATTTTATAGTTCAACTTCAATGGATGGGATCATCGCATACTCATTAGATTTTTTGAGATTTTATAGTTCAACTTCAATGGATGGGATCGTCGCATACTCTTAGTGCGATAATTATTCCACAAATATAAGTATTTGTGAAGTGTAGGGGGCAAAAGTCATTGTTCAATTTTCTAAGAGGGAATTTCGTACACATATACATTTATATACTTAGATTAAGTTATAGTAGAATTCTATCTTTTAAAAAAAAAAAAAAAAAACTTCAATTAACGGTTGAAAAATATGAAAGTGAGAAATGACAAAAAAATAAAAAATAAAATGTAATTCTTGCCTCGACTTGCTTACCATAGCTAATCATGATCGGAGAAAAGTGATAAATTTATGAGTAAGTGACTAAAAAACTAATAACAGTCTGTTATGTAGGATAGTTAACAAAGATTGTAAATTTATTTGAGGTAGTAAAAGAACTTCAAAAACAACATAACTTTAACCCAAAGTTTTAGGGTTTTTTTTTTGTGTGTAAATAGTTTATTTTAATTATAGTGAAATTACAACCTATGGTGTACTCTGCATAATAGTTACTTTAACCAAAGTTTTAGGTTTTTTTTTTTTTTTAATTTATAAAAAGTTACTTTTTATCACACTAATTGAATTTTCGTACAAACAGAGTTTGAAGCTTGAAACTCTAGGTCTCTTGTTTGACAATTTAGATATATTTTTCTCAACTCATTACATTGCAAATTATAGAAAATATTATCTAAATAAGTCACATAACTTGTTAAAAAAAGTCATGTAACTAAAAATGTACATGAGTTGTCTTTTTATTTTATTTTATTTTATTTTTGAGAAACAAACACACACAAGGGAGGGGGAAAGAGGTTTTAACACAAAAGCACACCACAACTTCACTCATCATTTTCAATTATCACATAATCAATTAGAGAAAAATAACTCCAAACCGATTTAGAGTCAAACTTATTCCTAAAATAAATTTCGCTTCAGATTTTTTTACGCAATGCTCACATCATTTCTCTTTTTAGAACTTGGCAATTTTTTTACCCATGTCGTCATTTGTAGTTTTAAGGAAATATGTTTTTTCTAGAGTAAAATCTTCTTCTTCTTCTTCTTCTTCTTCTTATTATTATTATTATTATTCAATCTTCTTTATCTTATACTTAATAAAATTTTAGTTTTATTAATATTGAGAAATATCCATAGAAAATTACCAATTAATGACATGTCTCAATAGTTCTTAGACTTTTTTTATTATTTTTTATTTACCATATGTCTCAGTTCTTCTTGGATTTAGCTTATTTTAACATCCAAAAATAGAATGTATAATTTTAAAATTTTCTTTTTTAGGTATACTTATAATTTTTGACACTCATTCTTTAAACAAAATAAATCCAACGAAGACACCCTAATATAAATAAACACTCAAGAACAAGATTTGGAAATAAGTTCTCTAATTAAAGCAAAACATGAGATTTGATCACGTCGACTTTTTAATGTAAATCCGTTAAGTATAATCTCAAAAATGTTTGTCATGATGGTTGTGTTATGATGCACGTAGCTAATGGTCAACATTTACATACAACTACACGGAGAAAAAATCTAGGGTCACGGGATACCTTCTCCTACACAGATGTCTTAAACTCCTAATACAGGCCATAATATAAAAAACAAAAGACTGCTATTAATATTGCAAACAACTTGCCCTGACAAATATTGCCAACCACCCAAGACTTAAAAGAGGGCCAATTAATTAGTACTATTATTGTTTATTGATGATGATGATTATTACTGATTAAATGCCATATGCAGGGCCTCTTTGGTCACCTAAAATCATTGGTCACGAAGAGTCACAGAGTACGGGAAGAAATTCCAGTTAACTGTTTTCAACTTTTGTAGTTTCAAAAGAAAAATTACAATTTATTTATTTTAGTTAAAATGGTATACTTGGCACTTAATTTTGTTATTTATTTTAGAGAAGTATTACGTCCATAATATTTTTCACAACAAATCATAGATGGAAAGTTATTATTAATTCTAATTTGAATTCACAAATTAAATTACTTTTGTATTCACTCGTAATAGTCAATAACAGCTTACCACCTACAATTTATTGTAAAAGTGTTGTGAATATAGAATTTCTCTTTATTTTAAAATCTTTCTTGTATTTGAAAATATTCATTTTAGTTTATGCTTTCAAAATTGTTTAAAAAACTCTTTTAATTTCATTTCGTACATGGAAATATTAACATAACTTGATAAATAGAATTCATGTCACATCATAACTAGTGATATTCAAGCCCCGATCTAGCCTGACAAATTGCACCGAAGCCATGGTGATCGAATTGAGTAACATAGTTGCCAACAGTGAGCAAAGTAATTGTCAAATGTGTTTCTAAGGGGCTGTTTGGATTTATGATTTCCATAACTCATAACTCTGTTTCCATCACCCATAACTCAAAATATGTGGGTCCCACAGCTGAGAAGTGTGTTTGGCATCATAACTCAGTTTTTGTTTCCATCACTCAATTCTCTGATTTTTGAGTGATGAGTTATGGAAACTGAAAACACATTTTAGGTGTTTTCAATTTCCATAACTCTGTTTTCAATAGCACTTCCGTAATTAAAACTACATACTAGGTCCTACAATCAGAGTCAGCAGCAACTTTTGACCCTCTTTTTTTTTCTTCACTAGGTTTGGTGAGTCTGGTTTCTTCATCTTCTTTTTTTTACTTTTTCCTTTCACATGGCTTCTTCTTCTTTCACTGGGTTCGGGTTTTTTTTTTTTCCACTAGGTTCGACCTCCCTCCGCACCTCCGCCTCCATCGCCCTCTTCTTCCTCTCCTTCCTTTACTCCTCGTAGTCATTCAGCCTCGCTGAATCGTACTCCTCGATCACCGACAACGTCACCCCAACCAATGCTGGCTACGCCGAGTCTTCCAACATTAGCAATGGCATTGTCGAAGCTACAAACGACGTCACGCTTTTTGGCTACGCCGCCAGTGCCGAATTGGGGGTTTTGGCCTTGGTTTGAGATTTGAGAATGGTTTGTGACGGAGTGAAGACCAAAGAGGACTTGCGGAGAGTCGGCAGAGCCATCTTGGCGCTACTGGACCAGACGATGGTGTTGCTGGGCTTGTCTTCGTCGGCCGAAGAGGGTGGAGGGAGGTCTCCATACAAACCAATGTAGAAAGACCGAAAAGACCAAAAAGAAAGAGATGACAGAGAGAGAGAGAGAGTTATGTTGTGAGTGTGTTAGGCATGGGTTCCACAAAATAGTAGAAAATATTTGAGTGATAACAAGTTGAGTGATGGTGCTAAACAGACTTCGTGTGGGGAGTTGGGGTATTTTAAGTAATGAGTGACGAAAATTGAGTAAGGAGTAATGAGTGGTGAAAAAAAAAATCCAAACAGGGCCTAAGTTTCCAACATCAGCCGATTTCTCCCTCTAAATTCCAACCCCTGCATCGTACCGTTAACCTACCAATTAAGTTTTCCTCCTCATAACCACTACATGTCTCCTCCTTGCCCAGATATTGTTCAACCCAGATTTCTCCTCCTCCCGCTCACCTCTTTTGTTTTCATCGCTACCTATCTATCCTTTTTTAGTCATTTGGGTTCTTAGATCTACTGAATTTTGATCATTTGGGTCCCTAGATCTACTGAGTTTTGGTTATTAGGTTCTCACTTCTCAAATATACTTAATTTTGGTCTATTTTTGTATGATTTGAGAAATTTATTAAAGTAGGACAAAGTTCACAACAAAACAATAGCAACTAGAGACATTGGCCAACAAAATGCTAGATGACACTATACACAAAATATTGCATAGCAATAGACTAGAGACATTAGCCAGTTGTTGGGTTCTCAAATCTATTGAGTTTTGGTCATTTGGTTTCTTAGATCTATTGAGTTTTAGTTGTTGGGCTCTCAAATCTTTTTTTTTCTTTTTGTTGTTGGGGGGGGGGGGGGGGGGGGGGGCGGGGGGGGTGCAATTGGAGCTGCTGACAGCCGTACCAACAAACACCGCCGTTGACACAACCTGAATTTCAATCTAGTGACATCACGGTGGTTTGTTTTCTAAGAAGACCAATGAGCTTGGCATAAACCCAAACAAGCCCTCCAACACCAACTGAACTGGTCGCTATTCACCCCTAATCATAACCATAAGCTCCAGATCATTAAAATAACCTCGATTTCATGAATTTCAATTGCTATGAGAAAATAAGAATAATTTGAATACAAAGGTTAAATGTTGAGAAATATCCGATTTAACTTCTCCTGTTATTTTTATTTTTAAGTAGTCTCACACTTTCACCAAATATGAAAATAATTCCTAAAAGGCCAAAAAAAACAAAAAGATTATTCTTATATTCTGTTTGGGAACATGTTATCTAACTGAAACTGAAAGACCATATCCCCGTTAACCTACGACCTTGATCCAAACATGCCATGAGGCCCAATCTGAGCTCAAAAACCATAATGAAATCATTCCATCATGAACGTCAAAAGCAAGCCCCACCCAATCAACCTTAACTTTGCCGGGAGTGTGATTGTGTAAGGATACAAGGTCTCGGCAGCCCGGTATTGCCTTGGGAATATTGCTGCTGAACAACCTTTTGGAGGTGGGAACCACTTCTAATGCCATTACCACCGTTCCCAATGGAACATCCACTTAGAAATGATGGAATTGGACCTCCATTCACATGAGTGGGTATAGGAAGTAATCATGACACCTCCACTCATCTCAAGCTATAAAGGAGAATAGAGTGAGAGGTTTGGGGGGTTGTTAATTCTGGAAAGAAAAACAGAGAGTAGAGAGTGATCACACTAGCAACCTATGAAAGGAAAAAGGAAGAAGCTCGTGATTAATAGAGTGTGCAATTGGGTGCCGAGCAAGGAACTACCCATAGTAGGAAACTCAAAACCTATTAAAGACACTTTGGGTGCGCACAAGTACTATAGATAAAGGTAAAGAATAGTTGAAATAGTACAGTAGGACCCATAAATAATACTAAAAAGTGCAATATAACTCATAAATAATAGTAAAAATAAGCTAAATAATAAAAACAATCTGACTTTTTAAGTCAATATCAAAGGCAAGCTTAAAGTTTGGCGTAAATGCACTTTTAATCCCTACATTTTGGCTTTTTTTCATTTTAGTCCATACATTTTAATTTTATCACTTTTAGTCCCTAAACCAATTAACGCGTGTTATTTTTGTCTTTTCCGTCAGTCAACCAACGGAAATAGCTGAGGTGGCAGCTGGAGGAATTAAAATATTATAAAAATACCACATCACCCATGACACATCAGCATATAAATTTTAAAAATTAATTTATTAATTTTAACAAAATTAAAAAACATAAAAATACATCAGAAAATCAAACCCAAGAACGCAAATTCAAAATTAAACCCATTGAATCAAATTAAACCTAAAAACATCTGTCATCAGCCCACAACCCAGAAAATCAAAAACTCAAAGCCTTAAGAGATCTTAACTAAATAAAAAAAATTAAAAACAAGAACATCAAAAACAAAATTAAAAACAAGAACATCAAACCCATAAATAAACCCAACAACGACATCAAACCCAGAATCAAAGAGCAAACCCCAAAGAATGTGCCGGTGTTTCGGTACCTGAATTTCACCATTGAATTCACTGAGATCATATCAATAGCCACTCTTGAAGAATCCGAACCAGCTTGAATCTTAAACTGCTCAAACGTTATACTCTGAGAAAACATAACAAAAACACACAAATTAATCAAAATAATCAAAACCCATTTCATAATTTGCTTAGAAGAACCAAAAAAATGTAATCTTTTAATACCTTGTTTGTGATCTTTGGCTTCATGGGCTTACTAGCACCCAAAAAAATTAAAGAAAAGATAGTGAAGAGAATGAAAAACCCAAGCACAAAAGCAAGAACATGGCAACGACAAAGGAGACCCTTTACATGCTTTTCATCTTCAAGAAGTCCTTCTTCTTCAATCACATCACACTGGTCCTTCTATAGCTTCTAACCTTTTCTTTGGCCTCCGCCACGCGACTCGTCGTTTGGGGAGATCTTTCGGGATCCAGGTTTTAGAGACCTAAAAAAATAGCTTGTTGAAGACTCACGCGAGGGGCGGCCCATGGAGGAGTGAGAATGAGGTGGAGATTCCACTGGGCTGAGAACTAGTGTGGAGTGAAACGACGTCGTTGTCTTCTCACCATCGTGGGAGTCACGAGATGGGCTCTGAACATAGTAGACTTGTCTTCGAGGAGATCTAGTTGGTGAAGATGGGGCTAGGCTTGTTACCTCTGAGTTTGAGAGAGAGTGAGCTTTAGATGGTTGGGATTTATTTCTGGGTTTGCTCTTTGATTTTGGGTTTGAAGTCGTTGCTGGGTTTATTTCTGGGTTTGATGTTCTTGTTTTTAATTTTTTTTATTTAGTTAAGATCTCTTAAGGCTCTGAGTTTTTGATTTTCTGGGTTGTGGGTTGATGACAGATGTTCTTGGGTTTAATTTGATTCAATGGGTTTAATTTTGAATTTGTGTTATAGGGTTTGATTTTCTGATGTATTTTTATGTTTTAAATTTTGTTTTTATGTTTTTTAATTTTGTTAAAATTAATAAATTAATTTTTTAAATTTATATGCTAATGTGTCATGTGTGATGTGACATTTTTATAATATTTTACTTCCTCCGGCTGCCACCTCAACTATTTCCGTCGATTGACTGATGGAAATGACAAAAATAACACATGTTAATTGGTTTAAGGACTAAAAATGATAAAATTAAAATGTATAGACTAAAATAAAAAAAAGTCAAAAGTAAGAAATAAAAGTGCATTTAGGCCTTAAAGTTTTGATTTACCATCAAAAGAACCGCAGCTAGTACGGTTTCATAACGAATTGAGAACAGCTCAAATTAAAAAATAAAATAAAAAATGTTAATCAATAGATGAAATTAGTTGGTGTTACATCTTTAAATTCGGGATTAGTTGACCAATTATTAGCATCTGACCATATGTCGTTTTTACTTCTCTTGCGGGTGTTGGTGGGGCAAGCATAGTAAAAAAATTGCCCATTAGAGGTCATGTTCAACTGCCCAAGACGCAAAGCAAAACTAGACCCAAATTTTTTTTTTTTTAAATTAATAATAATAATAATAATATTTTTCCACAACTTATAGAGTTCTCTAATCACCATAACACATAAATTCATTATTAATATTATTATTAATATTACTTTCACGTGTTAACAATGATAAAACATTTTAACAATCTAGGAAAAAAGTTGTGATTTTTGTGTTTGTAAACTTGTTGGTTTGGATAGCTTATTTTACTATTCAGCTTTTATTTTTCTATTCAGCTTATTTTCATATTATTCATGGGCCCCATTGCACTTTTTGGTACTATTCATGAGTCCCTCTTGTTTATTTCAACTAATTTTTATATTTATTTATAGTACTTTCAACAAAAAGTTTTCAGTTTTAGCAAAATAAGTGGATCTCAAACAAACCCTTAGTGTTTGTTTGACTCCAAATTAAAAAACTAGCTTATTTTGCTATTTAGTTTATTTTTGCTACTATTTATGGGTTTCACCATACTTTTTGATACTATTCATGGGTCCTACTGTACTATTTCAGCTAACTTTTACTTTTATTTACATTACTTTCAGTAAGAAGTTTTTAGTTTCAACAAAATAAGTGGATATTCGTCTTGCAAAAGTGTAATATACTATATTTGTTGGGAAAAAAAATGTATACATGTATTGATTAAATACATGCTAAAGTGCATTTTGTTTATATATTAAACTTTTCCTTGTTGTCCTTAAACATAAAGAACAATTGAACAACTATGTATGTTCCAAAATTTGTCCATGCTAGGCATCTAGTTCTGGTGGGTCAGAACTCATAACCAATCTTTTCTGGGGCTACTTTTACGCACCTCCATAGTGGATTAGGACCTGTTGAATATATTTTTGAGACTAATGAAATATGTTTAAGTGCTTTTTAAATATAAATATTAACTAATATTTATTCAACTTTCTATATATATATATATATATATATGTTTAAAAATCATTCTTATTGCTTTGAGATGTAAAATTACTAATTAAATTTTGTTTTTGATTTTATTAACACTTCTTTTACAATGAAAATTCATCAATCAACTTCATTTTCCTATGACATAATCAATCTTAAATATGATTATTAATTTAATAAAGAAATTATACAGCTTTACTTAATAATATAATCTACCATGCGGAAGTACAAAACTTAAAGTTTCAAGTTGTTAGAAAAATTGATTGTTAATGATTATTTGGCACTCGTAAGCATAACAATTTTCCCCTAGGCCTCGTTTGGAAGGAAGGAATAGAATGGAATAGAAATAAATGAAAAGAATAATTTTAGAATATTCTTCCCTCCCTTGTTTGGGAGGGAATGTAATGGGTAGGAAGAAACGGAATGGGTATGAGGGAACACTCATTCTTCTCTATTTCCTTAAAACCTCAAATTTTCATTCCTCCCGAAATTGGGAGGAATGGGAGGGAATTAAATTAGATTTAATGATTTTTTTACTAAGACTCCCAAAATACCCCTATATATTCAACCATTTATTTTAAAATAGGGGTCTAATAGTAATATTGTCATAAATAATTTCATTCCATTCTCTCTATGTTGCTCCCAAACAAGATTACTTACATTCCATTCATTTTCATTCATTTATTTCAAAACATCCAATCAAGGTAACTTAATTCCATTCCATTCTATTATTTTCTATTCCTTTCCCTTACTTATTAAATACATTCTATTCCATTCCATTCCCTTATGATCATTCAATTTCATTCCATTCCCTTATGAACTTCCAAACGGAGCCTTAGGCCTTGTTTGGGAGAAGAGAATGAAATGAAAATGAATGAAAAGAATAATTTTAGAATATTCTTCCCATTCCCTTGTTTGTGAGTTTTAATGGAGAGAATGAAAAGTTAATTCCCTTATTTGGGAGTTTAAGTGGGAGGGAATGGAATGGATAGGAAGGAACACTCATTCATCTCTATTTCCTTAAAACCTTAAATTTTCATGCCTCTCGAAATTAGGAGAAATGGGAGAGAGAGAATAAAATTAGATTTAATAAATTTTTACTAAAACTTCCAAAATACCCCTATATATGCAACTCTTTATTTTAAAATAGGGGTTTAATAGTAATATTGTCATAAAATGATTTCATTCCATTCCATCTATGTTACTCTCAAACAAGATTACTTACATTCCATTAATTTTCATTCTTTTATTTTAAAACATCCAATCAAGGTTACTTAATTACATTCCCTTATAATCATTCTATTTCATTCTCTTATGAACTCCCAAACGAAGCCTTAGGCTTATGTCTACAACTAGCCTAATAGTGGGCAATGCAATGAATTTGGAATATTTAAAAATTAGCTTATGTTGAATTATTTTCAATGGGCAATTCCTTTCTCATCTTCTCTCTCTCTCTCTCTCATGGGAAAATATGCAAAACTTTCATTAAAACAAACAAAAAGAACCAATATATACATAAGAGCATTATAGCTCAACTTGCATTTTCTAGCATTTCCAACAAAAACGCCTAGTTTTCAAATCCCCCACCCCCCCCCCCCCCCCTCCCTTCCCTTTCTTGTTATTATCGAATTATTAAAAAAAAAAAAAAGTACACACACTAATTCAAGTCAAACCTAACATCACTTGTAGAAGTTGGTCTTGGAAATCAAAAGGATCTCCATCAAACTTCACCATACTTTGCCACTTTGTGCTAATTGTGCCAATAAATGGGCCACCCAATTATTCTTATACATATCTTATTTATATATATTTTTTTCACATATCCTGTTATCATCCCCAAAATACATACACACATACTCTCTCTCTTTGTTATCACTCTCACTCCACTTTTTCTTTCATCATTACTGCATTATTTTTGAAATCACCATATTAGGGATGAGAAAATAATTCCAACTTGCGTTGCTCCTATCCTGTGTGAGTTTTTTCCTACCCCGTTCTGCTGCCAACCCTAATATTTTGGAGTAAAGAAGTATATAATTTTTATAGTATACCTTTCACCTTTTATATGTCTCTTTTAAAATAAGGATAAAATCAATATTTTCACCTTTATTTGATCAAAGGAACAAGTTTTGCTCTTTTTTTTAGGAGAAATGCTTAGGAGGGAATGAAATAGGATCTGTAAGGCCACAATTTGGTTTCAAAGCTCAAAAGGTAATAGGATCTAGGCTCAAAGAGCCCAATACAATGAATTTGTAGTGAGTGGGTTAGAAAACTAGGCTCTAATGAGTTGGATAACAATTGTAGTGGATCCAGATGATGAGAAAGCAAAGAAAAACTAGTTTTACCCAAAGAAAATTGTCATTGGCACAATCCAAGGAGATTAGTTCTTGTATATATTTCTTTTGGATTTGATTATAAGTCTAGTTCCTGTTGTTACAATGTTTTTCCCTCAATTCTCCGATCCTCCTCTGTAATGGGAACCTCCTCCTTTATATTGCCCCACTCTCTTCTATCTCAGCCCTCCACGTGTAAATCAAATGGCTGGCTTTTGTCCTTGTCCCATCAACACATTCTTGAAGCTTTTAGTGGTAGCTGTAAGGCTGAACATCAATGTTCAAGCATCACTTCCACATTAATGCAGCCAGAAAGTTAGCTATAGAGCATTTAATACAATGGTAGCAGCTTTCCCTTAGATATTTCTCACTTTCTTTTTACCTTATCCCTACTAGCAGAATCGCCCAGTGCGTTGTCCTTGATGTCAAGCCAACCCTTTTGACCTTTGCCCTGTTAAGCTGAGGTGAAATTTGTCATCGGACATACTTCTTGGAACCTTAAAACCAGACCCCTTCGCCTATTCACTAGCTTGCACTCCCGCACTAGCATCTACCTGTCCTCGGACAGGGCCCATGGCCCAATATACCCAACTGGGCTTGCCATCCCTACAGGATCAATGGACATTCCCTTGTGAGTTTGTGACTATTTTATTCTTACCTATATGTTATGTTCCTTTTCCTTCTTTAACAAATCAATTTCCTCATCCCCAAAAGTATTTCTTTCTTACCTATATATTTCCTACTCCGTTCCGTTGCCATCCCTAATATTTAGGAGTAAAGAAGTATATAATTTTTATAGTATACCTTTCACCTTTTATTTGTCTCTTTTAGGAGAAATGTTTAGGAGGGAATGAAATAGGATCAATGGACATTCCCTCGTGACTATTTTATTCTTACCTATATATTCCATTTATATATATATATATATATATATATATATATATATAACAATAAATTCTTATTTATTATAACATATTAAGAGTTTGAAACTAAATAAAAAATAAAAACAAAAAAACAAGAAACCCTCACGGCACTTGTTCTAGCTTACCTATGTGTATATTTTGATATAAATAAAAAGCATGACATAAATTGAAAGGCTTACCAAACCAGAATTTTGAATAGAACCCGGGATATTGACCTATTTTTCTTAATTTACGTTTAAGTAATCAAATTACATGTTAATTTAAATATGTAATTAATTTATTGAATTTACCATGAAATATATTTTGATTATTTTTTATTTAGTTAATTATATAAAATATATATATTTGTAGGAGCAATTTTTTGTTTGATTTTCCAATATCCTGGTCTTCACACTCGTGCGGGCAGTGGTATAGGGATTAGATAGCTTGTTGACAAGACAATAAAATTAAAACAAAGAAAAAGTTTTTATATCAATTAGTATACTCAACGGAGACACGGTCATTGATTTTACTAGTTGCGATAGATACCACTGAAAAAAAAAAAAGGCATTAGCAATGAACATTGTAAAAAACCATTACTCCATTAAATGGGAAACAAAAGGACGAATGATTGTTTTTAAAAACACCCTATAGCCGCATTTGAAAAAATGTGATTATAGACCTATTGGACCTATAGTCATGATGTATAGGTCACTGCCTAAAAATGTGGCTATAGACCAAATGGACATATAGCCACGTTTTTAGGAGTTATAGCCGTGTTTTCAACATGCAGCTATAGAATAGTTTTTTTGTAACGTACCAATATTTATTCAAAACTATTAAGAATGAAAAAATTATACATCAATTTCAAAATATGAAAAATTATTGAAGGCAATTGAATAAATTAACTAAGTAGGAATAAAATAAATTATATTTTACATTTATATTATATTTTATACGATAATTACATATTTATTTGTTTTTTTATTCTTCATATTGACCTGCACTTAGAAGAAGAAGTAGAAAAGAAATAAGTATAGTGATAATTTAATTCTTTGATTAATATTTTAAAATTAAACTTGTCTTTTAAAACAATTAGTATGAAAACAATTGCAAGCAAATCTTTGCTCATGAGGACTATCGTAAGAAACAATTTATTTTTTATCTAAGTCAAGAATTATTTACCTTTTTGTAATTTGTGAGTTGTAATTAGTAAAGTGTAAAAAAAAAAAAAAATACACCTCTTGAACTTTAAGATAGTGGTCATAACATCCCCTAAACTCTTTTTTTTTTTTTTTTTTTGAATAATTACTCAAACGTCATGCAACCATGCGGTGCCTCTAAGACATGCTACTATCATTGCTTATAGTTATGACAAAATCACCCTGGCGCATTTGACCCTCAATGAGGCAACAATGAGACACTATGTTCCAACCCATTCCATCCCATTGCCATCTTCGCCTTCATTCTCAATCATCGTAATGTGCTCAATAATAAACTAATTTGAATCAATTACTAGATTAAAATATTATTTCCTTAGCCAAAAAACAATTTTAATTATTATTCTCCTACCATGATTTATTCCACGTCTTGCGACGACCATGGAGTGAATTTTTTCTGGACTTCCCCACAAGAATATTTGAATTTCATCTTCTTTTCATCTATCACAAATTGGGGGTGATGGAACACATAGTGAAGCTTCTTCCTCTATCTTGATAAGCTTTTGTCACCCAAATTAATACTAAAACCACCATGAAAATGGAAAGAGATAGCATTGATGACCATAATAATCGAATTGAATTCCTAAATGGCTTGCATTGATGTGAAACAACATCAGAAAATCTGTCCTTCACAAAAGTGCATTCTACCAAGCTCTGCACATCTGGATATACATCTAGCAAAGATTGGACAGAATAACTATAAGCCGAGATCATGTTGAAAGAGGCCTCAGGAAGAAGTTTTCCTTTGCTTTGACATTCTTTACTCGAGTTCTGTTTGTAACAGGTGAATTCAGCAAGAATCTACACAAGTACACACGATTTTGCAGCCAATAGTCAGTTTTTATATATATCTAAAACTTAAAATGTTGTTAGAAGTACGTAGTTAAATACGGAGTAATTAAATTTATTATTTTTCAATAACTTAAGCATTTAGAAGAATCGGTAATTTAACAAAAACTTCATTTTAAAAAGTCTTGAGCTGAGCTGGTACTCTAAAAAAAAGATAACTATATAGCCTTGCCACATATAACACTTACTTCAAATTACCCCCCACTTTTTTCTTATTTTTATATCTTATCTAATAAGTTAGAATGAAATAGGATGGCAAAATTCCTTCCCCAGCTTCATCCTGTCCTCTGGTTTTTCCATCCTAAATGGCAAACATGATAGGGGTAGATTTTGCATGTACTATCTCTTCCAACCAGAGAGCATATATAAATATACATCATCCACATCCTCTCTCTCTCTTATTGACATTCTCCCCTTCTTCCCTACTTATTTGTCATATCTCGTCTCCTTTATAAAAGTTTCTCTCTCCCTTCTATGATTTTTGTTTTTAAAAAAAAAAGTTAAGTATAAAATTTAACTGATGACCCCCAAATTTTTTTTAATATATGACAGTTAATTTTTTTTTTATTATGTATAAAATTTTACTGCATTTAAAAAAAAAATATATATATATATATATATATATAACAGTTATGTATAAAATTTTACAACATTTATGTAAATGACTAATGCATCATTTTTTTCCTTCTTATTACTCTTATACCATTACCATACTTACACAACTCATTTATTTTCCTAAATCATTCATTTTTTCTCATTAAAGATTGCAAAATACCTCCACCTTTCGAGGCTCGCACGATTCTCACCTATGCAAGTTTTTTCTGTCCTAAAACGGGACATGACATCCACAATCTTACTCTATCTCATCCTGTTGTTTTCCTTAATAATAAAACACACCATTTTTTTTTTAATTAATTTTTTTTTTTAAGTATGACTTGCTTACTTTTGGTAAGTCTCCTACTTGAATAGCAGCTTTGGGGCAGCTATACGGCAGGTAGCTGTAGTCAGGTGCTCCCGAGAAAGGTTGACAGACCAATTTAAATCCACTAGCTAATCCCAACATCTTGTAATACTCTGATATTTTAAAATTCAACTGCAACACAAAGATATAGAACCACTTGTTACACATAATGACATAACAATTCAACTCTTTGTATGTATGCAAGTATTGTTTGACCAATTTAGTACCCGATCTATAAAAGTATGGATGTTGTAGCCAATTTCAACCAAAAGTTTTTGTGAGAACGAGGGACTCGTGCATGGTAGTAATGAGCTCAGACTACTATTGTGGGGGTTCTGTTCAAAACCTACAAAAGCTGAACATGTGTCCTTTCCAAAACTGCATTTCAACAAGTAAATTTGATGACCACCGTGAATAAGAAAGCCAATGTTGCGACAGTAGATTAAAATTAAATGTTATCCTTAGACCTTAATTCTCGAAGAGGAGCGAGGAGAGATTTTACTCACTTGTGAAGGAAGAAATCGATGCCAGTTAACACCCAGCAGAGAGTTGTTAAAATCCAGCAGCAGAAAATTATACTGAAATGAAAGCAGAACATGTGGGTGAAAGAGAGAGACCTTAAACAAATTAAATTGGTTTAAATTTAATTTTACTTACGCTATAAATCCGGGGTGCCAATGCAACGAGAGCAGAACTGAGCCAAAGCAGCAATCCATTAGTCCAAGTGTCTAACCAAGTTGGTTTTCTATACATCTTTGTTAGAATCAACCAGATTCAAAAGTATGCAAAGCATAGAAAAAATATGTACAAGTCATAAAAGAAAAAGAGTTCTTTTCTAAGTTCTAAAAACTTGTTTTCTATTTACCAAAAAAAAAAAAATCTGCTACACTATATTACAGTACTTTGTAAATTATTTTCGATTATAAAAGTGTATAATTCATCCAAAATTGTCAATAAATTAATCCTGCACTCAATGAGCATTATGCCGCTAACCAATTCTTGAACGTAGAGAGGTTACTTTTGATGGTGTCCTGTTTTCTGGTTCTACCTCAATGTTGCATTAGTTAGACTTACATGTTCTGCCAAAGTAATTAAGGCATGTGATATGCTTAGATGCCTAATTCATTTATGAAGGGTATCACAGTAAAGAAAACATACCTATTGCAGCAACCAACAATACCAAATTGATAGTTACAATCACAAGATGAACTATGTGCCTAGACACATTTAAAAAAACAAAAAATAAATCTTTTGAACATATAAACAACACATCATCACAGTTATGTTAATTAGGGGAAACAAATGCTTACGAAGATTGAATTGCATGATCAATTGAATGGCCATTCTTGTCAACAAAACGTCGGATAACATGCGATTCTCTTCCAAGTCTATCTATGGTAGTATTCAAGCTCATCGATATGTTTGGATCATATGGGAGTAAAAGGGACTGCATTTTAGTCAGTGATGCTATTACTTTCTGGATGGTCTGACTGGCATCTCGTCCCATTTTGACAATAGTTCTTATTATTCTCTCTGTTCTCCATAAGGTGCTATGATTTGCTGCGAGGACAAAACTGGATGCAACTCTTGAAATCCAAGAAGATGCAAATACAGATATTAGAGATTAGTTAAACTACCATAACTTTATAGCAACAAACAAATAATTAGGTAAAGCATTATTATTATTGAGAAAATTGCATTCACCTCGTTGAGGATTTCTTTAATTACACTCACCTTTCCTAAAATGGAAACTATTTACATAGTAACTAGGACCACACTTATGGGCCCACTGCCCACGCATATGGTGAAAGAGAAGTCCCATGAAACTGCTCTCATAAGATACTTTCTTTTTTATGAACGGGATAAAACTTTTATTGCAAAAAAAAAAAAAAAAAAAAGACCCTTGTTACAAAGAAGTGTCACAGACCCCATAAAAAAAAAAAAAAGAAGTGTTACAGACAGAGACTTGCTCTCATAAGATACTTTGTTCACATGACCAGACAAAAAATATGGAATTAAGGAAGGATCACTTTGACGTACTTACATGGCGAGAACGGTGAAGAGCAGGACCATCAAGAACATTAGGAAATAATGATGATCCAAATACTTCATAAATAGCCAAGAGCCACTGCTTGGCTTCTTCACGATCAAGAAAATTCCAAATCCCAGCCCACACAGCAACCAAACTACCCCAATTGCATAACCATAGGCTCCTGTAAATGCCGCAGACTGGAAAAAATGAGAAAAACACACTAAATCAATCCCATTTTCTTTAACCCCACATTATTATTATTAATTTGCTAAAAGTTTCTATTTTTCTAATAACATAATGGTTGACTGCTCCAAAAAAATTGGACATTTGCTTTGGAGTTGGGACCTCTATATATTCAGTTACATTTATGATGTGGGTTCTATCCTCACAAAAAACAAAACACAGAAAAGCAAGGATGAATAATTTATGTCCTCCTCAAGAGGCAATGTAACTTACAGCCCAGTAATGCTTGTTTCTAACATCGTAACTTCCTCTGTAGTAATGGAAGTGGCGCAGAGGATCAGGCCTCTTGAAGTTTGGTTCCTCAGCTGACACTATACATTTTGGTGATAACAAAGTGGTGTAAACCAAGAAGAGAACAAAAGGAAGAAGAATCCCATTTGGGTTGGACATAGAAGAGGCTGTTTTTTATTCTTTGTACAATGAAAAGGGCTTCCAATATGTTCTCCCAAACTTTTTTTTTTAGCTTGAGAGAGAGATATATAGAGACAGGGAGGTTCTTGGTATGATGACTTATTCAGTAAGGTAAGAATAGCTTGTGGCTATGGTTATTCTGGAATATTTGGTCTGTTGAAGAACAGCAAATTATTATAGAGTGAGGTAACGAATCAAACCGAAGTTTCAGGTTGAATTTGACCACTTTTTTTCCGCTTCATGTCTTTCTCCGTAAGTCTCTCTGCTTAATTAGTTTTCTTCTACTGTTTGTTTTTGCTATATTTATAGGGGTGGTGAACAAAAGGCTTTTCATTTCCTTTTAGCATGTGTCTTATTGCGCAAATATCTCTGTGTTATTTCATATTTGATTAAAAATGGGATATATACTGCTTGCAATTGTGACAGAGTTGAATGGCATAAAATGATTGGTATTGAATGGTGAGATTGATGGTGCTAAACTCATATCAATATTAGCCTTGCTAAGATTTATAAGGCGTGAAAAAGCACCTGGGCGTGCTCATGTTTTGTATCATTCGATCTCCATTTGCACTGTGATAAATAGAATCTTGGGAATCTATTTGATGGCAAGAATTTAGTAGTTAGCATTCTATTTGATGGCAAAGAATATATAATATCAGAGTCATTTAAAATCAATTAGCATTCTTTATTTAATAATAAAATTTTAAATGATATTATATAGTTTCATATATACACCTTTAAAATTATGGCATTAAATTTGAACAATGAAATAGATTATTTCCGTTTTAAGGCAAATGAAGAGGATTTTAGTTTTTAACATTGTGAGTAAGTTTTTCACCTTCTCCAAAGAGTTGTTATCTTCATGTTCTTTTTGTTAGGTTTTGTCATAGTGCTTGAATCATGGTTATTATTATCATCGATCCTTTTTTTTTTTTTTTTTTTTTCTTTTTTGTATATTAGATTTAATCATATTGATTGAATTATGGTTACTGTGGGGCCCATATATTTGGCAACTCCAGCCCATTCTATATCGGGCCCAAGGTCCATGCCGAGAATAGCATAGAGTCCGAGGACAAGAGGGAGAAGACCAGGTCATCAAGGGACCTCGCTGAGGATGCCCTCATCCTCGACAAACCGACATTGAAAGAAAGAGGCTGTCACTCACTTATTAAATGTACGCCACCAACACTCTGGTCGCATTAATGATGAATTGACTAGCAAACAGTAATGTCTTGGTTATCTCAACTAACAGAGAGCCTGCAAAGGCGGCTGATGGGATGAACCCTCAGACACAAGTTCAGATGGCCGACAGGTGGATGGCAGAGATCAACTGAACAAGACTATATAATAGACAGAACCTCCAACGTAAAGGGGGTTGGTGGGTTGGTTGGGAGGTGAGGACTCTTGAGTGGAAAGGTAAAAGGGGTTTTCATGGTGTCCAAGGACAACCCTTGTATTTATAGGTTCTAGGGAAAGAGTTCCTCGGATTGGGCCGAGGACGAATTTTCCTCAAGAACACTCAGTGAAAATCACTGTTATTACCCTCACAATCCCTTAGCCAAATTCTTTATTATTATTCTGATGAATTTCACATCGACCGTTGTCTTCTTTGCTAGTGCCTAGCCCTTCTACCCACGCTCTACAAATTTATTGTACGGGGGCCGTTCGAAAACGGGTCCTTACAGTTACAAATCATGCCAATCATGTTTAATGGGCTTATTAATGTTTTAAAAATCAAACGACTTAAAGAATTAGAGAAGTGAGAGGTTTAAGGTCTTAAGGTTAGATTAATTTGAGTCATACCATAATGACATCATAAATAATTTAATAGATAATAAAATACAAAATGATTATATAGTTGTTTAAAAAAATTTTAAAAAAAATTGACTAAAAAATATCTAAATAATTTAAACAACTTTCAAGTATATTTTCACTTAAAATGATAATAAAATGTAATAAAGCATAACCAAGCATAAATAAACATTTTGTTTATTAATTCTTAGCATAAAGCAATATTTTAATATAAAAAAGAAATACCCTATTCAAAATAGGGCAGATTACATTTTACTCACTTGTGATTTGGCTGAAATTTAAGTTGCATTCCTGTGGTTTGAAATTTGACACTTTACCCACTTAAGGTTAACTCAGTTAGAGTTTTGTAATCCACTTCTTTTAAAAACATGGTTAAATATGTAATTTTGCTCCACTTTTATATCTTTCTTCTTCAAAAACACAAAAAACATAAAAATACAATATTAAATAAGAAAAAAAAGATGTTGGTTTCACTTATGAAAAATGAGTGAATGTCATAAGACAAAATTAGAAAGAGAGAGAAGAATGTTTAACGGAATGATGAATCCAAAGATGACTTGCTCAGGCAGATGAGTCGAATGTCACCTGCCGATTTCCCTCGAATCCTTTTCATATATGGCTTTGAAAATTCAGAGCTGAAAATTGTGGGCTTTATTCTCTACTTTTGAATTTCTTCTTTCATATTATTAGCTTCTTCTTTTTTTTAATTATTATTATTATTTTGATTACGTAATCTATTGATTTGATTAAATTATGAGTTTTGAGAATTGGGTATCTCAGAAATTTTCTTTTGAAGTTCTGGGCGCTGATATATTTGAATTATAGTCGAATTGAGTGTGATTAGGGCCCTAACTAACGCTCACATTTGCAAAAAATATTTGGATCTTTAAATTCTATGGTTTTATTAGTTATAATTATGTGAATGGCATTGTAGATGATGTCTAGTCCAGATTTGACGAAGATGGCCACTGAAGGCATGAAGAACATGAGGCCTGAAGACTTGAAAATGGCTGCAAAGCAGTTGATCTCAAATTATGCTCTAATAATTATTGATCAACAATCGATTTCATATCCGGTTCTTTACTTTATAAATTAGTTTGGTAATTTATTATGTCAATTGAATTGATGATCGAACCCGCTTGTTAATGTTTGTGAACGGCATTTTCCCCTCTTTCAAACCACTTTTGATCTTATTTGATCTAGTATTTTTATGTTTTTTGTGTTTTTAGAAGAGAGAGACATAAAAATTGAACAAAATTACATATTTAACCTTATTTTTAACAGAGGTGGGTTACGGAGCTCTAACTGAGCTAACCTCAAATGGGTAAAGTGTCAAATTCCAAACTCACAGATAGGCAACTTAAATTTCAACCAAATCACACGTGTGTAATACGTTGAAAGGGAGAGAAGATAGTGAAAAAATCAAAATTTTGAATAATTAAAAGAAATAAAGAAAGTTAAATGTTATATATATATATATATATATATATTTAAATTATATTAAAAATATAAAATCTTTTGTCAATATTAGCATAATTAGTCAAATTTAATATATTTATATATATATATATATATATATATATATATATATTGTAGTACTCATATTAGGTGTACTTCATTTTAAAAAAAATAATTGTTTTGTAGTACTCTTTTGTACCACCATATATAGTAGAAATATAATGTATATCAAGAAAAATAAAACTTAATCACTATCATTAGCCCACCCTATAGGACAAAAAATTGGTTTCACCATTAATAGTCATACTTTGCCAAGAAAATCACAACTCAAACTTATTTTCCCCACATAATTAGGATACTAGCGAGAAAATCTATCATGTATCTGATACATGCATCTATCTTCTCATATGGGGTGAACCCTATAAGTGTGAGACTCACCCCATTTGAGAAGATAGATACATGCATCTATTTTCTCATATAGGGTGAACCTTACAAGTGTGAGACTCACCCCATTTGAGAAGATAAAAGCATGTAATACCATCTTGTGTCATACACACATTCATGCGACTTACCCTTACCTTTCGAACGAAAGTTCATCCACTACTCACCATTTTGTCCATGACCACAAATCCAATACCTTGTGAGTTATTCTCATGTTGCCACTTAGCCAACACAAAAATATATGTACGGAACAAATTTAGATAGTCTCGGAGCAATGCTCCAGGACTACCTAAAAACTGCCCTATATGTACTGCAATGAGGTAGGAGAGCCTGTTGCTGTCTCAACGGTCAACACACCTTGCTTAGCTCATGGTCTATCTCCCTCATGCTCATGAATTTGTGCGGCTAACATGGTATAAGTATAACGCAAAAGGGGCTACCCAGTACCCTCCCCCCTTGCAATTAATATTCATCTTTGTTGGTCAAGGGTCTAACATACGGGCACAGTACTAATATATTTAAAATAGTAAATAATCTTGAAATTACACTTTTTTTTTTTTTTTTTTGCATATAATCCTAAAAATACTTTTTATCAAAATACTTCACGGGTAGGTACAATACATTTTTTTTTTTTTTTGGAAGTAGGAAATATTAAACAAGAAACATAAACTACAAAGCGCAAGGGCCAGATTTAGTACATAGTCTATTACATCTAACACCGGTAAGGTCATATAGTAAAAGCAAAGTCGACTACACATGTAGAGTGTCTAAAATAACAAAAGATTGTTGGAGGTGAATTGTCATTCTTGCTAGCTTGTCGGCACAGGCATTTGCTTCCCTATTGCAGTGTTTTAGCTTCCACCTGAGAATCTGATTCAATAAGTTCATGCAGCCATCAACCATAGTAGCATAATTAGCAAGAGAGACAATATTGTTGTTTAGGACGTCAACAATTGATTTAGCTTTTGGTGACAATTGACAAATATGCACAATTAATCTATGCTATTAAAAAAATCTTCACTATCTAAATTTAAATGATCTAAATTATCCTCACACACTAACCAAAAATATATTTAAAAAATTCAAATGGGATTAAATAAGAAAAATAAGAATTATTCTGTGACCATAACTTTTATACTACAATTTTTATCACAACTTTAAAAATGACGGATTGTGAGCAATTTGCTTATTACTATCCTAAAAATCCACAAAATTTTCTCCTTTCTCACTGTCAAAATTTTTGTACGACACAAAAATTGCCTTTTAATATTTTCTTGGGAAAAAAAATATATGTTATAAAGGGTAACTCCAAAAACCATATCTTCTTTAGATACTAGCCTCTGAGCATGCGCTAACGTGCATGCTCAGAGGTTCTTCTATTTTTTTGGAAAAAAATTAATAATTTGCATCAATTATAATTTGGGATTACTATATTTTCCAATCACAAAATACTTAGGGTACATTTGGTACACTGAATGAGAATTATGACAGAAATTGTAATCTTTATTACTAGGAATAAAATATGTTGTAATGTAATAACTAAACATATTCATTAGTTTGGTTGTGAATTATAATATTAAAATGAAACTTAACATTTATTTTTGGAAATTTTTTACTCATACAATTATATTTCCTTAAAAATTGATATTTTTAAATTTAAGAGAGATATGTATTATTTTTATGATTTTTTTATTTTTGTAATTGTTAGATGTATATGGAAAGTTTGTTTACTTGGAAATATATTAAATTTTGAAATTATTGCACTTACGAAGGAATAGCTAATACAACCTTTTAAAGAGGAATAGTTATTCCTCATTTTGAAGAATAGCTATTCATAAGGAATTATTATTCCTTGTAATAAAAACATAACCAAACTAAAGAATAACTAAACCATAGGAATAACTATTACATTACAGAGTCTATTACAGTCTACCAAACATGCCCTTAGAGGTGTGATGAAACTCAGAAGCTAGTATGACTTTGTGTGGATAGATTTTTGAATTCAAAATCTAATATTTATCAATGATAAAATTTATGAAATCAAAAGCTCAAGATATAAATAAGCACCATCGTAAGGTGTTTTTTTTTTTTTTGGGTGTAGAAAACTATACTTAAATAAATAAATAAATAAATAAATATATATATATATATATATATATATATATATTGAGATAAAAGATATAATAAAAAAATATATTTAAAAGCACTTATCTTTTTTTTTTTTTTTTGGAGTCACTATCCTTTGGTTTAATGGTATTTGAAAAAACAAAAAAACAAAATACAAAAATACCTTTTTCGATTATGTATTTTACTTTATTACTATCCAAATCCTCAAAATTATAGATATAAGAAAGAAAGAAAGAAAAATAATAATAATCCTCTTTCTATTTTTTTTTTTTTTTTTTGATTGGTTGGATGAAAATTTAAATTACAACATTTTATCCAACTAATAAAGGGCTAAGATAGCCTTCTTTTCGTGTTCCTCAACTTGAGATACAATCATACACATACACAAAAAAAAAAAAAAAAAAAAAAAAAAAAAAAAAAAAAAGGTTAATAAAACAAAAACATTAAAGTTATTTTTTATGATGTTTATTTATCTGAAGTGCAAGATACTGGGTAACGAAATCAAACTCACTCTCAATCATCACTCTCCAATAAATAGTTATCTAATTCCTTTATGTGGTTTTCCTCATTTTTCCTTGAGATCTGTAATTGTTTCATGTTTGACTCTTCCACAATTTTTACCAAATTCTAATTGGTCCAGCCACAGTCTCTCCAAGAACCATAATATCTTCAAGTGCAACCATTGCCTAACACCCCAAGTACTAAGACCTGAAAACAATTGTATTAGTTCATGGGCAGAAATATTCATCTAACCCGATTACCTGATATTAAGTAAAATAATTAAATAAAAAAATGGTTGAGAATCACATCGATCAAGACGCAATACATTAGTAATTAACAGGGATTATTTATCCCAAAAAAAATTGTCATTAGAAACATAAATACCCACAAGAAAAAAAAAAAAAAAAAAAAAAACATGAAATTGGAGAAATAAGTAGAGTATCCCTCTTACCTAATAGTGAAATTCCGTAGAACCACAAAAACAGATTTAAGAGTTGTAAAAGGCAAAATCATCGTGGTTTTAAGTCTGGAATATGGAGTGAAACCGCTGGTTAGTGGATAAGATTTGAGTTCAGGTAACTGCTTAGGAATGTATTTGAATTTTGAAGTGCGATGAGGCTTTTTTTTTAGTCAGTGATCCTATTTTGTAGAGTTTTTTTATTCTATATATATATATATATATAATTTTTATTTTGAAAATCTAATTTATAAGTGGATAATTAAATTGACAAATATGCATAATTAATCATTAAGAGAGATGGTACGTCTACACAATTTTACAACATTTTTACAACAAATCACAGATGGTTAGTTGTTATTGGTTCAAATTTGAAACTAACACTAAGATTATTTTTTTGTCCCAACAATAACAACCAGTAACAACTTGTCACTTAGAATTTGTTGTAAAAATATTGTAAATGTATCATTTCTCATAAAAAAAAAATCTTCACTATATAAATTTAAAGGGAAATGTTAACGAGTGCCCTTAGGGCACTCATTAATAATCCATTTAAAGAAAGTTTTTATGGGAAATGAAAAAAAAAGTAATTAATATTTTGACAGCTTTTTTCATTTCCCATAAAAGTGTATCAAAAATTTCCTAAAATGAATTATTAATGAGTGCCCTTAGGGTACTCGTTAGCATGACCCAAATTTAAATGATCTAAATTATCCTTACACACTAACCAAAAATATATTTAAAAAATTCAAATGGGATTAAATAAGAAAAATAAGAATTATTCTATGATCATAACTTTTATACTACAATTTTTATCACAACTTTAAAAATGATAGATTGTGAGCTATTTGCTTATTACTATCCTAAAAATCCACTAATTTTTCCCCTTTCTCACCATCAAAATTGTTGTACGACACAAAAATTGCCTTTTAATATTTTCTTTGGGAAAAAAAATATACGTCATAAAAGGTAACTCCAAAAACCATATCTTCCCTAGATATACACTAAAAAAATCTGCTTCTTACATACACGAGCCGGCCGTGCCAGTTAAAACTTCCTGGACACCACTGTAATCACTGTAATCTCATTGTCGGTTTGTCATAGTGTCTCCACAACTACTCCATTCAAGTGAAACTCACGCTCCAAAAGCTAACGAGAACGTTGCACCGTCACTTAAAATTTAAACAATCCTATCCTCAATCATTGGTCCGTGTTTCCCACTCGCGCCGACTGAAAATGCAGCATGCTATTATTTCCTCCCCCAGCTCCCCATACTTCCCCGTACTTCTCTCACTTCCTATGGAATCTTCCTTTCTTTTTATTGGTTCGTGCCAACAAAGCCTTGCATTTTTATCGAGAGCCAAAATAAATCCACTACTCATGGGCTTTAAATTTATTCAACCATATTTGGACCGTCATGATTATTCATTAACATATCAATTTTAGGGAACATTCTGATCCTACGGCCTAGATTGGTGGCTAGTAATTTCAAAAAAAAAAAAATTCAAATACAAAACGACGTCGTTTTTAGAATCCAATCATTGCCCATCGTAATAATAATAATATTATTATTATTTCTGTGTGTAGCAGTAGTATTGTATTGGGTAAACTACGTCATTGGTCCCTATCCTATACACTATATTTCAATTTGATCCCTAACTTTTCAATTGTGTCAATTTGGTCCCTAAACTTTTAGTATTGTGTCAATTTAGTCCCTACTGTTATCTTTTGGATGAAAATTTATGATGTGTCTAATGGTCAAAACAAAAAATTAGCTTACGTTGATGAGACAATAAACTTAAATTTTATTTTGGCTGTTTGTCATGTTAGCAATTTTCATCTAAGATATAACATTAGGGACTAAATTGACACGACATTGAAAGGTTAGGGATCAAATTGACACAATTGAAAGGTTAGGGACTAAATTGAAATATGGTGTAAAGGTTAGGGACCAAATATGTAGTTTACCCTATTGTATTTCGTTTGGTATAGTATAGACTATAGATAGAGTCATAGGAGAGACCAAATCCAAATTATATCAATTTTTTTTGCGTACGAATACGGTAAATACAGAACCGAAAGCAAGGGAGGGAAATCAATATTTCTCAAAAGGTCAATTGGATTTGGAGAGTCACAGTTTTTTCTCTCTTTCTCTCTCTTTTTTCTTTTCTTTTTTTTTTTTTGGTTTTGTGGGGGGAAACAGAGATCATTGATAGAGATCTCTTTCTCTGATCATTCAATGGGTTTGTGGGAAGCTTTTCTCAATTGGCTCCGAAGGTTAGCGCTCTCTCTTTTTTTGTATTGATATTGTTATTACTTCGTGGTTTGAAATTTGAATTAATTATTGATCAGAGTTTGGTTGATATATATATATATATATATATATTTTTTTTTTTTTTTTTCAATGAAGCGTATGGCTTTGTGTTGTGGAATGTAATCTAGTTTGCTCGATTTTTTTTTTTTTTTTGACCTTCTTTATTCATTGGGGATCGAATTAATTAGATACTGAAATGGGTTGAACCTGGGTTTGTTGTTGTTGATCGCATTATGGTTAGTCTCAATCCGACATAGAATTTTGGGTTTATTGAATGACAGAATGGATAGTGAGTAATGTAGAAACTGTGACTGAAGAAGAAGAAGTAAGCTTAACAATGTTAGGCCTTGTGAACCATAATTCATATACATTTGATAAGATTGCCACCTGTGAGAATTTTGTTATGAGCTTGTTTTTCAAGCAATAAGGCCGGCCTAGTAGGACCAGAACTGTAAATGGGTACAAGGGTTCATCTAAAGTTACACAGATCCAGAATTCCACCATGTTAGAGAAGGAATGGCTACTTGTTGACAACAAGAAGTCATACATAGAGCGTAATAAGAACAATTTTAACTCCAGATGTGATCGCGTTATCCCTTCAAACTTGCAGAGCGATCGCCTTATTTGTACTGCCTGATTAAAGATGTGCACGCATCTTCCTACACTCGAGTATATGATATGATACTCAAGTCCTCCCAAATCACCCCATAGGAAATTCTTCAAAGGCTATTAATCTTTGTCGTGCAGTGTGTTTGGTTGCTACTTGAATCTGGTCATATCTTATGACAAGAATATTTTGAAATCTTTTATGTTTAGATGTTTGTTTTTATTTCTGGCTGACCGTGATGGATCATTAGTTTAGAATGAATGAGCTTACTCTATTGTAAATGTGATTGCAGCCTTTTTTTCAAGCAGGAAATGGAACTATCTTTGATAGGTCTTCAGAATGCTGGAAAGACTTCACTTGTAAATGTTGTTGCAGTAAGTAAATTATGATATTAACCTTAAATCCATATTATTTTCCATTTGTCTCTTTGGGCAAATGCACTGAAAACTGGCTTGTTGTCTTGTTCCTAGACTGGTGGATATAGCGAAGACATGATCCCCACGGTGAGTCATCTTTTGAAAAGTCTTATACCTGATTTTATCTTTTCCAGTAGTGGATACCTTTTGCCAAAAGCTTGGTTTTTGTTTTCTTTCAATGAAAAATTTTCACTTATTATTCAGGGGATAAAATCTATTTATTAATATTTCTATACTTCGATTTTCAGGTAGGATTCAATATGAAAAAGGTAACAAAAGGGAATGTCACAATAAAGTTGTGGGATCTTGGAGGTCAGCCTAGGTTCCGCAGTATGTGGGAGCGATACTGTCGTGCAGTTTCTGCTATTGTGTATGGAACCAACTTTCCATCTTTTTTCGTATGTTAGCAAAACTGTCTACTGCATGGCACTTAGCAGCTTAACTAAAAGACTACATATATTCTAACCTTTTTTAGGTTTCAAAGACATACCTTATCCATGGGGCTTCCCTGTCTCATACTATTACACTTATGCTTGGATTGGAAATTTACTCATTGTTTCTTGTGCAGTTGTTTATCACATATCATACATATGTTTGGTAAATTTTAAATATATACTAATGGCTATTCATTTTAGGTTGTCAAAATTGTATACCTTGTTCATCTTCAAAGCTTTCTTTTACTTATAGTGTGGAAAATAACATATTAGAGGTTCATAGTTTGTCCACTAAACACTTGTGATGATTTGAAGCTTAGTTTTATATGACCTAGGTTTGTTTGCCGTCTTTCATTTAGCTTTCTAGCTTATTTGCTTATATATAGCTTTATAAAGCCTCTCTTTCTCTAGTGGTGTATATTAATAATTCAAGAAATTCTGGAAGTTTAGTGAAATAGATATTGGACCAAACTGTTTGAAGTTTAGAAATTATTGTTCAACAAATAATTTAGGGTCGCCTACAAGTATTTTTTTTTCCCTTCATTCTATTTTATACAAAGTCATACTCTATGTTATTTCCTCAATTAACATGTCCTGGTTGCTAGAGTCTGGAAAATGCTTGAATTGGAAACTAAAATAATATGGCAAAACTGCATTCTTGGGAATTATGTGTTATATATGACCATGCATGCTTGTGCCTGTTTATTTTTAGCAGTCTAGATAAGAAATTCTTGAGAATTTAAAAGTTATAGTGAAATAGATATTAGACTGAATTATCTACAGTTTAGAAATTCAATCTTCTTTGTGTAGTGTACATTTGAAGATTCTCAAAGTTAAGGTCAATGAGCTTTAGTTCAAATGGCACCTCCTTCCCTTGTACGATTAAGGTGGAGGGTGTCATCAGTTGAAGACCCATTAAATTACAAGCCACATTAAGTACAAGCGTAATTAAGAAAGAAAAAAGATTCTCAAAGTTTAGTGTGCATACACATATACATCCATTTCTGTACTTATACATTTGATGTAATGTTTGTTTTTTTTTTTTTTTGGCTGGGGTGTCATTTGCTACCTGATGCTATTGTTACGATTTGAAATTGCTTGACTCTCTGTTTTTTGTTTAATTTAAATTCACAATATTAAGCTGTCCTTGTCAATACTGTATCCATTTTTTTTGTTAGTCTATTTTTGTCAGTATATCTTTGACAGAAACCTATGCTCGTTTACCTGATGAAAAGTTCAACTTGTGCATTAACTTGGCATCTCAAAATTGTTGTATAGGGAATTCTTCCTTCACCAATTTTGAGTTGTAATGAGATTGACATTCTGATTAGTGAAATATCTCATCCAATTCATACACAATTAATTCTTTTAAGCATGAAATGGAACGTGTGTGGTTACTAGGAATTTACAAGCAAATTTAGAGAATTCTGATGTTAAACTGGATTGTTTTGAAGAGTTTCTGCAGGTTGTGTGCTAACTAAAATTCAATAGTTTGTTTGCTACTGAGCTTTGGCTCAAATGGAGCTTCCTCCCCACATAAGAATAGGGTGGAGGGTGAGATTGTGGATTTAAGACTCATTGGATGCTATGTAACTTACCAATCCATGTATATATACAGACATAATGCCTCTTGTGCTGTTTAATATAGTTGCATATATGACATTGCTTGTGTAATCTAAACTTTTTGCTGTTAGGCAAATGTTGAGGAATCTCTGGTCAAATAATGTATTATTTAATGCTTTGTTTATTAAGTAATGGTTCGTTAGCATCAATTCTTAGTTTTATGATGGCTTAACAAGTTGTAATGACCTGATGCTTTCTGCAGTTATGTTATTGATGCTGCTGATCCTGACAACGTGAAGATCTCAAGTAGTGAGCTTCATGATTTGCTGAGTAAACCCTCGCTTAGTGGTATCCCATTGCTAGTGCTAGGGAACAAGATTGACAAACCAGGAGCTCTGTCTAAACAGGCTTTGACTGATCAAATGTAAGACTCTTTTTTTTCTTTGGTTAACTTTTGTGATGGAAATTTTCTCATGCGAAATTACAAAATTCCCAGTTATGGTGAATGTTGAGATGATTTAAGTACCATCTATTTTTCATTCAAGGAATATGAAAGATTATTCTTTTGATACTCAAAATTGATAATGTTCTCTGCAGGGATCTCAAGTCAATTACTGACAGAGAAGTGTGTTGCTTCATGATCTCATGCAAGAACTCAACCAACATTGATTCAGTTATTGATTGGCTTGTAAAGCATTCGAAATCAAAGAGCTGAGCGGCTTCTTCTGTTTTAGTTTGGATTTGTGTGATAATTTATGGAGGATACATATCTCTTTGGGGGGTGGGGGATGTCTAACTTGGTCGCTGATTTTTTATTATTGTGTTCTTTTCTTTTGAGATGCTATGTACCATATATTTCTTCCTTTCTAATTGATGATTTCAGTTTGTTTTGATCTGTCTCTCTCTCTCATCCACACATTTCAAATTTCAAAAAAAAATATAAATTTCCCAAGACATGAAGTGTGTGTTTGGCAAAAATTATTTTTGTCAAATTATTTTATATATTCAGCATATTTTTGTTACTATTCATGAGCCTCATTGCACTTTTTGGTACTATTCATGAGCCTCACTGCACTTTTTGGTACTATTCATGAGTCTCACTGTACTATTTTAATTAACTTTTACCTTTATCTATGGTATTTTCAGCAAAAAATTTTCAGTTTCAACAAAATAAGTGAATTCCAAACAGATCCGAAATGTGGATATCTACTCCTTTAAAAATAGAATCTACATTCACTCCAAACTGAGACTTGCTTGGAATTCAAATGTTCACAAGCATTAAGAATAAGCTATATTGCAATGGGATCTTAAAATATTACTCCAAGCCAAACTATTATTTATGTGTCACGGATGTTGCTAAACTTGTTATATCTTATCAATAATAAGTGAGTTTTAGACCTACCAATTTTGTAGTCATCTGAATTAGGTTTCTATTGATTTATTGATTGTTGAAAGTAGGAGTGTTCAGCCAAGGGCCTTGTAGCTCACATTTCCATACATGAAGTACTTGAGGATCTAGAGGAAAAATGGTTCGAACTGCAGGGTTAGTAACTTTGTAATTGTCTTTAAAAAAAAAAAAAAAGTGTTCATTGGTCGGTGCGGTTGGGTTTGGTTTGTTTGGAAGGGTTTTTGGGCTACCCTGCCAACCTTAATTTCCTAAAAACACAAACCGTTGTCGTATTGCCAATTGGTATTCTAGCAACACCGATCGGTGGCAGTTTTCATTGATGTGGTAGTTAGTGCCTGGTGGCCTCTTTCACATTAGAAAGAGAGAGTGAGAGACACAGAGATTTCAAACCCATTACCCATACAACAAATCAACAAATATAGGCTAATGTTGGGTTCACTCGATTGAAGAAGAAGCATATTTAGGCTAATGTTGGGTTGATTAATTGAAGAAGCAATAGGTTTGGGTTGATTCATCCAAATCATATGGGGTAAGGGTGTGTTTAAGTGTATGTGTGTGTGTGTATTGTCGGTTTGTGTGGTCTTGGTCAAAATCTTAAATCTTCTATTAACAACGGTACTGGATGACGTCGAAAAGCTCATATCTCCTCTGACTATTGTCCCAGGTACTATTAACTTCCTCCTTCAGTGGTTCGAGTGTTGTGAAATCCAATTGATTCACTAACGCCGAATCGGTTTTGTTTAACACAAGTATGTATAAGTAACAATTATACTTAAACAAAGTGAAAAAAAAGAAGTTATACATACTCAAATAAATTATAAATATATATTAAAAAAATTATCCAAGCACACACAAAATAAGTATTGTTATGATATGAAGAATTGCTCAGCGTGTTTGGCCCTCTATAATAGTAAAATTGTTATGTCTATACTCTTTTTTAATAAATAGATAATATATATATATATATATATATATATATATATTGTGAGGTCAGAGAATTTGGCAACCTCGGCCCACTCTATGCTAAACCCAAGACCCACGCCGAGGAGAAAGAGGTGTCCGAGGACGAGTCAAGGAAGCTCCATTCGCCAGGAATACCGCCGAGGACAATCATGTCATTGGCCCGCACGGAACATTGAAAGGAAGAGCAAAGTGCATTCAGAGATAACTTTCCAATGCAACCCAAGACAGAGACAAGTACAACGGGTTGGCCATGGAAGCATGGTGGAGGAGTAATCCCAGGAAGAACTGTCACCTCCACATTAAATGCCCACAACTAACGTTCTGGCCAAAAGTTTACCCCAAATATTCATCAGTCAGGAGACGTCCTAAATCCTTTGTCCAGCCCATGGCCATTTGCCCAGTGGGGCCTGGATATTGTAGGTCATTTCCCTAAGGCACCGAGGAACAAAAGGTATCTGTTGGTCGACACAGATTATTTCACCAAGTGGGTCGAAGCAGAGCCCTTAGCCAACATTAGAGATGTGGATGCTAAGAAGTTCATCTGGAGGAACATTGTTACACGATTCGGGGTCCCCCATACCCTCATTTCAGATAACCGGTTTCAATTCGAAAGCTAGACCTTCAGAAGATACTGTTGTGAGCTGGGGATCACAAACCGGTACTCAACTCCGGCTTATCCTCAAAGAAATGGGCAGACCGAGGTTGTCAACAAGGTTATAGTCAATGGGCTCAAGAAGAGGCTGGATGACGCCAAGGGAAGATGGGTGGAAGAGCTACCGCACGTCCTATGGACCTATCGAACTACACCACGACGGTCAACAGGAGAGACACCTTTTGCCATGACCTATGGGGCTGAGGCCGTTATCCCCCTAGAAGCAAACTTCCAACGCTGAGGACGAGCTCCTTCTCCTCGGACAGTAATGATGAGCTACTAGGAAAAAGCCTAGATCTGATTGATGAACGAAGGGAAAAGGCAATGATCCAGCTGGCCTAATACCACCAAAAGCTCAAGCAGGGATATGATGCCAATGTGAAGCTAAGACCACTAGCACCAGGAGACTTAGTGTTGAGGAAAATTGTGGGCGCTGCCAAAAATCTATCCTATGGGAAGTTAAGACCCAACTGGGAGGGACCATATCGAATCACCTCAGTGGTGGGAATAAGTGCATACTACTTAGAAGATTTAGATGAAAAACCTGTACCTCGTCCATGGAATGTAAATAACCTGCGAATGTATTATTATTAATGAAAGCATCTTTGTCAATTCAAATTCTAAGTCTGTTGTGTTTGCATGCTTTTTACTCTGACAACCATCTAAGTTGATGATGTGTGAAATCAGTTGGTTGAACGCTTCGGCTTCGGTGGGCTACGGCGGTAGCGAAGGCCTGAAAAGAAGAAACACTGAAGGAAGTGACCGGGGTGGACCGGTCAAATACTCTCCGATGATAAAGTTAGTTTTCTTAACAAGGAAATGTAATTCCAACTTTTCGGGAGTAAAATATCAGAGTTTTTATCATACCTTTGCCTGTTTCAGACCGGTCCTTTATATAGGGGGTCTTGGGACAGTTGGTTTAGTAACCTCCCCAAGATTTATGGAATAACTGGCTTCACGGAGGTAACTTCCCTAACGGCTATAGAAGCAGTAACCGCTGATGGAAGTTACATACTTAAGAGAAATTGCTGGCGATGAACACGGGTTGGTTACCCGCTCCAGAATTTGTTAAGTGTTGTAGGGTCGTCCATGTGCAATGTCTATGGACGACCCTATGGACGACCCTTTGTCATGCTGTTGTTTGGTCGTCCATCTGCTTCGCATATGGACGACTCTTTCACCTTGATTACGAGGTTTATTCAATTGGGTCAGCTTCTCATGGACGAGATTTCTGGATGAATAAGAGATTTGACTAACCATTGGTGATGGACAACCCATCTGGACGAGCCATAGATGTAATTTTTTGATTATCCTATCAGTTGCCCCCTTGTCCAGGGTGTCGTCCAAGGACATTATAGGGATTTTATCCCGTTCTTACAGCCACGTGTCGTGGTTTAATACGTTGAGCAGTTAAATCGATTTGCATTTCCCTATGCAATTGCCGCGTGTCATTTTCTGAGTGGATGATGTCGCTTCGCTGACCCTACTCCTGGGCCCTATAAATAAGTACATTCTCTTTCTTGCCCTTCACCTCATCATAAACTTCCTTCTGCTATCTCGTCCAAGACTCTCGTCTTAGCATTCGTCCTAGTTCTCAGGTACTTCCTCTTCTCTTTAGGTTTTCGTTTTCATCTTTCCTTTAGTTATGTCTTCGTCTAGTAGTATAGAGAGAGAGATAGACGAGTATCAGGACGTCTCATCTGGGAGTTACGAGAGTGATGAGGGTAGTACTAGTTTTAGTAGTTCCTCGGACGAGCAGTACTCGTCCGGAGTGCCTGGCATTCCCTTGGAAGAATTTCAAGAAATGCAACGTAGGATGGCCTCCGGAACTGGGGCTAGCTCGTCTAGAGCGCCACCCAGCCCTTCTCTGGACGAGGAGGAGAAAGAAGAAAATGTAATATATAGCTGTGCGCCTGAGGTTGCATCCACCTTAGACGCTTCTAAGTTAAAAACTTTAGTAGATAGATACCAAATTCCTGCTGAGCTTGAACCTCGTCTACCCAGGGAAGGAGAGTGGTGTTGTTCACCTTCCTCTGGTTTAGGAGTTTATTCATCTTATCTCTTAGCTGGTCTTAGGTTTCCCTTAAATTCATTTTGTAGAGGTCTTCTTCATAAGTTAGGTATTGGTCCTAACCAACTTAATCCCAATGGTTGGAGGACGATAGTTGCCATGCAAGTGTTATGGCGTGAGGCATTAGAAGGGAACTGTCCTTTAACAGTGGACGAGTTCCTTTACTGTTATAAGCCCTCAGAGATTAAAAAATCTGCTGGTTTTTACTAGTTCTCGTCCAGAGGCTCTCATTACAGTTTAATAACGGGCCGTAGCTCGTCTGATAGGCTCTGGAAACAAGAGTTTTTTATTATTTCTGGAAACTGGGCTGGGGACCCAACTGAAGTTAGTAATGCCCCCTTCCCTCCTTTTACCAGCCCCATAGGTCGCCTTCGTCCTGAGGGTATGTTTTCTTTCTGTGTCATTTCTTTTATTCCTTGCGCTTTTTCTATCTTTCAGTCGTCTAACCACCTTTCTTTTATTGGTGCAGCTGTTACTCGTCCACACTTGGACAAGTTTTACTTGGACCAAATAGAAAAAGTTCGTGCCTTCCCTAGAAGGTCTTTTCACGAACTAGTGACCTTCAGCAGTTTGGCTACCTGGGGATTAGGTCCAGAACCTTCTGCTGAAAATTTAAGCCACGAGGAAACAACTCGCAAGAGTGAGTGTCGTCCAGCATCATATCATTTCCTTTTTTGTTTTCTTTTCTCCTCTTTTTTCTAATTGATTTCTTTCGTCATAGGAATACTTACAATGAGAGAAAACAAAGAAAAAACTATAGCTAGTGGGGACGAGGATGTGATCGCTTCGCCTGTCGTCCAGAAGCCTTCCGTCCAGACAACGAAGAGAAAATCAAAGAAAATATCTAGTGCTGTGGACTTGGAAGACCTTCCGAGTCGTCGAGGCCCAAAAAAGCCTAAAACCACTCACACTTCATCTCTTCCCAAAGTTCCCAAATTTGTACCACCGACTGTGAATCTGGACGACCCTTCTGTCAATGTGGAGCCCGTCCAGATAATCCATCCTGTTTCAACTGATCCCACTCCTTCTCTAGCCAAGAATCCTCGCAAGCCTCATTCGTCTGAAGCATCTGATCGTCCTTCGAACTTGGTGCTGGACGAGGGATATGCATGGAGGACGTTCAAAGGTATCGTCACTGATAATGAGGTTAACGAATGTTATAACATGTCAGTGAAGGAGTTTGAACGTTCTGGCATCCATGATCTCTTCAAGGTGAGTTCCATTCGTCTTTGAGTGTTTTTACTGAATCTTTAAAAAGTAGAATTTTCTAACTTTCTTTCGTCCATGCACAGGCTATGTCAAAGTTTTACACAGCGACGTGTCAGGCCAAGGAACTTGCTGAGGAGGCCAAGACGGCGAAGGGGAAGACGGAAGAGCTGAACAAGGAAATCTTGTTGAAGAAGGGGGAGGTGATCAGGGTGAAGGACGACTTCAACCGTTTGCTGGCAAGTGAGACGAAGCTGAAGAACGAGGTGGAAGAGCTCAAGGCAGATGCTGTTGAAAAGGATACACGCATTGCATATTTAGAAGGACAAGCTTCAGAATTTGCCTCGTCCTTGGAAAAAGCTTGTGAAGAGGCCATAGCAGCTTTCAAGAAGTCTGACGAATATAAGAATCGTCTAGACAGCCACTATGCTGCTGGCTATGAAGACTTCCGTGCTGACGCCAAGGAGGCCTTCCCTGAGTTAAACTTTGATTCCTTCAAGCTTCCTCTCGCTACAGAAAGTTCTGTGCTAGCAACGAGTTCGGAGGACGTCAATGTGGTGGACGACTCCAATGAAGTGACTCAAGACGATCCGAAAAAATGACTTCACCTTTTCAAAAAGTTTATATTTTTGCTTAAGTGCCCTAATGTTTTGGGCTTTTACTTCTTTCTTTTTTATTTAAATTTATTTGAGTACAATTTCCTCGTCCAAGTTTATGGACGAGTTTTATGAACAAGCAATATACTCAAGGGTTTTTGGACGGTGGTCGTCTACCCTTTAAATTTTATGAATGTATGAATGCTTTTCTTTTCATTACTCAGTGTTTGAATGTTCATTAATCTTTTTGTGAACAAGCTTCATTCATATCGTCCATACCATTTTTTATGGTTGTGGGTTTTTCCTTCTTTATTAGAACTTTACCTCGTCTTGAACATATGGATGAGCTCCTTTGCTATAATATCTTTTTGTAATGCTCGTCCATGAATGAAGTCTTTCATCATATTCAATTGTTGCTCGTTGGACGATTGTTTATTCGTCCTTAATAAAAATTCTCAACTAATGCTCATCCACGGGCTGGATTGTTAAGTTGGTTAGATTCGTCTATTGGGTTGTGGTGTTTTTACACGCACATTGTTCGTCCAAGGCGTAGACGATTATAAGTCAAGATTGTCTCGTCTTGAACTTAGATGGACATACCTTGTCTATTTTTCTTGCTTTATCCTTATTTAAAGGAAAGCTTTTGGACGATACTTCCTTGCGTCCAAGGATTTTACTCGTCCTTAACTTTTATTTTTCTTGCTTTATCCTTTTTTTAAAGGAAAGCTTTTGGACGATACTTCCTTGCGTGCAAGGATTTTACTCGTCCTTGGCTTTTTCGCCTTCCGTGGATCATTTTGAATCATAGAAAATGAAGGATTCCCATACATATTTAAAACACATCATATGTATATTTAGAAATCCATACTATGTAATCATTCGTCCACAATCATGACACATGCTTAAGAGCTTGTGCTTAAAAATACATAATACAACATAACTTCGTCCATGAGTAGCATAGCATACACACTTAAAACACAATAGTAATAAGCAAATACTGGAAAATAATAATATTAAGCATTACTTCAAACGTCCAAGGTTCTCGTCCATGTCAGAGCTCGTCCATGACCACCCTTCATTGATAGTATCTCCTTAGATGTTCAACATTCCACGGGTGCTCTAACTTTCGTCCATCCAGGGCTTCCAAATAGTAGGATCCTTGTCTCTTGGAGTTGATAACTCTGTAAGGTCCTTCCCAGTTTGGTCCCAGCTTCCCATGGGCCGGGTTTTTAGTTGCCAAGGAGACCCTTTTAAGGACGAGATCTCCAATGCTGAAGCGCCTGGGTTTTACCATAGCATCGTGTTGTCTTGCCATGAGATTTTTGTACCTTGCTGTTCTTTGCTCCGCGTCCATCCTTACCTCGTCTATAAGATCAAGGTTAAGACGAAGCTGCTCATTGTTTTCGTCATCTTGGTACTTCATCACCCTATGGCTGGCCATATGTACTTCTGCTGGTATGACCGCTTCACTCCCATAAGCTAGTTTGAAAGGAGTTTCTCCTGTGGGAGTCCTTGCTATTGTTCTGTAAGCCCATAAAACACCTGGTAATTCATCTGGCCATACTCCCTTTGCCCCTTCAAGCCGAGTCTTGATGATTTTCAACAAGGATCGGTTTGCTACTTCTGCTTGTCTGTTAGCTTGTGGGTGGGAGGGTGAGGAATAATGATTCTTGATTCCAAGCTGATCACAAAACTCTCTGAAGGGGGTGTTGTCAAACTGTCGTCCATTGTCTGATACTAGTACTCTTGGTGTTCCAAACCTGCATATAATGTCCTTCCAGACGAAGTTTCTGACATTTTGTTGTGTAATTTTCACTAAGGGTTCAGCTTCCACCCATTTAGTGAAATAGTCTATGCCAACTACCAAGAACTTCATCTGTCTGGTTCCAGTTGGAAAGGGGCCTAAAATATCCAAACCCCACTGTGCAAAAGGCCAAGGGGCCATCATTGGGGTGAGGTATTCTGAAGGCTGTCTAGGAATGTTACTGAAACGTTGACATTGGTCACATACCTTAACATATGCCTTAGCATCAGCTTGGACGGTCGGCCAGTAGTACCCTGCACGAATGACCTTGTGGACGAGTGACCTAGCTCCTGAGTGGTTTCCACACGCTCCTTCATGAACTTCTCTCAGCATGTAATTCGCCTCGTCTGGAGCTAAACATCTCAGGTATGGCTGTGAAAAACCTCTTTTGTACAGCACTTCGTCCATAAGGATGTATCTGACTGATTTGACTCTTAGCTTCCTAGTTTCGTCCTTCCCTTCTGGAAGCCTTCCGTGCTTGAGGTATGAGACTATCGGGGTCATCCAATTTTCAGCTCCTCTCGGGCCCTCACGAGATCAACCTCGGAGGCCTTAAGGGTCTGACTGGCCCCTATGCGCTTTTCACGCTCTGCCTCCAGGGCATTGTCTTGTTTGTTGGATGCCTCCTCCAACTTGAAAGTGGCCTGAACAGCCTGCCAATTGAAACAAATGCACAAGTTAGTAGAAAACAAAAAAATAAAAAAAGGAAAAAAGAGAGAAAATTGAAGTCAGAAGAATCATAAGTGCTAAGAGTCTTACCATTCCCAAGTATCGCTTGAGGCTGAGGAAGACCTCCATGCTCCTCAGAGCCTTCAGCTCAGCCATGTCCACAAGGAGTAGCAGGGACCTCTCTGGCGCATCGGCTACAAATTTGCCTTCGACCCCTTGGAAGTCCCTAGGAGAGGCATCGTCCATCAGAGGCCCCCCATGGAGCATTGGGGCTGGGAGCCAGGTATGAGCCTCGGGCCGGGTGGCGACCTGCTTGTTCTGACCTTGAGACCCTATCTTCAGTTGCTTGGAGGGTCGCCGAATGTCGCCCTCCTCCTGGGAGGAATGGGACTTATCCCCTCCCATAGGCCTTTTGCCCTCGTCCTTCCTCTGCTTAGGATCAGAAGGCTCGGGCCTAGATGGCGGACTCGGCCGAGAGGGAGGAAGAGGAAGCCTGGGCTGAGTGGAAGTTAACCTGGTCTGGGCAGGTTGAGACTTGGGTGGAGGAGGAGGAAGCTTAGGCTGAGACTTCCCCGGCTGGCCTTCAAGTAGGTCAAGTAAGTTGGATTGGGTTTTCCTCTTGAAGCCCATCTCGGTCCGAGGAGAGTTCCCTGCTGACAGAAAGTCTGTTTCGATCAGGCTCTGGTTACCTAAGTCACTAGAGGGATCCTCGGGCAGGTGAACTTGTTCGAACACGCCAAAGTCGTCCTCGGCCGGACCCGAATCGGTACCTTTTTCCTTTGTTTGTTCACCTCCCCCCTCAGCCTCCGCAGCTCGGCGGGATGTAGAGGAGCCCACCAACGGAGTACCCTCTGGAGTAGGGGACCCCTTCAGGATCAAGAAACCGTCCTCGATTACGGTAATTCTCCGGAGCTGAGGATCCTTTGCCCTGATCACACACTTTGGCGCTGCGAACGACTTCTGAATAGGGTCGTACCCCAGGATCCTGTGAGCAGCCTTAACTTGGTTGTTGACCTCGTTCACGAAGATCTCCGCCTTTAGCACAGTCTCCAAGTCCTCCTTGTTGACCAAACTAAAATGACGCTCGAAAGCGTGTGGATCTGCAGAGGCGAAAACATACTACTATTAGCAACCAAATAAAGCAGGTAACGAAAATTCAAAAAAATAATAATACCCTCTCCTACTCCGAGTGCCCCACCTGGCGTGCCCTCCACTGTGGGACAATGAAGGCCCTTGTGCCACTCCCCAGACACGATGAGAAAGTCCTTATCTAGTCCCTTACTGGACGAGGGGAGGCACTAGATAAGCCGTACCCTATCCTCCCTCGTCTTCATGTAGTAGGACTTGCCCTTCAGGAGCTGGAGATTGTAGTACCAGTTCACGTCATGATGGGTTAGCCTCAGCCCCATCTTCTCATTTAGGGCATTTACACAGCTCAGAATCCTAAACATATTGACGCCGCATTGGGTGGAGGCGAGCCGGAAATGTCTAAGGTAACTCGTCATCACCTAACCCATGGGGATCCGCATACCACCCTCTAAGAAGGCGATTATGGGAATTACCACCTTTCCCTCTTCCCTCGTAAGTCTCAACTCCCCTTCTTTACAGTACTTTAGACCTACGGTACTGGGTATCCTATAATCAGCGACGAACTTCTCCATCGCCTCTTCAGATTCAACCAATTTCTTGAACCTACCCATCCCTAGAGACAACTAAGAGACACGAAGAAAGAAGTCTAGAAAAGGGAAGAGCGCAATTTGGAGAGAGAGAAGAAGACTTACAGAAATGAGGAAAAGCTCATCGGGCAGGCTTTTTGTGCTGAAGGAAGTTGCAAGTTCAGTTGGAGATGTGACCAAATTCGAAGTATGTGCGCAAGATCTCTTGAATGCGAAAGTAAAGAGGCGGATCAATTCAAATGGGTATTTATACCCCCAATAAAAAATAACAACCGTGCAATTTTTCCCGCCCATATAGTCAAGAAGATCACCACCGTTAGATTATCATCACACCGTTGAATGTAATGAGCACGGGGCCGCCCGAATTTAATGCGAGTGTGCTCCTCATACCAAGGCGTCATAAACATGCCTTGAACAGGCGAAAAGGCACTAGTACTGATGGAGGACAAGACTTGACAAGCTGCGGTAGAGGCCCGAGGACGTCAAAATCCTCCTCTCTGTCCGAGGAGCCTGACAGCAGGATTTTGAGGGGCTATTGTGGGGTCAGAGAATTTCGCAACCCCGACCCACTCTATGCTAAGCCCAAGGCCCACACCAAGGAGAAAGAGGTGTCCGAGGACGAGTCAAGGAAGCTCCATTCGCCAGGAATACTGCCGAGGACAATCATGTCCTCGGCCCGCACGGACCATTGAAAGGAAGAGCAAAGTGCCTTCAGAGATAACCTTCCAGAGCAACCCAAGACAGAGACAAGTACAACGGGTTGGCCATGGAAGCATGGTGGAGGAGCAATCCCAAGAGGAACTGTCACCTCCACATTAAATGCCCATAACTAACGTTCTGGCCACATTAATAGAGAAGTGACCCCTGAACAGTGCCGCCTTAGCTGTTATCACCCCCAGGAAGGATGGGAAGGTGGCTGATGGGACAGACACTCAAGTGGTGACTTGCAAGATCAATAAATGGAGGGTTAGGATTAACTAGAAGGGGATATAAAATGTAACAAGTCCTCCAGAAAGGTGGACGATAGTTTTAGGGAGAGAGAAGGGACTGTGGCACTTGTATGACCTTTGTAACCTAATACCAAAGAAGAAATAAGAAATATACGACCCAAGAAAATGGCTGAGGAGCCTAGTTTCATGTTTTAGTTTGTGTTCTTGCCACCCAATCCATGTATCACCATGTTTAATTGTTGCAATCTTCACTAGGGCCTAGTTCTTTAACCCGCACTCTACAAATTCATTGTATTGGGCCTGCTAGGCTTGAGTCCACTCATTCCCAAGGAATAGTGCTCAAACTAGGTCCCTACAGCTATCATAATGATAAGAAAAAAATCTATCTTTAAAAGATTAGTGATTATTTTTCTTAAAAAAAAAAAAAAAAAAAAAAAAAAAAAAAACAGAGTAATTAAAATTTGTCTACAAAATTGGTTAAACTTAGGCTCACTTAAAATAATTACAGATGTGCATGTATATAAATCTTCCTATTGAGTTTATATATATATAATAATGAGAAGAGCTAGCATAAATAATAATAATAATAATAATAATAATAATAATAATAATAATAATGAGAAGAGTTGAGAATAATTTGGTTTCTGGTTACAAACTCGGCATTTTTTCATAAATAACTATAAAAGGAAAACTATTTTGTTAGTTAGCAAACTTTTGAAACAATTTTGCTAACTAACAATTCAAGCATGTTAGAGTCAATTTTGAGATAAATCGAGTATTACATACTCGATTTTTTGTTGCGCCAGCAGCTGACGTGGATTGTCCATGTAGGTTTGGTTGAATGGAAATCGAGTCTAGTGGACTCAAGTTCCTAGTTTGGTCCACCACAACTTTGCATCACATGGATGTAAATCGAGTAAAATAGACTCGATTTCTACTAAAGAAAATCGACTCTACTGGACTCGATTTTCATTAATGGCCACCACCCCTCCACGTGTCGCATGTGGGTCCCAGCTGGGACCTTTATTCCCCCTTACCCGTCTCACTCTGTGTCTTCAGCTTTCACACTTCAACATCTTCAGCTCACACCCTCTCTTCACTCACTCACAACTTTCCTCAACTCTCACACAATAATCTTAACAACATTCTCTCACAGGTAATGTTTTTACAATATTGGGAATATTTTTTGTTAGTTAATATTAGAATAATGTTTTTACAATATTGTGGTTATTTGCTAGGTTTTTTTTTTTCTTTGAAGAAAAAATTAGAACATATTAGGAAAATTTTTGTTTTTTTTTTTGTTAGTGTAAATATTGTGATTAATTTATTTGTTTGTATATTGTGATTACTTTATTTGTTAGTATATTGTGATTATTTGCTAGGTTTTTTTTTTTTTTTTTAAAATAAATTTAATATTATGAGTAATTATTGGGAATATTTAGTACTAAATATTGTGATTAATGTTATTACAACATATTGGGAATATTTGTTATTACAATATGTTATTACAAAATGTAGGGTCTAAATTTTGTAGCCCAAGCCCAAAAGGTTAGGATTATGAACCCAACGAACCCAGAACAATAAATTTGTAGAGAGTGGGTGAAAAAGCTAGGCTGGTTGTGAATCTAGCAACAGTTAATTGACATAAGAACACACTTGAAAGCTAAAATCAACTCAAGTCTGAAGAGAATTGTTCTTGATTAAAAGATGAATATAGTTCTTAGAGTTCTTTCACAGATTTTCTCCCCCCTTCTTCTCAGAGGCCTATTACATTTATATATTTTTCTTTTCCTTCATCATCACTGTCCACCTGTTCTTCATTTAAGCCTTCACTTGAGTACATGTCATATCAGATATCTGCTTTAGTTCTCCGTGAGTGGTGGTAGCTGAGATTGCACTGTTCAGGAGTCTTCTCCACATAAATGCGGCCAGGAAAGCTGCTATAGTGTATTAAATGCGGTGGTAGTAGCTTTTCCTTTTAGATATTTCTCTGCTCTTGTCATCTTTAGGCATGCCCAAAGCTTGTCCTTGTCGTGGAAGTAGTTGGGAAGATCATTTGGACCTTCAAGATATTTGTTTGATCGAGTCCCTTTGGAATCCAATGAGAATGACTTCTTCGGACCAATAGGGTTCTCTTCGGACCGCTTCCTCTCGTTCATTTCCAGTTACATTTCTTCCACCAGGACTCCTTCTTAACCCCTTTCCTCTCTTCGGACACATAATGATATTCGAATTGAGCCCTAGGCTCACCACATGATGTTGGGCTTTTACACCCACACAAAATATTAGGAATATTTGTTTAATTTTTGTTAGTGTAAATATTGTGATTAAATTATTTGCTAGGTTTCAAAAAAAAAATTAATATTGTGATTAATTATTGGGAATATTTAGTATTGGGGGAATATTTAGTACCAAATATTGTGATTAATTATGTTATTACAACATATTGGGAATATTCTTTTTTTTTTTTGTTAGTGTAAATATTGTGATTAATATGCCAAGTTTTTTTTAAAAAATTAATATTGTGATTAATTATTGGGAATATTTAGTACTAAATATTGTGACCAATTGTTAGGAATATTCAGTACTTTTAGGTCTTTATCATGGGTATGAAATGGATTATGAGTTTAATACCTAAGATAGTATTTGTAGTCTTTTTAGCATAAATTATTTCAAGATATATTTGTTTAATATTTGTAACGGAGATTTCAATGGGTAACTGGTCGCCAAAATATTTTTGTTCATCATAACTTATTTGAATGGGTTTTGAAAGTCATGCCCCTAGAATGATTTGGAATTTTAAAAGAATATAAAATTGGTAATGACTATTTTTGTATGTGACCTGAGGTGAGTATATGCAAAATTGGTTGAGATTAGTATTGTTGGCATTTCATACGCAAAGTTTTGTGATTGATGTTGATTGAGAGTTATAAATTTGTCACTAACACAATTGCACTTGATGATCTATAGGTTGACAATGATCCATATAAATATATACTACAATGGACCTCTTAGCAATTCCAACCCTTATGACGGACTCCCATTTCAAGGTTCGGGTATCCAGTGCTATTATATGATGATACGTCGTAAGCTAAAGACCCTGAATGATTTGAAAGTAAAAATTATGGAAGAGCTGCAAGTGAACTCTGCTTTGCATGACATACATATTACTTTCTGTTTTCCACATGAAGTCCTCAATCATTACATTAATTACAGATATATGGTGATAACAGAAGACAAACATGTGAAGATCATGTTTAGCAAGATGCAGAAATGGGAACAAGTAGCAGATTTTGAGTTGTACATCACTTTGGAGCCGCTTGCGGAAATCGGTGTAGAGGAAATTGTACAAACAACTACATCTCTACAGTTTGCAGTCCTAGATGATTGATGTACCACATTGGGAGGCTATACACCCCCTTTTCAAGAGACACCAACAACAATTGAGAGCGAACCTGGCAATAATAGTAATCTGCATCACTTGATACATTTGTTTTTAGTCGTTTATCCTGCCACTTATGCCGTGCATGCTAGTGTAAACATTACCATAATAGCAATCCAACCCATTACCCACCATGTTTACAATGAATACATACATCAAAATTTGATTCTCTCTGGCTCTCACAATTCAATTTGGTTATCTTAATCCAATGCTAAAAGACTGAAACAGTCAAACCTCTCTAAATCTTATCAATGGTAATGTCTTTAATTATCTAAGTGTAACCTTTATGTAAGGGTGTGCAACAGTCAACCAATCTAACTCAACCCAACTAATGGGCATGACTATGCATTCAAAGCTAGTAATACCATTGACAAACTTAGAATTTTAGAAATGGAAAAAAAAAAATCAACATAATGTAAAAGGATAAGAAGAGAATATTTAGCAGGTGGTCGGTTTTAATTTTACCTCGCCTTCCTAAATAGCGCACGATCGATGTTTTTTTACAAACCTTAACACTGAACCCTCCATGGGACGAGGACTGAACTCATCAGGGATCTCAGCAACAACGACAGCCATACTGCACGAAGTTTAGGGGGTCAAGAGTAATATAAGCACATGTTGAAGATAAATTGGCAAGGATCTCAATGTATAGCCTAATTTCTTGCACAAACGATAAGTATGAAAATCAACCACAGGGAATAAAGATACATATAAAAAACTCAATATGCTGCCAACAATTGTAAAAGCAAAGCTTTATGTTAAGATTAAAGAAAGAAGCTTAATTTGCAGCACAATTCTGACACTGAACTCTTTTATGTTTATTATGAAAAATGCACACAATACTTTGAATGGTCAACATTCTAATTAAGAAAGAAGTCAAAATTATCTTTAAAAATGATGCAAACTAGGGGGATTAACTCAACCTAAACCTATATTCCATATCAAACAATAACAAGCTGTCTTCTTTGATTATTGTTACAGATTTTGCATTTTGAAATAAAATACTCAAGAAAGCTACAATGATAGCTAGCTGCAATCACATGACACACTTGAATGAGATGATTCCATCCATTAGAGAATGAGTTTTCCATAGGCTTATAGTGATAGTAATCATAACAGATCACAAGAATTATGTGAAGCCTGTGATGCAATAACAAAGCCTGATTGTTATCAATGCATTAATCATGTGACAATAGGTTAATGATTTGGTAATGATGCAATTTAATATATTAAAATTAAAGAAAATAGCAAGTGCTGGAAGTTAAAAATGCTAGATCAAGATGCATGTACCCGACGTCTACTGACTTCTATATCCTATATACCATCTGTTTCTAGCCATATTCAACACAAAGATTCAGCAATTACTCTAAGTTCGTACTGCATTACCAAGCAAAGAATTAGGGAAGTTCAAAACCACATAAATACATAATGCAATTGAAAAATGTGATAGGTAAGAACCAAAAACAGTACTTCAAAATAGTGGGATAGGGATTCATAATAAAGATACAATTTTTTTTTTGGAAAAATAAAGATACAATTTTGATAGCATATATTGGATTTTATGCTATCAATTGTAAGGAATAGAGAGAGAGTCCTTACTTTTGTGATAGACTACCAGCGGAGCCAACCAAAATTAGTGTCTGAGGGAGAAAGGCTGAGCGAGGCGGAGACGGAGCGACGGAGATGGAGCGACAGAGCGACGAAGCGAGAGGGAGCGACGACGACTAAGCGAGAGGGAATGAGAGTGATAGTGAAAGTGAGAGGGAATGAGAGTGAGAGGGCATGAGACTGAGAGTGAGAGGGAATGCGACACTGTGAGTGATGTGTTTTGAACTTCAGTTTTTGAGTGCGATCTACACGTGCCGAACGGAAATCGAGTTCAAAAGACTCGTTTTCCATTTAACTTAATCGAGTCCAATGGACTCATTTCCTTTAAACCAAAATAAGTCCAATGAACTCGATTTCTAGGCCTACGCGGACACTCTGTCCACATCAGTTGCTGGCAAAATGGAAAAATCGAGTACAATATACTCAATTTATAACTCCAAAATCGACTCTTTTAGTCTCGATTTGTTAAATAACAAATTAGTTTCAAACATTGGCTAACTAATAAAATAGTTTGGATTTTATAGTTATTTAAAAAAAAATCTACAAACTCGGAAAAAACCTTGACCAGACAGAAAAACAAAAACTCAGAACACCATTGACCGTTGTATGCTGTCGGGAAAAGCTCAAATGCAATTTCCAAACTGAAGGGCATTACCAGACAGAAACAGCCTTGTTATATCCACTGAACTGAAATTTTGTCTGTCTCAATATTCTAAACCAATGAACCGTGAACAAAAACGACGCAGATTCAATGAAGCCCTTGTCAACATGCTTTATCCGCAACCTCCACCACCGCCAGTAATCTCTCTCTCTCTCTCTCTCTCTCTCTCTCTCTCTCTCTGTTTCTTCTACTGTAATGTGGATTGTAATTGTGTGACGTTACAGCCAGAAGAGGAGGAGGAAAAGCCAGTGAAGCTATTAGAAGAAGAGTTTGCTGTGGATCTTAGTTCAGGTTTCAATATCTATATAATTATTATTATTATTATTCTCTTTTTCAATTTCTTTTTAGAATAAGAAAAATTGATTCTTGATTGATGATTTGACGATTGGATAAAATTCAGATGATTTGGAAAAGAGTAGTTGCTCTGCAAGTGATGTTAATGATGATAGCGAGTCTGGGCAGCAGAAGCTGACGAGGGCACAGAGGAAGAGGCTTCGCAAGAAGAAGCTCAAGGAGGACGCTTCTCGCCGCGGGAAAATGATTGGGCCGTTGTTACCTTCAACGAAGGAAGTTGGTGATGATGGTTGTACAGGTGGTGTTCGACAAAATGCCGCTGAGAATGTTGATGCTGCAAGTGATAAGTCAGGTGAGATTCTAAAACGCTAACCAAAAATGATGTTAATTTGGTAATCAATTTTCTGATATTGCTGAGGAGAGCAGCACATTGTAATTTGTATTGTATATATAGAATATTGCCAGTAATGGTAAGGTTGATTTTTGCATTTGTTTAGCAGAGCAGCCAGCTTGTGCTAACCAGAAGAAACGAAAGCACAGAAGGATGGCTAAAAGGCTTGCAAAGGAAAGGTGCAAAATAGCTGATGTGGAGCATTACGATCCAAAATAATCACCCTTTTGCCAAGGATTGAGGGCTTTACCAGAAAACATGTGCGCGATGTTGAATTTTCTCCTTTGAAGTGTTGGAGCTGAAGATGCCTAGCGAGTGTCTCAATGCAGATTCTTATTGTATATGATTTGATAAGTGGATTGAATCGCCGATGATGAAGAAATATGTTAGATTAGATCCATTGGAAATAGCATCAGGATGAATTGAGTACCGATCCTGGTTGAAAAGGAAATCCTACTGTGAGACTCTGTCAATGGCCCTTGTGGGTCGCTGCATCATTTGATGTAAAATGAAGAGAGAGATTATACAGTAAAATTAGGATTTATAGTTTTCATATTTGGAGAGACTGGAATGAAAGAAATCATGATGGGAAAGTCAAAGATGAATTGCAGATTATAAAATCTATTAAAGGAGATGTAAGGGGCAGAATAGTTAATGGAGTCAAGATGAAGAACTCAATCTTGAAGAATAACTTATGGTGCATTTGGGGACTGCAGTGCCCTGTTTTCAAAATTTGAGTCCTCAGTCACACTGTTGCTAGTCTGTTTGTAGTTTGTTGTGTAATCTTTGTTGTAGTTGTTTGCAGTTAGACTAATTTGTACTTTCAGTCTTCGAAATGCCATTTTTGTTTTACACCTGAACTGATGAAAAGTCTTATTTATCAGGTGAGGATTATGAATCAACTTCTTGAGTACAAAGATTTGATCACTAATGTATTCACAAATAAAAAAGAGAAGAAAAGAAAAGGCTATTATGTTTATATGGACCAGCACTATCTTGTAAGTGTATACGTATCAGAAAAGCAGTTTTTGTTGTGGAGTACTCTTCTGATGCCTCACTTGAATCAACTCGAGTGTGAAAATTTCACTGTATCTGATTTTGAACCTCACACACGACTAGAGAAAAAAAAAATCAATTTTCCTTAATTACAAATTAATTCCAAATCTAGTGGTAATCATATATATAATATTTTACTACTACTATTGCTACTTCATTCATGTTTTTAAATACCAACCTATTATTGAAGATACAAGAAAATGCTTGGCCATTTGGCACCAAACATTTGAAGATCTGAAAACCCGGAAAGTTCTAATACTACTGACACAATCGTTTTTACAATAGTCGAATTGGTAAGTTTTTATTTATTTTTATTTGGTCCACCACTAATGCTACTTAATTATATATTATTCAAAACTTACTACCTCGTTAGTTATGAGTCCTTATTCCTTGTTTTAGACAACCAAAGGTTAGGAAACTAAGAGGGAAAATTCTTGACAATAGATTGGACTAGACCCACTATAAGCATACTAATTTGGTTAAATTTTGGACCAACATTTCTAACATTTGTTAATTGATGAAAATTAACAGCTTAAAGAAGGTAACAAAATGAAGATAAAGAAAAGTAGAGGTTGTGAAGACTTATAGTTGTGGACTTTTCAAAACAATAAGCCTAGTGATATCAAAACATTTTATCACTTTTTCCATAACTTCTAAGCTAACCTGTTTTGATTGGTACATAATAAAAGATATGTTAGTGATGAAATTCAAATCTTGTGTTCTATTTTTCCTACTCCACCTTATACTTCTCCATTTACGTTTTGTTTGCTTCAACAATGATGTTTTTTTAGAAAATAAGTCATTTTCCAAGAAGCATTTTGTATAAAACTATCTCATTTTTTAATGTTTCGTAGCAACTTTAAATGAGTTGAAAAACAACCTTCTAACTTCCCTTATTTAGCTTGTTGTGAGATAGAGTTGTTTTCAAAAAAAAAATTTAATAGAAAATAATCTCTAAAAATAAGTCATATTTTTATGTTGACTAAAGATAGTTTTCCTTTTAACTCATATTTTTTTATGCTACTAAACACTAGAAAACACGAAAAACTATCTTTATACAAAGTTTTCCATCGAAATAAACGAAGCACAAAAGTAAATTAAAACACTCCTCTTCTTTTTCTTTTTCTCTTAAAATCATCTCTACAGTTTATACATTTTATTTATTTTTTATTTTTTCAAGAACAATTGTTTCCTATTTATTTATCAAATTAAAAAATTTTAAAATCCCTTTGAACCTTTTTGTAAAATAAGTAATTGTGAAATTTATATTAAAAAAAAAAAAATCCCTTTGAACCTTTTTGTTTTTCTTGAGACTTTCAAATTTATAGCACATTCTCTTTAAGTCTGTTGGGTCTACCACTCAATCTTTGAACTAATATTAGGCCCTTTTTTCTAAATAATACTTTAAAAAAAAATTATTATACCAAATAGGTTCTTATAAAAAGTTATATAGTAAAATGGCTTTCTTATAACTCGAAGGGCCATTTGGTAATGTTGTTCTAGCAACGTTATTTGTATTTTTTGGAAATACATATGGGTGAAAAAGTGTGTAGAAATATGTGTAATGTTATTTAAACACTAAAAACTGTTACTCAAAACACCCTACAAAACAGCCCCGATTTTCTGAAAAACAAGGCCTTTACAAATACATGCTAAAATCCATCTATATAATATCCAAAAACTAAAACGTAGTATTTATAGTTACTACGCTCATATTGAGCCACATCAGCATAACATTTCAATTCATTTTGGTCTCCTTTGGTCCAGTACGGTCCATTAGGAAAATTTGGTCCATTTTGGTCTATTTCAGTCAAATTATGTCCATTATGTCTACTCAGTTTATTTCGGTCCACTTAAGTCTATTTATTTCATTTTGGTCTTTTTTTTGTCTATTCCATCCATTTCGGTTATGTTCAATCCATTTGGTCCACTTTGGTTAATTTCTGTCAACTTCAATAATACTTTGGGAGGAAAAGTTTTTGTAGAATAAGAAGTTGCATTGTTGAATATTATGTCACATCATCAAAGTAAAGTAGTAGATTCTTGATAAAATTACAAATTTCTTATATTATTAAAGTTTTGTATTTTTTTTGTAATATAAATGATGAATTTTCTTATATTTGCTTATTCTTTAGGCTATTTAAGATGTATAAATAATAAACCGTTTGTAAATAGTGATATAAATAAATTTTATCGGCATGTTACATTATTTACAAAATATCTCACTTTATATAATAATTTGATATAAAATGTATTATGTTTCCTTAAAAAAAAAAAAAAAAAACTCAAAAAATTTAAAACATTTTCAAATAACAAATATTTTGTTTTTTGAGAATTATTCAAACAATAATTATAAATAATTTAATTTATAAAATTTAATATATTGTACTTTGTTTTTAAAAAAAAAATCATAGTATTAAAGGATTTTTGGACTAACGCTAATAAATCTTATTACTGCTATTATTTTTCACTTAAAAAAAAATCATCAAAATTTTCAACAATGCCTCTTAAAAAGCAAGGCCTTTACAAATACATCCCGCAATTCTCTTATCTTTTATCAGTGACACTCTTACAGTCTCACTAGCACTTCCACCATGGAAGCTGTACAAGGTCTCCCTTCACTTCCCTCTCCCAAATTCGAACCAGACACCGACAAAATCAAACGCAAGCTCATCCAACAGGGCGTCCACCCAACTCCCAAAATCGTTCACCTCCTCCGCAAGAAACAAATCCAAAAACACAACCGCAAATTGAACCGCCTCTCCAAACAATCCCAGACCCCACCACTCTCCGAGTCAGAGAAACAGGCCTTGGAAGAAGAAACCCACTTCCAAACCATCAAACACGAGTACAAGGAGTTCACCAAGGCGATAAAGGCAGAGACACGTGAGAGTACCGGGGCTTTGATGGTGGGGAAGCCATGGGAGAGGCTGGACAGAGTTGGGCTCAGAGAGGTTGCCAGTGAGAGTACTGAGTACAGTGGAGGGAAGCTCAAGAAAGAGAAGCTGCGTGAATTGAGAGAAATGTTTGAGGAGCGAAGGCTCGATGAGTTACAGTGGGTTTTGGATGATGATATTCTAATCAAAGAAGAGTGGTTGGATGGTGAAAACAGAGTGTGGGACCCAGCAAAGCGGCAGCGCAATGAGGCCGAGGTCATTCGGTTTCTTGTTGAAAGGTTTGTGTTTCAATCTTTGTTTTTGGTATAAATTGGTGGTATGGAAGTTTTTGCAATTTGGGTTTTGTTTATTTTTTATTTATTTTTGGCCAAAGATGATCACTTTTAAGTTTGTTAGGGACTAAAAGCGAATACTTTTGATAAATTACTGATAAGAACTTTTGCTTTGATACCTGATAAACTGTTAGGAAATGGTAAGTTGAATCATTTAATATAACAATTTTTAACTTTAGGGACTAAAATTGCGCAGTGGCTAAAGTTTAGGGACCAGAAGTGTATTTTGCTCTTTTGTTTTGGTCTATGAGGGTAATGAGGGTTTGTGGTGTAGGCTAAGTGCTAGGGAGATTACTATGAGGGACTGGAAGTTTACGAGGATGATGAAGCAATCGGGATTGCAGTTCACTGAGAAACAGTTGCTTAAGATTGTTGGAGGTCTCGGGAATAAGGGACAATGGAAGCAAGCTTTGTCTGCTGTGGAATGGGTGTACAATGATAAGGAAAATAAACGTTATAAGAGCAGGTAATTTGTGTTGGGTTTTAACTTTTAATGCTCTCATGTATGAAGAATTATAACTGTTTGAATTGTTGAGGACCGATTACTTCAGCTCTTAAGTTTTCGTCCTATGAAGGAATTTGACTCTTTTTGTAGGTTTGTTTACACAAAACTCTTGGCAGTTCTTGGGAAGGCAAGGAGGCCCCAAGAAGCTCTTCGCGTTTTCAAGCTCATGCGTGTAATAGTCAACTAAATTTGTTATGTTTGTACATGGCCTTTTCTTTTTGAATGTTTATATCATGTTACTTGATGAATTCTTACTCTTAAAGTGATTCAGGGAGATTGCCATTTATATCCTGATATGGCTGCATACCACAGCATATCTGTGACACTTGGTCAAGCTGGTCTTGTGAAAGAGCTGATTAGCATTATCGAATGCATGAGACAGAAACCTTCTAAAAAAATAAAAAATGCACGGAGGAACTGGGACCCAATACTTGAACCTGATGTTGTTATATATAATTCGGTAAGAGGGCATAATTATTTAGATGGCTCAAAATTCCTGACATACATTAATGATAACATAACTCGATCTTTTTTGATTTGATTCCTAGGTCTTGAATGCTTGTGTTTCATCGCACCAGTGGAAGGGTGTGTCTTGGGTTTTTGAGCAGTTGAGAAAGAGTGGTCTCAAGCCTGATGGAGCAACCTATGGACTTGCAATGGAGGTAATTATGAATCATGGCATCCATTAGCATAGAATACATCAAGCTTGGTCTTTGTTGGTTGGGAACCTAACTGCCTAAGTTACTTGAGCAATACGATATGGTCTTTGAGGTGGAAAGCATAAGAAGAAAAATAAACATCATAAGTGTCTTATATTTGAACATTTTCTTGCTATAAGCTTTTGTCAGATGTGGTGCTAGTAAGTGATATCAAACCCTCGCCAATAAACTCTAGCTCAAATCGCACCTCCTTCCCTTGTAGCAAGGTGGAGGGTGAGGTTGTGAGTTCAAGACCAATCGGGTGCATGTGTAACTTACTAATGAAAGAAAAAAACGAACCCTTTACTTATTTATGTTTTTGGCTGAGTAGTCAAAATACAATTTAGTATTTGGATTTAAGTTGGGTGATGGAAATGTGTTAGTATGATATATGAATTGATCTGTTATGTATTATAATAGATCTGCTGGGTGTTACTTGTTTAAAAAAATAAAAAAATCTGGTGGGTATTGACTTGTAATGTAATAATGCTATTGCACCTGTGCAGTTGTGAGATATGTTTTTGGCTGAGTAGTCAAAATACCATTCATCAGTGTATGATGAATTGGTGTTTTATTTTTTCCATGAACATAATCAGAAGTTAGGGTTTGTGTTCCAAGTTGTCTAACTAGGAAAAAGTAATTCACATGCCAGATGTTGTTTATCCTCAATTCATATTTGTATTCAAGTCTTACAGGAGCTGCTTATTGAAAGGTAATGCTGCAATCTGGAAAGTATGACCTTGTCCATGAATACTTCAGAAAGATGAAGAAAAGTGGGGAAGCTTCAAAAGCGCTTACTTACAAAGGTGATTTTAGCTGTCTCTTTTCTGTGATTGGTTTTGTTGTGTGGTGGCTAATGAATCTTTGATGTCTGACTTCCAGTTCTTGTTAGAGCTTTTTGGGAGGAAGGTAAAGTAGATGAAGCAGTGGAGGCAGTCAGGGGTATGGAACAAAGGGGAGTGGTTGGAGTAGCCAGTGTATATTATGAGCTAGCTTGCTGCCTTTGCAACAATGGGAGGTGGCAGGACGCTTTGGTAGAGGTTAGTGTCTGTGTCTGTGGACTTTTGGATCTGTGGTGACTGGATGTAATTTGTTCTGTTTTAATAATGTCTCATCTGTCTATAGATATAACTTATTTGACTATAATTTTGCATAGTTTTAATTAGCCTGACTTTTTCTTCTTTATTTGATTTCTACCATGATCAATTTGAAGACTATTTGTGTAAGATAAGGTAGAATCAAGGGAGCATTTATTTAAATTGTGTTCCCATGCATTTGGTAGAGTTGGTTTATCACTATAACATTTTTATATTAATTCATATTTATATATCAGTCCTCACATGTTCCTTTGAAGTTTGTGCACCAAATTGATTAGTGTTTTCACTAGAATCTCCTTTTGAATAATTTTCTTCTTCCCTGGTTAATTTGCTATGAGATTGGGAAAAGGAGAAATTTTTCATATTACTCATCCTTTTGCAAATTACAATGAAAGCTCTAGCACTTTACACCACAATTATAGTAATAAATACTATAATTATTCACACTTCTTATGAGAAGATACGAAAAGCAATTTTTACCTTCTTAACTTACAGGTTCTTTATGTGGGGCATTGGATATGGGAAGCATGCAATAGATCAATGCATTTAAAAACTCATTTGGGAGACTTGTTATTTAAAGATCTTGTAATAGTTTGATAAAGAGAGATTTGTTTGAAGGTGGAAGAGACTTTTTTGTATATGATAGTCAAAGGGAATGCAAAAGCTGCAGTAATTCTTTTTTTTTTTTAATAATTTTTTTATAAATATAAGCTGCAGTAAATCTGTGGAAAAGCCTGGCTCTCTTTGTCTTCGAGCTTTCATTCCTCAATCCACTCTTTCTTTCCTTCATATACCTCCCCACTAATAGATAGAGACAAATAGGAATAACTGAACCACATCTACAAAATGCGAGTACCATGCAGCCGCTTCAAAGCCAATGTAATGCGCCTTTGTCAAATGACCAAGATATTGGCAAATACCACATATGATCAAGAAAAGAGCACCTATAATCACATGAAAACCACTACCTGTGTCTGATGGATGACATACGTTGATGGTTAGATGTTTCCTACTTATGCTGGATCTTGATAAATGTTGCAGTGTTTCTCAAAAGCTGAATTTCTTGGCATCTCTGCTTCTAGGATCAATTAGTGATTTTCTTCTATGTTTTGGTAGACCAGAGAGTTCATTCTTTGTTGAAAAATGCATGCAGGTTGATAAGATGAAAAAGCTCTCTCTTACTAAACCATTAGAGTTTACCTTCACTGGCATGATAATGTCTTCAATGGATGGTGGGCATATTGCTGATTGCATCTCTATATTTGAACACATGAAAGACCATTGTGCACCTAACATAGGGACCATAAATTCCATGCTAAAAGTTTATGGTCGGAGTGATATGTTTTCTAAAGCAAAAGAGTTGTTTGAAGATGTTAAGAGAGCTAAGTCTGATTCTTGCACTTCCTTAAATGGTGTTGAAACTGTGCTTATCCTGGATAAGTACACATATAGCTCAATGCTTGTGGCATCAGCTAGTGCATTGCAATGGGAATACTTTGAGTATGTGTACAGGGAGATGACTTTCTCTGGGTACGAGCTGGATTTAAGTAAACATGCATCACTACTAGTGGAAGCATCAAGAGCTGGGAAGGTACATGTATTTAAAATTCTTTTTTTGTTCAATCCTTCTTTTTTCTTCTTTAAATTGCTGAAGGTGTTAAACTGTTGGACCACGTTGCATTGTATTAGAACTCTTAGTTCTTGATAAAACTCAAATCACCTAGATAGTTGTCACTTGTCCTACTATAATAACTAATTTTTCTTCTTTTTAATGTTATTAGTTATATGCTTTTATTGTATGAGCTCAGTTATGGGTGGATAATCAAATAATTCAGCATCTATCTTCACACTGCAGTGGTATCTACTTGAGCATGCGTTTGAGACTATTTTGGAAGCTGGAGAAGTTCCTCCTCCTTTGTTCTTCAATGAAATGATAGTTCAAGCTACAGCTCAACATAATTATGAGAAAGCTGCCACCCTGGTCAACACCATGGCTTATGCCCCATTTCAAGTCAGTGAAGGGCAGTGGACAGACCTTTTTGAAAAAAATAGACACAGGATTAGTGACGGTAGTTTAGTGAAACTGTTGGACGCTCTTGGTAATTGTGAGGTAGCATCAGAGGCCACTTTCTTAAACTTGTTAAGATCATTGCACTCTCTCTGTGGTTCTGCCACATTGAGAGACTTCTCAAGTTCCATTGCATTGAGCAATGAAGCCTCGGAGAAATCATCCTTCGATGGCAGTAATGGAGGAATTGATAAAAATATTGGAGCAAATATCCCAAACTATTCTGTAAGAATGAAGCATGAAAACCTTAACCCTGGTGAGGACCCTCTAGTCAAAGATAGTGATTGCACATTAGACACGTTACCTGTTAATCATACTAGCACCAGCAGAGAGGTTGATGCTGATTCAGAGACACTCACTTTGTTACCAAATCAAGATTGCGGCACAGATGGAGAAACAAACCTTTGCATCAGAGGAGATGGTTTTGCTGATGAGGTAGCAACTGGTACTGAACAACTGGCTAACAAGCTTGCAACTTACTTGTTTAATGAAAACTCAGATGATATTGATGAGTTGGAACTTGACACACTAGCAATTGGAGATGATTCTCACGAATCTAACATGCCCACGGCACGTGAAATACTGGAAGCTTGGAAGGAAAGCAGGAAGAAAGATGGGATATTGTTCCCCTTTCAGCTTGGTCAGAAATGAGGGCAAGGTGCATCATTTCAGCCATATCTCTTTAAAGGAGCTATTGTTACATTGTTATAGGTCAATTCAGTCGATTTTGTGTTGATATGTTTGTATATACTTTCATTAAGTAAAATTTAGAAGCCACCATCTTTGCTAATGGTTTCTGGCCAGCTCTTATGGGCCTATGGCTTGTAAAAGTAGTAGAAAGCTGTAGCTTAATTTAAGTCAAAATTTTCAGATTTTTTGTGTGTATATTTTTAACCATGACTGTTTGGAGCAGTTTCTACAAGAAAAAATTAAGAAAAGTAAAGGAAGAGAAAAAAAGAATAGTTTTTTATTTTTTTTGGGGGTGGGCTATTCAATTATGTAAAAGTTCTCTTTCTCGCATGCAATTAAACTTCCACTCCAAATGGAATTCCAAATGGAACTTTTGGAATATTAAATTTCTCTAGTTTAAATTTTCATACTAAAGTTTTCAATTGCTAGACCTTTTTTATTTATTTATCCAACTTATTTAATTTATGCACAACTTTTTCAATATTTATTTTTTCTAATTTCATTTGTATTTTTGTCCAACTTAATTTTCAAGTCCAATAAACTAATGAAAAAAAAACTCTTCCAAATAAGTACTAATAATTACTTAAAAAAAAAAAGATAACGATACCTTTATAATATATTTTTTAAATTAATTGTGCGCTTGGGTTGCACTTAAAAATTAAAATTATTTTACTATTTAACTTATTTTTACTACTATTTATAGACTTTACTGCACTTTTTGGCACTATTTATGGGTCTTACTGTTCTATTTTAACTAAACTTTTTTTTTTATTTACAATTGTGGGTCAGAAAGCCCCGCGTCGAATGTTGGGCCAGAAGCCCAATCCAGACAAGGCTCTCTGTCCAAAGAGGATAAAACACCAGTGTTTTGCCATCCTGGTAAGAGTACAGCCCATGAGGGACAAACGGTCCGTCCGAAGACAACCTTTTCGGGCCGAAGAGACCTTCTCCAACGGGCCTGCCCAGAACTTGACCAAGGAGCTATGCTGGAGATCTTCCTACGGAAGCTAAGCCCCGAGCATGCCTGACTGCGGAGCTATCATCAAATATCTTGCCAATAAAGCTGCCACCGCCACATTTAATGCACTGCAGCAACTTTCCTGGCCGCATTTATGTGGAGAAGACACCTGAACAGTGAATCTTCACCTACCACCACTCACTGCAGGTTAAAGCAAACGGCTGATGTGACCAGTACTCAAGTAGGCGCCTAGATGGAGGGCAAGTGTGCGGTGGAGATGAGAGGAGAGTGTATATATAAAGGAAGCAGGTCTCACAGAGAGAGGGGGAGAGAAAAATTGTATTCATTAAGTCTCCAAATATAAAAGCTCTTCGGACTGAAGAAATTGCTTTCAAACACTAGTCCAAATCTTTTTTACTTTGGTCAGCCTCCATGAACCGTCGCTAAATCCAGACCCAGCACAGTTGTTTAACCCATACTCTACAAATTTATTGTTGGGCACTTGTTGGGCTCACAACCCAGAGAGTTGATACCGGGCCCAACAAAAACCGACCCTACAATTGGCGCCGTCTGTGGGAAACAGCTCGAGCAAAGGTGGAAGCAACACCTCAAAAGATGGCTGAACCAAGGCAACGGCCGGCGGAGTCCAGGTCAAACCAGCACACCGACCCTTTTATTCATCTGGAGCGGAGGCGCGATCGCGAAGGTAGTCTACACACCACGCGCGTGGGCCAAAACCAGTCACAGGGAGAGAGCCACATGTCCCATGCAGAGGAAAACCAAGCCATGCAGTTGGAGATTCAAAGGCTGAAAAAAGAGTTGCGCCATGCAAAGAGGAAGCGCACTTCCTCATACTCAGATGATGATTCTGAAGACGAGCGGGACGAGGATTACAGGCGGAGATCTCGAACACCGGTCAGTGAGCCTTTCCCCTATAAGGAAGCACGCAATCACGAGAAGAACCCTCAGGGCTCTCCTCCGAGGGGCGCAGGGAACGATGCCATGAGCAAAGCTCTGGCTCAGGTCTCCAGGTCTCCCTTTGCACGTAATATCGAGGGCGCCAGACTTCCCAGGCGTTTCCACCAACCTACATTCACTATCTACAATGGCCGGACCGACCCAGTGGAACATGTAAGTCATTTCAACCAGCGGATGGCAGTCCACTCCAGGGACGAAGCCCTGATGTGCAAAGTTTTCCCCTCCAGCTTGGGGCCAATAGCCATGAGGTGGTTTGACAACTTGAAAGCAAACACTATTAGTTCTTTCCAAGAGCTGACCCAGGCTTTTGGGTCCCGTTTCGTTACGTGCCGAAGGGTTCCTCAGTCCGTGGCCTCTCTGTTGTCCGTCTACATGAAAGGGGGTGAGACCCTGAAGTCGTATTCGGATAGATTTTGGGAAACATACAACGAGGTAGGAGAAGACTGTGAATTGATGGCTATCGAATCTTTCAAACTAGGCCTCCCCACTGAACATCTCTTAAGAACGTCGTTGACGCGCAAGCCTGCTATCAGTATACGCCAATTGATGGATAGAATCGATAAGTACAAAAGGGTTGAGGAGGATCAGCAGCAAAGCAAGGGAAAGGAGAAGGTTATCCCTCAGGAAGGGAGGGATTTCAGGTCGGACAGGCAGAACCACAACAGGCCAAGGAAGGACTGGGCTGGACAAAGCATTACGAACCACCAGAGGGTCAATGCGGTTTTTCGTGAACCAGTGCACCAGGTCCTGGATAAAATAAAGAACGAGCCGTTCTTCAAGAGGCCGAACAAGATGGTGGGGAACCCTGAGAGGCGCAATCATAATCTGTACTGCCAGTATCACCTTGACCACGGGCACACTACTGAGGAGTGCAGGAGCCTGTGGGACCACCTGGATCAGCTGGTCGGCGAGGGCAGACTGAAACACCTCCTACACCACTCGTATGGTAAAGGAGATCAAGCAAGCGCAGGTCCCAGGGGGAGCAACTTTGCGAAGCCTCCCTTAGGGACAATCAATGTCGTATTTGCCGCGCCAGGGAGGACGGGGTCCCGCCCGTCCAGAGTACTGTCAGTTGCTCGGACACCTTCGGAATGTGTAGGCAGAGAGCCGAAGAAACAAAGAGCGGATGTTCCAGTTCTGGGATTTTCGGAGGACGACAAAAAAGGGACTATCCAGCCGCATGATGATGCCCTGGTAGTAACTCTCAGAATCGGGGGGTACGACGTGAAGAGGGTAATGGTAGATCAGGGCAGCGCCGCGGAGATCATGTACCCAGACCTATACAAGGGGCTGAACTTGTCCCCCGAAGACTTGACTCCATACAGTTCCCCTTTGGTCAGTTTTGACGGCAAAGTGATCATTCCGAAGGGCCAGATCAGACTGCCTGTGCAAACCGGTCCAGAAACAGTTGAAGTCGACTTTATAGTGGTGGATGCCTATTCACCCTACACCGCTATAGTAGGCAGACCTTGGTTTCATACTCTCGGGGCAGTGTCCTCCACACTGCACCAAAAGATTAAATATCCGTCCGAAGGAGAAGTCGAGGAGATCCTAGGGGATCAGGCCATGTCAAGGCGATGTCTAGTGGCAGCCATACAGCACGAACGACATGCTGAACCCTCAAGCTGTAATAAGGGGAGTTTATAGCAATTAAAACCTTCGGCGCCGGACGCCGAGGCCTCGACCGAAGAGGCAGTGTGCGAAAACTTAACGAGGGTGGTTGTTGGTGACGATCCAGAGAAGTTTTTTCAAGTTGGATCCATGCTTCCCCCTCAGGAAAGGGAGGAGTTGGTAGAGTTCCTCAGGGCCAACGTTGACGTATTTGCCTGGGACCCCGCGGATGCCCCAGGAGTAAGTCCAGAATTCATCTGCCACCACCTAAACGTTAATCCCACCATCATCCCTAAAAAACAGCCACTCCGACGACCGTCGAGAGAACACGCTGACGTGGTCAGGGATGAAGTGATGAAACTTAAGCAGGCAGGAGCCATTAAAGAGATCTTCTACCCCGAATGGCTGGCTAACACGGTGGTAGTGAAAAAGAAAAGTGGGAAATGGCGGGTGTGTGTGGACTTCACCGACCTTAATAGAGCTTGTCCGAAGGATCCGTTTCCAATGCCGAAGATAGACCAATTAGTTGACGCCACTGTCGGGCATCCTCGGATGAGTTTCTTAGATGCCTTTCAAGGTTACCATCAGATACCCCTGGCTCTCGCCGACCAGGAGAAAACATCTTTTGTAACTCCTGTAGGAAATTACCACTACAAGGTAATGCCGTTCGGCCTAAAGAACGCAGGGGCTACCTATCAGAGGATGATGACGAGGATGTTTGAGCCACAGCTGGGCAAAAGCATGGAGGTTTATATCGACGACATGGTGGTTAAAAGCAAGATTGTTGCCGAGCACATTGGGGATCTCAGTAATATATTCGAAATTCTGAGGGGACACAGATTGCGGTTGAATGCCTCTAAATGTTCCTTCGGTGTTGGGTCAGGCAAATTCCTGGGGTATATGGTCACACACAGGGGAATCGAGGTTAACCCCGATCAGATAAAGGCCATCAACGACTTGCGAGCTCCTCGGAATCCCAAGGAGATTCAAAAGCTGACTGGGATGACTGCTGCCCTTAATCGGTTCATTTCCAGATCAGCAGACAGGTGTAGGCCTTTCTTTTCGTTAATCAATAAGTGGAAGGATTTTGAATGGACACAGGAATGCGCTATTGCCTTCCAGCAACTTAAGGATTACCTGGCTAAGCCCCCCATCATGTCCAGTCCCCAGCCAGACGAAGTCTTGTTTGCTTACATTGCCGTGGCTCCAAATGCTGTAAGCTTGGTGCTGATCCGAACGGACTGTGGAGTGCAAAAGCCAGTTTACTACGTGAGCAAGTCGCTACAAGAGGCTGAAATCCGCTATTTGCCATTGGAGAAAGCCATTCTGGCCATTGTGCTGGGTACTAAGAAGTTGCCCCATTATTTTCAAGCTCACACCGTTATAGTTCTTACTCAGCTCCCAATCAGAGCCGTACTCCGAAGCACAGACTACACTGGTAGAATTGCTAAATGGGGGACGATGCTAGGGGCTTTTGACATCAAGTACATGCCGCGCACATCAGTGAAGGGCCAGGTCCTTGCGGACCTGGTCGCCGAGTTCACAGAACCACATTTAGAGGAAGCAGCACAAACTCTAGGCGCGGTAGGAAGACAAGTCAGCACGATTGCGTCACAAAGCGCGTTGCCCTGGAAAGTGTATGTAGACGGCGCATCGAATCAGAGGGGCTCAGGCGTAGGGCTAGTGTTGATATCCCCCGAGAGAATCATCATTGAAAAAGCCTTAAGGCTAGACTTCTCAGCAACGAATAACGAGGCAGAGTATGAGGCTCTACTGATGGGGATGAAGATGGTACGAAGGATGGGAGGAATATCCGTCGAGATATCCTCAGACTCAAGGTTGGTCGTCGGCCAGGTGCTGGGAGAGTTTGAAGCGAAAGATGAGAGGATGCAGGGATATCTAAACCTGGTCAAGTCCCTACAGTCGGAGTTTGAATGCTTTACCCTACGGCACATCCCAAGGAGTAGCAACACGCATGCTGACTCCTTAGCTACGCTCGCCACCTCTTCGGCGCAGGAATTACCAAGGGTTATTCTGATTGAGGACGTGCAGAGACCCACGGAGTTAAGAAAGGAGCCATCCCAAGTTCACAGCGTCGGAACCAACCCATGCTGGATGGACCCCATCATCAGGTTCTTGAGGGACGATGTGTTGCCCGAAGAAAGAGTGGAAGCAGACAAAATACGGAGAAAAGCCACAAGGTTCTGGCTGTCCGAAGACCATAAACTGTACAAACGCTCCTATTCTGGCCCATACCTGTTGTGCATGGCCCCCGAGGCGGCTGAATCGATGCTAGAAGAGCTGCATGAAGGAATCTGTGGGAGCCATACTGGGGGGAGATCTTTAGCTCACCGAGCCATTACCCAAGGCTACTGGTGGCCAAATATGCAAAGAGAGGCGCATGAGTACGCCAAAAAGTGTGACCAATGCCAACGCTTCGCGCCGAGCATACATCAACCTGGTGGAACCCTTAATCCGCTATCCAGCCCGTGGCCTTTTGCTCAGTGGGGGCTGGACATCGTTGGCCCTTTCCCTAAGGCAGCAGGAAACAGGAAGTTCTTGCTGATCGGAACAGACTACTTCACCAAGTGGGTAGAAGCTGAGCCTCTAGCAAATATCAGGGACGTAGACGTGAAGAAGTTCGTTTGGAAAAACATCGTCACCAGATTTGGAGTTCCACACACCCTCATCTCGGATAACGGGCTTCAATTCGATAGCAAAACTTTTAGAAGCTATTGCAACGAGCTGGGAATCACAAATAGATACTCCACCCCTGCCTATCCCCAAGGGAATGGGCAGGCCGAAGCCACCAATAAAGTCATAGTTGACGGGCTAAAGAAGAGGCTAGACGATGCGAAGGGTAGGTGGGTAGAAGAACTACCCCACGTGTTGTGGGCATACAGAACCACGCCTCGCAGGTCCACCGGTGAAACCCCTTTTTCAATGACCTATGGGGCTGAAGCCGTTATACCTCTCGAGACTGGGTTCCCAACGCACAGGATTAGCTCTTTTGACCCAACCAACAACGACAGGCTGCTGGAAAAGAGTCTGGATCTGATTGAAGAACGAAGGGAAAGCGCGATGGTCCGATTGGCACACTACCAGCAGAAACTCAAACAGGGCTACGACATCAATGTAAGGTTGAGACCCCTCGAGCCTGGCGATCTTGTCCTAAGGAAGGTGGTAGGGAATGCAAAGAATCCAGCATGGGGAAAACTGGGTCCGAACTGGGAAGGTCCGTATCGTATCACTTCGAGGGCCGGCATTGGAGCATACTTCCTGGAAGACCTGGATAATCACGTAGTGCCCCGGCCATGGAATGTAAATAACCTCAAAAGGTACTACTATTAAAAGATTTCTTCTTTCAGTCATGATTGTTCTGTTGTTATACCAGTGTTTCTCAAGTGTTTAAACTTAAATTCAATCATGCCTGTAGTCCTCGGACCAGATGATTTGGGTTAGTTAACACTCCATTACGATTTTTCTCAAGTGTTTAAACTTAAATTCAATCATGCCTGTAGTCCTCGGACCAGATGATTTGGGTTAGTTAACACTCCATTACGATTTTTCTCAAGTGTTTAAACTTAAATTCAATCATGCCTGTAGTCCTCGGACCAGATGATTTGGGTTAGTTAACACTCCATTACGATTTTTCTCAAGTGTTTAAACTTAAATTCAATCATGCCTGTAGTCCTCGGACCAGATGATTTGGGTTAGTTAACACTCCATTACGATTTTTCTCAAGTGTTTAAACTTAAATTCAATCATGCCTGTAGTCCTCGGACCAGATGATTTGGGTTAGTTAACACTCCATTACGATTTTTCTCAAGTGTTTAAACTTAAATTCAATCATGCCTGTAGTCCTCGGACCAGATGATTTGGGTTAGTTAACACTCCATTACGATTTTTCTCAAGTGTTTAAACTTAAATTCAATCATGCCTGTAGTCCTCGGACCAGATGATTTGGGTTAGTTAACACTCCATTACGATTTTTCTCAAGTGTTTAAACTTAAATTCAATCATGCCTGTAGTCCTCGGACCAGATGATTTGGGTTAGTTAACACTCCATTACGATTTTTCTCAAGTGTTTAAACTTAAATTCAATCATGCCTGTAGTCCTCGGACCAGATGATTTGGGTTAGTTAACACTCCATTACGATTTTTCTCAAGTGTTTAAACTTAAATTCAATCATGCCTGTAGTCCTCGGACCAGATGATTTGGGTTAGTTAACACTCCATTACGATTTTTCTCAAGTGTTTAAACTTAAATCCAAGCATGCCTGTAGTCCTCGGACCAGATGACTTGAGTTAGTTAACACTCCTTTACGATCTCTTTCTAGTGTTTAAACTTAAATCCAAGCATGCCTGTAGTCCTCGGACCAGATGACTTGGGTTAGTTAACACTCCTTTACGATCTCTTTCTAGTGTTTAAACTTAAATCCAAGCATGCCTGTAGTCCTCGGACCAGATGACTTGGGTTAGTTAACACTCCCTTACGATCTCTTTCAAAGTGTTTAAACTTAAATTCAATCATGCCTGCGATCCTCGGACCAGATGACTTGGATTAGTTTACATTCCGTTCACAGGCGTTTAAATTTAAGCCGAATTACTTTAACTTTTATTACTTTGAAACCCTGTTTAGCAGCGCTTGAATGATCACTCTGTTTTTAGTTATTAATCTATCATTGTTAACCATGATGACAACTTAACAAACACCGCAGAATTAACAAAGAGCAAAAAAGAGTCTATTCCATTACTTAAAAAGATAATTTAGTTACAAAATGTACGACAAAAGGTCCTAGCCGTTACATAAACTAAGCATCCTGAATTTTGTCTTGAGGCACCAGATCATTCTTTGGCAAATCACCCACATCTCCGGCCAGAAGAGGGGCCTGACTCGTTTCGGCTGGTGCTGGAGGATTCTGATCCGCTATGGGTGCCTCCGAGGTTTCAGGCGCATCACATAGGTCAGGATCATAATAGGTGCTGTCAGGCTGCCATAAGGCTGATTCCGCAGGGACTCCAGCTGCATCGAGGCACTTGTTCCATGTAATGGCACAGTAGTCCCTGCAGACCTGGGCGAACTCCTCGGTCAGCCTTGCTTGGGTCTCCTCCACACCCAGCAGATGGGCAGCTTTCTTCTCGGCCTCAACTGCCTCCTTGGCCAATTGCGCATCTTCCTTGGCCAACTTAGCAGCGTCCCTGGCCATTTGCAGCTCAAGCCGAAGCTCTTTTACCAACGCCCTCTCCGTCTCCAAATTAATTTCAGTAGTATACAGCTTCTGACGTTGGTCTTCGGCTTACTTCTCTGCGTTCTTAAGGCCCGCATCTGCGTTTCTTCTGGCCTTTACCTCCTCCTTCAGCTGATCGGAGAGGCGGGCGCTTTCATCCTTGGCCTTGCCAAGTGCTTTTTCAACGTCCTCCCTGGACCGGATCTCAGCTCGCACGTCAACCTCCTTCTTCTGAACCCACTCTTCAGCCACATAGATTTGCTGGGCAATCTGCATGGCAACCAGAGAATGTTACGCAAAATACGAATACACAAGGGCTATGAAAGAGCTGCAAAAGGGCACCAGTTGTCTTACCATGCCTAAATCTCGTTTAAGGGACAGGAAGAGCTCTTTTTCATTGAAACGCCGATAGGACTCCATGTCCTTCAGAAGAAGAAGGGGCTGCTCTAGCGCTTCAGCTATATATCCGGCCTTCCCTCCAGCATAGTTTCTGAGGGAGGCGTCGAGAGGGATGGCTGCGCTATCCAGAGTAAGCTTCGGGGACCAGTCATTGGTCCCTCGCCGCACTTCGGCAGTCAAATGTTCCTCCCTGTTCTCAGTAGAAGAAGCCCGTTTGTTCCTGGAATCATGGGTCTTCTTCTGCTGCTTAGGTCCCTTCGGAGGAACCACTTCCCCCTCCTCGATGTCAGTCACATCTGTCAATACCCTCTTTTTCTTCAGATCAGGCATCGGTTTCAAACCTGGATCTTTTGGGGCCGGAGGAGGGGGAGGCGGTGGTGGGAGATTGGCCGTGGGCTGGGATGTGCCAGTACCCTTGGCCGCGGTCGTTGCGTTTCTCCTGTTCTTCATTAGCTGGCCTAGGGGCAGCATGTCTTCCTCCTCGGAGTCTTCCGGCAAAGCTAAAGTCAGAACTGGGGCAGCTGACTGCCTGTCAGGGGCTTCTTCGGAAGATAAGATCTGAACTTCCTCCGAGCCTTCCTCTTCGAACTTGAACTGATCGATCTGTTCGTCAAGCGAAGGAGTAGAAGAAGCGACTCTTTCCTCGGCTACTGTTTGCAATGGCACTTGTTGAATGGGTTGAACTAGTGGTGGAATGCCCTGCGGATTGGGATGGGGCACCGGGGCGAGATCAAAAGGGGCCAAGAAGGTCTTCCGTGCCACGTCAATCCGGTTTAGGCGGCGATCCCCAAGTGTTATGGCGTTGCCTCTCGGCTGGGGTTCTGACTTCGGGGTATAGCCGAGGATGAGGGGGACGAACCTCAGCTGTCCGTCTTCGCTCACAAAGATCTCCGACCGAAGAAGGTAGTTTAAGGCCGCAGTGTTGGTAAGACTCAGCCGAGGAGTTACGTGCTTCTTGTCTGCAAACATGGCGATAAGACTGTTAGAAGGTTGCAACTCGACGAAAGGAAGTCTTAATAGTAGGAAGCAAGAAGGTTAGAAAGCTCAAGGGGAAATGTCCCACCTGGCGTCCCTGGCGTGGTTGGGCAATGAATCCCATCGTGCCAGGCACCCGAGACGATCAGATAATCGTCCTTCATCCCTTTGTTGGACTTGGGAAGACCGGAGAAGAGTCTGACAACATCGGATCGGGACCTTAAATAATATCCCGCCCCTTCTTTGGTACGACATTCGTACATGTGTACCACGTCGTGCCAGGTTAGTCCCAAGCCTAAGTGGCGGTTTAGGTCATCAACTGCACCTAAGACTCTAAAGGTGTTGGGGGCACACTGGTCAGGACTAAGCCTATGGGCAGTAAGGAAGCTTCTGGTGACTGGACCCATGGGAATGGTCATTCCCCCCTCGAGGAAGGCGATGATGGGGATAATGACTTCGCCCTCCTCTCGGTTCAATAGCAACCCCGCCATGGAGCAATACCTCAGGCCTACTTCCTGAGGAATGCGATAGGTCTCCCTAAACCTCTCTATCTGGGAAGGGCTGTTCACTAGGTACTCGAATCTACCCATTGATGACAAGGTTAAGGTGAGGGAAATGCGGAACGGTGACTGGGAAAATTTGCAAACGGCCGAAGAGGCAGCCTGAACAGATTTTAAAATCTCAAAGAAGGGAACTTACGTCGGACTGAATCAGAGAACGTCTTCTGGCCTTGTGGGGAGATCGCAGCAGATTCTGGAAGGAGTTGAAGCGGATGACAGGAAGATTTCTGAAATTCTGGTCGCTTGAGTTCGCCTGGGAGTTCTGAAGTTTGCAAAGTGAGGAAATAACCTCCCCCGGGACTTTATATAGTGGCAGAAAAAGTGTTAGAACTTACCCCGCCCAAAAATTTCGAGGAGAATCTCGTCCGTTGATTCGAAATGGACCGCTAGATTTCAGGGACAAGACGCCGCCTGGAGTAATTAATGACGCCTCGGAAACAGCGCGACAGCAGCGGTTATAAAGAAGGCGCCCAAACTCACGCGCGCACACGCGCGGAGTCAAAGTCCTGTGCCCACATTTGTCAAGAGGTCGAAACCCCACTTTTTTCTCTTCGGATGCGAGGTAAAAAGTGAAATTTCGAGGGGCTATTGTGGGTCAGAAAGCCCCGCGTCGAATGTTGGGCCAGAAGCCCAATCCAGACAAGGCTCTCTGTCCAAAGAGGATAAAACACCAGTGTTTTGCCATCCTGGTAAGAGTACAGCCCATGAGGGACAAATGGTCCGTCCGAAGACAACCTTTTCGGGCCGAAGAGACCTTCTCCAACGGGCCTGCCCAGAACTTGACCAAGGAGCTATGCTGGAGATCTTCCTACGGAAGCTAAGCCCCGAGCATGCCTGACTGCGGAGCTATCATCAAATATCCTGCCAATAAAGCTGCCACCGCCACATTTAATGCACTGCAGCAACTTTCCTGGCCGCATTTATGTGGAGAAGACACCTGAACAGTGAATCTTCACCTACCACCACTCACTGCAGGTTAAAGCAAACGGCTGATGTGACCAGTACTCAAGTAGGCGCCTAGATGGAGGGCAAGTGTGCGGTGGAGATGAGAGGAGAGTGTATATATAAAGGAAGCAGGTCTCACAGAGAGAGGGGGAGAGAAAAATTGTATTCATTAAGTCTCCAAATATAAAAGCTCTTCGGACTGAAGAAATTGCTTTCAAACACTAGTCCAAATCTTTTTTACTTTGGTCAGCCTCCATGAACCGTCGCTAAATCCAGACCCAGCACAGTTGTTTAACCCATACTCTACAAATTTATTGTTGGGCACTTGTTGGGCTCACAACCCAGAGAGTTGATACCGGGCCCAACAAAAACCGACCCTACAACAATATTTTCAGCAATAATTTTTTAGTTTTAACAAAATAAGCGCAAACATATCTTAAGTTGAATAAGGTTTCTTACCGAAATTATTATTAAAAAAAAAAAAAAAAAAAAAAAACGACATCGTTTGGGCGAGTTTTATTGACTTGTAAATGAAATTCCTAAGTTGCCCTCATCTTTCTCATCCACAGTCCCAAAACCCCAATTTTCCTTTTCATTTGTCCACACACAGTGCTTGTATTTAGTTTAGAGCTCAATGAACAAGGACACAGAGAATCAAGAACAACCTCTTTAATCTTAAACCCCTCAAAAAACCCTATTCTTATTAAAAACAAAAAGGTCCTCCATTACCATAACCATGAGAATCCCCATCAAGTCCCTAACCAGTCTCTTCACTCTCACTGGCAAACCACTCGCTCGCACTCTGTGCACGGCCACCGAGACTCGCACCCAGAAGCTCGAGCGAATCGCCGACGAGATCCGAGACCTCACCAAGCTCGAACGCTACGACTACTCCGTCCTCTGGAGGCACAAGATGGGCCTCAACAAGTACGGCCCAGCAGTTTCCGGGCTCGGCCCATCCGCGGCTTCCGGATCCGGAGCCGGGTCGGGCGTGGAGGCCAAAGCCGCAGAGAAGAGCGCGTTTGATTTGAAGCTGGAGAAGTACGACGCGGCGGCGAAGATCAAAATCATAAAGGAGGTGAGAACTTTCACGGATTTGGGGTTGAAGGAGGCCAAGGAATTGGTCGAGAAAGCCCCTGTGGTGTTGAAGAAAGGTCTCACCAAAGAAGAGGCTGATCCCATTCTCGCTAAGCTCAAGGAATTGGGTGCCACTGTGGTATTGGAATAAAGATTGATTTTTGTTTTTGTTTTTTTTTTTAATGTTTAAATGTAGAATAATGGTCGTTTAGATTAATGAGAAATGAGAAATTCTGGGGTTTTTTTTTTGGTTTTTGAAAGTGGGGGTTTATGTTACTGGGGGGCTTGAAAGCCGAATCTGGGTGAGTTTGTGATCCCAGTTTTACTAATGAGAAGTGTTTCTGTTCAAATTTGTGTTCTTGATGTCTGAAACTGTATTCTTAGTAATGCAGAAATTGCAGATATTATAATCTGATTAAGGTTTATTCTTCCATTGTATAATCTTTTTCCCAGTTAAGTTTTTATTTTTTCAAAGTGTATCTTGTATCTAATTGTAATAATGACATATAAATTTGGAGAGTATATCATTTGCATAAAATGATAAAGTGAAAATTAAAGTTCAGAACTTTCGATCGATCGAAAGACTCTCGATTCCTATTCGATTCCTCTCGGTCGATTGAAAAGCGTGAATAACAGTTTTCTGCAAAAAAATTTGGGCACTGTTCTGAACTTCTTAAAAGGTTTTTATACCTTGTGGAAGTTTTATGAAACTTTTGTAACTCCCCGTTAGTGTCTACTGAAAGTTAATAACACTTTGGGTATATATGGTAGTTCATGTTCCTTGATAACAATTTTTCTCTCTCTCTCAAATAATTTCTAAGAAACACAAGAAATTATGTTGATATTTTTTTAAAGTTGCTATTTGTAGAACCTGACAAACTTAGGTATATTCTGAAGATAAATTAGTGATAACTCTTTAGCAACAATAGTGTGGCGGTAAATATTGTTTAAGGATAACAATTTTGTATCTCTAAGTTATCTGGGTGTTTGGCTGGGTGTTTGGTAGAGTAGTTTAATAAGGATTCACATCAGTTGCAATACCTAGGGTATTGCACCTGGTGCAATACAAATATTTTCCTCACAATATTTTTTTAACTTTTTTACTTTTTTACTTTAACTCTTTAATTCTTTTTTAATATATTTTATTTAATAGTTGAGATTGAAAGTTGTTTTTTCAATTTTCAATCTCAACCATTGATTAAGTATTGCACCAGGTGCAATACCCTAGGTATTGCTCCTGATGTGAATCCGTTTAATAATGTTATTTGTAGTTTTTTGAAATACATGTGGGTGAAAAAGTGTGTAATGTTGTTTAAAATGTAAAAATGTGAGTTTGAAATAGTAAAACAAACAGACTAATTTTCTATTTGTTTGTTGAGTTCATTTTGTTCTTTCTTAATTACTCCTTGTATTATTCCCAACAGTTTTCATTTGCTGTACACGTTTTTGTATTATACTCTGATCAACAAGGAGAAGAGTGAGCAAATAAAAGGCTATTGCAAATAAAAGATTAAATAAAAGGCTATAAACTAAATGTCCTACTCAAAAAAAAAAAAAAAAAACTAAATGTCCCATCTTTCAACGTGGCAAAGAAATTCTAGACTAGGATTTTCTGTATTTCAAATCTTGTCAATTTTGACTATTTCATGGTTTAAGTTTTATTTTCTAGACGTAAAATGTAAATTATAAATGATATGACAATATGTACATTTCTAAATTTGTAAAATTTATTCTAATCATGAAATAAACAAAATGGAAAGAACTTGAAATGCCAGGTTGGACCGGAGACTTGGAGTATGGAGTTCAACTAGAGGTGTTTGCAATGTGGTGCGGCTTTGGGCCATTTTTAGCACCACATTTTGTGGTGCGGTTTAGCTAAAATCATAACTACACCGCACCTTATTTTTGCGGTCATATGTGCGGCGCGGTGCAATGCGGTTTAGAGTATAACCAAAACCATAACCGCACCGTACCTCTTTTTTGCAGTCACATGTGCGGTGTTATGTATAAGATGCGGTTTGAACGGTTTAAAGTCAGTATATTTTTCAAATTTTAGGCTTTTTCTACCCACCCCAAAACTAATTTTTCCCTTTATTTTGGGCCAAGTTTTAAACTATTAAACTAGTTTTTCTTTATTTTGGGCTGACTTTCCTAGTCAACACTTGCTAGGGTTATCAAACCTTTTTTTTTTTTTTTTTTGAAAACTAGGGTTATTAAACTATTAATAATATATTTAATATTATAAATAAATAAATATATTAATATATAGAAACAGTATGGTTTGTTTGGTTTTCTTATTATAAAACCGCAAACCGCACTACACCATGCAATACGGTGCACTGTTACATATTGTGCGATGCAGTTATGCTATTTTGTGGGCGGTTTTTGTGATTTGGTGAATAGCCCTAAGTTCAACCATTTATAGTTGGCACACAAAAAATGGAAATCGTCACTCACCCCTCATTCTCTCTTACAATTGTCTTTTGTCTTTGAGGGAAGAGAGGGTGAAGAATTCAGGATAGGAGACATGTTTGGAACATTACTTTTAAAGTGATTATTGTCCCCAGTTGAAATGGTTTGTTGTTGGCCTACAAAACAATTCACTTTCACGATAGAACAAAGTTATCAAATTGTTGACAACAATTTTGAATTTTCTTGTTTAGAGTTTTCTTAAGAAATTATGTATCTGACTAGAATGAAGAGAGAAATTGAACTGGCATTCGTTTCAATGTCCTTAATCTATAGACAATGAAGAGTTTTAGTGGAAAGATCACGGCTCTTAATTTGGAAAGGCACATTTCTAAAAAATCTATAATTTTCTTCAACAATATGATTTTTTAGATGTTAATTTGTCAATTCATAATATTTTTAAAACATATTTTTTCCTCTACAAAAAAACCATTAGCAGGTTATGATCTCATTTTATATTAATAAAATAAAGTCTCTCATTTTATTTCAATAAAATATAGTCACCATTCATCTCTCGTGCACATAATCACATGTGAAATGCTTTTATTATATAATATTTGATTTAATTTAAACAGGCATATAATATGTAATTTTATTGTGAATGTTTTGGTGATAATAAACAAATTAGTTATTATTATATAATTGCACAATTCTTTTGTAGTGTACACACGTCTTATAATATCACATAGAAGGATGTTTTGTATTTATAATCTTTAGATAGCCAGGTTTTAGCCAAAACTTACGTAAATTTCTGCTACTTTTAGTTAATAGTGAATCATTGAAGATGCAAATGCGAACAATTCAAAAAGTACATGATTTTAATTGAAGCTTTTTAAAATTTAGGATATAATTTGAAAACACTCAAATTATAGGGAACTATACAATTTACCTAAAATTTTAATAAAAAGGTAACCAGTTGGTACAAAAAGATTGTAATCACTTGGCGTAAAAGAAAAGATAGCCTAATTTTGTTTTTTTAAGAATCAAGATAGCCACTCTTTTCCTCCTCCTCCTCCTCCTCCTCTTCTTCTTCTTCTTTTTTGAGAGTTAGCTGTATCAAGATAGCTGTATCAAGATAACCACTTGATACAACCATAGCTTCTAGCTTTTTGAGACTCAACTTATATATATTCTCTTCATGCAATGCTCAAAATTCATGAGAAGGAAACCAAATGCACATGTGCTCATGCCCACATAAATTGGAGTGGGTGAAAAGAAAACATAAATGTTATTGTGCCAAGCACAGTAGTTAATAAACACAGGCTTGGTTTTAGTGAGCCATGAACACAGCTTCTGAAACACAAATCTTAAGAAAGTTCATATTTTCATTTACTCTTCCATTGGCTCAAATGACGGTCACCACGACATGTGAATTACATATGTATCTTGGCCCCCGAAGCCCCTATATCTATTTCTTTTAGTAGAATTACTCTTCATCCTTTAGTTCTAGAAGTAGGAAAATCTATAAGCTCCTAACGAAATGACCCCAAAAAAGCAAACACAACTCAAATATCAATATCCCATTTATCAAATTTACAAACCTAAGCCATATATACAGTTATAGACATATTGGCAGAATTCAGAGATGCACCGGTATGATCCTAAAGCCCAATGCACGGGTCACCTTCGAAGAACTGGATACCCATATGTGAAGTTCACATCATCTGCAAAATTAGCAAAGATACCACCGATTAAGAACTATAAAGGACACTAACAGGATTAAAATTATATTCAGGTTATGAATATTGCAGCACTAGGATGACAAGAACCTTTCCACCGTAGCATAACATCCGAAGTCACAAATCCTGGATTTCTGGGTGATTCACATGGGAATATGCAAAAATTTCACGTAGTAGTGGACAAAATAGTGTGATGTCAAAAAACAACACAAAAAAGAAGAAGAAAGAAACAAGTGCAGGTTTGAAAAGTACGGATCGGATGAGTATCAGTTTATTAACAAACAACAGAAAGTTGGTGGCATCTCCCCTTGGAAAAAGTGGAATAAAATGTCATTATGAGACCAGTGAAACATTGCATATGCAAAGGATTAGATAAGTATTTTTTGCGATGTAAAGAAATAATAAAGACATCCAGCCAAGCTCTGAGAACTTAACTAAAGAGGAAGTCCCAAGTTATATATAGAGGAAAAAATAACATAATTTCCCAAGCTTAGATTTTTGACGGGATGTGATGCCGCATCCTAGATTCCTAACCATAAAATCTCTAGACTCAGGATGCTGGAATAGTTGAAGGGAAAAACATAAAAGAAAAATTTACCAAGCACGGAGTGTTCCACATTTCAATGCCTTCATTGCTGCTTTGGCAAAAACTTGTGCTGCTTCTGCTTCAGCTTCTGCCGCCTCTGCCTCCCTTGCAGCCTTTTCAGCCTCAGCAATAGCAGCTTCTGCTTCTGCAACTGCTCGTGCAGCAGCTGCAGCAGCCTCTTGTGCAGTCATGCCCTTCATCTTTGACAGCTCTGCATCAACTTGGGTTTTAGTAAGAATGTTGATCTCTCTCTTTTCTGCTCTTGAAGAATCCTTCTGCCTTTCCTCCACGACTAACAAGGACGAGCTTCTTCTTTTTTCAGAAAATGTCGAACTTGATGCAATCCTGTACTTATGTTTTATCTGTCAATGCAACCACCATAAAAAGTATCCAATTCTGAGTCATGATGATACCATTTATTTTCCTGAAAAACCATATGTCCATGCCTTACAAATTTATTACTCAAATAGAATTTAACTCTCATCACAAACATACTTACATATGCATATCACAAATTCTAATTTCATGTAATCAACTGACAACCAATAGGACAACATAATCCCTTCTACTATTAAAATGTATTATCAAGCAAAAGTTTTTGTCATATTAGATATAATTTTATATGACCTTGAAATAGGATATGTGTCAAACGGTTTTCAGGAATGCAGGAACAATTTTTCAGTCAAATAGCTTCATTGACTTGTTAGTTTCCACAGACAAATGTTAATGTCTTTCGCTCTCTACACCAATATTTTGATTGATTGAGTACCTTAATTAATCTTCCATTTGCTGACATATGCTTTAACTTTGTCGACAATAGTTTTTTGAGGTTTGGTGGTGCCCAGTACCGCTCCTACAAGAAAAAAAAAAGGAAAAAGAAAAAAGAAAGAAAAGAAAACTAATAACGTTTAGAATCAAGCACAAGCATTGCCAATGTTTCTAAAAATCCTGAACTGAACATGCACTAGTACATCTTAAGTTGGGAGAGATTCTCTGATGCATTTTTTTTCAAAACTGAGAAAAAATTACACAAAATTTGATGAGAGTTTTAGTAGTGGGCCTAGTGGCAGATAATTTATAAGCAGCCCGATAATAATAGTTATATTATCAAAGGCTGCTGGATACCCACTAGTTGTGAATTGTGATTGACAGAAAAATACTCAATAGTACTGCAGTCTTGGATCTAAGAACAAAATCCACATCAGTCATTGATTAATGTAATTGAAGAAATGATTAAATTGCTACTTATAAAAAAAAAAAAAAAAGAGTAACTGCATAAAGAGCTGCAGAAATCACAATAGTGTTTCTGTACAGTTAAAAGAGTCATGATTAAAAGGAATACATTTGAAATAACCTTGTATCTGTATGAACACCAATTTATTAGAAACTAAGAGAAGATAGAAAAGGAAATTTGCTCAAGAAAGAATTGGAATAGAAGGTCTTTACAACTTAAAAGCATTACAAGCACTAGATGTTTTGAAGTTTGACCACTTAGTATTAGTTTCTGCAAGCATGATAGGTTTACGAAGTCATAGCTTAAAGATACACAAGTGAGATTACCTCTATGTACAAAGCAATTGCAGCCCTGTCAGAACCCCTTGGCTCCTTCAGATTGGTAATAGCCTCTAATATAAGCTTATCCAACCTACAACCATGCAAAGGAGGGTCCAACAGAAGAAATAAATAACAATTTTAAGAAAAATAGGATAACCTGGCTCCCATTACAAGTTTTTTATGGCCTATGACATCTGGAGAACCCACCTCATCTTTGGAGGATCTCCCCACACACACCCCCCCACCCCCCAAAAAAAAAAAAGAAAAAAAAGTGGACAGTAGATTTGTAAGTTATAAAGCCACCATCTTTTGGCTGTTATATATTGTAACATTGATCATGACTGATATGAAATTTGCCAAATATTGAAGCCACAAAAATAGCCTAAAGAGATCTATCAACCAAGAGACATGTCTTCACTTTGAGTAAGTTTTCCAAGCATGGTACAATATGCGCAACTTAGATGGGGTGAGTCAAGCAATTTTAGCACATAGTTTATAAAAGACTCTCACTGAATGAAGTGAAATGAAAAAAAAAAGTCTATTAGAAAAAATGAGCTGTTTTTTCCCAGTGGTACAACCATTAGAAACTTAAATAAATATTTATAAAAGATGATACTTTAGAATTTAAAAAGGAATTAACAATGGTGTTCCAGTGACTTCTTTCAGCTGTGAAATTAAATTTACATTGCAATTTAGTAATATAATGAATGGCCGAAAATTTCGTGTGAACTAAAATGTAGGAGTAGAGGAAAAGTTAGAGTTTTCCTTGATCATTAAAGTTTATGCATATTTTAATACCATACTAGAACAACAAAAACATCCCAACTAAGAGATCTTGCAGGATATTGTGATTATTCTTTCATGGAACGGATGTACTCTCCAATTATTCATTCCCACTAACTGGAAGTATTATTGAAATACAATATTCCACCACCACTTGGCTACACTTTAGTAAGACCCCATGCCATAAACATATGGATTGCATAATTTTAATTATCTGGTAAACTCTTTCCCATAATTTCTTAAAAGAAAAGTAATACTAGAATTTAATAGATTCTTCTAAATTATAGCAACATAATAAGTTTCTAAATGGATTAACTACTATATGAAATCTAGATCAGCTAAGTTAAGAATGAAAACTACTTAAAGTACATGTCGTCATCAGAAGTATCTACGTTTTATAAATGACAAAATTGCAAGAGATGTAACCTTGCAAATGGTTCCTTTGAATCAGCAGTCTGCAATGTTCCTCTTGAAAGCACAAGAGGCTTAGCATCAACAATTTCTGCATCACTCTGAGGTACAGTGATTAGAGAAATAGGGATATCATCAAGTTTAGGGGTAGGTAGATCTCTTTTAAGTGCAAGTTTGGCCTTCTGACGGGACCCCCATATTGCTGTCACATTTATATTTCTCCATTTATCCTGTCCATCATATATTATACTCAAATTAATACAGCACCACATATCATTTGAAATTGACAAGCGAGTTAAGCACAGAGATTTTAGTTTCCCAAATGCAATAAACAGACACACTATCCATAAGATCAAATTCTAGATCTTCAAAGCTGAATGAGTAATTTCACTTTCTTCAGTAATGGTTGACAGTTCCAGCTGAAAGCATAAAATAGATACCTTAAGATCCACATTTGAACGTAGATGTAAGATGCCACTGAACTCTGGGTCAGTAAGTATTGTGCGCCATTTGCCTGCTCCATGTTTTAAGACTCCAGCTTTAAGGGCTGCTTCTTCTTCAGCTGTCCACTTTTGCTTAGGAGCACCCATCTTTTTTTTGTTAACGTGGGTGTCCAGAGCTCTTTGAACAAAATCTTTACAATCGATGCTGCTGCCTATCAGGACATCCACCCATATACAGATAATCAGACACTGGATACTGCAGCAAAGATAACCAACAAAGAAATCTTGAACAAAACATGCAGTTTTGGAATGTACATGTAAACCTTCAAGGACCACTATCACCAAAATGAAAAAACAGAATGATAATATATACATTCTGGGAGGCAAGCTTGATATTAACATGCCGGTCATGGTCACAAATCCGGGTATCGGGTTTGGGTTGTGACAATACCAATATCATCAGTATGACACAAATTTTATAGAAGCGCAAGATTGTATTTGTATTGCCAGCAATGTGTCAATGTAATGTGAAAAAAAAAAAAAAAAAACCAATTTACAACAATGTAATCAAGCATTATAGACCTCGATCTGATACCTTAGTAGTTAGGTGTGACTTAACTATTAATCAAGCAAAACCACAATTAAACTTCACCTCTTCACACAAGCTACCCATACTCACAGCCATGTACAAATAAAAATTATGTACCACTTTTTAGTGTGGAATTATAGCTGGCAAACATAAATTCAATCTGGATGCAGATAAAATAAATAAATAAATAAAATTTCAACCACAAATATAACTTCAAATTATTCTCAAAGATGATAAAAGATTTTGTTCCAAATCCAACTCCTAGGCAAAACTCATACTTAAGACGCAATGCTAGATCCTTCTGCATATAAATGAAAACATAAGAAAGAAAAAAAAAATCCATCCATTTGCTAATGAGTTAAATCTGATGAAAAACAATATAAGCATAATTTGATTAACGTTAAAAACAGACCAAACCAAACAAAACAAAACAAAACTAAAACTTATGTAAAGCGAATGAAACGGAAAAGATTCAGAGACAATGTTATTCAATTCTAACTCCGAGGTTTTTGGTAAGAACAGACTGACAAGAAAAAAGATTATTAAAAAAAAAAAAAAAAAAAAAGCAATATAGAGAAGAAGATTTGGAGGCGGAGGTGTACCGGATCAAAGGAATTGCCGCAGAGATGAGAGATGGTTAACGTGGTAATCAGTTTGGTTTATGCTAAATTTTGTTTAGAACAATTGACGAAAACATGCGAGTGAGACCTGCAGATATAAATTCTAGGAGTGTGAAAATTTTGATCTTTTTTCTTTTATCTTGTCCTAGAAATACACAACAGCTTCTATTGCTCTTATTATGACTTATGAGTTATGAAACCTGCGACCACTATGTTTTCTAAAATTATGAATTTGACTCTAAAGTTTTCCAAATCAAATTCAATGTTCGTTGCATACGATAATATGCACTCGCACCCTTATCAAATATTTTTATTTTTATTTTTATTAATTTTTTTTCCCCCATGAGCTAGGATACACATAAAAAATGCAGCAATAGTAAGAAAAAAAAAAAAAAATCAAATGATACCAAACAAACATTGATGACTCAATTAGGGTATGAGCCAATAGCATTGTAATTGAGCTAACACTTTTTAGCATTTTGAACTGAGGTGTTTAAAATTCAAATTTCCTGTCTTTTGTTATAACATTGAATATATCAAACAAATTAGGGTATGATATTTAAATCTAAAAAATTAACTTCTTAAATTTGTTAAAGTCATAAGAATTAATATTGAATTAACATTATTATTACTACTAGGATATATTTAAATTTTGGAAGTATGACATACTTTAGGTAAAAAATATATAAAAGTTATGGTTTTAAAAACCGGATCAAATTGGCTGGTTCAATTAGAAATCAAACCTTTAATTGGTCTAATAAAAACCATAAAATCAGTGATTCAACATTAAAAACTGTCGGTAAAAACCAAGAATCGGATCCTTTTTCAGTTATTTAACCATTCCAGTTTTAAAAATCATGATAAAAGTATAAAATTTAATTATTCAAAACAATTTTATTCATTTAATAGATATAGAATTAATAGTTTGATAATAATTAAAAATAAATAAATGATAAACCATTATACATTGATATAACATAAACATAATTTGTTCAAAGATGAACTTATGTCATAATTTATTTTCCTAGAGTGATATTTTGAAATTTAGTATTCCGCATCATTGAAAATATCACAATTAAATTTATGCAAGACTTTATGTTTTTCACTTGAACTTTAAGTTAGAGGTCTTGTATTTTCATGAGAATTTAGATATTTTTTGGAATTATAATCTTAAAAAAAAAAACTAAGAATTTATAAACTCTCAAAAATTAAAAGTTTCTTTCACAAATTCATACATAATTGCAAAATCATCCAATCAATAATGCACATTATACTCCTATTTACATCAAAATCAATTAATATTTTAATCTACTAATAAAAAACAGTTATTGATTAAAATCCCATGGTATCTATTAGAAAAAGTGATTCTAAAAAATAAGTGTTATTATTGAAAAATGAGGGCTAGGGGCATATTTCTTGTATAAATAAAAAAAAGGGGCCAACCCGCAAATATTCCTAAGTATACTATAGTGTTACACTCACACAGTTCTTGGTGGTAGCTTATACTTTACTTTCAGTTCCAGTTTTTATTTTATGTGAAAGCTAAAAACTGTGGGCACTCACGGTGCAGTACGCAACTACTCATAGCATAGATTGATGGCGAACTCTCTGCAACGCAGTATATGGAGCCATGGTCGTGGTCTCCGAACCACGCTAGTCCAGTGGTCCAGACCATTCTCCGCCGACGCACTGGTCGAGAGAAAGCCTAGCGAGATCGGCGTCGTCTCCGGAATCCCCGATGAACACCTTCGTCGCAGAGTAAACCTTTCTTTTTTCTTGGGTTTCAATTTGATTCATCTTTTTTTGACTCAGTTTCTGATGAATCATATTCTTTCAATTTTTCATTTTTAATATATGAAATGAAAATTTGACTTCTTGGGATTTGGGTATATTTTTTTCTTGCTGCTGAGATTGAATTTTTGCTAAGTAGACTTGGGCCTTTCAATTTCAAACATGAAAATTGAGCTGGGTTTTGTGTGTGTTTGTGGATAATTTGATAGTTGTGAGCTGGGTATTTTACTTGCTAGTGTTTTGGGAATTGAGGGGAGCTGGAAATGCTTATATTTAGGCGGATTGGAAATGTGGTTTAGTACTGATAGGTTAAGGTTTTCTTTCAAATGTACTTTTTTTTTTCTTCAATAATTTGAAGTGCATTGTAGGTTGTCATTTACGCGCCTGCTAGAACTGCGACTCAACAAGGATCAGGAAAAGTTGGAAGGTGGAAGATCAATTTTATGTCGACACAGAAGTATGTTCTTTTTATCTGTATAAAGGGTTGTCATTCTTGTCTAGAAATTTGAATTCTCTTTCAATTCAATGATTTTTTTGTGGTAGGAATGTGTTCTAATTCGATTCGTAATGTGTAGGGAGGTAAATAGTGTTTGTTTCGTGCAATCTTATGTACTAGGCTTTCTGCTGAGCAGCCTCAACGATATATTAGAAATGACACTTACATGTGCTAAGACTATATTACTGATATATGCATAATCGTTAATCTTTTCCTGAAATTTTCAAAATTACTAAACTATTTGATGATTAAAAGTGAAATTCCCAAGTTTATTCAAGTGATTTATTGTCAATGATTATTCTCTATTTTGTGAATACTTCCTTAAATTATTTGCAATTTAATGAATTACTAGAATAACCAAGAAAGCTAAAATGCTTCACTTTTACTGTACAATGTCTTTCTTAAATTTGGACCAAAGGGGAATGAACATCCTTTACACATTCAGGAAACTAACAGTCAAGCACAGGTTTATGGGTAACACATGTTACAATGTTTTCTGCCCTTAAATGTTTTGCGAGGAGCATGCAATCAAGTCCTTATATGCAAATTTTAGTGCTCAATATTACTGGAATAATTATTTTATCACCTTTATCGTGTGATTAATGTTCCTACTAATATGTTTGTAGGTGGGAAAATCCATTGATGGGCTGGACATCCACTGGGGACCCATATGCCAATGTTGGTGATGCTGCATTGAGTTTTGATAGTGAAGAAGCTGCAAAGTCATTTGCAGAAAGGCATGGTTGGGATTATGTGGTATGTGTTATTTCCCTTTTTAAATATTTGCTACTGCAAGGGATTTTTTGTATAATTTTTATTTTAGGTAAATTACACTATCCTCCCTCAAGGTTTGGGAGAATGTCAGGAACCTCCTCCCATTTTCAGAAATGAGTTTTAGCCCCCTATTCACTATTTTGATGAAACAACCAAATTATTCTATTTTTTTCTTGTATGCTTTAAACTATTGTTGCAATTGCACATGCTTATGCATTAGTTTTTCTTGTTTTGTCTTGTTTAGGTGCGTGTTGTAGCACAAGCAAGTTCAGTAGTTCACATCTTTAAGTTTGTGATGGTTCTGGTCAATGTATGATTGTTATTGGACATGAAATATGAGTTGTGAATCTGCCTTTTGTTGTTCCCTTGTCTCAATTTTTTGTTGTTGGTAGCTTTGTATCTGCTGCCTGCTTGTCTTGTATAATGCTTTTCTACAGTTTGGGAGCTTTAAATTTGACGGCATTATGTTCTATTACCTTTTCTTTTTTTGAAACTTTAAATTTTTGTGTCAATATGTTCTGAATTTTTATTTTTCAGTTTAATTTCTGTGTCGTAAAATGCTTGTAGTTTCACTGTTGCTACTTTGCTTTCAAATTGTTTAAATTATTGGTTGAAACTCCCATTGATAGTTCTTTGATGAATGCATATTTTTTTCATTGACCTCAAGTTTTTGTTCCCATTTATCCTATTGACAACAGTTCTTGAATTCATCTGCAGGTTAAGAAACGCCACACACCATTGTTGAAGGTTTGAGAATCTTCCACTTTCCTTTTGACAGTTTTAGCTATTTTCATGATCCTACAAATAGCTGAATTTATATCTTTAGGGTTATTGTTGGACTGGGGGACTCAACAATAGTTGTTAGATTTGACATTGAGATAACACTTTTTGGCTGGCCATAAGAATAGGGAACATGCTTGATTTTTTTTTTTTTTTTTTTGAAAATGGAATGATTAGGTTGAGGTCTTGGGTTCAAGATGCATTGGGTGTTTATGTGTTACTTATAATAATTAAAAGAAAAGAATTGGGTCCAGATGGGTTTACTATTGCCTTCTTCTAGTCTTGCTAGTTTGTGGTAATAACACTATAATGTTCTTCTCTGAATTTTATGATAAGTTCTTTTTGAAAAAAGTTTGAATGCTACCTTAACATTTGTGACTTTAATTCCAAAGAAAATGGGTGCTATTGAAGTAAAGGATTTTAGGCCAATTAGCCTTGTGAGTGGTATATATAAAATTTTGGCGAAGGTGCCCAATTGTGGGAGGCTTGGGATAAGCTTTAGACATTCTAAATTCAAATCCCCACGAGGAGTTTCCATGGATTACCTGATACACAGTTCTGGTAGGCAGAGTCGTGTATCCTGAGTTTACTCCCCAGGGGTGGGTCCAAAGGACCTTTCCTTGGTAAGGTTCCATGTCATCAAAAAATATTTGGCAGGTTTTAGCAAACCAATTGAAAGGGGCATTAGAGGAGATAGTGTCTGATATGTAGAATGCCTTCATCCAAGGGCGACAAATTCTTGATTCGGTCTTGATAGCGAATGAATGTTTGAATAGTTGTCTAAAATCTAGCAGACCAGGGTTGCCATGTAAATTGGATGTGGAGAAGACTTACAATCATTTAAATTGGGATTTTCTGCTGTGTGTTGTTCAAAGGTGTGGTTTTGGTGAAAGATGGATGAATTGGGTGGAGTTCTATATTTCTACTGTAAAATTCTTTATTTTGGTGAATGGCACACCTACTGGTATTTTTGCTAGTAGCAGAGGTGTCCAGCAGGGGGATCCACTATTCCACTTTCCCATTGCTGTTTGTGATTGTCATGGAAGCTTTGGGTAGGATGATTACAAGGGCAGTGTCAGGAGGGTATCTGAAGTTTCCGTTGACAATTTGAGTAGTGAGTCGTCAAGAGCCTTGTAGCTCAATTGGTTGGCACCTCTTGGTGTTTTCAATAGAGACATCCAAGGTTCAAATCCTCCCTCCCCCAACTATTGAATTGTCCAAAAATTTGAGAGGTGAGTCATTTCTCTTCTCTTTGTGGATGATACACTCATCTTCACTTAGTAGGATGATGATACACTGAATGAAAGCCACATGGATTCAGGTGGCTGAAATGAGTTCCAGCAATGCTGGTGGAAGGAGCCAATAGTTGATAATATAATCTATGGTGGCAATGAAACTTAGAAAGAGAGTTCTTTCGAATAATCAAGGGAGAAAAATGTGATTGGCCAATAGTTGATAATATAATCCAAGGAGGCAATAAGCAGCCAATTTTAAAAAATAAATCAGAAGTATTAAATTTGGACGGGTTGGGTTTGTTGGGTGGGTTTGTCTCACACTCGACACCTGCCTAAATACTAAATTTCCTCAAAAAACTGCCCCCCCATGGCCCAAGCTGACTTTCTACTTGTTCAAACCTATCCGTGACCCTTTTGGTCAGGTTTCTGGGTTATTAAGCACCACTGTCTGGAATATTGATTCATTGTGGCCATGTAAGTTCACAATTTAGATGGTTTTTAGTCAGCATGTGGCTAGTCTTGTATTGTTGTATCGACACATGAGCTAAGAAACATAACATGATCATAGCCATCCTTAGAATACTGTTTCATCTGCTTGTTCAAAATATCCATATCAGCTGTAACTATTGTAGAACCCTTTTCTGTTTTGGTTGCAGGTGAAAACATATGCAGAAAACTTCAAGTGGAAGGGTCCCCCGAAAACTGAGGAGCCCCAAAAAACTGAGGAAAACTGATTCTATTTCTCTCACTGATCTTTTCTGTTGGTTCTATCATAAGGCAATGGGGCATGCAGTTTTCCTTTGAAGTCACTCATCCCGAATGAATTCCTTGATTTTAATAAATTGGAGTTATGGTTGTACTCTTTTTGTAAAATCATAGCAAGTTCAAGTTGCATTCCCTGTACAATTAATTGATTGAACAGTTGTCTCGTGTCCTCTTTCTTTGTATTCAAAGAGATTACTACACCAGCTTTGTTTCCCATTCCTTTGTTTGACGTTTAAGTTGTTCATGCTTTGGTTTACAAACCTTGCTCTGTAATTCTGCATTGGAGGAGCTGATGCCATGTGTTTCTGAAACTGCTATTCTATCGATAATCTGTTTAAAAGGTTTGGTGCTCAATAATAAATATCAGGTATGGAGCAAATGGTTACCAGAAGTATATTTAACTCAACTTTGAGGTACCTTGCTCATCACCAAAAATGTCTTCGGCCACTGGCCCTAATGATACGTAACCCTTCATTTCTGGAGAGGTGATGTGGCACGATGCTGCTGGTGTCCTGAATTGAAGGATCCTTCGGCTTTGGGTTCTTAATTTTCCGGGTTGGCCTAGAAAACATTCACACTGAATACAAAATTTGTTGAAGATGATTAGAGACCAAATAGGCCAATACCCACTCTAGGCCAGTAGCCAAGGCTTCCAACTACATCTACGAGGCAGGTGAAATATGCCATTGGTAAAGCACAAACCTATAATAAGCTGGTCAATAGCTCCTGTTGTTTGGTGAAAGGTTGTTTCACACATTTCTAAGTGTCTGTTTGAGAACAATTTATTTAACTTTTTGCTAAAAATGTGTTAAAGTATATTTATATCTTAAAAAAAATTGAAAAAGTGATAAAAAATGAGAAAAAGTAAGATTTTAAAAAGCTATACATAACTAAAAGCTAAAAGTTGAAGTTGATGCCAAACAGACTTTTAAGTTTGCCAAAAAAAAGTCTCATGAGCAGTTTGCAAGGTTTTAAATGAGTCAAGCCAAGCTGAATCGAATATTAAAAGTTTAGATTTGTTTATTTAGTTCTATTTTGAACACAACTCAAGTGCGAACTCATTACTAAACAAGATTACAAGTTTAGGCTTAGTTCATAACATATTTAACAAGCTTGAGTTTATTCACAAGCTACTTGATTACACTTACATAGTGTAGGGGCCTTTTATGCTTTTGGGTTAAGGCTTTCTACAGTGGGTAGGAGTCTAGGAGAGTTGGGCTTGACTCGTTATCTCTACAGGATCTACTCAGAGTCAGTCTGTGCACAAGACAAGAGAGCCCAAACCCCAACTTATTCAATCTTATTACCGAATTAGGCCATAAAGTTGTACATTTTGGAGGAAGGGTTAGGATAGCTACTTTTCATTCAACAAAATTACAAAGAGTGGGTTTGTTACACGAGGGAAAGAAAAGATTTGTCTATTAATGCATGCTGTTTTTACCTTTTACACCCTTCTATTTTATTAAGTCTTACTTTACTCTTTCTCTTTTCTCTCTTCTTTCATTTTCAACTCTTTGTTTAGATTGCCTAAGTCACTATCCCCCTTCCTCTTATGGATATTGTTCCTATTTATACACCAAATCAAGCTTGTGTGATTTCTCTCTTTTACCTTCATTGCTCACCAACCATTTTGTCCATTGCAATCACTCTTTAGAGGTCCCCACTACCCTTCTGGTTGTATGGAGTTCAACCTCCACTACCTCTAAACATATACAACATTTTCTCTTTCTTCCACTACGTATCCCACGACAACTCTCTTCCATTTCGTTCTCCTGTGTACCTCTTTCTCCCCTTTGAATGGTAAAACTTTGGGTCTCTTTCTACTAACCTCTCTAGCATGCATCAAGTGTTCCCAACCAGTTTACTACTTATTTTGGATAAAGATGCTTTCCCAGCAGAGTACCTCCTAAAAGAGGTCTTGGCAAGATACATGATATATACTCTTTTCCTCCCTCCATCAAACTACACCCTCTGTAATTCCTTTAGCCATTGGTCCACCTTTCTTGCATTAACTGGGTACAGGTTGGTGGTGTTTTGGCCATTGCATTTTTGTCTTTTCTTTTCAGGTCTTGTTTTCTTCCTTTTTCATGCGGTTTTTGTTGCTGTTATTTGATTTTTTTTTTTTTTTTTTTTTTTTTTTTTGTCCCTTTTATTTTGTCTTTCCATTTGAGTTTGCCCCTTTATAGAGAATGGTGTTAGTTTGCTGGGCTCGCCTCACCTTGTCTTGCTGCCAGTGGGCCTTACCAGGTCTTTTTCTTATTGTTTTCCATAAATTCTTCTTTTGCCCATTCAAGGCCCGTTCTTATTTCTGGGAGATGGCCATCTCACCACGGCTAATTCTTCCACGTTGCCCATATCCCGTAGTGGGTCAATAAATATTACTCCTGCTTGGGCCACGCTTATTCACTTCCTGGGCCTAAGGGTCATGGCCCTATCGATTTGCTTCTATCCTCTAATTTCTTCTGTCTTTTTCTTGGTTTGGTTTGGGATTTTTTTGCCATTGGCCCTTTGGGTCCATATTATCAAAAGTGGGTTTCAACACATGGTAAAACTGTGACTAAAATTTTTTACTCCTTAACCAATTTATGAATTTTTAGTACAAATAGAAGGTTTATATTATTATTAACATATAAATAATAATTTGATATTATATAGACCTATTTACAAATTTACACAAATATAATATAATATTTGAGCTAGGCTTGTTTAATAGTCAAGCCTATCAAATGAACATAAAAATGTATTTTCCTAAGTTTAACTAAGATGTTTATAAATAGTTTGGTTCATTTACCGGCATTTGCTCCACATCAAATGGTGTTCATCAAGCATGAAGTTATTTATGCATGAGTTAAAATCAAAATTCAAGCGTACTATACTTTGGAACAGCTAAACCCTTACAAGTCAAATCCTTTTTGTTACATAGATGTACACATAATTTAGCCCACCAGTACTAGTGACACAGCAATCTTCAACCCAGAGAGTAAAACAACCCAATCTTCTACCAAATGAACAATAAAGCAAACATTTTAAGAAAGAATCACCATATCATTCATTATTCTTGTGTCATCAAAGCATCTTACAGTTATGTGCCATCCAAAAGTAAACCAACTTGTAGGTAATCCTATCTAAGAAGGATGCAATAACTGATTAAGACAGTTACAGCCAACTTTTTCTATATATTATCTAAAAAATTTGCCAGCTTTGAAGTAAGCATCAGCAAGCTGATATCTTGCACTACTTAAAATACAACAAGACTCATGACTCCAAAACTCCAATGCAGCCATACGCTGGTATTATCCAATACTAGTAGCTATTTTTGAAGCCCTAACAAGATGGCAGACTAATCTAACAAAACTGAACTCCAAAAATCTGATGCAGCAGAGTGAAAGACATCTAGGACATACTTTCTGATCTTAATATTGATTAGATAATTTTCCAAACTGTGGTATTGCAACTTCAAATGACTGTCCTATCAACAGTAATTCCACTTGTATCAGGTACCAGCTTTTTCATATAATACTTGGATTTACGTGATAGATTGATCTTTCTCCTCTTCTTCTCTGGTATTGATTCAAATGAACATTCAGAGAAACCACGCCTCACAAACCTGTAAAACAAAAGGTGGAAATCCATTTTTTAAAATTAAGCATTTTACTAAACAGAGTTGTTTCTGCATGGCAGGCTGGGACACCAGTAAACAACACCTTCCAATTGTGTTTTCCTGGGCTATCAAATGCACAATTCTATGCTAAGGAATGGAGTTGTAACAATCAATAATCAGAGCTCTCCCTAAGAAGCATCTTTAAACAGATTATAGTAATAATAGGAAATAATCCCCTCCCTTAAAACCATATTCCCATAAACATAGTAGATTAAAACCAACAGATCTATGAATTGTCAATCAAGTAAAAGAAAAACATAGGAGTGATGACAATGCTTTTCCTAGAATTATGAAATTCATCAAGTGACAAACCAAAGTTGGACCAATACATGTCATGATATCAACTTAACGACAAAAAATCTGTGCGTAGAAAGAATATGTATCCTACAAGTTTAGGAGCAGAAACACTCCTGCAGCGTTAACCATACAGGCTTTTTATATATATTTTATCAAACACATTGCAAGTCGACACAATTAGCATACATTTATGGAATTAATATAAAGTAGTACGTGGTTGCAAAAATACCAATCTGCAGTTCGGGTTGTAAGCAGAAAAAGCATCTCCAATCCAAGGGAGGCCGCCTTCCTCTCAACGTAATCTGTAGGTATTTATTCTTCAGTTATATAATTGCAGGAAAAGAAAAGAGTGTCACAAACAGCAAAGCTTGTATTTTTAGAAAAGAGAAAGAGGGGTGGAGGGGAGCCTGCAGAAACCACAGCCAACCTGGAACCAATCCTATATCAAATCTAGAAATTTGCTTTTTCCTAGAATTTGTGATACTTATAATACTTATAAGATTAAACCATGGGTCATACCAATCAAATTGCTTTTTTTTTTTTTTAATTTTTTTTTTTATAAATTTTAATGTAAACGAAAATGTTAATAAACATAAAAGCATCACTGGAAAAAAAAAAGTTTTATATTATCGAATGAAAAAAAATCTTGAATTAGAAAATAGAAATCAAATAGAAAAAGGATTCACGGACCAAGCGGATCCTGAAGCGTCCCTCTCAAACCAAGAAAAAGAGGTTGAAGAAGATTCTAGGAGATTAGACATAAAAAAATGTAGAAACAAAAAGCAATATAAGACTAACACGGAAGCAGAACTTGAGTTATATAATTTTCTTATATATATAGAGATGGGTTCAAGTTACTCATTTTTTATATCGTTGGATTTAAGTAGATCCAACGGTTAAAAAAAGACCCTCATTATTACAAATATTCTTATTAGGATCTCATTAATTACCCTCATTTATTACATTCTAAACCTATCTTTAAACCCAAAAACATTTAACATCTGACTCTCTCTCTCTCTCCGTTTCTCTCTCTTTGTCTCCTCCACCATTGTTCCACCTCTACAAGTTACCAGCAGACGAAAAAGGAAAAAAAAAAAAAAAAAAAAAAAAAAAAAAAACCAAGCCGGACAATGTCGTGTGCCACGGGGGGTTCTTTTTTTGCACTTGAAAGGTCAGTGACAACCAAAATTGGAGGAATGAAAAGCTTTTTCCAACCTAACCAGTTGGGTCGGCATGCAGGTTTTTCTTGCCTCAATTTAAGGAAGGAAGTGGATGAATTTTGCACGTCCCTCTCTCATACCTATCCGAATATATAAAACTAAAAGTAATTCAAACTTTATAATTATATATCCTAAAGTCTTAATATTATCTCTAAATATTCGTCTCTATCTATCTCTGTTAGTTGTATCTGTGTTATCAGCATAGAGATAGCAAAATGCTTTTGTCTTGACTCTTGACCCATTTGGGGTAGTGTTATCACAAGAAAATTTTAGCATGAAATATGCCTCACACATTAAGAGTGACCAAACACTAATTTGCTTTTTTTTTTTCCTTCTTCTTTATTTATTTTGAGCCTAGCCCATTTTTGGCAACTCGCTATTCCCTGACAAAGAAAAAATTAAAACATCATGGCTATGTTGAATAATGCAATGCAAAGGAGCTTCCACAGTAACAGTGTAAGTCAAGGTGTGACAATTAGTACTATTGTGCCTAGCTTCCACAGTCAACTGTTAGTGTTCGGCTTGGTTTTTGTTTTTGTTTTTGTTTTTAATTTTTAATTTTTAATTTTTTAATTCTGCTGGTAACCAGTAGAGGTGGAACAATGGTGGAGGAGCAATGGTGGAGGAGAGAGAGAGAGAAACGGAGAGAGAGAAAAACATAAAGAGAGAGAGAGTCAGAGGTCAAACGTTTTTGGGTTTAAAGATAGGTTTAAAATGTAATAAATTAGGGTAATTAATGAGATTCTAATAAGCATATTTGTAATAATGAGGGTCTTTTTTTAACCGTTAGATCTACTTAAGTCCAACGGTTTAAAAAATGTGTAACTCTAAAAAGTTACACCAGGTGTAACTTGAACCTATCTCATATATATATATATATATATATTTTTTTTTTTTCTGGAGTTCAACTTGAAACTTGAGTAGAGTTTTATGAATTCATGATCAAGTGCAAGATACAAAGTATATAATGAATTCTATATTCTACATTCTCTGTGAGATGTGAAATGTGAATGCAGCATCTGAAAGAAGCTAAACTACTTTAGACATGACATATAATTGGGCAGAAGCAGTTCATGTGAACAATTACAGTAATTTTTTCCCCTCCATATGTCAATCTCCAACAACATTGGTTTGGAGCAAAATATCACCTCATGTTTATGATATACTGAAGCTTCCAAAGGGTTTCTAAAAAGAATGATTCTAATGTCATTTTTATTACTACTTGTGACCCAGCCATGGAAGATTAATTTGCTATAACTTTGCAAATTTGCCTATTCAAGAATTATTCGATGGGGTCCACTTGTGAAGTCCAATTTAAGTAAAAGTCATGCAGTTATAAAGGTCTAAGCACGAGTCTTTTAAGGTTAAAAAAGTTTTTTATTTGGGTTTTTATTTTATTAGTTAACAGTCAATTTAATATTCAGGGACAAACCTGTAATTTCAATAATTCTTGCAAATTAAGGGGATTTTGGTAATTTAGCTGTCTTGAATCTTCTAGGAGATCCAAAGTATCTTAGATTTTATTTTATTTGGGTCCAACTTAGTAAATTTATTAGGTTTTAGTTTACTACTAGTACAAGGAAGAGTCTTTATATATATATATATATGCTCAATGTATTTAAAGGAGGCGGACAGTTGATAAATAAAATTATTGAGTATTGGGCCACCTTGGCCTTAAGGTTTTTCTTCCTCCATTTTCTCTTCTTCTTTTCTTTCTCTCAGTTAGTGTTCATTTTCTCTTCTTCTTTTCTTTCTCTCAGTTAGTGTTCACGGGTACTGTTTATACAGCCCTTGAACATCATTAAACCTTCTCTTTTTTCTTCTTCCTTAAAAAACCCCAAATCAACCCCTTTCTTTTACCTATCAAAACCCTAGAAGCCAACATACTTTCTTCTACCAAATAGCCATCAAATAACTCATCAAACCATCTTTTAATTCCTACAACAACCCATAACCCTTTCTTCAACAACTCTAAATTCCTTGTCCACAAATCCTCCTAAACTTTAATACGTTTCACTCTATGGATACACATCTAGATGTTCCATAAGTACTGTAATAAGGGAATACTTAAAATCATACCAAGTAATTTGTCACCCTGTCCTTGTCCACGACAATCAGGAGAAACTGCAATGGCAGCAACCTCTCCACACTTTTCCTCAAAGAAAGGAAAAAGAGCAGCACAAGCAATGATCTGACCTTCCCTTTCAACGACGATGAATGAATCCAATGCTTCAAGAAGCTATTAACACAAAATATGTGAAACAAATAAATTATTCCAGTTTAAGTAAAACTACCAAACATTAGGCCCGTTTTGAGTTTTAGCATTTGTAAGAACATCTGCAAAACAATATCCAGACCTGTTGAACAAAAATATGCAAGGGCAAGGGTGCAAACCTCTTGATCAGTCCGGCGAACCAATGTTCCAGCTTCTTCCAAAGGTAGTAAGATTTGTCTTATTCCAGAGAGATCTTGGACCATAGCCATCCGGGTTCCTTCATACATGTCACTAAGAATAGAATTTAATGCACAAGTTAGTGAATGGGAGGAAGAACAGCTTGATGAAGTATAGATCAGCATCATGACCGCATGATTCTAACAATCAAATGTCAACCGCATAGATTTAGTGGCAGATTCCATACCATTTCAAGTGCAACTTCTGAACAAGGGATCACTTCAAGGTAAATGTAGTTTTCAAACAATCTATCTTCCATAACTATTTTGATTAGTTTGTTGCAAATAGATTCAATCTTCCTTATTTCTTAAATTTATTTTACTCATAGGTCATTTGAGCAGGAATCATGAGATGACACTAAAACTGCTTAGTGCTATGCTGTCTTGAAAAGCTAAACTTGAGAATGAAAACTGTAAAACCATTAAGCTTCACGTACCTAACAAATAATATAAGCAATTGAAACGGGATAACTATGAGGAGGTTCTGACTGAAAAATAAAGTTGTAACATCTCAACTGATTTTTTATTTTTATTTTTTGTAGATATTTTTTTTTTGATAAATAACGTAAGAATATTATTAATAATAGAAAAATTGCCAAACCGAGTACATTGGAGATGTACATTGTAGATATTGTAACATCTCAACTGATGATATAATATTTTTTGAGGACGTTGAAGATTTCTTCACATCTTTATTAGAGAAAAAGGTGAGATAGCTCTTGGGGTCAATTGGGTGTCTTCATTCAAGTGACAATAAATAGAAGAACGAAACTAAGTGAGAGCAAGCATTTTCAAATTTCAGTTTTCACCAAAGTACCTTGTATTTCTTTCTTGTTTTGTACCCAAACAAGTTACCAAAACATGATATGAGGTAAGCTCTTACCGTAAAGGAAAGTCAACCAGAAAAGTTCTGATAATAAAAGTTCTGCACTCCCACTAACCACCTATCACTTTAGAATAATTTTCAGCAAACCTTTACCACCAATTCTATTTTTAAGGGGTCTGTTCCTTATGATCAGAACTTAATACGGGCTAATCATCAAATGATTTCTTACATTGAAGAAAACTGAAGCAGTTAGGTAAAAGACCGAGAAAAGAAAAGGGCAAGTTAGCAAAACAGGTTAGCCAGGTTCACTTATTAGCAAAGTTTAATGACCTACCTTTCAAAGGGTAATTGGCTCAAAGGAAAAAGGTAAAGAATAAATGCAACAGGTCTTCAAGGAAAGATACAAAACCCACTTGGGCTTCTTGTGAGGGAAGGTTATAAGCCTAAAAATTACTTAACCAAGGACAAGGAAACTACTAAAGCTCATAAATTGATATGCAAAGTCAAATCACAATAACAAGCCACATGGCGACTTGTAAGAATGGTATTTGAAAGTCCACTAGGATGCTAACCAAGTACCAGCTAACTGAATCACACAACATTTTAGAAATGAACAAAGGACATGGAACTCCAATATATATATATATATATATATAGACAGAGAAAGAGAGAGAGAGAATGCCTACCAATAAGGAGCACATACTTTAGCTTATAACCACCACATAAGTCAAAGATATTAAGTTTTTTTCATAAGATGATAGTCATACCTAGCCACCATAGTCCCCAACCCGTCTCTTGTAAACAATTCCAACAATAAAACTCCACCTTTAGTACCATCTAACAAATGAACTCTTTGAACACCTCCCTGACAATAAAACAGAAAAGTATGTTGGCAGGGTGCTAGGCACCAACATAAAAAGCAGTTGAAACTTCAAACAAATAAGGCACATATCATGTGAAGGGCTTTCTAAAACCTGAGAATATGATGGATTATTTTTTCAGAGAAACCAAACACCACACAAGGCACATAAACATCAAGATAGTATCAATGCAACCCTCTCGTTTGAGACAAAGATCAAATTATTCTAACATTTAGTATTCACAGAAATAGAAGAATAAGGAAGCATGAGGAAAATACCTCCTGCTCTTCCTCTTCCCTCTCCCCCCCACCCTTTCTCATCCCAGCAGGCAGGGAAAACACATAAGTAAATAAAATTTGACTAAGGACCTTTTGAAAATTATATGTAGTATCCACATATCAGCCGTGTACAGAAAAAAAAGATCAATTTTGATTTCTTTTATTGGAAAGTTACACATGCACCCAGTGAACAACTTCACTCTCCATCCCATTATTAAGGAAGGAGGAAGTGCCACTGCCAGTTGAGCAACTCATTGGCAATTTCATTCACTCTTTTTTTTTTTTTAATAATAAGAATAACCTATATTAAGGGAAGGTACGTGTTACCACTCAGATTCTGTGCACATTATGGTTAAAGAGACTAACTGCAGCAAAATTTTCTAACAAATTCCCAAAAAATGACAAAATATATGGGCATCAGTATTTAGGAAACATCCACCGCTACTGATGTTGATGCAAAGAAAATGTGTCTATCATGGACTTACCCGGCAAACAAAAGCTGCAGCAGCCAATTCTGAGAGGTAACCATTTAATCGACTTTGCCGCTCATGACCTCCAATAGCAAAACCTTGCTCACCAGTCCAAAGTCCATTCCCATTGTCAAAACCAACACCATTATGAAAGGTTGGATTATGCCTTTCACTAAAAAACTTCCCATTCTGGGGAGAAGGGACAGCCCCATTTGAATTATTGAGTCCAGGAGAAGTGAAATCATTGACTCCAACAGCTTTCACATAGTTAGCAGCTATCTCACTTTGTTGAGCCCGTTTACGGATCAACATATCTGCTTCTTGAAGAGTCAAGAAGCGAATAAGGTGCCCACTTTCATTCAGAATTGGACCATCTATGATGCAAATAAGCTTGTCCGCTCCAATAGCTAATGCACAAGCTGTTGCGACTTCATATGTGCTGAAATTTATAAAAGCACAAAGAATTTGTTATCACTAAACAAACTTTTCTTAAACTACTTTTTTTTTTTTTTGGTGGGGGATAACCCTTCAGTCAACTTATTAGATGACACTGGTTAGTAAGGCTCAGGTATATTATAATTTACATGCAAGGGAAGCAGGAGATAAACATGACCTAATTCTCGCTACCAAAACAAACAAAGATTACAAAACTACAAAGACAACACCCCTAGGCCCTAACCAAATAAAATTGCAAACGAAATGAAGATTCATATGTTCTAGAATCAGCTAGAAGAAAAGCATACAACAAGACAGATAAGAAATAGAAATAATCAACGATACCTATCAAAAGCTATGTAGCTTACTTGCAATTTAAAACTTCTCCAGAGCTGGAATAGCCCAAGTTGCTTAATATAACTATACAACCAGCATCAAGCCTCTCACGCATGCGAGAAACATCGACTTTCTTAACTTCACCTGTTGCCCCATAATCAACACCATTCACAACTCCTTTTCTCTGTAAATGAATTTAATGAGCCTCAGACCAACAAGCATACAGTAGCAATGACAGAAAACCCACAACCCAAAAAAAGAAGCTCAGAAAGGCCACCAATTCTTTAAAAGAAAAGGAATTGGATGTGGGTCTCTGAAGACATAGTATAAAGAGTATATATCCTTACCTTGGCTGCAAGAAAGTTGCCACTGGCAACACTAACACCAACTTCATGCCAACGACTACTGTCACCATGTCGACGAATGTCACATATGGAGGGCCCAGGAGAAAGTTTTGCCTCAAGCATCATACGAATCCCCCCTGCTGCTTCCATTGCAGCCGCTAGCGCTTCTTTGTCAGTTATCCTGTATTGACCTAGATACTTGGGCTCGGTTCCTGCAAGAATTACACACCTGCTCAAGCGCTATCTAAGCATTTCATCTGACTGGGGAAAAAATAATAAACAAACAAAAATCAGAAGCAGGTAAAGAATATATTATTTTAATAAACTGGCTTTATGGGAAAATGGATTAACTGAAAGACAGAATGATATCATTCAATTTAAAATTTTGACCCTGAGGCTCAAAATTGCACATGTACAATAAGATACATAAAGGCTCAAAAGCAACTAGGTCCTCGCTGACCTCTCTCTTCCAAAAGCTTGTCAATCTGCACATGGGTCCCTGGAACAATCACAAATCTTATCCCGAGATGATGAAGAAAAGCAATATCCTGCATAAAGATATATTTGCGCTATAAAAATGTGAACCCAGAGACAACTAATCATGTTAATAAACATAGCTTGGAAGGGTAACATATTAGGCATACACAGACATAAACTCGTTATGGTAACCAAAGAATCATACTTTTAGCTTGAAAAGTCTTCAAGCATTGTAGCAGAGACAAAATCAAATCCTACGTAAGGGTGGGAGGGCTTCTTTGTGTTTTCTAGCAGACAGGTTAATGAGTTTTCCAGCAAGAACTTGAAGAAACCAGGCCAAAAGCCTTGTAGTTCAACTGACACCTCCAAATCCCCCCTCCCCAATTGTAACTATCGAAATATCAAGAAGATGGAGAAACCAGGTCTACCTGTCACTTTTAGGCCAGGCTCTCCATTTCTGATTTGAGCTCCAGAACAGAACGGCTTTCTTTGGCTTGTCTACAGTTGGGAATGGGAAATATAAAACTAAGAATTTTGGGGGTGAAAGGATACAGGTGGGAGGGTAGTGAGAAACACTGTGGTGAAAATTACACACTTCCAGGAGGAAGATAAGAAATTTGTGGAGACCCTTCAGGAAGCTCAGCCACATATTTATTTCCACAGTGACAATGCATTTGCCTATCTGTGTAACTAGTTCCTACTTCCTAGTCCTTGCTTGGATACTACACACATGTACTTTTCACTCTCTCTTAAAGTTTTACAACCTAATCATATAGAGACTGCTACTATCCAAAAAACACTCAAATGCAGAATTCTTATTGCATTTGCAATTCTCAAAAGACCCAATAAAGTTCAAGCATAGCTTAATTTGAATTTGCTAATTAGGGAACAAAAGCTAACAACCATACTAGAATTACTCTTCTCATGCATTTTCTCACTAACCAAACAAATAGTTTAGAAAAAATAGAGGACGTGCCTTGAGAATGGGATTCAAGAAAGGGCCGTCGACAATTTCACCGGAAATGATGACAACGAAAGTGGCACCCCTGTGGGCCCACAGGTACGGCCACGCCTCCCGAAACCACCGCACGAACTGCTCGTCCTCCCTTGAATTATAGTTCTCTTCTGTCTCACTCTCTGGCTTGCCAAGCACGTTGCACCTCGTCGAAATTCCCTTCTTGCCCTTCACTCCCACTAGCGTCAACGGTCTCAAAAGTTCGCGTCTTTCTGTCCTGAAATGGAAGCTGCGGGAAGGCGGACACCAAAGAAGCCTGCTTTTTGAAATGGGAAGGTTTTGGATTGGACTGTAATAGCTCGAAATCGAAGCTGCCATTGAAACAACAGGTTCTGCTTCGATGAGAGAGAGAGAGAGGAAAGCTCAGGGCACGTAGTAGGGTGAGAAAGAAGTGTGGCAAAGAGAGAACGCCATGGCTGACTGGTTGGTTGGTAATAGTGATTAAATGTGGCGGCGGGACCCAGAGTGAATCAGAAAAAGAGGTTTGTCTAAGCCGCAGCCGCCAAACCTTTTTGTTTGGTTGAGTTCGGATTTTCCCAGTAACCTACAACTGTTTCAACTCTCAGCCTCGAAAGTTCGGGGCTAGCGACAATAATAATACAAGGCCCAGACCAGTTTGGTGTTGTTTTTGCTTTGGCATTGTCCATGTAAGAATAAAGGGTTGGGCCTTTCAATTAGACAGCTCAGCTAAAGCTTAGCAACACGTGGCTACCTTAAAAATTAATGGAGGTTTACTATTTTTAACTTTTCCTACCCAAAAAACTACTGTTCAAAGTGGACCCAAACCCAATGTCCATAAATCATAATTAACGTTGCTCTCTCTCTCTTTTTTTTTTCTTTTACTTTTTAAGCCATCTTTTTCTTTTCTTCGCTTTCCTTTCATGTCACTTTTCTTTACTTTTTCCTGTTTTGCTAGCGTATTCATGTTTGTGCTAATTAGAACTGCGCAAAAATATATAATTATTATAATAAGCGTGTAAGTTTATATTGATATTATTTATTTTGTATTTAATTTTTTCAAGCTGATAGGAATGAGTGTTTCAATTTTCTTTTCAATCACATTAGCTACAGGTTTGTAAATAGTAATGGATAGTGGATATTGACTCATATTTAAAGTAGACCACACGAAGCCCAAAAGAAGGAAGATATGAAATTTGGGTGTCAACGTCATCAACTTTTTTCATAAAAGTGGTAATTGCTAATTGGAAAACAGGAGGCTTGGATTGGCGTTATGTGGAAGCATATAATTTTTGGGGATAAAAAAGAGAAAAGTGTGATTGAAGTTTTCTACATTGTTTGGAAGAAAAGAAAAGGAGCGGGGCCGAATGTTTTCCACAGCTAACATATTTTCATCCTCACAATATTGGATGAAAGCAGGAAGGAGAGTGAGAGTGGCATTAAGTGGGAATATACATACAAATCTTCCCACTCTCCAAACAAAGCTAAAAAAAATCTACCCTTTATTCCTAATTTCTCATGTCAACATCTCCATTTTTATTCTTTTTTTGATAATGAATTGCTACTGATGATTTCCATGACTTTTTTTTTTTTGACCGACTTTTTCATCACTTTAGTCTTTAGCAAACAAACACAATAGAAAATTAATACTATATATTTTTCATCTTCCAACTTTTATTTCCCCTTATAATTCTCTACTTTTCTGCTTCTCCAACTTTCTACCAAACAATTTGTTTAACTTATTTTGAATGTTATCTTATGTCTAACTTTTAAAAACTTAGCTTTATTTTTTGATATAATTGTATTTTTAATCACTTGTTTTATTTAGTAAAGTAAAAACAAATACAAATAAGCCATCACAAATTAAAAATACTTAAAATATGGTTTGGTTGACTCTACATGTAGTTTTAAAACTTAATTTTTTTTTAATTATTACAATTTATCCCACAATTATTAAAATGGACAAGCCAAATAGGCCATACCGAAAGGACAAGGCAGACATCATTGAAGATGAAACTTGATGATGTCTTGAACTCTTTAAAATATTATAACCAACAATTTTGCAGATTTTCCTTTAAACAAATGCCCATTATTCATTAAAAAAAGATTTTGTAAGCCAGTGACATAAGTGTTTTTGAATAAAGCTTATGAATAAAAGAAAGTTCCTTCAACTTATTACGTGGTGATTATTAAAATCATTCATATGTACTTTTAAGTCATATGAGTTGTTTAAATAATATAAATAAATAATTTTATAAATCTTCATATGATAGATTAGAAAAAAAAATTCTAAATCAATTTGGAGAAATTTTTTTTCCAATAATGTTTAAATTTTCTTTTTAGAGTAAGTACAAAGACTAAGGTAGCACCAGGCCTTGTAGCCCATGTGGTACCTGGTTCACCAAGTAACCATCATCGCGGGGTTCTATCCCCCGGGCCAAAATGGGTAACTAGCAATAAATATCCAACTATATAGTTAGTAGTCAACGTTTACAAACTATATTATTTACTAGCATCTCGAGTCTAAGAGACTCGATTTTGGCCTATAAATCGAGTCTTAGAGACTCGATTTACATGGTCTAATCACGTCCAATGTGGCATATATTTTCACGTGGCGATCACATGAAAATCGAGTCTTAGAGACTCAATTTATAACCCGTATAAACAAACCCGGCACATATCAAAGAAGAACATATCAAAGAAGAACCCAGGAAAAAAAAAAAAAAAACCAGAAACAGAATGAGAGAAGAACCCAGAACATCAGAGCTTACCTAGGCCGCGCACCGCAGAGAAGAACCCAGGCCGCGCTCGACCCGGGCAACACGCACACCAGGCCACCCGCGACCCATGCCGCGCGCGACCCCGGCAGCGCGCGACCCAAGCCGCGAGAGGTCGCCTCTCCTATCTGATCTGAGCTCTAGATTCTTTCTCCCTCTGATCTGATTGTTGTATTTCTGGATTTCTTAATTTTTTTTTTGTGTATATCGGCTTGTACAAGACTTCAAATTTTTTTGGTTTATAAATCGAGCCTTAAAGACTCGATTTCCAGGTAGGAAAAAAGTGCCACATCAAAGCATGGAAATCGAGTCTTTGAGACTCAATTTATAGGCCAAAATCGAGTCTTTTAGACTCGAGATGCTACTAAATGATATAGTTTAAGAACCGAAACTACTAACTATATAGTTGGATATTTATTGCTAGTTATCCATTTTGGCCTATCCCCCACAATAAACATTTACCTAGCCAAAAAAAAAAAATACAAAGACTAAGGTTAGAAATGGAGCAACTCAGCAACTTTTCAATTTTCTTTGTAACTTTTCTCCACCCAGCACTTTACCTGCATGAAATTAAATATTTTATTTTCTCTCAAACCTTAAGATTATCCAAACCCAAGTAAAAACTCAAGATGTCCCATCCGTACGTTCACTTTTTTTTTGGGGACAAACGGCGTGCTTTAACAATTATTATTATTATTTTTAGACCCTCTTGATATTTCTAAAAAGGCCTTGGGTTAAAGTCCCCCCCCCCCCCCCCAAAAAAAGGTTATAACTATCAAATTATAAATTCTTTTTTATCTAAATGTGGTTCCAACTCATTTTTTTTACTTGCTTAATTAATTGGAACCTATTTTCACTAAATTAATTATGAAGAAAGATTGAAATTAAAATTCTTTACTAAAAGCTTTATAGCTGAATTGGCACCTCTCCATGCACAAAGTACTTGGGGGTTTAAGGGAGAAAGGGTTCGAATTGCAGGATTAGCGGCATGTTATAATTATTTCCCAAAAAAAAATTTAAAATTCTTTCAAAGTACACTATTAATGTATGAAATTAGACATAAATGACTTTTAGGTCAAATGACATTTTCTGATGTTTCTAACAAAAATGCACAGGATTCAAATCTCCCTTCTCATGTATAAAATGAATCTAGTTTAAGCATTTTCTTTGGATGTTATATCACTTGTTTAAAGGGTTCCCAAATTGTTAGTGATGGAATAATTTTAACCCCAAACATAATATAATTAAGGTAAAATTATACTTTTGATTTCAAAATTTTTGGCACTTTTGTTTTTGAAACTTAGGGTAAGTTCTATTTTGATCCTTAAAAAATTTTAAAAGTTTAGATTTGGTTCATGAATTTTTTTTTTTTTTTTAAAGCTACAATTTCATCCCTCTCTCTCAATAGGATTGGTTTGGTTTTGGTCACTTAAATATGTGATTGTTTGGTCCCTAAGAAATGGAATACCTTGGCACTACATTTGTAACTTAAACAGAAAAATAGATGGAAGAACCAAATTGTTCTCATCTTGAAATTTGATGAGCCAAATCTGTACTTTTTAAATTTCATAGACAAACAAGTATAATTTATTGTACAATTTAAGAACATTAAATAATTAAAAAGGGTTGAATTCAAGTTACACTTAGTGTAACTTTAAGTAATGTTACAACACCCAATATTTTTTAATTGGATACAAATTTTAATAAATCTACTGTGGGATTACATTATCTTTATTTATTCTAGAATGTTTACAAAATTTTAAGATAGTCAAAGACCAATAGTCATATCATCAATCAATTGTTTAAATTTAAGTTTTTGTAGTTTAAAATATGAGTTTATGAATTAAATAGTAAATAACATCCGATTAACATGAAAATTGGTATGCATGTTAAGATCGTATAAAACATATAATCCAATAGTGAGATTTTTAAAATATAAATTAAAAATCAAGTTATTAGGTGGTGTAACATTACTAAAGTTACATCAAGTGTAACTTGAACTCAATCCAATCAAAAAATATAAATGACTAAATAAATTTTATTTGCTTAGCATTTGTTTGGATAAGCTACTTTCAGTTCAAAACAAAATAAATATATCTTTTAAAGCATCACGTTTTTCTAGGTACAATTATAGTTTTGAAAAATAAACAGAAGATTTAAATATATTTTTGATTCCTAAAGTTTAGTTCATGAACAATTTTAGTCCTGAAGTTTAAAGTAACCGCTTTTAATTCCTTAAATAATGTGGTCAAACAAAAAATTGACACACCATCACTCCATTAGACACTTTAAAGATTAAAAATAATCATTTTTAGTCTTTTAGGGACAAAATTTTTCTTTTCAAAAGGATTGTAAGGACTAAAAATAATTGTCTTAAATTTCAGGAATTAAAATTACTCATATGCTAAAATTTAGAAACCAACAATATATACTATGGCCTAAACAAAATAAAGCTCATAACATAAAGATAAGTTCATCCAAGCACATAAGTATTCATTTGTGAACAGTTTATTTAACTTTTTGCTAAAAGTAAAATTAAATATACTTGTAATTTGAAAAGGTAAGAAAAAGTGATATTTAAAAAAAATGTACGTAAAAACTAAAAAATAAGCTTATAAGTTTTAGCCAAACTGACACTAATATATATATATATATATATATTTGGTGGTGCTTGTATCCAGTGGCTAGTTACACTGGATATGTTGCGATGCGAAAATATGTCCTATCTTAAACATGTGTCTATATTTCAACGTATCCAATAAAACTGACCACTTGACACAAACCGTTCCCTATTTTTTTTATATGCCAATAAATCATTTGTTACAACCTTTATGTAAGTGCACTTTTAACTAAGTTTTGATAAAAATATATTAATATTTTATTTCATTTAAAGATAAAACTAATTAAATATAAAATGCTTACTTTAAAGTAGTAGAATTTTGCTGATGTACTCTAACAAACCCTCAAGTTTTCTTCTTTACTCAATGACCTCCTTCGTCAATTTCAACCAAGTTAGGATCAGCCATGTTTTTTGGGAAGCGAATAGGTGCGCGGACCATCTCGGAAAGGAGGCTGCACCCTTATAGGAAATTTTGTTGTTTTAGACTCTCCTATTACGGAAGAATTATCTTCGGTTTTGATGCTTCTGGTTTGTATTCCCCAAGGCTTTCAGCCAGCAATTCGTCTTTTATGGCTAGTCAATAATGCATATCATCCCTTTTAATCAAAAAAAAAAAAATCGCTTTCCAAGAAGGAGAAGAAAAGAATTTCGTTTTCTAGGGAGGGGAAGAATTTCGTTTGCTAGGAAGGGTAGCAAAGCCAAGCGTGCCTAAAGTGGATACTAATTTTTTTCAGTGGACCACCGCCATTGGCAGCTACATTAAACAAATTAGAAGCAAGTAAGCATAGAAAATGTCAAAGTGGTTTAGTTTTCGCTTGGTAAAGATTATTTTTGCCAACTTAATTTATTATTCAATTTATTTTTACTATTATTCATAGTTTTTACTGCACTTTTTTGTATTATTCATGGATCTTAATATATTATTTCAACTAACTTTTACCTTTATAAACCATATTTTCAGCAAAAAGTTTTTAATTTCAACAAAATAAACGAATTCTTAGTATGCTAACAATGATATATGAGTTTCTACCGATTTTGTAATTCCTTGACCAGATACCTTGCTGATATGCCAAATTCACTTCTATTACAAATTGAATTCAGTGAGAGAGAAAGAGGAAGGTACCTTGAGTATGACATCCAAGCTAGGACTGGAAACAATTTCTGTGGATATTAGCACAACAAAGGTACTGCCTCTGTGCAAATGAACATAAGGCTGAGCTTCCCGAAGAGCCTTGACAAAACCCATGTCCTCCTCCGAGATATGATATCCTTCACCACCACCAATATTAACACCATGTTTCACTACTTGACCCTCTAACCCGTACCCTTTGACCACACAATTTCTGAACAGTTTCAGTTCTCTTCTTCTCATTTTCAGTTGCGCACAAGCCGAAGGAACCCTTTTGTCATTTCTGAAGCTCAAACCAAAACTGGAGAAACGTGGCCTACAGTGACAGAAAGGCCATGTTTGGTCTTGAAGTCGCTGCAAGCAAGTCCATGGCCTTGATTTTGAAGTTGCCATTATTTTTTCTTACGTGTATATTGAAAGCAAAAGTTGGAATTCCTCAATACAGGCTAATTATAAGTTGGAAATTTAAGTTGAAAGTTGAAACACAATAAGAAAGACTTTAAGTTCACAAAAAAAAAAAAAAAGGAAGACTTTAAATTGATGTACTATTTTAGCCCTCAGGTGTTAGGTAAGTATTGGAGTAAAGTGAGAAAGCACAATACGCGGCAAAACGGCAGTGTTTAGGAGACTGGAGGACAAAAAAGACAAACCAAACTAAACGGATTGTGGAATATTACAGATGCTTTGTTTTTTTCACATTATACAAGTGGAAGACATGCTGCAAGTTCAATGGTTGATAATGAGCATGCATAGGATGAGTTATGACCTCTTGTATCGTTACTTTCGCATTTTTTACATTGGCTGTAGAGGAATACAATTTTGCTTTCTATTCTGCCTAGACCCACAAAAAAATAATTCTAAGGGTGTTTATGCTTCAGACTATTTTTGATTGAATTGGTCTGCTTCAGACTATTAATACTACTTTAAGACCCCTTGGAAATTAGCTACTTCAGGGTGCCTCCAATATTTTTAAAGGTCTTTATATAGAAAAAAAAAAAGAAGAAAGATTTTTTCTGTGATTTGATGTCAATTCGATCCATATAGGTGTGGTTTATGCATTCACCTAGTCACTTGAGCATAAATATATTACGTTTTCGGCATATACATGCACCTAGTTGCTCACAAAATGTAGGACCCACTTATTAGGAGAGAGTTGGATATATATACTCAAAACATGATATACCCTTTTAATTACACGAGGTCCATTTAGTTAATATTTAACAAACTTTGCCGCCAAAGTATGCAGATCCTTTAGAAAAATATTGAAATAACAAATCTTAATTAAGTAAATGTCATATTAAAATTACAATCTGGCAAACCAAAATTAACCCTTAAACGATTCCACACTTCACATGTGACATGCATATATACTCCAACTATATATGTTTTTTAATGATAGATATGATACAATTTGAAAATTATGCTATTTCATATTTGTTGTATGATATAAATGATTTTTTGTTCAGATACAGCACATGATATCTGCAAGAATGACATTTTCCATGCATCAGCCCTGTATTATGGGAAAATTCATATTATATAAAAGGTATGCAAAAGTAGATAGCAGGGTAGTTTCACAACGGTAGGGTCGGGCAAAGCACATCTAAGGTGAAGTCCATTTTTGATTTGGATTATTCATGCATGATGAGAAGCAACAGTGAAAAAGATATCACATCTCACATAACAATATAAACATGTTTTCTAATATCTACCACGTATATACAAGGTTGTATAAACTATAAAATCGTTACATAAAATTAAATTACAAAGAAAAAAAACCCAAAAAAAAAAAAAATCAATTTTAAGGTACAAGTTTGACCCTGGAAACTTTATGGAATAGTGTTCCCTGAAATAAAACCACCCAATAAAACTAGGATAACGATTCAGTGGAACTGTAAACCATCATGCATGGAGACCGAGAATTATGCTTGATCAATAAGATTACAAGATTCCTGTGGCATATCGATCGATCGCTAGCTATGTGGTTCTTAATCAAATGGCATCTCTATTATTTTGTTTTGGACAAAGTCCAGATACATCAAACATGCAACTCCATTATTTTGATAGCTTTCTATGTCAACGAATTTATCCTTTTATCTTATGTTGTCGTGTTCTTCAATATGAAATGCATATTTTCGGAATTATTAGGGTGCAAAATGCCTCTTTCTGAATTATTAGGTCTTTTTTTCATCAATTAGGAGAAGAAATGCTATTCCTTATCGATTCCTTTTAACGTTATCTTCTTGCTAATTTTAATTGGATGCTGTAAGATTAGGTTTAAAAAATTGCCCACCATAGAAATTAAAGGGTTAAACAAACTATGGCCTACAAGACCCTACACCTACGGCATATTGTACATCTATCACTGTGATAAAAGCAACGTTGACATAATATTTGTTCGTACCTTAAAATAACAAATTATGATTAAACTTTTTTTTTGGTAAAGAATTATGATTAAACTAATACTGCTTTCACCCACAACTAAAATCACTTTGTTTTTATATATATTCATTGCTAAAATCACTTTTATATCTATTCACCGCTAAAATCACTTTATTATTATCACTTTCCAAACCCAGTATATAAAGTAGTCACATAAGAGCATCAGCATTCGGAAGTGGAAATGCCAAATGCAAAGGAAATTTAGCATTAACAGCCACAAAACACTCAGCAATAGGAAGGCCATATGCCATATGTCAAATTTTTTTTGAGATTTTGCTACAGTACCATCTCAAATGTAAGATGGTACTGTAGCAAAATCTTATAAAAAAAATCATTTTTTAATGCTTTAATTTCTCTCTCCACTCTCATTTTAACCCGCGAACTTCTCTCTCCTCTCTCATTTTTTCACTTTCTTTTCTCTCTCTTCCGTCTCTCTCTTTCTTCCTGCTCTCTCTTCTTCAACGGAATGGAGGCAACGGCGTGGAGGCTCGATCAGAAAAGCTGCGGTGGAGGCGTGGAGGTCGTGGGTTTCCGACGTTTGGGTGGCGTTGGGGTGCTGTTTGGCGTTTGGGTTGAAGATGGTGATGATGATGATGGTGATGAAGATGGCGTTTGGCGTTTGGGTCGAAGCGTTAGGCGTTCCAGCGACCCTCTCTCTCTCGCCATCGCTGCCGGTGAGAACAGATGGGTTTGGGTTTGGTGAGAATAGATGGTGATGGGTGGGCGTGGGTGAGATGGGTTTTGCTTTGATTTTTGTATGTGGGTATCGGTGAATCTGCAGGTCCATGGTGGTGGGGATGGGTTCAGCTTCTCTCCTGGATTTGGATTGAGGTTTGGGTCGGTGGTTGATTTTGTGTTTACCGGTTCGCCGATCTGGGTTGGTTGATTTTTTTCTTTCTTTACTGTTTCGCCGATCTGGGTTGGTTGATTTTTTTCTTTTCTTTACTGTTTCGCCGATCTGGGTTGATATGGATGATGGAGTTGTGTGGAAGTTGGGTTGATGGATGATGGATTGGAGGAGGCTGGATCTGGAAGAAGGTGAAAAGTGAAGTAATGGAAGATTGAAGGGACGGGTGTGGGGTAGAAATTGAGAAAAAATAAAAAAACAAAAAATATATTTTATTACATAAATATATTATTTTAATGAGTAGAATAGGAAAATAGAATTTTGGGATGTTGAGAATATTATAAATGGTATGGTATAATTGATAAAGTAGATTTTTAAGATGGTAAAATAAGATAGGATATAGAATCCGGATGCAGATGCTCTAAGAATGGCTACAGACTCATAAAAGTTCACTTTACAAGTGTGCGAGGCACAATAATATTAAAGTAACCATTTTCAACGACAAGTAAAATTCCTTTGACGTTCTAAAATTAAAAAAATGAAAAAAAAAAATACAAAACATTTTAGCAATGCACTACATTGATAACCTATAGTAAGTACCTAACTCGGTAATCATGCTAACTAAAATTATATATATATATATATATATATATATATATATATATAGTGGCAGCTCCTAAATTTTTTTCTAAAGAGTCAATAAGAAGATAAAATTTAAGTAGAAGATAAATTTTGTGGTCTATATGGTTTTATTACAAATTTGTCCCTAGTTCTAAGAAGATTGTTAGGACATATGTGAAACATGTTATGAACATATGTCATTTAGAATTGGTTAATCCTTTGACAAAACGTACTTTACTTGTAATTGGGTAGATTTATAATATGTTTAATACTTCAAGGAACAAGAGTTCAAGTCCAAGTATTGAAACTATGCAAATTTGTCCAAGAATCAAGTGAAGAAGTGCTGTTCATTAAAGCTCGACAGATAGCTCGACAAATGTATCTATTGAGATTTAATATTTGAAACTTGACAGATAGCTCGACAGTTGTATCTATTGAGAATTACCAAATTCAGATTTTCAGATCTGATTTCACGCATATCCATATGTATTTATGCAGGGTTTCTTCTCTCATAACCCTAGACATATATAAGGATTATTTTAAGGGCAGCCTCATTTGATAAAAAGGTTGTTGCATTTGTTGTTACATGCATATTGTGACCGGAGACAATCTGTCATAATTCATCTTTCTCTTAAAGAAGCTACTGTGTTTGTGCGCCAAGGTTTTGTAACCAAGGAGCTTCTTGATCTTCATCGTATGGATAAACTGAAGAATTTTGCAGACAACATCCTTCTCAAGTTGGTGTCTTAGTCACGTACTTGGATCCGTGCATCGATTGGTCAGTCACGTACTGGGAGTCGTGCATTGAAATGAGAGATTGTCACTACATTACAAGTCCAACTGGGTATTGGGATTAGGGTTCAACTGTAGGTTGGTATAAGGTATTAGGATTTCTTTACTTATAACTGCTTCTTTTGATAATAGTGAATTCTCGGAAGTGGTGACCTTAAATTCACCCGGTGGAGTTTTGCCTCAATGGTTTTTCCCATTCGTAAACAAATCACCAGTGTCAAATTTTATTTCCGCTGCATTTAGTTATTTGGTGATTTTTTTGTGCTACTACGCTTACTGCATGTAATTGAATTTAATTAATTCACTTGGCTAATTAATTGATTTAATTTACTAAAGGGGTTAATACATTCTTGACCTATCAAAGATAATAAAAGATAAACTATAAGTTCATTTGGTATATTGTTTCTTCATATAATGACTGATGATGCGAAAAATCACCAGTTGAGATCCTCGTCTCAGTGGATGGACGATGCTGTGATTGGTCGTGTCTCCTATGCAAACTTGCAAGCAAGCTTTGGAAAGGAATGAAACACACCAGTGTGGTGTTTGCCAAAAACACTCTGATACTTAAGTTAGAAAAGGAGAAAGTTTGTTTAGAAAGAAAATGACTTGGAGTGATTTTTGGATGAGTATTTGTGTGTACCTTTGGATTCTATTGCTCTTTTCTTTTATAGTTGTTCCTTGCCTTAATGGACAATGAATGTCTATATTTATGTTCAACGACTAGTACGCTATCAATGGGAGCTCTAAAGTGCACAGCTCACTTGTTACCGTTGCTCCATCTGTTACGTTTCATCATCAATGTGCACAATAAATGTGTAACGCTTGCTTTGATTGTCATTAATGGGAATGACGATCCTAGGTTATTTTTTGACTCATCAGCTACCTCCTTGTTCGTATTCTCATCTTTGAGACGAGATAAGATCATAACCATCCATCGCTTTGTGTTCCGTGTTTGGCACATTAATTGCGAGTTGATGTTTTGTCTGCCACGTGACACGTGTACGGTCAGGATGTCTCTTTTGTGTCAGTTTATCCGATTTTCCCGTGCACGATCTTCTATTTATTCTACTTTTTTCCCTCCTTTTCTTTTCTTTCCATTTTCATTTCATTATTTCTCTTCATGGCATTTCGTTTGCTCGAAGCTCTTTTTCTTCTTTTGAGTCTTTCCTCATCAACTCCTTTTTGTTTCTAGTAAGTCTCTTTGAGCTCCCTTTTTGTTTTTGTGTTCTTGTGGTAGATCATTCCTTACTTTGGTCGAATTGCCCTTCTATTTCTTTCTTTTTTGCTCATCTGTGTGGTCTGCTTGAGTCTGTAGGTAGGAAACGTCCTAGGGTTGGATCCTTTGTAGGGCGAGATTATTCTTATAGGTCTATCTTGCCTTTTCTTTTTCCCTTGATTCACCGTTCAGTAGGAGTCGCTTAAACCTTGATAATGTATGGTGAGGAGGTTAGGTCTAGTGACCTTGAAACAAGCTTGTCTTCGTCTATGGACTGTGGGGCCCATGAAGTCACTTCTCCTTTTACTCCTCATAAAGCCTGGGGAATACGTTGTTCTCTTAGGGAGAAGGATGAGAAGAGGATTAGAGATAGGTTCCAGTTCTCTTCTTCTACAAAAATTAGGATCCCTGATGGTGACAATAGGGCTTGTCACTCCTACACTGACGAAGTGTGCTTTTATGAGGCTGACTTCGTCAGTGGACTTCGTTTCCCCATCCTCCCCTTCATTAGAGAGCTTTTCTCCTTCTTACAACTTTCCCCGGCCTAGTTAGTGTTGAACTCATGGAGAATAGTGGTATGATGTATGGTAATATGGATGTCTGCCAATGACGAAGACATCATTAGGATAGACAAGTTTCTGCACTTCTATCGTCTTCAAAAGTCTAAGGATCCGGGCTATTAGGAGTTTAAACCATGGGGTAGGAGTTTAAGGTTGGTTTTTGACTCCCCCCCCCCCCCCCCCCCCGGTCTCTCCGAAATTAGAAAACCAACTTTTTCTTCGTCTCTGGTTATGGTTGGGAGTTCACTTCAGGTGAGGATCTAGATGACGCTCCTAAATTGCTCCGTAATTGGGGTACTCCAGTGTTTGGTGCGTCTTTCTGTTTAACTTCTTTGATATGTATATAATTTTTCTAAGCAAATGTGGTACTGATAAATGTGCACATGTTGTTGTTTTTGCAGCTTCCATTCGCCCTCGTCTAAAGAAGAGGTACCATACTTATGTTGAGAGGGATAGAGATTATCTTGAGTCTGTTAAGGACTTTGACGAGCTTATTTCTCCCCAATCTCTATTTCTTCATTTTCTTGGTCCAGAACCTTCCAGCAAAGTTTGAAAGAACATTAAGACTGTCAAGAAGAGTAAGCACACTGACTCTTTTTTTTTCTGGCTTGGAATCATTGTCTCTTTCTTTTCTTTTTCAGGAATGACGACCAGGGCAAGAAGAAATTGGCCGAGGTTCTAGAGAAGAAGGCTAAGGTTGGCCTGACTAGTGGCCTTTTGACGAGGAAATGCTAGAGGGATGTGGAGCCACCTAAGGACAATCCCATGATGACTTCATCCATTGCCAAGTTCGTGTCCCAGCACCCAGCCTCAGCTACTTCTTCTCTAGAGTTAATTGCTTCTACTAACGATGGTTCCAAAGCCAAAGGAAAGGACAAGACTCCCACAGGTTCTTCTGGGACGACGCAGGAGCTACAGTTTTGAAGGCTCATGAGGCAATATCAATTAACGACCTTTTGCCCTTGGGGGTGAAGCCGTCTCAAGAGCTGATGTCTTCTCATGTGCATAAGGTTATGCAGGTATAAATTGTGAATAAAAAAATTTTCTTCTTTTTTGTGTTCTCTTCTTCAACGCTTTTTGTTTTTTTCCTTTTTTGCAAGTGTTAGGCGAATCCTTGTTCATCTCTGGGAAGTACTTGGATTATGAAGAGAAGTATGTGGTGGCGAAGTCCAAGGTGGAGTCCCTCTCTGTTGAGAATGAGTTACTCAAGGGTTAGATCTTTGCTCTTGCTGACGAGGCCACAAAAGACAAGGATCGTCTGAAGACTTTAGAGAAGAGCATCAACACTGAGAAGGTCTTTTCTAAGCTGAAGGATAAGCAGATAGATGAGGCTCTTCAGAAGGCTAAGAAGGCTAGCTCAGAGGTAGTGGAGAAGTTTAAAACTTTTTATGAATACTTGGACAAGCTGTGCGACTATTACATGGACGGTTTTGAGCTTTTCCAAAAGTATTTGGCCAAGCATTATCCTGGCTTGGACTTTTCAAAACTTGACATAGAGGCCGTTGAGAAGGAGAAATTAGCTGACCGTCAATCCACAGAGGGAGTTGGAGAAGGTGGTGAAGTTGCTGCTATTGACGAAGCTGTTCTCGTTGACCCGTCATCTTCTGCTTTGCCTTAGAAATATATATATATATATATATATTTTTTTTTTTTTTGTAAGACAAAAACTATGTTCCTTTGGGCTCGTTGTTTTGAGCGTGTTTATTCTTCTTTTTGAACAATCTCTTGGACTTGTCTATTTTGAGCAAACAATTTACTCAGGTAATGAGTATATTTATATTTTTATCGTCAGTTCTTAACTTTTAGCTTTGCTCATTTTCCTTTGTCATTGCTCTTTTTTTTTTTCTTTTTTTTTCTTTTTTTTTTTTCTAGCAGTTACACATTCATGACCATGTCATTAGTAAGAGTGATATCTTGCTCTAATGACGATGTTGTTATGTATTAATAACATTTACAAGTCATGTAAGAATGACAATGCCGTTATGTGTTTAATTATCACATTTTTAAACCTTGTAGCAACGACGATGTGGTCATGTGTTAGGAACTTTCTTTAAGTCATGTATGAATGACGGTGTGGTCATGTATTAATAACTTTTTCTAAGTCATGTATGAATGACGATGTGGTTATGTATTAATAACTTCTTTTTAAGTCATGTATAAATGACGATGCTGTTATGTATTAATAACTTTTCTTAAGTCATGTATAAATGATGATGTTGTTATGTGTTAATAACTTTTTTTAAGTCATGTATCAATGACACATGTTTTAACGAGGTCATGTGCGTCCTTCTATAGTGTTGGCCAGTAGTAACCTACTCTGAGTGCTTTTCTCACCAAAGATCTTGCTCTTATGTGGTTACCGCAGACTCCTTCGTGTATCTCTTACAGTACGTAGTCGGCTTCTTCCTTGTTAGCACATCGAAGATAAGGGAGAGAGTGTCCTCATTTGTATAAGACATCATCGATAATGACGAAGCGAGTAGCATTGACCTGTATCTTTCATGCCTCATTCCTATCTTCTAGGAGCCATCCTTCTTTCAAGTAACGGATGATGAGAGTCATCCATTCATCTTGCTCCTGTATCTTCATCACCTGCTCTCCTTCCATGCTCGGTTATCCCCTTATTTCCATACATAGTTCAGAAGATATGCCATGGTCATTTGACAAGGCTAGTCGTGCCAAGAAATCCGCTTCAGCATTCTTTGTTTAAGGGATTTGCTAGAAATCAACGTTGTCGAAATACTGTAGGAGTTCTTTGACAATCTTCAGATACTTTTGCATTCTTTCTTCCTTTGCTTTATAACCTCCTCTTACCTAGCCAACTACAAGCTGAGAGTCGGCTTAGACGACGAGGGTCTTGGCTTCTAATACTCTTGCAACTGTTAGAAGTACTTCATAGTCGGCTTAGTTGTTCGTTATTGGGAACTACAATCTAATCGCGTACTTCAGGATTTCTTCCTCTGGTGATATGAGGACTAATCCTGCTCCTCCAGCTTTCTTGGTCTCGGACCCATCTTTCTGGACCATCCATGTCTTCTTTTGGGGCTCTTCTTCTTCTAGGGGGCAAGTAAACTTTGCAATGAAATCGGCGAGGACCTGGGCTTTGAGTGCAACCTGGGGCCGATACACTATGTCAAACTGGCCAAGCTCATGGCCCATTAGACGAGGTGCCCTACTGCATTTATCTTATTCATCGTCTTCCTTATCGGTTGGTCTGTCATAACGATGATAGGATGTGCCTGAAAGTAGTGGCAGAGTTTTCTAGAGGCTACCACTAGGGCGAAGGCGATCTTCTTTAGCCTTGGGTAGTTTGCTTCAACTCCTTGGAATGCTTGGCTAGTATAGTTCACCAGTCTCTGCACATCCTCCTCTTCCCTAATCAGTGCCGAGCTTACTGTCGTATTAGATACTGCCAAATAGAGATGCAGCTCTCTCCTATCACTGAAGGGCTTAACAATGGTGGCTGTGTTAGGTAGTCTTTTAGCTTCGTCAGGGCTTCTTCACATTTGTCAGTACACTAAAAGGCCTTCTTTAATACTTTGAAGAGGGGTAGGCACTTGTCTGTCGCTCGAGAGATAAATCTATTCAAGGCTGCAACTTTTCCTATGAGGATCTGTATTTCCTTCACCGTCTTTAGGGATTTTATCTCCATTATTGCATTTATCTTGTCTGGATTAGACTCCATGCCCCGTTAAGATACCATGAATCCCAAGAATTTCCCTGATGAAACAGCGAAAACATATTTCATTGGATTCAGCTTCATTTTGTACTTACGTAATGTGTCGAAGGTCTCCCTCAGGTCGTGTAGATTATTTTTTGACTCATCAATGACCATACTAATTATGATGCTAAGATTAAATCTTGGAAACAATCTATAATTTCCAAATACAATATCACTGCGCATCGTTAGTGTGATGGTCACTTCATAAGTACAAGTTCTTGTAAGGTGGGCGGTAAGGGTTGGGGTTTAAATCTCTAGGAGGAAGTTTCACATACATATACACTTAGATTATGCTAGAGTGAGATTTCTATTTTAGTGTAAACATTTTCTAATTTTTGATTGACTGATTGGCCCATGCCTTAATCCCCATTTAACGAATAACAAATTAAAAACACATTCAAATTCAACCACTCCACTCGCAAATTCGATAAAAAAGTATAAATTAATTGTAACTTTATATAACAATTCAACTCAACTTTAACAACTATTGACCTTTGTAATTCTATTAAGAAAATTTTTGTTGTGTTAATATTTACTTTTGTTTTCACTCAATCACTCCCCTGTCCCATGCCCTTTGTCTAATTTTTATTTTATTTTATTTAAAATCACCCCTTGTCTAGTTGTTTAATTGTCTTTTAGTGTTAACATTTACTAACTACTGATTGAATGACTGGCCCATAACCCAATCCTCACTTACAAATAACAAATTGAAAATATATTCAAATTCAGCCACTCCACTTGCAAATTCAATCCCCTACAGTTATTAGACACAAGTTTTTTCTTGGGTTCTTACAGCAAGAGAATATTCAACCTTTCTCTCTTGAAATCCTTGAGAACTCTCCAATCAAGAATTGTATGAGGTCATACCCCTGCTAAAGCTTTTTCTTTTTTAAATCCTTGAGAACTCTCCAGTCTAGAATTGTATGTGAACGTAACCTTGCTAAAGCATGTGGTGGAGCAATTTGCCTAGGGCTGTAAATGAACTAAGCTTTGTCGAGTATTAGATGTTTAAGCTTGGCTCGACAACAAATGTAAAATGTTCAAACTTAGTCTGGACTCAAACCAAGTCTACAAACTATGTTTGAGTTTGGGATCGTTAGAAAGTTCTAAAGTTTGAACTTGGCTTGGTGTGACTTAATTCATTAGTCAAGCCAAGCTCAATCTCAATATCAAGCTCAAACTCAAGCTCAATTTTAAGCTTTTGAGCTTGAGATCCAATACAACTATACATTATCAAACTTATATTAAGTATATTATCAAGCCTATTTGATTTGGACATGTGGTCCTAACTCTCAATTAATTAAAAGGTTTGTAAGATATGAGTTTATATTTTAAGCTCCTATCAAGCTTTTTACCAATCCCATAAACCAACCTAAACTCGACTTGTTTCTTATCGAACCCTATTGTTCCCGAGTTTGTTAATTAACATTTATTTTTGCTTAGACTCGGCTCATTTATTAAACAAGCCTAAAATTAAGGCTTAAGCTTGACTTTGTTTATAAACAAATAAAAATGAACGAGTTTTTTATCGAGTCAAGACCGAGTTATTTATAAACAACTTGCTTCATTGACGGCCCTAAACCCCAAAGATGAAATCTTATTACTCCACTAGGAGGTGACAGCTTTAGGAACACATGATCAGCCACTTCGAATTCCATTTTTCGTCTCCTATGATCTACACATTACTCTTTTGTCTACTTTGGATATTGTCTGTAGCCGCTTCCTAAATTCTAATCAGTTGAATTTTGTCCACTTTCTGTTTCTGTTGTACAAGCTCAATGCCCAACATTCTCCATTTTGAAATATCATTCCAACGAATAGGTGGCCTGAACTACTTCCTGGCGTACAAAGCTTCATGTGGAGCTATCTAGATACTGGCTTGGTAGGTATTATACTCAAGACTCCACCAAAGGTAGGTGTTCTTCTCATAAGCCTCTAAAGTCAATAACACAAACTCTTAACATGTCTTCTAGTACGTTGATGGTTCTTTTTTACTGTCCATTCGTTTGGGAGTGAAAAGCTGTGCTAAATTCAATTTGTTGCCCATTGCCTTATGCAAGTTCCCCCAATAACTGAGACATAAAACTTAGGGCTGTAATCGGTTCGGTTCGGTCGGTTTTTTTTTATCCGACCAACCGAAACCGAAATTTTCGGTTTTTAAAAATCTCAACCGAAACCGACCGAAATAGTTGAAAAACCGTCGGTTTCAGATTGTTTCGGTTTCGGTTGATTTTTCGGTCGGTTTCGGTTCCTTCTCATTCGTTTTCTAAGAAAGTAAACAAAGAAAGAAAAAAAAAAAACAAACAAACCCAGAATATTCTCATTCATTTTCTAAGAAAGCAAACAATGAAAAAAAAAAAAAAAAACCCAGAATATAAAAAAAGAGAGAAGAAATTGAAAAAACAAAACAACCAAGCACATGGGTTTTTTCAAAACCCTAACTTTATTTGCACAGAAAAATTGAAAAAATAGCATTGATTCAATATTAAACAAACCCAGAATATAAAAAAGAGAGAGGAAACTATGGAGAAATTAAAGAGAGAGAGAGGGTCACCGTGACTCCATGAAAATGAAAAGATTAGCCGGCGCAGGGAGCTCGGCGTGTGGAGGCCGGCGTAGGAAGGCCAGCGGGTGGAGGCTAGTGCAAGAAGGTCAACGTGTGGAGGCGGCATGTGGAGGTGGCATGTGGAGGTGTGGAGCAGTAAGAGAAGAGGAGGGGCTGAGGGTTGAACTCTTTAAGAAAAAATTGAGAGAAAATGTTGAGGAAGGGGGCGGCTGCACTGAAGAAAAGAAAAGAAAAGGGAAGAATAAAAGAGGGAGGGTATTTCCGTATTTTACCTCACGCTCTAGGGTTTTAAAAATTAGGGAGGGTATTTCCGTATTTTACCTCATGGTCTAAAGTTTTAAAAATTAAATAGCAAATAAAACGCCCCCCACGCGAAGGCTTGAACCTGGGATCAGCAAGCATTCCACAAAGTAGCATACCACTAAGCCACTGATCAGCTATGTAATAGAATTACATAAATATATATATATTCGGTCGGTTCGGTTCGGTTTCGGGTGAAAAAATCCAACACCGAAACCGAAACCGAAAATTTCGGTTTTTAAAAACTGAAACCGAAACCAAACCGAACCGAAACCGAACCGAAAATTTGGCAACGGTTCGGTCGGTTTCAGTCGGTTTGTTCGGTTCGTCGGTTTTTTGCACACCCCTAATAAAACTCTAATCCCTATCAGATACAATGGACACGAGAGTCCCTTGAAATCTAACTATTTCATTAACACATAGTCTTGCTAACCCTTTAAGTAAGAAATCCACCTTAATGGCTAGAAAGTGTGCTGACTCCGTTAGTTCATTCACAATCACCCAAATTAATCTTTACCTCTAGGAGTCCTTGGCAACCTTGTCACAATGTCCATATAGTCATGTGTTCTTACTTCCATTCTTGAATGGGAAGAGGGTGTCACAAGCCCGTGGGCCTTTGATGTTTAAATTTCACCTGTTGACATGCCATGCACTATGCAACATATTGAGCAATCTCCCTCTTCATATTGTTCGACCAGGGAAGTCTCTCAAATTTCAGTATATCTTGGTGCGCCCCATGGGTGCACTGGGCATCCTATAAGAACTTCCTTAAGGTGAAAAGCGGGCAGATGGAAAAAATAAAAGAAGAAAAGTGAAGAAAATAGGTAAATTTCAGTTGTTTAGTAACATTGTAAGTTGTAACAAGAGAAAAGGACTTGAAAAATTGGTGGTCCTAGCGTGTTTTTCTCTCTGTCCTCCAAAACTTATAGTATGTTTGGGAATAATTTATTTAGTTCAAAATTAAAAATTTTTTTTTTGAAATACTGTAAATAAAGTTAAAAACTAGTTGAAATAATACAATAAATCCGTAAATAGTACCAAAAATGTAATGAAACTCATGAATAGTAACAAATTTAAGCTAAGAAATAATAAAAATAAGCTAAATAATTTATAATAAAAAAAACTGTATTTTAATCTCCCCGTTATGAAAAAAAAAAAAAAAAAAAAAAAAACTGGTGCTTCTCTCTCTGCTCCAAAAAGTCAAGTTTGCTCTCCTCGATCCTCACTGTCCCATATTAACCACCTTTCTTTAATAAACATATTTTTTCTTTTTTCGTCTTAGACTGTCAGTACCAGGCAGGTAGGAGCTTTTCTTCTTCTTTTTCTTTTTCTTTAAATATATATATATATATATATATATTAACCGTCAGTACCAGAAGAACCTGCAAAAAATAGCCACCAACGGCTAATTTTATGTGTTTTTTTTTTAATTTAAAACTAATAATAATAAAAGGCTGAGATGGTTTTTTATTATTTTAATAATTTGTATAATTAAAAAAGAAAATGTTAGTGAGTAATATATATATATATATATCTGTTATCTATAAAAAAATTTATAATGTTTTATGTAACAAAGTAAAAGACTAAATTTATACAAATATTATTATTATTATTATTTTCTTTCCAATAAAATAAATAAGCTTTTTATCCTTTTACTTTTTTATTATCTCAATCAAACAATACGAGAGAAAATTAAAATATATTATATCCCTCAACTTTTCCAATCCACTACCCAAACAAAGCCTTAAAGTCACTCTTTTAAGATTTGGATCATTTGGCACACAAATCCATTATCAAACCTCAAGAATTCATCACTTGGATTATGAACTTAATGCAGTTCATTTTTAAAGCTCGTTGTTTACTAGTGCTTATGTTGTATGATAAGTAGATCCTTTCACTTATAACGGAAAGTTAGTTAGTTAATAGATTGTTAGTGATAAGTGCAATAGCCTAATAATTAGTTAGAGATGTTTGTTAGGCTTTGACCAATCACATGGCAGCCACATAGTAGGTTCTTGAAACTAAACTTTCTAGCCAATTAGCAGCTTGCTTATGTATCTATAAATAAGCAAGGCTGCCCTCATTGTAACTAGTTGAATTTGAATCCAAAAAATCTACCTATAAAGTATTATTTCAAGAGTGTGTCTCTTGTCCTATAAAAAAAAAAAGTGTCTCTTGAAAAACTAGTTCATTCTTTCTTTTTTTTAAGCAACTTAAGTTTTTCTAAAACATCTTTCCTTTTCACCATTTTTTCCTCCATCAGAACCCGTCTCTACCAAACTCCTAATCTTCTGCAACTACGAATCATTACCTTGTGCAACATTTATTATCTTTCAACCAAAGTAGGCTGAACTCTAAAGCTTTGCCAACCGTGTTCTTGGCTTATGAAAAAACCTACCTCTATCCTTAACTTCCTTAGGTCTTCTAGGATGTGTGTTTGAAGAGTCAACAATGCTACCAAATTTCATGCAGAATTCCTACTCAAGGCATCAAGTCATCAACTACTACGTGGGCTTCCCAAGATGGTAATTAATAGTTAGCTCATAGTTTTTTAAAAACTCCCAAGTCTCCAACCACGTCCTCTTTCTTATGAAAGACGTACTTGAGGCTTGTGGTTAGTGAATATCTCGCATTGCTCTCCATATAACCATAGGTAATGCCTTAAAATAAAAATAATTGTTGCTAACTCCCAAGTTAGGTGTAGGGTAATTTTGTTTATATAAATAAGTTATATAGCTCATTAAATAGATCAAGTGACAAAAAGTACACTTGGCTGATCATTTGAATAAGCATATAGTGAATTGAAAGAATTTTCCTCCAAATCAGTTTTGGAGATAAAACTCTATTTGTAAATTTAAGCTAAATTAAGGGGGTTTGCAAGCCAAGTTGGACCAAATTTTACATAATTCAAACTGGATATCAAAACTGGTTTTCTCCTTTCATTTTTGAAGGGAAAACGAATTACTAGTGAATGGTCCTACTAACTGCTAAGGCATTTCGGATGATATACCTGCATCTAAATTTAAGTAAGAATATTTGGTCCCTAGCACCTTCTTCAAGTCTATCATCTGACATTAAGCATGCATCAAGTTTCAGCAATCTGCTTGCATGGGCAAGTGATAATACCTTCTACAAAAGGGACAACTACTACGTACAAGTATTAAATCATGGTCACGGGCTCACGGCAATCCAAATTAGTGGTTTAAATGGCTTCATATGATGGTTTGGAATGTATTACAAATTTAATTAGTATATCTAGTGCCAAATAACATGATACCATGTAATTTATTAGAGACGAAATAAAATCTTAAATGTAAAATCGAGAGTGAAATGGAGAGGATCTATTCTGCTCGTAAAACCCAAAGAAATCTAAGTACGCTTGATGAGCCCAAAAGTTTCAACACAGTCCCAACATTTGCTGTGGGCCCCCTGGAAACTCAAAACTCTTGCAAGTGTTCGGAGAAATTGGGAAAGTACAATGGTGTAGCCTTGCAGGGAAGTATTATGGGTTGTGATATGAATTATAATTTAATGAGATGTGAGTTGTTTAGAACAAATTGATAGCGGTTAGGCACCCCTACAAAGAACACAAAGTTCTCATGAAAAGCGCTCAAATAACTATTTCATTCACATACAAAAAATTGATTTACAAAGTTCTTACATTCTGGTACATTTACTAGTTGTTTGGTTTGGCAGCGTTCTAAATAATTTAAAAATGTCTAAATCCTACTAAGCAATGCTTAAACAATCATCGATCTAACTAACTAACTAATTAGTTACAAGAGGCTCAGGGTGGCTGCTGACGGAGCTACTGTTGCTACTGGTTTGTGTCAAGGCTAGCTGCAAATGTAAACAACCTCTTAAAATGCCCTGCATCATACAAAGACCCGAAAGAGAACCAATCTACAATGTTTTTTTTTTTTTTTTTTTAAAAAAAATTGGTTCATTTAGCAGAATTGCATTGCAGAAAATCCAACAAACTGCAAATAAAAGACATACCAACATTTATCACAGAAGTAATTACTTATTATAAAATCTTTAATTAGTGTTTATACATATCCAAATAAAATATCAACTCAGACATTAGACGAAAGTACTTTTCCTAAACATGAATCCGCTATAACAAATAAGAGACGTCATAGATGAAAGACCATGGCTGCATAGCTGAAGGTCCTCCTCAGAAGCAAGCATCCAAAAGGCAGCAACAACAGAGTGCTGCTAAACTGCAAAAAGCACCAAACCATGTTAATTTTTCCCGAATCACCATATTTCTTAGCTTCATATTTTTAAATACAAATATCACCTAATTAAATAGTCCTTACTAATTGATCCATGGTATCAGAAACAAATACTTGTTTGCATTTTTGAGTACAATGTATGCAGCCTAGCGTTTACGAAAACTCAAATACAAAAGATGCCATCTTCACTAGTGCAAAATTGCTATCATAAATGACGGTTGAAAAATAATTATTCTCTGCTTTCAAATATTCCACGCTGGAAGGCACAAAGAATAGAATCTCCCTCAACTAAGGCAAAGTTAAATGGTACGTCACCATTCATATGGAAATTTCAAAACGAAAAACCAAAATCAATATGGCAATAGCAATGGTAGATGTGGAACTATAATGCACCGAATAAAATAACCTTTAAATTGAGGAAGCACAACACATTAGGAAATCATCAGACCCTAGAACCGCATTTAGGCCAATGCACATTTTAACCACTGACTCAGGTATTTATTTCAAAATTGTGTCCTTTAAATTGAGGGGGCACACATTAGGAAATCATCGGACCTAGAGCCGCACTTAGGCCAATGCACATTTCAAAGACATATGGAGAGGATTGTTTTACACTATATATATAGCTTACTCCGCTAAATTGCAATTGAATTTAATACTAGCCTAAGTTTACTTGATGCATTTTGTCTGTGAAAGCAAGAATCTGTTATACATGTTACAGCAGAGCACCATTGAACACTAGGAAAGCGAAGAAGTGTACAGATTTTTTTTGTTTAAACGTCCCCCCGGCTGACGAAGAACCTCTATGCTTGTTAGATCTGCCTGAAGTTTAATTTTCTCATACTGTTAACACTTGACACTTCTTGCTGTTTTTAAGGGTCACGTGTTTATATGGTGTTGGCTGCAGTGCACTGGAGCTAACCCGTGCCCAGTTTTTAACATTATCTCCTATATTTAACCCCCCCAAAAAAACTAATATGCTGAACAATTAAAAGATCAAAGGAGACCAGAAATTTTCAAACTTCACGTTCTAAAAATGTAGACGAATATTTTTATTATAAAATAAATTAGCAACATAACATAAGCCGTGTGAAACAGTGCAACCCTCTTCAGAACCAAACCCAAACAATTAAAATTAACTAGTAAAAATAAAATAAAATTGTATGGAACAAAAGGTAAAAATTCCCAATTGCTTGAAAAAAGACGAAAAGCAAAACACATACCACAATGTCCCAGCAAAACTAATTATCCAATCATGCTTAGAACCACGTGTGTGTGTGTGTTTGAGAGAGAGAGAGAGACATACCATCCTTCAAGACAACCCCCATTGTCTTGCCTAGGAGGCTGTGAGTACTGATTATACCCTTGTTGTGGCGGGTACCCAGGTGGAGGATAGCCTTGCACAGGGTATCCTGCTGGAGGATAAGAATCCTTTGGATAACCTACATGAATTCAACAACAAAAACCCATCAATGCTTTTAGACTATATATATATATATATATATATATATATATATAGTTAACCACAAAAAAGACTATATATATATATATATATAGTTAACCACAAAAACTAGTACTTGTTTTAAGTTCAAAAGAACCCCATATGAGATTCTGAGAACACGTTTTACCTTGAGGAGGAGGAACACCAATTGGAGGCTGTTGCTGGGGGTAGTAATTACTCATCTTTTCTTCACAACAAAACAAGTCTCTCCTTCTGCTTAACTAAAATATTTGAGAACGACTGGAATAAGTTTTGAGGCTTAAGGTTGTTTTTATAGAAGAAAACTATAAAGGCAACGAAGTATGAGACTGAAATCTGAAACGAAGTTTCCTTTCGATGCCCAAACTGAGTCAAGAGAGAACGGCGAGGGACACGGTTCTACTCTGCCTTAGCAATAAGGTAAAGAATAAAATTTGATCGCATCGCACTCGTAAAGCTAATAGGAAAGCCAAAGTAGGAGAAGTGTAGAACGTGTAGAAGTTTCAAGTTTTAACTTTTCCTCTTTTTTCCTAAAAAAATTAAAAATATCTTTTTATTTTTAAGAAGAAGGGAGAAGAAGAAGAAAATATCTTTTTATTTTTAAATTTTAATTTAAAAAGTAGCTTCAACTTTTTATAAGCTCCATTTTGTTAAAAATAATTATTTCTCAGATTCTTTATATGGACTATCCTCTGAGCGTAAGCATACGCGTGCTCGGAGGTTCTTTTATTTTTTAAGTAAGGATTAATTTAGAGTATTTATTATAATTTAAGATTATTACATTTTTTAATCACAAAAAAATTTAGGGGTGTGATAAAAAATTATTTCTCCACACATACTTATCACACCTCTAGATTTTTTTTTAATTTGAGAATGTAGTAATCCTAAATTATAATAAATGTTCTAAATTAAATTTTACCCAAAAAATAAAGAACCTCTGAGCACGCGCGCGTGCTCAGAGGCTAGTCAATACTTATATTGTATTTTATAAGGTGCGTAACATTTTCTATAGAGTAGTAAATTAAAAAGATTTTTCTTTCTTTCTTTTTTTGTGTTTTTTCCTATTTGGCGTTGTAGATGTTGTTCTTTTTTTCAAATTTTATGTATGATAGTTGTCATTTTTTGTCTAATCCTAAAATGTAATTTTTTTAATCCTAAAATTTATCCATTTACTACACATCCATAACATAAGTAAATAAAATCTTAAATTAAAAATTTTATGGCAAGAGATACATGTTAATTGTATAAAACCACAATTGTATTTTGAGATTTTTTTTAATAAAGTATTAAATGGTGCTTTAACCTTAACAAAAGGCTACTACAATTGGGAATTAATGATTAGAAGTATCTAGGAAAAAAAAAATTGTATAAAAACTTCATGATTGTTTGTTGAGAAGAAAAAAAAAATACTATAAAGTATTATTAAAGGTGGTTTAACAAAAACCCAATAGGAATAATAATGAACTTTTATTTTAATCCGTCAATGTTGTTCTTCTAAATTTTTAATTGAACCAAAGTACACTAAATGTAGTTTAAGTTTATAGCCGTAGGAACAGCATCCAAAATCATGTTTAAGTTCAAATTCACGTTTTCCTCTTTTTTTTTTCTTTTAAATCTCTTCCATATTTTGCACCCAAAAAAAAAAAAAGACTTCTACTATAAAACCACTACTATAACTTCTCCATCCATATCTTTATATTTAGGCACTAACATATCTTATTTTGAAAGAAAATAAAAGACTATTTTAGGGAATTTAAAAGATTAAGGTGGAAAATTGGTGTGACCCTATCTTTATTTAAAAGTTTATCAAAAAAAAAGAAAGAAAAACTACACGTTTAAAAAAAATCCCATGTTCTATCCATGAACTATTTAAAAAAATCACACTTTCTATCCCACATTTAAAAACTACCCGGCCACCCTTTTTTTTAAACCCAAATTCACGTTTTCCTCTTCTTCTTTTTTTCTTTTAAATCTCTTCCATATTTTGGAAAAAAAAAAAGAAAAAAAAAAGACTCCTACTATAAAACTACTACTATAACTTCTCCATACATATCCTTATATTTAGGCACTAACATATCTGATTTTTTTTTTTTTTTTTTTTTGGCTAACATATCTGATTTTGAAAGAAAATAAAAGGCTAAATTTTAGGGAAATTTAAAAGATAAAAAATTTAAATTGAATTTGACATAGAATTATACAAATGATAAATATAGTTTCTATTACAAAAGAAATTTTTTTACAACAATTTCTTAGATAACAACCACTTTATGTGAGGTTTAATACATATAATAATTCTTGTAAAGTCTCTCACCCAAACTTATCTAATATTCCATTCCAATTACTCCTCAATGCAATCCCAAAAATTTATGCGTACATGAACCTGAGAGAGATAAAAGAATTAGGGTTAAACCAAGTATTTAAAAAAAAAAAACTTTAATCAACAAACCAAAGTTAGCATGCGTGTTATTAAAGATAATAGCATAAGTTTGTTAGAGTTTGTGTTTGATTTAAATTTTGATGAGATCATTTTTCCTGAAAATCCTATTAAAATTGTTTAGAATAGGATTTTGAAAATCTTGAAAATCTAACCGTTAAATTACATGTTCTTTACGCTCGTAATGCACATGTCAATTTTTGTGTCAATCGGATATCATTTACTATATAATCTATAATCTTATATTTTATGCATAATTTTAAATTACAAAAACTTGCAATTTAAAAATTTATTAATGACATAGCTATTGATCTTTAATTTTCTTGAAATTTTGCAAACATGGAGGATATAAGAAGAAAATGCAATCCAATGGTGGATTTGTCAAAATCCACCTCCAATAAAAAGATATTGAGTGAGTTTGTAGCCTAAGGTTACAACCAATTTTGTAGCTAAACTTTGTTCTAAAGATAAAGATTTTTTAGAATTTAACTTTATCATGAACTCTTTAAAATCTTATCACCACATCATCAACTATTTAAATAAATAACTAATGGAGATCTAAAAAAAAAAAGGGAGTTAAAGTGTCAAAATTACATTTTTTAAAAAAAGAAAAAAAAAAAGGGAGTTAACGTTTCAAAATTACATTAAAAAAAAGAAAAAGAAAAAAAAATGGATTTAATGTGATACATATATATATTAAAAAAAAAAAAAGTAGAACTCAAGGTTGCTAAAAACCTAAATAAAAAAATTAAAAAAATTTAATCAACAAACCAAAGTTAGCGTGGGTGTTATTAAAGATAATAGCATAAGTTTGTTAGAGTTTGTGTTTGATTTAAATTTTGATGAGATCATTTTTCCTGAAAATCCTATTAAAATTGTTCAGAATAAAGATAAAGATTTTTTAGAATTTAACTCTATCATGGACTCTTTAAAATCTTATCACCACATCATCAACTATTTAAATAAATAACCAATGGAGATCTATAAAAAAAAAAAAAAGGGAGTTAAAGTGTCAAAATTACATTTTTTTTTTTTTTAAAAAGGGAGTTATCATTTCAAAATTACATTTTAAAAAAAAAAGAAAAAAAAAAGGAGTTAATGTGATACATATAAAATAAAATAAAATAAAAAAGTAGAATTCAAGGTTGCTACATACCTAAATAAAAAAATTTAATGCCAAAAACATATACAATGATGGTAAAAAAATCTTCCTTAAAAAGGAAAAAAAAATACAAAGAAGGGAAAAAAAAAAGTGAGGAAGGAGAAGGAAATAGAAATTGATCATTTATACTTTGATCATTAATCGGGGATTATTGTGGTAACTATTTTTATTTCAATTCCAAATTTTTAAATAAAATGTAAACAAAGGCTACTAAAGGAGGTAAGGAAAGCCATACTGTTTAACTGTTCACGAATGATTTTGAATGCTACTTGTCTTTGGATCACAATACCTACAACATGAAATGGCAATTCATTAAGAAGTATAGTGGTAGTGGTAGAGTATATGAAGGAACCTTTCATTTCAAAATTACATTTAAAAAAAAAAAAAGAGTTAACGTGATACACATTAAAAAAAAAAAAAAAAAAAAAAGAGTGGAACTCAAAGAAAGTCAATCATAAATAAAAGAAAAGAAAACAAAGAGGAACTTGCAAAAGATAGAATCTGAAAATTTGTTGGAGCCTCTGACAGTAAATGTCTTTAATCTAAAGAAAAAGAAAGGAGGATGTAGAGCTAAACTAAATGTCTTCAATCTGAAAAAGAATGAGAGATAGAAATTGAGATAGAAACTGTAAAGCGTACGTGAGTTTGTAGATCTTAAAGTGTAAGAGTTTTAATTTACATATTTATCCCCGTTAGTTGAAAACTTATAAGTGGAGATGATGAGGGTATTTTAAGCATAAAAAATGAGGAATCCAAATAGTGGAAGCCCCTTAAATAGTAGTATAGATAAATGATAATATAGCGTGAGTGCTACCAACGTGTTTATCTTACCTTATCATTTAAGTTTATTTCAATAGATAGTTTATTTTTAATATAAAATTTTAAAATTTCTTACAATATTTTTTTAACCCTATCACTTAACACCATTTGAAAAAATATATATAATAAAAGTTGAATTAAAAGTCATGATTGCGTCAAGTGACTACTCTCATTAATTAGGAAATTAATTATATATTTTTTGTTAGAATATATTTCCTTAATTAAGGGATAATATCTAACAACTATGGTAAAAACTTATCATTTAAATTTCAACAATTTAAATTCTATTCAATCTAAAATTTTATTATAAAAAAATTTTCTAAACTATCCCACACAAATACTCAAGTTTTTTTTTTTTTTTTTTTTTTTAAATCATGTTCTAACTAAGAGATAAGATTTAGCAATAATTTAAAACAAATTTAAATTATATTCAAACTAAAAATCTATTATCAAAATTTTCTAAGCTTAAATCCCACACAACTCATGTTTTTTTTTTTCCCCTCAAGTTGCATGATTTAACAATACTTTAAAACAAATTTAAATTCTATTCAAACTAAAAGTCTATTATAAAAAATTTCTAAACTTAAATCCCAAACCACCCACATTTTTATTTTTGTTTTTGTTTTTGTTTTTTTCCTCAAGTTGCATCTCATTAAATTATTATTTTATTAGGTTATTAAATTTCAAAGTTATTGACTAGGGGATTAGATTTAACAATAATTTAATTTAGATAAAACTTTATCATCTAAGTTTTAGAAATTTAAATTCTACTCCAACTAAAAATCTGTTATCAAAATTTTTAGAACTTAATATATATTCAACCATGGCTTTTTGATACAATCCCTCTTAACCAATAAGTCACCCATATAATTAAATCCCACACAATACACCTCACGTTGTTGTATTTATTTTATTTTTTTTCAAAATTCAAGTTATGCTTATGTTTTAATCTAATAAATTCATCTTAATTATTGTTCTTTACTTCTGAATTTGCATGTAAAATATTATGCCAAAGGAAGTTTATAGAAGTTTACTCTAAAGAAGCAAAACAATGAACATCCATTTAAGTTCTTGGTTCTCTTATATAAGTTTTTTTTTTTTTTTTTTTTTTTTTTTTTTTTATATTCTAAAATTTTTGAACTCTTTTGTGTATGTTTTGATTTTTTCTTTTGGTTATTGTATTTAATTTGTGCGTGTATTGATTTTTTTCACTAGAAAAAAATTGGTATTGAGGAACTATTTTGTTTATTATAGTTTGTGCTAGCTAAGGTATAGATTAAAAATAACCCAAATAGGAATTATCAAACTCATTCTACATCTCATATTAAGCAATTAACACAAAACACAAAATAAATAAATAAATAAATAAATATAAAAATAGATAAACACTGGTAAAGTCTAAACTCTAAACAATCAAAACTTAAAATAATTTTTTATTAAAATTATTTACTTATTATATAATTTATTATTACTATTTATTTAATAATTTAGTTTTAATTATTTAAAAAATTTTGAGCTTATGAATCTTCATTAAGCCGTGCATCACTGCATCACATGGGAATAATACTAATTCTCAATATTATCTGCTTCTTTTTCCATCTCTGGTTTGTATTTATTTACCATTGGCTATATAAAGTATAAACAATTGCTCTATATAATTGTCACATTCATTGCGATGACATGTGCAGTCAAAACACAATATTGCAAGAAAGTAGAGAATTTGGATGAGCAAAGAACTTTCAAATGATATTAAATATATTTTGATGCCAATCACAAGTTAAAATAATATAATATAAAATAAGTAAATATTATACCAAGACTCACCAAAACTAAAAATGAAGATATTGTAAAATTATTATAACATTTTGTTGTATCCTTATACTTTCTCAATTTTATATCTTAAATGAGAGTCAACCTTGACATTTTATAATATTATTTCTTAATTCATTTTTCTCTCAACCAAACAAAAGGAGTTACATACATTTTTTATCATCCAACTTTGCTATCCCTTCTATCAAATACATATAAAAGAAAACAACAATTTTTTTTTCTTCCTTTTAGTTTTCTATTTTCTATTTTATATAGGGTAAGACTATCTACTATAACTTCTATCAAACTCTGCAAAAGTGTGGGAGATTTATGCACTAATTACAGAGGCAAGGGAAACAGAAAATGAATTGTTATTACAGGGTAAGAGAAACAGAATACAACCACCATTTTAGAGTGAAAAGTGAAAACAACCGCATAAATGTTGTCGTCTTTGAAACAGCCAGAACCCACCCGTTTGGCCTTTATTTAAATGTCAAAAAGTGCAGCGGAATGGTTTACACTTTACACCCAGAGTCTGAACTGCCAAACGTATCTTCAACTCTTTTTCTTTTCTTTTTTTGAACTGGAGTCCACCTAGATAAGCCCTGTCATCCGCTATTATGATGTTCCAGAATTTTTTTATTTTATTTTTGGCAATGAAAGTTAACTTGCAGTGAAACAGAAACATCCTTAGCTAGGTTACACCCTTCTTTTATTTGTTAGCCAAAAATTAATGAAAGTTAACTCCCTTATTTACCCAAAAAAGAATATTGAGTGGTGTGAAGAAAATGCTGTTTCTGATCTGAACCTTTGACTGCAAGTGTGAAAGAAAAAAAGAGTCATAGGTACAAATATTTTCATTGAGCTCTTTAATTATCCCATGAACAAGGAGATCAATCTTGGTACCCAGGGTTTGTTGTACGGGAGGCAAAATCACCGTGAAATTAGCACGCACAACAACCTATGCACATAAATTACACAATCTCTCTCTCTCTCTCTCTCCCTCCTAAAATTAAAAAAAAAAAAAAAAAAAAGAAGAAGATAAAATCTAATTTCTTAAATAATCTCATCTTCATAGCAGGCACAGCACCACCTTGATAAGATTTGGCACAGCACCAACAAGCCTCGCACTATTGTAGTATAACTGTTAATACAGCATAGGCCACTGAGATTTCCTTGCATTGCAGTCACAGTAGGATGCAAGGAACACTTCCCAGAGAGCATTAGGCTAGGCACACAAAATGCTTCATGACATAGCCAACAAAATCCAAAGCCACAATAAGCAGTGGACACATCAACGATATTACTGTTGAAACAGTCTATTAATCAATCCCCACCTGTTCAATCCCTGGAGAGAGAGGGGGTAAACTGAATGAAAACAACAGCCCAATTGAGTATATACCATGATGTTTAATTGATCCTACCAAACAAGTAAACCAGAATGTGTCCACTACTTTGAGCTATAATGATGGCTGCTTAAAACCAGAAGAGCCACTTACGACGATTATCAGCTCTAGATGTGTTGGGGTCTACAGTGATTCTTTCTGCATTACCAATAAGCCATTTGCTGAAATCAGGCGAAGAAACAAGTTCTTCCATAGCTTTCTCTGTGGAGTGTCTGGTGAAGTTTTTCCACTCAGCCTTCGAGAAAATTTTCTTTTCAGGTGTAGTATGGAATGTGGAAGGGTATAACTCTGAATCTGACTGCTGACAAGGTGATGTCCTGGAAAACCCTGAATATTGAATGTGTAAAGAGCATTTCCAGTGTGTAACAGGCATTGATCCTAATATATTTCTTTTTATTAGTTAGATTAAGAATACAAGAATCAGGCAAACCTCGTTCAGCAGATTTGCATGAAGCCAGAGTGAAATTTTTGGTTCGAGGCGCAAGGAGAATGGGGTCTTCATCACTCTGAACCCTGTATGTATATTTGTCATGTGAATCTTCAAAAGCTGATAAATCAGGAACCCGAGATCTTCTGCGGTTCTTTTTTGGAAATTTCACTGTATTCCTGTACAAGTAGTTCACAAATATAATGCATTTGAAACCACAGGACACATGACAAGTGAAAAGGAATATGCATGATGATATTGCACATAGTTTAAGATGAATTATTAGAGCTAAAAAGGTTCAAAAGATCATGCAAATATGTTGTGTAATTTTTCCAGGCCAATCAATAAATCATCTTCAGATTACTGGAAACTAAGAAAGTATTCCCCCCCCCCCCCTCCCTCTCTCTCCTCCCAATAAAAAATAAAAAAAAAACCACAGAACATTTCCCACATTATCAAATTTTGGAGACACCTATTAAACATATCAGTGCTGAAGACCTTAGTGGATGAAAAGGAAGCAGCTCTTGAATTCCTGATGATGGAAGGTAATCGTTAAGCTCCGGAATAGTAAAATCATACTTGTACAGGCGACGAATGAATCTAAAAATTCTCCACAAAGATGAAGAGATCATTATTCCAGATATCAAAGCTTCTGCTGCCAGTAGAGGATCCGCAGAACTCTGAAAGCAGAACATACTTGTCAAGGTGGTTAACTTTTGTTCGAGAATGAAACACTCATATGCAATAAACTAGATCATGGTTTGCTATATACACATATGTGGGGAATAAGAATTTGATACTTCTGAGATCAATGAAAAGAAACCTGAAGAATCATAACAGCAGCCAAAATACGGATGGACCATGCAACAAAGTTTGAGGTGCTTATATCAATTGATCCATCTTCTGTCAGGACAAGTTTGCGGACTGCCCAGAAGCCCATCCATGCTCCGGTCAGAACAAGAAAAGCCAGCAGAAATATTGCCAACTGCAATTCACAATTTTGAGAAACATCTCAATTTCTTAATTTGCTAAGCATTACCATCAGTTAATACCTATAGTACTTACACATTCATTATAACTACATAAATCTAAAGCACAGGGCTTTTCTAATTGGAAAAAATTTAGTTGCAAATTTGGTTGTAGACAATGACTACAAGTCCAATTAATATCTTTTTATTGGATGTGAATTTGACAAAACCACCATTAGATTACATTTTCTTCTTATATCCTTCATACTTGCAAAATTTATAGAAGATCAAAGATCAATAGCTATGCCATAAACCAAATGTTTAAAATTTCGAGTTTTTGTAGTCTAAAATTATGCATAAAAAAATGGTTTATGAATCAAATAGTAAATAACAGTCAATTAAACACGAAATTTAACATGCGCATTAAGAACATAACTAACATACAATCCAATGGTTAGATTTTCAAAATATGTTGTCATATTAATTTTTTAAGTGGAAGCTGTAGCTATTGGCTACAAAGCCAAATTTTTTCCTTTCTAATCTGAATGAAGCATTCAATATAGCAGCCACTGCCTGCTTTAACACAAAATCCAAGTGCACTACAGAAATGAAACTTCTAATACACGAGAAATCCTGGATACAATAACAGAAACAAAGATACCAAATGATCAACATAAAGAATGGAGGTGTAATTCTATGGTTCTGACTGAATTAAGAATTTGAGTTTCAATTCAGGCAACCAATATTACATACACATCCAAAGAAAACTTTTCTTTTTAATTATGTAAAGGTTAATAGATTGGAAGGATGGCAATCAAAAGCTAAGAAAAGAGAAGAATGCATTTTATTATACAACTGTACACTGCAAAATCTTGTAGACATTAGCGAATTTCCATGAAACAACTTCAAGGAGACACTCCAGTTTGAACAGGGAAATAGATAATTTTACCCTTTTCCTAGGGGGAGCAAGAGTGGTAAAGTGCTAGCAGTAATCAGCATATTCCGACTAGAATTATCTAAATCACTTACAATGATGCTAACAAAAATAAAACCTAATATAGGTTTTGCCAAGCTTTCAACTGCAACTGGATAATGTAGATGACTAGTATGATTGTATCTGTGCTTTAACCTGGGCTATTTTCTGTTTTGATATATAAGATTTATTGCATTCCCACCTGCCTCTTTACCACAGAAGCCAAGGCCACAGAAGCCAACCCAGAACTTTATGCATCGACACATAAGGCAAACATTAGGGACCAAAATGGTAATTAAACCTTTTTTTTTTTTTTAATAATAGATTTACAAGGCAGTTATCAGAATAATTTAATATAACTTACATACAGGATTATACATGTCTTCACTGATTCCTATCTCTGTAAGTATCGTACGCAACAATCCAGGTAAGTAACGGAGAAGAAAAGATCCCAAACCAACCTGAGAAAAAAAAAAAAAATCATTGTATTCACATAATCTCTTTGATACAATTGAGGAGGCAAAAAGTGAGTTGATTCAAGGTTGATACCCACAACAGATGAATACATAAAAATTGCAAGAGAGTTCCTTCGGCCAGTTGGGAGAAGCTTCATCCCCTATCAATAACAAGAACAATACTAAGATATTACAATATGAGAGACAGATGCCAAAGCAACTAAAATAATTTCTCCAGGCTGAAGTTAGAGACACAAAAATCATTCAAAGCCTCAACCCCACCAACAAGCTGACATAAATTACAACAACAAAACTGATAAATCCAATTTGAGCTGAAAAGAAATGCATAAGATAAAATCAGTAATACACATTAAACAAACTTTAAAGAGATGTCAAATTTTAAACTGAATGCAAAGCATATATGAGTTTCAAACTTCAAACTGAATGTGGGATCCAGTAAATTCTTTTGGACAGTTAGGAAACCTTACCCAAGTAACAATACGGAAGCAAAACTAGGACAACCAATTTTAACCAAAGGAAAGAAGAAGAATAAAAAGGAGAAGTAGGAGGAAAGACATCAGATTGGATATTAAAATAATGAATTATTGGTACTTGAAAACACTGCTACTAAAATTACAAATTTGAACCAAAAAAAAAGATTTTGCAAATGAATATCAAATAGACACCACCACAAACAAAATCATCAGTGAAACACTAGAGAAGAAGACTAATAAGGGCCAAAACATCATCTTCACACTCGCACCTCCAGATTTTGAGCACAAATAAAATAACAACAACGAAAACAAGGAAGTCTTAGTTACCACTAACCATTTTATCTAAAGTTAGGTAAAACTGATTTTTTTTTTTTTTTTTTTTTTGTTGATAATTTGATAATTAAGGGAGGGGGGTTTTGAACCTTAAATGTCTCTTTTAGAAACTCCAGGATTTGCCAACTAGTTGAGTAACAAGGTTCTTGGAAAATATAACTGATTAGTTAACATGGACTAAATACTTAATTGGCAAGTCCAATAAATCTTAACAGAAAATTCAAATTACAGCTTAAAATTGTAAATGATATCCATAATATTAATAGTAATGGAAAACTATATTACCTGAAAAAGGATAATCAATATTACAAGGATGACCCCGATTGACATTGCACCTCCATAATAAAATACAAATGACTTGCTCAGAGGGGATGCCAGGCTCATCAAAACTATTCCCAGGATTAAACATATTATGCGATACAAAAAAAATTCTGCAGAAAAAAACAACAAAGTAATAGAACAAGTTACTAGTTTCATAGATATGGTAGGTTAAAAAGGTATCCACAGATTAAACAAAAAACAATTACCTTCTTCAATGGACACCTCAAAGGGTTCTAAGGAAGAAACAGCAGTCCGTATATCTAAGATCCTGTGATCAAAAGGTGACATGGACCTAACCCAAGATCCCTTAACAACTTTCTCCCACTGACCTTGAGGGCACATCCCGATGCCAAGAGAGACATTCCTGCAAAGTAAACATTCCACTCTTATTTACTAAAAATATGCTTTTATATTGGTAACATATGCTTCAACCATTATTTGACTCAACTAGTAATATTTCTAACCACTTAAAAATGAATATTAAAAAAAAATTACTAAATTGTTAGCTGAGAATTGAGACAGACGGGTACCTCATTAACAAAGTCAATTCTGCATTATAATCTTAAAATTAAGATATCAATTAAAATTATTGAGTTAATGTAACCAAATTCAAAATCTCTGTTATTTGAGATTGTTACTACAGCTATACAGCCAAGATCGCTCTTTCACATGCGTACTTCCCACATATTTAAATAATGGATTAGACCAAGTAGTAGAATTCTTTATCTTGAACAAATATAAAATTGCTACATATCTGCCAACTTCTCCAAAGCAACAGCAACACTAAAAGGAATTATAACCTCAAGAATACAGAATTATACTACAGAAACCTATTTTTCCCATCCAGTCAAATCAGTCTTTAGGTATGCAAAGTCAGGTGTGAAAACTGCACGATATGATGACTCACCTATGGAAACAAACCTCAGTTTTCGACGTACGAATGCTTGGATCTCTTTGCGATACATTCACCTTCACTACATGGGCAATTTTTCCGAGATTTTTAAGCCTTGGCAATCCCCGTATATGAACTCTTTCACAAACCACTGAAGTACCAGGCTTTGAACCGGTAGAAGTATTTACTCGCAAGCCATGAGATAGCTGCAGCCTAGTAGATTCACCAACAACTGCAAAAAAAAAAAAAAAAAAAAAAAAAAAAAAAAAAAAAAAAAAAAATCATTACCCATCTACCCATTCAAAAGCCACACCAATTTCTACCTCCAAATGTACCTAACAGAACTCTCACTCCCCTAAAACTCAATTTCTCGAGCCTACCTTTCGAAAACCAAACAGAGGGCATAACATCCAAACTTGGTATTTTAAGAATCAAATTTGCATCACAAAAAAACTGAAATGGAACACTTAATTCTATCAAATTAACTGATTCAAATGCCATTGCATAATGAAAAAGATAATAAATAATTTTCCTTACCACAAACATTGTAACATTTTACAACAATAAGCAAAAATATCAAACATAATTTTACCAAAATATCTGTTACTAATCAACTGGCTGTAAAATGGTATTTTGTCATTGTTTGCCCTAGAAAGATAAGAATGCCATTTTTTTCCCTCAGTTTTCTTCGACACCAAACAGAACTATATGAGGAGGAAAAAGAAAAAGAAAATCCAATTCTACTACTTAATGCTTTCAATTACTAAATACAAATTTCAATATAATAAATAAAATAAAATAAAATAAAACCCTAGATTGCGAAATAGAACGTGTAATGGAAGAAATGGTACCCAAAGAAGGTTCAGCGGCGGAGGCAATGGAAGCCCAGGCAGAAATTGCGAGGAAGATAAGGCAGGCAAAGCGGGCGGAGATCCGAACCGGTTTTGCAGAACCCATCATTTTCTGGGTTTTCGAGTGGGAAAGGTGGTGGTGTTTGAAAATACGGTGAAGTGGGGAGGGTAGTTCTGCTATTTTGCAATGCGCGCTACAGCTTTAATTGGGCCTAACTGACTTTAATCCAGCCCGTCTAGGCTGGATGGCCATGGCCCATGGGCTTTTTCTTCTCAAACCCCAGTTTTCAATTCCAAGTCCTCAACTTTGTTTCCGATTATTGTTTACAAAATTAAAAGTTTGGTAAAAATGCAAAATTGACTCTCAAATTTTTTTTAGATTTCATTTCAGTCTTTCAGTTTTGCTTTCATTCATTTCAGTCTTCTAACTTTCAAATTTATTCAATTAAGGTTTTTTCATCAACTTTTGTTATATGTTACGGTTAATTTTTCAATTTTTTAAATTTTTCTTCAAATTTTTTTAATTAAAAAAATTCAATTAATAATTGAAAAATATATTCCAAAATTTTTTTTTCAAAAAATTATAACAAAAGTTGACAGAAAGGCCTTAATTAAATCAATCTGAAACTTAGAGGATTGAAATGAAAGAAAGCAAAGTTAAAGGACTGAAATGAAATCTAAAGAAAGTTAGAAGGTCGATTTTGTATTTTAGCCTAAATTTTTTTCCAAAAGAGATTAAATTCTATAAAGATGTGGTCTAAAACTCAAGTTTTACCTTTTCAATCCCAACATGACACATTATCATATTACATATTAAATAATAGATAATGGGATAGCAAAAATGACATCTCTGGTTCGTCCATAGTGGTCGTCCATGAGCATCGTATATCCAAATGTTCAATTAGGCCGTCTGAGCAAAAGAGTCATCCATGGGCAAAGCAGATAGACGATCACATAACACCATCTCTGGAAAAGAGTTGTCCATGTGCAAAGCGCATGGACGACCACACAACATCAATCTGTTATCAAAGAGTCGTCCATGGGCAAAGCGCACAGACGACCCATAACACTTGGAAAATCTCAAATGTTAATTACTTCACATGTATGGAGAATTCGAACCACAACGCCTTGGAGCAGTTAACCAACCCATGATTATCGCCACCAATTTCTCCTAAGTGTTTAACTTCCACTAGCGGTTACAACTTATATAGCCGTTAAAGAAGTTATATCCGGAATCGCTAGTCTCCACAAATCTTGGGGAAGTTACTAAACAAGTAACCGTTCCAAGGTTCTCTATATAAGGACCGGTCCGAATCGAACAAAGGTATGAGATTCTGAGATTTTTACTTCCAAAAAGTTGGAATTCCATTCTTATGAAGGAACTAACTTAGCCATCGGAGGGTATTCGGCCGGTCCACCCCAGTCACCCTTGATAGTGTTTTCATCTTAGTAGGCCTTTGCTGTCGGCCATTAGCCCACCGAAGCCGGAGCGTTCAACCTACTGATTCCGTACAAGATCAGTTGGCGCCGTCTGTGGGAAATTGAGAGATTGTTCTACGATTTGTCTTTCTGGGACAAAAAGTTGAATGGTTTGAACTAGGTCGATGGCTACCAGCCCAGGCCATCAGGGAAGCAGAGACGCTTCAAGCAACCCCCATCACGATCGTCAATCTGCACCAGTCATGTAGGCTTCCTCTGTCCAACATGTGTAATCTATGGTGGCTGCAATGGCGGAGTTAACCCATCAAAACCAAGAACTAAGAAAGGAGATTAATCTAAGAAGGCAGACACATGAAGAACACGAAGGATGAGGGCAAACTCAAAGGCAAGAAGATAGAGAGGATGCAGAAAATGGAAGTCAGTCCAGAGCCACCACTTCACGAAAGGTGCCACACTTGGAAAAGGAGATGGGCCAGATGAAGAAAGTCATGGAAGAAATGAAGGAAAACCTGAGAAGGGCAAATCATGTAGAAGATTTGGTCCACATAACCAATTCCCCCTTTACGGCTTCCATCAACGGTTACCCTCTACCACCAAAGTTCAAGTTACCTTCCCTAGATTCGTATGATAGGGCGCGAGACCCTTTTGATCATATAGTCACCTTCAAGACCATTATGCATTTTCAAGGGGTTCCTGATGAAATAATGTGTAGAGCCTTCCCTACCACCCTCAAGGGGCCAGCGCGAGTGTGGTTCAGTAAGATACCTCCAAACACAGTTAGTTCTTTTGAAGAGTTGAGCAAGTTATTTGTTAATAACTTCATTGAAGGACAAAGGCACAAGCGCTCCTCGTCCAGCCTGTTGACTATAGAACAAGGAGAGAATGAAAGTTTGTTATCCTTCATCACTCGTTTTAACAGGGAAGCCTTGCCAGTAAATGAGGTGGATGACAAACTACTATTGGCAGCCTTCCATAATGGGTTAACTCGGACTTATTCATTCACAAGCTGTATGAGAAAGAGCCCCAGTCCATGGCTGAACTTGTCCATTCAGCCCAAAACTTTATGAATGCAGAAGACGCAATTATAGCTAAGAAGAGGAAGAGGGCTAAGAGAATGGAAGGAAACCCCATGTGTCATTCTGACCAAGGGCCTCGTCCAAAGAAGGGACGGGTAAGAAGGATCGAGACAGAGATAATAGGAAGGTAGGCCCTTCAGCAAGGAATTAGAATTACACACCTTTAAATGCCCCACTTGATCAGGTGCTCATGCAAATCAAGGATGATCATTCCTTGAAGTTGCCAGAGAAGATGAAAGGAGATCCTAACAAGCGCAATAGGAATAAATATTGTCGCTTCTATAGAGATCATGGGCACGACACGGACGAGTGTTATGACTAGAAGCAGCAGATCAAAAATCTCATCAGACAAGGAAAATTGAGGCACTTCGTTGGAAGGGATCATAAAGATGAAAAGCTGAAAGGGAAGATGGAAGAGTCATCACAGCCCCCACTTAGAGAAATAAGGGTCATCATTGGTAGGAGTTTGACAGGATAATCTTCCAAATCAAAGAAGACGTACCTCAAAATGGTGCAAAACGTCCAGCTCTCTGGACGATCCCCAACGACGAGGGAGACAGACGAGTTAGCCATCTCTTTCACGGACGAAGAAGCTAAAAGGATTCATCATCCACATGACGATGCAATTGTTATTACCCTACTCATTGCAGATTATACAACCAGGAGGGTGTTAGTGGATAATGGAAGCTCAGCGGATATATTGTATTACCCCGTCTTCCAGCAGATGAGGCTTGGACGAGACCAACTCCGTCCAGCATGTTCACCACTGGTAGGATTCGAAGGAATGAAAATGCAGCCCGTAGGCATCATTACATTGCCTGTGGTGGTGGGATCATACCCACAGCAGATAACTAAGGAGGTGAATTTCCTTGTGGTGGATTGTTTTTCCTCTTACAATGTCATTATTGGAAGACCAACCTTAAACAGTTGGAAGGCAGTAACATCTACCTATCATCTATCAGTCAAATTCCCTATAGAGTATGGGATTGGACAGGCAAAATGAGATCAGTTGGCAACTAGAGAATGTTATCTAGCCATGTTAGTTTTGGACAAGCAGGTGCAGGCTATGAGTATAGAAGAGAAAAGAGTTGTCACAGAACCTACTGAAGTGTTGGAAGATGTTTTATTACAAGAAAGTGATCCTGAGAAGTTCATTAGAATTGGAACAAGTATGAAGGTGAAGGAGAAAGAAGGCCTCGTCCAGTTCCTGAGGATGAATACCGATGTTTTTGCATGGAGTCATGACGACATGCTTGGTATTGATCCAAGTGTAATTACTCATCGGTTGAATGTATTCCCCTCTTTTAAGCCTGTTTGACAAAAGAATAGGGTGTTCACCTCTGAAAGAGACAAGGCTATCAAGGAAGAGGTTCAGAAACTGACCACAGCGCAATTCATCCGGGAAGTCTATTACCCGGATTGGTTAGCGAATGTGGTGATGGTGAAGAAGGTAAATGGCAAGTGGAGGATGTGCGTAGACTTCACTGACTTGAACAAGGCTTGCCCTAAGGATAGTTATCCTTTGCCACGCATTGATCAATTAATGGATTCTACAGCTGGCCATAAATTATTAAGTTTCATGGATGCCTTCTCAGGATATAATCAGATAAAGATGGACGAGGCTGACCAAGAAAAGACCTCTTTTATTACTAGTCAAGGTTTGTTTTGTTACAAGGTGATGCCTTTCGGACTAAAGAACGCAGGGGGCAACTTATCAAAGGTTGGTGAATCACATGTTCCGTCCACAAATAGGACGGAATGTGGAGGTGTACGTGGATGACATGCTTGTGAAGAGTTTGGACAAGGGAAGGCACTTGGACGATCTTCAGGAGACCTTTGAAACACTTAAGCGATACAAGATGAAGCTGAACCCAAGTAAATGTGCATTCGGAGTATCGTCAGGAAAGTTTCTAGGATTCATGGTTTCACAAAGAGGAATTGAGGAGAATCCAGACAATTAAGCTTCATGGATGCCTTCTCAGGATATAATCAGATAAAGATGGACGAGGCTGACCAAGAAAAGACCTCTTTTATTACTAGTCAAGGTTTGTTTTGTTACAAGGTGATGCCTTTCGGACTAAAGAACGCAGGGGGCAACTTATCAAAGGTTGGTGAATCACATGTTCCGTCCACAAATAGGACGGAATGTGGAGGTGTACGTGGATGACATGCTTGTGAAGAGTTTGGACAAGGGAAGGCACTTGGACGATCTTCAGGAGACCTTTTAAACACTTAGGCGATACAAGATGAAGCTGAACCCAAGTAAATGTGCATTCGGAGTATCGTCAGGAAAGTTTCTAGGATTCATGGTTTCACAAAGAGGAATTGAGGCGAATCCAGACAAGATCCAAGCTATATTGAACATGGAACCACCGAAGAACATCAAGAAAGTCCAATTCCTCATTGGACGAGTTGCAGCTCTGAACAGGTTTGTTTCAAAAGCCACAGACAAGTGTTTACCTTTCTTCAAAGTTCTTAGGAAGGCACTCGAATGGACAGACGAGTGTCAAAAGGCCTTCCAAGATCTAAAGGATTATCTTACCATGGCCCCATTGTTAAGTCCATCCGTGCTTGGAGAAGAACTGTATCTGTACTTAGCAGTGTCCCCACATGCCGTGAGTTTAGCATTGATCAGAGAAGAAGGGAAGATGCAAAAGCCTGTGTATTGCACTAGCCGAGCGCTCAGAGGGGCAGAAGGAAGGTACCCATTTGTAGAGAAGTTGGCTTTCGCTTTGATAATAGCTTCTAGGAAGTTAAGACATTACTTCTAAGTTCATATCATCAATGTCATGACGGACCATCCGCTCAAGAAGGCAATGAACAAGCTGGAAGCTGCAGGACGACTGATTCAATGGGCAGTCGAGCTTAGTGAATTTGACATTCAGTATCAACCAAGAAATGCAATAAAAGCTCAAGCCCTGGCAGAATTCATTGCTGAGTTTACTCCAAGTTATGAGGACTTAGGTAGAGGAGAAGATAGTAAAAAATGGGTCGTCCATATAAATGGATCATCTACATTGAATGCAGGAGGTATAGGAGTTGTTTTGCGGTCACCAGAAGGGGATAAATTGAAGTACAAGGTTCGCTTGCAATACCAAACAACTAGCAATGAAGTAGAGTATGAAACCCTTCTTAAAGGGCTGGAGTTGGCTAAATCTGTAGAAGCAAATTCAATACTTGTCTTGGGATACTCTCAATTGGTCATAGGCCAAATAAATGGGACATGTGAAGTTAAGGAAGAAAGAAGGAATAGATACTTAAAGAAATGATACGCTTTGTAAAGAAGTTCAAAGCAGCTGATTTCGTTCAAATCCCAAGGAAAGAGAATGTGGAAGCAGACACTTTGGCAAAGGATGCCTCCGCGAATGAAACAATGGGTGAATTTGATGAAATACAATACATGCCTAGTGTAGACTTCCTAGAAATGTTGCAAATAGAAGGTGAAGAAAATTGGATGACTCCAATAATGTCATACCTGAAGGACGGAAGGCTTCCAGAAGGAAAGGATGAAGCAAGAAATCTCAAAGTTAAATCAGCCAGGTACATCCTCATGGACGAAGTGTTATACAAAAGAGGTTTTTCACAGCCTTACCTAAGGTGTTTAGCTCCAAACAAAGCAAATTACGTATTGAGGGAAGTTCATGAAGGAGCATGTGGTAATCACTCAAGAGCCAGATCACTCGTCCACAAGGTCATCCGTGCAGGGTACTGATGATGATGACGAGTACCTCCAAATGTTCGTCCATGTGGTTCGTCCTTAAAGAAGGTGGACCACTTGAGGCCTTGTCACCGTCATAGCCTCGTCCGTCGTTAGCAAACGCGGACGAGGCCTCGTCCGTCCCTCAAGGACGGACGAGGTCTCGTCCATCCCTCAAGGACGGACGAGGCAGATATGGACTTGGCCAAAATGGGCTTTACTTATGAACCAATACCTCCTTTCTCCAAAACGAAGTTTCAGTCTAGATAAAATAACTTCCATGGAAGTTATGGAAGTTATTTTACACTGATAAATTCCTGAACAATAGGAACGGTTTATTGAACAGATAACCGTTCCATATGCACTATATAAGTATTTTTCTACAAAGAGGTAAGGGATTCAGACTTTTCTCTAAAAAAAGAAGCCTTAAAAGATCTTTCTTCCAAGTGACTGACTTTACCATCGGAGGACCATAGACCGGCCTCCACCGGTCTTTTTCCCTGATTGTGTTTACTTTTTTCAGGATTTAACCTTCAAGGTCGCCAAAGTCCGGAGACTTTCAATCCACTGATTTCTAAGCAACATCAGTTGGCGCCGTCTGTGGGGAAGAATATTTGTCGCTCTTGAACTTGTTGAGTTCTGCGTTTTCTTTCTCCCATAAAGGGTTGAAATGGTTCGGACAAGGTCGAGGGCAACTAGCCCAGGCCCCCAACATAGTAGAGACGCATCAAGTAACCCTCATCGCGATCGTCAATCTGCACCGGTTATGCAGGCATCTTCTGTCCAACATATGCACTCCATGGCGGCAGCGATGGCGGAGTTAACTCGCCAGAATCAAGAACTACGGAGAGAGATCAATCTAAGGCAGACACGCGCAGAGCATGAAGAAGAGTAAACTCGGAGCCTGGAGGGCAGAGAGAATTTTCGACATGGAAGTCAATCAAAGGGAACCACCCCGCGAAGGGTACCCCATTTGGAACAAGAGTTGGATCAGATGAAGAAAGCCATGGATGAATTGAAGGAGAATATGAGGAGGGCGAATCCAGTAGAAGATTTAGTTCACAGAACTGACTCTCCCTTTACGGCTTCCATCAATGGCCACCCCTTGCCACCGAAGTTTAAAATGCCCTCTTTGGACTCATACGATGGGAATCGAGATCCTTTTGACCACATTGCCACCTTTAAGACTACTATGCATCTCCAAGGAGTTCCAGACGAAATAATGTGTAGAGCTTTTCCCACCACCCTCAAGGGTCCGGCCAGAGTGTGGTTTAGCAAGTTACCCCCAAACTCAGTAAGTTCTTTTGAAGAATTAAGTAAGTTGTTTGTTAATAACTTCATAGGGGGTCAACGCCACAAACGTTCTACTTCTAGTCTGTTGACGATAGAACAGGGGGAGAACGAGAGTTTGCGGTCGTTTATTACTCGATTCAATAGAGAAGCCTTGACAGTGGACGAAATGGACGATAAATTACTATTGGCAGCTTTTCACAATGGAGTTCATTCAGATTTGTTCATCCACAAGCTCTATGAGCAAGAGCCCCAGACCATGGCCGAGCTCGTCCATTCAGCTCAAAACTTCATGAATGCGGAGGATGCTATTATAGCTAAGAAAAGAAAGAGGACAGAGAAAATGGAGATAAGCCGTCACCCCGAACAAGCCCCTCGTCCAAAGAAGGGGCGTACGGACGACAGAAGAGACCGGGACAAAAAGGCAGGTTCCTCAGCACGCAACCAGCAATACACTCCACTGAATGTACCGCTTGAACAAGTCCTTATGCAAATCAAGGACGAGCCTTCCCTGAAGTGGCCAGAGAAATTGAAAGGGGACCCTAACAAGCGAAATAGGAACAAGTATTGTCGCTTTCATAGAGACCATGGCCATGACACCGACGAATGCTTTGATTTGAAGCAACAGATTGAAAATCTCATCAGGCAAGGAAAGTTAAGAAATTTCCTTGGACGGGACCAGAAGGACGAGAAGCTGAAGGGTAAAGTAGAGGAACCGTCACGACCACCGCTTGGAGAGATAAGAGTCATTATAGGGGGAGATTCAACAGGACAGTCGTCCAAGTCCAAGAAGACGTACTTAAAAGCAGTGCAGAGCGTCCAACTTTCTGGACGATCACCAAGAGCAGGGACTGCGGGTGAACAAGTAGTCACTTTCACAGAGGAGGATGCAGAAAGAATACATCACCCTCATGACGATGCCATTGTCATTACCCTCCTTATTGCGGACTACAAAACTAGAAGAGTGCTAGTAGACAATGGGAGCTCGGCTGACATTTTGTATTATCCTGCCTTTCAACAAATGAGGCTGGGACGAGATCAGCTTCGTCCTGCAAGTTCTCCTCTAGTGGGATTCGGTGGAATGAAGGTACAACCCGTAGGCACTATTCTTTTACCAGTGACAGTGGGGACGTACCCGCAGCAAATCACTAGAGATGTAAACTTCCTTGTGGTAGATTGCTCATCTTCCTACAATGCCATAATTGGAAGGCCGACTTTGAACAGCTGGAAGGCGGTCACATCAACTTACCACTTGTCAGTGAAGTTCCCAACAGATCATGGGGTGGGGCAAGTACAAGGAGACCAGTTAGCAGCAAGAGAATGTTATCTGGCCATGTTAGCCATGGACGAGCAAATCCAATCCATGAACATTGAAGAAAAGAGAATTGTGGCAGAACCTGTTGAAATGTTGGAGAATGTTTCCCTAGACGACAATTACCCCGAAAGGTGTACCAGAGTTGGGGCAGACCTTAGGGACGAAGTTAAGAAGGACCTCGTCCATTTTTTGAAGATAAATGTTGATCTGTTTGCTTGGAGTAGTGAAGACATGCCAGGCATAGATCCCACTGTCATTACTCACTGTTTGAATGTAGACCCTTCCTTTAAGCCAGTACGACAGAAGAAAAGGGTGTTCGCTCCAGAGAGGGACGCTGCTATTAAGGAGGAGGTACAGAAATTGTTGGCCGCAAAGTTTATACGAGAAGTATACTACCCCCAATGGTTAGCCAATGTGGTAATGGTAAAAAAAGCGAACGGCAAGTGGAGAATGTGTGTGGATTTTACAGACTTAAATAAGGCTTGCCCCAAAGACAGTTATCCACTACCACGAATTGACCAGCTGGTAGATTCCACTGCAGGCCACAAACTTCTAAGTTTCATGGACGCTTTTTCAGGATACAACCAAATAAGGATGGACGAAGCAGACCAAGAGAAGACTTCCTTCGTCACCAGTCAGGGACTATTTTGTTATGAAGTAATGCCCTTTGGCTTGAAAAATGCTGGAGCAACATACCAACGACTAGTTAACCACATGTTTCGTCCGCAGATTGGGCGGAATGTGGAGGTCTGTGTCGACGACATGCTGGTAAAGAGTCAGATCGAGGAAGGACATCTGGATGACCTGAGGGAGACGTTCAACACGTTGAGGCAGTATCGCATGAAGTTGAACCCTAACAAATGTGCTTTTGGGGTATCATCAGGAAAATTCCTTGGGTTCATGGTCTTCCATAGAGGAATTGAGGCGAACCCGGATAAGATTCAAGCAATATTGGACATGAAGCCTCCATGCAATGTCAAAGAAGTTCAATCTCTCATCGGACGGGTTGCCGCCCTCAACAGGTTTGTTTCAAAAGCCACTGACAAGTGTTTGCCATTTTTCAAAGTTCTGAAGAAAGCATTTGAGTGGACGGACGAGTGTCAGGAAGCCTTTCAAGACTTGAAAGCATATCTTGTTACCGCTCCGTTGCTGAGTCCATCCGTAGCAGGAGAAGAGCTGTTTTTGTACCTGGCAGTAACCCCACACGCCGTAAGCTCAGCACTGATAAGAGAAGAAGGAAAGATTCAAAAGCCGGTTTACTACACAAGTAGAGCACTGAGGGGAGCGGAAGGACGGTATCCTTTAATGGAGAAATTGGCTTTCGCACTAGTAACAGCCTCCAGAAAACTAAGGCATTACTTCCAGGCCCACGTCATCAATGTTATGACAGATCATCCACTCAGAAAGGCAATGAACAAATTAGAGGCTGCAGGACGACTGGTTCAATGGGCTGTCGAGCTTAGTGAGTTCGACATAAAGTACCAACCTAGACATGCCATAAAAGGTCAAGCTCTGGCGGACTTTATTGCAGAGTTTACTCCTGGTCAAGACGATGTAAGTAAGATGGAGGGCAACCAGAAGTGGATCGTCCATGTAGATGGATCGTCTACACAGCATGGTGGAGGCATAGGTGTAGTTTTGCAATCCCCAGAGGGGGATAAACTGAAATACAAAGTTCGCATGCAGTATCAAGCAACCAATAATGAAGTTGAGTATGAAGCTCTTATCAAAGGGCTAGAGTTAGCCAAGTCTGTCGAAGCAAAATCAATACTCGTCCTGGGAGATTCTCAACTAATCATGGGCCAAGCGAATGGGATGTATGAAGCCAAAGAAGAACGAATGAAGAAGTACCTTGGCAGGGTAATGAGACTTGCGAAAAAATTTGAGAAAATTAGTTTCGTTCAAATCCCAAGGGAAGAGAACATGGAAGCTGATACCTTAGCCAAAGAAGCCTCCGCAAATGAAGCCGTAGATGAGCTTGACGAGATCCAATACATACCAAGCATAGATATCCCCGAGATACAGCAAGTAGAAAGCAGGGAAAATTGGATGGCTCCAATTATATCATACCTGAGGGATGGACGACTTCCAGAGGAAAAAGAAGAGGCGAAGAAGTTGAAGGTCAGAGCAGCCAAATACATTCTCATGGATGAAATTCTCTACAAAAGAGGTTTTTCACAGCCTTATCTCAGATGTTTGGCCCCGGACGAAGCGAACAACATTCTAAGAGAGATTCACGAAGGAGCATGTGGCAATCACTCAGGAGCCAGGTCACTCGTCCACAAAGCCGTCCGTGCAGGATACTATTGGCCAAACATGCAAGCTGATGCCAAGGCGTACGTCAAAGTCTGTAATCAATGCCAAAGATTTAGCAATATCCCCAGACAACCATCAGAATATTTGACTCCAATGACAGCCCCATGGCCTTTTGCACAATGGGGACTAGACATTCTGGGTCCTTTTCCGCTGGGGGTAAGGCAAATGAAATTCCTCGTGGTGGGTATAGATTATTTCACCAAATGGGTAGAAGCAGAGCCTTTGGCCAATATCACACAACAAAATGTCAAGAACTTCGTCTGGAAAAACATTGTTTGCAGATTCGGAATACCCAGGGTGCTAGTATCAGATAACGGACGACAATTTGACAACACACTCTTCCAGGATTTTTGCGCACATTTTGGAATTCGAAATCACTACTCATCACCAGCCCACCCACAAGCTAATGGACAAGCGGAAGTAGCAAACCGGTCCTTGCTGAAGATTATCAAGACTCGGCTTGAGGGGGCAAAGGGTGTGTGGCCAGATGAATTACCAGGTGTCTTGTGGGCATACAGAACAACAGTGAGGACTCCTACAGGGGAGACTCCTTTCAAACTAGCATACGGGGCTGAGGCAGTCATACCCGCAGAAGTGCACATGGCTAATCACAGGGTGACAACGTACCAGGATGAAGCTAATGAGGAACAACTCCGTTTGAACCTCGATTTGATAGATGAGGTAAGGATGGACGCTGAACAAAGGATGGCAAGGTATAAAAACCTTATGGCAAGGCGGTATGATGCAATGGTCAAGCCAAGACGATTCAATATAGGGGACCTCGTCCTAAAAAGGGTTTCCTTAGCAACAAAGAACCCAGCCCATGGTAAGCTGGGACCAAATTGGGAAGGCCCCTACAGAGTTGTCAATTGCAAAAGGCAAGGATCCTATTACCTAGAAGCCCTTGATGGAAGGAAGCTGGAACATCCTTGGAATGTGGAGCATTTGAGGAAGTACTATCAGTAAAGTACCAGTCTAGAAGAGCATTACTCTGGACGAGATCAGGGGTTGATGTTTGTGTGACTTATTATGTGTGGCTTTATTATTGTGTGGCTTTATTACTATTATTGTGTTTAAATTGTGGACGACATTATAATTTGTGTTGTTTAAATAAAGGCATCAGATGAATGCCTCGTCTATGAACAATACTTATGAATAATATTTGTGGAATGTACATAATGTTGTGTAATTCACGATTTCCCATGATACGTTTTTCAAATTTACACCTGAAAAGGTTGAAAAGCTCAAGACGAGAAAATTCTCTAGATTGGGAGATGTGATCTCAAGCTTTCCTAGAAAGTAAAACTAGGCATGCTCGTCCGTCCAAGAAAAGGACGAGGAAAATCTCATGCCTAAACCAAAGATCTAAGCATCCTCGTCCGTCTGAATGAAAGGACGAGGTAAATTCCATGCTCAAGAAAAATTCGTCCAAGTCATCCTCGTCCGTAATACAGGCCAAGTAAAGCATAATACTCAACCATTCTATGGACGAGGAAAAACATATGTTTTCAACTTGAGCCTTCCGCTAAAAAGCTGTCTATAGACGAGTGAAATGAAGGGACAAGTCTAAGGACGAAGAAAAAGTATAGACAAGTCTATGGACGAGTAATGCTTAGCCATTTCAAGAGAGGTTTTTACTGACCATTTCTCAAGAACGAAATACAAGTAAAACTTCCATGAAAAATGGTTTTATGTATATAAAATGTAGACGAGCAAAACAAGATACCATACAAAATTAAAACATACTCGTCCATACATATGCAAAATGAAAATGACATTAATTCAAGGGTGGATATTCTACATCCAAAAACCCCTTGATGAAATAAAATGTTTGATACCTCGTCCTAAAAACTTTGGACGAGATAAATGTATTGGAATTACATTTAAAAAAAAAAAGAAGAAAGAAACAGGTAAAATTACATCAATAACTTTTTCTTAAGGGAAACAAGTTTTCCTAAGACGAAGGAGGATCAGCTTGGGAGGCGTCTTGAGGGGGAACGGTTGAAGCATCGTCTTCTACGTTAGCATCCTCGGAGCCAGTATGAAGGAGAGAGCTAGTGGTAGCAGCATTAAGATTCAGTACTATGGAGCTGAAGTCCACACTTGGAAACTTCTCCATAGCCTCCATCCTGAAGTCTTCAAACCCAGCTGCATAATTGGTGTCCAAAACATCAGTATATTGTTTAGACACCTTGAATTCAGCCACTGCATCTTCCTTCGCTTTGGAGAGAAGAATGTTGTTCTCTTCGTCCTTCTTCACCAGGACCTTAAGACGAGCGTCCTTCTCCGCAGCACTAGTTTTAAGCTCCTCAACTAAAGACTTCATTGCTTTCAGCTCTTCTGTAGAATTGGAAGCCACCTCCGCCCATTGTTTAGCTTCATTCTTCAACTCTTGTACCCTCGTCTCCAGCAAAATCCTCGTCCTGTCCAATCCTGTGGCCTGCCTGGACGCTACTATGAACTTTGACATGCCCTACAAAAAAGAGCAAATAAAAGTTAGAAAAAGAAAAGGCAAAAAGGAAAATAAGATCCTTACTCAAGACGAGGAAAGGGTTTTACCTTAAAAAGGTCGTGAACACCAGAGTGTTCAAAATCTTTAAGGGACATATCATAACAGACGTTTATGTCCTCGTCCGTTACAGCCGTCTTGAAACGTTCCCACGCCAAGTCCTCATTCTCAATAATGTTGGAGGGGACCGATCGAGAAGTCTGAGGGGTTGACAAAATCTTGGACGGGGTGGACTTGGACGGAGTACTCTCAGTTGGAAGGGACGAGTCCACGTCCACTATTTGCACAGGCTGCTGGGACGAGGAAAGGGTAGGCTTGACTACCTGGGCCGAGGTGCTCTTAGCCTTTTTGCCTCTGCGACTGGGGAGATTTGCTAGATCTAAGTTTTTAGGTAATGTCTTCCTTTTCTCCCCAATCACAAGACGAGCCTGAGGTTCAACCTCAGGACGCTCCCCCTCAACTGCCACGTCCTTCCCTTTGTTTCCTTTCATCGTTGCCATCCCTTTTTAAAAAAAAAAAAAAAACTTTTAGATTAAAAAACAAAACAAATAATATGCAAGGATGTTTGAAACTTAAAACTTACTTTTTCTCACTGTGACCTCGTGCGCGATTGCTTCGTCTGAAGGGTTAGGGCCCAATCCCCACTTGGCAAGTCGCCTAAGTGAAACCAAGGAGTGGAAATCTCTATCCGCGTGTAGACGAGCCCTGCGGACGCGGTCACGGAAGAATTTGCTTAAATACGGACGTTTGATAGCTGAAACAAACCAAGTGAACAACATCATTATAAATATTAAAAAAAAAAAGGGTTATTAAAGGAAAAAGGGGGAACAACTTACCCTCAGGACGAAGGTTTCCTAGGTCCCCAGTGTAACGACCAAAAGTGTCTTGGCCAACGTCTATAGGGCTCCCAGCCCAGAAGCCGGAGACGAAGAAAAATTCCGTCTTCCATTTTCTGTCAGACGAGGCCAAAGACTTGATCAATCTACAATCTTTACCCCTGGCTGTAAATTGGTGAAAACCGGGGGACTGGTGTATCTCTGAAGGTTTGTAGCAATAGAGGAACTCGTCCACGGTAATAGGACGGTCCCTTCCAAACATTTCACCCCACAAAATTTGCATTGAGATGATTAGTCTCCATGCATTTGGGTTGAATTGGCATACTCCTAAACTTAATTTAAAAAGCAACTCCCTAGTAAAGGTGTTTAAAGGAAATCTTAAACCCCCCAAAAGATATGCCTCATAGACGCCTATCCCAAAACGGGGGTTGCAACACCACTCTCCTCGGACGGGTATCCTAGGGTTAAACTCATCCGGAATCTGATACCACTCCCTAAGATTTTGAAGTCTTAACTCGTCCGTCCTAGAAGGGATATCCACTGCACAACTGTAAACAGTAACCTCCTCTTCGTCCAAAGGACCAGATGGAGGGGCAGTGGACGAGGTGCCAGCTTGAGACCCTGAGGCCTTTCTAAGCTCTTCCTGTACTACCTCTAAAGGAACTCCAGGGACTCCAGAGACATACTCGTCCGTGGTGTTCCCGTCGCTACTATCACCAGAACTACTGGAAGAGTAACTGCTCTCGTCGTTGTACTCGTCTATGACCCTATCTAAACTATCACTAGACGAGGAAAGCACAACCTCAGCCATCTCAAATGAAAAACTAAGGACGAGGAAGAGAGAATTACCTGGATCTAAGACGAAGGAAGCTTCTAGACGAGGATCTAGGACGAGGAAGGATTAAGGGAATTTCAGAAGTAAGAGGGGTAATGGGGGCATTCCACTATTTATAGGGAATAACCTCTGGCGTCTAGAACGACGTGACCAATCACCAGGTGCCACGTGGCACGTCCCTCGATTAAACCAAACGACGTGATTTTTAGCCAGTAAGATCACGACACGTGGCACTCTCCGACTCACCATTAATACACCTCTTGCACCTTCTTCTCTGGACGACCCATGGACGAGGGGGCAACTGATGATGATGACGAGTACCTCCAAATGTTCGTCCATGTGGTTCGTCCTTAAAGAAGGTGGACCACTTGAGGCCTTGTCACCGTCATAGCCTCGTCCGTCGTTAGCAAACGCGGACGAGGCCTCGTCCGTCCCTCAAGGACGGACGAGGTCTCATCCATCCCTCAAGGACGGACGAGGCAGATATGGACTTGGCCAAAATGGGCTTTACTTATGAACCAATACCTCCTTTCTCCAAAACGAAGCTTCAGTCTAGATAAAATAACTTCCATGGAAGTTATGGAAGTTATTTTACACTGATAAATTCCTGAACAATAGGAACGGTTTATTGAACAGATAACCGTTCCATATGCACTATATAAGTATTTTTCTACAAAGAGGTAAGGGATTCAGACTTTTCTCTAAAAAAAGAAGCCTTAAAAGATCTTTCTTCCAAGTGACTGACTTTACCATCGGAGGACCATAGACCGGCCTCCACCGGTCTTTTTCCCTGATTGTGTTTACTTTTTTCAGGATTTAACCTTCAAGGTCGCCAAAGTCCGGAGACTTTCAATCCACTGATTTCTAAGCAACATCAGGTACTATTGGCCAAACATCCAAGATGATGCTAAGGCATTTGTTAAGGTATGTGATCAATGTCAACGTTTCAGTAGTATACCTAGACAGCCATTAGAATATCTTACCCCAATGATGGCCCCTTAGCCTTTTGCACAATGGGGTTTGGATATTTAAGGCCCATTTCCAATTGGAATCAGACAAATGAAGTTCTTGGTGATGGGGATAGATTATTTCACTAAGTGGGTGGAAGCTGAACCCATGGTGAAAATTACACAACAAAATGTCAAAAACTTCGTCTGGAAAAGTATTGTATGCCGATTTGGAGTACCGAGAGTATTAGTATCTGACAATGGACCACAATTTGACAACACCCCCTTCAGAGAATTCTGTGAACAGCTTGGAATCAAGAATCATTATTCCTCACCCTCCCACTCACAAGCTAACGGACAAGCAGAAGTAGCAAACCGATCCTTGTTGAAAATCATCAAGACTCGGCTTGAAGGGGCAAAGAGAGTATGGCCGGATGAATTACTAGGTGTTTTGTGGGCTTACAGAACAACAGTAAGGACTCCCACAGGAGAGACTTCTTTCAAATTGGCTTATGGGAGTGAAGCAGTCATACCTGCAGAAGTGCATATGGCCAGCCATAGGGTGATGAAGTATCAAGATGAGGAAAACAACGAATAGCTTCGTCTTAACCTCGATCTCATAGACGAGGTAAGAATGGACGCGGAGCAAAGAACAGCAAGGTACAAAAATCTCATGGCAAAGCAGCATGATGCCATGGTGAAACCTAGGCGTTTCAGCATTAGGGATCTCATCCTTAAAAGGGTTTCTTTAGCCATGAAAAACCCGGCCCATGGGAAGCTGGGACCAAACTGGGAAGGACCTTACAGGGTTATCAACTCTAAGAGACAAGGATCCTACTATTTGGAAGCCCTAGATAGACGAAAGCTAGAGCACCCATGGAATGTTGAACACCTAAGAAGATACTATCAATGAAGGGTGATCATGGACGAGCCTTGACATGGACGAGATCTTTGGACGTTTGAAGTAATGTGTTTAATATTATTTTCTAATATTTGCTTATTACTAGTGTGTTTTAGATGTATAAGTATTTTATGCTGCTCATGGATGAAGTTATGTTGTATTATGTATTTTTAATTCCCTAAAGGCACAAGCTCTCAAGCATGTGCCATAATTGTGGACGAATGTTCACATAGTATGGATTTCCAAATATATATATGATGTGTTTTAAGTATATGTATGATTATATGGGAATCCTTTATTTTATGTGATTTCATTCAAAATGATTCACAGAAGGCAAAAAGCCAAAGACGAATAAAATCCTTGGACGCAAGGAGGTATCGTCTATAAGCTTTCCTTTAAATAAGGATAAAGCGAGAAAAATGAACCTAAGGTATATCCGTCTAAGCTTAAAGACGAGATAAAAACCGTAGGTCTGATTGTCTCAAACACGGACGAACAATATGTGTGAAAACACCACAGGCCCTTGGACGAATCTAACAAACTAAAAGGTCCAGTACAAGGACGAATAAATTGCTAAGAACAATTTTTCTAAGGACGAGTAAATAGTCGTCCTAAATATGAAAAATAAATTAGAAAAAAGGCATGTCATTCATGGACGAGCTGTACTTAATGGCAAACATGAAAGATTCATTCTATTCTATTTCGGCAATGTAAGAAGAAATTCGTCCATATGCCCAAGACGAGATAAAATGTTTCCTAAATAGGCGAACCCCACAACCATGGAAATGACATGGACGATACAAATAAAATTTATTCATAAAGTTTATAGCATATTCAAACATAATAAACAATGAAAACAAAAAGCATTCATTCATAAAATTCAAAGAAGGGTAGACGACCACCGTCCAAAAACCCTTAGAAGTAATGAGTGGTTATTCTTAAAGCTCGTCCATAAACTTGGACGAGGAAATTGTACTTGAATAAATTTTAGATGAAATAAGTAAAAGCCCAAAACAACGGGCATCTCCAACAGAATGAAATAATAAACTTTTCTAAGGAAAGGAAGAATTCACTTGGATAAACCACTGGCAGCATTACCACCAGACTTTGGGTTGTCCTGGGTAACTTCGTTGTTGGCATCGTCCATGACATTGACATTCTTAGAACTCGTCTGCAGCAAAGAGCTTTCTGTAGCAAGGGGAAGCTTGAAGGAGTCAAAGTCCAAGTCTGGAAAGGCTTCCCTGGCATCAACACGGAAGTCTTCATAACCAGCAGCATAATGACTATCTAGACGATTCTTGTACTCATCAGACTTCTTGAAAGCTGATATGGCTTCCTTACGTGCCTTCTCCAGGGATGAAGCAAATTCAGAAACTCGACCCTCCAAGTGAGCAATACGAGTGTCCTCAATAATGTCTAATTTGAGCTCCTCCACCTCGTTCTTCAGTTTCGTCTCGCTTCCTTGCAGACGATTGAAGTCATCAGTTAATCTGATCACCTCCCCCTTTTTTGATAAAATCTCGTTGTTGAGCTCCTTAGCCTTCTCTTTAGCCATCTTGACCTCCTTATAGAGCTCCTTAGCCTGGCATGTTGCTGTGTAAAATTTTGACATAGCCTATACATGGACGAAAGAAAGTTAGACAACTTATTTTGAAAATTTTACGGTAAGCACACAAGGATGAATGAAACACTACCTTAAAGAGATTATGGATGCCAAAACGTTTAAATTCTTTCACTGACATGTTGTAGCACTCATTAACTTCATTATCAGTGATTATTCCTTTGAACGTCCTCCATGCATAACTCTCGTCTAGCACCAGGTTAGAAGGACGATCAGAGGGCTCAGACGGATGAGGCTTGCGAGTAGTCTTGACTAAAGGGGGGGTAGGGTCAGTTTGGACGGGATGAACTGCTTAAACAGGCTTCACGTCTATTGGAGGGTCATTCGGGTTCACTGTCGGAGGTGTGAACTTAGGAACCTTGGGAAGAGAAGTCTTAGTGGATTTTTGCTTTTTAGAACCTCGACGACTTGGAAGGTCGTCCAAGTCCATGGCACTTGATACAGTTTTTACTTTTCTCTTCCCCGCCTGGACGACAGCCTTTTAGACGACTAATGGTGGAGGGACATCCTTGTCCCCACTAGTGACAGTTTTTTCCCTATTTTCCCTCATGGTACTTATTCCTGTGACAAAGAAAATCAAGTGAGAAATAGTGAGAAATAGACGAAGAAAGAAAAAAGAAGAGTGGACGACACTTACTTCTACGGGTGGTCTCCTCGTGACCAAGGTTTTCAACAGTAGGTTCTGGACCGAGCCCCCACGTGGCTAGATGACTAAGAGTCACTAGATCGTGAAAAGTTCTCCCTAGGAAAGCACGTACTTGGTCAATTCGGTCCAAGTAAAATTTGTCCAAACGTGGATGAACATCAGCTGCATCAATAAAAAGAAAGGGGGGTTAGACGATTGAAAGTTGAAAAATATGTAAAGATAAATGAAATGAAACGGAAAGAAGACATACCCTCAGGACGAAGGCGACCTATAGGATTGGTAAAAGGTGGAAAGGGGGCATTACTCACATCTACTGGGTCCCCAGCCCAATTTCTAGAGATAATAAAAAACTCTTTCTTCCAGAGCCTGTCAGATGAGCTAAGACCCTTTATTAAACTATAATATGAGCCTCTAGACGAGAACTGGTAAAAACCAGCAGACTTTTTTTTATCTCTGAGGGCTTATAGCAGTAAAGGAACTCGTCCACTGTTATAGGACAGTCCCCTTCCAATGCCTCATGCCATAGCACTTACATGGCAACTACCGTCCTCCATCCATTGGGGTTGAGCTGGTTAGGTCCAATACCCAACCTATGAAGACGATCTCTACAAAAAGAATTTAGGAGAAATCTAAGGCCAGCTAAAAGGTAAGACGTATATACTCCCAAATTAAAAGAAGGAGAGCAACACCATTCCCCTTCTTGGGGTAGACAAGGTTTGAACTCCTTATGGATTTGGTATCTATCTACTAAAGTTTTCAACTTAGGGGTGTCTAGGGTGGGCGCTACTTCAGGAGCACAGCTGTATATTACATTTTCCTCTTCCTCCTCCTCATCTTGAGAAGGGCTAGGAGGCGCTCTGGACCAGCTAGTCCCAGCTTCAGAGGTCGTCCTACATTGTATCTCCTGGAATTCCTCTATGGAAATACCAGGAACCCCAGACGAATAATGCTCGTTCGAGGAACTATTGTTGTAGCTCGTGCTACCTTCACCACTTTCATAACTCCCAGACAATTCGTCCTGATATTTGTCTATCTCTCTCTCAATACTACTAGACGAAGACATGACAAATTAAGATTAAGACAAAAAACCTAAGAAAGGAAGAGAAAATACCTGAGAACTAGGATGAAGAGTTAGACGAGACTCTTGGACGAGATGGCAGAAGGGAGATTATGAGAAAAGTGAAGGGCAAGAAAGAGAAAGTGCCTATTTATAGGGCCCAGAAGTAGGGTCAGCGAAGCGACACCATCCATTGAGAAAACGACACGTGGCAATCACTTTGAAAAATGGAATCGACGCGACAGGCCACCATTTGATTCTGACGTGTGGCACGATCTGGAACAGTACGTTTTGGATAAAAAAGAAAATTAACGTAAGGCACAGTACTCAACTACTACCATAGTGGCACGTGTCAAAGACAATAGTAAAATCTATAGTGCTCCAGACGACCCTTGGACAAAGGGGCAATTGATGGGATAGCAAAAATGACATCTCTGGTTCGTCCATAGTGGTCGTCCATGAGCAAAAGAGTTGTCCATGGGCAAAGCAGATGGACGATCACATAACACCATATCTGGAAAAGAGTCGTCCATGTGCAAAGCGCACGGACGACCCATAACACTTGGAAAATCTCAAATGTTAATTACTTCACATGTATTGAGAATTCGAACCACAACGCCTTGGAGCAGTTAACCAACCCATGATTATCGCCACCAATTTCTCCTAAGTGTTTAAATTCTACTAGCGGTTACAACTTATATAGTCGTTGAAGAAGTTATATCTGGAATCACTAGTCTCCACGAATCTTGGGGAAGTTACTAAACAAATAACCGTTCCAAGGTTCTCTATATAAGGACCGGTCCGAATCAAACAAAAATATGAGATTCTGAGATTTTTAATCCCAAAAAGTTGGAATTCCATTCTTGTGAAGGAACTAACTTAGCCATCAGAGGGTATTCGGCAGGTCCACCCCGGTCACCCTTGATAGTGTTTTCATCTTAGAAGGCCTTTGCTGTCAGCCGTTAGCCCACCGAAGCCGGAGCGTTCAACCTATTGATTCTGTACAAGATCAATAGACATAACCACACTTAATTAATTCTCATTCCTATTTGGAAATCCAACTTAACTGTGAATTTACTAAGATATTATTATGTATGATAAGATGTATTAAGTTTTAAGTAAAAAAACTAATGTGGCAATCTCTTATTGGATGGTGTAAAACATGAGTTTTACACCTCATCCTTAACAAATTCAGTCTCTTTTGAAAATTACAAGTAACATCTTTTAATATTTTTTTAAATTGTCTTTTTCATCCTTTAAATTTCATTGTTGTTATCGACGTGCCTTCTCTGCTTTATCAATTTTTTGGATAGACACATTTTTCTTATTGAATTTTCCTCTACTGCGTTATCAAAAATAAATAAATAAATAATGGATATTAATTTTTTGAATAGACAAATTAAGCTTTGAATAAACACAAAAGCTTAATGATTAATATAAATTTTTTTCCCATTTCTTATCATCCTTTTCTCTAGTTTTAATGTTTTATCAATCAATTTTTCCTCTATTGCTTTATTATCATTTTTATGTGATTTTATTAATTTTTTTAGATAAACACAAAAACTTAGTTGATATTAACTTATTATCAACTTTTTTTTCCTATCATAAAATCACTTTTAAAAACAAATCTATATCTATTACTATATATAATGGAGGAAGCCTAGTCCATGATTCACTCCCGTTATTACATGTGGCATACCAAACGTTTTTAAAACCTTGAAATGACATGTTGTTTCAGATTCAAACCAACGTCTTTTGTTGGGAGCAAAGACACCGTTCAAAACAATGGTTATGTCTTTCGGCCACAACAAACAAAAAAATAAAAACATTACTTCTATGCATCATCCTATGCATCAAGAGGACCCAATCCTATGCATCATCCACCAATCTCTTCATTGACCAATCCTTTACAGATCATCGAGCAAGAATTAACAAAAAGACACTAGAAGGACCCGATCCTATATATAATCCTCCAATCTCTTTATTGACGGATCCTTTACAAAATCATCAAGCAAGAATTAACAAGCAGATAAGACGAGGACTTGATACTATACATAATCCTCCAATCTCCTCATTGGCCGATCCTCTATAGAATTATCGAGCAAGAATTACCAAGCAGACACAAGGAGGACCCGATCCTATACATAATCCTCCAATCTCCTCATTGACCAATCCTCTACAGAATCATTGAGCAAAAATTAACAAAGAATCACCAGAAGGACCCAATTCTAGACATCATCCTCCAATCTCTTCATTGACTGATCTCTACAGAATCATCAAGCAAGAATTAAAAAGCAGACGCCAGGAGGACTCGATCCTATACATAATTTTCCAATCTATTCATTGATTGATTCTCTACAGAATCATCTAGCAAGAATTAACAAGCGGACACTAGAAGGACCCAATCCTATACATAATCCTCCAGTTTTTTCATTGACTGATCCTTTACAAAATCATTGAGCAAGAATTAACAAGCAGACACCAGGAGGACCTAATCCTATACACAATCCTCTAGTCTCTTCATTGATTGATCCTCCAAAGAATCATCGAGCATGAATTATATGATATGAAAATGATATGACTCTTGATACTATTAGGGTGTGATAAAAATAAATAATTGATGTTTTATGAAAAAAATTTGAATAAAAAAATATCTTTCTATTAAAGTATCTTTGCATCGAAGACTTATAATAGTATTTAGTTTCCTTATGTAAAATTTACACGATTAGCATACTTAATTTATTGCATTTCATAGTGATGTCATCTAATTTTGTAACGGAAATTGTAGTGTAACTAAGGTTGTCCTTCCACCGAGAAAAGGAAAATAAGAACACGTCAAAAACACCAATTATACATGGACAAATATATTTGAAACTAGCACAAAAAAAGTTAGATAAAATTCAATAAATAAAATCACTAGGGCGTTGAGATTTGTCCACCAATAACATTAAGCATCTACTATCAATTTTAGTACACAATTAGGTAAGTAAACACATAAATTACCCAATTAGTAGATTTAGAAATAAGCTTAATTAGTAAAACTCTTGGTTGATTCTATCAATCAATTGTTCCAAAAATTTAGTTTAGACAAGAATAATTTTGTCCAGAAAACCCAAGAACATCGCATACCCTAAAGGCAATACAATGACAAAAGTAATATCTAACAAAATTAATGTGGTTTGCTAGAGAGACTATAAAACCCTATTCTAACAATAAGAAGATTCAAAAATAGACTTATGAAAGAATTAGAAATTAAACATCAATCTTACAAAACTATTATAAAAAAGAGAACAATTGATTTCAATAATATCAACATTAAAAACATATTTTGATTGATAACTAGACAACTTATAATATTAGGGATTCACCCCTAACCCTAACCCTAACTTAGATTCTTAAATTTCCATAGAAAATAAAACTTTCAAAAATAATACGTGAAAAAAGTTTTTCAGAAGCAAAAAACGTGGATGCTATTGTATATTTAAAAGTTACAGTGTAACATTTATTGTTGCTAGGCTTCAATTGAGCGGAGCCACATTAGCAGCCACATCATTTATCTATTTCCAGCATTTTCTCTCTCATTTTGAACTATTCTTCTCTTTATTAATTTTTCACCTTACAATTACACTTTTTCCAACATTTTCTCATCACTTTTACCTTCTTATCTTCCCACTATTCTATATCTTAGCGTTACAATTCCTCCATCTCTTCATTTTTTTTTTTTTTTTTACTATTCTTCTCCCATTTTAATTTTTATAAATTTTGTTATTCTCTCTTCCATTCAATCCATATTTTGCCCATACAAAAGATGAATATTTTGTTATATCCATTTCTTTTGGATTTTGGTAGATTTTTTAATTCTTGATTGCATATCTATTTTAGGTTGATGAATTTTTTGTGTTGAATACTACTTTAAGTTGATGTGATTTAATAGTATTTTAAATTGTTATCTTTTTTCTTATATTTTTCGTTGCGGCTTGTGTACACAGTCTTAACAATAGACTTTAGTCCAATACGTTGTCGTGTAACTGAAGTGACTACACATGTGAGTTTTAAACAAAGCTTCCCACACGTGTCTTCATTAACTAACACGTACACGCTTGTCATAAACGATGCCGTTGTGTTTCATCACCATTTGAGCTTTATGCTTAACACATGAAAGTAGATTATGCATAGTTGTTTGGTGTGAGATGCTCCTAACATATGTAAAAATTATGTAATTATTATTTGTTAATAAAATTTTATATATTCATTATGAGTATATTCTACAAGTTAAATTTTAAAATACATAAAAAAGCACATGACAATCGTAGTTGGTGAAGTACAAAATAGAACATAAAAAACAGAACAAAATATTTTTATTCCAAAAAATACTACCAATTTTATTACAAAAAATTTATAAATTGATATAGTAATGAATATTATTAATGTTACATTAATAATATAAAAAATAAATTTCCTTATTATTATGCTTTTATTTTAAAGTTAACACACTTTACTTTTGTGTAAGTATTATTTTTGAGGTTTGAATTGGACAAAATGTTGAGCGCACTTGTTGATTACCAATTTACTAGTGGCCACTTGCCCAAAAAGACGATCAGAAATATTCCTGGCAATTTTCTTATGAAATTTTCTAATGATCATCTGCTTAACTTTCCACTCCCTATTTCTTTGTCAACAAGAATTGCTTGCAAATGGAAGAATAGATGGAACGTCAGCTACGTGCTTTCCCAACAGTGGAAATCATTTTCATTGCATAAAATATTGTTCTGGTTTGGTTGACATGGTTAAAGACTTACCCAAGACAAAAAAACATGGCACAAAAATCTTATGAGCTTATGATTAAAGGTTAGGGATATATCAAAAGTAGTAAGAGATAAAGTGATTGCATTATTGACCAATAATTCAATCAATTGTTCGACAGAAACATTCTACACTTTCTAATTTTAAAAGGGGAGTCTAGTGGTGCAAGCACTATGTAGACATTGATGCGTTTCAACGTGGTGCTTGATTTGTTGGGGAACGTAAAATATTCATTCGGCTTTTAAGTTTTACCACTCACGTTCTCAGCTTTTAAGATTTAGGGTGTTTCATGGAGACTATTGTTAATATATATTTTTTGAAGTTTGTTCAAAAAATTAATGAAAACTTTTTTGAGAATTTACTCTTTAAATTGGTTTTCTATTGTTTTACCATCCAAAAAAAATGATGAAAACGGTTTGGCAATGTATTTTTTTCCCTTTTCTCCTGAAACATCACAACCGGCAACATCCATGATCCAACTCCAATTCCAACTATCTCAGTGAAATTATCTTCAACTCATTTCCATACCCTTAAGTTCTGAGTCTACCCGTTAGATAACTTGTTTGTGTTAGGACCCATCTCCAATTCAATCCATTTAGTCTTGGACTCTGCTCTCTGTCGTATAATTTGATAAATAAATGTAGGTTGTAATATTAGAAGTTGGAATAAACAAGAATCCAATTGTGAAATGAGGAAATGATTTTGAATTAGTTCGTTTGAGAGAGTGTCTAGTGAATATCAGGCGAGACTTCCTATTTGAAATTCGGACAAGTTGTTTTGAATGAGATATCATGCGAGTGTTAGGCAAACCAGGGACGGAACCAGGATTTATACCTGAGGGGGGCCAAAGCTTAAAACCAAAAAAAAAAAAAAAATTTATGAAAATAAAAACTAATATTTATTTTATATTCAACAAAATACTACATACAAAATAAGTATTTCTTAAACTTTTCATATTATAAAGCATATCAACAAAGTATAACATACAAAATAATTGTTTCTTATTTTGTGTGCGATTTTTGTTTAGTCCATATTTAAATTTTGTTTTTGTAGTTAAAGGGGCATGGATTTTATTTATTTTCTTGTAGGTTAATATCTAAATATTTTAGAAGAGAGACAAATATATATATATATATATATATAAAAGGGCAAATCTTAATTTTTTATACTAGTTTTTTTTTTTTTTTTTTTTAATTTGGGGGGGGGGGGGGGGGGGGGCAATGGCCCCCCTCTGCCCCAACGTGGGTCCGTCCCTGAGGCAAACCTTTCTATATGAAAATTATGCATAGTTTGCTCGAGCGAGTTTCGAGGGAGCTTGAAATGATGTGTTTTATGCCAAAAAAAAAAAAAAAAAAAAAGGTTTACTAACCCATTTGACATGATTTCCTGTGCTTTACAATCAAAAGTGTTTTCAATTATTTTTTGAAATGAGTATTACACCTAATTAGTGTCATTTTATGGTGCCTATTCATTTGAATCTTCACTATAGCTATAAAATTAATATAGAGGACAAAATCAGTTGTTTCCCGCAATATGTGTATGCGCGCGCGCACACACACAGAGAGAGATATATATATATATATATTGTACATAAAATATTTTATATAGAATTTCTTGAGTAATTCTAGAATTACCTGTTTCTTTCTAAAATTATTAGGTTTTGTTGTATCTTGAAGACAATTTGCCTGTAGGCTGTAGCCCTTTAGTTTCTGTGAAGTTAGGACAAAACAAATCTTGAGGACAACATTTTATATATGTGTATATATATAAAATAGAAGACAATATCTCTGTGTGTATGCACGCGCGCACACACACAGAGATATATATATATATTGTACATAAAATATTTTATATAGAATTTCTTGAGTAATTCTAGAATTACCTGTTTCTTTCTAAAATTATTAGGTTTTGTTGTATCTTGAAGACAATTTGCCTGTAGGCTGTAGCCCTTTAGTTTCTGTGAAGTTAGGACAAAACAAATCTTGAGGACAACATTTTATATATGTGTGTATATATATATATATAACTTCTTGAGTATTTCTAGAATTAATATCAGTAGATACTCAAGTTTTGTTGTATCTTGAGACTATTTGCCTGTAACCCTTCATTTTTTGTTCTTTCCTTCCCCCACTATCCCCAATACTCAACTATGATTAATTGAGAGCTACTAGATTAGCAGTTTTTTTTTTTTATTAATTATTTTATTTTATTTTATTTTATTTTTTAGCTTAACAATTAATGATCATACCTAACAAATTTCACAACTTTTTTTACAACATGTTGAATTGACAGAATATAATTATTGGTAACATTATTGTTATTTGGAAAAACCATTATCATCACATTATGATACACGAGTAATGCTAGGGGCACATAATTTTTCACAATTTTGTGCCATAACTCGCTACATGGCAAGTTGTGATTGGCAAAGGTGTGTCCTTACATGACCCATCATCACATTACACCTTTGCCAATCACAACTTGTCACGTGGCAAGTTATGGCATAAAGTTGTGGGAAATTATATGGTCCTATCATTACTCTATGATATACCAATTTGACTCTTTCTCTTTAGCTAGATACATATCTTTTTCATTTTCAATACGAAGAGTACGTACGTACCAGTACAAGTTTTTAGAGCTAACTTAAAAAACACTCTTTTTAATTAGCATGCATAAGAGCATTCCCATCAAGGGAAGTAAAATTTTTAGCATATACCATCTCAAAATCCAAAATTTTAGCTTTTAACATCTCACTTTATAATACATCATACCTCCAAGATTCTAATTTTTTTAACACTTCATTTAAATATTGTTTTTTTATTCTTTGTTTCTTTCTCTCTGTCTCTCCCTTTCTTTGAAAACCCACCCCTTTCTTTGCAAACCCACACCCACGGCTAGGGTTGTCCACGAGTTAGGCAGGTCAGGTTTGTGCCCAACCCGCAACCGACCCACCTAAGATCGGGTAGGGAGGTGTTGGACCCGCAACCTGCCGGAGAGGACGAAAAAAAGTAGAAAATCGACGAGATCTCTCCCGATCCGTCCAAGATCCGGTGCGATCTAACCGGATTTGGCAGAGATTTCGCCAAGTCCGATGCTTTTTCCCCCAAATCATGCTGAGAATCGCCGGATCTAGTGTTTTAGTCACCGAAATTTGCCAAATCGCGCTAAAAAACTCGTCGGAAAGCTTGAAATCGCAGCTCGTCGTTCTCTCTTCAAGCGGGTCGGGTTGAATGGGTTTTGAAGGAAGGGAACTGAAACCGAACCGCCGGCGTTGGGTTTTGGAGCTCAGGACCTGCGTCCAACCACCGGAGCTGTTGAATCGGGTTGTAGCGGGTCGGGTCGGGTACGGGTGGGTTGGGCGGGTCGGCGGGTGAGATGGACAGCCCTACCCACGGCTAACTGCTACCAGCCACCACCATCGTAAACAAAAATAAAATAAAACTACCCGCCGGCACCACCTCAACTATAACAACTGCCACTGTCACCACCACCCACAACCATGACCACCAACCACCAAAATCATAACCAAATCACAAACTCAAGCCCACAACCTCATCACCATTCACCACCAACAATTGGAAAAAGAAAAAGAAAAACAACCCTCCAAAATCACAACCAAATCACAAACCCACAACCTCATCACCACCAACAATCGAAAAAGGAAAAAGAAAAACAACCGCTGAGAGAGACCCATGCCGAACTCTTAGCCAATGACCCATGCCGATCTACCCACAACGCCGATGCCTATGTTGGTCAAAGACCCACGCCGGTCAAATCCAAAATGCCAAATCCATAACCCACACAACCACTGCCGAGACGGAGAGGGAGGCAGAGATTTCGAGTAAAGGGAGAGAGAGAGAGAGAGCAGAGAAATGGTTGGAGGCTCTCAGAGCAAGAATGAGAGACAAAAGACAGACAAGGAAATGAGAAAGAAAAAAATAAGAAGAAAAGAAAGCGAGCCCACCTAAATAAAAAAATAATATAAGTTTTACAATTGGTGAACAATATGATCTCAAATTTGAGATTGCACTGTTCATCAATGCCGAATATTATGGCATTTACAACATTTGATGGAAGTGGTTTTTTAGAGATTGGTGTGTCAAATGCCAAATATTTGGCATTTGACACACTTGATGAGAATGCTCTAATATGTGAAAGTAAAACCCCACAGTTTTAATGAACGGTTTAGGAGCAAGAATATATAAGTGACAAATATCCAACCCACAATTTTAATGGAAAGCTAATTAATTACATTCTAAGCAGAGGGGTTAATCTAGTCTTCAGAGTATTATACGTACTTGTCCAACTTTTACGAGGTACATCTAACACAAAACCCTAGCAAGGTCTAGCAGAAACAGAAAACACATGTTTCTGAAAAAGGAGGAGAGAATATAATAAAAGTAGCGAAAGGATGCATGGTTGCTTGTTGTTTTATTGGTGACAGAGAATATAAAAGTAGTGGAAAGTGAAGGGCTTGGTTGGGTTAGTGCGTTCAAGTCCCAATCTCTGCAATGCTGTGTAAGGCTGGCCTCCATTGCCCACCACCACCACCACCACCACCATAGTGCCTACCCACGCTTCTACCAGTGCTGCTGCTGGTGCTGCCATCGTTGCTTCCCAGATCATGGTGAATCTCCTGCTCCATCTGAAAATGAGAGAGAGCACAGGCATGAATTAGAGTTAAGACTCACGTCATGAGACACTGACAATTCATAAAAGCAATAGGCAATGCCACCTTTTTTTTTTGTTTTTTGTTTATTTTTGCTATTGCAGTAGATTCACTACTAGCTTGAAGCAAGAAAAGTATGACTTGGTTGTTACTTGTCAATTGTCATAAGCTTATTTTTGGAACTTTGCTTAAATAAGGATAAAAGTACAATTGTCATTAAAAGATTTACATAAATAAAATAATTAATATTGAAGCAATATAAGTAAATCATCTAAGAAATGCAGCATTACCCATCCTTTGCATTTAAGAAGTTTTATGTACTAAAAAACAAAATCCAATAAGTTTAGGTAAACAATAAATTTTAATACTCTTTTTTTTTTTTTTTTGCAATGGTTTAAATGAGAAATTCTGATTGGTGTGCGATAAAAGCAACAATGTAAAAAAATTGTAAATTTTATTAGCATTGTTGAACCATTAAAAAAAATGCAGTTAAAGAAGTTGTAAAAAGTTAACAAAGTAAATTGCATCAACATATTTCGAATTCAGATGGTACTGTCTAAGGTCTATACTTACCATTCGGTCCAATAGAGCCACACAGACCACAGAACAAGGATTTTTATTATTTTTCTTTCTTTTCGAGAGAGAAGTCCTCAGAGCAAAGATAATTGATAATTCATCAATCCAATAGAGGACAAAGTACCAAAAAGTCAATAAGTGGGGAAAAAGCCTTTGCGTGATTTCTTAAAGTGACTTTGTTTCTTTGTCGTTGCTCCTAATAAGAGACAAGTAAATGGTGGACGATGACACTGATCTTTTCAGCAAATTAAAGGTGCTAATGTCGAAACGAACAGTGTGAAAAAATGGTTTCAAAGGACACAGTACACGCATGTTCAAGTTTCTAAACTCTCCTAGCTGTAGCATGGAATGGAACTACTACAGGAAACAATTCCATTTCATTTGTAGTTCCTTGACTCCTATACCTTGAAGTTATCACAAAACGCCAATGGATAAAGTATTAGCAACCACCTACAAAACTGAAGGAACAATGCTAGTAACACAACTTGTGCCACAATTCGTTCATGTGTCGAGTTGTAATTGATAAAGGGGTGTTCATGGGTCCACATGAGGACACCCCTCTGTCAACCACAACTCACGAGTTGTGGCACCAGAATTATCCAAACTCAAGACTCTAAGTACAGAAATCAATTCCTATAAATTAAAAAAAAAAAGTACAGAAATTAATAATGGACACAGCACACAGAGCATTAATTGACGTACACGGATATGACTTATAAGCATCCGTGGCATGCTTTAAAGGGTAAAATGAACAGATGACCAACTCCAACTTGATTTTCCTCCTAATAAATGCAGTCTGCTACTGCATTTGGTGCCTTTTCTAGATTGCATCTGCAGCACTTAGACTTTAGAATCAATTCTCCCTCGCTAAAACAAACGTAAGAAGAGAGAAAAAATAAATAATGAGAGCCAATTATTCTTTTGGAGAAGAGTTTAGATGAAATTATGTGTTTGTTTGACTAGTTTATTTTTTGCTAACTTATTTTACTCTGCAGTTTATTTTTACTACTATTCATAAGTTTCACTGCATTTTTTTATATTACTCATGAATCTTATTGTACTATTTCAACTAAAATTTACTTTTACCTATAGTGTTTTCAGCAAAAAATTTTAGATTTAGCAAAATAAACGGATCAAACTAACCCTTCATGAGCAATAGATTTCTAGGAACAACTTTTTATCACAGCACTTATCTTATATGATAGATTATAAGTGATTACTTACCATTATCAATTTCAATTGGCCACTTTTTTAGAATTGTGCCAAAAATTATAGCACAAAAATTGTCTACAAATTTTCTTTTTGTGGAATAATTATGGAATTGTTCTAAACACACACTTTGTCTCAACTTATACATTTGTCAATTTGTGATTGAATTACTTCACTTACATATGGGTCCACTCTAACACTAAATACTTATATTTAGCAATGAAAAGTAATCTAATCATTGTTTAACACGTGCATGGCTAAAATCGTCTTAAAACTTTTTGATAACTATAAAGAAGGCCGACATCACATTGCCTAAGAAGTCTTAATCTGCAGCTCGGGGAGGATGAGGGGTGGAGGTGGGGTGGAGGGTTGTGTTTTAGATAACATTAATAAATATACCAAATGAATTAGTTTATAAATTGATGTGTCATCAATTATATACATAAAATAAACAATTCAAACATCATTTATTCAACGATTAAGTTTTTTATGACTACCAATTATATTTATTATCACATAATTTATAAATTTTAGATAGTAAATTTTTTTTTTTTTAAATATTTATATTGATCTTTGGGTATAGGGTTTAGAAGAGAAGGGTCATGGGTGGTTGATTTGAAGGGCTAAGTTGATAGAAATCATTGGGTTAGAGAGGGGCAACCCACCAACCATTCACAACCTGAACTCTCTTTTTGAAACTGTTAAGACTTAAGAGTGTGAAGAAGAAGAAGAAGAAGAAGAAGCAACGCCCTTCAAATAGTAAAATTTGTAAATACTTACTTTTTCAAAACTTAGTATACGTTGCCAACTTGCCATAAACTTTTCGGGGTCGTTTGGTAACGTTGTTTTAGTAATGTTATTTGTATTTTTTAAAAATACGTGTGAGTGAAAAAGTGTGTGAAAAAGTGTGTAATATTGTTTAAAAATTGAAAACTGTTGTTAAACTACTCTACCAAACGACCCTTAGTTTTTTTTTTCTTTTGGTCCAACTTTTTTTTTAGAAACAAAAGGCAATAAAATTATTTTTTATTTTATTTGAAATTTTGTATAACTAGATTTATTAAATATTCGTTTGGGATCTGTTTATTTTGTTAAAAATTAGTTGAAATAATACAATAAAACTTATAAATAATACCAAAAAATATAATAAGACCTATAAATAGTAAAAAAAATAATTAAAATAAGTTGATAAAAATAATGTACGCCAAACTAAGCCAATTTTAACATGGTACATGGAGGAAAAATAAATTAAAAATAAGTCTTAAGTTCGGCTAAAAAAGCACATTTGTGAGGAATCTGTAACCAATTTTACAACGTCATCTCTTACGCATTTTTTATCCAGGGAAAATTTCTAATGAAATGAAATAAAGCATGTTTAACATGGTACATGGAGGAAATGCCTCGAGATCCGTAAACTAAGGAAAGTCCAGATTCCTCCAACACAATTTTCCACCAAAGACATACATGATCTGACACTTTTTTGGTTATCGTTCCTATTTTTCTTTTCTTTTTATAAATTGGTTTTTGGTACAAAGAGAATTCCAACCCGAATCTTTTGTTCAACCACAAAAGAACTTAATCAACCGACCTAATTGAAACTGAAGCATTGCATCAGTCATGCAAAATAGCCTAAATGTAAAATTTTAGCCATTCAACTTTAAAAGTATTTACTTCAGTTAGTGTAAAATTATGCATTTTAACTATTAAATTGTAGCTGTGTGTATGTATTTTTTATTCATTCTTTACATTTTAGAAATGAATGTCGAAAGTTGTGAAACATTTTAGAAATGAATGTCGAAAGTTGTGAATGATGGTTGTGATAGGTGAAGTGGGAAAAATAATTTAAAAAATAAAAATATACATATCTTAATAAAGTAAATAATTAATTAAAAAATTAATGTAAGTATTTTTGTAAGTAACGGTGTAAAATAGAAAAGATAAACTTATATATTGAAATAAACATAAATTTTTTACAAATATATATATTTTTTGAGAACGTACAGATTCACAGAATACTTAGTCTAAGTTAGCTTAACAAATAATAGGTTAATAATTATGTTTTGTTAACTTTTTGTCAAAAAAAATTTTTGTTTATAATTTTAAGAAAAAGGAGACAGTTCAAGATCACCTACTGTACTTTTGATTACTGGAATAGTTCTTCCGTCAGATTCATGAAAGAATGGAATAGACGCGAACGCTATCCCTATTGCTATGACTATGACATGAGCCTAATAAATAATATGCCTACGAGGCCCTGTACTTACGGTTTCTCGAAATCGAAGCCCAAAAAAACAAAATCAAATGCCACTCTGACTAATTTACCCTAAAACGTTTGAATAATTTAACAGTAAAAATCAATGAAGATTAAAGTGTTTTTTAAAGGTTTAACTGTTTAAGTACCAACCTTATTATTAGATTTCGGATTCGGATTTGCATTCGAACAACCCGAGCCTTTTTTCCTCAACTCAACGCCAAGCCCAAGTCCTCCTCTCTCAAGCAATTTGCCCAGTTTCACACACTTCTTTGCAGCAAACTCCTTCAACACATCTGCAACCAACAATTAATTAATACACCAAAAAAATAACACACGTAAATCCAAGCAAGGGACAAGCTAGAATAGACTGGCCATGACAAAATTAATAGCAAAAAAAATTTACCCATTAAACGAGTTATGGGAATGGCATGAACTTCTATATTTCGTTATGGGTTTGAGAGTACATATATAATTGTGACATGTAGACTGTGTAGAGTAACACTAGGCTTTAGAGTGTTTTAACTTTACCTTCGAAGCTGATTAAACGATAAACGTGTCCGATGAGCAAGGTATCGTCTGGTCGGAGAAGCTTGAGCTGCTTCAATGGCGTCCCATTCTCTGACTTCAAAGTCGGAGAGGTCACCACAAGTGCCACGTAGTGGCCTGGGTTCGAGGTCATGATCTCTTGGGCACTCACCGACCAGTAAATCCTCTCGATCTTGTTCCCCGGGTGTTGGATCACCACCGTCGCCGCCTCCGCCGCCTGACAGTTCCCCATGATCTCTTTCTCTCTAACAAACTCCGCGTGAAACTCTTAAAAACTACTACAAACCCAACAATATATCTGAATGAACTGAAGCTATTTAATTCTTCAAACACTCAAAACTGTCTCTTATTTAGTACTTTGAAAGAGCAAAAAAACGTTTTGTTTCGGAGCTAGCGTTAAAATACGTACGGTGAAAACAGACGTAATCTTTATGGTTTCATTTCTATACTAAAACTATAGTACTATACCTAGGTGAAGGGAAGGGATTGAGTCCCTGTATTAGGGAAGCTAATCAGACATTAATGATTGACAATATATAGCCAAGGACTAGGAGAGATCACCGAATAACGAAAACACCGAGTACCCAGAACTTGTTTCTCTCTCAGTACTTCAACTTTAGCTCATTTAGAACAATGGGAAATGATTCGTTTTGGGTGGGTGTGCGTGGGTTTTAGAGGAATGAGAGATGAGAGTGGTGGGTGCTTTAAATCGTATATGACGATTTCATGATCAGATTATTGAAGAGGAGAAAGTGCAAGCGGTGTACGAACGAATACAGAGAAAAAACTTTTACTTTAGTTGAGACGTGTTAGATCTGCAAAAACACCTGGGGGTTGCGTCTAAAGGTTTTTAGAGAGATAGAGAGTGCGTTGTGGGACCGGTCTGGATCTCAAATTTAATTGGAGGATTTGTCAGGTCATGATCTGATAAAAATGGTAGGTTTCTTCATTGATACTTGATAGATAAGTTGGGTTTAAGAGGAAAAAAAAATTTTTGGATCAGGGTATATCATGGATTCATGGTATAGTTATCGTTCAATGTAATGAGACATAATTTTTCAGAAAAAAGAATCTAATAAGACATAAAAGTTATTTAGTAATGTCATGTCTAAAATTGTATTATTAATTTTCCAAAGTGGCAAAAACTGAATGTTTATCATCTGATGTGATGAAATATTATCAAATTGGATGTATTGTCACAGTCTAAAGGTAAAATATTAATAATGATAAAATCATTATTATATAAATGGGTTTATACAAATATAGTTTGTTCTATGTGTGATTAAACTTACTTTTAAAAGTAAAAGATTGGAGAGAAAAATTGAAGTGAAAATTGAAATTTTTAGTGGTTGTTACTGTGAAGCACGGATGACAACAAGAACAAAATTACTTCGGAGGCTTTATGTGTAAGAGCATTTTCAGCTGCTTATAAATTAATAAAAGTATAAATATTTCGTCTTAATAAAAGACCACTCTATTTATTCTATATAATGAGTCTTACAATATATCATACATCTTATTCTTTATTATATAATACACCATATTAAAATAATATATTTTTTACACCTAACACAGGTCGCATGCATGTTTGAGAATGATAGAGAAAGAATAAAAAAAGGATAATGCTTGTTTGAGAGAGGGGATGACTGGATGAGTGAGAGAGAGAATAAAAAAATTGAAAATAAAGAACGCATAGGGTCTGTTTGGAATTCGTTTATTTTGCTGAAACTGAAAATTTTTTATTAAAAGAATTGTAAATAAAGGTAAAAATTAGTTGAAATAATACTGTAGGACCCATGAATAGTATAAAAAAGTGTAGCGAGGCCCATGAATAGTAGCGAAAATAAGCTGAATAGTAAAATAAGCTGACAAATTTCATCCATGCCAAATGCACATATAGTGTTAGAATTGTGTGGTTAAATTATTAAATTTACTATGTCCCAATAGCTTAAACTTTTGAGAGAATCTGTAATTCAACATGGTATCAAAGTAAAATGTCCTAAGTTCGATTTTTGTCTCCTCTATTTTACCTTTCATTTAAATTTTCACAATGGATCTTTATACATAGATGACTGAATATGTTACTCATATGTTATTTATTTATTTATTTTGTATTTTACCTTTTAAAAAAAAAAAAAAATAAATAAAGAAAAGAGAGAGAGAGAGCTACACCAAAATTATTCGGTTGATCGTCTTTGGTGAAGTGTATTGTCACTAGCCCATTATCCGACGCTTGCTTTCAAAATTCTTCACGTCCCATTATTAATTTGTCAAAATGTAATCACCAACTAAAAATGGTTCCTGTTTTGATCCTTGGTCTTTAATCAAAATCAAAATGTTGGGGGAAGAGTGACTTTGCTTAGTGTAGTAATTAAAATCATATAACCTTATCTTCGGTTATGAGTTTTCACATCATCATAGTCATATTGACAACCAAACCCTAGCTATCATAGGTTGAACACGATTTTCACAATTTTAAAGGATTGTGGTCCATACAGTACCAGATAACGACTATTAATACAACATTCCGGTAGTGAAAGTGGGATTCTAACTAATATTAATTAATTTCGTACCCGTACGCATCTTCCTCTCCTTCTCCATTGTCTTGAAGTCTTAGCCAAACAGAGGAGTTAGGCTAATTCGTTATCACTTTTTCAAGCTTGTCAAATTTGATTTGGTTTCTCTCTGATTAATTGCTTTGACCAAACGAAGCGGCTTTTATGTTGGCAACCATATTAGCAGCTCACAGGTGGAAGTGAAACACATTTTGTATCTTTTTGGAAGGTAAAAACCCACAGTCATCATATTCATAATGAGTTTGCTCCAAATTACTGACTGTTCTTTCATGACCATTCCGCCAACATCGCGAGGAATGGCATTATTAACCCTTTATTTCCACAACCATCTAGTCCCCATTTGATCAGTATGTTTCGAGATCATTGTAGGTCAAGGACTCAAATTTTATTGGGTTAAAATTCAACTTTCCTGTTATGGGTTTTTGTTTTTTTGGTTCTTTATTTGGCATGAAATGTTCTTTGATGGGCATAACCGACATATGGGCTTTGCCCAGGCAATAAAATTACTCTAATTTTTTGGGCCTTAGCATGACTATGTTCAAACCAAATTCAGGTCAAACTTATGGACATGGGCTAGACATAAGGAGGTCTAAGTTTTTTTTTGGGATAGGAATGAGGTCTAAGTTAGTCCAAAAGCCAATCACGGGGTGGGGTTAATAATGATAGCATATGACAAATGGCTCCAGATCCTCAAGTTATGGTATTAAATTTCATCCATTCCACCCCCTCAAAAAAAAAAAAAAAAAAAAAAAAAAAATCATCCATTCTTAACAAATATTATATGACTACATCAACACATTATCTTAGCACCAAAAAAAAAAAAAAAAAAAAAAAATATTATATCAACAAATTAGTAATTAACTTAGAATAAGGGAAACACAACTTTTGAAACATCGGAGACACGTACAGCATTTCCTAGGACAAAGGAAATAATTGCGTAATGGTCAGGAGATTCAGGAACGACCTATTTGGATTGTTGGACAACAACAAAGATTTTGGTGAGAACTACAACTCCGATAGCAAAATGCAGTGTAGGGAACTTCAATTCAAATTCGATATTTTTAAATACTTGTTCGAGACACACGGATAAACAATGTATGTTGTGGAACCAATTATAATAAGGGAAAGATTTTAAAGTGTTATGCTAGTAATTCAAAGGGGAAAAAAGTGTTATTAATATCATATCATATCATCATATATTATTATATAATAAAAGTTGAGCTAAGAAGTCATAGTTGTGCTAAATGACTACTTTCACTACATGGTAAATTAATTTTATATTATTTGGTGTGATATATTTCCTTAAATTAAGGGATAATATTTAACAACCGTTTAATATAGATAAAACTTAACCATTTAGATTTCAACAAATTTAAAATCTATTCAAATTAAAGTCTATTATAAAATGATTTCTCAAAAAAAAAAAAAAGTCTTTTATAAAAAATCTAAACTTAAATCCCAAATAACAAGGCACGTTTTCTTTATATATATATATATATATATATAAACCCACATTTTGACTTCTACTCCAACTAAAAGTTCATTTTCAATATTTTAAGAACAACTAATTAGTAAATTAATATTATACATTTGAACTTCAATAAATTTAAATTCTATTTAAACTAAAAGTTTATTATCAAAAATTTCCAAACTTAAATATTTCAACAAATATAAATTCTAATTAAACTAAAAGTATATTATAAAAAATTCTAAACTTAAATCCCATACAACAACCTAAGTTTTCTTTCTAAAAAACTAACCAACATTTTGACTTCTACTCCAACTAAAAGTCTATTATCAATATTTTAAGAACAACTAATTAGTAAATTAATTCTATATTATTTGTTATGATATATTTCCTCAAATTAAGGGATAATATTTAACAACTGTTTAATTTAGGTAAAACTTTATCACTTAAATTTCAAGAAATTTAAATTAAATCCCTTTCAAAAAATTTAAATTATATTCAAACTAAAAGTCTATTGTGGGGCCTAAGAATTTGGTAACTCCGGCCCACTTCATACTAAGCTCAAGGCCCACGCCGAGGAGGAAGCAGCGTCCAAGGATGAACAAGGAAGGCTCAAATTGCCAAGAAACATCGCCGAGGACGATCCTGTCCTCGGCCAGCCGAGATTATAGAAGGGAAGAGCGGCGTGCCATCAAAGGCAGCCTCCCAGAACATCCCAAGGAAAAGGACAGGTACCATGGATCAGCCATGGGAGTACGGTGGAGGAGCAATTCAAGGAGAAACTGTTAGCTCCACATTAAATGCCTGCAACTGACATTCTGGCCTAATTAATGAGGAAATGACCTCTGAACAGTACTGCCTTAGTTGCTGCAACTCACAGGAGGTTTGGAAAGACAGCTGATGGGACAGGCACTCAGGTATAGGCTTGGATGATCAACAAGTGGAGGGCAGAGATCAATGAAAGAGGACTATATAATAGGAGAAAACCACCATAGAGAGGAAGAGGGCAGGAGAATTCCTGGAACCACTCTTATTCATTAATTAGAGCAAAACTCCGCAGATTGTGCCGAGGACAAACCTTCTTAATCTCAGTTCATCTCTATTTGATTGCTATGGATGCCATATTGACTGTTGTTCATGCGCTAAAGTCTAGTTCTTTGACCCACTCTCTACAAATTTATTGTATTGGGCTAGTTGGGTTTGGGTCCACTCATCTAAAACCAGAAGTGTTCAAACTCAGTCCCTACAATTGGCGCTGTCTATGGGAAGAACTTGTGCGTTAGTGAGTGCAACGGTCAATCATGGTAGGACCGAGCTCCCATCAGCAAGGGTCCCTTAGGAAGGTCGTTTTGGCAGCGGTGCATGCCAAACGGAAGCTTCCCCTTTATTTCCAAGAACGTACATGCTGTTATTGCTGTAATTCAGCCTCCGCTCAAGTATACACTTCGAAGTACTGACTATGCAGGGAGGATTGCTAAATGAGGGACAGTCTTGGGGGCTCCTGACATCAAGTATATGCCCCGTACCTCTACCAAGGGGCTGGTTCTCGTGGGTCTGGTAGCCTAGAAGGAATATATTGATATCCTAGAATCTTTTGTTGCGGTTAAACGAAACCTTAACAGGGCCGGGTCCTCGGACCTCCTACTTCGGGAAAATCAACGCGCGCTGGCAACATTCTTTGATGATTGCGCAGCCTGCGGCATAGAGCACATGGTTATGTTCCTAATTGTTCCCACGTTGTTAGCTCATTTAAAGTTAGCGGCTGAATGCTACTGTTAGTTTTGTTAAAGTTAGGATGATAATTTTTTGTTACCGTCAACAACACCAACTCTAAGTCCCATTGGAGGGAAAAACAGCAACACACTCATTCATGAAACAATTATCGCAGAGAAACGAAAGATTCAGAAAATAATGTAAGTAAAAAGTGTAGCCACTTCTTTATTAAATAAAGGAAAAGTACATCATATACCAAATGGCTTAGGCAGGCTTGTTTTAAAGCTAACTATAAAAAGAGAGGCCGAGGCCGAGGCAGGCTTGTTTTAAGGCTACAAGCAGCAATCGAGCCAGTATGGGTGGTACTGGCGATGAGAAAGGAGAAGAAGCGGAAGTGCCTGATGGCCCCATCCCAAGATGTTCTCTTGATTCTCTCCCAGTTTCATGATAATTAAGCATTGGAGGCGGCAACATTGAGGCATCAACCGTTCCGCAATCTTACAAACTTCCATTGGCAAGTAAACTGAACGCGTATCACTACTAGCTTGAAGGGCAAGCAAATCCGCGTACTGGAGAAAAATGTTATATTTCTCACAAACCTTCCTCCTAACTGCAAGATGCCCTACCATCAAGGTGGGACCCAAACTTTGTCGCGCCGAAAGTCTGATGCGATCGACGCCCACTTCGGCTCTCAGCTGAAGAATGAGGGTCTTCTTTCTTACTCGGTTGAAAGGTAGGAACGTCTTTGGCCTCTGTTTCCTTTGCCTCCACTACGTTGTCCAGGATCGGGGCGATATTCTCGGTTCCTGACGGGGGCTTGGTCACAATCTTGGCAAGGTCTTTGGAAATGCCTAGAAGGTGAAGAACTTAAAGTTCCTATTGAACTCAAGGATTTGTAAAATGTGAGAGAACGATTCCCCCCAGAGTGCCTTATATAGAAGGCGAAGGCGGGTGGAAATTAATCGGCACGAAATTCAAAGGAAGAATTACAAGCACAAGCGATATTAACCCCGCGCAATTTCCAAAGAAACCTCTAGCCGTTGGATCCGCGTTAATCCACAAAGATATTAATGAGGGCATGCCTCGCGTACCGAAATGTCAGGCACGTAACTCGAATTGTCAAAAGACGCCTCATAATTAGAAGTGGCGAAAAAGTGGCGCGATAAGGCCACTGTCATACGTGGAGGTGGAAGGCCAGGCCACCCATGTCCAGGTCAGTGTTGGGCCAAGGGCCTAGCCTGTGGAAGACCCCTTCTCGGCAAAGCAAGCTCAAGGCCATTATCACTCTAGGGGAAAGCTTTCCAACACTGAGGATAAGCCCCTTCACTCTAAGCAGTAATGATGAAGTACTAGACAGAACTAAGGTCTTGCATGGTTTTCAGACTCAAACCTATGGGGAATCTAGTTACTTCAAGAAAAGACTAAGTACTAAATAGAACCAAGGTCTTGCATGGTCCTCGGACTCAAACCTGTGGGGAAACTAGTTATTTCAAGAAGAATCTAAGTACTAGATAGAACTAAGGTCTTGCATGGTCCACGGACTCAAACCTATGGGGAAACTAGTTGCTTTAAGAAGAATCTAAGTACTAGAGAGAACCAAAGTCTTGCATGGTCCACGGACTCAAACTTATGGGGAAACTAGTTACTTCAAGAAGAGACTAAGTACTAGATAGAACCAAGATCTTGCGTAATCTTTGGACTCAAACCTATGGGAAAACTAGTTACTTCAAGAAGAGACTAAGTACTAGACAGAACCAAGGTCTTGCATGGTCCATGGACTCAAACCTATGGGGAAACTAGTTACTTCAAGAAGAGATTAAGTACTAGACAGAACCAAGGTCTTGCATGGTCCTCGGACTCAAACCTATGGGGAAATTAGTTACTTCAAGAAGAATCTAAGTATTAGACAGAACCAAGACCTTGCGTGGTCCAAGGACTCAAACCTATAGGGAAACTAGTTACTTTAAGAAGAATCTAAGTACTAGATAGAACCAAGGTCTTGCATGGTCCTCGGACTCAAACCTATAGGGAAACTAGTTACTTCAAGAAGAATCTAAGTACTAGACACAACCAAGGTCTTGCATGGTCTACGGACTCAAACCTATAGGAAAACTAGTTACTTCAAGAAGAGACTAAGTACTAGACAGAACCAAGGTCTTGCATGGTCCTCGGACTCAAACCTATGGGGAAACTAGTTACTTCAAGAAGAATCTAAGTACTAGACAAAACCAAGGTCTTGCATGGTCTACGGATTCAAACCTATAGGGAAACTAGTTACTTCAAGAAGAGACTAAGTACTAGACAGAACCAAGGTCTTACATGGTCCTCAAACTCAAACCTATGGGGAAACTAGTTACTTCAAGAATAGACTAAGTGCTAGATAGAACTAAGGTCTTGCATGGTCCTCGGACTCAAACCTGTGGAGAAACTAGCTACTTTCAACAAAACGGAGTGTCAGCATTCACCTAAGTTACAAGCGCAGCTAAAGGGGGGTCTAGTGCCTTGGATCACTTACCCCATCCTACTTCGATAAAGATGTAAAACGAAAACAAGCCCATGAACGTCACTTAAAGCATTTCACTTACAACATCACTCAAAGCCTCACTTATCTTTCCTTTGCATTCAGTGCTGAAATGCCCTCTTAGGTTTGGCAAGTTTATGAAATGTGTATATTCGTATAAAGTATGCGTTGTAAATCAGAATTCTTTTGTGATTTGTCTAAGAGGAAACAAGTTGCATTGTTGAGACTGTGCAATTTTCAGTTAAAATCTGAAGCAAAAATTTACGTCATGGGTTCGACATTTTCAATTATCCAAGTATTACTGGCACACTGCTAAAATTAATCGAGTATTGAGCAAAGCGTAAAAACATGATAAATAAAGGGTAACGTCATTCGAAAAAATAAACACGGACGCTTAGATCCATTACAAAAAATGGTTTCATTACAATATCATAAGGATGAAAAATAGAATGAAATGAAAAAGAAAAGAGGACTATAAAGACACAAGGCGGCAAAACAAGATAGCCCGTCAAAGTGGCCTATTTGTACAACTTGATAGACAGCTTGTCCTTGGGGGTCTGCTGAGAAGTTGTATCGGATGCTTTGGGATCCTGGCTTGGAGGGGCAACTTCGGAGAGCTCTTTTTCGACAGAAGGAGCCTGAGAGTCAGCAGGAGTGGCCTGAGAGTCAGCAGGAAGTTTCATCGCATCCAGGGGTGCTTCTTGGTTACTGGTTTTTTCTTTCTCTAACACCCTTTGATGCTCAGTATCCTCGAAAGGCTCATCAGTTGAAATTGGATCCTTGGCAGCACTGGCCTGGCCTTCGTCTGTCGTTTCAGAGGCGGCGTCAGCTGCAGGGTTGGCGGAGGTAGCCTCATGAATGGCGGGGGGGTAGTACACTCTCTCAGCCCTCCTAAGCTTGGACGAAACCTCAACCCCAGCTTGCTTAAGGGCTTCATTCCAAGTCTGGGAGCAGTAGTGTCTGCACACCCTAGTTACTTGGGCCTTGAGATTGGCCTTGGTTTCGGCCACTCCTGAATCCAAAGCCTCCTCCTCGACTTGCTCCTTAGAGCTTTCAGCCTCTGTCCTCGTGAATTCAGCTTCCGTTTTAGCCCTCAGGCCTCGTCCTTGGCCCACTCGGTGACCTTTTTGGCACCTTCTGCCTTAGCTAGCTTCTTCTTCAAATCAGCAATCTGCTCCTTGGAAATCTTTAGCTAATCCTCAGCGTCCCGTAGGCGCCCTGCCTGGCCCTCAGCCTGTTTTTGAGTGCCAGCTAGGCCGGATACCACGCTATCTCTAGCCTTCATCATCTCCTTCAGTTCCTCCCTTGCCTTATTGAGGTCAGCCTCGGAGTTCTTAAGGGTCCACGCGGCATCCAAGCGCTTGTCACGCTCCTGTTCCAGGGCCCTGCTCTAGTTATTAGCCTCCTCCTCCTACCTAAAAGTAGCCTCGACAGCTTGTGAATTGAAACAAGCTTACAGTAAGTTGGGAACTGAAGAGTAAAATTCAATGAAGGCACAAATGTTAGAGGTCTTACCATACCCAAGTATCTCTTGAGACTAAAGATAACCTCCTTCCTCCTCAAGTCCCCTAGCTTGGCCATATCGGTGGGGAGTAGCGGGGACCTCTCCAAGGCATCAGCCACATAAGTGCCTTCACCCGCTTGGAAGTCCCTGAGGGACGTTATCCATCAAGGGCTCCCCATGAAGCATGGGGGCAGGCAGCTAAGCCTGGGGCTCGGACTGCCGGATGACCTCCTTTTCCTGGCCCTGGTGCCCAATTCTTAACTGCTTGGAAGGTCGTCGGGCTTCATCCTCCTCTTGAGAGGAGCAAGATCTCCCCCCATCCATTGGCTTTTTGCCTTTGGATGGCCTCTTCTTCTTTGGATCGGCGGATTCGAGCTGAGGAGTCAGGGTCGGCTAAGCAGATGACGACCTAGTTTACATAAGCTGAGGCTTGGGTGGAGGAGGAAGAAGCTTGGGTTGTTGGTTCCTGGCGCGTCCTTCCCTGGCTCGCCCTCAATTAGATCGAACAGGCTGGTTTGGGGCTTCCTCTTGAAACCCATTTCGACCTGAGAAGAAATCCCCTCTGACAAGATGTCCGTTTCGGTCAAGTTGGGGTCGGCAAAGTCACCAGAGAGGTCCTCGGGCAGATTGACTTGGTCGAAGGTGCCAAATTCGTTCTCGGATGGACCCAAATCAGCAACTTCTTCTTCTCTCTCTACACCTTCTCCCTCATCCTCCGCAGCCTGATGGGATGAAGAAGGGCTTGACGAAAGAACACCCTCTAGGATAGGAGATCCTTCAGGAAGCAGGAACCCGTGTTCTGCTACAGTAATCTTGTGAAGCCGAGGATCTTTGGCTTTGACCACATACTTCGGAGCCGAGAACGATTTCTGAATTAGGTCGTATCCAAAGATCTTGTGGGCAGCCCTAACTTGATTTTCAGCTTCGTTCATGAAGATCTCCGCCCTGAGTACGGTTTCCAAATCTTCCTTGTTAACCAAATGGAAGTGTCGTTTCGAAGGCATGTGGATCTGCAAAAAAGGAGAGCATATTCGTATTAGCAACCAAACAACACAAATCGCGGAAAAAAAAAAAAGAAAAAAAAAGAAAGAAAAAAAGAGATCAAACCCACTCCCACTCTAAATACCCCACTTGGTGTCTCCTCCACTGTCGTACAATGAAGGCCGTTGTGCCACTCCCCGGACACAATGAGAAAATCCTTATTTAACCCTTTGTTGGACTCAGGGAGGCATTAGATAAGCCGAACCTTATCCTCCATCGTCTTCATGTAATAGGACTTACCTTTTAGGTGCTGGAGGTTGTAGCACCAGTTTACATCATGGTGGGTTAACCTCAGCCCCATCTTCTAGTTTTAGGCGTTCACACAACCTAGGATCCTGAACACGTTAGTAGCGCACTGGGTAGGAGTTAGTCTAAAGTGCCTAAGATAGTTCTTCATCACTAGCCCCATAAGGATTCTCATACCACTTTCTAGGAAGGTGATTAAGAGAATCACTACTTCACCATCTTTTCTCCTAATATACCACTCCCCTTTTTTCACAGTACCTCAAACCCACATTATTGGGTATCCTATAATTGGCGATGAATTTTTCCATCGCCTCCTCAGAGTCAACCAACTTCTTAAACCTACTCATCCTAAAAAACAACCAAAAGACTCAAGGGAAAGCGAAATCAAGAGAGGAGTAAGAGGAAAAGAAACTCAGACGGGAGAAAATATGAGTCAAAAAGAGAAGAAAACTTACAGAAATGAGGAAAAGCTATTCGGATAGGCTTTTTATGCTGAAAAGAGACGTAAGATCGGTTGGAGACTTGACCAAGTTCAGAGTATGTGCGCAAGAACTCTTAGATGCAAAGGTAAAAAGGCAAATCGGTTCAAATGGGTATTTATACTCCCAATTAGAATGGACCGTGCGGGTTTCCCGCCTATAAATGCAAGGTAATCCCCACCGTTAGATTACCATCACATCGTTGAACGTATGGAGCACAGAGTCACCAGAGTTTAATGAGGGCGCGCTCCATATACCAAAGTGCCAGAAATGTGTCCTGGACAGATGAAAAGACTTTGGCATTGATGTAGGACAAGACTTGTCAAGCCATAATAAGGGCCCGAGGACATCAAAATCCTCCTCCCTATCCGAGGAAACGGACAGCAGGATTTTGAGGGGCTATTGTAGGGCCTAAGAATTTGGTAACCCCGGCCCACTTCATACTAATCCTAAGGCCTACGCCGAGGAGGAAGTAGCGTTCAAGGATGAACAAGGAAGGCCCAAATTGCCAAGAAACATCGCCGAGGACGATCCTGTCTTCGGCCAGTCGAGATTATTGAAGGGAAGAGCGGCGTGCCATCAAAGGTAGCCTCCCAGAACATCCCAAAGAAAAGGACAGATACTATGGATCAGCCATGGGAGCACGGTAGAGGAGCAAATCAAGGAGAAACTGTCACCTCCACATTAAATGCCCGCAACTGACATTCTGGCCGCATTAATGAGAAAATAACTTCTGAACAGTACTGCCTTGGTTGCTGCAACTCACAAGAGGTTTGGAAATGCGGCTGATGGGACAGGCACTCAGGTATAGGCTTAGATGATCAACAAGTGGAGGGTAAAGATCAATGAAAGAGGACTATATAATAGGAGAAACCCCCCATAGGCAGGAGGAGGGCGGGAGAATTCCTGGAACCACTCTTATTCATTAATTAGAGCAAAACTCATCGGATTGTGTCGAGGATAAACTTTCTTAATCTCAGTTCATCTCTGTTTGATTGCTATGGATGCCATATTGACTGTTGTCCATGCGCTAAAATCTAGTTCTTTGGCCCACTCTCTACAAATTCATTGTATTGGGCTAGTTAGGTTTGGGTTCACTCATCCAAAACTAGAAGTGCTCAAACTCAGTCCCTACATCTATGATAAAAAATTTTAAACTTAAATCCCAAACAAAAACCCACGTTTTCTTTCTCAAAAAAAACAAAAACCAACATTTTGACTTCTACTTCAACTAACAGTCTATTATCAACATTTTAAGAACAACTAATTAGTAATTTAATTTTATATTATTTTTTATGATACATTTCCTCAAATTAAGGGATACATTTGACAACTGTTTAATTTAAATAAATGCAAAAATTCAAAACCCACCCTTTAAGTTTTACTTGAATTCATTTCAGTCTTCTAACTTTACTTTCATTCAATTGAGTCCTTTAAGTTTCAAATTTGTTCAATTAAAGCTTCCTATTCACTTCCGTTAACTACTTACCGCTAAATGTCTAATTTTGAAATTTCAAAAACCAAAATAAAAATAAAAATAATTTAATTTTTTTTTTAAATATAAAGAAGAAGAAGAACAGATCTATTTGATCTTCCTTAGCCCCACTTCAAACCCAAACTCTATTCATCAACTCCCTTACTACCCCCCACAAATCTCTCATGGCATGAATTCGAAGAATTTTATTTTACTCAACATCTGTAACTTTCAATCAACGATTTCCCAATGACAAAAATATTCAATTACTCAGGCTTTCAATCAAAGCACATTTTAGATTCACATAGATCCTATAGCCTTGGTAGCATCCTCAAAAAAATCAATAGTAGGTCATTCCTCCATGGGAGAAATAAAAGATCTTACATTCATTGATTGACAACTGGAACAACAAGCTTATTCCAATGACCGAAACTTCAAAACAAGAAAAACACATACAACAACTTATTACTCTTAAATATGTTTATTGGTCAAAATTTCCACACACACACACACACACATACACCAAAAAAAAAAAAAAAAACCACCAAATTAATCAAATTCTAGTTGCAAAAATCAAAAAAAAAGAGAGGAAGGGAGGGAGGGAGGCTTATGAGTGTGAGGAATTCAAACTGTTAGTCGCCAATTCCTAGATATGGTTTGTGGGGGCAGTGAGGGGGTTGAGGACTAAGGTTTGAGTATGAAGTGGGGTTGAGGAAGAGTTGGAGATAGAAGAGAATGATGGTGAAGGTAAAGAAGAATGACATTTTTTTGGTATGGGTAAAATTAGACACTTTAATGGCAAGCACTTAACATAATTAGATAGAAGCCTCAATTGAACATATTTGAAATTTAAATGACCCAATTGAACGAAAGTAAAACTGAAGGATTGAAATGAATTCATGTGAAACTTAAAGAGTGAGTTTTGCATTTTTGCTTAAATAAAACTAAAAGTCTATCACCAAATATTTCTAAACTTAATAAATCCCGCACAACTGACGTTTTTTTTTTTTTTTCCTCAATTTGCATCTTATTAAATTAATATTTTATTAGGATAATTTTTTTTAAGGCCAGATTTGATCTCAAATCCTTTATTCAATGATAAAAACTTATCAATTGAGGTAACTAAAACTTATACTTAAATTATAATTATTCGCCCATGATGTATAAAAGCAAGGTACAAAACTCTTGACTAAGGGATAAGATTTAACAAAAAATTAATTTAGATAAAACTTTATCATCTAAATTTTAGAAATTTAAATTCTACTCCAACTAATAATCTATTATAAAAATTGTCATATATATATATATATATATATTGTAAGGACTCAAATTGAATTGGATCTAAACAATAAAATTTTTAGAGAGCGGGCGTAAGAGCTAACCAATGAGTGGAAAAAGACATCGTTCTTGTGCAGCAAAAGGAGCTTCCAATTAAAAGAAAAACTCTTCCTCGGCTAGGTTTTTAGTGTATATCTCTCTGGATTCTTTTTCTCTCTCTCTTTCTTCCAAAAGTCCTCCCCTTAGTGTACTCCGATTTCACGTTATATACTACCTTCTTCGTCCTGCTTTCACTGTACACGTGTAGGTTCCATTCTGAGAACTTCTTTCTGTTCCATTCTGAGAACTTCTTTCTGTCCCATCCAGAACTTCCTTGATCTTCCGCCAGTGGCCATAAGGCTGCTTGGTTACTGTTCAGGTATCACCTCCACATTAATGCGGCCAGAGAGTTAGCTGGGAAGTATTTAATGTGGAGGTAGCAGCTTTTAGGGGATATTTGTTATCTTTCCCAGTTCCTTCTTTGTTCAATATTCATTAGTTAGTTTGCATGTAATTCTGTGAAGTTCCTTGACTATTAAAAGAGTTACATCCACCTTGGACGTTGGTTTGAGCAATAAATCTTATCCTCGGTCGTGGTTTGGGCCATTAAGTACGACTTACGTCTCTTTGTCTTATGTTATTCTCAAAATGGCTCTATTTAACCATCCTCGGACATGTGAGTGTCCTCGGACTGGGCCGTTGGGCCACAAGCCCACTTCCTATGAACTCTCTGTTATCTTTTTGGGCAACTGCCCCCCCCCCCCCCCACACACACACACATATATATATATTAAGTCATGTCTTTTCAATATAATATCTTTTAACCAATAAAGTCGTCCCTATAATTAAATCCCACATAATACACTCTACGATGTTGTTTTTTTTTTTTTCACTTTTTTTTTTCCCAAGATGCAACTTACGCTTATGTTTTAATATAATAAATTCATCTAACTTATTGTTCTTTGCTTCTGAATTTGTGTGCAGTATATTATGCCAAATGAAGTTTACTATAAAGAAGCAAAATAATGGACACCCATTTAAGTTTTTGGTTCTCTTATGTAAGTTTTAATTTTTTTTTTTTTATTCTCAAATTTTGAACTCTTTTGAGCTTTTTTTTTTATTTTTTATTTTTTTTATTTTTAGGTTTTGGCTATTGTATTTAATTTGTGATTGCACTGATTTTTTTAATTGGACTATTACTAGGAAAAAATCGGTATTGAGGAACTATTTTGTTAATTATTGTTTGTGAGAAAATTAAGAAAAATTTATATTTGAAGAAGTATGAAATTATATACATATATGAAAAATGTATGTCATACAAAGTTAATATCATTCGTATAAGAATTTTGATAGTTAATCATACGAAAGTTATGGTAACTATTTAACATATGAATATCTATTTTCCTATGAGATGGGTTCAAGTTACACTTAATGTAATTTTCTAAACCATTGGATTTAAGTAGATCCAACGGTTAAAAAAAGATACTCATTAATGCTAATATTCTTATTAATCTCATTTATTATCTTTTATTTATGTCATTTCATACTTATCTTTAAACCCAAAAAAATGTATATGTATTCTCCTCCACTACAGTACGTCTCTCTCTCTCTCCACTGCTCTCTATGGAAAAAAGCCATCGCCACCAGTTGCATTTCATTTTTCTCAGATCATTTTGCACTCTTGTCCTTTTTTTTTTTACATGTATTTTATCTTTGGATCAAAATACAATTTTGGTGATTGATTTCTATAAGCAAATGAGTCCTGAATCAGGATAATAGGTAGGCTGCAAATGCATTATAAAACAACATGTTGACAATGTTTAATTGAACGCCATCCTTGGAGACATTAACATGTTTTGGCAAAATTGTTAATAGACTTCCTCCAAAACATTTTCATCATTTTTCAAACAGATTGCTTTTCCAATATAAATTTTTTTCCAATTTCCATGCCATTTAAATTCTGCAATTTGAATCATAAAATTTAAATAAATAAATAAAAGCACTTTAAAAATTGGATTCTAAAATGAGAATAATTATTATTTTAATGGCAGTAGGTATGAAAGTATCTGCATCTTGCATTTTACATGGTGGGATGCGTGTGTGTATATTTAAATTGTATAAATCTAAGCATTTGAGAACAAGTAATAGGTACTTTATCACATGATGTTTTACTAGTGAAAACCTCAATAAAGTTAAAGGAAAACCAGTCATGGTTGGATATGATGTCCTTGTTATAGGAGCGAAAAAAAAAACCACATACTTAAACCATATTTTGAGAGAGTATGCTTACTATTGAACCTTATGAGCATCGATTTCTTATGACTTAAGAGAGGTTATTTTGAGAGAGTGTGTTTACTGCTAAAGCTTTCAAGGCATTCGTACTTCTTGGATCTGTTAGGACTTAGGAGAGGTTATTTTGAGAGAATATGTTTACGGTTGAATCTGATGAGCCATTCAAACTTACTGGATTTGTTAGGAATTCTTGGCTAATTAGTAAAAGAGTTGTTTTTTTGCATTTTTTTTTTTTTTAAAAAGTTACCACCAGACTTAGCATATATTGTGTATCTCTGTTTCCGTTTATTTTTAATAAAAAAAAATTACAAATTATCATTTAAATTTATGCATGATTGTCTCTGTGGGCAACACGAGCTGCTTGAAGGAGCAAGCACTTGGACCCTTAACTTATTTGTTGGAGCGCTTTACTCTGAATCTTACTTATGGGGCTCCAACTCAGGCCTGGTTGTACCCTCTCAAGTACTGATCTCTCACAAATTTACTCACTCCTTCCCTCTTTTCCTAGTTTTTCCTTAATCACTCATCTTACTCTCCATTTTTCCATCCACCCCAACAACAGCCTAGTTCCCCTTTTATATCCTTGAGTGAGTGGGGTGACCATCATTTTTATTCCCACTCACTCACGTATTCCCATGTCTCCTAGAATCCCAAGGTATCCTCACAAAATTAGAGGATTCTCTTAGAACTTGTTCTAAATGCCGGTTAAGGCTTGGTAGTGGATTCTTTTCAGAATCTTTAGCTCTCGGTTACCGACCCTATTCAGATTGAATATAAGCTTTTATAATTATTCCAAATTCCCCTCGGGAGGGATGGGGCGGCACTCCCAGTGCTTGGCTAATGGTCGGGTCCAAAGTGATGAACCTTGAGACAGTCCTTCTGTTGTACCCCGGGCTTGTCACACTCAGTGGGCCCTGGGCCTAGTATCGGGCCTTACTTATATGGTCGGCCTAATCCTCCGAGCCTGGTCCACCCACAGTCTCCAATTTGGATTGACTGGTAGAGTAAAGTTGCATCTTTTCATCTTTCAATTGATGGAATATACAATCATCACATCAGCATATCACTTGGTAGAGTATATGTATTTTGCTATCGACAATTTGGCCGTGGAGGTGGAACCCTAGAGCAGAGGAGGAGAGAGAGAGAGAGAGAGAGAGAGAGAGAGAGAGAAATACATATACCTTTTTTTGGGTTTAGAAATAAGTATGGAATGACATAAATAAGGATAATAAATGAGATTAATAAAAATATTAGCATTAATATGTATCTTTTTTTAACCGTTAGATCTACTTAAATCTAATGGTTTAGAAAATGTGTAACTTAAACTCATCTCTTTTACTATAATAATTTCTTAGTACTTATTTGCTAAAGGTAATATCCACTCAATAAAAATTTCTAAGAATGATAACGAATATTATCATCTTCCAACAATAAGCAACTGATTTTTGCTAAGACATTGTCACATATTTAAATTTTCATCATGAATGATGTCATATGCTACAATTGAAGTTTATCATCTAATACCTTCAACTATACATAATGAAAAATTTGTCATTCATACTTTCTTCTTTATTATTCTACATGAGTCTTGGTGCAATGTTTAGCTTACTTAGTTTTTAATGAGCACCCATTTTAGGCAAGAGAAGGGAGAAAAAAAAGATAATAAAAGGCATGTGTCATTGAATTTTCCATTAGATAAATTTGAAGTTTTGAAGGATTAAATCTAGAAAATCAATGTTCTTTCGGTAGTAAATAAAACACCTTATATCACAATTCCAACTTTCTAAACATTATTACCATCTAAAACTCAAAATACGTGAAGAAAATTTTTTGGATGTTAAAATTTAGTGGGAGCATTTTAGACATTACATAATGAAACATTTTAAGAATTATAAGTTTTCATTAGAGTTTAACTGTGAGAATAACAATATGACATATTTACTATTTTACAAATTATTAATGGAAAAATTGCTTGATTTTAAAGTTTAAAAAAGAATTGTGAACTACTCCAAATATAAAGGATGAAAAGTGTTTTTATGCTAAGTTTTTGATTTTTTGGTGTGTAAAACTGTGTTTTTACTTAAAATTATACGTAAAGATAAAAGGACAAAATATCAACCCAAAAAAACTGGATACAAAACTGTGAATTTTGGCTCAACAAAGTTGACTAAACCAAAAACAATTTCTAGTAACACAATAGAATGGTACAACATTTTCATAATGACAATACCTTTATAATTTTGTTATATCTTATTTTGACTTGTAAAGAATTGACACTTCAGCAGTTGTTAATTTATTATGACGACAACAAGATGTCTTTACATTTTCATAAGAGAAATGCTATGCCTATAACAATTTCACAACAAATCATAAGTAGTAGGTTGTTACAATAGTTGTTTTTTATTAGCAAAAAGGCAATTTCATTGATATATTTAAATTAGAACCAATAACAATTTACTATTTATAATTTGTTATGAAAGTGTTGTAAGAAATATTGTAGATGTAACATTTCTAATTTCACAATACATTTATTTTTAATAGTGATTAGTTTCAATATAATATTTTATTTTGATTTATAAAGAACTTACACTTCAATAATTGAAAAAATATTTGGAATGACAGCAAAGATATTTTATTAATTTATTTTATTTTCATCTGTAAGAACCGACACCTAAGTCACAATAAAATAGGAGGGATGGTACGGTGTTAGGTTCTTTTCATGATTGCATGGGGAAGTTCTCGCTAGCCGCCACTGGAAGAATCTCATATAATTAATAAAGTTATAAACCCCTCTAAATTAGAGAGAAATTTATGGACTCTATTACCTCAACACTTTGCCAATGCCATTTTACTTTTGAGTGTTCCGCTACTCTACTTTTGATGGTTAAAGCATTGTCGACAAGTACACACAAAAAAACAAAAACAAAAGCATCCTAACGCATTGAAGATACTATTTGTTTACGTTCCAGGACTGTGATAACTTAGAATACAAATAATTTAGGTTAGAAGCAACCCTCCAAAATTGTTTACCTAACAAAGCTTTGTTCATATGTCCCATTGTCCTACAACCCAGCTCCTCTTCTCTTTTTGAAAAGCAAATTATGTTCCAATCAGAAAATGATTTTTCCTAACACCATCTTCATGATCATGACCCCCAACAATGTTAGTTTCTACCAATTTCCTTGCAGATTCCTTCAAGTACTTTAAAGCATTAGAGATTTAGTGACCTCAGCACATATTTAATCAAAGTCAATCTGCCTTGACAAATTTTGGGAAAAAAAAAATGGGTTGAGGCAGTACTAGTTGAGTTCGTTAAAGACCATAAAAGGCAGTTTTCCTGTTTTACTCACCAAAATTTGGGGAAGATGATTTTGTTGGGCTTATTGCGGATGCTCTTATACTTGGGCAACATAAGTTCAAGGAAGGTTGAGGAGCAGATGTGGCAATAATTTAATAATTACAAAAATGATGATAGTTAAATGTTAGTGATGTGACAAAATCTAATTTATTAATTTCAAAATAGATAAATATGTTTTTAAAACTCAAATGTGAAGTTACGTACCCTAATAATCTTTGAGGACCCTAATACCTTCATCTCTTTTTCTCAAAAACGTTCCTTCAAAAATCTTTACTTAATTAATGCCAAAGGCAGAATAGAGAAGAGTGATTAATCAATTAAAACATTTTATTTTGTTTATTTTCTTTCTTAATTATGATTAATTCAATCAAGAATCAAGATAATTTACTTATTATTACTGCTTTTTAAGGGTGTGTTTGGTAGCAGGTGAAATAGGAGGAAAAAAAAAAAGAGAGAGAAAATAGGAGGAAAAATGGAAAATGTGTTGTTTGGTAAAGGAGGAGGGAGAGAAATTATTCTGGTGGGGCCAGACATTTTCTGCCACGGCCCACACAAAATTTGTCTCTCCAAAATGGAGAGAAGACGGGTGTGGGGAGTTTGATGGTGAAATGATTTATTGGACATCATTTTTTAACAAATGTATATAAGTAAATTTATACAAACTCACTTTTTTCATCCTTCCACTTTATCAGTTGTATGACTCAATTATCTCTTCACCATCTTCTAATTGCGCCAGTCAAGTGAGCCGACATCTACTTGGTTATGTCCCTGATAGCAACAGCATATCATTTATGTTCATTATGTACTGTTTATGGTCATGCATGAAGTCGAATATTCTCGCTACCCACCAACATTTTTGCTGCCTCATCATGTAGCTTAGTCAATTTTCACTGTGGCCTTGGAAGTAAAATCATGGAGAGAAAACCAACTTCAGGAATTGTAAATGGGCATTACAGAAAAGGATTACAAAATAAACCTTGAAAAGCCTGAAACTGGCCCTACTTAACTTTGGCTGCTCCTCATCAACGAAGCTTCATTTTGAGGGACCAATTTTATTCTGCCATGTCATATGGCTTTCCCATATGCAAATCCATGAAAAAGACTTGCCTCAGCCTCCCTAATAGGACTTGCATATATTTCTGAACCATTCTTTCGAAGAGAGAACCAAAATGGTGATGCTGAGTCTCTACTAATTCACTACCAGCTGCCTACAATGCCAATGTCATCAGACTGCTCTACTCCTAATCTATATTGCAATGAAGTATCTGATGATGTGGTTTCCTCAAATGCTGAAACATGTGACCAAGATTTTCATGCAACTCTGGATTTCCTGTCGGACGAGGAGAGCTCTATTACTAGTGTCTTCGATTCTGAGATTGATCAAATGCTTGAACTTGAATTACTACATCGGTTACGTGGAAATCCTAGTATTATTAGTGCTAGGAAAGACGTGGTCAATTGGATGTTGAAGGTATTTATACTGCATCACATATATATTTGGTATTTGGTTCTTGTATCATTTTCTTCAATAATGATTTGTATCCTACAGGTGCATGCTTACTACCAGTTTAGGCCTGAAACGGCATATCTTTCTGTAAACTATCTGGATTGTTTTCTCTCCTCTCATACATTGCCGGTAATTCTTATCCTTAGGATCAGTCATGTTAGACAAACACTCAAACAGAAACAAAGTATACAATTACATTGCAGGATTGTTTTGGTTTTGTGTTAACTTGTTATGCTTTTCTGCAGAAAGGTAAAGGGTGGCCCCTGCAGCTATTATCGGTTGCTTGCCTGGCCCTGGCAGCAAAACTGGAAGAAACAAGCGTGCCACTTCTATTAGACCTGCAGGTGAAGGAACCGAGATTCCTGTTCAAGCCCAAAACAGTTCAACGAATGGAGCTCTTTGTCATGGCCAATCTTAAGTGGAGATTGCGCAGGACTACACCTTTCGACTTTGTCCATTATTTCATTGCTAAGCTTTCATGTCTTGGTTCTCCACTAAAAGATTGCAGTCAAGTTTTCTCGCGTGCCTCGGATCTAATTATCAGCACGTGTCAAGGTAATTCCTGATATTGAAACTCTCTCTCTCTCTGTCTTTCTCTCACACACACACACACATAAATATTATAGCTAATTTACATTATGTTTTTAACAGTGATCGATTTCTTGGACTATCCACCATCTTCAATAGCAGCAGCTGCCGTACTATGTGCAACAGATCAATATGTGGATGACCAAGAGTTGGGCTACTTTCACAAAAGAGTAAGAAAAGTATGCCTCACTTTGCAAATTCAAATTATCAATATGATGCTGCCTATATGACTAAGCATAGGCTTATTGGTAAACTACTTTTAGAAGCTAGTTAGTCCTTGCCAAATAAATTTGTTGAGTGGCTTGCAAGACTCATCACTTTTAATGAAGTAACAAACGAATAAATGAAAATAGGCTTTTCTTGGTGGTAGAATCCACAAACAAAGCCAATTTATGCTACATGAGAAGCAGCATTATCAATGATGTCCTGTTTCTCTTTTTAGCAAGACCAGACACTGTGAACCATTTAAGTCCTAATGTTTGAAGTAATATAAGCATACAAATTGTTAGAATAATTGTAATTCTGGCACAGGAATTGGTGAAAAAATGTTACAACCTTATGAAGCAGACAAAGTGCATACTGGCACGCGTTAAACAAAAAAAGTTGCAGCCAATGCCATCAAGTACTGTAGGAGTGACTGATGCAGCTATTGGCATAAGCTTCAATGTTCACAAAACTGGGGTAACAAGGACTTGAAGTAAAGCCAAGACTCACAACTGAATTAGTGCTGGAAACAGATGTTTAATCTTACCTTCTACTTCGTCTATTGTTTGAAGTTTCTTCGTATGTGTGTGTAGCTACTGCAAGATGATTGTGAGGGAAGTCTTTTGACTTGTTTAAACAGTATGCTGTTTGACATTATTCATTTTGTGTTGGACCGATTCCAATTTTCGTATGAAAATATGTAAAATAAAAGGCTGAGGTACTTGTCAGTTGTCACAACCAAGAAATTTTGTACAAGTCATTTTTCTTATTATAGACAAATTCCGTGAAAATCGATTCAATAAGGTTACGTGAAAGCAAGTTTTTCATAGCTCCCGTCAGAATCTGGTTGAAAATATTGACAACAGACAAGCAAACCTCAAGGTGAATTTCATTTTTTTATAGTATGGCCACCTGTGTGTTTGAATAACATGCCCATGATGACTTGAAGGACACATATATTCAACCTTTGCACATACCCATGATGACTGGGAATCCAACCTTTTCCATTGTCGTTAAGGCTGCTTCTTGTAAAAGGATTAGTGATTTTATGACTCAATTGGCCAACTGAGCCACGCACTTAGTATCAATGAAGCAACACTTGCTGTCCACTACAAGAGCAAAAATGACATTTTTGTTGCCATAGAAAATTATCTGGCAAGTACACATGCAATATGACAGCTATTTGTATGCTGTTTTTTGTTTGCTCTAGTATTTTACTAATTACTAGTACAAAATTTAGATCCATATGTCACTGCAAGAAATGAGTATGTAATTTATTATGATTAGAAAAGGGGTTTCAATTGGGATTTCCGCACCAGTGTAAATAGCACTCCGAAAATGAGTCTCATTTGCACATCCCAACAAAAGGGCGCGCATACGCAAAAACAAAAACAGTTCAGTTTAACGAGTTTGCCACTGTTCTCCCACAAAAAGTTGAATATACATTGCAGATAAGCACTTATGTAATTATCCTTACAGTCCAGCACAAAGTGTTACCCAGAAGTGTTTACAGAAGCATCGAATATATTCGAGATAAAAGACAGAAACAAGGAAGGATCCTAGGAGCTTGCTGGAGACAGACAAACTTTCCCATAAATCTAAAAAAAGGTGGTAACAAAGTCCATTCTGATACTAGGACTTTCCCTGGCATTAATTCACGAGTTTAGGGGTCCATGAGTGCAAGAAATGAATGATGTTGAAAAAGGAAGTTTCTCTCAGCCAAATTAAATTGAAATTGAAAATATCCTTTTGGTATCTACGTTAATTTTAGGGTGATTATTAATTTGGTCATTCTATTTTAGCAGCAATTAATTTGGTACTTGTTATTTTCAACTTCTAGTCAAGGTCTATATTGTATAAGTTGAGTTAATTTAGTTTATTTTCAACTTATTGTCAAATTGGCCTCTATTGTCAATTTAATCCATGTTGTTTTCAACTTGCCGTCACAGCTAGCATTTTTCATTAGTAAGTTGACAGTAACTAGGAACAAAACTATAAATTGAAAATAACATAGACCAAATTGAATGTTACTAAAATGTAGAAACCAAATTGATAACGATCTCAAAATGTAGAAACCAAAATAATTTTTTTACTTAAATTAAATAGGATAAAATACAAAAACCACCTCTAAGGTCTGGGCTAATAATAGGTACTATCTAATTTGCTTCTTAAGCACAATCAATACTTAACACCGTTTGAAAGTTCACTACTCCTTCAAGTCCTCTGCTTCCTTCCAATAGCTTGTCTTAATTGCACGTGTTTCACAATGACTATATTATGACAATTATATATACGATGAGGTGTTTGGGTAATCAATGACAAATAAATAGTAGCCATAGATGAAAAAAGAAGTAGGAGGAGCTGGGCAATTTTAAAACGGTGTTAAGTTACGTTTGTGTTTAGGGAGCAAACTAAATAATTTGAAAAACATTCATAGTTCCCAGCATCAACCCAAGCTTAGGGCAATAAATGAACCAAATTATTCATAAAGAGCTTGGATTTGAATAGATGAAAAACTCATTTATGTTTATTTGTTTATTAAAAAAAAAAAAACCAATATTTTTTTACTCTTAGTTTTAGGCTTGTTTAATAAACAAACTAAGTCAAAAAAAAAAAAAAAATTGTTCATGAATGGAGCTAGAGAACAATAGAGCTTGATAAAAAAACCAAGCTAGGTCTAGAATTAGTAATAAGCTTGATATAGAATTGATAAATATAATCATATTTTACCAAGATTTTAATTAATTGAGGATTAAGATGATGACTGCTTCAAACCAAATGAGTTTGATAATGTCCTTAAGCTCAAAAACTTGATATTGAATTGGAAGCTCAAACATTCATCCGCTTGTATATACAGCCAAACCTAATTAGATTTTGTATTTTAGGCTCCGTTTGGTTTGGGTGAAAATGATTTCAGGAAATCATTTTCACCCTGACCCATGTGTTTGGAAGGCAAGGGAAAATATGATTTCCGGAAAATATGCCTCAAGTTTGACCAAATTTTCACCTTTGACCCGGAAATGGTTTTACGCTTTCGTTTTACCTTCAAACCATTTCCGGGTCTCGCACAGAAAGCGCAAAAGAGAAGAGAGCTATGAGTGAACTTGAGTGAGAACGAAAAAGAACAAGGAAACAGCCAACAACAGCCACAGAAAACGATTGAGAACGCCGGCGAGTCCGATCGGTATTGAGAGAACCAAGAACGCGAACTGATCCAGAGCCAAGAACGCGAACCGATCCACCTCCGATTCGAGAAACCCAGACGTCACCGAGCCGGTTTCGACGCCGTTCCACCACCACCACTCAACGGCGAGCCCGATCGACGTCCCGATCTGAGAACCCATAGCTCACATCGCCGACCCAGACCCGTCGCCTTCGACGCCCCATCGCCTTCGACCCAGCGCAACCCATCGGCTTCGACCCAGAGCAACCCACGAACCGACGAACCCAGAGCAACCCACGAACCTCGATCTTGTCGCCGACCCAGACCCGTCGCCTCCGCACTTTCTCTTCCTCGATCTCTCCGTTTTTTTTTTTTTTTTTTTTTTTTTTTTTTTTTTTTTAATTTGATTGTTGTTGTTGTTTTTTTTGGGATGAACTGATTATTGTTGTTGTTGTTGTTGTGGTGTTGTTGTTGCCAGAATTTGCTGCCGGAAATTGATGTTGAATTGGATGTTGAAATTTTTTGTAACAATGTGAAAAATTTTCTGGAAAATAGCATTTTAGAATACATCCAAACACATGAAAATATTTTCCACAACAATTTTCATAATTCAACCAAACACTTAAACATATTTTCCTTTTCCGAAAAATAACATTTCCGGAAAATATGTATTTTCCGGAGAACGTTTTACACCAAACCAAACACAGCCTTAGAAGTCAAAATTACCTAGATTTGGTTGCTGTTACGTGCTATTCTTGATACGTTCGCTTTTCTTGTCAGGCTTCTTTTTCAAAGAAAAGGGCCATTGGGACAGGCAAAACAATTTTTTTGATTTTTTTTTTTTTTTTAGATAGAATAGAAGATCCCAAAATGATAGGACGAAGCTTATTAAAAAATATTAAAAAGGAGGAACAGGAGGAGGAGGAAATTGTCGATCTTTATTGCAAAGAGCCTCACTAGTCACTAGTCACTAGTCCTCAGTCGCATATCGTGATAATAAGTTAATAATAATCCGCGTGGTTTTGCTCGTGCTGTACTATTTGCAATCTAAAAGTTGCAAAATAATGTTGGGTCGGAGACTGTATGCCAAATGGTGTCTTGGATTTGGGCTCTCTCATTGTCATCTGTAGAGTGTTTGTTAAGTTTTAATAATTAAGAATCCTCTCTTTTCAGAAAAAACAAGTTGCAAAATAATGATATTATTAAAGTTAGTTCTATAGTTAGCATCTGATTCGGCAAAAACAATTTCTGTCCGTCTTCTTGGAATTTGTGGGTTTAAATCACACCTAGGGAAAAAAGGAAGAAGCTAAAAAGCCTAAAATATTTTGAAATGGTAAAAGATTTTATATAATATCCATGTAGGCCCATCTTTTTGCCTGGAAGCTTCATTGCGTGCTAATTAGTAATTACGGAGTATATCTTTAGGAACTTTTTAATTCATCTTGGTTTTTCTCTACAAAATTTTTGTTAAAATTATAAATTCTATACATTGGAATAATCCTATCAAATACATAGTAATAAGTTTCATAAGTAGAGTTTTTTTTGACGAACCATAAGCAGAATTAGTTCTCAATGAAAGAGAAGTTTTATTGATACTTAAACCATTACAACACAATTTGCTACCCAACACAAGAGGTGTGTATCGATCGGATTGGGTTAAGTTAAGGGGATTTTTTTGACTTAATCCACCATGGTAGGTTAAAAAAACTCAAACCAACTCAATCTAACCCATCACAGGAATTCAACCCAACTCAACCCGCATGGATCGGGTTGGGTCTGATTGAACCCATAGGTTAGACAATTTTTTTTATTACTATTATTATTAAATTGAGTAGAAAAAAAAAATATAACCTGTCACCTGAGTTAATAAAAAAAAAATACATAAACTAGTATTCAAACTCAGTTATAAACAAAATATATCACACTGAATTGATAAATAAAATATACAAGAACTAGTATTCTAACTCAATTATAAACAAATAGGTGTGGAGTGGGAGAGTGGGAGTGGGAGGCGGCATAGAGAGAAATAAGATTGCTAGGGTTTGTGAGATAATTAGGTTTTATATAGGAATAGCCGAACAAGGAAAAAAATTAAATAAAAAATTATTAATTATATAATATATTTGTAAATATATATAATTTAAATTTTAAATATATAGGTGGGTCGGGTCAAATTAGGCGGGTTGTGATAGTTTTGACTAGAACCTAACCCAACCCACTATTAAAAAAAAACTCATAACTTAACCCAACTCACCAACCCTTAGAAACTAACCCAACCCGACTGGTTGTGTTGAGTCGGTAGGTTGGCTACGCACCCCACTACATTTACACACTCTTGCTTCTTATTTCACTTGCATACTTTTACAATCGGTGGGAAGGTTTATACAGAATACATGAACCACAACTTCCTTAACAGTTAAATCCAATCTAAAACGAATAAAACTAGACAATAAAAGCCCATTACCTCGTATCAAAAAAAAAAAAAAAAAAGCCCATTACCTAAAAGTTGCAAAAGTTGGGCCATGTTAAAAAATATAGTCAACAAAATCAACTCTTTCTTATCTAAAACTCTATAGTCATATTGCTTATGTTTTCATCACAAATTGAAATTGAAAGACAATATCCTACCGACTAAATTATGATATTGTCACTATCGTAATTTGTAGCCACCCTAAAGGCACACAAATTAAGTTACTAAAAAGCAACATACATAATGCTTCAAGAACATATCACCTGCTAGAGTCAATGATGACTCGTTCACTTATGACTTATGAGCTAATCCAAGCTCAGATGTTTGCCTGATATCTTCTATTAGGCGTGCGTTTGGATGGGGGCGTTTTGCTCCATCAGTGCGTTTTGCATTTTTTTAGTGGGTCCTATAAATATTGTTCATGGACTACCAAACTCAGTAAAATACAAATTTTTAGATAAATTTGGGTCACACAGTACTATTTACATATTTAAAAATTATTTTGTTACAGTGTTTTTAACAATAAGTTTTTAATTTTCAGCAAAAAATGGCATCTAAACAGACCCTAATTCTTTTATGCAATGCTTAAAGCTTGGATTGATTACAACAGTTGGGGTCTTTTTGTGGAGGTAGTTAGATCCTAGAGTATCCAACAACAAGAGTAAGAGATCCAACTGCTCTGACGTTAGTTGTGACATGGTATGATGGTGTCTAAGTAAACCATAGGCTTCTAGTGGTGTAAGAATTTGGACGGTTACCTAGGCATGACCTTTGACTAGCCACATTTATAATGAGATTAATTTCATGTAACATAGGTTACATCAGAATAGGTTACAAAAGAGTGTAACCTCTCTCATTTGTGTAACTCATGAAAAATTGAGCATTGTCTTCCTTTTCACCATTCTCTCATGTCTTTGGGTTCTGTCCTATGGTTCTTAGGCCATGGATATTGTGTGACTTGCTCTAGTACCAAGCACCACTATGAACAACAAACCGTTCAAGCTATAGAGGTATGGTTTACAATGTGGAACAAGCAAGTATATGATCCTATAGAGGTATGTACTCTATTTTCTTACAAGTAATAATACGAATACAAAACTCGTTATCTAGTGGTAATACCAGACATCCAACAGTAATCTCAACAACATTAAAATCAATTCCAAAATAATTTTGACAATATTACAGCTTGCCAAATAGAGATTTATAGTGGTGACAAGTTAAATATACATTCAAATCATGGGAAGAGAAGTGAAGAATCACATTGGTTCACTTACATGGGCTAGCAAAACAATCCAGAGTGTTTAGTAAGAATGAGAACAAGAGGGGAAAGTAAAAATAACATGTTCAACAAAGTCTTTTTAATTCTTCCGGCAAAGATAGGATGATGCGTTTAGTGAATTCAATATAATATTTTTGATAGAACTTTATAAAAAGTATCTAGAAATGGTAATCAAATGTGTTTAGTAAAGTTCAAATGAATATGTCTAGCAGGGTTAAGTTGACAAGATTCAAAGAGTGCAACATACTAAATGATCATGTCCAGCAACGCTACAAAAAGTCCAGCAATGCTTCAAATCAATGTAAAAAAGTGTAGCAAAACAAAGCATACATGCTCAATTATTTCTCATAATGCAATAAGAAGTGTCCAGCACGGTCAAGTAAAAGAGATTAGCAAAGTAACATAAACATCGACAGTAAAATTTATAAACATGATCACTGATCAATATCAAAGCAGAACTATTTTAGTTGAAATCAAGTGGCAAGGTAGTGAGGAAAGTGAGTGAGAGAAGGGGAGGACATAGTTTTGGGTAGTGCTTGTTAACAATAGTTAATTTGCTATCTTCTTTCTCTTGCTGGAAGTATATTTCATTCTGCTAGGTGTGTGTGACCATGAAGATATTTTCATTTGTTTGAGAATTAACATTTTCTATAAAATTATTTCATTTTTCTATGTTTAGTAGCAATCTTAGAATAAGTTGAAAAATTATTTTTTGACTTCTCTTATTTAGTTTGGCATAATATAATTATTCACATAAAGTTTTCCATCAAAACAAATAGAACTATAGTCAAAGTTCCAAGCCACTTAGTATTTTTTGGAATTTTTTTTTTAATAATTCAAGAGTTGAGAAATGAGATATATAAATCTTTGATGTCGTAATTGGAAATACCAAGACGTGTCAACCAATTAAATTACAAGACTCTTATTTATTTATATTTTTTTAACTAGCTTATTTGCTGAAGTCCACTTTTTGTCTTATATATCATTTAAAAAATATGTAAAACAAATAAATTAATTGTCAACGGCTTTATAACTCAATTAATATAAAATTATAGATTTCAGTTAACTCAATTGATAAATTTTTTTATAGTTGAATAAAAAATCTGGAGTTCAATCCTTACCTACACTAAAAACTGTTTGATATTTTAGTTTGATAATAAAAAGTTATAATCAGGAGTGAATGCCATAAGTTGAAACTATCTCAAAACAAAATTTAACAGCAATTTTTATTTTTAATAGAAACATCACTACCCTGTTCTAAAATTGAAACTATAAGCTTAAAAAAAAAAAACAAAAACACAAAAACCAAATAAATATCCCGCCTTGACTTTGAGAATGGGTTCGCAAAAAAAGCAGCGAAATCTGTTTGGACCCAGAACTAGCGGCAGATTGGTAATACGCATTACGCAAACATTGGCATCAAATTTTATATGTCGCCACATATTCCCTGATATCGTGGCATCTTCGCATCTCTTCAAAGAATCTCTCTCTCTCTCTCTCTCTTATAAACACACTTGCCGACGTTGCCGCAGTTATTTACGTCAAATAAACATTTCCTTGTGACCATTTCCGAACCGCCAAAAAGTATCGACTATTAATCAAACCCATATACTGTACCATTTGTTAGATTTTTCCGTACTTTCTTCCGCTTTCTTTGTCTTTCGTATTCTAATCATCTTTTTTCCGTTTTCTCTTGAAGGCACTGCTGGTTTTCTCAGCCTTGAAAATTCGTTTATATTTGTTATATGAACAATATATAACAAATATAATTGAAGCAGCTGAAGAATCTTCTTCTGGGTCATCGTTCTCAGCTGCTGCTACTTCAATTTCAGGTTTTTTTTTTTTTTTTTCATCTGGGTTTCTCTTGCTTGCTTCATTTATTCAATTTCTGTACTTTACAATTGTATGTCCATTATTTGCTTTATTAGGAGACCAGCTAAAAAGAAAAACAAATTTTCTTTTTCTTTTTTGGGGTTCTTGTTTTATATTGCTTTTATTTGAAAAAAAATGAAATTTTTTTTATTGAAACTAAGCTGGGTTGCTGTATTATGCTGATCTTGGTGATAAATATTTGAAATTGGGTTTTTGTGGGGTGTTTTTTTTTTTTTTTTTTTTTAAATATATTATTATTTATTACTGTTTTACTTTTATTAACTTTTTTTATTTTTATTTTTGTGTATTTGGGTTAATCAAAGGATGACTGAAGGTCTTCGAAATGGTGAGGAAATGAAAGCTTCCTCTGAAGCAATGGAGAATTCTCCAACACATTCTTCAAAGGAAGGGAAAAGGAAGAGATTTTGGAAGAAGGTGAAGTACCAGCTGGTTGAGTACCACTCATTGCCTGCGTATTTGAAGGACAATGAGTTCATTGTGGGCCATTACCGGCCTGAATGGCCATTGAAGCAGATCTTGCTTAGCATGTTCACCATTCACAATGAGACACTAAACGTTTGGACGTAAGGCTTACTGTTCCTTTTATTTTCTTTGAAAGAGTAAATGGATTATTCATTATTTGATTTTAATGGAAATCTGTTGGTTGGACTGGACATATATGTAGAAAGAGTGTTTTAGTATGTAACCTTCTTGTTTGAAATGGGAGTAGCTGGGAGAAGGATTTAAAATAAAAAAAAGATTTTTTTTGGGGGCAAGGAAAACAAATGAAGATATGTGCAAATTGACAAGCATTGACCTCAAAGTTATGTGACCTTTGGGTTATGATGACAGTTAGAACCTATGAAAGTTGTGAGTTCAAAAACTGTTGGGTGCATGTGTAACTTAACAAGAAAAAAAAAATGTTAGAACCTATGAAGTGTTATAGGTTCATTTCATTTGAATGCGGATTAGTCCATTCAGTAACCAAATCCAAACTTCTTTATATGTGTGTAATCTTCTTGTTTGGAATTGGGAGTTGCTGGGGAAAGGATTTATGTAAAAAAGAGTTTTCTTTCTTCTATTTTCTTGAAGGGGAAACAAAAGGAAGATATGTGCTGATTGACAAGCATTGTCCTCAAAGTTGATCATGGGATCAATCTTGTATGGATGGTTGAGTTGTATTTACCTATAAAACAAGGAAATTCTATAATTTGATTTTAACTTTATTATTTGGTTTGATGTGTTCCTTAAGTGAATGAGTGACTTTACCAAACAAAAAAAAGTACTACATTTTAAAACTTCTTGTTAACAATTAGAAAAACATAGTTTTGACTTTGGTACAGTATTTGGTTAGGTGTATCTATGTTGTTAGGCTAAATTGATGTTTGATTTGTTTTCTCTCTATAACATGTATGTGCTGCATCCTCTTTACTTATATATAGGTTGTTAAATGATTGTTGCTCAATTCATAGTTCAAAAGATAAAAGATTCTGAACTCCTCTAAACATTCTCAGCATTAAGCATGTACTTCTTTTACAGGCATTTGATTGGATTCTTCCTCTTCCTTTCCCTGACCATATACACTGCGAAGAAGGTTCCAATTGTTGATCTTCACTCTCTACAACATTTTCCTGATGTTCTGAAAAAGGCTGACCTGCACAAACTGCATACAGAACTTATGACATGCCTCCCTTCCTTGCCCAACATGCCTGATCTGCACAAACTTAGGGAGGAGTTAAAGACTACGTTGCATTCAATGGATATTCTGCCATCACTCTCGGGTTGGCATGTTATGGAACTCCTAAATAATTGTTTGCCTGAGCGATTTTCCAGTGGCAACTACACAGATATTTGTGTTTTGGTAATGCTACACCACCCCCCCCCCCCCCCCCCCCCCCCACACCTCAATGCATGAACGCTATGATAATCTTAAATGGTCACTACTCATTTCATGATTGATTTTAAAAAACTGGATGGTTGTTTATATTTGTTCATCACATCCTTATAACATTGGCTTTATGGCAGTAATTTGCAAACAATTTCTATCTGATTTTTCTTGGTTCATCATGCATTTTTCTAATGTTTATTATGGCATAGTATTCCTTGTCTTTTGGTGTTTATTATGTAATATTCCTCTAGCCAACTAATTTTTGTAGAATCTTGTACACATTTTTAATACTAGTCTTTTAATTCCTTAGACTTTAAATTATATAAGACTCCCTAATCTTATCATCACCAGATACTACGAATTTTGATTTAAAAAGCAATCAATTCCAGCCACTTACTGAGTCTATGATCTGTAGTTTTTGAACTCATTCAGAAATCAAGTGTAGTTTTACATGATGATAAGATTAGGGAGTCTAATTGAGATGATTTGATCCTAAAAAGGAATAGATGGTTGTGTCAGTGAGAACTCGTTATGGTACTAGTTAAAGACTATTTGATGGTGAATTGAGCTTCAAGAAAGAGGTTGCATCATCTGTGAGAGAAATTGAAAATTGGAAGATATGACTTTTGGCTGCTCAAAATAGCATGGTTATTGCAGTCCCTGGGTAAATGTGTTGAGCCATCAATTAATAGATAGAAAATACAGAGTTCTAGTGATCATTGATCATGTAGTAGAAGTAGTGGTTTAAGTAGGAATATGAATCCTAGTTCAGCCAAAGAAAAAAAGGCAATATGTATCCTAGTAATGCATGTCTGTTATGATTGTCTCACTTCTTGATATATTTCTCATCAATATGCCATCCATTTTGAAGTAACACAATTGCAGAATTCCATGAAGTAGTGTAGATGGATGTGGCTTGTAATGTTCCTGAGACTTCACTGTTAAAGATTTGGTGATGTCCATGATTTTTTAAGGAAAAAAAAAAAAAAGGAAAAAGAAAAATAAGCAATGATGTTCAACCTCTTGTAAGACTAATTTTATTTTTGGTGGTCTATTGGAAATGTAGTTGTGGCACCCTTGTGAACTTTATTTTTTGAAGCTTCCCCACCAAAGATATTATATGTGTCATAGAATTTTGGCCTTATCTGACTCTATGTTTATCAACAGAGTAGTGTGAAAAAAGGCTTGTAAGTGCCAACAAAGGCATAATGAGCTTCAAGTAAAATTGTATCTTAGCGTTTCCTTGAAGAAATGGTTTGGCATACCTTTATTTTCATCGAACAGACAATAATTACCATGTCATACCTTATTTTCAGAAATGGATCATGCATGTGGCAAGGTACTTAATGAATGTCATTATAACATAGAATTAAGTACTGTATCTTAAGATTTACAGTTGAACCTCTTTGATGCTCTTAGTTCATGATTTTTCGTTGGATGTGATTCTTCTGTAATGCTGTCACTGACTGCATATAAGTCCTTATAAAATCAGCCTTTTTGTTTAATGCATTCTACATTGGGATCCTTTATTCTTTTTTTAAACCAAATTTTCACATCACTTGTTTATTCAATTGTTTAGGGCAAAAGTTTTCTACAATTTCCTTTTGGAAACAATGTTCCAATATTTGAGATTTTTATAGATTCTTGGTGAGTGTATATTTTACAGAGGAAGATCATAACTGACAATATCCAATTTCTGGTTCGATTGATAGTATAAACAATTGAAATAATTTTGAGTCATATAATCTTTCTTTTTTTTTTTTCTTATGATGGATTGACTTATTTTCTAAAGCTTCATGCTGCTAATGTCTTCATTTTGTTTCTGATCAAATGCAGCGTAGCATGAAGGAAGATGTGGCAAACATTATAGCACCCGTGCTGGTTAGACCAATCACGCGGTGGCCATTTTTTGCATTCTTAGGTGGGGCCATGTTTTGCTTGCTATCTAGCAGCACTTGCCACCTCCTTTCTTGCCACTCTGAGCGCCTATCATACATCCTGCTCAGGCTTGATTATGTTGGAATTGCTGCCCTTATATCCACCTCCTTCTTTCCTCCTGTCTACTACTCCTTCATGTGCAGCCCCTTTTTCTGTAACCTCTACTTGGGATTTATAACTGTGTTGGGAATTACCACAGTTTTTTTTTCTCTCCTGCCAGTCTTTCAAACCCCTCAGTTCCGCACCATTCGTGCATGTCTCTTTTGTGGCATGGGTTTCTCTGGGGTAGCACCAATCCTGCACAAGCTTATCTTGTTCTGGGGCCAACCTGAGGTTCTCCACACAACTGGATATGAGCTGCTGATGGGGGCTTTCTATGGTCTTGGAGCAGTGGTTTATGCCACAAGGATTCCTGAACGCTGGATGCCTGGGAAATTCGACATTGCGGGGCACAGCCACCAACTATTTCATGTGCTAGTACTTGCTGGAGCCTACACTCATTATCGGGCAGGGTTAGTTTATCTCCGATGGCGTGATCTTCAAGGTTGTTCATAGTGAATCCCAAGAAGATGGGCTAGTTAGCCTAGTTGGTGAGGTCTACAGTTGTTACTTTATGGATAGTCACATAGGTGTAGATAATAAGATGGCAGTGGAGTAAGGTTCTCTCCTACCATCCACTTGATGTAAATTTTTATGCACTGAACCCTGTGTGGGATTTGATAACTCATTTTCAGCAGAATAGGAAAAATGGAATTGGGTGATGCCCACCTATTGAAGTTGGGTCTGTAATCTGTATTTTTACCAATGGTATCTGAATTCAAAAATAATGAATTAAGTTCTAATGGGATGATATTGAGCAAATTTTGGGTAAAAGTAGGGGTGTCAAATGGGTGGGTTTGGGGTGGGCATAAGTGAGTTGGATATATAAAATCCATTTATCCATTAAAACTCATTTAACTAATTGTTTCTAACCTAAACTCAATCCAACCCAATTATAATGGATAAACTCCAGCCCACCCAATTACCCAATTATCAAAATTACCAAAATGTTTATAAACACAGTAACAGCACAGCAACAAGAAAATAGAGGAATAAGATAAGAAACTAAGTGGTCCACCGTTTGGTTGCTGAGAAAATTTAGAAAACTAAGGAAATGAATTTTGAAAATTGGATTCCAATTATTTACGAACTGAAAACCAACCAAAAAAAAAAAAAAAAAAGATGAGAAAATCAAGGTTTGGAAAATGCTTCCACGAATTGAATTAAGAGCCATACTCGGTGGCGGAGAGGTGCATCTTGATGTCATCGAGGTTTTTGCACTGGCATAAGTTGTTGTAATTAGAGGCAGTGAGAAGCCCAGCTCTGTGTCCCCTCACAATCGCTTCCAAGTACCCTCCATCTACGTTGAACGCTAAGGCTTCAAATCTGTACATTTTCTCTTCTTCTTCTTCTTCTTCTTTCTATTGATCAGAGAGAAAGAGATTTGAGCGAGAGAAATGCGAAGTTTCTTTGAATAAGGAGGGGATTGTTTTTTTGTTTGGTTTTGGATTTTGTTGTATTCAGAATATCAGATCACATTCAGGTCAAGCTCGTCCTTCTTGTTCTCGTCGATCATCCAATCGTTTCCAGCTTCATTTCCGTCTTGAATTTCTCTCAAGGTTTGGAAATTGCTTCCTTCGATGCTTCGAAGTCGCTAGAAATGGACTCTAGTGAGCTTTCTTTTAATGCTCTCTTTTGGAATGCGTTTGGTTGCCGAGAAAGTTAGGGAAACAGAAATAAGAAAATTAGAGTCTAATTTTGAGAGTTGTTTTTTTGTTTTGTTTTTTTTTTTTTTTTTTATATATGAAAAAAGTTGGGTTGAATTTGGGTATATTGTTTTTGGATTAAATGGGGTTCAATGGGTTTTTAATTAAAACCCAATAATTATTGGGTCTAATTGGGTTGATGTCCATTTAACCCAACTAATAATTGGGTAGATTTTGGTTCAATTAGAGTAGGTAGATCTGGGTAGGCAAATGTATTTGACCGTGCAATAATTTTGACAAATTATAGGAAAGATCCAGCGTTACCTATGCTGAGATGTGCCTTGCTTAGAAGAAAAAAATAAGTCAAATTGTGCTTTCATTGAGAGTTGAACTCAAGACCTCCCGCTTACTAAACGGGTGCTCTAACCAACTGAGCTATGAAAGCTTATTCGTACTACAAGTAAGTCTAAATGATATTAACGCAAACAATATAATTTGGCTAGTGCAGCTTACTAAACATGGCTGACCGAAGCTACCATTAACCCCACTAGCTACTAAATGCAGCCACGCAGAATTTTATGAAATTTTATGTCTCCATAAAACCTCTACCATAAATGGCAGTGTACATATTAGAAACTCATTGATACCTATAAATCTCCCATATATAGGCAAGCTTGAAGGCAAGTCATTGATACATAGAAATCTCCCATATTAGGCGACTTCAAAAGCCATTCTTCAAAACCTTAAAAACTCCATTTTTAACATGGCCTCTTCTTGTTTAAAATCTTTCTCAGTTCCCAAACCCCTCACATCCCATGGCGAAATCCACATTTCAAAACAAACCCACAACATGTGTCTGTCTCACCAATACATTTCTCCTTCTTAGTTTAGTACTTTTTCTTCTTCTACTCCTTTGGACCTTATTGTCCTTTTATAACCCTATCCCTATCATTCACTCTCCTTTCACCAAATCCAAAAGCGAACCTAAACTTGAACCAGATGGGGTTGTTGTTGGTTCACCAAATTGTGCTGCACATGAACTCTGCGACCCACCTGAGAAATCATTTTATGACAACCCTGGACTGAGCTACTCGATTGAGAAACCAATGAAGAACTGGGACGAGAAGAGAAGTGATTGGCTGAAGCAACACCCATCATTTGCTGCAGGAGCACGTGATCGCATCCTAGTTGTCACGGGATCACAACCGTTGCCTTGTGAGAACCCAATCGGTGACCATTTGTTGTTAAGGCTTTTCAAGAACAAGGTTGACTATTGTCGAATCCACGGCTACGATATTTTCTACAACAACGCGTACTTGCAACCCAACATGGACGCTTATTGGGCCAAATTTCCGATAGTACGGGCCGCCATGCTAGCCCACCCAGAGGTTGAATGGATTTGGTGGATTGATTCCGACGCAGTGTTCACTGATATGGAATTCAAGGTTCCATTAGACAGGTAGGGTTGGCTATGAGTCATCAATACATACATTTCTCATACACTGTTTTTGGGGTCAGATATGTTGTGAACATATCATTTCTTATACATTAATTATGGTCAGCCATATATATTTTTTTTTCTACCATTATGTTCTATCTTAAATATATCATAACTCACAAGTATAAGTACTTGTGGATGGTAGGGGCAAGGGTCAGGATTCGATTCTACAGAAAGAAACTTCACATACATATACATTTATATTAAGCTATAATAGAATTTTTATATTGTATAAAAAAAAACATATATATATATATATATATATATATCATAACCCCAATTACTTCAATAATTAAAATGTCCATTTTATTATTCCTAATAATGTTATTGTTACTCTTTTTCTATTATTATTATTATTTTCATTCTCTCAACTTGAATTAACTTTTTATTTTTTATTTTTTTGGGATAAAACAACTTGAATTAACTTATTCTTTCTTAATTGTTCATTGGACAGGTACAAGGACCACAATCTAGTTGTTTATGGCTGGCCCAATTTGGTCTACGAGGATAAAGGTAAAAAGAGTGGTACGAGCCTTAATGCTGGAGTGTTCATGATTAGGAATTGTCAATGGTCCATGGACTTGGTGAATGATTGGGCTGAAATGGGCCCAAATAGCCCAAACTATAAGAAATGGGGCCAGATCCAATTATCTACATTTAAAGACAAGACATACCCACACTCAGATGACCAGTCTGCTTTGATTTATTTACTATCTAAGCATAAAGGCAAATGGGGGAACAAGACTTATATAGAGAACGAGTACTACTTCCAAGGGTATTGGGTAGAGATAGTGAAAACATATGAGAACATCACCGAGGGGTACAAAGAGGTTGAGATATTGGGGCCCACGTTAAGGAGGAGACACGCAGAGAAACTCAGCGAGTATTATGCTAAGTTGAGGGAGCCATATCTGGAAGACGCTGGATATAAGAGGAGGCCCTTTGTCACGCATTTCACTGGGTGTCAGCAATGTAACGGGAACCATAATCCTATGTATGTTGGGGACACGTGTTGGATTGAGATGCAGAGGGCTTTGAATTTCGCGGACAATCAGGTGCTTCGCAACTATGGTTTTGTACACCCTGATCTAATGAATTCTTCTTTTGTATCTCCTCTACCGTTTGATTATGAATATTGAATATTGAATAGTCATAGTCTCTTATAATATAGTCTCATTCATTTTAGGCAGAAAATAATAATAATAATAATAAATTTATGCACACATGATCCTCCCTTCTCCCTTTTTTATTTTTATTTTTTTATTTTATATAATCTTCCACCTATTATTTAATTATTTATTTATTATATGTCAGTTATACATATTTTTTTACCATTAATATAGGACATTAATTTATTTAATATATATTTTATAATAATAGATTAACGATTAAGATTAAGTTAAAAAAGTGTATAACTTATAATGATTCTTTACCTTGATAATTGTCAAAAAGCAAAAACTCTTTTGTTTTTAGAAATTACTCTATACATTAGGTGCATAAATGTTGTGAAATGTTGAGTTTATTACTAACATAACTTTTTAACATACCATTAACAACTTACTACCTAGAATTTATCGTGAAATATTGTGAAAATGTTGTGAAAGTAGCATTAGTATGAAATTCAAAGTGATTAGTTCATTAAATGACATAATTAAACTAAAAACATAAATATCGTCACTCCATTGGGACTAAAAGTGATTATTTTAAGCTTGTTAGAAACTAAAATCAATTACTTTTAAGTTTTGTAAGGATTAAAAAAAATATAAATTTAAATATATTTAGAACTAAAATTAGTTACTTAACTTCATTCTAACCACATTTCTTTTATGTTTAAGTCTTTTGTGAAAAAAAAAGTGTTACGCCCACAACATTTTTATAACAAATTTTAAGTGGTAAATTGTTATTGATTCTAATTTGAACTCACAACTAAAATTACTTTCTTACTCATTAGTTATAAATTGCTACTTAAGATTTGTTGAAAAAGTGTTTGTAAGGACCAAAAGATCTTGCGGCCCAAGCTCACTTAGAACAGTGAGTTGTACAGTTCAACCTTGACCCAAATTAATAAAATTTGTAAGAGAGGGGAACGAATAACAAGAAGAGGCTCTGCCCGAGGATGAAGATAGAGAAGAGAAGGTTAATTTTATAGAATAGAGGAGCATATATTCCTCCACAAGCTTGCCCGAAGAGGCTGGGATTATACAAAAAGCTACACTATTCACTCTCCTCTCTCTATGTTCTTCTTGTCTATCCTTAGTACTTCTCTATTTTTTGGATACTTGTGTTTTTTCAGATCCTTTTTCCTGTCAACCTCCTTTTCCTTATATATTTCTCCTTTTTTTATATTTCAACAATCCATCCCTACCTAACTAGCTTTCCCCTCATAACACTTGTCTGTTTCCACATCTAAAGAACATGGTGGAAGGAGCTTGCTTTTAGCTGTGATCTACATTGTTTAGGTCACTTCCTCATCAATGCAGCTGCTAAAGTTGCTGCCCATCATTTAATGCGGAGGCGACAGGCTACTCCAAGCCAGAAACTTCTCCTACAACCACTGACTCTCTCTCTCTCTTCAGACTTTCGCTCCCACTTGGAATCCCTTAGAGTACTTTGGCTCATCTCCTCCTTTCCTCGGGCATCTTTCCTCCTCGGGCTCGTGGATTGTGACATTCCCACAGTCATACCACAACTCTTCAGATCCATCCTCGGTTCTCGGGCACCCACAGTGTTATAAAAATATTATAGACATAACATTTCTTTTTATGGGATTGAGACGTGCCTTTTAAGTTTTAAGTCTTTTACATTTATTTCCTACCATATAACTTCTCTTAAAGATGAAGAATTAAGTTTCTAATTAACTTTTTTCTTCTCAAAAATGTTTCTAACTTTTTATAAGGACTTCCCATAAGATTTACCTGGCATGATTATTAAATTTACATGTGGCATAATTACCCACTTACAGGTGATATAATTTCTAAACTACTGTATGACTTATGCCAATTATGAGTATTAATTCTTCTCAATAAAAATTATGAGTATTAATACTTTAATTACAACGTGGTCAATTGATGAATCACGGTCTCGAATCTCGACATCGAGTTCATGTTGGAAAAGCTCAAGCTCAAGACCACATTTTGGTCTCAACGTGTACTGTGTCATTTCAAACACTCTGATGGTTGATTGAGGCTATATAGTCTCGATTTCTTTTCCATGTTGATCTCGATCTCGAGATCATATTTTGGTCTTCAAAACCAAATCAGATAAGATAGACTTAATCTTGTTATTTTGATTTTTGATAAGGCTGAGTTTGAATTCCTTTTTGAGTTTTAGCATTATCTTCATCAATTTGTTTCATAATCATATTTAAAGCACAGTTAAGTATTGTCTATTAATTCATTTTACACAAATTTGTTGACTTTAAGGGGGGCCTAGAATATGACTATTTACAGAGTGTAACCACATATTATGGATTTTTTGATCTCTACAAGTAAGAGGACGCACAAGTTGTTCAAAATGAAGGTTGGTTTATTTAGTAAAATCAATATTATGGTGCTAGGATAAGGATGATTTGTTTTCGTTTTCACTTTGTTGAGGGAAATTATTGTTTCATACTCTCATATGTATAGGATTTCACACAATATCCATATGTTTATATTAAGTTTTCACATTTTACACATGATGTGAAAGAATATAGACATTTTTTTTTTGAGAAACAAACACACACATACAAGGGAGAGGGAAAGGGGTTCTAATACAAAAGCACACCACAACTACACTCAAAAGTCATAATATGAAAGAGTGTATCTTTATATATTAAGAGGATTTAGAAAGTTAGTTATTGCTTTTTTCCTGTCAAAAATACCCATAAATTAATTAACCAACAACTTAAAAATTGGGTTAAAATAGTAAATTGGCAAACGAAAGTTAGTTATTGTTTTTTTTACTGTAAAAAATACCTCTATCTAAAACTTAAAATTGGGATTAAAATAGTAAATTGACAAAAAAAAAATAAATTCCTACTTCTACGTTGAAATACATTCCTGCTTCTAATAAACTCCTACTTTTACGTTAATTTAAATTATAACTTCTACTCTCTAACTTCCTACAAAATAGGATCACTCTTTTGTTAATTTTAAAACTCCTCCAATCTACAAAACTCACCCCACGTATTCATTTTTTTTTTTTTTTTTTTTGTGATTGGAAAAAGTAGAAATCTCAAATTATAATAAATATAAATTATTAATCTTTACCCAAAAAATAGAAGAGCCTCTGAGCACGCGCATGAACGCGTGTTCAGAAGCTATATATATTATTAAAATGTGAATTTGTACTTTAGCTTTTAGCATGTTAAAATAGTGCATGATTGTAGGATAATTTTCATTTCCTTTTTTCTTTTTTCTTTTATGGCTGGAATTTAGACTTTCAATAATTTTGTGTGATGGAGGGCATCATTTTGTTGGGTCGGTACCTCGTGCAAGCATAAATAATGGACCAATTTTGACTAAATCATGGGCTGTTTCTCTTTTCGGTGGAATTGGTGCTTTTCGGCTTTTTGCACGCATAAAAGGCCCGTAAAAATTAAATCTAACGGACCTACAATGGTAGATTGGACCTTTTTTTTTACTTCAAATTAGGGATAAAAACACCTCGTGCAAGTATAAAGGAATAACCAATTTTGACTGAATTATGGTGCTATCTCTTTCTTTTTTTTGATGGAGTTGGTGCTTTTTGCAGGGCCCTTAATTAGATTTAAGAATAGTAGTTAATATAATTTTTATTTATTTATTTATTTTTGATAATACACTAAAATATAATTTCAAAAATTCATAATTTAAAATTAAAAAAAATGTAACCAACTAGATAGGTAAAAAAATTATAATAAAACCAATCAGGTTGAGATATGAAAATCTCATTCTCTTTAAAGAGATTTAATTCCTTTGCAACTGGAAAAGTACACAAATCAATGCAATAAATTTTTTATTAGACTTATCCCCTCTAAGATATAACAATAACAACATGGCGAATCGTCGCATAACTCATACCAACTCTGCACAAGTGGTTGAGTTCAAATCTCCACCAAATAACTACCTTTTCTTTGCCATCAAAATAAACTAAATAAAATACTCCATAAAATTATGTCATACATATTACATATATCACATATTATCTCACACCTTTTCTATATATCTCACTCGGCGGTAGTGGTACGTCCTTTACATAGAATTTGGATACAAGCAAGTTACATATAGAGAAATTAAATATTTTGTAACTGCTATCACAATTTCATTATACATTTGTAATGACAAATGGCAAAATTATAATTTGTAATTGATATCAACATAATTTCATAATAAATTTAGTAACCCCAAAATTGTGATTTATTTTGTTATGGGGTTATTTATTTAATTAAAATAAACTAACATTTTCCATTGAAGTCACAAAAAGCAAGGGATAGTATTTGTATGTAGTTTTCTTTTACTGTCTGTTTTCGTGATACGTACCTTAAAAAAAATTATTAAATAGTTTGAGAGGAATGTTCCTTTCTCTCACATAAAGAGTGGGCTTCACACATGGTTCTCATTACGAGACCCACCTCTCATATGAGAGGAGGGAACAATGCTTATAGAGTATGTAAGTATTACCCTCTCAAGAGAGCATGTTTGTATGTGGGTGATTTGAAAAAAGATAGAATTATAGGGGCATTATCTCGCTTAGATTGACCCTTTAGAAGTGTTATCTTCCGTCATGTTAAGGAGAGAAAAACTGGTATATTGCTCCCAAAGACAAAACTTTATAGACATATATTGAGTGGAGCATCCATGTCATGTGAAATCATGCTGATTATTCCAGCTTCTTTATCAAGTAGAAAGTGGGCATTGTAAGACTGCGATTCTTAAAACTAGATGAACCAATAAACTAGATTCGATTGTTTCTCCTTCTTATGGTCGTCCTGTTGTGTCTCTTGTCATACAGCTACTCTTTTAATTTATGCTTTGTCATTTTTCATTGTCTTCCGCAATGGTTGTTTTCTAGAATACTAGTAAATTAATAGACCTCTCTATTAAATTTGAATATAATTATTTACATCGGCAACTGTTTAATTTAAAATATAACGAAATAAATTAATCGGTTTACGGAAGATCTATATGGTTGAGGGGTTAGGCCTTATTTTAATGCACATTTTCTTCATGTTTGTATTATAGTTTTTATTTTTTATTTTTTTTTTATACACTTTACTCAATAATTGAATTTTTAAATTTTTTTTATTTAATAGTTATAATGAGAGGAAGTATTTGAACTATGAATATCAAGAAGTGTCATTAAAACATTAATTTAGAACAAATTTTACTATAAAAGGTTTTTTTTTTTTTTAATTTCAAAATATTTATCAATTAATGTGACATATCAATTTACAAAGTTTATATACTGAATATTCCTAACATTTAACATCACTGTAAACAATTCTTGTGATTTCATATGTATATTTTTGGTAGAAAAGAGGCCCAGTGTAGTTTCACTCACGCGTTCTAGTACATTGGCTTGGAATTTTCCAGATAGGCAGCAACTGTGTTTATGCATTTAATATTTTTTGCATGCTCACATTAGGATGTGGGGTATGGTTCATCAATCTTCATGTACAATGCTAGTGTCTATTTATATGTAACTTATAGCTAAAAGCTTACTTGTTCATTTGTTAAAAGTTGATTAAAATATATTTATACCTAGGAAAAAAAAACTATACATAAACAAAAATTAAAAGATTAAAAAAAAAAAAAGAAAGATGTTAGCAAGAAGCACAGAAATTTAGGTTATTGTATTTCTTTTTTTGTTGGGGTGTGGCTAATTTCTATGTCCTTTTTGTCTATTTCCTTATCTGCTCCAAATAGAGATAGAATTCTACTCTAGAATAATTTAAGTGTATATGTGTGTGAACCTTCCTCCTAGAGACTTGAACCCTGATCCTTACCCCTCACACTCCACGAGCACTTATACTTGTAGAGTGACCATCACACCAAGGGTGTATGGTGGTAATTGAGTATTAAAATAACACCAATACAAATAAGAACAAATTTATTACTTAATAAATCTAAGCATAACACCAAATCAATACAACTATTTTATTAGTGCTTCAAAGTTATTAAGAATATCATATATTTCTATCCCAACTCAATTGATAAAGAATAAAATAAAGAATAAAATTATATAATATATATTTTTAAATATATATATATATATATATATATTAAATATAAGTGTTAACCTACACTTAACCTAACCTAACTCGACTTATTGTAAAAAAAAAAATTTAACAATCTAATTGAACCTAACTTGATGAGTTGGATCAAATCCATTTTGATAGATAGGTACGTTGGCTGCACATCCCTAATTACAGGTAATTCATCTTGATACAAATTTGGCAGTATATTTGTAACTGCGAAATATTTGAACTCGAAAGGTCTAATTGATTGATTGCATGTAACATTTTTTTTTAAAGCTGAAAATGATCTCGTTAGTTTTTTTTTTTTTTGAAGAGGATAACATCCTCAAAAGTCATTCCATAGAAACAGAGTCACAGTACAACGCCTCCATAACAGGGGGGGGGTGAATCTTCAATCCATACAACATCCTCTACTAGTTCCTTAGCATATCTAGCTAGTACATGGGCAACACTGTTCGCGCTTCTTTTGACAAAACCAATCTGCACCCATCTTAGTCTATCAAGCATGCACAACACGTCCTGTAAAATATGGCCAAGCCGAGACGACAGCCCCTTTCTCGCATTCAAGGCATTCATGAGAGGTTGGTTATCTCCTTCAAGAACCAGTTCTGAGAATCCGCATTCCACCGCAAACTCCACAGCTCTACGGCACGCAAATATCTCCGCCTCCTCGCTGCCCGTCACTGGTGGACCTTTCGCCGATAAAGCCGCCATAACTTCCCCTGTATCATTTCGGATAATGACTCCAATTCCCGAATCTCCATTTTCCTGAAATATTGCCGCGTCAAAATTCAGCTTAAAACGATCTACAGGGGGTGGTCTCCATCTCAACGGACTCGGTGTTGTGGGTGAAGTAGATAACTGAACGTTGGCTTGCCGAAACTCCGCCAAAAAGTCTTGCGCACGTTTGATTAGTACTTCAGGTGGTTGTATCTGCTTCCCAAATATTATACCATTCCTTTGGGTCCAAATAATCCATGCTTGGACAAGGAATAGCTCAAGCTCATCAGGATCCAACCGAGCAATCAAAACCTCCATGAGCTGAAGCATATCAGCTTGATCTCCAGCACATTTTTGCAGACGAACCGAACACCCTGCCCATACGTCCCGTGCCACACCACAGTTCCAGAGGGCATGAATACCCGTTTCGGCTTCATACCTACACACCTCGCACCGATTGTCTTGTATTATCTTCCTATGCACCAAATTCACCCGTGTGGGCAAAATATTGCAACATGCCCGCCAGCCAAAAACTTTGATCTTGTTTGGCACTTTCAGCTTCCACAGAGCCTTCCATACAGGACCTCCCACCACACCACTAGAACTCTCTGCCCCATTTGCTTCCTTTTGCAATTTCCGTGCTATATAATACCCAGACTTCACAGTGTATTCCCCTGACTTGGTGAGTGTCCAAAATATGGAATCATGAATAATTCTTCTGCTTAGAGGCACACGTAGTATGGCTTCCCCATCTTCACGGTTAAAATGTTGCATGATAAACTCTCTGTCCCACCACCTTGTAGTCGGGTCTATAAGTTCAGCCACCATACAATCTTCTTCCACATTAAGAGCTGGATGTAAGATCTTATTAGAGGGGTGGTTTGGAATCCATGCATCTCTCAGAACCCGGATTGAAGTTCCATTTCCCACCCTCCAGCAAGCTCCCCGCTGAATCAATGGCTTAGCTGCTAACATGCTCTTCCAAGTGAAAGAGCTATTGGGAGAGTCAGTGGCCTCAAAAAAACTGCTTCGAGGAAAATATCTTGCTTTAAGGCAACGGCTAAGCAAGGACTCTTGATCTTTTAACATTCTCCACCCTTGTTTGGCAAGCATGGCCAAATTGAATTGTCGTAAATCCTTGAACCCCATTCCCCCTTCCGCCTTTAATTTAGTTAATTTTTCCCAACTCAACCAATGGATCTTCCTTTCATTCCCAACTTGCCCCCACCAGAACCGAGCGCATAGGGCTTGAAGTTCTTCACACAACTTAACCGGCAACTGAAAGACACTCATAGTATAAGTTGGGATTGACTGAGCCACAGCTTTGATCAGTATCTCCTTTCCTGCTCTTGAAAGCATTTTTCCTTTCCACCCTTGAAGCTTTTTCCACACTCTATCTTTTATAAAAGAAAAAGTATGGTACTTCTTCCGGCCTACTAGAGTAGGTAGACCCAAATAGGATTCAAATCTGTCCACTTCACTCACTCCTAACAGGGCTTTGATCATGTCTCTATGCTGAAGGGAGGTATTACTGCTGAAAAGGACTGATGATTTCTCCATGTTTATGCACTGACCAGAAGCTTCTGCATACAGTTTCAAAATCTCCGTAATTGCCTTTGTCTCCTTGTCTGTGGCTTGACAAAATAGTAGGGAGTCATCTGCAAACAGCAAGTGAGAGATACTGGGGGCTCGTCTACAAATGGAAACACCATGGATAATCCCTTCAAACTCTGCCTTCTGCAAAAGAGATGTGAATCCTTCATCTGGTCCAGGAGCCTTTGTAGGTCCCATTTGGAACAAAGCTGCTTTAATTTCATCTGTAGTATATTCACTGGATAGTGTTTGTTGCATTTCAATGGACACCTTTTGTTGTACTGCTTCTAAACACTCCTCAATCCGGTTGCATGAACCTGTGGAAAACATATTATTAAAATAGTCCACAGTTACTTCCGCCACTTCTTCTATGTCCTCACACCAATTACCCTGTGGATCCAAGATCCCTTTTATGAAATTCCTCTGCCTTCTCTGAGATGCTTTTGAGTGAAAAAATCTTGTATTTTTATCCCCATGTTTGATCCAATTAACCCGAGACCTTTGAGCCCAGTATACTTCCTGCTTTCTTAGCCATCCATCCAGCTCCTTGCTTGCTTGAATAAATTCACCTCTGTGCTGCAATGTGGGAGGAGCACAAGTCAACCTTTCAATTTGCTTCTGTAACGCCTTTATTTCATTTGTGCCAGGATGAGTTTTAGAAGCGCCCCACGCCTTCAACTCTGAGCTACATCCATTTATCTTCAACCTGACCGTCTCTAAAGCCGTGTCACCAACCTCACTGTTTTCCCAAGCATCAAGGACTACCTTGGCGCAGTCATCCCACAACAACCACGCTTCTTCAAACTTAAACCCCCGTTCTCTTCTTGCATGTCGTCTCAGAGCTACATGGTTCTGGAGGATCAACGGAAGGTGATCCGAAGCATGCGAAAAAATGTGCGTGACTGTAGTTTCAGGGAACTTCAACTTCCAAGCTTCATTAGCAACAGCCCTATCCAGCCGTTCCCTAGTATTGGCAGCCCCAGGTCTCCTATTATTCCAAGTATAGGGATAACCAATGAACCCAAGGTCAGCAAGATGACAAATCTCCAAAGCTTCTCGGAATGCATCAAGTTGTCTAGGTGGTACTGGTCGGCTGCTTAACTTTTCCGTCGAACTCAACATCTCATTAAAATCCCCAATGCACATCCAAGCACCATCAACGTATGAGGCAATGTGAGAAAGAAGGGTCCAAGACTTAAACCGATCTTTTGTCTCTGGCCACCCATAGAATCCGGTCAGTAGCCATCTAAAACCATCACTCTCGGTCACCCACGCCGAAATTTGGTTATCTGAAAATTTAAACACCTCCACCCTTATATCTTCCTTCCATAGCATAGCAAGACCACCACCTAACCCCGGTTTTTTAACAACAAACTTATGCTTGAACGGTAACTCACTACACCAATGTTTTATACCTTCGGTATCGAGCCGAGTTTCCATGAGGAAACAGATTTCAGGAGCTTGATCCTTCACAATTTTGTGAAGACTACGAACTGTCCAAGGGTTCCCAAGCCCTTGGCAGTTCCAGCTTAGTAGTTTCATTGCTCCCGGCGAGGGTGGTCATCCACCCCCGCCGCTGTGTTTACTGCGTTGCCATCTTCTTTGTCAACCTTTGAGCGTTTAGAGTACGTATGTTCTGCATCTCTGTTACAAACTGAATTCATAACATCTTCCAAACCTCTTTTACCCATCCTGGACTGCATTTTAAAATTAGTTGGCTCTATAGGCCCAACATCCATTCTATTCAGCCTAGTCCACGTTGATTTTGGCTTATTGGGCTTTAACTCCACAAGGCCCAAAGATGTATTGGAAGAGTTTGACTCACCGTTAGACTCTTCATTGGACTTCTGTTGCATATCTTCATTTGGCGAAAATATCGGCACTAAATCACCCACGTTTGAATTATGGGTATCTTTAACTTCCGAGATTTTTTCCTGACTTTCAGGACCATCCCCTCCAAACCCGCTGTTTCCATTCCGAGAATTTTGGCCTGCCTTGTACTCTGAAGCCCTAGCCACCGCCGTCACCTCTTCTAGCTCCTCATCACTCACCGTGGCTGGAGTACCAGTTCTACCCACCGTCTCAGCCATCACCGGGTTTTCTTTGTTCCGACGTGGTGGAGATTTGCTCCTTCCATTATCTGCTTTCAGCCAATCCCCATATTGGTATTCAACAGTAGCAGCCGCCTTTGATGCTGCAAAGTGCGCCGGACAATGTTTTATATCATGACCAAGGATCCCACAATAATGACAGAACAGTGGCAACCTTTCATACTTATACGTAACCCAGTGACGTTTGCCGTCCGACCCCAATAGAAAGCCACCTCTTCGAATTGGTTTAGAAATAGGAAGAGCTACCCTAACTCTCAAGAAAAAGCTCTGGTCATCTGTGCGCCGTCGACGCTCCACATCCTCAACCACCCCCATCTTATTTCCCACCTCCGTCGCCACCCTTGGGGACATCATATCAAAAGGCACTCCCCAGATTTGGACCCACAGTGAGGCATGCTCCAAAACAACATTATTTGCACTCATGCCCGACCTCCAACGGGTAAGCATTAATAGCTGATTGTCAAATGTCCATGGGCCCCCCCTCAAAATCCGATCTAGTTCATACTCCGACTTAAACTTGAACTATCAAACTCAACACGCAGCCCTCAATTTCTTCCAACCTGCCCTCCTCGGAAACCTGAATATTTTCTTCCTCTTCGGACGTTAGCTTTAGACTGGTCATACGTTCAACTACATCCTCAGCCATAGATAAACTTCTCACAGTTACGAGTTTGAAAGAAAGATAAAGATATAGAAAAGAAAAGGCCCTTGGATGTACCAAGGGAGATAAGGCTCGTTTTCACGAGAGAGAGAGCTCCTACACGAGGAGAGGGCGTGTAATTTAGAGTTGTTTTATGGACACAATAAATTATTACAACATTTTCACAATAACTATATGTCAATAAAATGATCTCGTTAGTTGATTTCAATAAGGGAAGGTTACTTGAGCCCTCGAAATTAAATACAATGAACCAACAATTGTTATATAACGACCCTCGGTTATCAAGTTTGGACAAAATTGCTACAGTTATTTGATCTCAACAGAACAGTGGCAATTAATGTTACAGAATTGTAATTTTTTATAATTTCAATGGTGTTACTGAGAGATGATACTCAACTCATGGCTGTGAGAGGAGAGGAGATGGGCAGTGGCCAACGTGGCCCCTCAAACTTCTTAAAGGCTCAACAAACAAACAACTAAAAACAACCGCCGATCACGTGATACCCGTTTTAGCAGGAATGAATAATGAATCATATATATACTTCCAATACAGCTTCTTTTACTTGCGTGCAATCCGTGAAAGTAGACACCGACAGCCAAACGAAAAGAAGGGGAGGGTTAGCAGCCAAAGTGGCCCAACTCCAAAACAAAAAGCTAAAACATCTCACGCAAATTGTGTCGGTTCATTTCCACCTGTCAAGGACTCAAGCTCAACGTTAGAAAAAGATAAATTATAGGTCTACAAAATAGTATTTTACAAGTCGTGTCGAGGTGTGGTGTGTGGATATTAACAAATGAAAAAAATCGTGTTTTTTATTTATTAATATTTTCTTTTTTTAATATGATTTTTAATTTAGTCTATTTTTAGTATAATGTGCGTAAAGTTTAAGGAGATATTTAGTACATACAATTAAAAATATGTGTTTTGTTATTTGAAAACACGTGTGAAAATACATATAAGTAAAAAAATATAAAAATACGTGTAATATTATTTAAAAGACGTAAATGCACTTTTAGTCCCTACATTTTGATTTTTTTTTCCATTTTGGTCCCTACATTTTATTTTTTTCACTTTTAGTCCCTAAACCAACTAACGCGTCTCATTTTAGTCCTTTCCGGCAGCAAACTAGCGGAAAAGGCTGACATGGTAGTCGGAGCGAATAAAAAAATGATATAAAACGCCTTGTTAGCATCTAATTTTTTTTAATAATAATTTATAAATTTTAACTAAATACAAAAATAAAAAATAGAATTAAAAACAAGAAGAACACAAAAACAAACCCATAACCAAACACAAACTCAAATTTGAAAACAAAAAAAGCACAAAAAAAAGAAGGAATTCAAAATCCCAAAATGGCAGAACACAGAAGCACGGACCCAAAAAAATCATACATTCTCAAACCTTCCTCTCTCTCTCTTCCAAACTCAACTCAAACACAAACCCAAAACCAACCCTTCCAAAACTTTCTCAAACCTTCCTTTCTCTCTCTCTCTTCCAAAACTCTCACAAATATCTCTTTCAAACTCCATGGCTGGCCTCCTTCACTCATCACCGTCGCCACCACCACAATCGGCGGTGGTTTTTTCTTTTCTTTCTCTGACTGGCCCTCTTTTTTATATCTCTCGATTCGCTTAAACTCATACCCAAATGGCTCAAGCTCATCCTTTCTAAATTCTATCTTACAGATTGGTGTCTTTCTTTCTTAAATCGGTGTTTTTCTCTCTCAGATCAGTGGGTCTCTGTCAAATTGGTGGGTCTTCCTCTTTCATCTCTCTATCTCTCTGCTTAGTGGTAGAGATCACGGTTGAGATTGAGATAGATGGTTGTGTATTCTGATGGTGGGTTTGTGGGTTGTGATTCCGATGAGTGGGTTTTCGAGTTGGAGATCTGGGTTTGTGGATTTGTGGCAAATTGGTGGGTTTGTGGGTTGTGATTCGATGAGTGGGTTTATAGGTTTGTGGCGAAATGGTGGGATCTAGAGGATGGTGGAGATCAGTGGGTGTTCGAGTTGGAGATCAGTGGGTTTGTGGGTTCAAATTTCTGGGTATGTAGATCTTGAACGGCGGTTGATCCACAAAAATGAGATGTGGAGGTTAAAGGGCAAAATAGAGGGATTGAGCTGGGTTTGTGTTGGTATGGTTGAGTTGGGTTTGTGGTTGAGCAATCGATTATAATATTACATTATTTTGGGTTTGTGTTTGGTTCTGGGTTGGTTCTAGGTTTGTGATTGAGCTGGGTTTGTGTTTGGTTTTGGGTTTGTTTTTGTGTTCTTCTTATTTTTAATTTTTTTTAATTTTTTAATTTAGTTAAAATTTATAAATTATTTTAAAAAAAATTAGATGCTGACGTGGTATTTTATATTATTTTTTTATTCGCTCCGGCTGCCACGTCAGTCTTTTCCGCTAGTTAGCTGCCGAAAAGGACTAAAATGAGACACGCTAATTGGTTTGTGGACTAAAAGTGGAAAAAATAAAATGTAGGGACCAAAATGGAAAAAAGTCAAAATTTATAAACTAAAAGTGCATTTACGCCTATTTAAAAACTGAAAACATGTGTGTGAGCTGCTATACTAAATAGGGCCATAATCTTGCAACTTGAACTCTAGTCATTATTTTCAACGTACAAAACTTATATTTGTGGATTAATCATCACGTCAAGCGTGTGTGTGGTAATGAAAGAATAATGTTAATAATGAAAAAATTAGTAAAAATTGATCATATAAATAGTTTTGTTCGTAAAATATTGTAACTAATTTTTTTTAAATAATTTATATTTATAACATTAATTTAAGAATTATACTGATACCACAATTTTTGCCATAAGGCCCATAACCCATCTACGTACTAAGTTATAAGAGCATTCACAGCAGTAGAGCTATAATGCTATAATGCTAAAATTTAGCTCCAAAATCACAAAAAAAAGCTCACAGCAGTGGAGCTATAGGTATAATTTTTACATGATTTGCTACAGTGCACATGTATCTATACATGTGCACTGTAGCTTGAAGCAAAAAATTATAATACTATTTTATTGGTCCACCTTTACTTCTTTACTTTTTTTTATTCAAGTCCGGTCTCTTCTTCAGCTCTCTCTCACAGAACCTCTCAAGCTCTCACTCTATTCGGTCCAACTCTCTTCTTCAGCCCTCTCTCACAAAACCTCTCATTCGTTCAAGCTCGCCTCAAGCTCCGATCTCATCGCCGGCCTCATTCGTTCAAGCTCCGATCTCATTCGTTCAAGCTCGCCTCAAGCTCCGATCTCTTCTTCAGCTCTCTCTCAAGCTCCGATCTCATCGCCGGCCTCATTCGTTCAAGCTCCGATCTCATTCGTTCAAGCTCGCCTCAAGCTCCGATCTCTTCTTCAGCTCTCTCTCAAGCTCCGATCTTCGTTCAAGCTCTCTCACAAAACCTCTCAAGCTCGCCTCTCAAGCTCCGATCTCATCGCCGGCCTCATTCGTTCAAGCTCCGATCTCATTCGTTCAAGCTCGCCTCAAGTTCCGATCTCTTCTTCAGCTCTCTCTCAAGCTCCGATCTCCGTTCAAGCTCTCTCACAAAACCTCTCAAGCTCGCCTTTCAAGCTCGCCTCTCAAGCTCCGATCTCATCGCCGGCTGGTATAAACTTGCTTCTTTTTTTTTTCTTTTCTTTTTTTTTTTTCATTTTATCAAATTCGGTCTCATTCTCATTCACTCTTTTTTAGTGTTGTTTTGGATTATTGGATTGGAATACGGCAGTTTTTAGTTGCTATCATGATGATATATGATATATGATTTGGATTAGTTGATATATGAAATTTTTTTTTTTTTTTTGATATATGATAGCAACTCTGTTTTGAGCGTGTGTACTGATATATGATGAATACGGCAGTTATTTAGGATTTTTAATGTTCCATATCTGATTTTGGTAGATTGATGATGATTATGGTTTGATAAGTGTGAGCGTGTGTACTGATAAGTGTGAGATTGTTGGATATGTGTGAGATTGTTGATTATGGTTTGATAAGTGTGAGATTGTTGAATATGTTTTGTTGGATTTTGTTGGATATGTTCTGTCTACTGAGCTATTTATGCATATTCATGTTCTATTGTTATAATCTTAATAATTTTAAGTTTTGATATAAATGTTAGTTTTGGGATTTTCTGTGTGCAGGGAATTTTACTTTTTTTTCCTAATTTTATGGAGTCAGGTAGAGACACTGAGTTACGTAGAGACCTATCATATATTACGGGTATTATGAATGGGGATATAGAGATTGACTCACAATTTTTGGGAACGTCTCAAAATACTCCATTGTCAGTTTCTGATTCTCCACCTCCGCCTCTACCTCAATCTCAATCTCAAATTGAAAATGACTCTTCTACAAAAGGAAAACGAGGCACTAACTTTAGTGTAGAGGAAGATAAACTCCTAGTGGCAGCATGGCTTAATACTAGTGTTGATGCCGTAAATAGTAATGAACAAACACTAAATACATTTCGTAAAAAAGTTTGGGAATACTTCCAGAAGTTCAATACATTCAGTACCACACGTACTATTATCTCCTTGCTAAGTCGTTGGGGAATGATTAGTGAAAGGACAAATAAGTTTGCCGGGTGTATGGCTCAAGTTAATGCGCTTCATAAAAGTGGTACAACCGAAGAAGATAAGGTACAAATTATATTACAATAGTGTTAACATGTCAATTCACTAATAGTTTGAAGATATCAATCATGTTATATTTCTTTTAATTTTTTTAGATTACCGATGCGAAAGCTTTGTATTTAGAGAAGCACCATAAACCCTTTCTTCTTGACCATTGTTGGTTCATGTTAAAGGATCAACCAAAGTTTGCCGATCCTAACAGTGCTAAATCGAGATCATTCGTGCCTCCAACTCCGGAGTCAATATCTATTAGCGAAGGGGATTGTGGGTCCGGACTTGGTGATTCTTCCAATTTTGAGAGGCCTATTGGTGAATCTTCTAATTTTGAGAGGCCTATTGGTAGGAAGGCCGAAAAGGCCATCCGAAAGAACAAAGCCACCGGAAAAGATGAATATTTGACCAAGAAATTGAAATTGATTGAGAATGTAACTCGATTGGAAGAGGAGAAAATGTCTATTGAGAGGGAAAAACTTGCGGTTGAAAAGGAAAAAATTGATGAAAAACGTAAGATTGAGAAGGAAAAAATCATGATTGAGAAGAAGAAATTTGAGATGACAGAATGGTTAGAGGAGGAGAGAATCATGATGAAAGATACAAGTGGCTTGACTGAAGCACAAAAAGCTTTTTATGAACAACTCCAACAGGAAATCATGGCAAGACGAAGTTCACGTAACTAATGGGGTTGATTGCATTTTGGATGTAGTTTAGGCTTTTATGTATTTTGTAATGGCTTATGTAGGCCTTTATTTATTTTGGTAGTAACTTTATGTATTTTGGTAGTAGCTTATGTAGGCTTTTATGTATTTTGGTAGTAACTTTATGTATTTTGTAGTGGCTTAAGTCACTTAATTTTAATCTTAAACTAGATGTATGTGTTGTGACTTGAAGTGCAATCTTTTTTATCTTTTGATAAGTTCCATTCAGTCTTGATATAATTCTTGGTTTTGAGATGACAGGTTTTAGAATAAATCTATGAACAATGAGCATTCATAGTATTTTTTTTATTTTACTTATCTTTTGAAAGCAAATCTATTTGCTTACCATTTATTAGTTTCTTGATCCTACTGAAATAGTAATAATTGCTTTTCGACGTAATTATTGCTTATTTTTTGAAAGCAAATCTATTTTCATCTATAGTAATAATTGCTTTCCAATTGTCTTGAAGGTTGCATCCATGAATCATTATTTGGTTCGCAAGTTCATTTTTGATGACTCAGATGAAGATGAGATAATCGAAGAACTTTTCATGGAAACATCACAACCTAAACGTCGACGTTCTATCCGACGTAATCATTTGGCAGGCCATGAGAGGCTTTTTCTTGATTATTTTGCTCCCACACCAATATATCCACATACTTTATTTTGTAGAAGATTTCGGATGAAGCGTTCTCTTTTTCTTCGTATTCAATCTAAGGTAGAAGCTCATGACTCTTACTTTGTCCAAAAAAGAAATAGTGCCAATAAACTTGGTTTATCTTCATTACAAAAGATAACTGCTGCACTTAGAATACTTGCGTATGGAGTATCGGGTGATTTGATTGATGAATATGTGCGGATTGGAGAAACTACTGCATTAGAAAGTTTGAAAAAATTTGTTACTGCAGTAATTGATGTTTTTTCTGAAGAATATTTGAGAAAGCCAAACAATGAAGACATTGCTAGACTGTTAGCTCATGGCAAACGCCGAGGTTTTCCAGGTATGTTAGGTTCAATTGATTGCATGCATTGGAAGTGGAAAAATTGTCCATCTGCATGGAAAGGTCAATATTGTGGTCATGTTCGTGAGCCTACTATTATTTTGGAGGCAATAGCATCATATGATCTTTGGATATGGCATGCATTTTTTGGGTTACCTGGGTCAAATAATGACATTAATGTGTTAGAACGGTCTCATGTATTTAACGAACTTGCTGAAGGACGTGCTCCTACAGTACAGTACTCAATCAATGGTCATGACTACACAATGGGATATTACCTTGCTGATGGCATATATCCAAAGTGGGCAACATTTGTGAAAACAATTCCAGCTCCACAAGGACAGAAGTATAAATTATTTGCAACGGCCCAAGAGGCGTGTAGGAAGGATGTTGAGCGTGCATTTGGAGTGCTTCAAGCACGTTTCGCAATTGTCCGTGGACCTGCACGATTTTTCCATCTTGAAACACTCCAAAAGATCATGAAAGCATGCATAATTCTCCATAACATGATTGTTGAAGATGAGCGGGATGATAATGAAGTGGTAGACTTGGATTATGAACAAGTTGATGGAGTGGATAATCCTCCTTTGCAAGTGTTACGTGAACAAAGTGATGAATTTATGTCATACATTGAGAGGCATGGACACATTAGAGACCGAGAAATTCATTTTCAACTCCAGTCAGACCTCATTGAACATTTATGGCAACTGCAAGGCGAGTCGTAGGAACTTTCTTTTTTGTATGTTGAGAAGCATGAGACATAGGAACTTGTGCGAGTGTGTGAGTTTTATTGTAATTTGGTTTGAGTTATGTATGTGAGTAATGTATGGGCTACATTGTTCCTATTATAATATGTGTTCTATTTTATATGTTTTCTTATAAAGTTCCTTCATTTCATAATTTACATTGTTCCAAGATTGCTTTCGGACAATTGAAACAATAATAGACTATCATAATGATTGAAAATTTGTTTTAGTAAAAAAAAAATGTATAAGTATAATTTGGGGGTTAAAAAAATCACTTGTTTACACTAGACGATTATTTGCTATCATATGGTGGCGGCAGCGGCGGTGGTGGCGGCGATGGCGATGGCGGCGGCGGCGGCGGCAACAGCAGCAGCGGAGGCGGCGGTGGTGGTTGTTATTGTTGTTTATTGTAGTGGATATATTATTTTATTGTAGTTGATATATTATTTTATTGTGATGTTTATATTATTTTATTGTGTTGAAAGCTAAAATAGATCCACTGCTGCAGCATGTGTGTAGGTAAAATAGATAAAGTAACTTTTGGTGGAGTTAAAAAGCTAAATTTTTAGCTCCACTGCTGTGAATGCTCTAAGCGGTAAAAGAGTCACCCTTCTACCTATCATAACTCTCATGTACGTGGCACCCGCTTAACTCTTCATCTAACTTGCCACGCCATGCCAAGCATAAGTTTAAAGGTGGGACCCGTCTTTGCCGTACTTCATGCCCTATCCCATTCAAACGGCAGCGCATTTTAGCAGAACCAGCTCTACTAAGCCAACGCAGTACTCTCTTTTAGTCTCCTTAACCAGTGAACTCACACACACAGACAGACACAGTTACACAACCTGTCACTCTCTCACCAAAAACCCCACTGCAAATTACACGCTCAACATTTGTGGTAAAAAAAAAAGAAAAAAAGAAAAAGTGTAAAGTCCTCTCTCTCTGCTATAATTTTTAGCAAAGAAGTTTGTCAAAGCTTCACAGATATGCATGTGCAGCTGCTTTAATCCATACCATTATACGAGGGTCACTCACACAGCCACAACGAGAAGAGACAAAAGAGCCCCATCAAAGAAAAAAAACCCCTTAGTAATGGTCTCGCCTGAAATGGCCCAGTTTCACACTTCTCACATGGCTAAACCTTCTGTGCGGAACAAAGCCTCTGTGTGGCTCACCGACAGTTTCATCTTCCTCAGCGGAGCATTCTTCGCTCTTTTACTTGTCTGGACCTTCTCTTCCTTCAGCTCCCCTACCCCAAACCCTGATTTCTCTCCCACTCAAGCTCGCTCAAACTCTGCCCTCAACTGCGCTGTCAACCTAACCCATGACTCGGACGAGTCAACCTTCTACGATGACCCCGAACTCGGTTACTCAATCGGAAACCCAGTGAAGAACTGGGACGAGAAGAGAAGAGAGTGGCTGAAGCACCACCCTTCATTCGCCGCCGGAGCGAGCGAGCGCGTCGTTATGGTGAGTGGGTCGCAGCCGAAGCCTTGCAAGAACCCCATCGGCGACCATTTGCTGCTAAGGTTTTTCAAGAACAAGGTTGACTACTGTAGAATCCACGGCTACGATATCTTCTACAACAACGCGTTGTTGCACCCGAAAATGGGCTCGTATTGGGCCAAGCTACCGGTGGTCCGAGCTGCCATGCTGGCTCACCCGGAGGCCGAGTGGATCTGGTGGGTTGACTCGGACGCGCTGTTCACCGACATGGAGTTTAAACCCCCATTACATAGGTACAAAGATCACAACTTTGTCGTTCACGGTTGGGCCAAGTTGATTTACCAGGCCAAGAGCTGGACTGGCCTAAACGCCGGCGTTTTCTTAATTAGGAACTGTCAGTGGTCCATGGACCTTATCGATGTATGGGCCAGCATGGGCCCACAAACCCCAGACTACAACAAGTGGGGCCAGATTCTCAGATCGACGTTCAAAGACAAGCTGTTTCCAGAGTCAGACGATCAGACGGGTCTGATTTACTTGATTTACAAAGAGGGTGACAGATGGGCGGACAAGATTTATTTAGAGGGAGAGTATTATTTCGAGGGTTACTGGCACGAAATAGTGGGGACGCTCGATAACATCACCGAGAGGTACATGGAAATAGAGAGAGAAGACAGAAAGTTGAGGCGGAGGCACGCGGAGAAAGTGAGCGAGCAATACGGTGCGTTTAGGGAGAAGCACTTGAAAGATGCTGGGAATGGAAGGTGGAGTTGGAGAAGGCCGTTTATCACGCACTTTACTGGGTGTCAGCCTTGTAGTGGGGACCACAATCAGATGTACCCAGGCACATCGTGCTGGGATGGGATGCGAAAGGCTTTGAATTTCGCTGATAATCAGGTGATTCGTAAGTATGGTTTCGTGCACCCCGATCCACTTGATTCCTCTCTCTCTGCTGTGCCCTTTGATTACCCAGCTGAGGAGGATGGATGGTGAGATGGGTTTTGTTAAAAATAGAAAAAAGAAAAATATTTAGTAGAATATTTTCATGACAAATCGTAAGGGTCAGGTTGATGTTGGTTAATACTGAAAAAAGAAGAAGTAACTAATAACAATTTTGTATGTATAATTTGTTGTGAAACTTTTCTAAGAGAAACAGTGTAATGTGATTGCGTGTATTATGTGTTTAGTATTAAATTCACTTTGTTTATTTTGGGTAAGATTTTTATTTTTTAGTCCCGCTAAATTAATGTTTTACTAAAGTGAATACTATATTTTACTTTTTTGATTGGAGATAGAGAGTTGTCTATATTTATTTGCTTTTGGTTTAGTGTTTCGTGTACCATTACTCTTTCCTATAATGTGGGGTTGGTTTCCATAAGAATAATCTTTTTTTAGTCGAGAGATATGGGATAATTTTGATACTTTAATTGACTTATTCTGATGGGAATCACATGAGCTTTAGCACAACTCTTATTAGAAAAGGAAAAGAAAAAGAAAAAGAAAGAATCGACTTTTGGTAAAAGGCCTTGACCCGAGGGTGTTTTTTTTGTTTTTTTTTGTTTTTTTGATATTCATACTCGAGAGCGATCTTAATATTAGATTTTGGTTCCTAGCAATATCCATTTCTGTATTTTATGCATGCACTTGATTCCCTGTTTTGTTGCTTTTACTTTCACGTATCTATCGATATTAAAGTATGACTTTGTCTTTTTGGGCTTAAATTAATGCATGATTGAAGGATAATTTAAGAGCTTCATGTTATATGATGGATGCATCATGTTGTTGGGTCGGTGTCCTGTGCCCCTCCTTTATTATTAAGAAGCGGTTGATGAATAGCATTTATGGGTTCACCGTTAAGGGTACATTTGGATAAGCTGTTGCAAAATTTTTGGATTTAAAATTAATGTTTGTAAAAAAGTAATGAAAAGTTGTCGTATCAAATAGAGTTTTGAATTTTAAAAAATGCATTTTTAAACTCTTAGGCTTTGTTTAGTTCGTAAGTTCAAATACATGTTTTCAGTTTTTAAACAATATGATACATATTTTTCAATATTTTTTCAATCATGTTTATTTTCAAAAAAATAGAAAATTGTTATTTAAATACATGTACTAAACGGGCCTTTAAACTACCTAATCAAATGGACCCTAAATATATATATATATATATATAACATGTCACATTAGATTTGATAACAACCTCTTAGGAACCTTAAACCAGTCTTAGTTGCGGACCAGTGTAGTTTGACTGTTTTCCCAACTTCACTGTCAGCCTTCATGACTTGCATATCATGAAAGCTTTCACCCTTAATATCAAGACCCAAGGAATCCTCATGGTCCAGGGAACTTACCAGATAGCCTTGATATACAGAGTGTATTATAAATGCATCAGGATGAACCTAAACGTCCAAGCACTTGACAAGAAAAAAATGGGAGAAACCACTCTCATTCAAACCACTGACCCTAAATCCAAAATTTAGGGACCTAGAACCCTGAAGTAGTTAGAGGTTTATTTATTTCACACTAAGTATCTGTTTAGATTGCACTGAAACACCATGCGTCTGCGTTTCTTAGCAATAAGCATTTTTTTAATGAATTTTTTGTATTATTTACGGGACTTACAAGTACTTTTTTCAGCAAAAATAACTTTAAAATTAGATCATCCAATACTATTTAATATTTAAAAATTATTTTATTACAACATTTTTAGTTTTTAACTTTTTAGTAATATACCATATTTAAATTGAAAAATGACTAATTTCATTTAAAGGAATAAGATATTATTTCTTAAATAAGTGTCAGAACGATGCATCTTTTTTTTGGGGTAGAAATGTTAGAATGATACGTCATTTAGTAATTATTACGCTTATAAATGATGTGACACATTAGGTACACATTTTAAATGCAAAGTAGGGCTACGAAGTAGAACACAGAGTAGAGGAGATGAGATTCCTTTCCACCTAATTACAACAAGAATCTCAACTACCAATAGAGTGGTAAAAGAATTAGCGGATCTCAATTCTCAACACGAGATTTGTGAAAATAGAAAAAGATTGTAAAGACCAACAAAATATTTAATTTGAAAAAACACACGTCAAATTTCTTTTATATTTTTTTATTAGAATTTTAAAAATATAATCTTTAAATTTTGAAAATATAATCATTGGATTGTATGATTTTATTATATTTTTTATACTTGTAAAATTTTTTAAAAAATAATAATAATAAATCAATAACTATGACATGTTTAAATTTTAAGTTTTTTGTTGTAAAAAATTATGTATAAAAAAATAAGTTTATTGATCGAATAGTAAATAATATTCGATTTGAGTGAAACTTGACATATGTGTTAAGAACATAACGAACTTACAATTCAATGATTCGAATTTCAAAATTTCAATTCAATAAAAATATATATGAGGAGTTTGGAAAAAAAACATTTTCCTATTTGGAGCAATAGACTAGTAGGAACTTTTAAAGTTCAGCTAAATGGATTCACAATATTAAAACTCTATTTTGCTAAAGTTTATAAATTTAGTTTTAAGCTTTTATGTATAACTTTTTAAAACTTTATTTTTTTTTATTACTTTTTCTAATTTTTTCAAAGCACAAGTATATTTTAGCTTTAGCACACTTTTAACAAAAAAGTTAAATAAGCTATTTTCAAAATGACACAAATTTGTATTGAAGTGAAACCCTTTTCTTTTATCACTTGGACCATATTAACCATATCTCCTTATTTTGTATTAATTATATTCATGTTTTGAATAATGTAATTTTTCTATTACAATCTTAATAATGTACCTTCATTTATATAAATACAATACAGAACACTCAATTGAGTGTGTGAGTGTTACTATATCGAACATACGTTTGTTTCAATTTGGTATTATAGCATCTTTTCTTTTCTGTTCTTGTTTTTTAAACACACTCATTGCCTCTGATTCATCTTCTTCATTTTCTTCTATTGTCAACCCAACGACATCTCCCTTACCCACTCCCTCCCTTCCTTGTCCAATGCCCACCATTTTTCGTTCATCTTACCAACAATAATGTTCTGTATTGGAAAACCCAATTGCTTCTATAACTTTAAGGTATAGATCTTTTTGGTTTCATTGATGGTTCGAACATGTGCCTTCCCTCTAGAATTTATTAACCATATCTCCTTATTTTGATTTTAGCATATTCATATTTTGAAATATTTTGAATTATTGTAATCTTTACCTGTTACAATCCTTATTATGTACATTCATTTATATAAATACAATAAAAACACTCAATTGTGTGAGGATTACTTTGGCAAAAAAAAAAAAAAAAAAGTGTGTGAGGATTACTACATCAAACACACTTTTGTTTCTGAAGGGTGCTGAATTAGAGATGACAGATCCATTTGAATAAACCTGACGGTACTAGATCAAGTGGATGGTTAGTCGCTCTACGTGAACGGATCTAAGATACACGGACGAATGGTGGACGAATCTCAAGGCCACGTGGCATCCACATGGCTTAAGTAGGTTCCAAGGAATCCTAAATGGAAACGACTTGCGTCCCTTGGTTAACCTTAGTCAATATAATCCCAACATGACAAGAATCCCAACATGAGAGGGATTCTATGAGATACGCCCATTAATGATAATCTTCCTCGTAAGGAAAAACCTTCTTACGCGAGAAACAGAAATCGGCTTTACACTACTACAAAAACCCAAAACTTTCAGAAAACAAGGTACGCATAATTCACCTTAGCTCTGGCATTCTAGAGTTGTGAAAAGTTCTCTAACTTGACATTCAGAGGGTCTTTGACCGGTACCATACCGGTACTCTCCTAGGGTTTTCTTTGTTTCTGTTTCGCAGGTCTTGTTTCGAGCATGTGAGTATTGTGTGGCTTACTGATGATTTTCGGTATCATCAGTTGGCGCTGTCTATGGGAATGTAAAGATAAGCCATATTTACCGCTTCCCAACAAAAAGTTGCGTAGTACTTACTCATTTGATGGCAACAACCACTAACAATCAGGGTGACGAACCACACACCACTGCCCTAGAGAGACAAGTTCAAACCCTAGCAATAGCAGTGGAATGCCTTACTAAGCAGAATCATGACCTAAAAGAATTGCTGCGCCATAAGAACGTAATGCTTAACACCCAAGAGGAAGACCAAGAAAGAACCAGTGTTGAAAGAAGGAACCAAGAGGGGTTAGAAGGCAACAACACCCCTAGTTGACAGGAATGACAAGACACCAGCCGTCCATTCGGCATAGATACAGCTCCACCTCATATAGTCGTGGAAATGCAGATGATGAAGGAATGGATGGATTTCATTATGAACGCCATCAGAGGACGAGTTTCCAGTAACCTAGACGACTTGGTCCATCGAACTGATTCACCATTCACGGCATCTGTCTCAATGTTCCCCTTACCACCAAAATTTCGAATGCCTCAGGTGGAAAGCTATGACGGATCTAAAGACCCACTAGATCACCTGGAGTCCTTCAAAACTTTGATGCACCTGCAAGGAGTGGCAGATGAGATCACGTGCAGGGCCATCCCCGCTATATTGAAGGGCCTTGCAAGGATTTGGTTCAGCAGGTTGACGCCCAATTCCATTGGTACCTTTAAGGAGTTGAGTGCCCAGTTTGCCTCACATTTTATGGGGGGGGGGGGGGGGGGGGGCACAAATATAAGAAATCCATTACATGCATAATGAGCATTAAGCAATGGGAGGATGAGACGCTGAGATCCTATATAGCTCGTTTTAACAAGGAGGCACTCTCAATTGATGAAACTAATGACAAGATACTCGTTGCCGCATTCATGAACAAGCTGCGGAAGGGTAAATTTCTATTTTCTTTGTATAATAACGACCTGAAGACCATGTTAGATGTGCTCTACAGGGCTACTAAATACATGAATGCGGAAGACAAGTTGCTAGCTTGCGACCCAAAAAGAGAGAAAGACAGGAGGAATCATGACAGGACAGGGGGTGAAAGTTGGCAAGGACAGGAGATAGAAGGGAAGATAGGCGTTCCAAGCCTCCAAACGGAAGATTCACAAGCTTCACCCCTCTAAACATTCCAATTGATCAAGTAATGATGCAGATCAAGGACGAAGGGGCCCTAACATTCCCTGGCAAGTTGAAGGGAGACCCCACCAAGAGGTCTAGAGACAAGTACTGCCATTTCCATTGCGATCATAGCCACGACACGTCCGAATGCTATAACTTAAAGCAACAGATAAAAGCTCTCATCAGGTAAGGGAAGTTGCAGAGGTTTATTAGAAAGGAAGGGGCAGAACAACCCCAAGGACAGCCTGCCCGGAGAGAAAACGAAGGTCCTAGGCCACCCTTAGGGACATAAGGATGATTATAAGGGGCAGCACGACTTCCAGTTCTTCTAGGAAAGCATGCAAGACTTACCTACGGATGGTTCAGAACATCCAGCTGACGGGGTACGTTCCAAAGATGGTTTGAACTGACAACCCCGTAATTGGGTTCACGGAGGAAGATGCTTGGCATCTTTACCACCCACACGACGATGCACTTCTAGTCAGCATACGTGTAGGAGATTATAACACCCACCGAATCCTTGTGGACAACGGGAGCTCTACCGATATCCTATACTATCCGGCATTCCAGCAGATTAGGATAGGGAGAGAACGGTTGATTCCAACCAACGCGCCGCTCGTAGGGTTTGGAGGAATAAGGTGCATCCCTTTGGAGCGGTCACCCTGCCGGTGACGGTCGACAACTACCTTCAGCAGATCACCAAGGATGTCATGTTCCTAGTTGTTGATTGTTCGTCTGTGTACAACGCCATATTGGGTCGTCTTACTTTGAATTCATGGAAGGCCGTAACTTCAACCTACCATTTAATGATTAAATTTTTCACTGAGTATGGAGTAGGAGAAGTACGAAGGGATTAAATGGCAGCACGCGAATGCTACATTGCCATGCTAGAGATGGATGATCAGTTACAAACTATGTGCATAGAAGAACAGCGGATGGTAGCAGAATTAGTGGAAGGGTTGGAAGAAGTACTCTTTCATAATTCTAGGCCTAAATGAACAACAAGGATAGGCACCTTGGCCAGCCAGCCAGTACGTCAAGCCCTCACGATGCTCCTAAGGGAGAATGAGGACATGCTAGGAATTGATCCGTCGATTATAGTCCACAAGTTGAATGTATCGCCTTCATCCTTTCTCGTTTAGTAGAAAAGACGGGTGTTCGCACAGGAACTGGACAAAGCCATACTTGAAGAGGTTAAAAAATTACAGGAAGCAGACTTCATACAAGAAGTGTACTACCCCAACTGGCTGGCGAATGTGGTAATGGTCAAGAAAGTTAATGAGAAGTAGAGGATAAACGTAGATTTCATGGACCTAAACAAGGCCTGCCCCAAGGACAGCTATCCTCTCCCATGGATAGACACCTTGGTAGACTCGATCGCAAGACACCAACTGTTAATCTTCATAGACGCATTCTCTAGTTACAACCAGATCAAGCTAAGTGAAGATGATCAGGAGAAGACTTCATTTGTCACCAGCCAAGGTTTCTTTTGCTACAAAGTGATGCCGTTCGGTCTCAAGAACGCGGGTGCCACATACCAAAGGTTGATGAATAGAATGTTTGCGCACCAGATTGGAAGGAATGTGCAAGTTTATGTGGACGACATGCTGGTAAAAAGCATATGGGAGGAGGACCACTTGAGCGACCTCCAAGAGACCTTCGATACACTCCAATCGTACAACATAAAGCTGAATCCAAACAAGTGTGTGTTTGGGGTGACGGCAGGAAAGTTCCTAGGATTCATGGTATCCCAAAGAGGTATCAAGGTCAACCCAGAAAAGATACAGGCCATAATGGAGTTGGCTCCTCCAAAAGACAATCAAGGAGGTACAGAGCCTGAACGGCAAGGTAGCTGCATTAAACAGGTTCCTCTCAAGAGTAACGGATAAATGTCTACCTTTCTTCCGCACATTAAAAAAGTCGTTTGAATGGACGACCGAGTGCCAATAGGCATTTGAAGACCTGAAGGCATATCTTTAGTCTCCGCATTACTAAGTCCGTCCAAGCCAAGGGAAACCTTTTCCTATACCTAGCCGTTTCTCCGACTGCTATCAGTGCGGCTCTTGTCAGGGAAGAGGACAGGGTGCAGAAGCTCGTATACTTCATAAGCCGAGCACTATGAGACGCAAAAGAGAGGTACCTCCAGATGGAGAAGCTAGCTTTCGCATTAGCAAATGCACCACAAAAGCTCAAGTTGTATTTCCAAGCACATACTGTGATCGTCCTGATGGATAAGCCCTTACGTAAAGCTATGAGTAGCCTGGAAGCTGCCAGACGGATGGCATTATGGGCAGTTGAATTGAGTGAATTTGACATACAATATCGATCGTGCATGGCTATATAGGGACAAGTGGTAACTAACTTCATCGCAGAATTCACACTTATGGAAGGCCAGGGGGCAAAAGAGATCCCATAATAGAGCATCCACATAGACAGATCCTCCAATAGGCAAGCAAGCGGAGCTGGTGTGATACTCCACAGCCCGGAAGTAGATAAGATCGAATGCATGGCCTATTTGGACTTCCCTACGACCAATAACGAAGCAGAGTATGAAGCCTTAATAGCAGGGTTGGACCTTGCTAAGGTTGTGGGAGCTGAAAATTTGGTCGTATACTGCGATTCTCAAGTAGTAACCAGTCAAGTTAACGGAGACTATGACTGCAAGAATCAATGGATGAAGAATTATCTCAAGCAGGTGAAGGATCGAGTTAACAACCTTCGAGTAAAGTTTGTTCAAATCCCAAGGGAGGAGAATGAGCACGCCGACAGACTTGCTAAACTTGCTTCAGCAAAACACATGGTTATCCCCGGTTAGGTACTGTCATTCGTTCAAATGTCATTATTAATAAACAATACCAGTGTGCAGGAGATAGGTTCCGAAAACTATTGGACGACACCAATAGCCTTCTACCTAAAGGAAGGCATGCTACTAGACGCCAAGGAGGCTGCGAGGAAGTTGAAGGTTCAAGCAGCTCGTTTCATTTTGATTAAGGATGTTCAATATAAGAGGGGCTTCTCCTAGCCGTACCTAAGGTGCCTTGTCCCCAAGGAGGCAGACTATGTCATGAGAGAAGTCCACGAAGGAGTCTGTGGAAACCACTCTGGATCACGATCGTTGGTGCACAAACTAATCCAGGTCGGGTACTATTGGCCAACCATGCAAAGGGATGCCCATGCATATGTCAAAGTGTGCGACAAGTGTTAGAGATTCGGCAACCTAATAAGGTAACCAACAGAGGAGCTCACTCCAATGACGGCTCCATGGCCGTTCGCTAAATGGGGGTTGGATATCATGGGCCCATTCCCAATGGTGGTCAAGCAATTGAAATTTTTAGTAGTCGGTATAGACTACTTCACAAATTGGGTAGAAGCAAAAGCCCTGGCCACCATCATTGAGAAGAATGTGCGGAGCTTCGTATGGAAGAACATCATTTATAGGTACGGTATACCTAGGGTGCTGGTCTTGGACAACAAGAAGTAGTTTGACAATGACGCATTCAGAGACTTTGGCTTATAATTAGGGATCAAGAACCACTACTCGTCACACACCCACCCACAAACCAATGGACAAGTTGAGGTCATGAACTGATTCTTGCTCAAAATCATCAAGACTCGGCTCAAGGGGGCAAAGGGTATATGGTTGGACAAACTACCAAGTGTTTTATGGGCGTACAGGACAACGAAGAGGAGGCCTACAGGAGAAACCTCGTTTCAACTAGCGTATGGAAGGGAGACGGTCATCCCAGCTAAAGTGGGGCTTACAAGCTATAAAGTAGGGAACTATGACGAAGGCAAGAATGATGAAACCATGCGCCTATAGCTTGATTTGGTGGACGAAGTAAGAGCAACAGCTGAACAGAGGTTAGCACGGTACCATAATCTCATGGCTAAGCACTACATCTCCAAGGTTAGACACAGGGACTTCCAGGTTGGAGATCTTGTCCTAAGAAAGGTGATAGGCGCCACGAAAGACACCTCTTAGGGGAAGCTATGACCTAACTGGGAAGGACCATATGGTGTTGCATCATGGCATAGGAAGGGAACCTATCATCTGAAGATGCTGGATGGGTAAAAGTTGCGTTATCCGTGGAACATAAAGCACCTAAAGAAGTACTATCAATAGGCTACTGTCGGTAGACGAGCAACGACACTCCTCATTCTCAGTTTATTTTCTTTTAGTTTAATTTTTATTATCTACAATTTAATTTAAGCCCAAGGGTTGGTTTTTTTTTTTTTTTTTTTTTTTTTTTTTTTTTTTTTAAGAACAATTTTTACGCATGAATTACCATTATAATAAGAGAAGTTATTCAGAATCGCTACATGTTATATCTACATTCCTACAATATATCAAAATCCATAGATTAGAAGGGTTCACCCTAAAAATGGTGTTTAATATTAAGTCCATAAAGTGGACGGATTCCGATTATAAAATCCACGATATCAATACTAAGTCCACAAAGTGGACGGATTCAAACTATAAGGTCCACAAAGTGGACATGATTCATTATTAATGACAAGTCCATAAAGTGGACAGATTCCAATTATAAAGTCCACGGTGGACGTGATTCATTATCAACACTAAGTCCATAATGTGGACGGGTTCAAACTATAAGGTCCACAAAGTGGACAGGATTCATTATTAATGATAAGTCCATAATGTGGACGGATTCAAACTATAAAGTCTACAAAGTGGACAAAATTTATTATTAATGATAGTCCATAATGTGGACGGATTCAAACTTTAAAGTCCATAAAGTGGACAGGATTCATTATTAATGGTAAGTCCATAATGTGGAAGGATTCAAAAGGTCTACAAAGTGGACGGGTTCAATTTATCAAGTCCATGAAATAAATGGGTTCCATTATTAATGGACGGACTTAAAATACCAACTCCACAAAGTGGACGAGTTTTGTCCTTAATGGACAGCCCATTAAGTGGATGGGCTGATTTTTTAAAAGAGTGAATTAAGTCCATATAGTAGATGAATCACCCCAAATGGATAACTTAAGCCCGTTAAACTCAAAAAACCTTCACCTAAAAGGTAGACGGCGTCATCTTAAAGAATGAGTTATGTTCATAACCATAAACTGAACGGATTCATATACGAGAATAAAAGCCGACGGATAAAATAAGTAATCAATATATTACAAAAACCCATAAAGGGAGAAGTCTAAATACAAAAAAATGATGGTTAAATTCAACATAAACATTTCCCCAGAATCTTTACATTAAAAAAAAAAAAAAGAAAAAAAAGAAAAAGAAAAAAAGAAGCTACTGTTGGACGAGAGTATCCTCATCTCTTTCTTCCAAAACTTGACTTGCATCAGGTTGACGAGTGCTGTCCTCACATGAAGTCCATCAACCCCAGGGGCTTTGAAAGGCTTCAAGGCCCATAAACCTTGCTTAATTTCATCTTCAGACACAGGAGCAGCCAAGGTAGTCTTATCCTCATCTGACAAAAAGGTACAAGAGAATCCCTCCACCTCCGAAGTCCAATAGGAATAAGAAAGTTCAGTCTCAAACAATTGTTGGTAATCAGAACAGATAGAATTTTTTATCTCATCTTCATTCATAATCCAATCTCCAACTGAATTTTTTATACTTCTTATCTTGTTTTTGTGTCTCCTGACAAGGGTAGAAACATGAAAAAACGCAGTGTTTCTATCCCCATTAGCAGCCCAATTAATACGAGACTTTAAAGCCCAATACTCCTCTTCTTGTTGTAAAATCAAATTATATTCCACAATGAGCTCCTTTTCAAGCTGGATAAGAAATTGACTTGGACCATCTGATAAAGCTTTTTGAATACCATTAATTCTGGCCAGCACCCTTTTCTTTCGGCCAAAAATATTGCCAAACTCATTTTTGTTCCACTGCTTCGCAAAGGCTGTGAAATTCTTAATGGTGAGTGGTAAATTGTTCTCAAAATTCCAAGCCCTTTTAACAATCTCAAGAAACTGGGGATGATGCAACCACATAGTATGAAATCTAAAAGGCTTTTCAAGACCAGTTGGGGGTGGTTTAAATAATTCCAATAGGACAGGACAGTGATCCGAGAAAACCTTGGGCAGGTGTGTGACAACAGCCTCGGGGAATAGAACTCTCCAAGAGGGGTTGGCGAAACATCTATCAAGACGTTCAAGGATGAGCTCAGTGATTTGCCTCTGATTAGACCACGTAAATTTTGGTCTTGAGAACCTCATGTCAATAAAATTACACGAGTCTAAACAATCCTTAAACTCAATGGCCCTGTTAAGGTTTACCTGTCTACCCCCTAACTTATCATTGCCACTCAGAGTCTCATTGAAGTCTTCGAGAAGAAGCCAAGGGAGGTTATGCAATTTAGCCGCTTCAGAGAGATTAGACCAGAGAATTTTCCTTTTCATAAAGCGAGGACTAGCATAAACAGTAGATATAATCCAAGTAGAGTCAAAGTTGCATACCTTGATGGTGGCGTGAATTTCCTGTTCCGTGGAAGATAGCACAAACATGTCCACCTCATCTTTTTTCCAGAGGAGCCAGAGACCTCCAGCATACCCAATAGTCTCCGTGCAAAAGTAGCCATCAAAAGGCAGCCCTTCGATAATTTTTGCAGCTCGGTCTCTACCAACTCTAGTCTCCGTGATAACCATTATAGAATTGTATGCAGCTACCTAACTTATTTTGTTTGCATTAATTTCCATTATTTATTGTCTACTCTTGTTAATTAATTCTGCAAACCACCAGGATGAGCCATGCCAATTATTTATACTGATTATTAAAATACATGTTACTGCCTTTATAATTCGCCAAAGTTTTCAGCTTTCACTGTAGATGACTTGGTTTGGGGCAAATCAAAAGTGCTGTGACAGGCCAAGATGATGTCTCATAAAGCAAGAATTTGTGGTTTAAATTTCTTCCCTTATATTATTTCACTGTCATACTGGAAACATGTACTCATGGGGGAGTGGGGCAATCGAATCATTTTGTTGTGTGTGATTGAGAGAGAGAGGGAGAGAGATAGATGTGCGTGTTCATTTGTAGAAGCACCAGCAGCTCTACAGTATAAACACAATGCAAGTGATGTGGTCGAAAATTAATTGGATGCCAGTGACTACCTCCGGACTCTATAACACTCCAATTTTTGTGTTTATTAATAAGTTTTAAAATCCAACTTATTTTGATCCTCAGTTTGCATACAGCTTTTTGAAAATTCGATGTTAATCACAGAAATACAATTTAAAATGACTGAAAGAACAATGTATGCTTCTATTTCTTTGTTAGGACCAGTATGGAGGGTCGATGTCCCAATCATTAGTCATTACAAGGTGAACCTTGAATGACAAAGTAGTCAAGATGGAGCCTACAATTAAATGGATCCTATTTTGGTGATTTCATTACCCTTCAGCAAAATGGAGCCTATAATTAAATCTAGCACATAAAATCGATCCTAAAGATGATTGGGCTATAAACAAGCCGAGCTTTGTCGAGTAGTGAATGTTCAAGCTCGGCTCGACAACAAAAGTAAAATGTTTAAGCTTGGCTTGAGCTTGATACGAGCTTACAAATAATGTTCAAGCTTAAACTTGTTATAAAGTATAAAAGCTTGAGCTCAACTTGGCTTGACTTGATTCATTGGTCAAGCCAAGCTCAAGCTCAATATCAAGCCCAAACTCAAGCTCAATATCATGTTTTTGAGCTTGAGATCCAACACAAATATATTATCAAGCCTATATCAAGTTTATTATCTAGCTTATTTGATTTGGATGAATGGTCTCAACTTATAATTAATTAAAGTCTTAGAAGGATATGAGTTTATTTGTCAAACTCATATCAATTTTATTACTAAACTCATAAATAAGCCTAGACTTAACTTATTTTGTTACTTTTGTATCGAGCCTTAGTGTTCATAAGCTTGTTCATGAACAATATTTTTTACTTGGGCTCGGTTTGTTTATTAAACAAGCCTAAAACTAAAGTTTAAGCTTGGCTTGTTTATAAACAAACATGAACGAGTTTTTTATCGAGCCAAGCCCAAGCTGTTTATGAACGGCTTGGTTCATTTAAGCCCTAGCTTCTAGAGAGGTCAACTTCTGGTAGTTTCTGGTAGTAGCACTTGATAAATACTTCCCACACTATATTGTAAATTTCAGAGATTACGCATTAAGTGCATGCCTCATTTCCGTTAGCAAACTGTAAACCAAAAGTGCCTGATAGCTTGAAAAATGCATAATATTTTTCCTGACACAAGAACTATCTAACAAACAATTGCAATGGTCAGTCCTACAAACATACAGTATGCACTTGCACAGTGAAAAGTGAAAACTAACAGACTACTGTTAATCCCAACTAGGTGCATGAAAAACACATCAAGCAGAGTTACCCTTAGTCAATAGCAGGCTTTGGCAAATAATAAATAAAGGCGCATGTATAATCACATACTTCCAAACCAACTCTCAAGACTCCATGGCATTCGCATCTTCTTCGTCACCATCTGCAGTTTCATTAATGTACTGGTTTTGAAACTCCATCAAATATTGTGTTGATCTCTTCACATCCAAAAACAGATGATAAACTCGGTTAATGTCCTCCATCTCCACAATCCTTCCCTTTCGCTTCTGGCAAGACAATGCAGCAGCTGTGATGAGATGGATGGCATATCTCAATGATGTTTCCACACCAATTTTAGTCAACAAACGCTTTGCTTCTTCAGACATCTCCACATCTTCCTCTTGGCATCTGATGTCCAAAATCTTGCGGATTTCATCCTCTGTGTAAGGTTTAGTTGTGATAATGAGAAGGCGATCAAGGAGATCAATTGGAATCCCATGTGGGGATTTATAATTTGTGCCTCGGATTGTAGTAATCCCTCTGTTGGTAGCGACAACCAATATTGGAGCCATCTCATTCTCCAAAGCACGATTCAGGAAAGAAAAGCATTCAATATCAAGCATGTGCACCTCATCAATGAAGAGGACACCAGGCACTATCTCTGCCTTTCCTTCCTCCCTCCACTCTGCCACCTTTGTGTCAATTTGTTCCCTCACTTCTGCACGGATTTCACCAGTATCACCAGTGAAGAGAGCTAGAAATCCTTGTGTCCTGAAATTGATAGCTTAGACAATCAGTGTAAGAACAGGAAAAGTAACCTGCAGCCTGAATGAGCCAAAATTTTAGCTTGATCTGTATGGCTGGTAAAAGGAAATTCTCTTCAACAAAGCTAGATGGCATGAAAGAATCTCGTGAATGCGACACAGAAGCTGCCGACAAAACACCCTATGCTATTTCATATAAAGATTCAAAAAAAAAAAAAAATGGTAAGCTACACAAACATGATATGAAGCATGAACAGGAATTCAAAGAAGAAAGAAATTTTGACCTCCTTTAAATAGAAAAGTAAAGGATTACAATTGGTGCAACGGTCATATTAAGGTGATTACTGATTACTATAACTTTTAAAACAATCACAAGAATGACATGATCCAAACACTTCAGATTCATTAGTTCCACCACAAGTTTGATTTTAGGATTCTCAAGTTAGTGAGTTCTGTGCCTCCCCCATTTTGGACAAATTGTCTTTAAACATATACTCAAGGGTGAAGTCAGGAATTTTTGCTTCAGGGACTGAACTATAATATCAAAATATAGTTATAAAAATACATACATGAGTGCGCGCGCGCGCGCGCACACACACGTGCATACATGTACATGTTTGTGTTTGCTTAAAAGAATCAGTAGTGAACAATTGCATGCTTTTTGAGAAAGGAGTAAACTAACACCGTATGGAGATTCTTGATTTGATTATTCTTTGGACTTTTGAACATTATAAGTTTGAATTAGATATCATTCTTTCATATGAGATTGTATAAATATTTTTTACTCTTTATTCTTTGCTAATGGATTTTCCTTGAGTACTTCCTGTATACTTGGGTAGGATCCCTTTGCATTTTTTAATGGGATTTTACTTATAAGAAACGGGATAATTACACTATGAGGGCTGCCTCCAGCTCTGATTCTCCTCTGGGGGGATTGCTAAGGGGGGAGAAGTAGAGAGAAACTCCTGTATGGAATCTGTCTTTCCCTTTCACAGCAAGCAAGGAAAGCAGCTAGCAAAGAAAGAAAACCCTTCTTATAACCCACCTATGGTTTGGAGTGGTTGCATCTTGCCTACCCATGGTTTAAAAGGCATCAATTCATCTATTTGAGATTACCTCCATGATTAAGCCATAACCCACATTTGTCCTGGCCATTAAAAAAACCAATAACTTAGAAAAGGCCATGTTCTTTTCAGAAGAACCCTTTTCTCTTCATAACAAACCAGATAATCGTACAATGAAGCCTTGTTAACGTTCAATACAATGCAGATATCAAAAGTATTAACTGAAACAAAGGTGGGTGAAGCCCAAAAGAGAAAGTCCACTGCTGATCAGGAATAGAACTATCTTTACAGCTTCTTCTCTTAGTTTCCTTAGTTTCCCTAAGATAATGTTACCAGCAGAAGTCTCCAATTCTTTTAGCATTCACATTGATTATGTTTATGAATTTACCATTGCTTAAGCTAGCATACTTAATGGATAGAGGTTTCTTGTAAATTAATGCCATTAGCACTGCTCTTACTCGTACACTGATGCGCTGGCACCAAAAAATCATTGTCTTTGTGAAGAAAATAAATGGAAGCAAGAAGCAGACCATAGAGGATGCTTCATGCTCAATCACCTTCCTTTCCCAACAAGAAATTCACAAAGTTTGTGATTAGAAAGGGAAACAGATAAGATGCAATTGTGTTAACTCCTACAGAGAAAGGGAAAAAAAAAGGCCATGGCCTTTGGCAATGAATATTCTTCATATTTCTGTTTTTCTGCTGTTTCAGATTGAGGAACTGAAGGAATATGAGGCAACTTAACTTTTTGACTCAACCCCTTTTAAAAATCAGTTTTAGCCACTGGAAGGTAGTTTGGCTTCAAATTCCAACATTGGTGAACACACCATCATCACCAAAGGAACTTTCATTTCCCTTTTTATGTCATGATGTTCCCTAGTAACACTAATAGATAAAGCATTGAAACAAAGCAGTATTGCCAAAGGAAAGGAAGCAAATCCAACTATGTTAGGCTCTGCAAAGGATTTGGCAAATCTATGGATTTCAAATGGGTGATAGTGTAAACTGAGAGAGAAATTGAATCAAAGATGAAGGAAAAGACCTACCATAGGATAAGGATTAATGGCCATCTTTTTTCTTCACTTATTCTATTCTTTGAAAAGACTAACTAAAGTTATTAAAACCCAACTCTAAGAAGACAGATTTACTAGTTATAACCCTATGATTCCAGTATTCATTTTTTTTTATATATGTAAATAAATTTATTAAAAAAGACAAAAATCAAGTACATGGGGGAGTATAGAAGACAAGAGAGCAAAAATTAAAGAAAAAATGATACCAGTTTTCATATAAACCAAAACCAAGGTACAAAATTGAGATGATGACAAAGAAAGATCAGTGATCATTATAAACACACTATAGCCTCCAACTGGTCTAAGTTTCAAATTTATATCACTCTCTCTCCTTTGTCTCCAAACATTTTGCAAAACTGATGTCAGAAACGCTATGACAAGTTATGACAAATGTTATGTTGACAATCTCGAAGGAGAAATCCATTATGATTGACTCCATATTCTAAAAGAATCCTGGTTCAAGTTAGTCTTCAGCCAATCAAAAACCAAACATAAAAATATGAAATACTGTGGCTAACTAAGAACAGAGAGTCTGCAATCAAAAAGACCTGCAGATAACACCTCCATATCAATGCCTTGAAAATAAAAAAACAGAGACAAGAAAAACAACCTAAGTTTGGAAATATTCATAAATATATTAATTGGAAATTCTGAGAACGGATTTGAAACAAGAAGTAGAGAAGTGTTAAGAGCAGCCGCCTGTGAAAATATGAAGGACATGGTACTCCTCGTCACTTTCATTTGTGTACTCTTCTCAACAATTGACCAGAGCCAGCGTCTCCTTAGTGTTCCCCCATCCTTGTACTATTCAATGGGTTTAGAAGATTTCATTTTCTGGTGTGTATTTGGTGAGAAGAGAAAGTGAGAAAAGTGGGAAAGAAAAGGGCTATTTTGAAAGAACTAGCTTGTTTTATGTTTTATGTTATTATCATTTTTTTAACTGCAGGCACAGAGGTGAGTTATGGATGCATAACAGAGCTCATCTCAGCTAGATAAAGTGATACTTAATAAAACATGGGTAGGCAAGGTGCAACCGCCCCAAACCGAAGGTTGGTTATGTGTAATTATCCTTTCAAAAAAAATCTCCATGGTAAAAACCAGTATGCGTCCCTTATAATTTGAGTACACATGTTCATTCCAAAAGGAAATCACAGACTTAGCAGTAGCTTAAGTTTTCCTATTTATAAGATGAGCCCAATTACTTGTAAATTGTGCAGTATTGCTTTTAACAAAATTCAACATCCGCCTATTTCCACAAGAAAGATACCCTTAAAACTGAATGCTCAATGTGAGCAGATCAAATCATGATTAAAGACATAGTTTAAGAGGCCAAGCACAATCTACAGTAACCCAATGGTTTTTCTTTGTTTGCCATAACCGTCAGCTTTTGACTTTGCGCAGAACTAAGACTCGATTTTGTTTCAGTTATAGAAGGTGCACATATACTAAATTGTTTAACTTTGTTCTACTAGTATCACTTCTAACATAGTTAACAGACCAGATACCTTGTTTAACCTTCTTTATCTAGTAGGAGTGAAATTGTAACAACAACAACAACAGATATAACCAACCAACATACAATAAAACAGAGTGAAATACCTGCTGTTGATGACATCGATTTCATGAAGAGTAACAGAATGCACGAGCTCCTTCCTCTTCTGAAGCTCCCCATCAGGACACTGCACGAACTTTGTCTGAGGTCCCATGGCATCGTACTCCCTGGACCGCGAAAAGGACCTCCCAAGCTTTGTTATCTTCCCCGAAGCCTTATCAATGGCGATGACATCGCCACTCTGCACCTTCTCCTTGGCAAGAGCCTCAATCATCTTAGCACCCAAGTCATAAACAGTCTCCATCTCCGTAGTCTTAAGCGTGAGCTTCCCGGTCTTAGAGGCGGCCCCGGCGACTGCAGGGCGGTCAATTTGGATCTCAACAACCTCGCCTTCGATCACCTCGGCCTCTTCCTTGATGCGCACGCCAATGGCCTTGCGGAAGGCTTGCATTAGGGCTTCTGTTTTGGACATTTCCAGAGAGAAGAGCTCGCTACCGGCGAGCATAGCGAATGGGGTTTCGAGGCCTAAGGACTTGGCCATGCCCATAGCTATGGCGGTCTTGCCTGTGCCGGGCTGACCCGCTAAGAGGACAGCGCGGCCGGCGATTTTGCCATCTCTGATCATCTGGAGGATGACGCCGGCGGCTTTTCGGGCAGAGGTCTGGCCCACCATGCCTTCGGAGACTTCGCGGGGTTCGAGGGAAGAGTCTAGACCTAAGCCACGGATGTGGGAGTGTGCGCCTATGCGCTCTATCCGGGTTAGGTCTCGGCTCTCTGATAGCTTTACCTCCACCATTGTTGATTTGTGAAGGAGAGAGAGAGAGAGAGAAGATTTGGGTTTTAGGTTAGGGTTTTAGTTTTAGCTCTTGAAGTTGAATAGAAGAAGAGAGAGTGGAGTTGAGAGAGAGATAGGCTTGTTAAAATGCTAAACCCTACTCTTGTCTATTTTACCTTTGTACCCAAACAAGTTTCTGGAGTGACTGAACTCTCTGACTGCGTTATACGAGTTAAAGAGAGAATTTTAAAATGTTTATAATAATATTAGTAACCTTTCAAATTTAAAAAAAAAAAAAAAAAAATCGTTGACAGAGATGAATAAAACTACATTGACCCTAGCAGCGGAATTATTTATTTACTTTTTTTGAGAAGCAGCGAAATTTAATTTAGTGTAGAAAAAAAATGTATTTTCAAAATTTTTTAATTTGATAAATAAATAGGAGACAACTGTTTTACTTTACTTTTATTGGTGGAATAGGAAAAGTGAAATAGAAGATTTGAATTCCACTACTAAAGCCAATTTATTTTTATTGATGAAGCTAGAAAAGTGAGATAGAAGATTTAAATTCCATCTCAAAAACCTATTTTATGCACCAAACAAAACATATCAAGTATGCCTTTAGTGGGTCTAGTCTAATCTATTGTCAAGAGTTTCCCTTCTTAGTTTTCTATCCTTTGGTTGTCTACAACAAGGGATAAGGGCTCAAAGGGCCCAGAAGTAACAAGGTGACAAGTTTTGAATAATAGATAATTAAGTGGTGTTTGTAGTAGACCAGATGAAAATAAATAAAAACTTCCAATTCAACTATCGTAAACATGGTGGTGTTAGTAGTATTATAGCTTTCTAGATTTTTACATCTTATTTGGTACCAAATGGCCATGCATTTTCTTGTATCTTTAATAATGTATTGGACAAATTTTAACTACAAAATCGGTTGTAGCATAAGATTATAACCTTACTTAATATCTTTTTATTGGAGGTAAATTTTGAGAATTCCACAATTAGATTACATATTCTTCTTATATTTTGTATGCTTGCAAAATTTTTAGAAAATTAAAGATCAATAGTTATGCCATTAATAAATTGTTTAAATTGCTAGTTTTTGTTGTTTAAAATTATACATAAATTATAAGCTTATAAATCCTATAGTATATAATATTTGATTGACATAAAATTTGACATGTGTATTAAGAGTGTAAAAAACATACAATTCAACGGTTAGATTTTCAAAATATGTTGTAATATTTATTTTATTCAATAAGATTATAGATTTAAGGTACAGCCAATTTTGTAACTAAACATTGTCCTAATATATTGGTATTTTAAAACATGAATGAAGTAGCAGAAGTAGTAGTAAAATATTATCTATGATTACCACTAGATTTGGATTTAATTTGTATTTAAGTAAAAATTGATTTTTTTTTCTCTAGTCGTGGGTGAGGCTTAATATCAGAAACAGTGAAATTTTCACACTTGAGTTAATTCAGGTGAGGCATCAGAGACAGATAAGGTGAGAGTACTCCACAACAAAAATTGCTTCTCTGATACGTATACAATTACAATATAGTGCTGGTCCATATAAACATAAAAGCCTTTTCTTTTCTTCTCTTTTTTATTCGTGAATAGTGATCAAATCTTTATACTCAAGAAGTTGATTCACAATCCTCTACTGATAAATTAGACTTTTCATCAGTTCAGGTGTAAAAAAAAAAAGCATTTCAAAGATTGGAAGTACAGATTACACGACAAACTACAAACAGAATAGCAACAGTGTGAGTGAGGACTCAAATTTTGAAAACAGGGCATTGTAGTCTCCAAATGCAGTATAAGTTATTCTTCAAGATTGAGTTCTTCATCTTGACTCCGTTAACTATTCTGCCCCATACATCACCTTTAATAGACTTAATGATCTGCTATTCATCTTTGAGTTTCCCATCATGATTTCTTTCATTCCAGTCTCTCCAAATATGATAACTCTAAATCCTAATTTTACTGTATAATCTTTCTCTCCATTTTACATCAAATGATGCGCGAAATGCATGTGATGAGGCTAGTGTGTGTGTATATATATATATATATATATATATAAAACTTAGTAGGAAGATTTATATACATACACATACTTGATTATTTTAACTGAGTTGAAAAAACCTGAAGGTTATTTGTATTCTTCGGAAATTGCCGCCTACATCACCATTCAAGTATCAAGAGGACTCTCCCTCCTTACTTCTGTATTTGTTTTACGCTCTGTTTGTTTCAGCATTAACGTTTTCTAAAAAATGGTTCATTTTTTAGAGAGCATTTTTTGGAAAATTATCTTATTTTCTAGTATTTGATAACAATCTTGAAAATGAGCTTGAGAACATTTTTTAGTGTTTGGTATGCACAAATTTTTATAACATTTCTTGTATAATTTAAAGCATGTAAAACATGTGTATTGTGTAAACCCACATAATGTAATCAATATAAATAAATAAAAAACCAAGAATGAATTTGGTTTCAAACTAAAATTTTGACAGCAGATACAATCAAAATTATTTGTCTAACTTTCATGATCTCAAACACTCATCATGCTCATATATATGAACAATAACATAAATTATATATATATATATGACAAAAACACCATTTTGGTCTCTATATTTTGGGGTCACAGTCAATTTGGTCCATACATTTTGGTAGCAATCAATTTTGTCCATGTTATTTTCAATTTACATTTAATTTGATGTTTATCCTTAACTCACTTACGGAAATGTTTGTGTGGCAAACGGTGTGAATAGTTGGCCACTTAACGCTAGTTAATAAAAAATATTTCTATTAAATATTAAAAATTCATGGAAGAGTTGTACTGGGAGAAATTCAAATGAAATGTGGAATTGCGAATGACGGGGTGGAAGAGTTTTACTGGGTTTCAGGGGATTGACAGTTGGATGTCAGTTGTGTTTTCGGAGATCCAGGTGGATGTCGGCGATGGTGCTCAGCAGCGCCTCCACCAATGGTGCTTAGCAGTGGTTAGTCTTTTCGTCTCTTTTATTTTCTCCTTGTTCCTTACCTATTTTATGTTGGAGTGGGTAATCTGGGTAGCTAGGCATAAGAATCAAACTTTATAGTTAGTTGGCTCGGTTCTGAAAGTAAATAACATAGTAGCATCTCAAGCCTTAAAGGCTCGATTTTGGGTTTAAAAACCGAGCCTCAAGGGCTTGGTTTTTATGTTTTGAGGCACTTTGACGTGGAAAGTTTCCCACGTGGAAATTGAGTCTTATAGACTCAATTTGTATATCGAGCCACAGAAGCTCGATTTCAGTGCTTTAATGTGCCACGTAGACGCCACGTAGATCTCGAGCCTTAGAGACTCGGTTTGCTAAAAGAGAAACCGAGTCTCAGAAACTCGATTTTCAATTGTGATCAAAATGTGACACGTGGTCTGGGTCCCTAAAGATTTGACTGTTCTCAGGTCCTTCACGTGTTCAGCAGCTTGAGCTCTAACTGCTCTCAGGTCCTTCACGTGTTCAGCATCAACTAGTGAGGTTTTTAGTTTGCTATCTCTCATACATGTTCACTTTCACTTTCACAGCAACTGAGTCTTCCCTCTCTCACTCTCCCTCTCACTCTCATACAATCCCAGCACATCCTCATGTCAGGTAAGGGTCTCACTCTCTAGTTAGTTGTTGGTTGTTTGTTGTTTGGTTTTGATATTTTGTCTTTAATTTTTTTTTTGCTTGAGTATGAAATTATAATCATTGATTTGGTGATGTAATTGCTTCATTTTGGTTTTGCCATCTACTAAAAATATCAAATGTTGCTCCAAAAAATAAGAGCTGCCCCTTGCAAAAAAGTATTAAATAACTACTTAAACGTTGAGTTCTAAAAAATAATTGTTACAAATTTACACTCATCAATTATCATCTAGTAAGGGGGACAACTTTGGCAGTGAAACAAGAATGCTGATTTTATCTTATAGAGATTAGGGGCTTTATTGTGGAAATTTTGTAACTATGTTAATATAATGAATGTACCTCAAAATTGCACAGGCAGATCATTACTCAACCTTGTATTAGACTTTCTTTTTGAGAGAAAATGAAATTAATCTTTCTTTGGTATTAGAGGTAATGGATGGCTTCCTTTGTGAGTGATGAGAGAGGCTGCTTTCTATTCGGAAGTGGGAACAAAACTAGAAATGCCTGTGGGATAGAGATAATTCTAGTGGTATTTAGTTAATTATGGTTTCAGTGAAACAAGAATGCTGATTTTATCTTATAGAGATTAGGGGCTTTATTGTGGAAATTTTGTAACTATGTTAATATAATGAATGTACCTCAAAATTGCACAGGCAGATCATTACTCGGCCTTGTATTAGACTTTCTTTTTGAGAGAAAATGAAATTAATCTTTCTTTGGTATTAGAGGTAATGGATGGCTTCCTTTGTCAGTGATGAGAGAGGCTGCTTTCTATTCGGAAGTGGGAACAAAACTAGAAATGCCTGTGGGATAGAAATAATTCTAGTGGTATTTATTTAATTATGGTTTCATTGATACGCTACATATGCATATAATATCTAAAAGCTGAAATGTAATATTTATTATTGCTATACTTTTGTTAAGCTATATTAGCGATTATATCATTATTTTCTTTTCATCATTTTTAATAATATATAATTGTAACTTACCAATCATAATAGGATCATCACTTTTTATTACCAATTCAGTCCACTTTGGTCCTTTGAGTCCCTTCAAACCACTTCGGTTCAATTTAGTTCATTTGGTCCAATTAGATCCATTTCAATCCAATTTTGACCACTTCAGTCCATTTAGTCAATTTTTTTCCATTTTGGTCTGTGTCGGTCCATGCAGTTCACTTTGGTCATTCGCTCTTTTTTGTCCATTTCAGTCCACTTCAGTCTCTTAAGTCCACTTTAGTCCATTCGGTCCATTCAGTCCACTTTGGTCATTCACTCTTTTTGGTCCATTTCGGTCCGATAGGTACATTTTAGTCCATTCAGTCCAATTTAGTCCATTCGGTCCATTTTGGTCTTCTAGGTCCACCTTGGTACATCCAGTCCACTTCAGTCCATTCGGTCCATCCAGTCCAATTCCGTCCAAGTTAATATAAATCATAAGAAAACAAAATAAAAATAAAATAGTCATTTAACATAAATGTGTAATGTGATAAAACCACTGAAATCCCATCAATTAGAGTAAATATTATTCTCTAAACTCTGATTTTATTTTTTTGCTTGACTATGAAAGAATGATTGATATATAATTAAGATGTATTCTTGGTATATTTGTATTGTTAGGTTTTTAATGATTGTATTGTTGTTTGGTTTGATTTTTTTTATTTATATTTTTGTTAGAGCTGATTTGAAATTTTGCAATGGGGTGACTTTTGTCTTTAGATTTTTTTTTTTTTTGGTGTTAGTATGAAATGATAATGATTGTGTGCGTGTATATGATGTGGAATGAGTATATGCAAATGTGGGGTGACAAGTTGTAATTTTTGAACTTTGAGTAGATAGAAAAGATTTTGCAATTTATGTTAAATGAAAGAGATAAAAATATGTGACTAACATATTATTACACTTGACTCAGGTTCACAACATATTATTACACTTGACTCTCTCTCTCACGCACTTGCTCTTGCTTATCCAAATTTTATTTTATTTTATTTATTTCTGAAGATTAGTAAAATATAGGATTAACATATTATACTTGACTCTCTAATAGGTTCACAATCTCTGAAGAATATTGAGTTAAATATATACTTCGGTGGACCCCTTGACAATCCTGGAGGGATTGACGGATTCCCATTTAGAGGGGAGGGTATCGAATGCTACTACATGATGATACGTCGTAAGTTGAAGACGTTGAATGATTTGAAGAGGAAAATAATGGACGAATTGAATTTGAACCGTGCTTGGTATGACATAAATATTATTTATCGTTACCCACAAGAAGTCCTTCATGAACGGATAAATTACGGGTATATGGCAATCAAAGAAGACAAACATGTAAAGATGATGTTTAATAGGATCTAGAAAATGCCCCAAGTAAATGCTGCTGAGTTGTACATAAGTTTGGAGGCGCTTGCAGAAGTTGATACTGAGACGGTGCAATAAACAACTACGTCTTTATAATTTATAGCCCTAGATGATGGATGCACTACAATGGGAGGGTATACAATGGGAGAGTATACAGTGGGAGGTTATACGCTCCCAACTCAAGATCATGTTGCTAATACTAGTGAAACCCTCCATCCTCAAGAGACATATTTAGAGGAGGAAGACGAAGACGAAGATCATGCTACGAATGATGGTGAAAATGTTGATGATGTGGACGAGTACGAAGAGAGGATTGACCGAGGCGACTTTGAGAACGATGTGGATGACCATGAAGTCGTTCCCATTTTTGAAGAGGAAAATATGGAGAACCATGATAAAGGTGATGCAGACGATGGTATTGGCGTCCACCATGATACAAATACGACCACTGCCTACGCACCTCCTAGCGAGTCCTTTTACGCAAATACTTGGGAAAATATGGTTGATCCTTCAGCTCTTCAGATACCATTTGTTTCTACTTGGGAAGAAGGGATGCATTTTAGTAAATGGTTGACTTTTGCAAATAAAGAGGCGGTGAAGCGTGCATTGATGGAATGGGTGACGGCTTAGGAAACTCCTGTGGGGTGGGTGGATGGATGTTAGACCTAAGACATGGATGAGGGGTGGGTGGAGGGATGGTGGGGCTAGGGGGTGGATGTGGGATGGGTGAAAGGATGGTGGGCCTAGGGGTTGCATGTAGGGTAGGTGAAGGGATGGTGGGACTAGGAGATGGATGTGGGGCAGGTGAAGGGATGGTGGGCTAAGGGATGGATGTGGGGTGGGTGGAGAGGGATCGGGGGTAGGGACAACCCGAGGGGGAGCAACAGGCAGACGTCCGGTAGGAGCTGTGCTCGTGCTTGGGCTCTCAGTAGAAACTGATATCTAAGTAGATGCTGCCGCAGGAGTAGCTACCTCCTCATTCAGGGCCTTAGGGTCTGGAGGTCGTACACGGCTAATCGCCTGCATTGCAGTTATCACATTAATAATGTCTTGGTGGTCCTTCGTGCCCGCTGGGTGACGGTTTAACAAACGGAGGTATCCTTCAATCTGCACACAGAAAAACCAAGTATATTAGCAATTCTCCGCCCAGAAGAACAATGCCAATGAATGAAAAAATAATAGTTTGAATAGTAACTGGTTCTGCTAGCAATAATTGCAAATTATAGGGAGACCAAGTATTACCTTTAACTGCGATTTAAATAATCACTTCTAATAAATATGTAGCTAGCCGATAGCGTAGATAGAAATGTAATTAAGAATTCAAATGAGCAGAAAATTAAAAATGATAAGAATGGGAAGAAGAATGTATACCATAACTCTAAAGGCTAAAATAGGAAATTTGACCTTAGATTTTGAAATTAAATTTTGAAATCAACAAAGTTCTCTATAAGGTAAATCAACAAAGTTCTCTATAAGGAATCTTAACTAGACAATAGCTTTAAAAGGGAGGTTTGATGCTAAGCATACATTGGACCACATATATCACGTTCTCTAAATACTAGTTTCATGCTAAGAAGTCTTGAAAGATGTAGAAGAAATGAAGAAGTTACCATTAGAATCGATGTAGCACTGGGAACATCGATGAACCTCCGAGTCACCCTTTTGAACCAGCCGAAGTACTGATGCTGTGGAGGCATAGCACCAAGCACTGCTTCACAACGCCTTTGAAGGCAGTTACCCCAATTGTTGATATGCAGAGCATGTTTCCGCATCCAATTAACACTGACCTTCCCCCTCAAATCAATGGCATGAAGCACGGTGTTAGTGTCAACATTGCGGGGAATTTCTTGGATCATCCCAAATTGACGAACAACACGATCCGGTGTATGTAACTCTACTAGGTGGAAACATACAAACGGCACCGTTGCCGTCCACACAGCCCTCCCTGCAACACACCATGGCGGAAGGTCCTTGAAATGGGCTTCATACGGCTGCCACACCACCTACAGTACCCCAAAAACAAGTACGCAACACATTAGGCAACTATGTTTCTATTTCAAATTTCACGAAACGTATATCTTTAATCTAAACATGTTAACATCTTGAACAAGGCTTTTTCATACCTGGCCTGGCAGCATTGAAGCTATTTACTGGTGATACCTGTCCCTGAAGATGTGGGCAGGCCTGTTTTTCTTGTTTGGGACCCACAACCACCTACAACAATCAAGAACAAATTATCAATATCTAGAACTTTCCTACTAAGATCATGTAATGACTGAAACTATAATGTAATCACATATGACTAGTAAGATAATCTTATAGATGTTTACTCAATGAATAATATCACTAGAGTAAGATACAAACTTTATAAAGCAGATACTTACTTCAGGGACAGTGGAGCACGCACTGGAGGACCATAAGCACCCACTGGCGGGCCACGCTCAACTACCCGGCACAAATAGGGGAACCTGGCCTATGCCCAATACTGGACCAACAGTAAGCACCCACCGATCTGACTGGTGTCCTTATGGCTTGCCCTGTATAACTCTCGGTACAACCATGCAAGACAAGCACTTCCCCAACTATATCTTCGTGGGTTGCAAAGGTCTTCCAACTGCTGTACCCATATTAGATGCACCCTATCGTCGGATTTGTCCATGAATATTGTGTCCCCCAATAGCGCTAGGATGTAGCATCGTGTGTATCGATGCAGGTGATCCTCTTCAGCATTAGGCAACAATGGTTCAGCAACTTGCTGCAAAAGCCGGTTGATAAGAATCCTCTGGCCATTAAGTTCCTTAAGCTGGCCTTGAGTTAAAGGGTCAAATCCAAGGAATTCTCGGCACACATTTGTCTAGACTTTCTGTGTGCTCCCTGTTATAGCTTCACCATCAACAGGAAGCCCGAGAAGGAACTCCACGTCTTGCAATGTGATGGTGACCTCACCATGTGGCATGTGGAAAGTGTGAGTCTCGGGCCGCCATCGCTCCACTAAGGCCGTTATCAGGCCATGGTCAATCTCTCTACCCAGGATCCAGAGGAGTCCCTCCAAACCGAGTGCCTTAATGATGTGAATGACTTGGTCGTCCACCATTGGCTCTCGATTGGAGAACTCTTCACTACAGGCACGGCATGTAAGGGACCCTGGGTCCTGCACATGACAAAACCATGGATTAATATATGACAACAATTGCGTGAAATCATGGCGTGAATTAAATGCGTGTACATTGGTTAGTGTTGTGTTTTACCTGCCCCTTCCAAATAACTTCAGACCGATGGGTGGGCTGCAACTTTAACACTGAATCGTCAATAGGGCTAGGATTCGTATGGTCAATCCGTCCAGCATTTGCAGCAGCCATACTACACAAGAATGATAACGAATTAGCACATAATACACATGATTCATAAAACAAAAAATGACCTCATTTTAATTTGTAATGTATAAGATGATGATTCCCATGTAATATAATGACACACAACTCTAAGTGGAAGACAATTGTATGTAGCAATTGAAATTCCATGGGATTTCAACATAGCCTTAATGAATGAACAAAAAAAAAAAAAAAACCTACACAAACAAAGTGAGAGACTGAATGGAATGGTCTGCAATACTAATGTTTCACTAACTTCTCACTTCCGAGCAATTATAGTGCAATATGCATATGATAAAGATCTACAATGTCCAAGACATACTTCCAACAACCATCCTCTGCTAAATAATTGGATTTTAGAAATAAATCAAACAAATGCATGAAACAAAGTTGAGAAACTTATAGAACTAGCAAGAGCATCAAGATCAACCATTATACAAGCATATTTAATTCATACAAGTAAGAAATATAAGACCTCAATGCATGTTTCCTATTTTTTGAAAGTTTCTACATGAGGAAGAAAACAACTTTTACTGAAAACATTGAGATCATTTCAACGAATTTATTTCCAACATAAATAAACATACAAAAGCAAATAGTAACACGCAAAAATGTGCAATTTTATATGAGCACAGTGCAATAATGTACTTTGATTTATTAATCTAAAAGAGGAGTACATTAAGGCTCAATTAATTGTTTAAGATGCAGGAAGACAAATATGGTAGACCAACTAAAAGAAAATTAAGCCCTTGTGAAGAGAAACTCATCAAATCACAAGTTCACAAATAGCAGTTCCAGTAACTTGCAAGACAAATATAACAAAAACCAAAATATACTAACGTCATAAATTAAGCAACTCACATGAGGTAGATTGAAAGGAAGCAGGGAAAAACTCCAAAGCGAAAACACAATCAATTGAGGGCCACACTTCAAGAAGTGGAGGAAAATAGTTCCAATCTCCTCTTCCCCTTCCCCATTGGACCAAAACTTATGTGTGTGTGTGTGTGTGTGTGTGTGTGTGTGTGTGTGTGTGCAGGGAAATTTTGTTAAAAAACCCAAACAAGAGTATCACTGTCAAAATTGAGTAAATGACTCATGAAAGTATAGTATAAATGAATTGAACACTTAATTCTGGAAACCTATTTAAATTGAAAAATAAATAAAAGTTAATATAACCAAAAAAAAAAAAAAACCTCAACAATGAAAATTATGAAATCACTCAATACACACACAAATTATGGGGAACAGATGAAATGAAGAATAAAAAGGGAAGTGGATGAGCAATGGAACCTTGTCTCTCTTCATAGTTCATAGGCAACAACGATGGTTGATAGGAACACACATCAACCATGGCCACGTTTTGATAACAAATCCTACTAATGGCTTCCATGTTTCAACATATCATAATTTCAAGTGATTATTGTACATAAGCACCAATTTCCTCAGGATATTCATATACACCCTAATCACTCAATCAATTCATAACTTTAAAAACTAAAATCAGCTAGCAAACAACATGGTAACAAAAAATAAAAATACTATGCCTTTATTCAGAAATGTTAAGCTAGAGGCTAATCAAGCAAAGCCCATCAATCAAAATACCAAACAACACATAATTCATGACAACAACAACAACAACAACAACAACAACAAAATCATTAGACCTAACATTTCTCCATAAAATAAAAAGAAATGTTAGTAAATTAAAGCTAAATGGACTCATTCTAAAAAAACACCAAATCTTTGATTTTTCCCACTATTTCTCAGCAACTAAACGGTGAAACACACGTTGCATTAAGCATAAAGGGACTCACTTTTTTTTTTTTTTTTTTTTTTTTTTTTTTTTTTTTTTTTTTTTTTTTCAGAGACCACGTAGACTGAAGGACCTCAAAGCTCTGTGATGACCGTTTGCTACATCTCTGTTCTTTTGGCGAAGCTAATGAATGTCAAATAGTGGACTGAGACTGGAGACTGAGTGAGAGAGTGAGAGGGTGAGTGAGAGTGGGTCGGGGATGGTGAGGCCAAGAGAGTGAGAGGGTGACTGACAGTGGGTTGGGGACGGGGAGGCTGAGAGAGTGAGAGGGTGAGTGACTCGGTCTCGGTGAGGTTGAGAAAGGGAGACGATGAGCGACGGCGAGGCTGAGAGTGAGAGGGTGAGCGACAGTGAGGCTGAGAGAGTGAGTGACAGTGAGTGAAAGTGAGAGGGTAGATGGTGAGTGAGAGTGAGAGGGTGAGTGAGAGTGTTTAGTTAAAAGACGAGAGCTTCAAATTTGAAAAAAAACCCTATTAGAAATCAAGTCATAGAGACTCGGTTTCCCTGTGGCTTCCACATGGCTGCAACGGCACACACAGGTGGAAATTGAGTTTCTAAAACTTGATTTCCAGGTGGAGGCCTACTCCACATCAGATCTGATGAAAACACAAAAACCGAGCCTAAAAAACTCGATTATAGGCCCAAACTCGAGTCTTTTAGACTCGAGATGTTAGTATGTAAATTACTTTGAAAACTAGGCCAACTAACTACATAGTTGGCAAATCTTGGTTAAATCCCAATTTCGTTCATGTTGGAGTTGGGGGTGTTGTCTGTTTGTACAAGCTGTGTGGGTGACTACGTGTGCGTGACTTGATTTGGGATTTTAGGGATTTCATGTAAATGGTGGTTGAATAGGTCACTGGGTTCTAGGTTAAATTTGTGTTTATAATAGCAACCACCACAAGGCAATTCAAAAAAAAAAAAAAAAGATTGATTATTACAATGCAGAGCGTAAGCCTTCGCTCAGTGGTGCAATAACTTATGAACAAACATGCTTGGACGGGTTTGAGTCTAAATTCTTGTTTTGCAATCACTTATAAAAACCCATGAAATCCAAATCATTCCAAATACACCTAGAAATGTGAATTGAATCAAATCCAGCAATTAAACAAGAATTTAACAAAATCTAGAACCCCAAACTCAAAAGAACACGCATAAAAAGTATAAAAGCTTGTTGGGTTTGAATCGAAAATACGATATATGTATGATTTTGGTAACTATTTCCATGTTTATTCTTGTCAATTTATGTGTGGTTAATCTGGTCAGTGGTTGATATGGGTGACTTGAAACTTGAAAGTGTAAGAATAGCTGAGTTAATATTGGTGTTTCTGGGTTGTGTTTGGTTGCCAAGAGAGTGTAAGCAAAGCTGGAGATTTTTTTTTTAATTCATCCTTTCAAAATTTTTATTTTATTTTTCTGATTTGGCCTTTTAAAAAAAAAAAAAAAGTTGATGTGGCTTTTTTCTTCATAACAATTAAATTTTTATTAATTTATTAGCCACATGTGTGCCAACTATGAACACCATTTGCCATGTAGACACTACAAAAAAATTGACCTGTCCCAACGTCTTTTTCCCGGCGTTTTTACAAAACGCCGTAACAAGTAAGTCTATACCAGCGCTCAAAACCGGCGCTTTAAAAAGCGCTGCAATAGGAGGCCTATAGCAGCGTTTTTGAAAAACGCTGGTATAGGAAGCCCAATAACGCTGGGATAGGGTTACTGATTTCCCTTATGGGAAAGACCTATCCCAGCACTTTTAAAAGCGCTGGGATAGGTCATTCTCCATAAGGGAATGAGAATGACCTGTCCCAGCGCTTTTAAAAGCGTTGGGACAGCTCCCTCCATTCCCGTATGGAGAATGACCTATCCCAATGCTTTTAAAAGCGCTGGAACAGCTCTTTCTCATAAGGGAATGAGAATAACTTGTCCTAGCGCTTTTAAAAGCGCTGGGACAGGTCCCTCCATTCCCGTATGGAGAATGACCTATCCCAGTGCTTTTAAAAGTGCTGGGACAGCTCTTTCTCATACGGGAATAAGAATGACCTGTCCCAGCACTTTTGAAAGCGCTGGGACAGGTCCCTCAATTCCCGTATACCTATCCCAGCGCTTTTAAAAGCGCTAAAGCGCTGGGACAGCTCTTTCTCCATAAGGGAATGAGAATAACTTGTCCCAGCGCTTTTAAAAGCGCTGGGACAGCTCTTTCTCATATGGGAATGAGAATGACCTGTCCCAGCGCTTTTGAAAGCGCTGGGACAGGTCTCCAAAAGTGCTGGGATAGGTCCTCCCTCAATATTTATCATGGTATTGCCACATTCCTCCCTCAATATTTATTTATAATTTAGTGTTGTTATTAATATCATTATTTTTTTTACTACCTTCCAATCTAAGTTGTAATTTTGGTGCTTGAGTGTGTAGGTGGTACAAGTACTTCAGCTTCTAAATCCAACAGTGGAGGTTTGGTAGGTCCCTTGATTAATGTGTTGATCAAGTTCTTACAATAGATGGAAGTTAGATGCAGAAGGAGTTGGCAAATATGTAGGTCTCCTCATCCCATTTTCTTTTTGGTTGTGAACCTTTCCCATTTGTGCAATATGCTGGTTGAACTGATTACTGGTATTTGTTAAGACACATGTCAACAGACTATGGTTGCTGGCCTAACTAGTTAATGAGCCTTAGCTAATGTAGTTGAGATTTTTAGTTTATCGTAGAATTTTGTGTATCATTTGTTTATGAAGTTTTAAAAATTTATCTTCATATTATTATCAATATCCAGTATAATCAATTCTTTAGTTAGAACTAAACCAAATGGAGTCTCATGGGGCTGAGCTGAGTTTGTATGAAAGTTGGACAGCCAATGTTTTCAACTAGCTCAGCTAGTAAATAGGTGTGTGAGATAGTGTTGATTCTATGTTTTGATCTTACATGTAAAAGTAAATAATATTGTAAATAATAAATAACTCAGGGGAGGGATCTAGCCTGTAACTAAGTGGTGGGCTGGCATTTAAGGTGATTGGTTATTGTCAAAGTATTCAATAATGTTTTGACCTGTTTGCTTCATTCAAACATCTTGATTCTCTAAACTTTCTTTCAAACAATTAGAAATTTCAATTGTATAAATTAGTATATTGACTAATAAAAAAAAAATAGTATATATGATACTTTTTACCAGTATCAATATCTTTAGATTTGAAACTTAATGTTTCTTATGTAAGATAGATTTTATTTTTATTTTTTTTAAAATAAAAAGACATTTTACTATTATTTCTTCTTCTCTCTTGCATCCTAGCCCCCGCTCCTCTTTTTATCTTCATAGAATCATTACACTTCCAACGGAATTTTTCTTAAAACTAATGATTGAATTGCGAAAAAACTTGGTAGCGTTGACCAAGTATAGTAGTACTAAAAATATAGCTAACATTTGCAAACAACTGGTTCCAAATAACAATTTGAATTGACCTGAATGACAATAATGTATAAAGAAATAAATTTAATATTTAACATGCCTTTGCAATTTGACAATGCAATTATTTCTACCATTTTTATTCCTTTTGAATTAATGAGTGAGTTTTGCTATTGACTTCTTGCAATCATTTTTTTTTTTTTTAATAGTAAAAATACTTGCATAGTGTAAGAGAGTGCAAAATTTTTGAACCATCATCTATCAAATATATATCCCAAGAGAGAGAGAGAGAGAGCTACAACTACAACTAGAATTACGAGTCTGCTATGGCACGTCTAATTTATCAATATTTCAAACATGAATCAAGCAAGCGCCTTTAACAATGCTTCTATGTATTAATCTTTCCACTCAATTTAGTTGATAATTTTATTTTACTTTGTCATTGTGTTTTTTATTAAAATAAAAAAAACAACTAAATTCTGACTGTTGGATTTGTTAAATTGCTAGATTAAACATTTGGTGGCTACTGCAATATCTTTGGCATCTCCCGTGGAGCAAAGCAAGGTAGCAACTAGTAAGTTAACCTCTTATTCTCTGACTACGTATGATTAAATTATTAAATAGCTCATGTTTACTGTGGAATAAATGCAAACTAGAAAAATATTGGATCTTATCTTTTGGTTTGTATATCTTTGCACACCTCTCCCTATTTTAGTTTATAGTTTGTTCTTTCAATGTACTTAGTTTAGTAGTTTCTTCTCTTTTTACATGATTTTGGATGTGAAGTCGCCTAATTTACGTCTTTTAAGTTATCTTAGTAGTCTATAATTTAGACTTAGATTTTGCAAGATTAGCAGCTTGTTGTAAGTTTGAGTTCCTCTTTCAGGGAGTAAACCAATGAATTGTTAAAGGGTGAGTAAAATCTACTTTATAATACCCTGCTAGTCTATAATTATATGTCAAAATTTTTGCCATGGTGGGTTGTTGATTTGGTTGCTGGGAAAATTGAGTAGAAAAGGAGGGGAAAATAGAATTCATGACACATGTTTAGGGTTTTGTGTGTGTGTGTATGTGTGTTTTATTTTTTTTTGTGGAAAGTTTGGGAAATTCATCTTAATTAGGCTGAAATTGTTGTGAAATGAGAACCGTGAAAGAGTAAGGAAGGATGGTTGTACAAAGAATGTTTTAGTTTCTGGTTTTAGGAATGGTAATTATGCTATTATGGTTGCCAGTCTTAATGAATAATGTTTCTTTTTATTCTGTTGTTGTATTTGACTTGGTTGATTTCCGCTGTAGGTGCTTTGAAGGTACCCTTTCCGTTCTTAACAAATGGTATGTCGTTTAAGTGATTCAGTTTGTGGTTCATCAATAGAAATTTTAGAAGCTACTAAGAGGATGATGGGCTTATTGTAAAGATATATGTGATTATGGGGTTATTAGTTATGGTTTGTGAGTTTGATATTGACAAACATGCAATGCCGTATATTGAACCTTAGAACATTTGAGGCTTGTTTCTTTTTTATTGTAAAAATCTCTTTAGTCCGTTCTTCTGCTGATATTTCTTTGAATTATTTGAGACCAAAAATAGATATGCCTAAAACATTGTGCTCCATAATTATCAACATGATTTTTGTGCGAGAAAATGCTATATTATTGGTTATTGTCTTTACCTCTCAAGAGTAATGTATACAATACAACAATAAAATGAACAATACTATTATTTGATTTGAATAGGAGGTAGTGTCCCTGAAACTAGACGTGCCACTGAGTTAAGTGAACTTTTGGGAGTGCACATTTTACATTTTAAAACAATGAGTGTAGTTCTTTGTTTTTATGAATCATATTGTTTGAGTTTTGTGTTTTGGTTTATTATCATTTACTGCTATTGTAATTTTCTGTTACGCTTTGTGATTACTTAAGTAAAGCTATTACTAATCAAAATGTCATTACTCTATAAATAAGCTTGTTCATGAAGACTAGGAATCATCTTACATAGGAATACAAAAAATTTAAGGAGGGACATAGATTACTATATATGCTATATAGACACACATATAACCAAAAACAAATAGATTTTCTTTTTACATTAATTCCAACAAACAAACGAACTTAAAATTGTATGGGAATATCATGCAATTAAAGAAAGTCATAACTATAGCTAAGGATTATAGTAGTACCCAACAAAATTTTCCTTCTGTGTAGGGATTCTCGACATCATGGCATCAAATACAACTACCAATAGTTTCAAGGCTAATTTTCAATCGTATATCAAAACTAAAACAAGCCTATAACGTGGTTCACTTGTTACATGGTTTTGGACAGGAATTGACCTAATTTACGTTATTTAAGTTATCATAGTAGTGAGTAATGGTCAGTTCGCTTTTGCAGGAGTGGTAGCTTGTTTGAAGTTTGCCTTCTTCTTTTCGCGGGCAAACACTAGGATTGCTAAATGGTGAGTAACATCTGCTTCTTAATTCCCTTAAATTGTAAAATAATGTGTTTGCATTACTGCTGTGGTGGGTTGTTGTTTTGGAGCAAGCAGGTCGCTTGCATGGAGAGAAAAGGTGGTGTATTTTATATTGTGAGTGTTGTTTGTTCTGTATGTCAATGGTGAAATCGTAGTGTAGGTGTGCCTCATAACATTCTAGACACTTGGATTATTATTTTGTGTATATATAACATTCTAGACATTTGGGATGTAATTACTGATATGGTGTAATTAAATATGTTTAGTTTCTTGATTTAATGTGGTATTGTATTTGCTATTGGAAAATATGAATTGTGGTTCATTACAGTTGCTATAAAATAGGTATTGAAAAATATGTATTGTAGGTACATTACAGGTGCTAAAAAAATTAAATTAAAAAAAAAAAATTACCTATCCTGGCGCTTTGAAAACCGCTGGAATAGGGTTTAGAATTTTTTTTTTAAATGACCTATCCCAGCGCTTTTGAAAGCACTGGAATAGGTACCCGCCTATGCCAGCGCTTTCAAAAGCGCTGGCACAAGTAGTAAAAGCGCTGGCATAGGCCTTTTAAATATTATTCATTCATGACCTATACCAGCGCTTTTGAAAGTGCTGGCATAGGTAGTACCTATTCCAGCGCTTCCAAAAGCACTGTCACAGGTAGTAAAAGCGTTGGTATAAGTTATATTCATATTTTCATAAAGACTGTCCCGACACAAGTAAAAACGCCGGAACAGGCTTTGAAAGCGCCAGGACCTATCCCAGCGCTTTTGAAAAGTGCTGGTACAGGTTTGACAACCCTATCCCCACATTCAAAAACCAGCGGTTTGAAGCGCCGGGAAAAAAAAACGCCGGGATAGGAATTTTGACCCTATCCCAGCGCTTTTTAGGGCTATCCCAGTGGTTTTGAAAATGCTGGGATAGCCCCTTTTTTTGTAGTGAGACTTTTTCCATTAATGAGTTAACTGTAAGGACCAAATCGACTGTAAGTTGAAAATATCAGGGACCAAATTGATGACTACAAAAATGTAAGGACCAAATTGATGGTGACCTCAAAATTTAAGGACCAAAATAGTATTTTTGCCTATATATATATATCAACCGTACTTCTCATAATTCAAAATAATCATAGGCTCCATTTTAAATAGTTCAAAATGCCACATAAGCCAAATAGTTTAATCAGCAAAATAATCTAGTACAAATTGTTTGATAAATACCAAAATGCCAAATTGTTATAGAACTATTGACCGATCTATGCGGGGAAAAAAATAAAAATCTTATTAGAGAACAGTGTTTCAAAGGGGAAGAGAAATAGGGAGAAAAAAGAGAAGAGAGACAAATACAAAAAGGAATTTGTGGGAAAAGAAGAGACCAGAGGGGGTAGCAGTGAGAGCGTGAGAAAGAGAAAAAAGAAAAAGAAAAAGAAAGACAAGAAATGAGAGAGCTTACTGTAAGAAAGACTAAAGGTGCGAAAGAAAATATTGTTTCCCGTGCTAGAAGAAGATAGTATTTATAAGAGTTATGTGCTTTGTGAGAGAGAGATTGTTTTCCAAAAAATTTATTTGGAAAACAACCTATAAAAAATAAGCCTTATTTTTATTAGGGTTTTCTGTTGACTAAAGATAATTTTTCGTTGACCAATTTTTTTTATGCTACCAAACACTGGAAAATGTGAAAAACTATCTTTACAAAAAGGTTTTCCAGCAAAACAAACAGAGTGTAATTCTGCTATTTCTTCAAGTAGTTTTTTCTTCTCAAAATTGCCTGAGGCATTTGTTTGTTTGTTTGTTTGTTTTTTTTTTTTTTTTAATAGAATAAATCATGAATTTTTCTAGGACCGTATTAAAGATCTCATCGAAAACTTACAGTATCTTGAATCCTAATTTTAACCAAATTTGTAGACAAACTTTAATTATTCATTTTTTTTTAAAAGAAAAATAATCACTCATCTTTTATAGTTAGATTTTTTCTTATTATTATGATAGATTTTGTTTGTTTGTTTGTTTTTGTTTTGTTTTGTTTTGTTTTTGTTTTTGTTTTTTTTTTTTTTTGTGTGTTATCAAAAAATTTTCTTTACCCAAGTTATTATTATTTTTTTAATTTTGGTTCTCAAATATAATTTTTTTAAAAATATATCTTTTGAGGTTGAAAGTAGATTGGATTTTTGTTGTTGTTAGTAATTCAACAATTAGGTAGAATTTTATTTATATAAGAGAGAATTTGTAGTAGCCTTTGACTTTAGAGTTTATTGATCCAAAAGAAAAAAAGAAAAAGAAAAAGCAAAGTAAATATTTTATAGAATCTTGAGGGAGTGTCATTTATTGACAAAGTAAATATCTTGTGGCATGAATTTATTTGTCACATTTAGAATCTTGAAGGAGTGTCATTTAACTAATTCAAATCCACTGTGGATTGGTATTCTCATTTACCCCATGTTTAGGAGTTCATAAAAATGGAATAAAAATGGAATGGAATGAGTAAAATCAAATAGGAAAGATTGGAAAAGAATAAAATATTTATTTCTTTTGTTTGGATATGTTTGAAAGAAAATAAATTGAATGAAAAATAACTACCTGTGAGAGTTGAATGTAAAGGAAATGAATGAAACATTTTCACAATTACTAATACATCATGATTTGATTAGTGCTAATAAATTTTTTTGTCAATAATAAGGATGGAAAATGACAATTTCTTAATTGATTTCAACTCAATAATTTGTGGTCTATCGAAATTGAACTCTATGCTTTTTAAATACCAAAATTCATCTAGACAAATTCTATACCAAATTTCGCAATAATTTTCCTTTAAATATGTAGGGATATTAGGCCCAGTAGAGCATATTGGGACAGGGGCCTAGTTCGAGGATGGATAAACGTGTTATGAAGGTCAGCACCAATAAATAAAGTGAGGGACCAAGGCACAATGATCAAGGCAGACGATCTGAAGATGAATTCCTCCTTGGCTGAGCAAAGCTGAGGTCAAAGCGTGCGACCTGACACCAAGAGCAACGTTCCAGACAATTCCACCATCGAGGATAAATATTAGGAAAGAACAGGACAGAAGGAGGTTGAAGAAATATTTAGGAGAAAGCTGCTACCACTGCATTAAATGCTCTGCAGCTAACTTTCTGGCTGCATTAATGTGGAGAAGACTCCTGAACAGTGCTGCCTTGGCTACCCCAACTCACAGAGGGCCGGAGAGGGTGCCCAATGGGACAAACATTCAAGTAGTGGCCTAGATGATCAACAAATGGAGAATCAAGATCATCTAAAGGGAGCTATATAATGTGAGAGACCCTCCATGGAAGAGGGATCGAGAAATAAAGAGAAAAATATTATAGCAATCAAGAAATGAATTTGTAATCAAACTTGAGAGAAATATAGAAGAACTAATATCCTCGGACTGTGCTGAGGACGATTTTCTTTAGTTTAAATCAGTCTACCTTTCTTTTTCTTGTTATCTGAATCCACTTACTTATTGTCCAACTCATTAAAACTTAGTTTTCTAACACACTCTCTACAAATTCATTGTATTGGGCTTTTTGGGCCTAAGTTCATCCATCACTTGGACAATGGACCCAAATTGCGTCCTTACACAATACAACTCAAAGAGTCTATTAGATACTCATCTTCTATTTTGTTTTGAATTCTAGTTTTTACAATATCCGTGACAAAAAAAATTCACCAAATTGACAGTTTAATTATTGTAATTGAAAGTTAAGTATAAGCAACTTAAAACATACTCAATTATAAAGTCATCTTGTTGATGACAAGTTTGGTCTCGTCTCTCAACATAATAAGCATTCATATATATTGCTAACTTTACAAAATAAATTTCATAGTGTCAAAGTAAAGTATCACGTATCAATGTATCATCTTGAAATTTTGGATAGGTGCTTTAGTGGATGAAATAAGATGAATGACATAATTAAAGTCCTTACATAATATCTCAGCAACTCAACATTTGTGCGAACAGAACTAGGATCATTAGCTATATTATTATTAAAAAAAATACAAAATTTGCTATCCACTTTATTTCCCAATTCTTCAATCCATAGATAGTGAATGCATTATTTCTACTAGCTTGTAACCCCATGCATATGCGTGGATACACTTAAAGATATACAATAAGATGCATAATATAATTTCTATATATATAATTTAAATAATATTGATAGTCATTTTTATATTTTGTTAACTCTTTAAAAAATTATTATAAATCACTTTTTTTTTTTTACCATTCATTTATTCTAAAGTACTCTTTGGTTTTTATACTTAATAACTCACCTGGATGAATATTTATGATATGATTCCACATTTGATTCCAAAATTAAGAAATAAAACTCTTTAAGAATATATAACTTAGGACACATGGTGCAAAATTGGAACACTAATTTGGAATTTTAATTTGAGTTTCTCTTAACTTCACCTATTATTATATATATAAATTAATCCAAGATGTTTAACTAAAAAGAGCATGATTGACAAAAAATTATTATCTTTCTTAGGTGAATATTCAAGCTATGAGGGAAATAATGTGAATCAAGAAGGTTAAAAAAATTCATATTTGTTATTTTATTATATGCTTGACATCCTTCTAACTAAGAGCATTTACATTGACAATGGTATATGCCATATGTTGGTTCAATTTAGCATAAAAGTCCCAAAACCCCACTGCATTCGGACTTGAAAATGTAGACTACTGCAAAAAAATTTGCAATTGTGCTACAATGCGATTTCTAAATGTAGAATCACACTGTAACACAATCGTAAAACTAAATAATAGTTTTTTTTTATTCCATTTGGCTTTTTATCTCTCTTTATTTTCTATGTTTTTCAGTCCTCTCTCCTCCTTCAGTGATTCTCTCTCTTTCAATCCTCTCTCCCTCACTCCCACTCTGTCTCTCCGTCTCCCACTCCCTGTTTCTCTCAGTGTGTAGTGGTGGCCTGTTTGTGGTGGATCTCAGCATGGCAAGGTCACGGTGGTGGTGTTTTTTTTTTGCAAGATCACGGCGTGGTGAGATTGGTGGGTCGTGGCAAAGGTCGATGAGGCAAGAAAAGGAGGGTTGTGGCAAAGGTGGGTGCAGCATGGTAGATGTGGGTTGTGGCAGAGGTGGGTTTTGTGTAAATTTTGACTTGATTTTTTTTTGTGGGTCATCTTTTGGATTCGGATTTCGCTATTGGTTTGATTTGATTTTGGGATGGATTTTTTTTTTTTTTTTTGTGGGTTCATGGTGGTGGTGGTGGAAGGGGATGGGGTTTTTATTATGGGTCATATGTGGGTTCATGGTGGTGAAGGTGGGGGGTTGCCGTGGTGATGGTGGTGGCGTGGGCATGGGTTTTGGTGGCTGAGGTTTCTGGGTTTTGATGGCCATGAGTTTGTGGTAGGGGTTTCTGGGGTTGCCGTGGTGAAGATGACTTTGGTTTTCAACTGATAAATATCAGTTTGGGTAATGAGTTTTGGAGATAAAAATCAGTTTAGGTATGTTTTTCATGGTGGTGGTGGTAGCAGGTGGTTGCAGAGGTGATTTGGGTTTTGGGTTTTTGTTTTTGTTTGGGTTTTGTGATATATTATTTTATTGTGTAGAAATATTATTTTAATTTATTGTATTGTATTGTAAAATAAAAGTTGAGATGCTGGGAGTATTGTAAAATGATATGATATAATTGATAAAGTAGCTTTTTGAGATAGTAAAATAGAATACGATAGAATAATGAAATGCGAATGATCTAAAAGACTGTGAGTAGTGTTGTGAAAAAAAAAAGGCACACACTCGCACACAAATTCAAAATGAAAGAAAAAATTTCGTACAATCCTTTATGTGGAGTCAGATAACGCCCAAATCCCAAATATTTAACTTTAGGTCTCAAACACTAAACAATCACATTCTCAACAAAACAAAACAAAACAAAACAATCAAAGTGTCATGCCAAACACAAATATGTATCAAGCCATTAAATTTAATTCTTGGGATAATGATATGTTTTGCAATCAAAGTGCACTTTGTTAATCCTCTTTTTTTTTTTTTTTTTTGAGGGGGGGGGGGGGGGGGTGGGGGGGGCGTGGGTTTTTTTGAACTTGTTAGTGACACATTTTTCCTGATATATATATTTTCTCTGTAGTTTTAGCATTGTATTTAGTTAATTCTTGGTTTCGCCTAAAAGTTTTTTTTTGAGAAACACACACATAAGGAAGAGGGCAATATGTTTGCACATCATATTGCACATCGTGAACTTTAATCAAAAGCAATCGTTGATTGTAGCTTGAATCAAGACATATGAATTGTCCCTGATTCAAGCCTAAATTAAGGATGCCACAGGTCAACTCTCTTTTTGTGTATTAAGGATCCCAACTGTTTGTACACTACATACACTTTACAAAAGGCGGATTTGGATCCGGGCTATTGTAAATTGCATTGTGCAATACCCACCGGATCTCAATCTAGCACATCATGGCCTTATTATAACTGGCATTTATTAGCAAATAGCAACTGCTAGTGTGTCTGCAATCTGGAGCTGGAATTAGAGAGTGATTACAGTGGTTCATGAGAGATCCACCTTTTGAACATGTTATAGCATTCCTTAGGCATTTCATCTGGAGCTGTGTGACCCCCTCCCTGCCAAAGTCATACTAATTAAAATTCCCCTCACTTTCACTTGCAAAACAATTATGGTTGAATAGCAATAGCACTCTTGCCTTTACAGTAACATATGTGGGGTGGTTTGAGAATCCCCTTGTGAATCTGCATAAAAATCCAAACAATCAAAACTTGAAATAGAACTCTACATAGTAGAATACATCAGTATAACCATGGGATAGGCCTACCCTCCAACTTGATTCTCTACCAGCCATTGACGCCAATCATCAACAATGGACAAATTTAGAGATTTGATCCACAATTGGGTTCCTATGTATGGAATGATCATGTCATGATCACCACTGCAGGATAGATACATACAGCATTAATACACTCAAATTTGATTTTTGCGGCTTAATCTTATTATTTTGAGTTGCCAATTAGAGTATATGGCCTACTTAAAACATCTCACTTGCTCTTATCTTGTTTTGTGTTAGTTGCAGAGAGAACATGAAATATAAGTAAAAGAAGTCTGATATCAAACCTGTATATCAGAGCTCGACAACCTTTGCGGTTGAGATAAAAATGATAGCTTACTGTACTCTTAACATCCCTCTTGTAAGGTAAGTCTGTGTTACATCTTATCCACCATCTAATTGTTCCCTGTTCATCAATCAAATTATTCGAAGGTTGAATCTTATTTAGATTTTGTTTGTTTGTTTATTTTTATTTTCTTTAGCTAGCAACAGTACTCTACGTCAATGTTAATTTCTAGAGAGCTTCTCTTACCTTTCTGACATGAAGTGCTTTCTGGACAGTAGCGTTATTTGCCCATATGTGGCTGAGAAAATTATTGTAGTTCTATAATCTAAGGTAGTCAGTAATTCAAACTTCATCACATCCATGAAACAAACTTGCAGTAACAGAGGGGGGGTGAAGGATTTACACTACAATGTGAGGGATCGGAGTCTCCAGGCCTTCTTATAAGTAATCGCCTAAAGCTGGAAGGGCACTTAGGCGTAGTGACGAGCGTTTGTTGTATCCCTTCAGTGCACTATATAATCAAGATAGCAATCTAATCAATAATGCAAAAAGAATATAAGATTAAAATGAATAGCCTGTGTTAAATTGGAAAAGACAGTGGCCTACTGACATTTGAGATAGCTTGAAGATCATTTGCACATTGTATGTTGCTGGAGTCTACATCTACGTATTCACCATTGCAACTTCTTTTAGCACACTACAAAAAAATTGAACAAAGACTTTCACTTTTTAAATGCAGAATTAAGACAATTGGTGACAATCAAGGGCAAATAGGTTGTTAGTGATGAATTTCTGTATAAACTAGGAAATCTACTAGAAGAGATGTTACCAAATAACCTCGTAAAGCTCATCAGGAATAATTGCCATACAATGAGCAAATGGAACTCTTGAATTGACATCAAATTTTTTGTCTGTCGCTGGATTACCAAGCAAATAACCCTGTACAGTTCTTGAAAGATTACGTGGATAGCAAGAGTATATCAAAATAATTGAGGATTTGGAATTAGATCATGTACTTCGAGATTGAGTGGTGGTTTGTCCCTAGCTTCAATACCTGCAGCATCGTAACTAAATGACTTTTGTAATCAAGAGAAGCTATGGAAGTGCTCAAAAAGATAGGTTTATCAGTACCTTCTGACATTTTTTGAACAATGATTGGAACAACCATGCCAGAATATGAGTCACCAGCGATATAGAGTGGATTAGCAATGAATCTGGTATGACTAAGCAACCACTGTTTAACAAGGCCAAAATAGTGACGTTAATGAGACTTTATAATTTCTCAAAGAAAAGAGAGGAGAATTTATAACTAACAATGGAAACTGAGATATGGTTGTGCACCTAATAGCACCCCCATTAGATGCACAACCATCATGGTATACAAAAATTCGTAACCAGATTGCCAAATTATGGGCGAAATGGATTGATAAGTTGGTAATGTTATATCAATATATCAAATCTTATTCTCTTTTTACAAAGTTACTCGATAGCGAAGCAAAATTAGTGAATACTTGAGTAAATTGGCAGGTGATTGAAGATGATACCGCACCTTTCTCAAAAATTCATTAATCGAATCAGAAAATTTTGTATCTCCGGTCTGAGACCCTTGCAGTGTCCTTGAATATGAGAAACCAGTGCCAACAGGAGAATCTACAAATATTACATTAGCAACCTAGGTATATTTGAAAACATGTCTTAGAAAACCGAAAACGAACTTGCAATTGCACAATCATAGTCAATATATTGTATTTACCTTGGTCCATGAATATGGATTTAGCACAAAAGTTGGTAAGCTGCCATTGTACTCAACCATTTTAAACCTTATAGGGCCTACAAAAAACCAAAAGTATGTAAAAGCATGTTCACACACTAAAATTAGGCTCAGTTAGGATGAACACATGGCAGTGTCAAGGAACTAAGGGGCTATGTTATATATGCCTAATGGCACATCAGATGAGCATAATTGTAGGTTGCTAGACACACAAAAATTCTATTTATGGCACTATTCGAAATAGTAAATGCTGCCGCTTCTTTTTTTGGAGTCTCTAACATGGTCTTAGATCCATAACCATATGCCCAACTTCGTTTGTGCAAGAGTGGTGCATACATGACTACAATTATGATGAAACTCCTAGGCACATCATTATACATTTATCACATGTTCCAATTATTGTTTATTTCCTCAAATTCCTAACTTAGCTTACAAAATTATATTTTTTTAAGAAATTTTTTTCCTTAAAAAATAAATAAAAAATGAAACTAACGATTTGTTTGTTTCAACGATATTGTTTTATTGAAAATGAGTTATTTTCTAAAAAGTATTTTCTATAAAGGTCCGATTAATGTATACCTTTTTTTTAGAGAGTTTTAACCTATGGCGTCAGTTTCTGATAATAACTCTTTATTATTAGACCAAGACACTGATTAGATTCTGGTGTAGGCGGGGATTTAAACATAGATCTCTTATTTAACCATTAGAGACTTTACTAGTTAAGTTAAGTGGAACACACTTAATGTATGCCCTTTGGGCACACATTAATCATTCATTTTAGAAAAATTTTTATGAAAAATTGAAAAAGTTGTCAAAAAGTTAATTACTTTTTTGTTTTTCCATAAAACATTTTCCTAAAATGGTTTACTAATTAATATAAGCCCTAAGGCCATACGTTAGTAAAATAATTTCTATAAAACTATCTCATTTTCTTATATCTTGTAGCAACCTTAAACGAGTTGAAAAACAATACTCTAATTTCTTTTATTTAACTTGCTGTGAGATAGAGTTGTTTTTAAAAAAAAAATTAGTGGAAAACAATCTCTAAAAATAAGTCATACTTTTTTTGTTGACAAAAAATAGTTTTCCTTTAACTCAATTTTTATGATGCTACAAAACATTGAAAAACACAGAAAACTATCTTTACATAGGGTTTTCCATCAAAACAAACAGAGAGTAAGGTTTTGTTTTTGTTGAAAGTGTTTTCCAATCCTTATAAAATATTGGTACTTTGGTATACATTATATGCACTAGGAAATGGGAGTTGGAGTCTTATGTATAGGTGTTATTCTTACAAGACCATGATGTGTATTTTTTCCCCCAAAGAGTCATTTGATAGTGTAAAAGTGTTTAGAAGCTAAAAGATGCACGGTAACTTTTAGGGTTGAAAGATGCTTGCATATGTAATTTATGTGTTTGTTTATGGTATGGCAAAGATATTGTTTTTGCCCTAAAACTTTCAATGAAGTTCAGTTTTCGTCCCTTTTCTATCAAAATTTCTTTTTGTGTCTCAAAATCGTTAAAAAAAGTTACACTTTATGTCATTTTGTCCATTATTTTTGTTAACTTTACATCTTCTGTGTCTGATAGAATGCTAAGTGTCATTATTGAATCTTACAATGAGCACTAGATACTAGATTAATATGACATGAACAATTTTTTTTTTTCTATTTTTTAAAAAGAAAAAGGGGTTTGAATAGCATAACTTCATTTGTTACAGTCAACACTAAGATTAAAATATATATGTATATATCTTCCTTTCCTCTCTTCCTCACATTTTCTCTGCATTCAAACACAATCTTTCAAAAAATTCATGAACCATAACCAAACCTCCTCAACCAAAAAGATAAATTAAATTGGGTTAAAATTCCGTACCTAAACAATTACGGCTCATAAACTCTCAAATCATTAGTTAAAAAAAATATAAAGCTCATAATCATCATACATCTTAAATTTTACACGATATATGTGGCAACATATTTAAAGAATTGCTTTTAAAAAACATAGTGAACAAAAGTGTTATTGAAGAGTTGGTATCTTGTGAGATGGGCATATGAAGCACCCCTCTCACGACATTTGGGATGCTTCATACGCCTGTTTCACTAGGGGAGGGTTTTTATTTTTCCTAAGAGAATGTCCTAACCTTCTTTTTAATATTTGGTAAATTTTATATTTAAGTAATTTTATATTTAAGAGAGTGTGTTATGTGTAGTATAACTTGCTCCAACCTTCCTTAAAAGTTACTATGACTTTTGAGTGAAATTGTAGTATGCTTTTGTGTTAGAACCTCTTTCCCTCTCCCCTATGTGCGTGTGTGTGTGTGTTTGTTTCTCAAAAAAAAAAAAAAAGAATGTATAATTATCCCATATTGCTTAAGAGAGTGTGTTGTGTGTAGTATAACTTGCCCCACCATTCCTTAAAAGTTGCCATGACTTTTGAGTAGAATTGTTGTGTGTTTTTGTGTTAGAACACATTTTCCTCTCTCCTATGTGTGTGTGTGTGTGTTTGTTTTTAAAAGAAAAAAAAAATTTAAAAATCTTATCTTCTATATCAGATTTAGTAATGCCACCATGACATTTTATTAGACACGTAGAAAGTGAATGTAAGTGGATGGAATGACATAAACTATAATATTTTCAATAATTTAGGAATGAAAAAATAACTATCGATAACTTAGGGATGAAAACTGAATTTCTTGTAAAGTTGAAAAATGAAAAAAATATTTCTACGTTCTTGTTTTTAATGCAAGAGTACCATTGGGTGCATCAGATTTCTAAAATCGTAAGTAATAAGTTTGGATTATATAAAAAAAAAGTAATAAGTTTGGATGCAAAGAGTTTATTTTGAGTGTAATGAGATTTAGGTTTATTTGTGTCTGTGTTTATGAGGCTTGTGAGTGCAGTTTTGTAAGTTTGATTTGTGAGAGTTATTTATTTATTTTTTTGTGAGAGTTAGTTGAGTATATGTAATGCATATTTGTAATAGTAAAGTTTGGTTCCCATTGCATGTGATATATACAGAGTTTAAATGGCTTGAGTAAAATATGAAATGGTTTTTATTTTATTTTATATTTTTTTAAATTTATGGATGGATTTGAGTTCAATTAATATTTGGGTTTGAAATGTTTTTAGATGTCTAGAGTAATTCAAATCTATAAGTGTTTTGTTTGAACAAAATTTCTAAAAATCAAATCATCAGTTATTTTTATCCTAGAAATTGTTCTTTAAATTCATTGATTTCAAAAAAAAATCCAAACACAACTTAAATGTTTTTAATTCATATTTGTATAAATGGGGTTCTGTTTACCCAAATGACAACATGCCATGAAATAGGTAATGGCAAAGCTAGTTTTCCTTAACATAATGTTTACATACCCCACCCACACCCCCCCACCCCACCCCCCCCCCCCCCCCCCCCCCCCCGCCCCTTCCAAAGGATTTTGAGGAAAAAAACAGAGTATTATTTTAATCTATCTTAAAATTCATTTTGGCCTCCCTCAAAATTTAGAATTGGTACCCAAAAAAAAAAATCATATGGTCCATAGTCCCTTCAAATACAAACAATAAACAATTTTAACAAATTTCCAAATCGGAAATGTCACAATTAAAAAAAAAAAAAAAATCAAATCCCTTCTACATCAAAACTACTCCAAATTAAAAAAAGAAAAAGCATCTTGTGGGGTCTTTTGGGTTAGGGTTAAATCCAAAAGACCCTAAAAGAATCCCCCTTATCGAATCAAAATATATTAAGATCAACTATCATTTTGTCCGCCGTCACAGACTCACAGCCTTTGTAAGGATAACAATTTGGGTTAGGATTAAATCAAATTGAGCTGTGTGCTTGAAGGCTTGAGGCTTTAGATTACTGTTTAGGGTTTGCTTTAGGATTCAGGTATAGTGAGGTTAGTAGGGTCTTTTGGGTTTGAAAATGGAATGTGGGATGTGTGAATAATGAAATTAATGCAACTAATATGTGACTACTTCAAGGAAGTGACCATCTCCTAAAGAACACAGAGACTACGAGAGTGAAAGAGGGAAATTTAGAGAGGAACAGAAAATGCAATCAACTTTAAAATTATGAGTCCCATCACTTACAAAAGGGTTTATATACATTGCTATATATGCTTATTCCTAGTAATCAACTTTAAAATTATGAGTCCCATTCACGTGCTAAAGGTGTTGGAATTACATTTAGCATGTATTACTTGTGCCTAGCTTAACTAATCTCGACTAAAGCATATATTGAATAGAGCATTAGCATTGGAAAATGCTAATGCCATTCTATTTTACAATTCTAAAAACCCACAATTCTATTATACCATACTATTTTACAATACCTCCATATCCCTAACTTCTATTTCCCCATTTTACTCATTAAAATAATATATCTTCTTAATAAAATAATATATCTTAAAATTATATTTTTTCTCACCCATCTCTCTTCTCTCTCTCATTCTCATTTTCAGCTCTCTCCTCTCTGTAATTCCGCCGGAGCCTTCATTTCCCATAAAACCCAAAACTCGGCTTCAATAAAACCCAAAACTTCATTCGCTCCTTGACGAGCTCGTACTCGCACTGCTCCGGTTGTGGATCGTGGGTTGTGGATCACGAATTCGTGATATGGGTTTCGCCGTGCTCGATGGTTGTGATCCGGTGGGTTTCGCCTTGCTCGATCCTCGATGGTTGTGATCCGTGGATCGTGAATTCGTGATATGGCGTCGCCGTGTTGGTTTCGTCGTGCTCGATGGCGTGATATGGTGTTGGGTTGGTTGTGCTCAGTGGTGATGGGTTGCAGGTGGCTGTTTCCGTTTTTGGGTTTTTGGTTGTGCTCTGTGGTGCTGGGTTTTTGGGTGGCTATTTCGCCGTGGTGCTCTATGGCGTGATATGGTGCTCTGTGGTGCTGGGTGGTTTTTGGGTTCAGCGATGGAGAGACAGAGACGAGAGATGAGAGATAGAGGAGAGAGAGTCAGATAAAATATATTATTTTTGATACAATACTTGCTACAATGCAATTCTAAACATAGAATTGCACTGTAGCACTATTGCAAAAAAATTTGCAATAGTACCATTTGCAATCCTCTAATGCAGCTGGTTTTGAGACTAAAAATGCTAAATATCCCTTAGATTTGGCTTTAGCATTCTCCAATGCTAATGCTCTTTAACTTCCTAACAATCTTACAAGACTTGTGCTAATTAATACAATCCAATATGTGTTACAGTTGAAACTATGCTAAAGTCTGTTCATCAGTCAAAGTTTCCCACATGCATGGTGCTTGAGAAGCTACCCTCAAAAGATGGGACTCCTTATAACACGTCCATATCAACATTTCATTTTGCAGGTAAACTACAAATCCAAGCACTCTGTTTGCGGATTGAAAATTCAGTTTGGGAGTTCATTTTTTGCTCCTAACATTAGGGCATCTTATAACTTTGTTCTATTTCCTCCTAAAGATTAATTTGTCAACATTTTCACCAAATCTCATGCACCATACTATTTCCATAACCTTGTATCCAAACTCTAGTTGACTTATTATAACCCATCCTAAGTTTGTCAACATACGTGGACTTTTCTCTATCTATTCTATAGAGTGTGTATATATTATGAATAATGCTATCTTCACAACAAATCTTAGGCGGCTAGCTGTTACTGGTGGATAAAAAAAAAATGTAAATGGTGAGCTCAAATTATAATTTATATCAACTTGTTACTTAAAATTTATTGTGAAAATGTTGTAACATGACATTACTCTTTTTATATTCAACATATACAAATACATATTTTTCAATTCTTTCATTACAGGCTAGTTGCATGAAAAAAACAAATGATGATGTGATATGTGCATGGTGCGTCCGAACATGAATAAAAGTAGCGTTCTTGCCGAATAGGTCCAAACCAGAGGTGTAAGCACAAAGGTTAATGTAAAATATGTACTTGTCATCAAAATTGAATTTCATTTAACATAAAAATAAACTAAACTAATATCATTAAAATAATAATAATAATAATAATAATAAAGAGAAACCTATTTCAAAAGCAATTCCTGAGAGATTCGTTAAAGTAGTAGAATAATTGCACATCTTCATTCTCATCTACGCCGATGTATCTGCTTACAAACATTTAGTCATTGGGTTACATAGTGGCTTGTGTGGATTATAGTCTTGTTGTAAATCTTTATATGATATTGATGAATTTTTCAATAATATCATAAAATAATAAAAAGGAAGGCATTAGGACTGTTAGAGATGTTAGCCCAATGTAATAGGCCAAAGAATGCAGTTTGGCTCTGATATTATGTTAAATATTAATTAGCATTGATACACTATGTTGAATATGCTAGAATGGATGTAGAAGTGAAAGCATAAAGTATAAAATACAATAATACACTAGGATTACCGATTACGTGGTTCAGCCTTACGGCTTACGTCCACGGAGAAAATCCTAAAGGATTACATCAATAATTAATATGTTAGAATATAGTACAAATCTTGTATTATAATGAACCATAACATAGGTACATATAGTAGGCTAAATTCTTGACTAGAAGAATTGAGTTTGGGCTTATTACATTGGGCTAACATATCGCTAGCAAGGACCGGGAGACTCACCCAGTTTCAAGTTTGAAGGGAAGAGAACCAGAAAATCCAGGCAGAGTCTTGACAATAGAGAAAGAAACCGCAGGCGTTGAGAATAGCATTAGAAAGATCAAAAGGAAACATAGAAACAAGAAATTTTTGGCATTTAATTTTGCTAGCTTTTGTTCATCATATGATATTGCTGCCATTTCTGTAATTTGTTCTTAGTGTGAGTGAGGAGTGTGAAAGTATATATGGAGTCCAGCACCGCTATAGGTTGCATGGCTAGGTGGTCCTCAAGTTGTACATCTGTTTTGCTAATTTTTGTTGCATATAAGTTCGGTGCTACACGTATCAACGATCACATGGCCTACTTTGGCACCTTTAAATTTGTCAAACTTTAAAGCAGGAGCAAAAATTGAGATGATGGTATCATAAAAGTTAGAAATTTAATGAATTTAGGAAGGTTAACAAGTGTGTTGATTGACTTTGGCCGGCAGGCAGGCAGGCTTGGAGTTCATCAAACTCAGGATTTTGTTATGTTTTTTGAGTCTCTTTCTTATGTGTATTTTCTTCTTAATTTGGTATGCTGTATGAACGCTTTGTTCCTTTGGATGGGGGTAGCTAGTTGCTCTCCTTTATATCCTTATAAAATCATCCCTTTTTACCACAAAAACAAAAAAAGAAATTTAGTGAATTTAGGATAATGTTTATTATGGGCTCTTTGAAAAAAAAAAAAAAAAAGACATTATGGGCAATAATATTCACGAATCCACTTTTTCACGTCTAATTAATTTCATATATATATATATATATATATATTGGTCTAATTTAATTTCATGTTTTAAATATGAATATTTTCTTTTCATTTTTGAAAATTGGTATATTATTGCATCAATTATGAATATGTGTAAATGTCTAATTTCATGTTTTTTTTTTGTTTTTTTTTTATTTTTATGTTTAATTTCATGTTTTAAATATGAACATTTTCTTTTCGTCTTTAAAAATTGGTATATTAGTGCATCAATTATGGATATGTGTAAAACTTTGGATGTAAAATGGGTATAAAATAATATTTTTCCTTTTATAATAATAGGAGGTAAAGAAGTCCTTATTAAGGTCAATCAACGGAATCCCTCCGAGTATGAAATCTACCATGGAATTACTGTTCAATTAGACCAAAAATATTATCTAACGTGACAAAGTCATTGTTAATGCATGAACCTGTTATTATCTATGCAAAGCTTGAATAAAATATTAAAATTAAAATTAAATAGAAGTGATATATATACATGGCTACGTGATGGTGGAATCTACCAACGGATTTGAGGTAAACATTATTTTATTTGAACCTCACTGTCTAACATGAAAAAATAAATTTAAAAATACTAAAAAACTAGTGAGGTTATTACTTAATGTGACGTGAGTTATCAATATATGCGACAATTGAAAAAGTAATTATGTGACGTGAGTTATCAATGCATGTGGCAATTGAAAAAGTAATTATCATCATGCATGCCCTGTTACCAATAGAAGTATCAATCCGACGCCCAAAAAAAAAAAAAAACAAAAAAGTATAGGTATTGTAAAATTTCCAAACTTAATTTAAAAAATAAATAAAGTATTTTTTATTATAAAAAAATGTTAAGATGACAAGTTATCAATATTAGTATAACTTCATTTTCACATGAGTGTACCGCTGACACTTCGTTTATTATGTACAAATCAAAACATTTTAGCTTAGCAATTATGAAAGGAAAAATTTTAGCTATAAACATGATTGTAGCCCAAGATTAAACTATAATTAATAATAGAAAGATGACATGTGCTCTTGTTATATATACAAATCACTTAAGTATGATTTAGTAAGTCATTTGTAATGCACATGATAGGAACATAGACACATGTCATCTTTCAATTATTGACTGTAACCTACAACTAAGTTTGTAGCCAAATTCGTTATGAAAATGATATTTGTATCACTTGTTCCTATCCATGGGCGGCGTTTCTTTATGCTTAGGGGGTTCAATTGAACCCCCTGACTTGAATTTTAAAAAAAAAAATTTATATGGATAATTTTTTTACTAGTATAATTTACCCCTAAAGATATGTTTGTACTCTCTGAATTAAATTTTGCACATTCTAACCACATATTAGCCTAGCCCAAAATCAAACAACAACATAGATCACAAGTCTCTCTAAAAATATAAAGAGAATGTTTGTAAGTCGTAGGTGTCTCTCTTTATTATAAATTTATATTATACATGTGTGAGTGTGTGTCTAATACTGATTATGTGTGTTATTTTTTATTATGTTATTTGTGTGAATTGTGATGTATGTGAATGTGTGTTGTGTACTACAAATATAATATAACTTTATATAATTTAATAGTTAGAAAATACGGAGGGTTTGTTATATGTGTGTATATTATTATCAAGTTATAATAACTTTTTGTCATAAAGTTAGTGATTCAAGAACCAAAAATAGTAAAATTAGTAATTGTTTAAGCATTTTATTAGTTATGTAGATACTTAATGTACTATTTATGTATGGATGAATGTAGCTGTGTGGGCCAATTTAATACGGTGACAATGGGTTGAGTTTTGTCATTTAATTTAAAATATTTTTTTTATAAAAAAATTAAAAATTTTATAAAAACTTAATAAAATAAAATGGTCACACATACCAACATCGACAATAAATAATGACAATTGATAATAAACTATCTTGTAATGATTTTAAAATATGAAAACTCAGAAGAAAATTATAAAACTTCATATATTTGTGTTTTTTTTTCGATAGCTCAATATATTCAAAAAAAATTTTATTTTTAAATTTTGTTTAGTTTAAGTTTTTTAATGAACCCCTTGAACAAAATTTCTAAAGCCGCTACTGTTCCTATCATGTGCATTACAAATGACTTACTAAATCATATTTAAGTGATTTGTATATATAACAAGAATACATGTCATCTTTCAATTATTGATTGTAACCTACAACTGAGTTTGTAGCCAAATTCATTATGAAAATGATATTTGTATCACTAACTTATTGTTTTGAAAAATCCGTAACTATAAGTCATCAATCATCATCACAGCCTCTGATTTTGTTCATGTTTATCATTAGTTAATTTTCTATAATTAACCGATGTTAGATATATAGGGCTAAATTAAATTTAAATTAGTATACCTATAATGGTCTAGTCCAACCCATTGTCAAAGAGTTGGCCCTTCTGATTTCCTACCCATTGTTGTAAACAACAAGAGATAATAATGGCTCAAAGTTGAATGACATGTAAAAATATGATGTTTTTTTTTTTTTTTTTTGAAAAACAAACACACACACAAAGGAGAGGGAAATGAGTTCTAATATAAAGTCACACCACAGCTCCATTTGTTAGTAGTGCACTATTTAAAAATTAATAAAATTTTGTCAACTCAATTATTAAAAAAATTTTTGTGAAAATTTTTATGTCAGTATCATGAAGTTTCAAAAATTTCACACCTCAGTCTCTCAAAAAAAAAAAAAAAATTTCACACCTTAGGAGTTATATATAGGAAAATCTCTAGGTCGCATCCTTAATGCAGTCATAGTACACACTCCCTTAAAAAACAAGGAAAACTAAGTACTCTTACTGCCATGGTTGTTAAAATCGCGATCCGGATCGTAGGATCGCACGATTTTACAATCTCATCTCACCAAAACATTTAAAATCGCACTAGGATCGTAAAAATGGTAGGATCGTGTAGGATCGTATAGGATCGTAGGATCATATGGGATCCTACCGATCCTACCAAAAACATAAATTTTGGTTTTTTTTTTTTCTTTTTTTTCTTTTTCTTTTTCTTTTTTATGGGATAAATTTTTTGTTTTGATGAACCTTTAAGGGTTTTTATTTTTTATTTTTATATTATGATGGTATGGATTTTTATTTTTTATTTTATAAAATTATGTTAACCTAAGAAAATGTTTTCTAATTGCTAGTTCACTTAAAATTAAAATAAATGAATACTTCATCAATTCTAAATGAAGAATTTGATGTTGACTTTGTTACCTTTTAAGTTATAATGTTGTTAAATTTATTTGATCAATATATTAATTTGTGTTATAATATTACTAATATATATATATATATAATTTTATCAATTATGCTTGTATTTGTATATTGATTGATTAATTTTTTTGAGCATGCTCTCTTATTGTTGCTGAGCGGTATAACTTGAATAGTTGAGTATGAAATTGTGTCTTGATGTCTTTTGTAGCTCTAGTATACAAATATATAATATTTACATAGATGATGAAATGGATGATGATGATTAGGAATTTAGGACGGTGGTTATACACTACAACAAAATGTACTTTTAGCGACGAAAATTAGTGAGGAAATATTTTTCGTCGCTAAAAATACAACTTTAGTGACGAAATATGAATTTCGTCACTAATAATGAAAAAAATTATAACATTTAGCGACGAAAAACAAATTTCGTCGCTATTTTGATATGAAAAATGGGAGCTATTGGTGGGAAATTTTGGTGGGAGTTTAATTAATATATAGTGACGAAATATTTCGTCGCTAAAAGTTGAAATTTTTAGTGACGAAATATTTCATCACTGTAGGTATTGCTATGGATAGTATTAGTGACAAAAATAATTTCATCACTATAAGGAAGAATTAGTGACGAAAAATATTCGTCACTAAAAATTTTAATAGTTTGCACTTCCATGTTTTTAGAGACGAAATCACAATTTGTCACTAAAAGTATGCTTTAGCGATGAAATATGAATTTCTTCTCTAAAAATCTTAACAAAGCCTGTGTCTTTAGTGACGAAACTGAAAACGTCACTAAAAGTGTAACAAATTCTAGCTCCTTTTGTGACGAAACCGAAATTCGTCACTAAAAGTGGGCAATAGCGACAAAAATATTTCGTCACTATATGTTGGGTTAGCATCAGGCACCAAACGAAAAGGGAGGCGCTAAATTAAATTTATCTACAGTGACGAATTAGTTCGTCGCTAAAAGTTTAAGTTTTTGTGACGAAAATGTTCATCACTAAAGGTGCTACTAATAATACTTTTAGTGACGAAACTTATTTGTAACTTTTAGGTACAATAGATGTTCCATAGGGTACAATAGATAATAACTTTGTTGTTCTATTATTTGTAATGACTTTGTTGCTCCATTATATGTATGTTTCTAGTTACAGATGGCACCAGGACAACTTATACGCTTGCGAGGTGAGGCAACTATCCCGGTGGTCCAATCTACGGTTCAATCTACGGAAACACCTCTTGAAGCAAATCCTCCCGCCCAAAGTTCTTCGAGTGCGGAGGCTACCGACGCATTAACTAGCACGACTGGTAATTACATAGAACATACTTAATTGCAACTGCACCTTGTTTTTACTATTGAGATTATACTTAATGTACATAGAATGTATAATTTTATAACATTGATAATTTTTAAATAGGATTTGCTAGCAGAAATACCCATGGAACAACACGTGGTATAGCAGTACGGGCACTTGTTGAAAAAAGTGGTAAACTACCAGTACGTATAGCTGCAGAGTATGATGCTCCTGTTGGGAAGAATGCGTGCAAGCTTGTCAATCAAATTGGCATACAAGTGCGAAGTAATTTGTCCAGTTACAACATAAAAAATTGGAAAAGTGTTGATGCTACTACTAGAGATGTGGTGCTTCAAAATATCGCGGTAAATTTATATTAATAATGTCTAACTCGTCTTTGTTGTCACTAAGTATATTAATTCATATAATAATATTTTTATAATACATATATACTTTATTTTACAGGATCGGTTTGAGCTTGAAGGAGATTCCAACTTAGTAACGAAAACAGTAAATACAAAATGTGAAAGATTATTGAGTAGCGGCTCTAACAAGTTGTATCAGACTTATAAGAAGCCTGTACAATCTCATGATGAAGACTATGCAAAAAGCCACCCGGCAAAGAATGTCACACTTGAGCAATGGATTGGACTCATTGAAGGGAGATGGACCAATAAGGACTGGCTGGTAAATTATTTATGTGTATATTATTATTATCCAATATTTACTATATTATGTTGTCAAATGATTAGATTAATACTTAGATGAAGTAAATGTATACTGTTTTATTCATGATCTAATAAATATCTTGAATGTTCTTTATTAGGAAAAATCAAGAATTAATTCTGAAAATAGAAGCAAAACTTCAGGCAAACATAGATGCGGGACAAAGGCACTTGCTGTTAGGGTTGATGAGAAGGTGCGTGTTTTTTCATTTTCTTAAACCTTAGTATATTACATGTTGTGATTAATTAACTATAAATAACTAACACTCGAATGTTAATTAATTAGACAAATAATAATGGCGGTCAAGTTCTTGAATTGGCAAAAGTCTACAAAGATGTTCATTTTAATCCAAACACAAATAAGTGGATACACCATGACGATGAAGCGACATATGTATGTGTATCATTTCATCCCTATTATTCCATTCTTATCATGTTTGTAAAGTTATTACATATGTAGTATTAATGTTGTGATTGTTGTTGTTGTTTTTTTTTTTTTTTTTTTTTTTTTCCTCTTTCAAATGGTAGGAAACTATTCTCAAAGTGCAAGAGGATCATTGTCAAGATCCTAATGCAATTCCCCTTACACAAGAGGAAATCTCAAACTTGGTTTATAAGAAAAAATCCGGTATTGTAAAAGGACTTGGCATGAGACCTTCTTCTTCTCTAGTAACCACTGCCTCATCTAGTGCCTCGGTAGAGTATATTCATCGGTTAGAAAATGAGATAATTGAGCTCAAAGAGGCAAGAGTTAGGGACGAAGAGGAGCGAGCTAAGGAGCAAGAGGCACGAGCTAAGGAGCAAGAGGCATGAGCTAAGGAAGATGAGATCCAAAAGAAAATTCTTAATTTTTTGAGGAGCAAGGGTTATGATGACGGTTTTAACTATGGGGTTGGTTCATCTTCAAGTTAAATCACTTATTGGTAACACTTTATTTTTTATGTATCATTTGAAACTAATTGTTAGAAATTTTTTTATAACATAGTTAATGTTTTTACTTTACGATTTTAATGTAATAGTGTTTTTATATTTGTGCAGATTTCTTGTTGGTGGCTTTAGGGGATTTACTTTTGGCATTATTTGAAGATATATGAAGACATATTTTGGCTTTAGGGGGTTATATCATAGTTAATGTTTTTACTTTACGATTTTAATGTAATAGTGTTTTTATATTTGTGCAGATTTCTTGTTGGTGGCTTTAGGGGATTTACTTTTGGCATTATTTGATGATATATGAAGACATCTTTTGGCTTTAGGGGGTTCTAATTATATTATGCTACATTTTTTGTATTGTTATAAAACATCTTAAGTTATTGTATGTGTTGCAAACAATTATTGTATGGAAGGAGTTTGAATTTGATACTTGTTTTAATTTTAACTTGTGGAATGTATGGATCGATTTTTTATAAATGTGTTGTTGAAATAAATGTGTTAATCAAATGTGAGGTTTTAATAATGTAATGACAAGTTACAGGTTAATATCAACGTCATAAAAATAATAAAAACAGAAAATATGTTTTAGTGACGAATTTTTTTGTCACAAATATGGCAACAAAAAAATTGTTTTAGTGATGAAATATTTTGTCACTAAATGCAATGGAATTTTGTAAGAAGTGGTTTTAGTGACGAAAATTTTTGTCACTATATGTGCATGGATTTTCTTTAAAATAGTTTTAGTGACGAATATTTTAGTCACTATATGTACCCGAAAATAGTTTTAGTGACGAAATATTTTCGTCACTAAATACTGTTTTTAGCGAGAAAAACATTTAGCGACGAAACGTTTTCGTTGCTAAAAGTTTTTTTTTTTTTTTTTTTTACCAAATTGGACTATTAGTGACGAAATTTTTCGTCGCTAAAAGTTGCCAGGACTTTTAGCGACGGGGCTACAGCGACGAAACGAATTTCGTCACTAAAAGTCCAATTTCGTCACTAAAAGTTCTTAGTGACGAAAAACTGGACTTTTAGTGACGAATTTTTTCGTCAGTAAAAATACATTTTCTTGTAGTGATAAGAACCTTAGAATGTGAATAATTAAATGTTCACTTCACCTTGATATTCATCTTGCTTTTGGATTTCATATTGTAGTTAGCTAGTTTCCATTTGCTAATTTATTTTGGATTTCAAACTTGGAACTTAGAACTTGGAAAATATTTTTCATATGTTTTGAAAAATATTTTGGTATTTGTTTGCTAAATATTAAACATTTATTGAAATACATTAGGTCAAAACTTAAATATATTTATTTCGTTAGTATAGACTTAGCGATATATGACATGCAATTACATCATATGATGAAAATCTAAGTTTTTTATAGATGAATTTATAATTTATGTGATTATTCAACATACAAAGCCATTATCAATGTGTTTTTTGCTTTAAATCTAAAAATATGTAGGATCTTACGATTCACGATCCGATCCTACGATCTACGATTCCACCTACCTTCAACGATTCTACGTAGGATCCCGATTTTGACAACCTTGCTTATTGCCATACTGCAATTAAGGATTGACAAAATACAATTTTAGAAAGGCATGACAATCTTTCACGCATTTTTAACATTGTATTTAGTCAACCCTTAATTGTAGCTTGATTCAAGCCTAATTAAGGACCCCACAGGTCAACTGTCTTCTTGTGTATAAAAAGAGCTACAATATACCCAAAAAAAAAAAAAAAGATGATTTTTTCTTTTTACTTAAAGAGAACTCAAATCAAATAAATAAAGTGATTTCAAGTAATTAACTAGCACATCATGGCCTTATTAAAGGCATTTATTAGCAAAACTTCTAGTTTGTCTGCCATCTGGAGCTAGTAATAAAAAGAGCGATTACAATGGTTCACGAGAGATCCACCTTTTGAACATGTTATAGCATTCCTTAGGCCTGTACTCTGAAGCTGTGTGACCCCCTCCCTGCAAAGGTCATACTAATTAAAATTCTATTCACTTTCACTTTCACTTTCACTTGGCAAAACACTTATGGTTGAACAGCACTCTTGCCTTTACTGTAGCAATTGTGAGGTGGTTTGTGTATCCCCATTTGAATTTACATAAAAATCAGAACAATCACAACTTGCAATAGAACTCAACATTATTAACATACAACAGTATAACCATAGGATAGGCCTACCCTCCAACTTGATCATCTACCAGCCATGGACGCCACTCATCAACAATGGACAAATTTAGAGATTTGATCCAGAATTGGGTTCCTATGTATGGAGCAACCATGTCATGATCACCACTGCAGCATAGATACGTATAGTATTAATAAAGTTGCCAATTAGAATATTAGGCCTAGTTAAAACATCTCATTTGCTCTTATCTTGTTTGTGTCAGTTGCAGAGAGAACATGAAGTATAAGAAAAATAAGTCTGCTATCAAACCTGTATATCAGAGCTCGATAAACTTTGCTGTTGAGATAAAAATGATATCTCACTGTACTCTTACCATCCATCTTGTATGGTAAGTCACAGTGAAATCTTTTCCACACTCTTAACTGTTCCTTGATTTTCATCATGAAAATTACATAAAGGTTGTATCTTTGTTTGTATGATTTTTTTAATTTTTTATTTGGCTAGCAATAATTTACATCAAAGTTAATTTCTGAGAGAGCTTCTCTTACCTTTCTATCATGAAGTGCTTTCTGGACGGTAGCATTATTTGCCCATATGTGGCTGAGAAAACAATTGTAGTTCTATACTATATGGTAGTCAGTGATTCATACTTCATCACATCCATGAAATAAACTTGTAGTAACAGAGAGGTGAAGGATTTACTTTACAAAGTGAGTGATCAGGGTCTCCAGGTCTTTTTATAAGTAATTGCCAAATGTAATTGGGGCACCATGTTAGAAATCAACACTAACTCTCTTGTCTTTAGAAACTTCTAAAGTTTCACTCAATTTGCTTCTCTTTGGAATTCTCTAGAAAATTCTCTTGCATTCCGGAAATTTCTCCATGATGCTCTTTCCGGATTTCTCTATGAGCTATCTCTAGAGACTTCTATGAAGAAGTAAATCTTAGCCACATGTTTATAAAATAATCTAGAAGCTTGGTAAATAAAGTCTTCAAAAAGAAGATGCTAGAAGCTTCAAGTTGGTTTCCTAACCAACATACACCTAGTATAAATAGATGTGGTGGTATGTGAAGAAGTGTGTGAGATTAGTGAGAGACTTGTGAAGAGTGTGAAGTGAAGAAATTAGTAAGAGTTATTGTATAGTGTCAATATATAGGTGTCTAGAGAGTTGGTGTGTGTGTCTTGTAAAAGCATTAGTGCTTGTAAAGTGTTGTAATTCAAAGAGTCAAGTTTTAATAAAAGCTCGTTGTTCAGTCATTTGCTCAATAATCTAGTGTTAGAGCTTCTGCTAACTCAACAATCTAGTATCAGAGCAAGGCAGTCAAGGACCATGTTTGTGGTGTCTAGGACAGTATTTTTGGAGGTGTTCATTCTGCTCGTTTATAGTCTGGGACTGTGAAGCTTGTGGTCTGGGACTAAGCTTATTTGGTAGAGTGAGAGATTTCACCAAGTTGTGATGGTGGACCTCCAAGCTGTAGGTAGCATTAGAAGGCTCAATAACAAGAATTACAACACATGGTCGACTTGTATGGAGTCATACTTGCAATGGCAAGATTTGTGGGAGATCGTGGCTGCTGGCGAAACCACACCTCCTGAGAATGCCAAAGCTTTGCGGAAGTGGAAGATTAAAGCCAGGAAGGCTTTGTTTGCAATCAAGACAAGCATCAAGGAAGAGATGCTGGAGCACATTAGGCATGTGGACACACCAAAGGTTGCGTGGGACACCTTTTCAACACTATTTTCAAAGAAGAATGATGTAAGGCTACAGTTGCTTGAGAATGAGTTAATGTTAGTGGCACAATGAGATATGACGATCACGCAATACTTCACCAAGGTAAAGTCTTTTTGTCGCGAAATCTCTGAATTAGATCCTGTATCAAATATTTCTGATTCAAGAATGAGAAGGATAATTATTCATGAGTTGAGACCTGAATATAGAAGTTTTGTAGCTGCCATTCAAGGGTGGCCTGTCCAACCATCATTAGTAGAATTGGAAAATTTGCTAGCTGACCAAGAAGCATTGGTCAAGCAAATGGTTGAGGTCTCACTAAAGAGTAACAATGAGGCATTCTTTAGTGGTCACTATAAGACTGAACCAAGAAAAGGTTTAATGCAGGTTCTAGGAATAAAAATGATGAAGATAGAAAAGATAAGGAAAGCTCCCAAGATGGAAGAGCTCGAGGAAGTCGCAACAATAATGATCAACGATCCACTAGTCCCAAAAGCCGTAATGTCAAGTGTTTCAAGTGTGGAAAAATTGGCCACTTCGCACGAGACTGTCGATTCAAGTGGAGAACAGCTCAAGGAAATATAGTGACGTTCAGCAACCTAGAAGATGATAGCAAAGAAGAATGAGCTGTTGAATCGTGTCTGGTTGTGATAGAGCCAGTTGAAGAAGCAGTGGAAGAGGAAGCAATGCTAACAGTCTCAAAGGAAATTGAAGAGAAAATGCTTGAGAGCAAAGGGGAGCAGTCTAGGAAAGATCAGTTCATGATAACTGATGAGTTACAATCTTTAGAAGATGAAGGTGAGCCAAAGTCTAGAGAAGTAACCCATCCTTGGCAAACTAGTGTTCACCATAGGACACTTGAGGAGGATCGACCAAGAATTAAAGAAGAGATTCATGCATTAAAGCAGGTGCCAAAGCCCAAGGATATGAAACCCATTAAATCTTGGAAGTTATGGCAAATGGATGATGTAAAGAATGCTTTCCTGCATGGAGAGTTGGATCAAGAAGTTTACATGGAGCAGCCAAAGAGATTTGAGAGCAAAGCCCAGCTAGACAGTGTCTGCAAGCTACGAAGAGCACTTTACGGGTTGAAACAAGCGCCAAGGGAATGGTATGACGACAATGGCGAAATTGAGAGAGAGTCAGTGTTGAGGGGGAGTGTTAGAAATCAACACTAACTTTATTGTCTCTAGAAACTTCTAAAGTTTCACTCAATTTGCTTCTCTCCGGAATTCTCTAGAAAGTTCTCTTGCATTCCGAAAATTTCTCCATGATACTCTTTCCGGATTTCTCTATGAGCTATCTCTAGAGACTTCTATGAAGAAGTAAATCTTAGCCACATGTTTATAGAATAGTCTAGAAGCTTGGTAAATAAAGTATTCAAAAAGAAGATGCTAGAAGCTTCAAGTTGGTTTCCTAACCAACATACACCTAGTATAAATAGATGTGGCGGTATGTGAAGAAGTGTGTGAGATTAGTGAGATTAGTGAGAGACTTGTGAAGAGTGTGAAGTGAAGAAATTAGTAAGAGTTATTGTGTAGTGTCAATATATAGGTGTCTAGAGAGTTGGTGTGTGTATCTTGTAAAAGCATTAGTGCTTGTAAAGTGTTGTAATTCAAAGAGTCAAGTTTTAATAAAAGCTTGTTGTTCAGTCATTTGTTTAATAATCTAGTGTCAGAGCTTCCGCTAACTCAACACACCAAGGTATTGTGACGTGCATTTGGTTTATTCCTTCAGTGCACTACATAAAAAAAATAATAAATGAGTAATCTAATCAATAATGCAAACTGAATTTGAGATTAAAGAGAATAGTTTGAGTTAAAATGGAAAAACAGGGTGGTTTACTAACATTTGAGATTGCTTGAAGATCATTTGCACACTGTATGTTGCTAGGGTTTATATCTCTTACTCACCTTTGCAACTTCTTTTAGCACTCTACAAAAAATGTACAATGACTCACTTTTTAAAGGCAAATTTAAGACAATTGGTGACAATAAAAGATAAAGAGTTTGTTAGTGATGAATTTTTGTATGAACTTGAAATTCTACTCGAAAAGATGTTACCAAATAACCTGGTAAAGCTCATCAGGAATAATTGCCATACGATGAACAAATGGAACTCTTGAATTGAAATAAAATTTTGGATCTGTTATTGGATTACCAAGCGAATAACCCTGAAAAGTCATTGGAACATTACAAGGATAGCAAGAGTCTATCAAAATAATCGAGGATTTGGAATTAGATCATGTACTTTGATATTGAGTAGTGGTTTGTCCCCAGCTTCAATACCTACAGCATAACAACTAACTGGGTTTTGTAATCAAGAGAAGCTAATGAAGTGCTCAAAGGATTTGTTTAATTGTTTATCATTAAACTTTGATATTCTTTGGACAATTACTGGAACAACCTTGCCAGAATATGAGTCACCAGCGGGACAAAATTGCTAAATGCTCTTTTTGGGCAAACTAAGCAGTGTTTTCCTTATTTTTCAAACTAATTAGAGAAATGCCCATATTTTGAAACTCGATTTTCTCAAAATCGAGTTATAAAAAAAAACAAATTTTGGAGCCCTATAGCGGCATTTTTAAGGACCTATAGTGACGTTTTCAGGACTTATAGTGATGTTTTGTAACTCGATTTCCATTAAATCGAGTTATAGGCAATTTTTTTAATTTTTTTTTACCTATAACTCGATTTCATATAAATCGAGTTACAAAACGCCACTATAAGTCCTGAAAACGTCACTATAGGCTCCTTAAAAACGCCGCTATAGGGCCTAACTCGATTTTGAGAAAATCAATTTTCAAAAGAGGGGCATTTCCCTAATTAGTTTGAAAAATAGGGCAAAACGCTACTTAGTTTGCCAAAAAAGGGCATTTAGCAATTTTTTCCGTCACCAGCGATATAAAGTGGATTAGCCATGAACATGGGACGACTAAGCAGCCATTATATAACAAGGCCAAAAATGGAAACAGATATGGTTGTGCTTCTAATAGAACCCTCATTAGATACACAACCATCATAGTATAGCAAAAATAGATACTAGCCAGAGATCCAAAAATTCATAACCAGTTTGCCAAATTATGGGCATAAATGGATTGATTTTCATAGGGAATAAGGATTGATACATTGAAAATTTGAGTAAATTGGAAGGTGGTTGAAGATGATGCTTCACGTTTCTTAAAAATTCATAAATCGAATCGGAAGATTTTGTATCTCCGGTATGGGACCCTTGCATAGTCCTTGAATATGAGAATCGGTGCCAACAGGAGAATCTACAAATATTACATTAGAAACCTACGTATAATTATAAACATGTCTTAGAAAACGATAAACGAACTTGCAATGACAATCATGATCAATATATTGCATTTACCTTGGTCCATGAATATGGATTTAATGCCAAAGTTGGTAAGCTGCCATTGTACTCAACAATGTTAAACTGTATAGGGCCTACAAAAAGCCAAAAGTATGTAAAAGCATGTTCACGCTCTAAAAAAGGTTCAGTTTAGAATGAACACATGGCAATGTCAAGGAAGTAATGGGCTACATACATTATATATGCCCAATGGCACATCCGATGAGCATAATTGTAGGTTGCAAGTCACACAAAAATTCTATTTACGGAACTATTCTAAATATTAACCTTTTTTTTCCAGAGTCTCTAACATGGTCTTAGATCCATAACCATATATAGGCCCCCAACTTTATTGTGCAAGAGTGCACACGACTACAATTATGAAGAAACTCCTAGCTAGCTAGACACATTAATCACATTTTCCATTAGTTTATTTCCTCAAATTCCAAGTTTTTGCAAATGTTTACAATGTTGTACACATTTGCTTAGTTTGTACACATTTGTTTAGTCTACAATGTAGAATTTGGTCTGCTAATACAATGTAAACTAAGAATTTTACATTTCTAAAATTAATATACTTTCAACTACACAAACGTACATAACAATTATAAAAATAAAAAATTATCCAAAAATAACCTCTCTCAAATTTAAAAAAACATTTTTTTTAGGAAATATAATTGTATAAGTAAAATTTTCCCAAAATATATATCTTAAATTCTATTCTAATGTTACGATCAACAACAGAGAGTTATTCCATTACAATACATTTTATTCTTACTAATACTAATAAAGATTACTATTAATTTATGTAGTAATCTTCATTCAAAGTCTATTTGGGGACATCTTATTTAGTAGAAATCGAAAACTTTTTGCTGAAAGTATTGTAGATAAAGCTAAAAGGTAATTAAAATAGTACAGTATGACTGATTAATAGTACCAAAAAGTACAATAAGACTTATGAATAGTAGTAAAAAAAATTACATAGTAAAAAAAGCTGGCCTTTTAAGCCAATGCCAAACACAACCTCTGTATATCAAAATTCTGAATAATTTCAATTATTCCATTACAATACATTTTATTTCTAGTAATAAAAATTGTCATTAATTTATGTATCAGCGTCCTTTCTATAAAATATTAAATAGTACTTCTACAAAAAACACAAACAATAGTACTTCTCATCAAAATTTCATTTAACACTAATATAAATTAATTATCATACAAAAAATATATAAAGAGAAATTAACCTATCTCAAAAATAAGTCCACAGAGAGCAAAGCAACCAAGGCCACCAGTGATCCAGACCATAAGGGTAGACATGGCAAAACGGGTCAGAATTTTTTGACCCGACCCGACTTGACTCGAAAAATACCTAACCTAAACTCGATTTTTTTTATCCGAAGCAAAAAGGGTTGATCTGTGACCCAACCCGTGTTTTTGCGGGTCAACTCGACCCAACCCGTGACCCGACCCGAACCCAAACCCGAACCATTTTTAAAAACTTTTTTTTTGGTAAAATAAAATAAAGACAATATTGGTTTAATTGTTTGTTGTGAGTTTTAATGAAACAATTGAGACATTTACATAACTGTATGCAAATTAATTGAAAAATGAATGATTGAGCATTTTGTAATGAATAAAGATTTTTAGATATCAAATAGCAAATTAAGTACATGCCAAGATAATCTGGTTACAGTACAGTTAAAAACATTGATTTAAAATTGTAGACATGTGTGAGAAACATTTACAAGTGTAAAAATAGTGAAGCCAAAGTATCAAATTAACATAAATTATGAATGTTTAGACCTATTTTTTAACAATTTATGTCCAAAATAAACGGCTTTTCAAAATAAATTATGATATTTTCTAGAGTGTATATTGCTTAACAATGATATAATATTCATAAAAGAGACCAAGTATAAATAAGTAAACAATCAAATTTTAATATATATCTCAAATTAAAATAGAGTGCCAATTCCATAATTGACAATAGATTATAAAATTAATTTTCAAGATTGTAAATTTCTTATATGTTTTTATTCTTTATCAAATGAATTATCCAATAAGTCAATTGTAATTTTATTTTATATTTTGGGATGTTGATATTGTGTAGAAATAAAACTTGTGTATTTGTTATACTTATCTTTCTGTTATTTTGTTTTAGATAGCAATGTTAGAATTTATATTATTTTAAAATTATTGAATAAGTATTAATAAGTGTATTTCATTATTATTATAAGTGGTAAATTCAAAGTAATGCATTTTACATTAAGTAATTTGTTGCATGACTTTTTAAATGGCAAATACATGTTGTTTTCTTAAAAAAAAAAAAAATTCATGTGAAAAATACGGGTCAACCCGACCCAACCCATAACCCAATTGACCTGAACCCATTTTTAACCCGCTTAAAATGACCCGTTTTTTGACCCGCAACCCGTTTGACACACAACCCAATTGACCCGCCCGTTTTGTCATGTCTACATAAGGGGATCCTCCCTAGGGGTTCCCTTCAGATTCGATAAAGTGATAGAATAATTGCACATTTTCATTCTCATCTATGCCAGTGTATCTGCTCACAAAAAATTTAGTCATTGGGTTACACAGTGGCTTGTGTGGATTATAGTCTTATTGTAAATCTTTATTTGATATTGATAATTTTTTCAACATATCATAAAATGATTAAAGGAAGGCATTAGGACAAGTGGTCGGGAGACTCACCCAGTTTCAAGTTTGAAGGGAAGAGAACCAGAAAATCCAGGCAGTCTTTACAATTGACAAAGAAACTGTAGGCTTTGAGAAAAGCAGTAGAAAGATCAAAAGGAAACATAGAAACATGAAAATTTTGGCATTTAGCTTTGCTAGCTTTTGTTCATCATATGATGCTCCCATTTCTGTAATTTGCTCTTGGTGTGAGTGAGGAGTGAGAGTATTTATGGAGTCCACCACCGCCATTGGTTGCATGGCATGGTGGTCCTACGTACGTGTACATCTGTTTTGCTAATTTTTGTTGCATGTCAGTTCGGTGCTACACGTATCAACGATCACATGGCCTACTTTGACACCTACTAGATGTACACGTCAAAACAGTGGGGTAGGGAAAATTATACCATGTCAGTCCTCGTGAGATAAAGTATTTTAATTCTCTTAACAGTCAGTGAATTTTCAATTTCTATGGAAACCCCACTATATTAAATATATTTAATATTTAGACATATTATATATTAATAATGATTTATAAAAGAGATTGAGCATTCAGAAAATTACAAAATAAATTTTAAACTTAATAAATTAGTTTCTACGACTTATTAATTGTGATTAAAGATCTTATTTATATCTGCTCTTAGGTAAGAATATTATAGAATAAATAATATATTCAATTCAATGATACATTCATTATCATTATATTAATAATTACATTAATCCATATTTCTATTAAAAAGTAAATATTAAAAAAAAAATAGGTCGAATAGAAATAATACAAGGTATATCTCGACACAATGATATCTTGCTCGTGCTTGGAGCAGCAAAAAAAATGCTAAGAATGCCGACACAATGATATTTGGGATTTAATCCCCGCCTATACCAAAAATTGATTGATGTTTTAATCTGATGTTAAAGAGCTATCATTAAGAGTGGATGCTATAGGTTGAAAATGTTTCAAAAAAAAAAAGTTAGTTATTATGGGCTCTCAGTTAAAAAATATATATATATATATATATATTATGTGCAATGATATTCTTATATCTACTTTTATGTTTTATATGTGAACATTTTCTTTTCGTCTTTTAAAATGGTTATATCAACACATTAATTATGAATATTGCATAAAACAATGTAAGTAAAATGAGTATAAGATAAAAGTTTCCTTTTATAATAAGAAAATGTAAGGAAGCCATAATAAAGGTTGAAGTGTCTCATGTGAAGTGTCAAGGTAATAAACCAACTCATATTTGGCATCATATGCCAAAGAAGTAGAGAACAATGATAATTATGTAACATGGATAGAAGAAAATCCTCATTTGATTAAGTTAACTATTACTCATGATGTAATGAATTTATTCTCATCTTAATAAAGTTACGATTTTTTCATAAAAAGAAAAAAAAAAGTTCAAGGCTTGGTATCTCTTGTGTACGAAATCCATCATGGAATTACTCTTCAATTTGACATAAATTATTATTTTTAAATTTATTTTTCGGGTAGAAACATAAATTATTATTGAAGTCACTGTTAATGTGTGACCATGTAATAATCCATGCAAAATTAGAAAAATACAAAATAAAATTAATAAATGCCCATTTTAAGTTTTGAAGTGATACATGACTATGTGACATGGTGGAATCTACCAACAGATTTGAGGTAAACATTATTTTATTTGAACTCAACAGATTTGAGGTAAACATTATTTTATTTGAACTTAACATTGTCTAACATGAAAAATTGAATTAATAAAATACTAAAAAATAGTGAGGTTATTTAGAACTCAATGTGACACAGCTTTCAAAAATATATAGAATATTTAAAAAGAACAATGCTAGGGACACTTGTTGTTGTTATTATTATTATTATTATTATTATTATTTGTTAAGATGGAAAGTTATCAGTTATGATTGTGTGGCGGCCTAGTACACCACCCCGTCTCCATTGCACCTGTAGCCTCGATCCGAACACCTCAGGGCCCAATCTGGGCCAAGAGCTGAAATGAGGCTACACTGTCTTGGATACCAAAAGCAAGCTCTTCCTAATTGTCTTGTACCTAGTCGGGGGTATCATTGCTCGGAGATACCTTGTACTCGGCTGCCCGATAGTGCATTTGGGAATATCACAGCCGAGCGGTCTTTTGGAGGTGGGAATCAGTTCCAAAGCCATTACCACCTTTCTCGACTGGACATCCACTTAGGAACGATGGAATTGGACCCCCATTCACACTAGTAAGGAAGTAATCATAACACCTCCATTCATCTCAAGCTATAAATAGGAGAATGGATTGAGAAGTGGGGGTTGACAATTCTAGATAAAAGAAAATTGAGAGAAAGGAGTGACTAAACCAAGAGAGAAAGGGGAGCAACTCTGTAAGATAAAGGGAAGGGTTTGCAAAAACAAGAGTATGCACCTGGGTCTCTGAGCATAGGACTATCCATAGTAGGAAACCCAAAACCCACAATATAAATAGATTGTGAGCCCAAGTAAAGGTTGAGCTTGTTAGCCATATATTGGGTACGCATAGATTGGTATAACATTGCTTTCATATGAATCAATTACACCTATTTTATTATGCACAAATCAAAAAATTCAAAACATGTTAGCTTATAACAATTATGAAAAAATGATAACATGTTAGCTTATAATAATTGCCCTATCCTAATGTCTTTAATGCTGGTGGTTTCAACCATTGTTATTGATTCCGTTCCGTTCCGCTCGGAATATTTCGTATCGGCATGCAAACCGGTACCATAATACCCCTTATTCCACCTCGGGTCAAATTTTGGCCTATTTCAGGGTGTTCTGGCCATTTCGGCCAATTTCAGCCGGTACCAGATTTTGGCTTTAAAAAAAAAAAAAAAAAAAATCCTACCTTCTTCTTCTTCTTCTTCTTCTTTTTTTTTTTTTTTTTTTTTTTTTTTTTTTTTTCTAGGTTTCACACCCTTCTTCTTCTTCTTTTTCTTCTTCTTCTAGTAGGTTTCAGACACTTCTTCTTCTCTTCTTCTCTTTTTGATTTTTTCTTTTGGTGGGTTTCGGTCCTGCTGCTAGTCTGCCTTTCCTATTTCATTTGTGTGCTGTACAGGTAATGTATGTGACTATATGTCAACCTCCTTACTCTTCCTTAAATGCTATGTCCTTTGTTTTAAATTTTTTACTTGTTCTGTTTTTGCCAGCCCACATGCTCTTCTCTTTTGTCACTTGTGTTTTAAGATTTGAATTTTTTCTTTGTTTAGTTTTTGTGAGCCCCACGTGACTAACAATAAAAATGAATGTTACAACCTTAACCCTCTTCCACTATTCCAACTACTAATATTAACATCAAGTTTTTTTTTTTTTTTTTTTTTTTTCATATTATTACTCTTATTTTATTTTATAAATGATTGAACCGATACTTATTATTATTATTTGGGCTTAAAGATTACATATTAGTTGAAATATGTACTTATAACTTCTTTAAAACCCTTAATAATTTATATAGGTTTTTTTTTTAATTAATAATATATATATATATATATTTTTTTTATTATAAAATAACATAACTCTGAAACACCCTGAAACGGTACGCCGAAATAGGCCGGTACCGAAATATTCCATTACAATGGGCAAACCGAAACGGGATCCGAAACGGTATTCATAACATTGGTTTCAACCGCTAGCCAGTAAGTGTGATAATAGCCTCGGATGAGCTACACCGACAGTTTTAAAAACGCTAGTATAGAACCCAACAATTTCAAACAGCTACTGTATGGTTTTTAAAATTTAAATATACGTTGTAGCGGCAATATAAAAACGCCGCTATAGGTCTTTTTTTAGTACATGCTTTAGCAGCAGTTTAAAAGCATCGTTATTTTTTAAAATGAATAATACTTATTCCCCTCTAAAAGAGTTGTAATAGATATTACTTAGTAGATGCAATAATTTCTGAAATTAATATATTTCTAAATAAACAAACTTTCCATATATATATATATATATATATAACAATCATAAAAATAAAAAATCATAAAAAAATAACTCATCTCTCTCTCAAATTTAGAAAAAAAAAATATTTTTAAGGAAATATAATTGTATAAGTAAGATATTTTTTAAAATAAATCTTAAGTTTTATTTTAATGTTACAGCTCACAACCAAACTTTTGAATAGGTTTAGTTATTCCATTACAATACATTTTATTCTCAATAATAAAGATTACAATTTTTGTTTTAATCCTCATTCAGTGTACCAAACGTGTCCTTATTGTTTGAAAAGTTTGTAATTATAAGTCATCACAACCTCTGCTTTTCTTTACATTCATTTTGTTTCCTTGTATAACTCATTGATCTTCTTCAATCAACAAATGTTAGATATATTGGACTCAATCCGAATATTGCCTACACAAAAAAACCAATTAGTGTCTTAGTCTGATGATAAAAAGCAAATATCATAGAGTAGATGTTATATGTTTAAATTCTATCGTGTATATATACTGACATATAGGGATAATGGCTCACAACTGTCAAGGTGACAAGTTGAATAATTTTACGACCAGTGACAAGTTGCAACCATTGACTATCTACACTAGTCGCAGACCAGTGCAATGTGCGGAAAAATTTTACGATTTGTTATTTGTTTAAGTAAAAAATGAAAATTGTATACGAGACTTATAAGTATAAATTCCAAACCCTTCTTAAATGATGTGATTATTTTCTAGCAAAGTATAGTCAATACAATATAATAGATTTTTTAAACTAAGCTATCTATATTTGTAATTTGAAAGTCTTTTAAAATTTTCAACTTTATTTTTTAAAGGAAACATAATGTATTTTACATTCAATTATTATGATTGGAATTTATTTTTAGAGCTTCTTACAAATGATTCATCCTCTATACTTCTTGAATGATCTAAAGAAAAAGTAGATATAACTAAATCCATCACTTATATTAGAAAGAAAGAAAAAGACTTTACTAATATAAGAAAAATGTAATTTTATTAAGAACTTACCAACATTATGCTAAGAATGTGACATAATTGTTTATGAAGCAACTCATTTTTCAACATAAACCTTTCATTCCAAAGCATCACTAAAGTAGACCGAAATGGACCTAGGTGGACCAAAATGACCAAATAGACCAAAGTGGACCGAAATGCTATGCTTATATGGTTCAATAGAAGCATAGCAATAATAAATTATACACTTTAGCTTTTAGATATATATATATATATATATTATTGTGACTTAACAAGATGTGTTTGTGTAAATTTTTTATATACAAGGCAAAAATTCTGCTTTAATTTAATTTAAGTGCATATATGTGTGAAGCTCCATTCCTAAAACTTAAATTCCAGTCATTGCCTCCCACCCCGCAAGAACTTTGTATTTGTGGAGTGACCATCACGTCAAGGGTGTGCAGTGGTATATATGAATGTACTTGAAAAGAAGACCTTTGGATATTTGGTGCCAAATTGTTACACCATTTTAGCATTGAATTTAGAAAATCCTTTAATGTTGCTTGAAGCGAGGTACGTATATCAATTGGCCTTGATTGAAGCCTAGTTAAGGACCCCATAGGTCTTGTTTTGTGTAATGTGTGTGTATATGTATACACATACAGACCTACACTGTATAGACAACACCAAAAAAAAAAAAAAAAAGAAGAAAGAAAAGAGAGAGATTTTTTTTGAACTTTGTTCTTTTTACTTAAACATAACTCAAATCAAATAAATAAAGTGAAAACAAGTGACATGCAGATCATGGCCTTATTAACTAGCATTTATTAGCAATTACTAGCATATTTGGTATCTGAAGTTAGTAATAAAGAGCAATTACAATAGCCCATGAGAAATCCACCTTTTGAACATGTTATAGCATTCCTTAGGCTTGTACTCTGTAGTTGTGTGACCCCCTCCTTGCAAAAGTCATACTAATAACAATTCCACTCACTTTCACTTGGCAAAACACCTATGGTTGAATAGCACTCTTGCCTTTACTGTAGCAAATGTGAGTTTTTGAGTATCCCCTTGTGAATCTACACAAAAATCCGAACAATCACAACTTGCAAAAGAACTCAACATTGTAACATACATTAGTACAACCATAGGATAGGTCTACCCTCCAACTTGATCATCTATCCACCATGGACGCCATTCATCAACAATGGACAAATTTAGAGATTTGATCCACAATTGGGTTCCTATGTATGGAGCAACCATATCATGATCCCCACTGCAGGATAGATACGTATAGTCACTACAACAAAATGTATTTTCAGTGACGAAAAAATTCATCACTAAAAGTCCAGTTTTTCGTCATTAAGGAGCTTTAGTGAAGAAATCGGACTTTTAGCGACGAAACTCATTTCGTTGCTGAAACCCCATCATGAAAAGTCCTGGCGACGAAAAATTTCGTCACTAAAAGTCCAATTTGATTTTTTTTAAAAACTTTTAGCGACGAAAACGTTTCGTCGCAAAATGTTTTCTTCACTAAAAACACCATTCAGTGACGAAAATATTTCATCACAAAAAACACTTTAGTTTATTAAATCATATTTAGTGACGAATAATTTCTTTACTAAAACTATTTTTGGGTACATATAGTGACGAAAAAGTTCATCACTAAAACTATTTAAAAGAAAATCCAAGCACATATAGCGACGAAAATTTTCGTCACTAAAACCATTTCTTACAAAATTTTGCTACATTTAGCGACGAAATATTTCGTCACTAAAACAATTTTCGTAGCTATATTTGTGATGAAAAAATTCGTTGCTAAAACTTATTTTCTATTTTTATTTTTTTCATGGCTTTGATATTAACCTGTAACCTGTTATTACATTATTAAACCTCACATTTGAATAATACATTTATTCCAACAACACATTTATAAAAAAAGATCCATACATTCCACAAGTAAAAAATAAAACAAGTATCTAATTTAAACTCCTTCCATACAATAATTTTTTGCAACATATACAATAACTCAAGATGTTTTATAACAATACAAAAAGTGTAGCACAATATAATTAGAACTAACGGAAGATGTCCTCATATGTCTTCAAGTAATGCCAAAAGTAAATCTCTTAAAAGCCACCAATAAGAAATCTGCACAAATATAAAAACAATACTACATTAAAATCGTAAAGTAAAAACATTGACTATGTTATAAGAAACATTTCTAACAATGCATTAAGAGTAGTCATACCATGTAATGTGGGTCAATTGTTAAAATAAAGTACTAACCAAAAAGTACACAAGAAGCATACTAAGAGTACAACACAAAAATACAAGATAAAACAAGAAATAAAAAATCTGAATCTACTGCGATTAGGTCTTAGTTGTAACAAGGCTAACAAGGCAAAGATAGAGATTGAGCTTGGACACAAGTATAAGGTCTGATGACATGTAAGATATATACAACATTGTTGGTATATTTAGTAGGCAGCAAAATACCATTCACATTCAATAATCTAACACGTTTAATTAATTTGATATAACAAAGTACATACCAACCACATACAGTTTTTGCATCAGTTAGAGAGCCTAAAAATTCACATCTAAGTTATCTTGAAAAAATTTTGTGGTTCACCAGGTAGCAATTGGCTAGTGCTACATCACTCAATCCTGAACATGGAATAATGGTCATAAGTTTGAATCCACATAATTGTAGCCTATATTGCCCAGAAACCTTATGATCCACGTAATATTTTAGTTTTTGTTTTAGATATTGCCTTCAAATATAGAGTAAGGGAATAATAATAATAATAATGACTTTCAACATTTCCAAAAAATTAGTACACGAGGACAAAAGTGTAAACTAGGTCACCTAATCATTTAAAGGATTGGGTAAAGAAGTAGAATAAAATCTAACAAATACAGGGTTGATGAGAGAGTATAACAAATGATTGGGAACTAGGACCATAAGGGGGACAAGGATGTTTTCAAGGAAACAAAATTGGATATCAAATGAGAAGAAACATAATTTAGAAAGAGAAGCCAATCACAACAAATTATGACAGAAGGAAAAAGAGTATGGCTTGGCTTTTGCAAAAAAGAGGCAGGCAAAGCCAAGCCATTTGGTAAGTTAAGACCAAACAATGGCTGAGCACATTTGCAGCCCTGCTACCAGCACAATACAATGATTGTATCACATATTAATTTTGTATAATAAAAAATGATGTTCAAGAAGAAGGATAACCTTCAAAATTCCTGTAGCAAGAAGCAATACTCATAGCAAGAAGCAATACTCATAACCAATCATAAACATCACAAGTACAATGCTTACAAGTATTGAAATCAAATAAAGTAATATTCTTCACATCTAATTAACAAGTTCCATTCACATTTGCAAGAAACTAAAAACACTCCTAATATGAATTTAAACCACCTTATAACACCATGCAAGCCACCCACTTGCTCCAACACAACAACCCACTACAAAACCAATCACAAACATCACAATTATAATGCTTACAAGTGTTGAAATCAAATAAAATACTATTCATCACATCTAATCAACAATATTCATTCACATTTGCAAGAAACAAAAAACACTTCCAATATGTATTTAAACCACCTTATAACACCATGCAAGCCACCCGCTTGCTCCAACACAATATACCACCACAAATCCATTTTCCAACATCACACGTATAGAGTTTTATAAGTTTTTAACTAGAATTTACTTACTTTGCTCAAGCTAAACTTACAACTTTCCAAAAAAATCCAAAGTTATTGCAAACAATGTGTATTTAGCCTGTAAAAGAAAAGTTAAATTTATAAGTACTTCAGTCTTGAAAATGATACAACTACCAGAAACAATAAAAAAGATTGAATTAGCAAACAGATGTTACTTCATAATTGTTAGGCCAAAAAGTTTACCAAACTCAATATGTTCATATGTTCCTGAGAAACACCATTAAACTTCACAACTGAAACAACAAAAACAACCAAGAAGCAAGAAGACAATATTTATGTTCATACTGATCTTATGGAAATAAAATAAAATATTTCCATCAACAATAACAACATATGTCAATAACAACAACAACAATAATGATCCATCACCACCAATCCCAATCTCTTTCGTTTTCTTCGTGTATTACAATTAATCAAACACCATCTTAAAAATAAAAATAAAAATATAAATATAAAACCAAAAAAAGAAAAAAAGAAATTAAACAAATTAACCCCTGCACCAAATTATGTTCATACACACCAATACGATGGCACTAGCCCCTGACACCAAAAAATGACACTCACAAACAGTAGTTGCAAAACTGTATAGGGGAGACTACCAAAAAGTATAGTCATTGATACTACCGTACCTGGTACCAATACATACTATTGTTAAGTGCAACCTAATATGCTAGCAGTTGGAATGCATTCCAAATTTCACATCAATTAATTTTCAACACCACAGCATCTCCATAATGAAATAGTAACTAGGAAATTCTCATTAAACAAACCTTGAAGAAAACAAAGTAAGGAACCTACAATAATTTTAAGCTTCAGATATCTCAGGTTGCTCTTCAGCTTCAACCTACAATAGTTTTACCCAAAATTAAATCCAAACAACACTATACAAACCAAAAAGAGGTCCCTACAGTAAGGCATAAAAAAAAAATAACAACAAAAATTAGGAATGGGAATGGGTCAGGTTCGGGCCGGGTTTTTCCATACCTAAACCCAACCCACGGGCCAAGACCCGCAGCCCAGACTCGACCCGTTTAATAATTGGATTTTTTTCCTGGGGCCCAGACTCGCCCCCGCTGGGCCCCACGGGCCCCGTCCCTCATGACCAGCCCAACCCAAAATCAAAAACAAAAACAAAAATTTTGATTTAGGATTTTTCGACCCAAAATCACAAACACAAACACAAATCCAACCACAATCACAAACATAAACACAGAAATCACAAACACAGATTTCAGATCTACAATTTTCCCTTTCAAAATCACAAACCAAACACAAATTTCAGATCTATGATTTTTATTTTTCCCTTTCAGAAATCTTAAACACAAACACAAACACAAACTCACATGATTGAGGTGAACTGCGGAACTGAACCCAGGAAAAAAAAATGGAGAATGACGTGGAGTGAAGCCGTGTCATGCTTGTAGTTGTGGCCATGGGTGAGGAAGATGAAACGGAGTTGAGAGAGTAGAGAGCCTGTACGGCGGTGGCGTGGGGTAAAGCATGTGCGGCGACGGCGTGAGGAAGATGAGAGGGGTAGAGGATTGTGGCCGTGTGTGTTGTGGGCTTGTGGCCATGAGTGTGAGAGAGCAGAGAGATGAAGAGGGAGAGGCAGAGGTGTGAGCTGATGGTTTAGCTGAAATGAGGAGAAGAATAGAAAAGTTTAGGGTTTTACTATATATATATGGGAGGGTAATTTAGTAATTATATATATATATATATATATAACCGGGTCTTATCCGGGTCGGGTTTCGAGTTTTTTTTTTATAAAACCCAGACCCGACCTGGGTTTTTTTTTTTAAACCCATACCTAGCCCTATTCTTTATCGGGCCGGGTAAAATCCGGCCCATTAGGGTCGGGCCGGGCCGGGTATTCACAGGTCGGATCTGAATTGCCATCCCTAACAAAAATGAGAAATTGATATAGTTCCTTAATAAATGAATAACCTTCAACAAAAATGCATATACCCATTACTGTATCAAACAAAAAAAACCCAAAGGAACTAGAATCATTAAACAAAAATTAACTAAAAAGGAAAAAAAAAATACCCATTACACGTTTGGGGGAGGCGAAGGGTCGCCGGCTGGGTGGGAGGCAAAGGGTCATTAGTTGGGTGGAAGGCGAAGGGTCGCCAGAAGTGTCGCGAACTGAAGAGTCGCAAGAAGCATCGCAGGATGAAGCGTCGCGAACTGAACGTCGCTGGCGAGCTGAAGCGTCGCCAATGATTGGTGAGCTAAAGCGTCGTGATCAGCAAGCTGAAGCGTCGTCGTTAAAATTAATCGGTGACGATTGGCTCTTAACGGAGCTAAATTGGCGACGGTGGGAGTTGAATCGGTGAAAGTTGAGCTTAATCGGCGACGGTAGGAGATTATCGGCGATGATGGGTTTTTCTGGTCCAGCTTGGTTTTTTTTTTTTTTTTTTTTGACCAAAATGCTTGGGTTGAAATGTTTTGTGGTTAGCGACAGTGGGTATTGTATTGAAATTAGGCTTTTACCATCAAAAAAAAAAAAAAGGCTTTTAAGTTTTTAGCGACAAATTTCAGTTTCGGCGCTAAAGACTTAGGCCTTGTTAAGATTTTTAGAAATGAAATTCATATTTCGTCGCTAAATCATACTTTTAGTGATGAATTGTGATTTCGTCACTAAAAACATATAAGTGCAAAATTATTATTATTTTTAGTGGTGGATACTTTTCGTCGCTAATTCTTCCTTATAGCGACGAAAGGATTTTCGTCACTAATACTATCAACAGTAATACCTACAGTGACAAAATATTTCGTCACGAAAAATTTCAACTTTTAGCGACGAAATATTTCGTCACTATAGATTAATTAAACTCGCGCCAAAGTTTCCCCTCCCTTGGCACCCACTTTTCAAATCACAATAGCAACGAAATTTATTTTTCGTCGCTAAATGTTATAATTTTTTTTCATTATTAGTGACGAAATTCATATTTCGTCACTAAAGTTGTATTTTTAGCTATGAAAAATATTTCCTCACTAATTTTTGTTGCTAAAAATACATTTTGTTGTAGTGAGTATTAGTATACTTCAATCTGGTTTTCCTGGCTTAATCTTTATTAATTTGAGTTGCCAATTAGAATATTAGGCCTAGTTAAAACATTTCATTTGCTCTTATCTTGTTTTATGTCATTTGTGGAAAGAAGTCTATTATCAAACCTGTATATTAGAGCTCGATAACCTCTGCTGTTGAGATAAAAATGATAGCTTACAGCACTCTTAACATCCCTCTTGTAAGGCATGTCTTTGTGACATCTTCTCCATGCTTTAATTGTTCCCTGATTTTCATTATTTAAATAATATGAGGATTAAAACTATTTCAATTTTTCTTCTCTTTGACTAGCAAGACACTTCACATCAATGTTAATTTCTAGAGAGCATCTCTTACCTTTCTGACATGAAGTGCTTTCTGGACACTATTGTTATTAGCCCATATGTAGCTGAGAAACTTGTTGTAGTGCTGGAATATAAGGAAGTGAGTAATTCATAGATTGTCACATCAACGAAACAAACTAACAGTGTAAGAGAGAGATGAAGGATTTACTCTACACTCTGATGGTTTGGGGTCTCCACGTCTTTTTATAAGTAATCACCAAAAGCTTTTAGGGTATTCAGGCTCCGTGACTTGTGACCATCTTAGCCTTTCAGTGCACTATATAAGCAAGATAGTGCTCATTTAAATAATAATGCAAACAAAATATGAGATTAATGAGAATAGTCTGTGTTAAAATGGAAAAAGACAGGGAGGGTGGCTGACTAACATTTGAGATAGCTTGAAGATCATTTGCACATTGTATGTTGTTGGAGTCTATATCTATGTACTCGCCTTTGCAACTTCTTTTAGTACTCTGCGAAAAATGCACAATGACTTTCACTTTTTAAATTATACAAAATCAAGACAATTGGTGACAATAAAAAGCAAAAAGGTTGTTAGTGATGAATTTTTGTATGGACTAGGAATTCTACTTGAAGAGATGTTACCAGCAAACAACCTCGTAAAGATCATCAGGAAAAAATGCAACGATGAACAAATGGAACTCTTGAATTGAAATCAAATTTTGGATCTGTTATTGGATTACCAAGCAAATAACCCTGAAAAAGTCATTGGAACATTACGTGGATAGCAAGAATCTAGCATAGTAAACGAGGATTTGGTATTAGATCATATACTTTGAAATTGAGTGGTGGTTTGTCCCTAGCTTCAATACCTGCAATGTCGCAACTAAATGAGTTTTGTAATCAAGAGAAGTTATGTAATTGCTCAAGAAGATATGTTTGATTGTTTGCCATTACCGTCTGATATTTTTTGAACAATGACTGAAACAACCTTACCAGCATGAGTCACCAAAGATATAGAGTGGATTAGCAGCAAATATGGGATGAGTACGCAACCACTGTTTAACAAGGCACAATAATGACATTAATGAGAATCTAAAAGTAACTATGGAAACAGATATTGTATTTTTGAAGCTATTCAATTTCTTGATTTGTACTTATCAGTATTATCACTTAATTATAATAGCACCCTCATTAGATGCACCAACATCAAAGTATAGCAGAAACAAATACAATGGATCCAAAAATGAAAAACTAGATTTCCAAATTATGGGAATAAATGATTGATAATTTGGTAATGTTATATCAATATATCAATCCTTATTCCCATTTTATAAAGTTTTTAAATGATGAAACTAAATTAGTGAATATTATTGCAAATTGGAAGGTGATTGAAGAAGATGTTGCACCTTTCTCAAAAATTCATAAACCGAAATGGCAAATTTTGTATCCCCGGTCTGGGACCCTTGAAATGTCCTTGAATATGAGAATCCAGTGCCAACAGGAGAATCTACAAATATTACACTAGCAACCTAGGTATATTTATAAACATGCCTCAATAAAACGAAAAATGAAACTTGTAAGCGCCATCATAGCTAGTAATTACAATTACCTTAGTCCATGAATATGGATTTAACACAAAGGTTGGTAAGCTGCCATTGTACTCAACTATGTTAAACTTTATAGGGCCTACAAAAAGCCAAAAGTAAGGATTTGATCAAATTCTTAACTTTGCCTATCTATTTATGTTTGTGCTGAAATTTTCTTTACAAACCCTAAAAAAATTGGAACTAAACCTTTGTTATTGTTGAAAGTGTTTTCCTTTACAAAATGGTAATTTGATTTTCCTTATTTGCCAAGAAATTGGAGTTGGTGTCTTGTGTATATGTATTATTATTAAAGGTTTGATGACTTTACCCTAAGCCATCATCCCATATGGGAAGAGTAGAATATTCTTACTAGACCATGAAATGGATTATATTTCAAAGAGTCGTTTGGTAGTGCAAAAGTGTTTTGGAAGCTTAAAAATGCATGGTAGCTTTTAGGATTGAAAGACACTTGCATATGTGAGTTACAAGTTTGTTTATTGTATGGAAAACAATTGTTTTCTTCCTAAAACTTTTAATCAAGTTCAATTTTTGTCCTCGGGAAATTTAGGTTCCATTTTTTGGAAATTAACCAATTTTTTGCCAAGTTGGTTAAGTTAATCACTTATGATTGTAAGTTTGTGGTTATCAAAGCATAGAACGATATCATAACTATAAAAAATAGAAAATAAATAATATAAGTCTAATTAAAGAGAAAACTCTGGACAGGAAAAGCTCTCTAGGGATTTGATTACGACCAACCTTGGAGGAAATGGATCCACTATGTAAAATTGAAGTATTTACAAAAACATTATTCCTAATCTCTATCGCTACCTCATGTAGTACTTTCTGTTGTGACCACATGCAGCTCTAACTCCTTGGACTATTTTCAACACAAACACTTCATTCACAACTTCAAGAACCCTATTGAGATTTTTCACAACAACTCTTTGTTCAATGGGCAACAACATCACCTTGATCACCATTCTTCAAATTTCTTTTATGATTCGTGGTTTGAGAGAACTTGACTAGAGAAACCCTAGGTGCACAATTCTAGTTCATCAAATACACTTCAAAAATACAACCAACACTCATCTTTTGTTCTCGGTTTACCAACCTAACAATCCCTAAACTATCAAATTTCTTTCTTCATCTCTAAACTTTTGAAAACATTGCACTCTATGTCTTTCTATCCAAAATTTTTAACTTTATATCTTCAATGATGTCATACATATTCATGGTTTTTGATACTTTGCTAATTGTTGTTGTGGAAGACTTGACAAGAATAACTAAAGAATTATTTGGATCAAACCCTTCATGGTTTCACTAATATTTCTTTTACATGTACATTTCCATAAAATCTTTCTTCTACTAAAGTTTACATATTTACTGTTAATATGCATGTTTATCACACATTTAATTAAAAATCATATGTTCTAAAACTCTATTACCTAAGTTTCAAAATTGTTAAATTCTACAACTAAAATTTTGAAGTGAAATTGAAGTTTACTATTTATTTCAATTATTTTGATTATATACCATAATTTTATATTTAAGAAGTTGCGTTCGAGTTTCTAATATAAATAAATAAAAGAAGAAGAAGTTGGGACCTAGAAACCGTGATTATGCCAAATTGCCATATTCTCTTTGTGACAAGTAACTAGACTCATTAATTATCAAGATAGTTCATTAAACTATATATTAAATTTCAAGAATTTAAAAGTCTATTCCAATAAACTCTATATGACTTATTTATTTACTTAATGTAAAACTTGATTAAAGTTTCAAGGAGTCCAATTATTATTATTATAGTTTATGTGTATGTGTGTGTGTGTGTGTATAATCTAAGTGTATATATATAATCTAAGTGTGTATATATATAATCTCAAGTACCTTACCAACTTACAGTTGAACCCTTACCCCAATACTCAATTGGACTTGTTCTGTAGTGACAGTTCCCCCTTTTGATGCACGGCTCCCAAGTACGTGACTAACCAGTTTGCACGGATCCCAGTACGCAACTTCAATCACCAACTAGAAAGAAAGGTTGGTTGCAAAGTTCTTCAGTTCATACACATGATGAAGATCAAGAACATGCTTGGTCACAAAATCCAAAGGTGCACATACACAGCAACTTCTTCAAAAGAGACGAACTAGGTTAATAACTTCGTCTTCAGTCACAAATTGCTTGAACAGAGTTTTCTCAATGCTTATGCAACTTGTGAACTCTTAGACGGCTCTTAAAACAATCTTTTTATATTTCTAGGGTTAGGAGAAAAGAAGGCCCAAAGACACATTCACGGATCCAAAGAAATCAGATTAGAAATTCTGATTTTATAAACCTCGACAGATAGAAGGTGTCGAGCTATGGACTTGAACAGCTTACTGAAGGTCGATAGATACAGTTGTCGAGCCAGCTGTCGAGCTTTAATGAATTTGCATTTTCAACTTGTTTTCTTGAACAGACTTGAAGGCTTCAATACTTGATCTTGAAACATGGTTTCTTGAAGTATTTCAACACAACCTAAATCTACCCAAATACAAGTAAAGTGCGTTTTGTCAAAGGATTCGCCAATTACATAAAAGCATAACATATGTTCTAAGCATAACATATGTTCTTAACATGTGAACCACATATGTCCTAACAATCTCCCTCTTTGGCAATCTGTGACAAAACCACAACTAACAAATGATTATATAAGAGAAGTCATAAATCACTCAACTCATATTCACTTGTTTAATATAATAAAATCTATCTTAACACAAACTCTTGAATAACTTTGCAAGAAGAGAGTTTATGGCAAGTAGACTTTGACAACCTGTATTTCTGAAACACTTTAAACAAAACTCATCAAGGCATCTTTGTGTGAAACAGAAATAATAGATTGCATACAAGTAAAGAAACATATGTATAAAGAGAGAAAAAAAACAACACATGTAAGAGGTAGGTGAAAGAACCAACATACATCTACATATAGAAAGAAATAAGTACAATGTATGTCAGAATAATCACAAGATCAAAAGTACAAGAACAATGTATCTATATAAGAAAGAAAAGACAAGATACATCATATCCTCACTACATCCCTCAAGTATCAACACTCCCCCTATCAAAAATGTCCTATACTAACTCTCCCCGTAAGATGACTACTCTCATATCCCAAAATTACTCCCCCTTTTTGTCACGAGTGATAAAGGGTGGAGTGTCAAGCAGACATCTCATCAGAAGAGCTAGCATCTCCATCATCATCATCCGAAGCGTCATCATCATCACCATCATCATCATCATCCTTAGCATCAGAATCAGAAGCCATGGGAGGAGGTGGTGAAGGAGTAGCCTCAGGAGCAAAACCACCCATAGTCGCCTGACGTCGTGCAATACGACCAACACGAATGTTCACCTGATACAACTCAGTAGAGAGCGAATCAAGGCGAGCATCCATGCGCTGCAGCTGCGCCATGATGTCTCCAAGAGATACATCGCCCAAAGAAGAGGAGGGAGCAGATGTAGACGGAGCAGATCGAGAGGGTGTCGAACAAGATGGAGTTGAATCGGAGGGAGGAGCTGCTGACTCCTGTCGTGACCTAAATTGAGCCTCACTACGTTTTACGGTAGCAAGATCTATGGCACACATGACAGAGAAGTGATCAAATGAGGGAAAAGGAACAGAAAAATGGCATAGGATCCTCGTGATAGCAGAAGGAAAGATGAGCTTATCATGGGTAACCGTATCCCTAAACACATCTATGATGGAAAGAATGAAATGTGAAGGAAAATCTATAGTGAGGTGCTCCAACAAAGAAAGCAAAAATCGAGCTCAAGGCTTTGTGATAGAGTTATAGTGAGAGAGTGGGTACAACACGAAAGCCATCACCATGTTCATGAATCTAGGACCTTTAGCAAAAAGCCAACATGGTGTAAATTGACGCTCACCCCAAACAGATGGATGCTCACAGAAAGCAAACATCATCTCGTCTTTGGACACAGTCCTTAGACGCTCATAACCGGGGTAATCAGGATGCTCTACCCTCAGAACATGAAGCACATCCGTAACAAGTTGTGGTGTGACAGCAAAGCGCGTACCTCGTACGCGAGTATGAAAGAGAGGTACTGAAGAATCAATCTCGTGCATGTTGGAGTAAAAATTCTGAATAAGCACGAGAGGACAAGTGATCGGGACGCCACACAGTGACTCCCATCCCCGACTATGAATGACATCGGGAAGGTCAATGTCGGCGAAGTCCGCCAAAATGACTCGGCGTTCCGAATGAACACCTCGTCGAGAGAAGTTCTCCAAGAATGCTTTACGGGCATCCTCATCACGGAACCGAATGTTAGAAGGAGTAGGATCAGAAGAAGACAATGCCTCGGAACGAAGAGGGTTCTGAGACGGAGCAAACTTACGTTTAGGTGCCATAGACACTACTAATGTAAATATAATGAGAGAAAGGGAGAAAGAGACAATCAGAAAAGTCCCAAAGCATTTCAAATATATCAAGATATATTGAAAAAGGAGTACGTATGCATGGGGAATGCATGAACATGTGACATGCAAAAGAAATTTCATCATGGGTTCAGCCCAATCCAATCCTACCAATACACAACCATATTGCACACATCTAACTGCATAAAAATACTGTTATAATGCAAATGAGATGCAACGCATGAGATTTTGAGCACATTTAAATGAAAACACATCCCAAAATTACTAGAAAAACTCATCAATTTTGAAAAACCCCAAAATTTTTCAAAAACCCCAAAACCTAAAATTCAAAAACATGAAATGCATGAAATATGAGAAGAAAAGAGATCATACCAAGTGATTTAAAGCAAGGAAGGGACAAAAATCATGTGAGTTGAACGTTTGCAGTGAGAAAAGTGAGTTTGGGAGGTGAACAGGTGCGGACAGATCGAGAGAGATCGAGAAAATGAGAATCAGATCGCACAAGGGGTTTAAATAGATCATCAGTAAATCTCGACAGATACAGGTATCGAGAGGTATCGAAACATCTGTCGAGGAGGTGTCGAGAAGAATGGTCGTCGACAGATATAGGTGTCGAGGAGGTATTGAGGAATAAACACCAGAACCCAGAACAGAAGCTCGATCGAACGACAAGGTATCGAGAAGCTATCGAGGAGACAGAAGATTTCTCGATCGATCCACCAAGTGTCGAGGATGTGTCGAGATTGCGATAAGAAAAAGCTTGAGAAGCTCAACATATAGCTAGGTATTGAGGAGGTGTCGAGCCAGCTTTTAAAAACAGTTTTTCAAGAAAAGAAAAACATAGACATGAATGCAATCCAACATGCAACTCAACAAAGATCCAATCAACATAATAGGCTTCTCAAAATCATCTCTCAATGAAAAATTTTAAGCACATGGATCTCCAAAAACACACACACACACTAAACAAGTCTAACCAATGTACATCCTACAACTCCCACATCTCCTAGTGATGGCCAAATCACATTGTACCTGCACATGTATCAAGAGTAGCAAAGAATATTGCGTGTCATGTGTGAAAAATATCACAATATTGCATAAGTGTACACATGTTATGACGATTTGAGATATGAGAAAATCACTTTAACTCACACACAATCATAACTGTTTGATGGGGACTATCACCTCCGATGTACATCCTATAACTCCCACATCTCTAAGAATACACGCTTGCAATCATATTTAAAGCATTTTTAATCTTTTTGCTTTTTATTTTCTTTGCATATATATATATATATATATATATTTTAAGCATATCATGCATGGGCATATAAGAGAGAGAAAAGAAATACCCATTGATATTTGACATTCCAATTTTGCTTTACCGAAGCACACAAATATCATTGACATTGTACTTTTGCTATGCCGAAGCATACGGGTGCCATTCATGATTGGCGGGCAACAGTGGTGAGATGGTTATTTATGCATTTCTCTTATGATTTTTTAGTCCTACCCGTCAAAAGGAGTGATATGAGTGTTAAGTCTAAAGAGATAACTTAATCTGACTCATCACAAACAAGAGCCACAAAACTCACTTGCTTAGTTGTACATAGAGATGCTCATCTAAGCTACAAATGATACAAAGTTTAGAAAACTTTTTTTCAATGGCCATCCAAGGTACACAAATACCAATGTACACAAAACACACACTATTTTTGTATTTTTCTGATTTTTCAAAATTTTTTTTATCAAGAACAAAATAAACAAAAACTAAAAATAAACAGACAAAAACATGTTATCAATGCAAAGCATAAACTAGACTGACTCAAAATAAAAGCAAAACACACAAGTAATGCAACAAACAAAAACAAGAAGATAGAAGAAAGTCATTTAATCACTTATAGTCCTTTTTCTTCCACACTTTGGAAAAACCTTTCCTTTGGTTGAAACCTTGAACCGGTGGCAAAGGGGAAGAATTGAACCCGTTCAAGTTCGAAAGGAACATGAGAGCTTTCAAAAGATCTCCAAGATGAGCAAGAGAGGATTGAAGCAGATTTTGGCTTCCAAATACTATCATGCTATTGCTCTGTTAAGTGGCTAACCACTTATAGCAATTTGGTCGAGTGTGACCAGCAACACCACAATGATGACAGAGATGCTGCTTCTTCTGTTTGGGCTTTTGAGAGTTAACCTTCTTAGCCCTAGGGTTTTTAGCATCTTTCTTATCTAGCTTCGGGAGTGCTCCTAGGATAGATTTACCCTTATTTAAGTTCTCACTAGCTAATTTAGTTTTAACATCAGTGTTCTCAATTTTAACAATATTAGTAGGAGGAACAAAAACAATAGCACTAGTAGAAGCAATATTAGAGGAAGAAGGATCATACCCAAAACCTGTTCGATCTGAAGCAGATTTTTGAATGCTGAGCATCTCATCAACTTTTCTACTTGAGGTCCTCTCCAACTGAGCTCTAACCTGAAATAGCTCCTCCTCAAGCTTCTTGGTCTTCTCAGCCAAGAAATTGTTCTCGAACCTTAGTGCTCCAATAGTCTGATTTGCCTCATCAAACTTTGTGGACAACTCTTCACGGTCAAGTTCCACATCACTGAGTTTCTTGGTGGTCAGCCTATAGAATTTCTCGTGTTTCTCAGACAACTTGTATAGTTTCTCATAGGCTGAATGGATATCATCTTGATCATCCATCTTCTCACACTTAGAGTCCACCAATTCTTCTTCTTCTTCCACTTCATCAACAATCCCTTCAGTAGGATTGACTGTAGCAGTGAAGGCACTTAAGATTTCGTCATCCTCACTATCGGAATCGTCTTCAGGCTCAGTGTCACTCAAGGTTGCAGCAAGTTCCTTGCTCTTCCCAATGCTTTTGAGATATGTAGGACACTCATTTTTCATGTGTCTGAACCCATGACACCCAAAACACATAGGTCCTGCGGGAACAGTGTATAGACCACCTTCTTTTGCATCCTTCTTTCTTTTGTCTTGGATTTTAAACTGAGAAGAACTCGATTGCCTGCGGTCTTTGTCAAAGCCCTTTCTATTGGCATTCTTCATGAATTTCTTGAACTGCCTGGTGATGTAGGACTTCATCTTGGAATCTTCATCATCTAAAGACTCATCTATCTCACTGCTCTTGGCTTTTAATGCCATGCTCTTTCCTTTACCCGACTTGCCAATTCTAGTCAACCCTAACTTGTAGGTTTGCAAATTTCTAACCAGCTCAGTCAAAGGAATCTTGTCGATGTCCTTTGATTCCTCTATTGCCGTAATCTTTGCATGGAATCTCTCGGGTAGAGATCTGAGCACTTTCCTCACAATCTTGGGTTCAGGGATGGTTTCCTAAGATTGAAGGCTGAGTTCACTATGTCCTTTAGCTTGGCATAGAACTCATCGAACGACTCATCCTCCTCCATTTTTATTTCTTCAAAGCTTGTAGTGAGCCTCTGAAGTTTTTGAATCTTTGACAGCCTTGGTTCCCTTATAAGTTGTCTGGAGAATGGTCCAAGCCTCTTTAGCAGTTTCAGTTGAGGATATCTTTTTAATTTCCTCATTGGTGACTACACTGAACAACGCATTCAATGCCCTGCTGTTGAAGTTAGCCGCTTTGATCTTTGCATCATCCCAATCGGCCGGCGCTTCCTTTGGCTTAGTCCAGCCAATCACAACAGCTTGTCATACCTTTTCATCTAAAGACTGCAAAAAAACTCTCATGCGTACTTTCCAGTATGCATAGTTAGTCCCATCAAATAAAGGAGGTGTAATTAACGACTGTCCTCTATCCATAACAAACAGGGGTCAATGGATCAAACACAGCAAAGATTGAATCCTAATCAGAGTGTGCCTACTCTGATACCACTTGATAGGCCACAAACGAATTGACCCATTGTGATTAATTAACCAATTAATTTAACCAAGTTGATTAATTAAGTTAATTAACATGCAAACGCATGGTAGCACAAACAAATCACCAATAAACCAAATATGTAACGGAAAATAAATAATATGGTGATTTGTTTATGAATGGGGAAAACCCTAATGGCAAAAACCCCACCGGGTGATTTTCAGGTTACCACTCCTGAAACTCCACTATTATCACAACAAGCGGTTACAAGTAAAGGAATCCCAAGTACCTTACCAACCTATAGTTGAACCCTTACCCTAATACCTAATTGGACTTGTTCTGTAGTGACAGTTCCCCCTTTTGATGCACGGCTCCCAAGTACGTGACTAACCAGTTTGCGCGGATCCCAGTACGCAACTCAATCACCAACTAAAAAGAAAGGTTGGCTGCAAAGTTCTTTAGTTCATACACATGATGAAGATTAAGAAGATGCTTGGTCACAAAACCCAAAGGTGCATATACACAACAACTTCTTCAGAAGAGATGAACTAGGTTAAAAACTTCGCCTTCAGTCACAAATTGCTTGAATAGAGTTTTCTCAATGCTTGTGCAACTTGTGAACTCTTAGATGGCTCTTAAAACGATCCTTTTATATGTTTAGGGTTAGGAGAAAAGAAGGCCCAAAGACACATTCACAGATCCTAAGAAATCATATCAGAAATTCTGATTTTATAAACCTCGATAGATAGAAGCTATCGAGAAGCTGTTGAGAAGGTGTCGAGCTACGAACTTGAACAGCTTACTGAAGCTCGATAGATACAGCTGTCGAGCTTTAATGAATCTGCACTTTCAGCTTGTTTTCTTGAACAGACTTGAAGGCTTCAACACTTGATCTTGAAACATGGTTTCTTGAAGTATTTCAACTCATCCTAAATCTACCCAAATACAAGTAAAGTGCGTTTTGTCAAAGGATTAGCCAATTACATAAAAGTATGACATATGTTCTTAACATGTGAACCACATATGTCCTAACACATTTTACAATACGCCCAACATCCAGTTTCTTATTTATATCATCTATTCAGTAAAATATTAATTTCCTCACCTCTTTCTCTCTCTTCCTCTCCTCTTTCTTTCTTTTCTCAATCATTCTCTCTTTTCTCTCTGTATCTTTTCCTCTTCATTTCTATTTTTAAAATACACCATAAAAAATATTTTTAAAAACTCAACCACCACCACTACCACTCATATCTGAGCCCACCACCAATAACAAAAAACACAAGAAACTACCACCATACAAGAACCACCAAGAGAAAAAAAAAAACCCAAAAAAAAAAAAAAAAACCCCACAAGTGAAGGAAAAAAAAAACACAAATGGCCAAATACCACAAGAAACCCACCACAGAAATCACCAAACCCATCACTCAGACCACAAAAACCCACCAACCCAAACCCACACCGCCACCACCGCCACATCAATGGAATGTCTATGCCATGCCTACCTCTGTCACTACCACCACCACATGGGGTTTTGGGTTTGAGAAAATGTAGTTTCTAGTTTGAGGAGTAGAGAGGGCAGAACAAGAACAAGGGAGAGAGAAGAGATGGAAGACGGAGAGAAATGAAAGAAAGAGAGATAAAGTATAAATTTATACGGTACTGTAGCAGAGGGAATAAAATATATTAAAAATTATAGAAGGGAGCTACAGTACTGTCATATATGTAAGATCGCACTGTAGTAAGATTATAAATTTTTTTAGAATTGGAAGACTGAGTAATGGTGGTTTTTTGTGCTTTGATGTAATATATATATATATATATATATATATATATATTTTTTTTTTTTTTTTGAGAGGCAACAACTAGTTAACTTAAGATGATTAGGTGATATCCATAGTATATACCAAATCTAAAAATCAAAGAAACAAATACAAGAAACACACAAATTTGGTGACAAAATGAAAATTGTTGGAGAACACGTCAAAAGAATAACCATTACAAGGGTGTCCTTACCCTAATGAGGAAATTCACTATAGAACATAATTTGTACAATATCTAGTTCAAACCCATGACCCTAGACACTGCTTGTTAATGCTACCCCACATCAAATTCAGACTTTTTAAACTCTTTGTACATGAACTCCTTTTCATGAACTTTGGTTGTGAGGTCACAATCAAACTCTTTGATATCGACCCCAAGGACCCTCCTTGAAGGATTGAACTCTGCAACAACGCAATGGGATTGTGAGTTCTTTGGCTCTAGCTCTAATCATCAAAAAATGTAGAAACTTCCCTGTGAATATTGACTTTGAAACTCACTTATTAATCAAACTCAAATTTAGGTTTTCTCTCTTTGATGCAGGCCAAAATGAGCATTTACCCCTTTCGCCAAAACTTTCCAGCAAAATGCTACTGTTTTGAAACTATATAGCAAAATGCCCCTGTTTTAAACTCGATTTTCTAAAAATCGAGTTTCAATGAAAAACTCGATTTTTAGAAAATCGAGTTTCAATGAAAAACTCAATTTTTAGAAAATCGAGTTATGTGAAATCAAACTTAAAAAAAAAAAAAAAAAAAAAAAAAAAAATACATTGAACTCGAGTTCCATGTAAAATTTCTCACATTATTCAATTTTTATCAAATTGAGTTTTTCATTGAAATTCGATTTTCTGAAAATTGAATTTCAAAACAAGGGCATTTTGCTAGATAGTTTCAGAACATGGACATTTTGCTACATCTTTTGGGCAAAAGGGACAAATGCCCATTTTGGCCCTTTGATACGCAATACTAGTTTCTCTAAAACCTTGTGAAGACGTGCCCATAATGCCTATTATATGTTTGTAGATAGGATACATAAACTTAGGTGGCGACTCACTTTGATAAAACACATTAGATTGAAAATTCACAATTCTTGACCAATCAAGTAGCAATCGAACATTAATCAAAACCATCTTTCAACCGATTGAGAAGTGATCTAAAGGCTGTCGAAATTTTGACTAAAAGTCCTATCGGAATTGTGACATCACTAAAAAAGGTATTGGACATCAAGTGTGGTCTAATAATGAAAATAATAAAACAATGATTATCTCCCCAAAATTTTAGCAAAAATGATGAATTTGTTATTTGTTAAGTTAGGATATGTTAGGATTATTAAAATGTGTTTGCAATGTGAAAGCATCCATAATTTCTTATAACATATGGTGAATAAATGATTGATGGTTGGCCAATCAGCAGTGGCGACACCACGTACAGGTCAAGGTGTTCCCAAGAACACCTTGACTTGAAAAAAAATTTAAAAAAAATATATATTTAAGCTGTATTAGGAACACCCTCAATCATAAAATTAGGAACACCCTCAAATTAAAAAAAAAAAAATTTTTGTTCAACTTTCAAGCAAAAAAAAAAAGCCTAAAAAAAAATTTGAACTAAAATCTAAAAAAAAAAAAAAAAAAAAAATGTATCAGAGCCAAGCCAAAATTTATCTGTTCAACTTTCAAGCAAAAAAAAAAAAAAAAAAAGCACAAAAAAAAAATTGTAACAAAGCCAAGCCCACGGCGAGCCCAACAAAGCAAACCCATCCACAGATTCTCAAAAAAAAAAAAAAAAAAAAAAAAAAAAAAAAAAAAAAAAAAAAAAAAAAAAAAAACTAACACAGAGAATCAAAATCAAACCCACCATACCCACGGTCACGTCACTGGCAGAGAAAGCAGAGAAAACCAATCCCCAATACAGTCTATACAGAGCAAAACAAAACCCCAATACAGTCTATACAGAGAAAACCAAACCCTAAAACAAACTCCAATACTGTGTTTATCAACAAAAAAAAAACCCCCAATACTAGAGCCTCTGTACCAAAACCAAACCAAAAAAAAAACCAATACTCGCTCGTCATCACCGTAGCTTGCTCCTCGTCGTCGTCGTCTTTCACTCGCTCGCCCCTCGTCGTCGTCGTTCGCCCCTCATCACAGATCGCAGATCGTAGATCGCTCTGCTCTGGTGCTCAGTGCTCGGTGCTCGGTGCTCGGTGCTCGGTGCTCCTTCCCTTAAGGTATTTCTCACTCTTTTTATCTCTGATTCTCTCTCAGTCTCTCTCTCTTTATCTCACTGAAAGTTTGAAATGAAAACTAAAATAATGAATATCTCTCCCTCTTTGGTGTTTATTCTTTAAGACTAAATTAACTCTGTAACTCTTTCTCTCTCTCTCTCTCTCTCTCTCTCTCTCTGATTGGCTGGCCGTAGGGGTGTGCAAAAAACCGAAGAACCGAAAAAACCGCTTCAAACCGACAGAACTGATGCAAAAATTTCGGTTCGGTTTCGGTTGCAAATTTTAATGCACCGAACCGACCGAACCAAACCGATATATATCTATATATATATATATATATATTTATTTATGTAATACTCTGTCACGTTGGAGTTTGTAGCTTAGTGGTATGATGTGGCTGTAATGACTAAGTGTTTTCTTGTTCGAGTCTTCACGGAAACCTTTTTGAGTTTTTGAGTTTTTTCAGTTTTTTAAACCATTAAAAGTTAAAAACCCTAGCATCCATTTTCTTGTTTTGCCCTTTCTTTCCAGCCGCCCCTCCTCCTTTTTTTTCTCTCTAACCATTTTTTCTCTCTCACCTGGAAATAGAGCATTTTATTCTTTTCTCTTCTCCTCAGCGCCGACCCCCTCCACAATCTTTTACTTGATTTTGTTCTCTCATTTCAAAACCACCCATGTTCTTCTCTCTTTCTTGTTGGTTTTTTTTCTCCTCTTCAAATGTGTTGGCCCGACGAGGAGTACAGTCTTTGATGGCGTCGTCGGCGACATCCACGAGCCACGTCGGCCAGCCTTGTTGGTTCCTAACCATGCAAGGTTCGACATTCTCCATAATTTCATCTCTCTTTTTTATATTCTGGGTTTGTATTTTTTTTTTAGATCTTCAATTCTGGGTTTTTTTTTTTTTTTTAGATCTTCAATTATGGGTTTGTTTAATATTAAATCAATGCTATTTTTTTAGGTTTTATGTGCAAATAAAGTTAGGGTTGTGAAAAAACCCATGTACTTGGTTGTTTATATTCTGAGTTTGTTTATTTTCTCAATTTCCTCTCTATTCTGGGTTTTTTTTTTCTTTGTTTGATTTCTTGGAAAATAAATCATGAGGAAACCGAAAAAATGACCGAAACCGACCGAAACCGATGGTTTTTCAACTATTTCGGTTGAGAATTTCACCAACCGAAAATTTCAGTTTCGGTTGTCCAACACGTAGAAAACCGACCGAAACCGAACCGACACACCCCTAGCTGGCCGAATGAATGGGCTTTATTTATATTTTGCTTTTTCCTTTTTTTTTTGTCTTTTTGAATTTGGATTTATCCGTTTATCTTATCCGTTGGTGTTGGTGAGTGTGTGTTCACTGTGTTGGTGTTAGTGAGATATTAATTGTCTTTTAGTGTAATGTGTATTGTGATTTATGAATCTGTGATTGTGAAATTTTCTGATTGGCGGGCTATTGTGATTAGGGCATTAGGCATGAGGCTTGTGCTTGTCTGTTGAGTGGGATGGGGTAGATGGGTTGATGCGCACATGGGGCCGAGTGAACAATAATTAAAGGAGTGTAATGTGCTGCACATTACATTGCTTTAATTATTGTGCTGCACATGGGATGTATAATGTCAGGCTCTTTTAGCGTAATGTGTACAAGGGGCTAAACAATATAATAAATTAAATCAGTATAATTAATGACAAATAAATTAAAGTAATATAGTTTATTGTTACACTAAACAACAATAATTAAAACTGTATAATTAACCAATACATTATAAAAGACAAATAAATTAAATTATGTTAGGCTAAATAATAATAAATAATTTTATAATTAATAAATAACAATATAACAAATTATAGTTTATAAAAGACAAACAAATTAATGAAACAACTAAACAACAATAATTAATATGAAAACTAAACAACGATTTCAAAATATGAAAACTCGTAGAAGGCAATTGTAAATTTTATGTATTTGCGTGTTTTTTTATTGTTGTTGTTATCAATATATAAAATTTTCTTTTTATTAGATTGTGTAATTTATGCTTGTTGAGGAACACCCTAAAAAACTTTCCTGGAGTCTTCACTACCAATCAGTCATATGCCTGCAAGAATGAAGAACACTTGGAGGGGGAATCAATGTGCATTAGTTTGATCACTTTGATGTCAAAGTCCATGGAACGTCTAGATGAACTGATTTCGAGAAACTGAAGGATATGTTTTTTGTGAAAAGTTAACGAATGCCTATGTCATGGTGGATATTCTAGGAATGTAGCTACCAATTCTCATAATGGAAGTAACAATCTTTGGATATTGTGTTTGGTCCATTGTGCTTAAGAATTTGTGAACAATGGAAATGGTAATTCAATGTGAAATTAGCAAGTAGCCAGTTACAATATGTCGTGAAATTAGCAAGTAGCCAGTTACAATATGTCTCGTAAGATCATTGTAGAAAAGAGTGTGATAAAAGGTGTGGCCCTAGATTTATTTATTGAGCTCGGGCTCTACATTTTGGTCATACCAATTTATGTGATGACGTGGCTAGTTATCAATGTAATCTTTATAATATATAAAAGCATACGTGAAGAGAAAGTTTAACTAAGAATAAAAATTAATTTTTATTGCACTCAAATTTTGTACCAACTTATTATTTGATGTCAATGTCTTTATATTTTAAATACACTTTAATTTCATGTCACATGTCCTTCCAATTATACTTTAACTAGCTTATAACCCCATGCATGGGATACAGTTACAAATAAACATAACTAAATGAGTATTAAAATTTTAACAAGCTTATATTATATATATATATATATATAAAACGTTTGTATATTTTGTTAAATATACTATTATTATTAGCAACGTGATGTGTTATACTATGTTGTGTATGCTGGAGTGAATGCGGAAGAGAAAGCATAGAATAGGAACACTGAGAACACGAGGGTTACGTGGTTCAGCCTTGACGGCCTACATCCACGGAGGAATCCCTTAAGGGCTACATCTTTATTATGTATAAGAGTGTAGTACATGACCTGTGTTACAATGAACCATAACATGGGTATATATAATAGACTAAACCCTAGACTAATAGACTTCTAGTACAAGTAGGAGACTTAGCTTGCACACAAAGTAGAATTAGACTTGGGCCTATTACATTGGGCTAATATGACTAATATATATCTCTAACACCCTCCCTCAAACTCAAGGTGGAAGCTCGATGAAGGCTTGAGGTTGGATAAGTATGAGAAGATCACTTGGAGATGCCTTGAAGAATGCCTTTGAAGAAACCAAAATGAATAATATGCCAATTGACCAATTTTGGAGTTTCAAATGAAGAAACAGAGTCCAAAATTGGAATCTACGCGAAAAACTGAGCAAGATAGGCCCTGTCGGAAATTTTTGACTTTTGGTCAACGGTCAACGCAAAAGTCAAAGTCAACTGGTCCAGGGTCAAAGTCAACGGATACTGGTCCGGGTCGGTTCCGGGTTTCCAGGTCGGGTCACGGATCGGGTAGCAGATCCGCTGACGTCATCCTATGACGTGTTGCTGACGTGGACTAGGGCTGATGTGGACGTGCTGCGTGGCTGCTGACGTGGAGTGATGACGTCATCCAGTGACGTCAGATGACATCAGTAGAAGTTTTCCGGCGCGTGGCAGGAGCGTGCGATGTTCACCGGTGCGTGGAGGAGAATCTCGAAATCCTAGAGGCGCGTGAGGGCGCGTGCAACATCCGATGAGCTCCAGATTTCTCGGTTTTGCAGATCGGCGGGCTACAAGGCTATCAGGGCGGCGCGTGTAACTACAGGAGGATTTGAACATGTGAAATCCTCGGCGGTGCGTGGAGAAGTTGGTAGAAACTTCGTTTGCGCGTGCAGCATTCAGTGGTGATCGGACTTCTAGGTTTTTCTCGCGGGATGCCGTGGGGCACGTCTGTGTGGTTGGTTTCATGAGGCAAAGCTTGAATTTGCACAGATCTAAGATTGATGTCACGGGTTTGCTTGAGTTTGTAGATTTTGAACATAGCACTGAGCCACAGTGGCTGCGAGATGCCATGGGGTCTAAATCCAGCAGACAAGCAAGTGACTTCTGATGGTGGTGTGCACTGAGAATCTTCTTTGCATGCTAGAGATGTTTGTTTGATGCCAAGAATGAAGTTTGGCTCTGATACCATGTTAAATATACTATTATTATTAGCAACGTGATGTGTTATACTATGTTGTGTATGCTGGAGTGAATGCGGAAGAGAAAGCATAGAATAGGAACACTGAGAACACGAGGGTTACATGGTTCAGCCTTGACGGCCTACATCCACGGAGGAATCCCTTAAGGGCTACATCTTTATTATGTATAAGAGTGTAGTACATGACCTGTGTTACAATGAACCATAACATGGGTATATATAATAGACTAAACCCTAGACTAATAGACTTCTAGTACAAGTAGGAGACTTAGCTTGCACACAAAGTAGAATTAGACTTGGGCCTATTACATTGGGCTAATATGACTAATATATATCTCTAACATATTTGAAAATATAAAATAGCTATTAATAAAATAAATATAAGTTTATTTGAAACAAATGGAAAAAAAAATGTTATCCATGAAATTCTCAATTTTAGTTTGACCAACCATTATTTATATATAATATTACTATTATTATAAGAAAAATGAATCAATGATGGTAATTTTTCTTTTAGGTTTATTAATTTTAATTCTATTAGCACAAAAAAAAAATTAAGAAAATGAAATTGGACTCCTTGATTTTTGTAGTGTTGTAAATAGTTGCACCAAAATTAAGAAAATTGGATGGGACACATGGCATTAGGGGTGGTCATCAATCGATCAAACCATACAACCGCACCTAAATTGACTAAAACCACTCGTAAAATGGAGTAACCGTACTGCATTATGCGATGCAGTGTGCAGTTTTATGATAAGAAAACTACACAAAACCGCACCGCACCCATACATATATATTTATTTTACAGTAAATATATTAATAATTTAATATTATATGAAGTAAGTAGCCAACCCAGCGTTAGTGCATTTTAATTTCACGTTAAAAATGATTTTGTTTGGTTAAATACAAAATCAAAAGTTCAAAACCTCATTCACTTCTCCATCTCACACTTCCACAAAATCAAAAGTTCAAAGTCTAATATTATTACTTTGTTATATATATATATATATATATATATATTAATTTGTGGTACTTTTAATTTACTATCAATCTATCACGGAGGTTTTTTTTTTTTTTTTTTGCCTGGTATATATTTGTGTTACTATTTTTGTTATACAACTTATATTATATTACAACATATATATATATATATATAAACTCATTGTCATGTTGTTATGGTTATTAATAGCAAACTAGTAATTAGCCATGACATCTTGAAAAATATACCATCCCAAAATTGACCAAACCTCACCTTGTACACGGCACTAAACCACACCGCACCGCACCGCACATGTGACTGCAAAATTGAGGTGCGGTGCGGTACTTAAAATGGCCCAAAAATGCACCGAACTGCACCACAAACACCACTATATGGCATACAATTAGAGTCTAATTATATATATATATGTGTGTGTGTAGATAGAGTGTATCAATTATACTTACATACAAATTAATATATCTAAACTTAGAAAATATAAAAATATTCAATTCAATTCAAGTTTTATTATACTGCATTCTTGTATATGCAGAGATTATATGCTCGTTTCTTCAAAATGAGAAGAATAATTACAATTAATTGGGAATAAGTCTTACCATAAATAAATATAATTGATTAATCATAACACATTTTTGTGAAGCGAAGGAAAGCTTGGCTCCTTTCTCAGCAGTTGTTTCCTCCCTCCCAACTTTCAATTAAGATTGTTGATGCTGGTGTGAGTCATCGCTTTCTTGTCATTGCCTCCATTGTCAGAGACTAGAGAGGGGACTACTATTTGCTTGCTCGATGAATATGAACACCATTCTCCTTCTCTAGGCCGAAGCTGAGGCTATTAAGTGGTGTTATCCTAGGCATAAAATTTGGATTTTGAGGCAGTGATTGTTGAATCAAATTCCCAAATTTGTGTCAATCTCTTTTCGGAGTTGGAGTCTATACCCCTCCTTAGCGTATCAAATCCATCACTGCTGATTCTCGGGCTCTCTTGGCAGATTCTCCAAGCATCTCAATTCGTTGGGTGCCTAGGCAATGCAATTCTACTTCTCACGGTCTAGCAAAATGGTCTTTGAAATGTTTTTTTTTTTTTTGGCTCCTTTGATGTCGGCAATAGCCCCCCTTCTTTTGTTTCAGTTGTGAAGGGTGTGGGTGTGGCTAGTCGGCCTTTGTAGTTTGGTTTTCTCTTATAAAAGATTTATGTTCATAAAAATAAATAATAATTTATAAAAAAATAATATTAATAAAAAAAATTAATAAAAAGAAAGTAAAGGAAAGCTGCCAATGGTCGTGCTCGTGCTCGTGCTAGTGGGCCTCCTAAGGAAGACTTTATGCATCAATATGAAATGTGCTATCCGGCACTAAAATTGGTATTGCAGCCAAATCGACTCACTGGTGCAGATTGCTTGTGGGTGTGGGTACAAAATAGAAACCTAACACCCTTATTTATATTATTTATAAGAGAATTCTCTTCTTTGAACTGAGTTTTTATGTAATTCAAAAATATCCCTTAACCTTATTATTAATAGGAAAAATTTTGAGAATAATCAGATAAAAATATATCTCAAATTTCACTTAAAATACATACAAAATAGGACACTCTCCTACTAATTCATGTTTTCAAAAAAAAAAAAAAAAAAAAAAAACACTAGACTAACTATAAAAAAATAAAAAATAAAAACTCATTGCACGCACAATATAAGGCTAGTAATTTATAAAAATACTTAACAAAAACTTCTTTTATTTTTTATTTTTATAATTTAATAATCAAAGGAGGAAGATTTGAATCCACAACTTAAAATTACTTTTTTACCAACTCATAACAACGAATAACAACCTAAAATTTAGAATTTATTGCGAAAATATTGTGGATATAATATTTCTAAAAAAAACTTAGCTGCTACGATCTTGACAAAAACCAAAAAGGCAGAAACCAAACAAAAACTTCTAGTTAGCTCATAAATCTCGTGGAATTCAGTTTTTGTTTTTTCCACAAAACTCCAAATAAGAGAAAAACTTGGTGGATCTCAGAAATCAGAATGGGTTAACCATCCCTGAACCCCAGATCTTATTTGTTTGATCTTGAGCCCCACCTGGGAGACCAGACCACACTAACACCTTGGTCCTCAACAAATAAAACTCTGGAGCAAACAATGTGACTAATAACGGACTGAGTAAGAGCATAACCATGAGAATTACACTCTCCTCCTCAATCGTCATTGGGTTCAACTACTCCCAGAGTTTGTCAATCTTATCATCTTTAGCAAGATATCTAAAATGAGAGTTTATGAACACATACACACACACACACAAAAAAAAAAAAAAAAGAAGATAAAAAATGTCACACCTACTAATGTGATATATTGTTAATAATAGGTAAAATAATAACGTTAGTAATAGCTTCAAATGAGAATTAGTAAAAACTTGTAAATTTAATAAATGTGGCCACCGTGCACTTTTGGTGCGATGATCACTTTGCAAGTATAAATATTTGTAAGGTGGAGAGGGTATTAAAGGTGAAAAATGCAAACTTACATTAACATGTGCCCTGTAGGCCCCGAAAGGTCTCGTCACATAAGCATTAAATGTGCCTCACAAAGCCTTCAATCTGCATTAGATGCAATTCAACCTGTCCCCCAACCTATGCTTCGAGGCAAGTCGCCGTGAAATTCATCTCATCAGTTGAACTATTTAGGCAATCTTACACGTGACAGAGAGTTTGTTTTCTTGACCTTAATTACACAAAAAATATAGCCCGCTGTTCTACATAAATAATTAAATATAAATATACTAATCTGATTCTCCATGACTGGCCGAGAAATGAAAAAAAATCCTTCTGCTAGACCTAACATTACTTTGGTACACTATTATAGCTAACCTTACCATCAATGTGTCTTCGGCCAGGCCCACCCCCGAGTAGGCCTAAGTGCACTTAAGTGTCTTCTTTTTGTAGATTGGTCCGCCTACGAATACACCTAAGCCCAATTTCATACCATACTTTAGGGTTTATTTGAGATCCGCTTATTTTGTTGAAACTGAAATTATTTTACTGAAAGTACTATAGATAAAGGTCAAAATTAGTTGAAATAGTACAGTGGGACACATGAATAGTATCAAAAAGTGCAGTAAGGCCCATGAATAGTAACAAAAATAAGCTGAATAGTAAAATAAACTGACTTTTTAAGCTGGAGCCAAACGTATACTTAGTGTTAACTTATGACTAGATTATAACACTTTTATATGAGACAACTACTGATACTTGCCGAAAAAGTAAATTTAGGTGCACTATTTACAAGATAACAATATTATGGATTTAGATGTGTGTTTGGTTATGTCTCTAGAGTTTTTCTTTGTTGATAATGTGAGTTATTTGGCAAAAGAGGACATGATCGATTACCAAGTGAGATTATTCCTGTTGTAGAACCATTTTCATTTTCATCCACTTAAAACAATTATTTAAAATTTAAGAGCATAGGATGAAATGACAGATAAGATTGTTTTTATATTTCGTAGAAGATTGTGCTTACATATATTTGAAAGGTGATGGGAAGGTACCACCAACCCCATTCCTCCAACGTAGTACTGCCCCTTCCTTAAACTAATAAGGGACAAGTAAAAAGTCGATCTCAATCTCATTCGATAACTGTTGCCATTAATCCCACTTGTTAGGTTCTAAAGTCTTAGGATTTTATGTATTTAGAACTCTAATTTGTAATGTTGGCAAACCATGATCAAAACAATGTATTTAGTCTTGTTTAGGCTTGCTCAAAGTTGATTAATTATTGTAAAGTTGGAATTGAGTGGCTGCAGAAGTCTTTGTGACTTTCAACCTGGCTCGATTGATCGAAGGACAGACTCGATCGATCGAAGGACAGACTCGATCGATCGAAAATCCCATAGGTTGTGTTTTCTGCAGAATTTTCAACTCAGCCCTACTTCATTAAACGTTTAGGGTTTTATGTTTTTACCCTAGGTATTTAAACAAAACCCTAGCCACGTTTTTAGAGGTTGTTCACATTGTATTGTTGCTCATACATTGCTGTTTTGTGTGAATCTCTTATGAGATCTTTGAGGAGCTTTCCTTTACACAAAACTTAGGGTTTTCAAGGTAGAGATTATTTTAACATCTTGATGATCAACAAAGTTGCTATCATTGGAGCTTAAAGAAAAACAAGCGGGGAGCTTGTAGCTGATTGGAGAATCCAAGAAAGAAGGAGTCCGTGGATTCGGAGCTTGCACGTGGTCGTGTCAGTAAGTTCTACTGGTAGATAGCATTAGGAAGTCAAGCAGGGAGCTTTTAAGTCCTTTTGTATGAACTTCGATTCTTTCATAGTGGATTCAGATTTACCTTGAGGATAACTAGGTCAAATCCTCCCCAGGTTTTTACCGTGTGGTTTCCTGGGTCATCATATCATGTGTTATTTATTTTCTGCTGCTTTATATGTTTGATATGATTATTTGATTGTTTTAACCTAGAATTGCTTAATTTGACTAAGTAACAACTTGGCTAATTAACTAGGCTATGCAATCTGGTTGTTTTTAAGAGGTCTAAAACCCAACAAGTGGTATCAGAGCGGGTAGCTCTTCTTGTTGTAGATCCTTTGATCTCTGAGCTGATCCTTAACCCTTATTGTCATGGACAATTTGAAGTGTCTTTCTGATCATGTTTCTGCTCATGCTTCTGTTGATTTTTTTGATGCTTTGACCCCTGTTATCATGGACAATTTGAAGTGTCTTTCTGATCATGTTTCTGCTCATGCTTCTCAGCTCCTTTGGATGAAAAAACTTTTGAGTGATTATGGGATTCCTCAAGATACCATGGTTGTTTATTGCGATAACTCTAGTGCTATAGATATATCTAAGAATCCTGTTCAGCACTCTAAGACCAAACACATTGAGCTTAGGTATCATTTCATTAGGGATTTGGTTGAAAAGAAAATTGTTGTTCTTGAATATATCCCTACTGATCGTCAAAACGCTGACATCTTTACCAAACCGCTTGATGGAAGTAAGTTTTAGACACTTCGTCAAGTGATTGGTGTGCTTCGATGTCCCTAGTTGTTTTTGGCTTCCTTGGTCCTTGTGTTTCATTGCTCTATTCTTCTATGACCATTGTTCTTTGGTTTTTTGTGTTTTTGTTCTACGACTTGCATTGCATTACATTCATGTATTTCATTCTAGGATTTTTTTTTTTTTGTTTTCTTTTATAATAATAAAAAAAATAAAAAAAAAGGGGAAGCAAAACTATGTTTGACACTATTTTTCTTGATTTTTGAAAACAAGGTTGGTCAATCTATTTACACATGTCATGTCTTGTGTACCTTGTTTAACTTTGATGAGCTTATTCCCTGCACTTGACTAGTTAAAGCTTTGTAGTGCATGTTGTGTGGGAAAGATGTGTGTGGTTATTAATCACTTTGTCTTAATCTTGAAGTCACATGTTCTTTGACTGTCGGACTTGATCATTTTGAGAAAGGCATAAATAACCATCTCACCACTGTTCACTAGCCAATCATGAACACCTTAGTGCATATCATAAGATTTTGTACTCGAGAAAGTGTAGCACATGCACAAAAAGAACATAAGGTGTAGCCTCAATTAATTCATTTAATTAAAACTGGTGTGTACTATTAGGCTTGATGGCAATTCACTTAATTAAAACCGGTGTGTACTATTAGGCTTGATGCCAATTCACATAAATAAGAGGCAAAAATTCAAGAAACTTACATGATTACAAGTTTTTGTTCTAGGAGATGTGAGAGTTATATGATGTAACTCTTTAGGTGATAGTCTCTTTTAAATTCTATGTGATGAATTGTGTAGACTTTGTATTTGATTGCTATTCACATATCACCTCACATGTATCTCAAGTTTTTACTAGTATCACATACTACACAAGTTACTCTTTGTTAAACACTGTACATGCTAGTGTGTGTGTTTTTGGTCTGACCAACCAAGTTTGAAAATATCTTGAGAATTGTGTACAACATATTTGTTGCTTAAGAAATTTCAATGGGAGAATGATTGAAACTTGTTTTTGAGAAAATTGGGTTTAAAATTTGGGTTTTTAAAAAGCATTTCATTACATCTCATATTCATGCATTTTGTTTCTTCAATTTCAATGCTTTGAGGAGTTATTTTCAAAAAGTGCTTGTTTTTTTTCAAAACTTGTGATTTTCTCAAAATTTAGTGAGCCTCTGCCTAATTCGATCGATCCAATCTGTTTTTCGATCGATCGAAAAATATGCTTCAATTCTTTTATGAGTCTCGGATTGATTTGATCGATCGAATGTAATTTTCGATCGATCGAAGATCGTGAAAAAGCTTTTTTAAAAATCAAATCTGACTTTTTCAAAGTCACTTTTCAAACTTTTTCCTTTCTCTCTCCGATTTGGCAAGGCTCCACAACGATTTTTTTGTCGTTTTCTTCCAAAATTTTTGCAAGGCTTATCTCTCCTTAAGCCGGTAAGTCCTTTATACCCTTCCTTTTGGTTTTATTTTCATGTTTACATGTATAAATCCATGCATTTTTGGGTAATTTTCGGACTTTGCATTATTGGGATTTTCTGTTGATTCGAGCCCTATTTTGTGCAATTGATCATTGGGTTTTTGTGGGGACACATTATAAACATGATCTTTGCTTGTTAATTTGATCAATTTTGAGTTTGGTGAAAAGTTGAAAAATCTAGGGTTTGTTCTTGATCCGAATTGGGGCTTTTGTTAAATTGGGTTGAATTTGATGAAATTGGCTTGTTATTTTGATGAAATTAGGCATTATAATCTATGTGTTGTGTTTTGTAATGCTAAATTCATCAATTTGTTTAAAAATTTTAACAAGTGGTTTTCAATTTTGGGGTTTTTGATAGAAATTCCCTGCTCAAGCCAATTTTGTCAATTTAATCTCAATTGAACTTAATTGTTTACTGCATTAGTACATGCATCATGGCATTGTAATTGTTCATGCATCATATAGATTTTTATTCTATTGATTTTTGTGCTAACTTATAGTCTACCCTTGGATTTTTTTTATTCTTTTTGGTTTCTCCTTGTGTCTCTGTCCTTTTCTTAGCATCATGCCTAGGAAGACTAAAGCCCGTAGGTCTGTTCCCTCTCCTTCTCCTCCCCCACCTTCCTTTGATAGTGAGAGGTTTCCGAGTGAGAAAAACCAAGAGATTTTTGAGAAGTTAAACCTTAAGAGAAAAGTTTGGGCTGAGCATTCTGTCACCTTAGATGAGGTTGATCCTGCCATTAGGGCAAACTTTGAGCGTCGGGGTTGGTTACCTCTGATGGATGTTTCTGATCCTCCTCCTCCAGCTACCCTGATTAGAGAGTTCTTTTCGAACATCTCTATCCGCGTCTATGATTCCAACACTTTAGTTAAGAGTTGGATACAGGGTGTAGAGTTCACCATTGATCCTGATGTCATGGCTGATGCTCTAAGGGCACCTTTGGTACAGCACCCTGTCTACCCTTATGATGAGTCACCTGAGTTGAGTGATGTCATGTCTTACATCACTGGGTCTTCTATCCAGTGGGGTTCTAATCCTCGGATCACCACTGATGAGCTTCCTGAGACTATCTATCTGTTCTTTAGGATAGCATGTCATTCTCTTTGGCCCATTTCTCATCTGCACACCATTCCTCTCGAAAGGTGTGTATTTCTTTACGCTCTTGTCACTATTGCTCCTATCAGTTTTCCTCATCTGTTTCTTCGTTCTTTAAACGAAGTTTATAGGAGTTCATCTACAGCTCATGCTCTTGTACATCCTATCTTTATTCATAAGATTTTGCTTCATCTTGGTTTAGATGATTTCCCTTCTTCTGAGCCCGTTCATGTGATTGCTCCCATAGGTGATTCTTTCCTTAGACAGAGGGCTGCTCATCTTCGAGCTGGCTCTAAACACGCTAGGTCTGAGCCTTCTGGTACCGCACCCCCTTCTTCTTCTACAAGTCCTACTCGTGAGGCTGTTCCTGATCCTGTTGGTGCTGGTGCTGCTGTTCCTCCACCTCCTTCGGATGACTTCAATGTACGTAATAACTTGGAGACTGTCATGACCGTTCAGGCAGCTCATGGTCAACTTTTGGTGGACTTGTTTGATGAGATTCGTGCTCTGAGAGCTGATTTGGCGCATCTTCGTTCATCCTCACCACCTCCTTTTGATGATGGATTGTGATTGTCCTTTGGCATTCCGTCACAAAAAGGGGGAGTAGAGTATGGAGCTTGTAGAGGAGTTTTTGTAGCTAGGGGGAGTTTGTATTTCTTTTTGCGGAGCTAGTGGAGTTTTTAAGATTAGATTGTATCTAGGTGCTTCACCATGTATACTTTCTTTTGGGCTATTCTTGTAGGGAAATACATTTTTATATATATGATTCTTGATTCTATGTGTTCACTGTTTATTTATTTATATTTGTGAGTTATTCATTGATATATGTCTTTATTATATGTTGTGTGAACTTTCAAGAATGTATTTATTTTTGGTGTATCTAACTTAGGGAGAGAGTTAGATTACATATCTGTTGATTTACTATTTTTCTATCACACATGAGTTTATGCGTTTGTTGAGTGTTTCAAGAATATACAGGTGGATTCGATTTGGCTGCTGTCTACACTTGCAACTGATGGATAGTAGTTAGGATTGAATTTGTTTTATGAGCATTACCTTTTGTAAAGGGCTTTTTATTGTAAACTTTGAGCTTTTAGTTTGTGTTTTGTCACGAATTGCCAAAGGGAGAGTTTGTTAGGTTCTAAGGTCTTAGGATTTTATGTATTTAGAACTCTAATTTGTAATGTTGGCAAACCATGATCAAAACAATGTATTTAGTCTTGTTTAGGCTTGCTCAAAGTTGATTAATTATTGTAAAGTTGGAATCGAGTGGCTGCAGAAGTCTTTGTGACTTTCGGCCTGGCTCGATCGATCGAAGGACAAACTCGGTCGATCGAAAATCGCACAGGTTGTGTTTTCTGCAGAATTTCCAACTCAGCCCTACTTCATTAAACGTTTAGGGTTTTATGTTTTTACCCTAGGTATTTAAACAAAACTCTAGCCTCGTTTTTGGAGGTTGTTCACAGTGTATTGTTGCTCATACATTGCTGTTTTGTGTGAATCTCTTGTGAGATCTTTGAGGAGTTTTCCTTTACACAAAACTTAGGGTTTTCAAGGTAGAAATTATTTCAACATCTTGATGATCAACAAAGTTGCTATCATTGGAGCTTAAAGAAAAACAAGCGGGGAGCTTGTAGCTGATTGGAGAATCCAAGAAAGAAGAAGTCCATGGATTCGGAGTTTGCACGTGGTCGTGTCAGTAAGTTCTACTAGTAGGTAGCATTAGGAAGTTAAGCGGGGAGCTTGTAAGTCCTTTTGTATGAACTTCGATTCTTTCATAGTGGATTCAGGTTTACCTTGAGGATAGCTAGGTCAAATCCTCCCCAGGTTTTTACCGTGTGGTTTCCTGGGTCATCATATCATATGTTATTTATTTTCTGCTGCTTTATATGTTTGATATGATTATTTGATTGTTTTAACCTAGAATTGCTTAATTTGACTAAATAACAACTTGGCTAATTAACTAGGCTACGCAATTTGGTTGTTTTTAAGGGGTCTAAAACCCAACACCACTCACACCCCAACAATGCATCACAATCTCACCATTAAAACCTTCTGCTTTTCTGATGATATTTGCTAGTGAGTATATTTAGACATTTGAAATAATATGTATGATGATGCAAAAAATCGTTAGTGAGTTGATCATCCATACACGTGCCAATGGGTGTATCTGAAGAACAAATAAAAATAACTAAACAGAGAGAATCGATGGGGTGTCGGCCAAAGACCCTCTGAAGGTTAAGTCAGTTATAGAATAATCTCCTAAGAACTCAAGAGCGCAAGAGTTAGGGAGAATTTGCATACCTCAAAAAGGTTAGGGTTTGTTGTTTATATAGTAGTGGAGAGCTAACCCGAATCCCTTGATACGAGAGAATTTCCTTGTAGAGAGAAAGATCCCAAGATACTTAGGATCACCTTCCTATATATAGGAGATTTGATTGTGCGGTAGGATCTTCAATCGTGATGCGCAAGTAATTTCCATGTATGGACATATGAGTGGACCCCACACAAGTTCCATAGGAAACCCTAAGGTGATAGGTCGTCAGGATTGGGGGTTGGATTGTGAACCTAGATTCAACAGCCCATGGGGTCAGTCATCCCTTTGGGATCAGTTTAGGTGAAAGGTCGATGATCAGATGAGGAAGGTTCAGCACCCCGTGTCGATCAATCAAAAATTATCCTTATCCAAACCGATGGGTTAAGAGGATGTACGACATCCCTCGACAAATCTTTAATGACGGAGTCGATCAGCATGGGAACGATCCAATCGGTCAAGAGGATGTGTGATGGAGTCGATCGACATGGTCACGATCCGATGGGTCAAGAGGATGTGCGACGGATCCCTCATAACGGAGTCGATTGGCATGGTCACGATCCGATGGGTCAAGAGGATGCGTGACATCCTTTGACGGATCCCTGATGACGAAGTCGATCGGCATGGTCACAATCTAATGGGTCAAGAGGATGCATGACATCCTTTGACAAATCCCTGATGACAGAGTCGATCGGCATTGTCACGATCCGATGGGTCAAGAGGATGCGTGACAGATCTCTAATGACGAAGTCAATCGGCATGGTCACGATCTGATGGGTCAGATATGCTAATGACCCCTTAATACATGATGACCGTCAGGGCGGAGTGTTAGTACATTTTAAATTAAATATGTTGAAACTCAAAATAAATGAAGATGAATAAAGAGATGAGTTATAATTTGTTAAAGAAAGAGTTACTTGTATGGAAGTTAGATTAAATAAGTTAAGAGAAGTTTTCTAAATTAATAAATAACATGTAGGTTATGTGAAGGGTTGTAAAACTATATATACGGCTATGCTATGGACTAATTTCATATCAAGAGTGAATGAAGAAAATAGTTAAAAGTAAAGTGTATTGTGTGAGAGAGTGCATTCAAAAATATTCCTAAATACTTGAGAGATTTTGGGCCAAAGAAAGGTGTTCTTTTGGTGGAGCTTTGGGCTTGAACACTTTGTGTAGAAGTTGTTCTAGCCATACAACATTTGTTGGGCTGTTGTATCCTGAGGGAGACAAGTCAGAGAAGGTCTGCACCGGTTACAAAGATTAGCCAACCAAGAGCTTGAATCTCCTTAAAGAAATCGAGTGCCGCGCCTCAGTTCAAATAGTGTTGTGTTAATCTTTTCAAATTAATAATATTCAGCATATTATTTAGTCTCTCTTTGTATTGTTTCCATTATTATTGTGTTTGCACCAACAATTTTAAGGAGATTCAATCACATGGAGCTTACACAAGAGAAACCGAATGAGCCTGTTGGAGATCTCGACAAGCCTTTTCGCTTTAAGGGAGCCCATTTCAAGAGGTGGAAAGGAAAGGTCCTCTTTTACTTGAGTCTTCTCAAAGTCGCCTACATCCACACTGACAAGAATCCATCAAAGGTTTCTACTGATGAGATGAGTGAGGAAGAATATAGTCTCCATCAAGAAAAAATAGATAAGTATACAAAAGATGAATATAATTGTTGTTCTTATCTTTTGAATTGTCTTGCCAATCATTTCTATGATTATTATGATACAACTTATAATTCTGCCAAGAAAATTTAGAAAGCTTTACAAAGCAAGTATGATACCGAAGAGGCTAGTGCAAAGAAGTATGCTGCTAGTAGATTTTTTCATTACCAAATTCTGGATGGAAAATCGGTGGTGGATCAAGCACAAGAATTCTAAATGATTGTGGCAGAATTGAGATCTGAAGGCATAAAGATTGGAGACAATTTGGTGGTAGCTAGCATAATTGATAAACTACCGCAATCTTGGAGGGAGTTCCAAAAGGCTTTGCGACACAAACAAAAGGAGACATCCTTGGAGATTTTGATCACACACATCCGTGTGGAGGAGGAGGCTAGAGGACAAGATACACTCATGACACAAGAGAGCAATGGTAATTCCACCACAAAGTTAAACCTTATTTCAACCAATAATAATATGCCCAAAAATCATTTTCCTAGAAATGGTCAATTGAAGCCTAAAAAAAGAGCCTTTAAAAATAATAATAGACCTCAAGGAAGGGGAAACCCGAATAAAAATTACAATAAGAACCAAGGACCCCTTTCACAAGTGTTGTGGAATTTTAAAATACTCGCAAGTATACGAACCGTACCAAAGTATAGTTTGACAAGAACGAGGTCAAACTCACAGGAGCTTGAATGAACGTAGGAAAATTAATCAAATCTTAACCAAATTAATCCTAAACTAGTTTAATAAAAATTGGTTGTTTTGAAATTAAATAAACTAAACAAATAATAAAATTAAGCAAATAGTTAAACTAAGCAAAAGATATAAAACAATAAAAAGATGTAAACAATCAAGGGAAAGGAATTAAGGTTTTGGAATCCGTCTTGTAAGTCATATTAGCATATATTTATGATCATTAATTTTTCCCAACCACTACATGATAATTTAGAAATCAATCTTGCTATCATGGAAAATATTCTCATTAAAATCTTTATTTTAAAAATCAAAAGCATGTTCTTCTTCGCTTCTTAAGTATAAAACCAAATCATCAATTGTATCCGTAGCCAAACAAATCACAAGATATATCCAATTCTAAAAGATATCCAAACGATATCCAATTTGTATCCATTGACAAACAAATCACAAACGATATCCAATTTTATAATCAAGAATTAATAAACCAAGCATTCAATTAATTAAGACAAATCCTAAATCATGAGAAAAACATGATTGAACTCATATCTAGAATCTCATCTTAGTCAATTGATATGAAGCAAGAACAATTTAAATCATTAAAGAACAACTATTGTGGGAAAAATCAAATCACATGAATATTACTAATAATCCTTAACAAGGTTTCATCCTCAACCCTAATTATAAATTTAGCAACTCATAGTAATTGAAATAAAACAAAAAAAATAAAATACTAAACATTAAACTAGAAAAATAATTAAAACTAACTGTCATGGAAGAGGTAGCCGCAACTCTCTATACATTTAGCCCTCAGCCCTAGCACTCGCCTTAGCCCCCTGAATTTTGCCCTAAAGAGCCTTTAAATTGGTCAAGGAATCCTATTACAAGTTGAATTCCCGTTTGGAGAAAATCCCAGATTTTTAGGCTTCATTTAACCGACGATTTTGGCCCATTTAACATCAGAATTCGGGCTTTTGGTAAACTACAAAGTTGTAGTCCTTTAAGTTAACTTTTCATCCCAACTTGAATCATCTCGATTGGATATCTGAACCAAAATTTATGCCAAAAATACTAACTGATGTGCAGGCTAGAATCCTAATCCAAATTAGACTTAGATTTGGTGCAAATTTCCTTTGATTCCTTTCTCCAATTGGACTTAAATTTAATTGGGTTGGTTTTCTCTTGAATTCATGCCTGGCTGGATGTAAGTTGGCTTGATTCAATTGGCCTAGCCCCACTTTTCATGTAAAGCCTTTGTTATCTGCAATACAAAGATATTATATAATCAGTTACAAAATAACATAAAAGTAAAGCTAAATATTTAGATATATGAGTACTTTATTGTATTAATTTCATGCACATCAACAAGATCAATTTAATAAATCCTGTTTTGTCTGTGGCAAGAGTGGGCATATTGCTCGATTTTGCAAATTTCGGAAACGTGAATCTGTCTCGCAGACTAATGTAACCGAAGAGCCTTTAGTGGTTATGATTACAGACATCAATATGGTGCAATATGTTGAAGGGTGGTGGGCAGATTCTGGTGCTAATAGGCACGTCTGCTATGACAAAAATTAGTTCAAATTGTACATTCCTTTTAAAAAAGAAAAAACTGTTATGCTTGGTGACTCTAGCAAAACCAAGGTTCTTGGGAGTGGTGAGGTTGAATTGAAATTCACTTCTGGACGTGTGCTAACATTGAAAGATGTAATTTACACTCCGTCCATGAGGAAGAATTTGATGTCAAGTTTTTTGCTTAATAAGGCTGGCTTCAAGCAAACTATAGAATCCGATAATTATGTAATCACTAAAAAGGGATTATTTGTGGGCAAGGGTTATGCTTGTGATGGAATATTTAAATTGAATGTTGAAAATAATAAAGCATCTACTAGTTCAATTTATATGCTTTCTTCTATTATTTTTTGGCATGCTCATTTGTGTCATATAAATAGTAGATATGTGGGAATCATGAGTAGTTTAGGATTAATTCCAAGACTATTAAAAGATTTTGAAAAATGTGAAATTTGTAGTCAAGCTAAGATTACGAAAAGACCTCATAAAAGTGTTGTAAGAAATACCGAATTACTTGAGTTAATTCACTCCGATTTATGTGAATTTGAGGGAATTTTAACTCATGGAGGAAATAGATATATTATCACTTTTATTGATAATTTCTCAAAATATACAACTGTTTATTTGTTGAAAAATAGAAGTGATGCTTTTGAAAAATTTCAAGATTTTTTAAAAGAAGTTGAAAATCAATTCGGTAGAAAAATAAAAAGAATAAGAAGTGATAGAGGTCATAAGTACGAATCAAGTGCATTCAACTCATTTGTTCAGTCTTTGGGAATTATCCATGAAACTACTGTACCATATTCACCTGCTTCTAATAGTGTGGCTAAAAGAAAAAATAGAACTCTAATTGAGTTAACAAATGCCATGTTAATTGAATCTAATGCACCTTTACATTTTTGGGGTGAAGTTATTTTAACTGTGTGTCATGTTTTGAATAGGGTGCCACATAAAAAGTCACACACCACACCTTTTGAGATGTGGAAAGGACATAAGCCAAATTTGGGATATTTGAGAGTATGGGGTTGTCTTGCTTATGTAAGGCTTATTGATCCTAAAATGCCTAAATTAGGTATAAGAGCTACTACCTGCACTTTTCCTGGTTATGCGACTAATAGTGCAGCCTATAGATTTTTTTATCTTGAAAACAAAATAATTTTGAATCTGGTGATGCAATTTTTCTTGAAAAAAAAAATTCCTTTTAAATTGAAAAATAGTGGGGGTGAAGAAAATATTTTGTCACAACCTAGTTCTTCTACTTCACATTTACAAAATCAAGAAAATTTTGAAATGGAACCTAGAAGAAGCAAAAGAGCTAGAGTTGAAAAGGATTTTGGTCCTGATTATTATGTTTTTAACATTGAGGAAAATCCCAAAAATTTAAAGGAGGCTTTAATATCACCTGATGCTATATTTTGGAAAGAGGCTGTAAATGATGAGATGGAATCTCTAATTTCTAATAGAACTTGGAAATTAGTAGATCTTCCACCGAGTTGTAAGACCATAGGTTGTAAATGGGTCCTTAGAAAAAAGTTGAAACTGGATGGATCAATAGATAAGTTTAAAGCTAAACTTGTTGCAAAAGGCTTTAAACAAAAAACTGATCTTGATTTCTTTGATACATTTTCTCCGGTAGTAAGAATTACATCTATTAGATTGTTAATTGCTATTGCTACAATTTTTTATTTGAAAATTCATCAAATGGATGTAAAAAATGCTTTTCTAAATGGGAACTTAGAGGAAGAGATTTATATGGATCAACCAGAAAGTTTTGTAGAGCCTAGACAAGAAAGCAAGGTATCTAAGTTAACTAAATCCCTATATGGCTTAAAACAAGCACCTAAGCAGTGGTATGAAAAGTTTGATTCCTGCATGATTAAGAATGGTTATAAATCAAATGAATGTGATAAATGTATTTATTCTAAATCATGGAATAATTTACATGTTATTATTAGCCTCTATGTGGATGATATGTTGATTTTTGGCTCAAATATGCATGTTATAAATGAGACGAAAAGTATGCTTAAAAGCCATTTTGATATGAAAGATCTTGGTGAGACTAATTTTATTTTGGGCATAAAAATTACAAAAACATGTGATTGAATATTTCTTGATCAATCACATTATGTTGAAAAAATATTGAGAAAATATAATTTTCATGATCACAAAAGTGTAGCTACTCCTTTTGATTCTAGTGTTCATTTATTTCCTATGAATAATGATGATGAGATTTTTAATCAAAAGGATTATGCTAGCATCATTGGTAGTTTGCATTATGCTACTGATTGTACTAGACCTGACATTGCATATGCAATAGGAGTGCTTAGCAGATTTACTAGCAAGCCTAGTAAAGATCATTGGCTAGCTATTGGGCGAGTCATGAGATATTTAATTGGTACCAAAAACTATGGCTTATTTTATAAAAAGTACCCTGCTGTGATTGAAGTTTTTAGTGATGCCGATTGGAATACTTTGTCAGGTGACTCTCTCTCTACCACTGGTTATATTTTTACCTTAGGTAGTGGTTCTATTTGTTGGAAATCTAAAAAGCAAACAATAATTGCTAATTCAACAATGGAAGCTGAATTAATAGCATAAGCTTCAGCTAGTGAAGAGGCAAATTGGCTTAGAGATTTGTTATATGACATTCCACTTTGGGAAAAGCCAATTCCACCTATATTAATTCATTGTGATAGCACTGCCGCAATTGGTAGAATTAAAAACCATTACTACAACGGTAAATCCAGACCTATAAGAAGAAAGCACAGTACCGAACGATCTTATTTGAGTAGTGGCATCATAACTGTGGATTATATTAAATCTAATGATAATCTTGCAAATCTATTTACCAAGGCCTTGGCAAAAGATAGAGTTTGGAATACATCGAGGGGGATGGGACTAAAGTCCATAAAATCATGAGCCATGTATGAGGATACCCAACCCAAGGACCAGAGATCCTGAGAATTAGGTTCAATAGGAAAAACGAATTATACAATGGTCGTAAGAAATGCACTATTCATTTTTTAAAATTATTTATTTTGTAAATAATTTTTTAATTGTTCACCCCTATGATGTAAGTGCATTTATCCTGTAATGTAGAAAGATTGAGTAAAAAACTCTTAATGAAATTTGTAGCTCGTATGAGTGGGGTGTTAGAATTACAGGAGCACCCTTGACAAAATTTCACCTATGTGAGTGAGGGGGTGGGGTCACTCCCTATGAGATTTGGACTTAATCTCAAATACACTCATGAAACTGGGATCAGCACACAGGCGTAAAGTGCTAGCTATAAAAACTCATGTCAACACCTGGATCATTATGTGTGAGCAGTAATACTTTATTTCCCTTAAATAGTCATAGTTCAAGTCGGAGACCACTACTGACTCTGGAGTAGAGATTGTTGTTTCACTAAGTGAATGTTCAATGCAGAGCACACCTTCATGATGCATAATAATCATTCTTTGCTCGGTAATCTCTCATTTTCCAAATTTAATATTAAAATGAGTGGGGGAATGTTAGTACATTTTAAATTAAATATGTTGATACTCAAAATAACTAAAAATAAATAAAGAGATGAGTTATAATTTGTTAAAGAAAGAGTTGCTTGTATGGAAGTTAGATTAAATAAGTTAAGAGAAGTTTTCTAAATTAATAAATAACATGTAGGTTATGTGAAGGGTTGTAAGACTATATATACAGCTATGCTATGAACTAATTTCATATCAAGAGTGAATGAAGAAAATAGTTAAAAGTAAAGTGTATTGTGTGAGAGAGTGAATTCAAAAATATTCCTAAATACTTGAGAAATTTTGGGCCAAAGAAAGGTGTTCTTCTGGTGGAGTTTTGGGCTTGAACACTTTGTACAGAAGCTGTTCTAGCCATACAACATTTGTTGGGCTGTTGTATCCTGGGGAGACAAGTCAGAGAAGATCTGCACCAATTACAAAGATTAGCCAACTAAGGACTTGAATCTCCTTAAAGAGAGCGAGTGACGCGCCTCAGTCCAAATAGTGTTGTGTTAATCTTTTCAAATTAATAATATTCAGCGTATTATTCAGTCTCTCTTTGTATTGTTTTCATTATTATTGTGTTTGCACCAATACAGAGTATATCGCATGATGTCAAGAAAGGTACTTGATGATGCTTTTAGTGATCAAAAACTTTTTTGGTGAGCTCGTGATGCTTTTAGTAAACCGAAGACTCTAGAGTGTTAAAAACTCTCTAAATTGTGAAAATATTCCCTATCACTGTATATATGATTTTGATATTAAAGACAGTTTTATTGAAAAGGAAGCTCATTGAGCTAACAATTGCTGGACTCTCTTAATTTATAAATCAGATACCGAGATTTTTCTGGGGCCTACTGACTTGCACTGACGTAATAGTAATCCCTGACCTACAATGACTTGGTATTGACAGGTAGCTATAATTCACATGAAGATTCTTTAATTGGGGTGGGAGCTATTCATGCTTTCTGGTTTCAAGCCATTCAGGTTGACGAGTATTACAATGAATGGTTTAGAAAAAGATTTAAACCCATTGCTGAAGTGGAAGCATCGTCACACAATTTTTAACATAAAAATATATATGGTTATTCAAAAAAATTTAAAAAAAAAAGTAATTATTAATTCTCTTACTTAAATTTAATACTATTTATGATCATTTTTTTTTAATTTTTAATAAGATAAAATGTGTGATGATCTTTGTTGTGTGGTGATTTTTATTGAGTATATGTGATTGGTTTTTTTTTTTTTTATTTAAATTTTATAGTTCATTAAAACTCCCCGTCCTAGTTTGTTTGTCTTCTATTCCTTTTTGAAATGTCCCAAAATATTGTCATGTTTCTAAAAATAAAAGTAATTAATTTATTAATGTTCCTATTATGCCCCTACTTTATTTTTAAAACTATTTGAAAAGAAAAATAACAAATATTTAAAAATCAATCTAATTGAGGTACCTTTTTAGTTGCCTCATTAAGAATAATTCTTTCAAAAAAAAAATGATAAATTTATTTAATTGTAGTTTTGTAAACTTATACATTTTTAATTATAAGACAAACAAGACAATAAATGATGTTTCCTTAAAAAGTTTGACTTTTCAAACATTACAAACAAATTGGAACAGATGAAGAATTAGATTCTTAGTATTTTACACTCATTAAATCGCTAGGCACAAAAATTAAAAAACTTAAGTGAATATATGAAATAAACTTAAGTGGATAATTATAGTGTGGTCCTCACATAAATTTAGACACAAGACATAAAATTAGACACATAACGTAAACTTAAGTGGAGTAATTGAACTTTTTCTTAAGTTTACCTATATATATATATATATATATATAGAAGTATATAATTTAGAATAGAACCTTCTCAAAAAAAAATTTAGAATAGAAAAGGTAGCACTAAAGCAGCAAAGCATATAAAAAAGTTTAGAAATGCCCAAAATTAAATTAGTCAAAGAAAAGTAGTCTACCAACATTTGGGAGCAGAACACCCTTCACCTTTATCAACTACAATCTGCGGGTCCAAACTATGAATACATTGGCCAGCCAACTAAACTTTAATTTCTTTTTTCCTGTTAATAAACATATGATAACTCAACATAATCATAAGTTGAGTGACCATGATAAATTACTAGGGCCAGATTTTAATCATTTTAACACATAACAGGACCATGATTTTAGTTTACACAGCATAATTCCATATTCTCAATAGGAAGTAAATTACTCTAATATTTGCCAACATGAAAATTCACTTCATCATCTGGGCTAACTATGTTTAATTGCAGCCATTATTTGATACGTGACGATCGTTAGGGCGGAGTATATCATATGGTATCAGAAAAGGTACCTGATAATACTTTTAGTGATCAAAAACTTTTTTGATGAGCTCATAATGCTTTTAGTAACCAAAAACTCTAAAGTGTTAAAAACTATCTGAATGGTGAAAATATTCTCTATCACGTATATATATGATTTTGATGTTAAAGAGAGTTTTATTAAAAAGGAAGCCCATCGAGCTAATAATTGCTGGACTCTCTTAATTCATAAATCAGATACCGAGATTTTTCTGGGGCCTACAATGAGTTCCACTGACGTAATAGTAATCCCTGACCTTCAATGACTTGGTATTGAAAGGTAGCTGTAATTCACATGAAGATTCTTTAATTGGGGTGGGAGCAATTCATGCTTTCTGGTTTCAAGCCATTCAGGTTGACGAGTATTACAATGAATGGTTAAGAAAAAGATTGAAACCCATTGCTGAAGTGGAAGCATCGTAAAAATATATATAATTAGTCAAATTATTTATATAAAAAAAAAAAAGTAAATGTAATTAGTCACATATTAAAACTCTTACTTAAATTTAATACTATATATATGATCATTTTTAAAAAAAAATTTAATAAGATAGAATATGTGGTGATTTTTATTGAGTATATGTAATTAGTTTTTTTTTTTAAAATTTTATAGTTCATTAATATTAAATTCTTAATATTTTGTGTTCATTAATTCACTTGGCACAAAAATTAAAAAACTTAAGTGAATACATAACACAAACTTAAGTGGATAATTATAGTGTGATCTCTACATAAATTTAGACACATGGTGTAAAACTAGATTTTAATTTTAAATTTTAATTGAACTTTTCTGAACTTTACCTATTAATACATATATATATATATATATATATATATATATGTAGGGTTGAAATTTGATGGGCTAGGCACTAACTTTGCGTATCGTGAGCCCAACGAATCCTCAACAATAAATTTGTAGAGAGTGGGTTAAACAGTTGGGCTGGTTATGGATTTAGCAACAGTTCATGCAAGCGAATAACGGTAAAAAGGCATTCAGACTAATATTTAGTAAAAGTTCTCTTCGGTCTGAAGAGGTTTAGTATTGATCAACTTAGTGAATACAATTTTTTCTCCCCCCCCCCCCATACTACAGAGGCCTCTGCCCTTTATATATCCCCCTCCTTCTTCATCTTCACCGTACATTTGTTCTTCATCCAAGCATCCACTTCAATATATGTCACATCAGACATTTGCTTTAGTATGCCCTGGGTGGTGGTAGCTGAGACTGAACTGTTCAGGTATCTTCTCCACATAAATGCGGTCAGGAAAGCAGCTGCAGTGCATTAAATGCGGTGGTAGCAGTTTTTCCTTTAAGATATTTTTATGTTCTCATCCCCAGGCACGCCCAGGGTTTGCTCTCCTCCGTGAAATCAATTGGGAAGGTCGCTTTTGCCCCCAGCATATTTGATTGATTAAGCACTATGATGATCCAAAGTTGGGGTTTCTTCGGACAAGAAAGATAGTCTTCGGACATGTCCCAGTGTTCCTCTCCGAGCGTATTTCCACCAAACGGGCCCAGTCCTGACCCCTTTCACCTCTTCGGACAAACTATGGTATACAAATTAGGCCTTGGGCCCAATTCGCAGCGTTGGGCTCGCCCCTACAATATATATATATATATATATATATAGATATAGAAGTATATAATTTAGAATAGAAAAGGTAGCACTAAAGCAGTAAAGCATATAGAAAAGTTTAGAAATGCCCAAAATTAAATTAGTCGAAGAAAAGTATTCTACCAACATTTGGGAGCAGAACACCCCTCACCTTTATCAACGACAATCTGCGGGTCCAAACTATGAATACATTGGCCAGCCAACTAAACTTTAATTTCTTTTTTCCTGTTAATAAATATATGATAACTCAATATAATCATAAGTTGAGTGACCATGATAAATTACTGGGGGCAGATTTTAATCATTTTAACACATAACAGGACCATGATTTTAGTTTATCTACAGCATAATTCCATATTCTCAATAGGAAGTAAATTACTCTAATAGATTTGCCAACATGAAAATTCACTTCATCATCTGGACTATGTTTAATTGCAGCCATTATTTGATATTTTCCATTTGGATGGTAATTGGAATTGTGTTAAGTGACTTAAGTCTCCTTTGGTATACAAAGGAGCATGCTCATCTCAATTTCACTTAAAATGTTGTGACATTGATACTCATTTGGATCTGCAATATGTGAATCGATCAACTTGAGAGGATTCTAATACTTTGACAAAAGCTCCAATTTCCCCCCCTTGATTAGCGGCTCTCAGAATCCTGCTTCATGATTAAGCAAGGCTTAAAAAAAAAATCCAATAGTGCAAATATCAAACTTGTGGATTCTATTCCTCAGAATTTCATAAGAAAAGTATTTGAAACAACTATATTGACAACATCAAACAACAACAACAGTAAATCTCAAAGCCTCGAACACCAGCCACTGTAAATACTTTCAGTTGTAATAACTTAAACAAAGAAACAATCAACTATGATGAAAGAAGATAAGAAAGCTCCCCCTTTCTAAAACGCCCTACTTCTCCTAGTGACAGCATAGCTTCTGCTTCTTGGATATACATCTGTGTTGACCTTGATATCTTCTTCGAATTCACACGGCTTGTCTTCGTCGATCCTTCCAATACCAACACTGCGGCTTCGAGGCATATCATCAGGCCCTGCCATTGGAGACTTGGTAACCTGCTGTTTTTGAAGAGAATCCAACTGAGTTCTATTGCCTACACTCCTTGTCGAAGCAACCCTTATGAGCTCACTGTAATCTTCTTTGCTACTGGATTTGGTGGAGTTGGTGCTAAAGCTCTTAGGCAGAGTGGTGATTTGAGACGCGGGGCAAGCCATGGCCGCGCCAATTCCATATTCAATTTCAAAGTGGCCAGAGCATTCAGTGATGCTACGGACATAGAAGTCCCTGATCTTGATCAGGAGCCTAATTGGTGCCTTATACCATATGAGTTTTCTTTTTTTGGTACCTTCCTTGTTAACCATGTCGGTTCAAAAACACCAAGTACTATTTTCTTTGGTATAGATGTGTGTGTGATATGAACAAGAGAAGAGAACGACTAGAAGATATATTGGAAAAAAAAAGTTTGGCGTGGGAATTTAGGTAGTTAATTGGAAGATATGATCTGTGAAGTGTGAAGGTATTTGGATGTGATTTATTACATATGATGGTCTGTAAGTGGTGATGGGGACAATTTGGCAATATAAAAGCGATAGCATGAGAGAGAGAAATGGGGTCTAGCTTTTGGATATTGAATAAGGCCTTGTAGTATACAATACGGTCCAATGATCATTGAAGGACTGAAGCTTTGGAAGAACGTGGCGACTTTGTCAACACAGTAAACTTGGTGTCTTTGTCAAAGTAAAGCAAAGCTTGGTTGCAAAATTAAACAGCAAAAATTCTAAGAACACATAAAATGTCATAATTTCTACTACAATTATTCATGCAACAGATTATGAGTAGTGGATTCAAGTAAAAATAACAGATAATCAATTCCAGTCTACAAAATAATTGTAATAAAAATTGTGGTATTTTATATGGTACTAAAACTATATATTAAACAACAGTGATAAAAATATTTTTAATAGGTAGAAATCCAATAAATGTTCCAAAACAAATAAATAAAACAGAAATATTTTGAAGATTAAAATTTAATAGATGACAAAGAAATTGAAATGGCCGTCCGAAGGTATCAAAGAGTTTTTCTTTTCTTTTATCTTTTTTTTTTTTTTTTTTTTTTTTTTTTTTGTGAATCGAAGGTATCATACTCTTTTCCTTTACATAAATTTGGTCAAATATAAAAAGGATGGATTACTTTTCAAAGCTTTAAGGAACGACATAAATAAGGCAAGTTATTAAATAATCAATTGATAATTATATTATCACGGTCAGAATCTTTATTTATTTATTTATTTATTTTTTTGCAACATTAAAAAGGCTTCCGATGGTATACAGTGTATTGTGATTTTTAATTAATTGGTACGGATGAGTGACTTTAACCATCACAAAAGTGACTAATGGTAATAAATAGTGCTCAGATTATTTTTCTAATCAACATATAAAAGTTCGTTTTCTTTCCCGGGGATAAAATTGCATCTTTCCATGAATATTTTATTGTTACTTTGATGTAACTTTGATATATGAGGATAATTCTGTCCATTCGACGGAGAATTTTATACAAACTTTTTTTTTTTTTTTTGAGAATCCATTTTTTTTTTTTTATATACAAACTGGCAGTGGCAATCACTTAAAAAAGAATCATAATAACTGGTTATTTGGTTCAATATATGACTGAAATTCATGTTATGCCACCCATACTCCATAGGCATCTAAATACTATTTTTTTTTTCTTCTTGTTTCCTTAAATAAGTATACATGATGTTGGAATATTTTAATATTCTAATGTAATTTTAATAAATTAATATGGTGAATTGAATGAGAAAAAGTGTGATTTTCATGTGATTAATGAGCCTTAGGTGAGGAATTAGTGCTTTATAAAAAAATTTATTAAAAAAAAAAAAAACAAAACAAAGTTTGGTTACAAACTTGACTGTAGGCTATAGCCTAAGGTAACAAACTTGACTGTAACTTAAGATTACAACTTTCTTTAATAAAATTAACATTGTTACATATTTTGAAATCTAACCATTGGATTGCATGTTTTATACTTTTAACACATATGTCAAGTTTTGTACCAATTTGATATTTTTTCCTATATGATCCATAAATTTTTTTTTTAATGCATAATTTTAGACTATAAAAGTTTACAATTTTAACAATTGATTAATAACATAATTATTAATGTTTGATATTTTAAAAATATTATAAGTATAGAGGATATAAGAACAAAATACAATTCAATGGTAAATTTGTCAAAATTTACATTTAATGAAAAGATATTATGTATAGTTGTAATCTTAGGTTACAACTAAATTTATAGCCAAACTTTATAGTCTTAAAAAAAAAAAAAAAAATTGTAGCCAAATTTTATCCTAAAAAAAGATTGAATCCTACATTGATAATGAAAAAGAATCTTTATTTATTTATATTTGTCGTGTGAGTTATTAGGCTAAACTGTAAGTCCAACAAGTGAATGATAGGTGACATTACCAAGGAGCCATTAGTGATGTAATCAGATGATGATTACCGAAATTAATTAATTCTATAACCACTTAAGCACTAAAAAAAAGAGACTTGTTGGCTCCAAATTTGATCAAATATATAATCACTTAATCACTAAAAAAATGCTTGTTGGCTCCAAAATTTGATCAAATATGTAATCGACAAGACTTGTTGGCTCCAAACAATAGAATTTGATCAAATATATAATCACTTAATCACTAAAAGAAGAATATTTGTGGGCAAGGGTCATGCTTGTAATAAAATGTTTAAATTAAATGTAAGTATAATAAAACATCTACTAGTTTGGCCCTAAACAATGGAATTTGATCAAATATATAATCACTTAATCACTAAAAGAAGAATATTTGTGGGCAAGGATCATGCTTGTAATAAAATGTTTAAATTAAATGTTAAGTATAATAAAGCATCTACTAGTTCGGCTCCAAACAATGGAATTTGATCAAATATATAATCATTTAATCACTAAAAGAAGAATATTTGTGGGCAAGGGTCATGCTTGTAATAAAATGTTTAAATTAAATGTTAAGTATAATAAAGCATCTACTAGTTCTATTTTATGTTTTCTTTTGTGAATTTTTGGTATACTCGTTTTTTGTCATATTAATTCCAAAACTAACAAAGAATTTTGAAAAATGTGAAACTTGTAGTCAAACAAATATTACATAAAGGACTCATAAAAGTGTTGAAAGAAATATCAAATTACTTGAATTAATTTACACTGATTTATGTAAATTATTATATTTTATGGTTTCTTTTGTGAATTTTTGATATACTCGTTTTTGCATATTTATAGTAGATATGTGAAAGAAAACTCTAATCGCGTTAACAAATGTTATGTTAATTGAATCATTTCCTCCCTGAAATCTTCGAGGAAAAAGAATATTGATAATTTTTCATGTTTTAAATAGGATGCCACATAAAAAAAATTTTTAAAAAAGATTTTAAAAATAAAACTAAAATCACACGTTTTGAGTTGTGAAAGGACTATACAAGCCCTAAAATACTTTAAATAGGTATAAGAGCTACCACTTATGCTTATGCAATTAACAGTACAACTACAACCTATAAATTTTAAGACATTGAAAATAACATAATTTTTGAATCAGGTGACCGTTTGGAACCTCGCAATTTTCAGAGGAAATTAAAAAAATTAAAGTTGAAAAAAAAATTGGGCTAGATTGTTTTGTTTTCATTATTAAGGAAGTTCTATAAAAGGATTCCAAAGTTCTGGGCCAATATGATGAGAAGGTGAATAGGTTGTTTGTCGAGGTTGCAAACAGACTTTAGGCTACAAATGTTTTGTATATAACGACTATTGTACTATTTATTGTTAATTTTTATTATATTAAATATCATTACAGGGGTTTTTCCTTTGAAGAGTTTTATACTGGTTTTTCACTTCATCGCTAAATTCTGCATGTTCTTTTTACTAATTTAATTAATTTATTTTTTTTTTTTTGGCTTGTGGTGCTTTAATATTGTAGTATATTAATCGGTTGATTGTTAAATCTAAAATTAAGTTATAATTAATTTGTTGCTTAGAACTTTTTTTTCTTTTTTGTTGAGAAGAATTGTTGCTTAGAACTTTTAAGAGTCTAAATCAAGTTTTTCATATAAGATATTGAATTGGTTAATCTTAATGTACAATACAATGAATGTAACGTTATATTTTTTTTATGGTTAAACACATTAGTACGCTACACATCAATAACCGTTTACTATCTGATTTTTTTTTTTTTTTTTTTTATGAGAACCGTTTACTATTTGATCATCTGTCTATCTCTACCAAAAAATAAAAAATAAATAAGTAGCCTACACTAAGCGTTTACTAAATCATAATAATCTAAATATATTTCACAAAGATAATGTTTATAATTATTCCTACGTGTGTCTACCTATTAGAATATAAATGTCAACAAAATATGTTTTATCCCATCAAAAAAAAAACAAAAAAACAAAATATGTTTTGTTATCCTTACATATAACTTGTCAGAAACTCAAGCTTTTAGATTAATTATCTCAATCTTCTGTTACACATTGGCAATTCTTATTGATTAATCAACTTAATTATTAGCTGGGCATTCCCAATCCTCACGTTGCTGGTATTGCCCACCGTCTAATCAGTAATCAATGGGAGATTTGTTTGTTTGTCCTTCTTTTTCACCCCTAAATGTCTAATCAAATTATCATGGTTGTTAGGCCTGCTAATTCAACAGGAACCTGATCACTTTCAATTCACCATACTCAAACCTCTCTTACAATTGTGTAATTAATTGGATTTGTCCTTAGCAGTTAGCATTTTTCATCTAACATGGAACGATTCATTTTTAAGAAAAATCCATGCGTGGCACAAAATAATTTGATCATGCCCTTTTCACGCAATCTTGCTTTATCATCTTCTTCAAAGAGAAGCCGCTTTTTTTTTTCACAGTTTCTCACCAACCAAACTCTCTGCATGTTACAATTGTGAAATATGCTCACGTTCAATTCACTGTACTCAAACCTCTCTTTGCAACAATTACAAAGGGATAGTGACCCTCAATCTTGTAAGGGTCACATGTTTGCTAATGTTTTTGTAGCTTATTCAAGACACTTGGAAAAAGAAAATTCAAAGAGTAAAAATGAAATCAATTGATCTATGGCAAATGAAGTCAACAGCAATCCATGACATTCACTTTCAATTCACTGTACTCAAACCTCTCTTTGCAACAATCACAAAGGGATAGTGACCCTCAATCTTGTAAGGGTCACATGTTTGCTAATGTTTTTGTAGCTTATTCAAGACACTTGGAAAAAGAAAATTCAACGAGAAAAAATGAAATCAATTGATCTATGGAAAATGAAGTCAACAGCTAGCAATCCATGACACCCACTTGGGGTGAGGTGTCTATATTCTATACTCTCGCCTGAATACAAGTTGCTATGAGACCCATGATGATTGGGAAGAAAGAATAACACCCCTTTAAGATAAGGTTTTTATAAAACAGAAGACCAAAATTACTTTTTAATTAAGAAGCTCCAACCATACCCAAAACTTTTATTAATTCTCCTCCTATCTATATTCAACATTAATATATGCGTACTTTCCACTCTCTTCCATTGTATCATCTTGTGTGGGGAATTCAAAAATTGCAAACCTTTCCTGCAACAAAAGCCTCACCAACATAAGTCTTGCATCTTACTCCTTTCTTCTCTTTTGTACCAAAAAATAAGGAATTGAAATGGCAGATCAAATTCCGGCCCCATTTTCACAACGATCTGCGGTGGCACAGAGTTTGGTTTTTACTTTTTATGTTTTTGTGTTTGGTTGGTGGCAAACCATGAGAGAATGTAGTTTGTCTTTGGTAGAAGATGAAGAAGTAAAACTATGCGAAATTGTAATGAACAATTATTTGGTGTCATCGTGTGTTCTATTTAAGATCTTATAATAGAATTATCTTTAAATCGTTTTTAAAAAATCTAAATCTAACTTTACTCTCGTTAACTTACAATAGAAGAAAGGGTAGAAGTGAAAAGAACAGCAATACTTGGATCATTAGATGACAACTTGAATTTAATGTAAGTTTGTTAAATATAATATTTTGCCGCCAATGATTCTAAATTAAACTTAGGACAATAACTTATGCCACACAAAAAACAAAAAACAAAAACAAAACAAAACACAACCAAAAAATAAATAAAAAAACCTTAGTCCAATCAGTACAGCTTTAGGTCTAAATTGACAGAATTAAGAAATCGAGATTAGTTGTGTTCCAAATTTTCAATAGATAAAGTTCGTATTTTGAGTGTTTTTAAGACTTTTCCATTTAAAAAACAAACAAACAAACAAACCAAACAAAACAAAACATTTCCTCTTAAATTGACTCATTCATCCATTAATACAGCATTATGACAAATAATGTTTATAAAAAAAATTATTAAAAAAAAAAAAAAAAAAGTCGGTCGATTTAGAATTGTAGGCTATCTTCCATTTTGATTGAAGGAAAAAGTCTGTTGTAAGTGTAAACATAATAATTGGTCAACTTATATATATAGCACTATATCAGTCTAACTTCATTTGTTTACGGAACATCATAATATACATAAGAATTTCTTCAGTACGGAATTTATATTTTCTTCAACAATAAATAATCCAGCATAGCAGGGACCCCCAAAAGACTAGAAGTGTAAATAATTAGCTGCGTCACCGGCAAGGTAGCTAGCTTTAGCTTGCATCTCCCACCAGACCACCATGTTAGTTAGCAATGTGGAGAACAACCGAACAAAAAGCAACTAAAATTGGTCGTATATTTCACCAAATTTTAGTCGTATATTTCGCAAAATGCTTTTGCAGTTCAATAACTAGGCATTTGATAGTGTTTATTTTTATAGATATAATAAAATTTTAACTTATATTATTTGGTCCATGATTATTAACCCCAATCTTTTCTTTTCTTTTTTTTTTTTGTTTTTTTGTGAGAAACAACCCCAATTGATTTTGACGTAAGTAAGATTTTAATCTCAAATCTCTTATTCATTGACAAAAAACACTATCGATTCAGCTAACAAAAACTCACATTTTTGGTTTTTAATATATATATATATATATATATATATTTATATATATGAGATGAGTTCAAATTATACCTATTGTAACTCCACAAGAATCACACATTTTATAGACCATTGATTACTATTAGATCTAAAGGTAAAAAAAACACTTATAGTAATATCATTATTACTCCATAGAAATTAGTGATTTAGATATTAACTCTTATTATTAAAATATATATTTTTTAAAAAAACCATAGCATTAACTTTTTTTTTCTTTCATATCATCATCTTCTTCCTCTGTATTTTTTTTTCTTCCATATCTTCAGACCTACACCATTCATAAAATGTTCAAGATTAAATTGTTGGTGGTTGTGATGGTAGTGAAAGTGGTGGTGAGTAAAGGGCTGATAATGAATTAAAAACCATGCCAAACTGCTCAATTAAATTTTGATTTATACATCATTGGGCAAGATTAAATTGTTTAATACAAGCTATCTTTATTTTGTTTTAAAGCAGGGAACGAAAGGAGGGATGAATCGACTCCACACGGAATAGGAATTTCCTTTTAGAAAGACTGGTTGAAAGAAAGAGACTTTGAGGAACATAAATTTGGGAATAAAAACGTCAAACAGACCCCACTAAGAATTTTTTATTAAAAAAAAAAAAGGGGTCGAGTCAGAAATATCATCATGACGGGATGAAGCGTCATTTTGCGGAGGGATGATTGGTACAGCGTGTTGACCAGAAACATCAATCTGACGACGGGATGGGCCGCTAGACTGCAAATGCAAGCGAAACCACAATTTTTTTTTTTTTAAGAATAGAGTCATTGATCAACTGATCATAAAATACAAAGGAAATGAACTATGAAAAATGGAACGAAATGCCTAATATCTAACTACCTATTCATTGAAATTTATTTGATTTACAGTATTTTCATGGCAAATTAGAACCAACTACTTCCCAGTAACTAACAACCAAAGAAATTCAACATTATAATAACAATATGAAAATTTGGATGTTAATTCACTAGAAATAGTAAAACATAAAACTAAAAGGCGTAAATGCACTTTTAGTCCTTATATTTTGACTTTTTTCTATTTTGGTCCCTACATTTCTATTTCACCACTTTTAGTCTCTAAACCAATTAACGCATATTATTTTAGTTCTTTCCGTCAGTCAACAGACAAAAATAACGAAAGTGACTAACGGAAGGATTAAAATATTGTTAAAAATTTATTGTAGCAATCATCAGATTAAAAAAAAAATCAAGATTTATGTTCATTTTAGTAAGAACACTAAAGAGCACAAGCCCAGATTTTAAACACATGAACACATGCCCAGATTTACTTGCATTTTCTTGCCCTTTCTTGTCAACCAAACACAAACACAAATCAATCTCCAGCGAGAACACAAACACAAACCTAGCAGCAAATCTTCTCAGATTTTCTCAAACCACAAAACCTAGATATACAAAATCACAACTCAAACCCAGATTTTCTCATCTTTCAATCAACAACGAAACTTCTAACAAATAAAATTCATGAACTCAGAAACCAAATTCATAAACCCAGAAAATTCAGCATAAAAACACCATAAATAAAAAAAGTCATAAATTCCAAAGCTCCCATCCTCAAAAACCCAAGCAACACGATCTCTGATCGTGCCCAACCTTCACCAGTCTGATTGTGCCACAGATCTACACCGCCGAGAAGTTAACATGATCTCTGATCTACAAACCCAACCAAAGCCAAGAAGCTAACACCGATCCTCAAAGCCGAGAAGTTAACATGATCTCGCCGCCACCGCCGCCGCCGTCGTCGTCGCCTCCATCCTCAAACCCAAGCAACACGATCTCTAATCGTGCCCAACCTTTGCCGGTCTGATCGTGCCGCAGGTTCAGGCCTCAGCCTCACCGAACCGTCATTGCCTTTGCCACAGATCTACACCGCCGAGCAACTAACACGATCTTTGATCTACAAACCCAACCAAAGCCGAGAAGCTAACACCGATCCTCAAAGCCGAGAAGCTAACACGATCTCGCCACTGTTGCCGTCGCCGTCACCTCCTTCAGACCCACCCACCGATCTCGCCACTGTCAGACCCACCCGCCCATCTAGCCTCCTTCAGACCCACCCGCCAACCTATGATCCTCTACCTCTCTCTTTCTCTCAATCTATCTCCCCCTCTCCTTCTCTCACGATCCATCCTTATTTTTGAGGAAGAATGAATTTTTTTTGTTGATTTGGTTTATATATTCAGATTTCCTATTATAATATTAAAGTAAAGGGTTTGTGTTCTTTAGTGTTCTTACTAAAGATGAACATAAATCTTGATTTTTTTTTTTTTATCTAATGATTGCTACGGTAAATTTTTAATAATATTTTAATCTTTCCGTTGGTCACTTCTATTATTTCTGTCTGTTGACTGACGGAAAGGAATAAAATAACATGTGTTAATTGGTTTAGGGACTAAAAGTGGTGAAATAGAAATGTAGGGACTAAAATGGAAAAAAGTCAAAATGTAGGGACTAAAAGTGCATTTACGCCAAACTAAAAATATATTGGATTCGAATTGAAAAGGGTGTTGGTTACTAGTCATGGCAAAACGGATCAGAATTTTCTGACCCGATCCTACCCGACCCAAAAAATACCTGACCCAAACCCCTTTTTTTTTACCTAAAACAAAAACGGGTTAACCCGTGACCTGACCCGAAAACCCGAGACCCGACCCGTTAAAAAAATTCGTTAAAAAAATATTTAAACTATGTCCTGACACTAGGTGCATAAAGCACAAAGTAAAAGAACTAATAGTCAATAGATTATTGATATAATTATATAAACAATTGATAAGACAAGACAATAGCACTATTTGAGCTTCACAAAGAGCTAAGCTTCATAGACATCATGAGAATGAAACAACTCAAACAAGACAACCATTAAAAAAAGAAAAAAAGAAAAAATCTTATACAATTTGAGTCACTTAACTAGCTGTAGTCCAACTCCAAAGCCAAAGTCATAGACTCACAAACATGTGAAAGTGTGAAATGTGACAATTGACAAACCACAAAAAGGCTTTAGCTTCCTCAGTTCCTCACGTGACAAACACAGACCACACTTTTTCAGTATGAATATTTGTAGTACTGAATCTATTACCAACGTTGAGTAGATTGAGATTGAAGTTTAATTCTTATAAAATATTTACTTATTCTTCTTTACTTAATATGTTATGTTTATTTTTAAATCTTTTTTTGTTTCGTTTATCTTTCTAAGTAATCTATTTTTACTATTATTTTAAATGCAACAGGAATATGTGCACTTAAGAAGACCGATAATTTGATATGGTCCATGACATGTAGTTTTTTTTTTTTTTTTTCATTTTCTTTTGTGGGAATGATATTATTAGTGATGTAAACTTAAAATATATTTTTTAGAAGTTTACAAGTTTGCTATCATGTGTGTGAATTACTTACCTTTCTACAAAAAAAATAAAACATTTATTTTAAATATCTTGATTTTCCATACTAATTATGTATTTAAATTTTTACAGAGCAAGAATCCGAACTTTTTTTACTGGTGCTAGACTTATTGATAAGGATAGGTCATGATTCATATATAATGGTTAGATATGTTTATTTCTTTCTTGATTCATTGGCACTCTCTCTGGTGGCACTAGTATGTATACAAGTATTGTCCTCATGTGAAGTGGTGTCCAGTGATCTAAGTATGCAAATACTTCTTTGATAAAGGAGTTTGAATGTAAAAGCAAACTCTGGCTTACTAGCTAATACTAGGTGGCTTTAACACCCATTCTGTTTTGGTGGTCTTTAAAGTTGATTAAGCTGTCTTGCTAGAAATGGAGGAAAAAAAAGAGGGGAGGGAATTTAGAAATGGAGAAAAAAAATATATGGTTTTGGGTTTTGACAATGGATGTAGGAAAAATATAGAAATGGAGAAAAAAAAGAGGGGAGGAAAATTTATTTAGGTGGACAGGCAAAGGAGAATATTAATATAAGGAGAACATTGAAGTGGTGGGCCACTGCAAGATTCTTAGAAGCATCTAATACATTTTCGTTAATAATAACAAAGAATGACGAAAAAAGGAGGCTATCTTTCTTGTGCTAGAAAAATAAAATCTGAAACTTAAGAATGTTGAGAATAGGCATTTGTGCAAGGTTAGGGATGAATTAATTAGGAGAGAGAAAGAAAGTAGAAAATAAAATAAAATAATATTCTCTTAAATTAATTAGGTTAGCTAATGTGGAAAATAATTAATTTTAAAGATGACATTGATTATAATGATTTTATAACCATTAGATTTCTTAGAAATCTATGGTGTATAAAATGTGTAACTCTTGTGGAGTTACACCAGATATAGTTTGAACTCATCTCATATATATATATATAGAGTTAAGTTCAAGTTACAACTGGTGTAACTTTAAGCAATGTTACACTACCCAATAACTTGTAATTGAATTAATCTTTTAAAAATCTAACCGTTGAATTATCTGTTCTATATGTTCTTAACGCGCATGCCAATTTTCATATTAATCAAATGTTATTTACCATTTGATCCATAAACTCATCTTTTATGTATTATTTTAAACTACAAAAACTTGAATTTTAACAATTGATTGATGACATGGTTATTAATCTTTAATCATTTTGAAATTTTGTAAGCATTAAGAATATATGAAGATAACATATTCTAACGGTCGATTTGTCAATATTCGCATCCAATTAAAAAATATTGAGTGGCGTAATATCGTTTAAAGTTACACCAGGTGTAACTTGAACCCAACACACACACACATATATATATATATATATATAGTTAGGTTCAAGTTACACTAAGTGTAACTCTAAGTAATGTTACACCACTCAATATTTTTTAATTGGATGCGAATATTATCAAATCCACCATTAGATTACATTATCTTTATATATTTTTATGCTTGCAAAATTTCAAGGTGATCAAAAATTAATATCTATGTCATGAATCAATTGTTAAAATTCAAATTTTTGTAGTTTAAAATAATACATAAAATATGAGTTTATGGATCAAATGGTAAATAGTATCCAATTGATATGAAAATTGGCATGCATGTTAAGAATATATAGAACATGTAATTAACATATAGAACATGTAATTCAACGGTTGGATTTTCAAAATATTAATTCAATAACAAGTTATTTGGTGGTGTAATATTGTTTAGAATTACACTAAGTGTAACTTGAACTCAACTCATATATATATATATATATATATATATTATTTTTTTTTTTTGGGTTATGTTTAGAGGTAGCATATTTGGGGGTAGGGACAAAATTAACTTAGGGCTAAGGGGAGCCATGCCCCTAGCCTTTGAAAATAAAAAATCCACTAGCATATATATTAGTACAAAAATTTTACTTATGACTCAAAAACTAAGATACTTGGCCCCCTCTCTCTCAAAAAGTTTATAAGTTGACCCATGAAATCCCAAAAAAGAAAAAAATTATCAAATCATTCCTTGTCTGGTTGTCCCAAGAACATCAAGAAAAACCTTTAGCCAAACATTTGGACAATTTACAAATCTGGACAATAAGAAAAATCTACAAAACAATTCACATATCTGGATTATAAGAAAAATCTTTGGACACTATCTAAACAAAAACAATTACAACAAATCAATTAAAAATAACAAATCACAAAAACCCAATAGCCTTTACTCAATTTCTATCTCTCATTTAAGAGCTCTCTGCCCCTCTCAAATGACTCTAGCCCATAGCCACAAAGACAACTCCTATGCTACTAATCGCTCCATCCACACACCAATTAGTGTTACTAGCAGCTTGGATCAGTTAGTATCTTTAACTCAACCCATGAAAAATAAAATAAAATTAAAGAGCTGCTACTTTTAACTCAACCTGTGGATTTTTTTTCTCTTGAATGATCAAAATTCATTAATTTTTAATGTTTTATTAACTTTGGTACACACTTTCATGCATGCATATATGGTAATACACATGTGAAACAATAGCAATCTATTGTTTTGTGCCTTACCTAAACTACCACCAAAGAATGTGTGAGATTAGTCTATTGGTAATAAACTTTGTGCTTTAGCTAAATTAATGTAATGAAGGGAAAAGCTTTATTATTTACTTAGTTAAAGTTTTCTCAAAAAAAAAAAAAAAATCTTTGTTGAAAACTCAAAGTTATCGTCCATTATCATGTGATTGTTTCACATATATTTTTTTTTTTTACTATTTTTTCAAACTTGCAATTTTTCAAAGGAAAAGATCTCACATCTTTATGCTACCTCAATTTTAACCAAGACACCAATAATTGTCTCAACCTTTTTTTCATTGAATATTAATGCATGATGTTGATTAACCATTATTTTAGCTTAGCTGTTTTATTAATGTAATGTCTGAGATGGATTTGAACTTTTAACTATAGCTTTTGCATTTTTTTTAATCTTATATATATATATATATATATATATATATATATAGCATTATGAAGTTATTAGGTATAGATTTATGTGAAAATAATAAATAGATTTAAAAAAAATTATAATGTGAATAGAATAAAGTATCAGTCTAACCTCACTTAGACTTTAAAAATATCAGGATGTGTCAATCAACTTAGAAAACCTTTGATTATAAATTTCTATTATTGATTTTTTTTCAAAAGAAAAAATACAAAAATAAAAAATAAAAAATTAATGCTAATAATGCATCATTGTCAACCTCTAGTATTGATATTCCAATTTTTTTAAATTCTTGAACAAAAAACTTTGGCCCTCCCTAAGTTTGAATCCTAATTCTGTCCCTGTTTAGGAGAGGGAGGGAGGGGGGGGGGGGGGGGGGGGGAGATACATATATAGTACTAGTAATAGAGTCGGATAATAGTAGCAGTAAATATGTAAGTTATCTATTAAAATATACGTTAAAGAACTATTAAAAATTTTTTTTTAATTCAATAGAATCTAATTTTGCCTATTTCAATAGAATCTTGTAATTTCAAATTTGTTCAATTCAATCTATTAACTATTAACTTTATTCAATTCAACTTTCCTGTTAATATCCGTTAGGTGATCTATCGTTAAGTGTCCAAAACTGCATAGTTTTGGTTTTTTTTTTTTCTTTCTTACATTAAAAAAATTCATAAACTAAGAAAATAATTTTTTTTCTTAAAAAAATTAGCAGTTAATACAAACCCAAAAAAAAAAATTTGTATAAAAAAAATCAAGTGGCTTTCTCAGAGATCATACTTCTAAAAAAATTTCTTTTTTCAAATTTCTCTATGCTTTTGCAAAAGTTTACAAAGAAGCATTTGAATTTTATTGGTTAGCTTGTTAAGGTTTTGCATCCAAATTTAGGGTTTATTTAATTCTATATTAAATTCAAGTCGATATGTGATTCTAATAGCAAGTATCAATTCAAAATCGAAGTGAAAATACATGGATGCTTGAGGAAATGAGGTTCCCAAGTGTGTTGGATTTTCAGTCACAAAGTTTGATATGAAATTAGGGTTTTGATTTGGGTTTGGGATTGTGAATTGTTCAAATTGAATGGTTATGAATATGATAATCAAATAGACCATATATGAAGCTCGAAATGCCAAATTTGACGTGGTGTATGCTGGAAGAAAGAAGAAGAAGATTATTCTTATTCTAAAAATCCTAAGAGAAGAAAAGGCAATGAATATTGCTCACTGGTGTTGTTTGCAAAAGAAATGAAAGAAAAATGAAGTAATGATCACAACATGACAAGATTAATTCAGTCCATCTTTACAAATGAATAAACATATGTTTATACATTATCCATCCTACATACAAACATTAATTGAGGCTTTTTTTTTTTTTTTTTCTTGTTTCTTAGTATTATTAACTTTTTTTTTTTTTTTTTTTCTAAATATAGCTAAGCCTTGTTGACCCAAGGCCCTAACCAATTTAAGGACAATATCTAGCCTGAAAAGCTAGACATGCCATCTAGAGCCCATAACCTCAATATGTGAGAATCAACTAGCAAGAACCTTATAATCTTGCCCCTAAAGGAGTCAATCCCACCAATTTCATCCATAATGGAAACATCAACAAATTCATTAAGGCCACTACTATACTAGGGGATACAATTAAGGAAAAAATTTCATTAATGAGCCTTTATATCAAGAACTCCTAAACTAGAGAAGTTGCAAAAATTCTACAAGCAATATCTCCTTAAAGAGATTTTTTTTTTTTTTGGTGTGTGTGAATGGGGGAGGGGGATTAAACCCTAGATGTCATGGGCATATCAAGAGGTGTCAACCAAACATCAAAGTGTTTAGGTTGATGCCACCCAAGGTACCTTTTTTTTAGTTCTTCCATTGACTTATTGGCCATTTGATCATTGGTTCATCTTTAAAAGCTGCATGTCTTTTAAATTACAATTTTTTTAACACCTTAAATGTGTTACAATACAATTTTTTAACAAATCATTTTCAAAAACATGAAAAATAGCATGTTTGGTAGCTGAGTTTAAAGATAAAAAATTGGGACCCACCAAAAATTTCTTGTTCAATCAATTACTTAAAAAAAGTTGTTTTGTAAGAATTTTTCTCATTTTTTATATTACAAATAGTTTTCGAGAAGACACATCTCTTAGTTTTAGTTCTAAAATTCCCTAAAGCAATATAACTCTCTCTCTCTCTCTCTCTCTCTCTCTCTCTCTCTCAATGTGCAATTGGGAAACATTGGAAAATGTTTAGTTTTTGACTTTTTGTCTCCATTTTTTTTTTGTGCAAATAATATATAGCTTTTTAATTTTTTCAAAATAAACTAATTTTTAGTTTTTTGTAACACATTTAGCGTAAAATTTATATCTTTATCTTTGATAAACACTATACAATGAAACTATCGAAAATAAGCAAGTTCTAAATAGACACTCAATTGCTCTCCTTTCTACCAACCACAATCGAACCACCATGACTGATCTTGAGATCTACCACAAGACCAATCATGAGATTCATCATGCGTCTCCTCTCAATTGTGGGTCTTGTCATTGGTGGCAAGTTTTAGGTTTGGTGGTTGATGGGCTCTAGATTGTTGAGTTTGCTAATGTTGTTGTGATTCTTTGGTCAAAAAAAAAAAAAAAAAAATGAAAACACTCATGTATAGAAACACATTACAAACAAGTTCTCAAGGGAAGAAAACAAAAGAAAACAAGTTTTGACAATAAATTCTCAAACCAATACAAATTGAAAACATAAAACAGTCACTAAATAACCCCTAAGTTGTATCAAATGTACTCTATTTTTTTGGATTTGGTATTAGGCATGATCATATGCCTGCGCTCACAATGCCACTGCCACCCTTTGACTAATTGTTGATTTATTTAAAAAATAAATAAATAAATAGGGAAAACGAGAAATTGTTCCATTTGTCCTTCAATCAGGGATTTGAGGAAATGGTACAAACAAACCCTAAGCTTGAGCATTTGTACTTGCATTTAAAATAGTATAAGGCCCAAAATATAGTTAATAAAGCCCAAAAATCACCTATATTAGATTATGAACTAATGATGCAAGATAGGGTTTTGATACAATACTTGTGAAAATATATAAGTCATTGTAGCTTATGCAAGATGATTTTTTTTTATTATTTATTTGCATTTTTGTGTGTGAAAGAAAATAGCGGATAGTAATTGTTGTGTGTAAAAAGAGATAAACAATTATAAAATAAATAATATTTTAATAAAATAAAGTAGAAAATAGATAATGAAATATGGGTGTTTTAAAAAATGATTAGCTTTAAAATAATATGTAAGTTTTTATTTTAAAATAGGCAAATAATTTTTGCGTAATTGATGTGAATGCTCTTTTGTGTGACAAATAAGGCCAGCCCTATTTGAGACTTCCATACCAAAGTCCCCAATCCAAAGTTCTAACCCATTCTCTTTGGGCCGAAAACTCATTGTGCAATGGGTTGGTGTTCTACACTGCAATGATGGCACTCAATTAGTCAGTGACTTGCAGGTTTCGGTAAAAAAAAAATAATAATAAATGGGCCATAATGTTTTTCAATAAGTCTATGACTTGTAAGTCAGAACTTTCTCAAATGGGCCATCAGTGAACCTGAACAACAAGGTCCACATAACTCGGTAGGTATTAAAAATGGTTTTTGACCACATTAGTCTAGCCATTTCTTTTTAACCATTAGTCTAGCCATTTCAGTTTTTACTCTCCCCCATCCCTCGAGTGTGTTTATTTCTTTTTTTTTTTTTTTTTAAAAGAGGAAGAAGAAAAAAGAGGCTTTTACTCTTTACACCCAACTCACCTGACCTTATTTTAAATTGAGAATTATACTTTTTTTTCTTCTTCTATTAATACTAATGGAAAGACCACTCTCATAGACATATATATATATATATATATAGCCAAAACTAAGAGAAAATCCAATTAAATTCTAAAAAATTTGAGTCTAATTTTGCATCGCGTGTCTCATCTAATTTTTAAATTTGTGTATCAAGTGAATTATTAGGTGCAAAAATCAAAAAGTCTAAATTCAATTAGATTCCAAAATTGAATTTTAATTGGAGTTCAATTTTGCGCCATGTGTCTCATTTAATTTTTTTAATTTTTGTAACAAGTAAATTATTGAATGCAAAAACTGAAGAATTTAGATCCAATTAAATTATATATATATATATATATATGAGAAACCATTACTATAGGGAAGTAGCACTTAAAACCCAAATAAGCATTAGCCCTTAGATCAGAACGGGTCTAGAACATATAATTTCGAGATATGGGGCCCAACTACAGAGGCAAATACCCCAGAACACGAGTAAAAGGTGAAACAAGAAGTCATTAGAAATGCCCCAAAGATCATGAACCTCGGAATTCGACCTAACAGGACCCATCACCCATAGTCCAAACATGAGTGGACCATTTGAACCGTCTGAGGAGAAGGCTTGCTAACTACACTATCCACATCAGTTCAAGTTCCGAGCTACCAAAGGCATCCTACCAAGGCACACACAAAGTATTTGAGGATGTCCTCTGAATCTTCCTAATAAATCAACAACAACCCACCTGACACAATTGCATTTAATGCAACGGATAACTTATCAGAATAAAACAAAAGGCCCCAAAAGTCTTTGTTCATCATAACCTCAAGAAAAGAAGAGCCTAATGGGACTGAAGGCTACCCAACCATGCTAGGACAGTACCTACTATGGCACATGTTGGAGAAGAAAATAAGGAGAACCAAGCAAAGGATAAGGATGAAGAAGAAGGAGAAAAGGGAATATAAAAGGAAAGAAGACAGACAAAGAGAGGAGAGGTTTTTTTAAAAACCAGAACGGCTAAAAAAAAAAGAAGAAGAGCAAGACACTTAGTGAGGAATGTCACGAAAAAGATTATATCAATAAAGTACAAAGCATATTTTTGAAAAATATAGAATTAAGTTTAAAGCTAAATTCTCACTTCCACAATTACATATTTTAGAAATTCATGGCTTACAAAATATGTAAGTTGTAATTCTTACACCAAGTTTAAAATGTACTCATGCTTATGCACGGGGTTACACATTAGTTTATATATATATATATATATTTTTTTTTTTGAGAATTCAATACTGTGCTTTATATTAAGAGAGGCCTGAAAGATCAGCCTGTAAAACTGTTAACGCATCTGGTGGTACATCTTCCATCCAGACTTGTGATTGAGAGAGTCTCTGTGCCCTTCTAGCTAAAGAGTGAGCAAGAGCATTACAATGCCTTCTTACATGAGTAACATTAAACGCTGATAAATAAGAGGCTAAGAATTGAGTATCCTTAACTAAATGACCAAAACTAGCTAAGGAATAAGAATCTCCCTGGAGTGCTGTGACAAGAATCTGAGAGTCGCTTTCCAACACTATGTTCCTAAACCCGGTTTCCATTGCTAGCTCTAACCCTCGCCGAGCAGCTAATGCTTCCACCTCTATCACTGAAGAAGGCAGAGGAATACACTCTGAAAGAGAAACCATTACCTGACCTTGTTCATTTCTGATGACTACACCCAGTCTCGCTGCATTGTCTGCTTCAAAAAGAGCCCCATCAACGTTCACTTTGTACAGACCCCTTCTAGGAGGTTGCCACCATGCTGGTTGACGTCCCCCCTGCACTACCGGTACGGTGTTGTGCCGTGAGAAATCTGCCACCCTCTCCCTAGCTCGCTGCAACAAGTGAAGTAGTGGGTCTACTTTTTTACCCATTCTCAAATCATTTCTTCGAGTCCACAAGGCCCACACCACTGTGGCAAAGAGTGCAGGCTCCCTGTTTTCTGCAAAGACAATTCCGATCAGGTCTAAAAAATTCCCCATACTACTTACATTGGCGTGAGTCCATTGAGGCGTTTTTTTTCCACAATTCAGCAAGCTTTGGACAGATATACAATGCATGCTTCACATCTTCCGTGTGTTCTTGGCAAATATCACAGCTATCATCTTGAATAATCTTTCTTCGAACCAGGTTCTTTTTGGTTGGCAAGGAGTTCTTTGTTGCTCTCCAAACCAAATTCTTCACTTTGCTTGGTACGGGGAGGTTCCAAATATCTTGCCACAATGGTTTCAACCTCAAAACATCAGATTGACCAGGCTGTGCATTCTGGTGCTCTCGTTGTAGGAACTGATATCCAGATTTCACCGTATACTCTCCTCTAGGATTATAGGGCCATGTAAGGACATCTGGTTGTTCAGTGCGACAAAGGGGAATTGTTCGAATGATATCTGCTTCAAAACCAAGCAACATATTCTCCAAAGCCTCTGTTTTCCACTGCTTTTGGTCCACATCTATCAAGGAGCAAACCTTTGCAACTGTCACTTCATCAGGCCAAGAGGATAATACTCTAGGAGAGTATTTTTGAGGCAGCCACTTATCTGCCCATATGTCAATAGATTTACCGTCCCCAATCCTCCATATCACTCCTTTTTTAATGACTTCTCTACCCCGAATTATGCTACGCCATGCATATGAAGCGGAACTTGGATTGGCTGCATCCATGATAGTACCGTTTGGAAAGTATTTGGACTTAAACACTCTATAAAACAAAGATGTTTTATCATGTAGGAGTCTCCATGTCTGTTTAGCTAGTAAAGCGTCATTGAACATAGATAGATCCTTAAAACCCATACCCCCTTGGGACTTAGGTTTGCAAAGTTCTTCCCATTTTAGCCAATGAACTTTTCGGCCTTCTCCCCTTTGACCCCAAAAGAATTTTTTGATAAGGGCCTCAATCTCGTGACATAATCCAATTGGCAATTTAAAACATGACATTGTGTAGGTTGGAAGTGCTTGAGCCACCGCCTTGATTAAAACCTCCCTTCCCGCTTGAGAGAGCAACTTTCCTTCCCACCCTTGTAGCTTTTTCCACACCCTTTGCTTTATATTATTAAAACTCTCCTTTTTCTTCCTTCCAATAAAGGATGGCAACCCCAAGTACTTCTCATATTGTTGGACCACCTGAACTCCTAAAGTTTGCTTTATTGATTCTTGCATAGCTGAAGAAGTGGATTTGCTGAAAAAGAGAGTGGTCTTATCGCGGTTAATCTGTTGCCCAGATGCTTTCTCATATGTATCCAAAATCTCCAACAACTTTTGACAATCACTATCTTTTGCCCTGCAGAAAATAAGACTGTCATATGCAAAAAGGAGATGGGTTAGTTTTGGACCATAACGGGAAATAGAGACTCCTTTAATACCTCGCAAATTTTCGGCTTTTTTCAATAGCCCATGAAAACCCTCCGTACATAGCAGGAAAAGATATGGCGAGATTGGGTCTCCTTGGCGAAGCCCTCTAGTTGGTACAATGTTCCCTTGTGGTTCCCCATTTATCAAGATTGAATAAGTGGCTGTGGAGATGCATTCCATCATTAGCTTCACCCAAGCCTCACAAAACCCCATTCTCTTCATAAGTTTCTCCATATACCTCCATTCCACCCTGTCATAGGCTTTGCTCATATCCAGTTTTAGTGCCATAAAACCTGTACTCCCTGTACTATGATTCCTCATATAATGCAAAGTCTCAAAAGCAACCATAATATTATCTGAAATCAAACGGTCTGTCATAAAGGCACTTTGTTGTTCAGACACAATATTAGGCAACAACTTTTTCAACCTATTTGCTAATACCTTAGAATATACCCTATACAAGACATTACTAAGGGAAATAGGTCGGTATTGTGAAATGTATTCCGGGTTTTTTACTTTGGGGATTAGAGTAATAAAGGAATGACCAAGTGAGGGTGGAAAAGTGCAAGTGTTCAAATACAATAGAATAGCATCAGTCACATCACTACCAACCAAAGACCAATAATTTTGATAAAAGATTGGAGGCATACCATCTGGCCCAGGTGACTTCAAAGGTGCCATTTGTTTAAGTGCTACCTCTACCTCCATTGTCGTGAATTCCCCCATCAGTTCTAGGTTCATCTCCTCTGTAACTACCTGTGGAACTTGCTCCAAAATTTCATCAAAACTGTTCGAATTGGAGGAAGTAAATAATTCTTGATAGAAATCCACCACCGTTTCCACCATGCTTCTCTGATCCGTGCACCATCTTCCCTTTCTACTGTATAGCCCCTTAATATAATTACGTCGTCTCCTTTCAGAAGCTTTGCTATGAAAAAACCGAGTGTTTCGGTCTCCATCTCTAAGCCACTGAATTTTTGACCGTTGGGACCACATTTGAGCTTCACGGTCCATCAGTAGATTAATTTCCTGTTCCAGCCTCCTCACCCGTGTCACATCTCCTCCTCTGCTTGCTGCCATTTCAGCCTTGGCCAAAAGCTTACGTTTTTCCTTCAAGTCACGTCTCACACTCCCAAAACTAGACTTGCTCCACTTCATAAGTGCCTCCCCACAATTCTGAATTTTTTTTATGACCCTATTGCAAGCCACGGCCTCAACATCCCTCTTCCAAACCGCTTAGTTTATATGTGTGTGTGTAATCAAATTATCAATGGGAGATTTGTTTGTCCTGCTTTTTCTAAACCCTAAATGTCCAATCAAATTATCAGGGTTGTTAGGCCTGCTAATTCAACAGGAACCTGATCACTTTCAATTCACTATACTCATACCTCTCTTACACTTGTGTAAGTAATTGGATTTGTCCTTAGCAGTTAGCATTTTTCATCTAACATGGAACGATTCATTTTTAAAAAAAATCCATGCGTGGCACAAAATAATTTGATCATGCCCTTTTCACGCAATCTTGCTTTATCATCTTCTTCAAAGAGAAGCCGCATTTTTTTTTTTCACAGTTTCTCACCTACCAAACTCTCTGCATGTTACAATTGTGAAATATACTCACGCTCAATTCACTGTACTCAAACCTCTCTTTGCAACAATTACAAAGGGATAGTGACCCTCAATCTTGTAAGGGTCACATGTTTGCTAATGTTTTTGTAGCTTATTCAAGACACTTGGAAAAAGAAAATTCAAAGAGTAAAAATGAAATCAATTGATCTATGGAAAATGAAGTCAACAGCAATCCATGACACTCACTTTCAATTCACCGTACTCAAACCTCTCTTTGCAACAATTACAAAGGGATAGTGACCCTCAATCTTGTAAGGGTCACATGTTTGCTAATGTTTATGTAGCTTATTCAAGACACTTGGAAAAAGAAAATTCAACGAGAAAAAATTAAATCAATTGATCTATGGTAAATGAAGTCAACAGCTAGCAATCCATGACACCCACTTGGGGTGGGGTATCTATATTCTATAATCTCGCCTGAATACAAGTTGCTATGAGACCCATGATGATTGGGATGAAAGAATAACACCCCTTTAAGATAAGGTTTTTATAAAACAGAAGACCAAAATTACTTTTTAATTAAGATGCTCCAACCATACCCAAAACTTTTATTAATTCTCCTCCTATCTATATTCAACATTAATATGTGCATACTTTCCACTCTCTTCCATTGTATCATCTTGTGTGGGGAATTCAAAAATTGCAAACCTTTCCTGCAACAAAAGCCTCACCAACATAAGTCTTGCATCTAACTCCTTTCTTCTCTTTTGTACCAAAAAATAAGGAATTGAAATGGCAGGTCAAATTCCGGCCCCATTTTCACAAAGATCTGCGGTGGCACAGAGTTTGGTTTTTACTTTTTATGTTTTTGTGTTTGGTTGGTGGCAAACCATGAGAGAATGCAGTTTGTCTTTGGTAGAAGATGAAGAAGTTTTTTTTTGTTTTTTTTTGAGAAAAAGATGAAGAAGTTAAACTATGCGAAATTGTAATGAACAATTATTTGGTGTCATCGTGTGTTCTATTTAAGATCTTATAATAGAATTATCTTAAAATCGTTTTTAAAAAATCTAAATCTAACTTTACTCTCCTTAACTTACAATAAAAGAAAGGGTAGAAGTGAAAAGAACAACAATACTTGGATCATTAGATGACAACTTGAATTTAATGTAAGTTTGTTAAATATAATATTTTGCCGCCAATGATTCTAAATTAAACTTAGGACAATAACTTATGCCACACAAAAAACAAAAAACAAAAACAAAAACAAAACACAACCAAAAAATAAATAAAAAAACCTTAGTCCAATCTGTACAGCTTTGGGTCTAAATTGACAGAATTAAGAAATCGAGATTAATTGCGTCCCAATAGATAAAGTTTGTATTTGGAGTGTTCTTGAGACTTTCCCCTTAAAAAAAAAAAAAACAAAAAAAAAAAACATTTCTTCTTAAATTGACCCATTCATCCATTAAAACAGCATTATGACAAATAATGTTTATAAAAATAAAAAATTTAAATAAAAAAAAAATCGGTCGATTTAGAATTGTAGGCTATCTTCCATTTTGATTGAAGGAAAAAGTCTGCTGTAAACATAATAATTGGTCAACTTATATATATCACTACACCCTCCAAAAAAAAAAAAAACTTCACTATATCAGTCTAACTTCATTTGTTTACGGAACATCATAATACAAGAATTTCTTCAGTACGGAATTTATATTTTCTTCAACAATAAATAATCCAGCATATCTGGGACCCTCAAAAGAATAGAAGTGTAAATAATTAGCTGCGTCACCGGTAAGGTAGCTAGCTTTAGTTTGCATCTCCCACCAGAACACCATGTTAGTTAGCAATGTGAACAACCGAACAAAGAGCCACTAAAATTGGTCGTATATTTCGCCAAATTTTAGTCATATATTTCGCAAAATGCTTTTGCAGTTCAATAACTAGGCATTTGATAGTGTTTCTTTTGAGAGATATAATAGAACTTTAACTTATATTATTCGGTCCATGATTATTAATCCAAATCAATTTTGACATAAGTAAGATTTTGATCTCAAATGTCTTATTCATTGAAAAAAAACACTATCGATTAAGCTAATTAAAACTCATATCTCTTGTTTCTAATATATATATATATATATAAGTTAAGTTACATCTAGTATAACTCTACAAGAGTTACACATTTTATAGACTATTGATTACTATTAAATCTAAGAATCAAAAAACACTCATAGTAATATTATTATTACTCTCTAAAAATTAGTAATTTAGGCATTAACTCTTATTATTAAAAAAAAAAAAAAAAAAAAAACCACAACATTAACTCTTTTATTTTATTTTTTTCCATATCATCATCTTCTCTCTCCATATTTCTTTTTGCAGTATACTTTCTTCCTCTTTTATATATATATATATATATATATATATATAATAGAATTCTAATCTAACATAATGTAAGTGTATATGTGTGTGAAGCTCCCTCCTAGAGACTTGAACTTCAGCTCTTACCTCTCACACCCCACAAATACTTATATTTGTGAAGCGACTATCACACTTAAGCTTTCTTTTTGCAGTATACATTCAGGCCTCCATCATTCATAAAATGCCCAAGATTAAATTGTTGGTGGTTGTGGTGGTAGTGAAAGTGGTGGTGAGTAAAGGGCTGATAATAAATTAAAAACCATGCCAAACTGCTCAATTAAATTTTGATTTGTACATCACAAAGATCTGCGTGGCATAGAGTTTGGTTTTTACATTTTATGTTTTTGTGTTTGGTTGGTGGCAAACCATGAGAGCAGGGACGGAGCCAGGACTTGGAGTTAGGGGGGGCAAGAGTATAAACAATTGGGACGTCGAGATTTTCCTCAATTGGAACGTCAGGATTTTCCTCAATATTAGTGGTTAGCAATGTTGCATCACTAGTATTAGCTTCTAAATCATTTGAAATTTTTCTTTCGAAAAAATCAAATATGATAGTTGATTTTTTCATAATCTATAAATAAAATATAATTTGAAATTATTATATTATTATATGGTCAATAATCTACCATCATTACACACAATAAACAAATACTATGCACACAAACATCCAACAGCTAATTAATAAATTTCAAAGTTACAAATACTCTCTTTAATTATTTATCCAACTTTAATGTTTTAAAGGTCACTAACTAATAGACAAAACACTAAAGACAAAACCAAAAAAAAAAAATATCAAACATCACAGCCTATTCAGTATTCACTGTTGCTAAAGACAAAACTACAAAAAAAAAAAAAAAAAAATACAAAACATCAAATGCAATAAGTGTTTACTGTCGCGGGTGGTGTTGTGATTGTCACTTGTCAGATGTAACTTTTTCATTTATAAAAGAATGCTAAAGACAAGTCATGGATCAGATTTTTACCTTTCTTTTATCTCTTTCTATCTAGTATATTTTGTATTTGAGTCTCAGACTCTCAAGTCTCTCCGTCCCAGTCCCAAGCTCCAAGCGTCCCTGACTGCCACTGCCACTGGCTTTACTTCTTCAGTTCTTCTGCCGCTGGCTGGCTGCTGAATTCCTCAATGTGTTCAGACATAAGTTAGGTTTTCCTTTTTTTTTTTTTTTTTTTGTTGGTTGAATGGTTTAGAAATTCCCGACTAAGTAGATATCTAATTAGAACTGGCTTTGATTTTTTTTTTTTTTTTTTTTTTGGTTGTTTGGGCTTAATTTTTGTTGTTGGGCTAATTTTTTTTATAGCATTTAAAAATATCAATAATATTATTAACGGGCAAAGTTGAATTTTATTGGAACAAATTGTTAAAAATAATATTATATATATGCTAAATTTTTTTTTTGAAAATCTGGGGGGGGCCACTGCCCCCCCAGGTCCAAGAATAGCTCCGTCATTGCATGAGAGAATGCAGTTTGTCTTTGGTAGAAGATGAAGAAGTAAAACTATGCGAAATTGTAATGAACAATTATTTGGTGTCATCATGTGTTCTATTTAAGATCTTATAATAGAATTATCTTAAAATCGTTTTTAAAAAATCTAAATCTAACTTTACTCTCCTTAACTTACAATAAAAGAAAGGGTAGAAGTGAAAAGAACAGCAATACTTGGATCATTAGATGACAACTTGAATTTTATGTAAGTTTGTTAAATATAATATTTTGCCGCCAATGATTCTAAATTAAACTTACGACAATAACTTATGCCACACAAAAAATAAAAAACAAAAAACAAAAAACAAAAAACAAAAACAAAACACAACCAAAAAATAAATAAAAAAACCTTAGTCCAATCTGTACAGCTTTGGGTCTAAACTGACAGAATTAAGAAATGGAGATTAATTGTGTCCCAATAGATGAAGTTTGTATTTGGAGTGTTTTCAAGACTTTTGCAGAATATTCTGCTGAAATTATTAATGAATAGTCCTCCCCTTCTCTTGATGGGAAGGTTTTCTCAAAAAAAAAAAAGACTTTCCCCTTAAAAAAAAAAAAAAAAAAAAAAAAAAAAAAAAAAAAAAACATTTCCTCTTAAATTGACCCATTCATCCATTAATACAGCATTATGACAAATAATGTTTATAAAAAAAAATTTAAAAAAAAAAAAAAAAAAAGTCGGTCGATTTAGAATTGTAGGCTATCTTCCATTTTGATTGAAGGAAAAGTCTGTTGTAAACATAATCATTGGTCAACTTATATACATCACCATATCAGTCTAACTCCATTTGTTTACGGAACATCATAATATACGTAAGAATTTCTTCAGTACGGAATTTATATTTTCTTCAACAATAAATAATCCAGCATATCAGGGACCATCAAAAGAATAGAAGTGTAAATAATTAGCTGCGTCACCGGCAAGTTAGCTAGCTTTAGCTTGCATCTCCCACCAGACCACCATGTTAGCTAGCAATGTGGAGAACAACCGAAGAAAGAGCAACTAAAATTGGTCGTATATTTCGCCAAATTTTAGTAGTATACTTCGCAAAATGCTTTTGCAGTTCAATAACTAGGCATTTGATAGCGTTTGTTTTGATAAATATAATAGAATTTCAACTTATGTTATTCGGTCTATGATTATCAACTCCAATTGATTTTGACGTAAGTAAGATTTTAATTTCAAATCTCTTGTTCATTAATAAAAAAACACTATCGGTTCAGCTAATTAAAACTCACATATCTTGAGATGGGTTCAATTTACACTTAGTGTAACTCTTGTAGTTATATCTTTTATGGACCATTGATTACTATTAGATTTAAGGGTAAAAAAACACTCATAATAATATCATTATTACTCTTTAGAAATTAGTGATGATTGGTACAGCGTGTTGACCAGAAATATCATCATGACAGGATGAAGCGTCATTTTGCGGAGGGATGATTGGTACAGCGTGTTGACCAGAAACATCAATCTGACGACGGGATGGGGCGCTAGCTGATTCCTTATTTGGTATTTTCCAAACGCTCCCCACAATTTCTTCTATAAGAGAATTCACATTGGTCTGTGAATAGTCTTGTAAAATACATAAAGTAGCTATTTTTATATATTTTGATAAAAAAACATCCACATCAGTAGATGTAAAATTGTGCAAAATATATACCTGGTTGTGTAAATAAACAGTAACCGTGTATATAAATGTTTTTTTATTATTTTATTTTCTCTCTCCCCTATCAAACTACTTCTCTTCCCCAACAATTACAATAAGCTAGCGCACCAGAATAACCACCCAACCACCAAACCCAGCGCCACCACCAAACACTGCAACCTAGCACAAAATATTAACCAAAATCAACTGAAAATCAACCCAAAATCAACTGAAAATCAACCCAAAATCAATAGAAAATTAACCTAAAATCAACGGAAAAGAAATTAGAAAATCCAACTCAAAATCAAGACAAACCCACTAAAAACCTAACTCAAAATCAATCAAAACTCATCTGTAAACCCAACCCAAAAACAATCCAACCCCACCGGAAAACCTAGCCCAAACCATACTCAACGAAAAACTCATATGAAATGCCCAACGGAGCCAGATCTGCTGCCACTGCTGCTGCCCGATGGTCTTCCATTGCTGCCACCGGATCTTCCATTGCTGTAGTTGGTTGGGGGTGGGAGGCGAAGGGTTGGTGGTGGAGGAAGAGAGGGAGAGGTGAAGGAAAGAGGGAGGGCGAAAGTGAGAGGGAGGCCAAATCGGTAGAGGGCTAAGGCAGCAAGCTGAATCGGCGGTAAGCTGGATCAGTGTGGCCGCTATGAGGAAAAGAGTGAGGGAAAGAGAGGAACAGGTGAGAGCTTTTTTTTTTTTTTTTGGGAGGAACGTGAGAGAGCTGATGTTGTGGGTGTTTATGAGAGAGAATGGTATTAATAAATAATAAAAAAAAAACAATAAATAATATTATTTAATTAGAAAAGATTTGTAAAAAAGATAAACTAATGTGAGTATTTTAGAAATGTGGTAGTGTAAAATAGAAAAAGTAAGTTTTTAGTATAAAATAGACGGAAATTTTTAGACGGATTGATGTGGTTGCTTTAAACTTTGACTCTAGGCTGCAAATGCAAGCGAAACCACAATTAATTTTTTAAAAGAATAGAGTCAGTGATCAACTTATCATAAAATACAAAGGAAATGAGCTATGAAAAATGGAATGAAATGCCAAATATCTAATTGCCTATTCATTGAAATTTATTTGATTTACAGTATTTCCATGGCAAATTAGAACCAACTACTTCCTAGTAACTAACAACCAAAGAAATTCAACATTATAATAACAATATGAAAATTTGGATGTTAATTCACTAGAAATAGTAAAACATAAAACTAAAATATATTGGATTCGAATTGAAAAGGGTGTTGGTTACTGCAGAATCGATGTAAGAAAAATATAGAAATGGAGAAAAAAAAAAGAGGGAAGGGAAATTTAGAAATGGAGAAAAAAAAATATGGTTTTGGGTTTTGACAATGGATGTAAGAAATTTATAGAAATGGAGAAAAAAAAGAGGGGAGGAAAATTTATTTAGGTGGACTAGTAGAGAAGAATATTAATATAAGGAGAACATTGAAGTGATGAGTCACTGCAAGATTCTTAGAAGCATCTAATACATTTTAGTTAATAATAACAAAGAATGACGAAAAGAAGACGCTATCTTTCTTGTGCAAGAAAAATAAAATTTGAAACTTAAGAATGTTGAGAATAGGCACTTGTGCAAGGTTAGGGATGAATTAATTAGGAGAGAGAAAGAAAGTAGAAAAGAAAATAATATAATATTCTCTTAAATTAATTAGGTTAGCTAATGTGGAAAATAATTAATTTTAAAGATGATATTGATTATAATGATTTTCTAACCATTAGATTTCTTAGAAATCTATGGTGTATAAAAGGTGTAACTTTTGTGGAGTTACATCAAGTGTAACTTGAACTCATCTCCTTATATATATATATATATATATATATATATATTGGGTTATGTTTAGGGACGGAATTAAATTAGGGCTGAGGGGAGCCATGCCCCCAGCCTTCAACAAAAAAAATCCACTAGTATATATATTAGCACAAAAATTTTACTTATGACTCTAAAACTAATATACTTGGCCCCCTCTCTCTCAAAAAATTTATAAGTTGACCCATGAAATCCCAGAAATGAAAAATTTATCAAATCATTCCTTGTCTAGTTGTCCCAAGAACATCAAGAAAAACCTTTAGCCAAACATTTGGACAATTTACAAATCTGGACAATAAGAAAAATCTACAAAACAATTCACATATCTGGATTATAAGAAAAATCTTTGGACACTATCTAAACAAAAACAATTACAACAAATCAATTAAAAATAACAAATCACAAAAACCCAATAGCCTTTACTCAATTTCTATCTCTCATTTAAGAGCTCTCTGCATGCCCCTCTCAAATGACTCTAGCCCATAGCCACAAAGACAACTCCTATGCTACTGATCGCTTCATCCACACACCAATTAGTGTCACTAGCAGCTTGAATTAGTTAGTGTCTTTAACTCAACCCATGAAAAATCAAATAAAATTAAAGAGCCGCTACTCTTTAACTCAACCTGTGGATTTTTTTTCTTTTGAATGATAGAAATTCATTAATTTTTAATGTTTTATTTACTTTGGAACACACTTTCATGCATGCATAAATGGTAATACACATGTAAAACAATAACAATCTATTATTTTGTGCCTTACCTAAACTACCACCAAAGCATGTGTGAGATTAGTGTATTGGTAATAAACTTTGTGCCTTAGCTAAATTAATGTAATGATGGGAAAAGCTTTATTATTTACTTAGTGAAAGTTTTCTCCCAAATAAAAAAATCTTTGTTAAAAACTCAAAGTTATTGTCCATTATCATGTGATTGTTTCACATATCTTTTTTTTATTAAATTTTTTTTTTTCAAACTTGCATTTTTTTCAAAGGAAAAGATCTCACATCTTTATGCTCCCTCAATTTTAACCAAGACACCAATAATTGTCTCACCCTTTTTTTCATTGAATATTAATGCTTGATGTTGATTAACCTTTATTTTAGCTTAGCTGTTTTATTATTGTAATGTTTGAGATGGATTTGAACTTTTAACCATAGTTTTTTCTTTTATTTTTAATCTTATATATATATATATATATAGCATTATGAAATTATTAGGTATAGGTTTATGTGAAAATAATAAATAGATTTTAAAAAAATTATAATGTGAATAGAATAAAGTATCGGTCTAACCACACTTAGACTTTAAAAATATCAGGACGTGTCAATTGACTTACAAAACCTTTGATTATAAATTTTTATTATTGATTTTTTTTCAAAAGAAAAAATACAAGAAATTAAATAAAAAAAATTAATGCTAATAATGCATCATTGCCAACCTCTAGTATTGATATTCCAATTTTTTAAAATTCTTGAACAAAGAACTTTGTCCCTCCCTAATTTTGAATCCTGATTCCATCCTTGGTTTTGGGGGGGGAGGGGGGGGGCAGTAAATATGTAAGTTATCTATTAAAATTATTTAAAAAAACTCTTTAATTCAATCGAATCTAATTTTGCCTAAAATTCAATAGAATTTTGTAATTTCAAATTTGTTCAATTCAATCTATTAACTATTAACTTTATTCAATTCAATTTTCCCATTAATATCCGTTAGGTGATCTATCATTAAGTGTCCAAAACTGCATAGTTTTGGTTATTTTTCTTACATTAAAAAAAATTCATAAACTAAGAAAATATATTTTTTTTCTTAAAACAATTAGCAGTTAATACAAACCCAAAAAAAATTTGTATAAAAAAAAAAAAATCAAGTGGCTTTCTTGGAGATCATACTTCTAAAAAAAATTCTTTTCTTTCAATTTTCTCTATACTTTTGCAAAAGTTTACAAAGAAGCATTTGAATTTTATAGGTTAGCTTGTTAAGGTTTTACATCCAAATTTAGGGTTTATTTAATTCTATATTGATATCAAGCCGATATGTGATTCTAAGAGCAACTATCAATTCAAAATCGAAGTGAAAATACATGCTTGCTTGGGGAAATGAGTTCCAAGTGTGTTGGATTTTCAATCACGGAGTTTGATATGAAATTAGGGCTTTGATTTGGGTTTGGGATTGTGCATTGTTCAAATTGAATGGCTATGAATATGATAATCAAATAAACTATATATGAAGCTCGAAATGCCAAATTTGAAGTGGTGCATGCTAGAAGAAAGAAGAAGAAGATTATTCATATTCTAAAAATCCCAAGAGAAGAAAAGGCAATGAATATTGCTCACTGGTGTTGTTTGCAAAAAAAATGAAAGAAAAATAAAGTAATGGTCACAACATGACAAGATTAATACAGTCCATCTTTACAAATGAATAAACATATGTTTATACATTATCTATCCTACATTAAAACATTGCTTGAGGCCTCTTTTTTTTTTTTCTTAGTATTATTAACATTTTTTTTTAATGTAGCTAAGCCTTGTTGACCCAAGGCCCCAACCAATTTAAGGACAATATCTAGCCCGAAAAGCTAGACATGCCATCTAGAGCCCACAACTTCAATATGTGAGAATCAACTAGCAAGAGCCTTATAATCTTGCCCCTAAAGGAGTAAATCCCACCAATTTCATCCATAATGGAAACGTCAACAAATTCCTTAAGGCCACTACTATACTGGGGGCTACAATTAAGGAAAATTTTTCATTAATGAGCCTTTATATCAAGAACTCCTAAACTAGAGAAGTTGCAAAAATTCTGCAAGTAATATCTCCTTAAAGAGTTTTTGTATGTGTGTGTGTGAATGGGGGAGGGGGATTAAACACTAGATGTCATGGACATATCAAGAGGTGTCAACCAAACATCAAAGTGTTTAGGCTGATGCCACCCAAGGTACCTTTTCTTTTTTCATTCTTCCATTGACTTATTAGCCATTTGATCACTGGTTCATCTTTAAAAATTGCATATCTTTTAAATTACAATTTTTTTAACACCCTAAATGTGTTACAATACAATTTTTTAACAAATCATTTTCAAAAACATGAAAAATAGCATTTTTGGTAGCTGAATTTAAAGATAAAAAATTGGGACCCACCAAAAATTTCTTGTTCAATCAATTACTTTAAAAAAAAAAATTGTTTTGTAATAATTTTTCTCATTTTTCATATTACCAACAGTTTTCAAGAAGACACATCTCTCAATTTTGTTCTCAAAATCCCTAGAGCAATATAAATCTGTGTGTGTGTGTGTGTGTGGAATTGTTGGAAAAGGTTTAGTTTTTCACTTTTTGTCTCAAATTTTTTTTTTGTGCAAATAATATATAGCTTTTTAACTTTTTCAAAATAAACTAATTTTTAGTTTTTTGTAACACATCTAGCGTAAAATTTATATCTCTGATAAACACTATGCAATGAAACTACCGAAAATAAACACGTTCCAAATAGACACTCAATTGTTCTCCTTTCTACCAACCATAATCAGACAACCATGACTGATCTTGAGATCTACGACAAGACCAATTATGAGATCCATCATGTGTCCCCTCTCAATTGTGGGTCTTGTCGTTGGTGGTGAGTTTTAGGTTTGGTGGTTGATAGGCTCTAGATTGTTGAGTTTGATAATGTTGTTGTGATTCTTTGGTCAAAGAAAAAAAGAATGAAAGCACTCATGTATAGAAACACATTACAAACAAGTTCTCAAGGGAAGAAAACAAGTTTTGCCAATAAATTCTCAAACCAATACAAATTGAAAACACAAAACAGTCACTAAATAACCCCTAAGTTGTATCAAATGTACTTTCTTTTTTTGGATTTGGTATTAGGCATGATCATATGCCTGCGCCCACAATGCCACTGCCACCCATTGGCTAATTGTTGATTTATTTTAAAAATAAAAAATAAATAAGGAAAACTAGAAATTGTTCCATTTGTCTTTCAATCAAGGATTTGAGGAAATGGTACAAAAAAACCCCAAGCTTGAGCATTTGTACTTGCATTTACAATAGTATAAGGCCCAAAATATAGCTAATGAAGCCCAAAACTCACCTATAGTAGATCATGAACTGATTATGCAAAATAGGGTTTTGCTACAATGCTTGTGAAAATATGTAAGTCATTGTAGGTTATGCAAGATGATTTTTTTAATTATTTATTTGCATTTTTTGTGTGTGAAAGAAAATAGCGGATGGTGATTGTTGTGTGTAAAAAGAGATAAACAATTATAAAAAAAATAATATTTTAATAAAATAAAGTAGAAAATAGATAATGAAATATGGGTGTTTTAAAAAATGATTAGCTTTAAAAAAAATGTAAGTTTTGATTTTATAATAGACAAAATGTAAGTCCAGCCCTATTTGAGACTTCCATAACAAAGTCCCCAATCCAAAGTTCTAACCCATTCTCTTTGGGCCGAAAACTCATTGCGCAATGGGTTGGTGTTCTACACTGCAATGATGGCACTCAATTAGTCAGAGACTGGCAAGTTTCGGTAAAAAATAAAAATAAATGGGCCATCATGGTATTTAATAAGTCTGTGACTTGTAAGTCAGAACTTTCTCGCAAGGGAGAGAGAGAGAGATTTCCAGTTCATAATAATAATTAAAAAAAAAAAAAAGAACTTTCTCAAAAATGATCATGGGCCATCAATGTACCTGAACAACTGGGTCCACATAACTCGGTAGGTATTAAAAATGGTTTTAGACCACCTATTTCTTTCTTTCTTTCTTTCTTATTCTTTTTTTTTTTAACCATTAGTCTAACCATTTCAGTTTTTACTCTCCCCCATCCCTTGAGTGTGTTTATTTCTTAAAATAAAAGGGTAAATTTCACTAATATACCCTGAGGTTTTGGCCAAAACTAATCAGATTCAAAACTTATCAAAATTAGCTAATTTGGTCCTTAAAGCCAACTTAGTCCCTAAACAATTAGTTTTTTTTTTTTTTTTTTTCCAACTATTTTAGAGACTAAATTGGCTTTAGAAACCAAATTGGTTAGTTTTAAAAAGTCTTGAACTTGGTTGGCATTAGCCCAAACCTCAAGGGGTGTAAATGGAATTTACCCAAAATAATAATAATAATAATAATAATAAAGAAAAAAAAAGGGCTTTTACTCTTTACACCCAACTCACCTGACCTTATTTTAAATTGAGAATTATACCTCTTTTTTTTTCTTTCTTTCTATTAACAATAATGGAAAGACCACACTCATAGACCAATAGGGTGCGTCGGGGTTGATGCTGAGATTAGCAGTCCTATTATTTTCCCTGGTTTAGATTTGTACACATATTTGAATGCCTTGTTGAACTCAGATTGAGCTGATCTTGATATCTTTGGAAATTTCTAGATGTCTAGTTTCTAGAACACTAAAGAAAATAAAATTCTAATGGTTAGATCAAAAGTTATGGCATCGGGAAGCAAGTTGATGTGCTTGGCATAGTTTTCAAGATATTTCAACTGTTTTAACTCCAATTTCAACCCATGAATTGTTGTTGGAAAGAAAATTCAATAATCTTCACAACGGTGCCCGTTTTGATAATTGGATCAAAATTAGGGTTTCTAAGGCCCCTAGGAGTCAACTCTGGGTCAAACTTGGTCAAATTTGACAAAAATCTCCAAATAGCTTGAGTTTGACATGAAAACATCAAAATGATGGTTTTGGAGTGATTTTGACCCACTTTGACTTTTGGTCAACTCAAGGTTAACTAGGGACATTTTGGTTATTTTGACTTAAAAATGTATGTTAAGGGTTCTAATGCTCGAACGGGTTATGCCACGTCAATCTAAATATTTCCGCAGTCCCATGTTGAAAAATTAATATTTTTGAATTTTTAGGGGTATGGCACACAAATTGAGGCCGGACAAAGTATGGTATTTACAAACACTACTCAATTTTTTGTACTTTCTTAGAAGTAGAAGAAAAAAATAAGTATAGTTCACTTTTTTATTTAAAATAAACATTAAAAAAAAAAAAAAAAAAAACTTATTAGCTATTACTCCTCTCAAAACATAACACTTGTAGAAGCCTAGCTTGTAAGTCTTAACTAACTTTAGCAAAATTTTCTTGTGTATCTCTAATTACCATGCTCATCAAGCCATGTAGCATATTCCATAATGTTGTGTCATCTATGTTGGACTCAGTGCTGTGGTGACTACTATTCCACAATCCACATGCGAAGTGGGTTCCAATTAGAGGTGGCAAAATCAACCTAAACTCATTTTCCCATCCAAACTCACCCACTTAAATAAGACCCCAAACCCACCCAATTAATAATTGGGTCAAATGGGCATCAACACAATTAAACCCAATTAACACTTATGTTAGTTAAGTTTTAACTAAGTACCCAATTAGACCAAAGTATGACCCAAATATCATTTCTACAAATCACCAAACTCTAAAATACCCAAAAACCACTAAAAAGATCAAAATATCTTTGGAACCACTAACATAATCAAAATACACTCCAAATGACCAAAAATATCCCATAACCTCTAAAATGACCAAAATACCCTTAAAATATCTAAAATTACTAAATATGCTCAAAAAAATAAGAAAATGGCCAAAATGTCCCCAAAATCACAAAAAATTAACAAAATACACATGAAACCTCTAAAATGATGAAAATACCCCCGAAACCTAAAAATCACTAAACATGCTAAAAAAAATACTAAAAATTACCAAAATATCTCCTAAACCTAAAAAATGACCAAAATACTCCTGAAACATAAAAAATGACCGAAATACCCCATAAATCTAAAAAATGACCGAAATACCTCCGAAACCTAAAAAATGACCAAAATATCTTTGAAACCTAAAAATTATGAAAATACCCCTTGAACATAAAAGATGACCTATAAAATTACCAAAATACCCCTAAAACCAAAAAATTACCAGAATACCCCCTAAAATTAAAAAAAAAATCAAAAATACCCTAGAAACTTAAAAATGACCAAAATACCCCTCAAACCTAAAAAACAATTGAAATACACCCAAAATTTAAAAAATAACCAAAATACTCCCAAAACCTAAAAAATAACCAAAATACCCCAAAACCTAAAAAATTAATGAAATACCCCCAAAAACTAAAAAATAACTCGAAATATGCCAAAAACCTTAAAATTATCGAAATACCCCCCTACACCTTAAAAAATGACCAAAAATACCACTAAATCTTTAAAATGACCAAAATACCCTTGAAACCTTTAAAATGATTAAAATACACTTGAAACCTCTAAAATTACCAAAATAGAGGTTTGGGGGTATTTTGGATGTTTCAAGGATATTTTCGTCAAATTATAAGTTCTAAGAGTATTTCAGTCATTTTGTAGGTTTTAAGGGAATTTCGGTAATTTTTTAGGTTTTATGGGTATTTTGTTAGTTCTAAAATTACCAAAATACCCATTAAACCTAAAAAAATGACCAAAAATACCACTAAATCTTTAAAATGACCAAAACACACCCAAAACCTCTAAAATGACCAAAAATAACTCGAAGCCTCTAAAATTACCAAAAATACCTTGAAACCTCTAAAACGACCAAAATAGCTCTAAACCTCTAAAATAACCAAAATGCCCCTCAAAATATCTAGAATGGCCAAAATACCCTTGAAACCTTTAAAATGACTCAAATACACCTGAAACCTCTAAAATTACGAAAAATAGAGGTTCGGGGTATTTTGGATGTTTCGAGGGTCTTTTAGTCAAATTAAAAGTTCTATGAGTATTTTAGTCATTTTGTAGGTTTCAAGGAAATTTCGGTATTTTTTTAGATTTTGGGGGTATTTCGTTATTTTTTATATTTTGGGACTATTTTGGTAATTTTCTAGGTTTTAAAGGTATTTTGGTCATTTTTTAGGTTTTAGAGTATTTTTGGATTTTTTTTAGGTTTTATGGGGTATTTCTGTCATTTTTTAGGTTTCAAGGTTTTTTGGTATTTTTTTTTTTTTAAAGGTTTTGGGTGTATTTTTTTCATTTTATAAGTTTCGGGGGTATTTTAGTTATTTTTAGGTTTAGGGTATAATTTGTCATTTTTAGGTTTCAGGGGGTATTTTGGTCATTTTATAGGTTTCGGGAGTATTTCGGTCATTTTAGGGATTTAGAGGGTAATTATGTAATTTTTAGGTTTTTGGGGTATTTTGGTCATTTTAAAGGTTTAGGAGTATTCTGGTAATTTTTAGGTTTCAGGGGGCTGTTTTGGTCATTTTTAGGTTTCGGAGGAATTTTTGTCGTTTTATAGGTTTAGGGGGAATTTTGATAATTTTTTAGATTTCAGGGGTATTTTGGTCATTTTTTTAAGTTTTAGAGGGTATTTTGGTAATTTTTTGGTTTCAGATGTTATTTCGATCATTTTTTTAGGTTTAAGAGGTATTTTAGTAATTTTTAGGTTTCGAAGATATTTTGGTCATTTTTAGGTGTTTTGGGTATTTTGTCATTTTTTAGATTTGGGGGATATTTTTATAATGTTTAGTAGTTTTTTTTAGCATATTTGGTGATTTTTTAGGTTTTAAAGGTATTTTGATCATTTTTTAGGTTTAGGGTATATTTTGGTCATTTTTAGTGGTTTTTGAGCATATTTGTGGATTTTTAGGTTTCGAAGGTATATCGGTCATTTAATAGGTTTAGGAGGTACTTTGGTAATTTTAGAGGATTTTAGAAATGCTTTGGTCATTTTCAAGTTTTAGGAATATTTTGGTGATTTTAATTATTAATTAACTGGGTGGGTTGGGGTTTACCCATAATAATTAGGTTGCGTTGGGTTTAGATTAGAAGTAATTAGTTAAATGGATAATAATGGATAAATGGGTTTTATATACCCAAACTAATTATGTCCACCCCAAACCCACCCATTTGATACCCCTAGTCCCAACCATCCTATATACACTTACCACTTTTTACCCCTTCAACTAATACTTAAAAAAATAAATAAATTATTTATTGAATTCAAAACATGTCTAGCACATCTAAGAACTCTCACAACTTCATCAAAAAACATCTTAACTTCATAGTACCAACCCTAATAACCAACCATGCAACATCATTGGACATTATGACCATACATCCATTACAAGATCTATATGTGTCAAACAATTTTTTCTTTCGGTACACGGAACAACATGCAAAATTCAAATCTTTGATTCTAATAGAACATCTCTACTTGATGAGACTACAAGTAGATCTACATCAACCCTACTGTCCTCTTATTTCTCTTCAACGACACTAGCTGATTCTAAGAGCTTCTTTTCATTCCTTTTTCAACTCTTTCCTCTAATACTTTTATTTATCCTTTTGACAATAATAGCACTTTACATCTTCCTTCAAATGCGATCTAGATTGAGATCTCTTCCTATTGGATTTCCTTTGTTTTGACATGCTTCTATTGCCATTGTCCAACTTTGTCTTTGAAACATGTCCGTCAACTTGAGAATCATCACCATCCTTCTTTACCTTCATGCATGGTAGGATAACACCAACCATCTCTTTGAGTTCTAAAGTCTCATTCCCTTACATCAAAGTAGTCACCAGATGATTAAAGGATGTAGGGAGCAATGCCAATAGAAGTATTGCTTTATCTTACTTCTTAAACTTTACACCCTAAAATGTGACAATTGAATGTTCAACATGTTAAGATGCTCCAACACATCTAAACCTTTGTTCATCTAGAAGCCATGAGGCTTATCCATGTAAAATTTGTTTCTTAGATATTCTCATATAAAGACATTTTAATTTTTTCTAAATATGCTCTATTGTTTGTATTCTTAGGATGTTGTGAATGACCTCATCACCTAGGTTTAAAGGAATTGCACTGGTTGACTTCTCATTCTTCATCACTCAACTTTTTGGGCTTCCTTAGTCCTTACTTTCCATTGCAATGCCTTATAAACTCCTAATTGGATTAATAGACCCTACATTAGCCGTTACCAAAGACAAGAATTTTTATTACCACCAAATTTCTCCACCTTCATACTTGGTGCTTGTTATCTTTAGTGTTATCAAGAGATCAAATCCTAACATTGCTATGATATATCACATGCATGTTGTACAATAGAACCTTCAAGATTCAAACTAACAATAGAAAAGACAATAATAAATCAACAAGCACACATACAAAAAAACATAAGAATTTAAGTAGTCAACAAGATTCCTACGTCCATGGATGGCAACAAGGTAAAAGTTTCTATAAAAATAGTGCATGAGCTCGTAAGTCAAGTATAGAATGAGCCTTGTCTACAAAGCATAGCGACCTTGTCTTACTTGCTTCTGGCGAAGCTTCTAACACGGGGAGAGATCATACTAGACTAGCGGCATGTACGTAAGAGGTTCTCTCTCACAAAACACACGACAATTTTTTATTTTTCGAACTAATGGGCCGAATCTGGCGAAACCAACAAAAGAGTGATCAGAATAATCTTTCTAATACTACTGATTTGGGAAGCCCACCAACTTTCAAAAGGCTTATGGTTTTTTGGTGCAATTCAAGCCACATGCTGCATCAACACCTTTTTTTTTTTTTTTTTTTTACTTCATATGACCGTTGTCGAAATATTATTATTATTATTTTTTAAGGAACATCCTCAGCTAATAAGCTAACTATAATTTTTCACTAGTGTAATTTTTTAGTTTTGTTACTTGGTCATTCATTGTATTCTCCTTTCTTCGGCTCCTTTTAAATGCTGTACTGCCTGTACAATAAATAATTAAAAAAAAGGAGGGGGATGGGCTCATCTGCATGCTGTGTACAAAAGACTATAAATATTTTCTAGAGTTATCTTTGAAGCAGTTTCACAGATTTCATGCGAGCTCTACAAGACTACAAGCCAGTGCAATTAGTACTCATAGGCAAATCTCAACAGTTGTACTTGTAGAAGACAGTATAGACTTGGTTCTTTGCTAATGACAGCGTAGGAAATGATAATCCTATGAAGAAACCGAAAACTGCTCGAACAAAAGTAGTTACGGTAAACATTATAGACTTTTTTTTCTTTTTCTTTTTTTGGAGAAGAATAAACATTATAGATTTGGTTCGGGGTTTACAGAGGATCGCATTTTCTTTTGTACATAAAAGAACTGTATGGAGCAGCCCATTGCTTATCGTCTAGTCAAAGGCGTAGTCAGGAATAAATACATGGGGGGGGGGGGGGGGGGAGCCGGGTTGTAACATAAATATACTAAATATAATTCTTAAATCTATTGGATACAAAATTATTAACTTTTATATATTATCATATACTTGAACATGTTGGGAATTCAACCGAAATTCCAAACCTGTGAGAAACAAAAAAAAATAGAGAAAACAAAACGCCAAAAGAAAAACAATCACACGCACAAGACAGTATTTACGTGGTTTGGCAATTTGCCTACGTTCACAGAGTTGCAAGGATTTCACTATTATCAAAGAAAATTACAATGTGCGACTACAATGTTTTTCTTTCTCAAAAACAACAATAAGACAAAACCCTAATCACAAACAAAAAAGGCTTTTATATCCTGCGCATAGGATTCACAATGAGCTACAAAACGGGCTAAAAATTTTTTGTTTGCCCAAGCCTTCGCTCCATGGACTAAGCCTCAGTAAATCTCCTATTAAAAACCACGCAACATTATTCAGGTCAAGTCGGGTCATCAACCAGATCAAATCATGCCTGACGACGATTTTTCATGAAATAAAATTCATCCATTATCGTCTCTATAGTGAAATTCCCTGCAATTTCCTTTTCTATATAAACTATCATATTATCTGCCAAAAACTCATCCTCCATTCTATTGCGAAGTCTTGTTTTTAACAACTTCATAGTTGAGAAAGCTCGTTTTGTAGTTGCTGTAGAAACTGGAAGGGTCAACACAAGACGAATAAGTCTATCAATCAAAAAATAGATATTAGACTTTCCTGAAATTTTTAATCCCCTACATAGCTCGGAAATTGTACTCATATTCTAAAAATCTGGATGTTTTATCACATCAAGCTCATAATGTTGCAATTGAGACTCCAAAAGTTCTTGTTCATGTTCAGTAAAATCTTGAGGATAATATTTCTTAACTAAATTGCATATTTGAACAATTTTGAATAATCTAAAAGCATCCTTGGGATTTAAAGCTGAACTAAGAATGACAAGTTCCGTTGTTAGCTCAGAAAATCTACTTTTCAATTCTTGTAATTGAAAGTCTATTGCAACTGTAAATATGCAAATTCTAAAATGATGTTCCATTGTTAAATCTTCATCTTGACGACGATATCTACCTTGACCTTTAGTGTAACGAGCATTCATATCAGGAATATCAATTTCATGTTGCTTACAAAATGCTATAACACTAGCAAGTAAAGGCTCCCATCCATCATTTCTCAACTTTTGAATAAGTGATTTTGTAGTTGAAACTAAATGCATGGCATTTAAAAGGTCTTGAGAACGTTGTTGCAAAGCTTGACAAAGAACATTAGTAATTCCCATTATCTCTTTCATCAAAAGCAAGATTAAAATAAATTCAAATGATATTAATACCTGATAAGCTCCCTTAGCATCATCGCGTTGTTTATAGTTAGCCCCTTCCTCAGAGATAGTGTTGATAACTTTGCAAGTAGCATCAAACATGTTAATCAAACTACAAATAAATTGAAAATGAGATCCCCACCTAGTATCTCCAGCTCATTGCAAAGTACCAATCTGGTTTGCACCTCTTCCAGTCTCAATTTCATTAGAAGCAATCATATTCTCAACAACAATATTGATAATATTAACCAAATGATCAAAGAACTGATGAACATCTTTTACTTCTCTAGATGCTGTAACTAGAGCTAATTGCAACTTATGAGCCATACAATGTACATAACAAGCATATGGGCAATCTTTAAGAAAAAGAGCTTGTAATCTATTCCATTCACCACGCATGTTACTAGCCCCATCATATCCTTGACCTCGAATATTTTCAATGTGGAGGTTGTAATGAGAAAAGACAGCATATATCTCATTCTTTAAAGTCAATACAGTAGTGTCTCTAACATGCACAACATGAAAGAAACGCTCTTTAATGAAACCTTTTTTATCAACAAACTTCAAAATGATGGCCATTTACTCTCTCTTCAACTCATCCCGAGCTTCATCAACAAGAATGCAAAATTTTGCATCCCCAATTTCTTTACGAATAGCATTTCGCAGATTACTAGCAAGAATATGCAAAATCTTCTTTTGAATTGTGGGTGATGTATATTTGGCATTTCCTAGTGCATTTTCCAATACAACACTAGCTACTTTGTCATTGAAAGTTAATGTGAATTTTATCAATTCAATAAAATTACCTCTATTTTGTGAATCAAGGCTTTCATCATGACCTCTAAAAGCACAAGCTTGGAATGCTAGCCACCGAGCACACTCTACTGAGGTTTTGAGCTGCAACCGATTATTCTCTAATTCTTTTGATGTTTGTTTCTCAATCAGCTTGTCAATATGCCGTGAATAATTCTTTAAATCCTCGCAACATTTCATAGCAATTTTATGTGGGGAGTTTGGTTCTTTCCCTTCATGACGAATTAAAGGACAATTCATTCCATCTTTCACCTTTTTCCAGTTATTAAAACCTCTTGAAATGAATACATCTGATTCGGGACGACCTATTGATTTCTTACTAAAGAGGTAGCAAGGTAGACAATATATCGCATCCATTGAAGGTGAGTATTCCAACCAATCATTATGTGAACCAAATCATGAAGGTTGAAATCGACGACGATGAATATCATCATTGTATGGATAGCCTATATTTTCAGGTTGATATGGACTTTCTTTGAGATAAGCTCGTCGGATTTCATCTTATTTGTTGATAGGAAATTCAATTATTTGTTTACGTGATCCTGGATCATGATCTATCTCTTCAAATTGAAGTTTTGGACATTTGGAGGGGTGTTCATCAGGTATTGAAGTATTAATATTTGTTTCTACAGCCACAGGTGTCCTAATTTCTGAATTGCTAACATCTTTTTTCTTAAAGAATGTATCAATTGTTTTTCGTTTGCTCATAATTCTTTTAGCTTTAAGAATATGACTCAAAAATTAACCTGAAAAGAATTTAAAAAAAAAATTAATTAGAAATTTTTACTTAGTTATATGAATGTTATTCATACTCAAGAAAAAAAAATTTCACTATAATTTAAACAGTTAGCCCATTTGTAATACAACTTTAATTAATAATAACCCCTCAAACAAAAACAAAAATAATTTAATTAATTTGTCTTTTATAATGTATTGGTTAATTTAATTATATAGCTTTAATTATTATTGTTTAGTTTAACAATAAATTATATTACTTTAATTTATTTGCCATTAATTATGCTGCTTTAATTAGTTACATTGTTTAGCCCCTTGTACATATTACATTAAAAGAGCCGAACATTATACATTCCATGTGCAGCACAATAATTAAAGCAATGTAATGTGCTGCACATTACATTGCTTTAATTATTATGCTGCACTCAGCCTCATGTGCCCATAGCCCATCTACCCCTCACCACCCCACTCAACAGACAACAGATAAGCACAACATGCACCCCAATCACGATAGCCAGCTACAATCAGGAAATTTCACAATGTCAATCACAAATCACAACACACATTACACTAAATTACAATCAATATTTTACCAAACACCAACACACTGAGTCACTGACCAACAAAAACGGATAAGATAAAGCCAAATTTTAAAAAGATAAAAACAGGAAAAAAGCAAAAGCCAGCCAATCAGAGAGAGTCATAGTTCAAAAGAGAGAGAGAGACTTACTGAGATGTGAGATCAGATAGGCTATTAAAGAATAAAGAATAAAGAGACTCCAAAAATTTCAATTTATTTTTTCATTTAGTGAGATAAAGAGAGAGAGACTGAGAGAGAGTTAGAGAGAAAAACCTTGAGGGAGGGCCGGACTGCCGGAGTAGAGGGAGCAACGACTAACGAGCACCGCTGCACCGGAGCAGAGGCAGAACGATCTGCAATCTCCGATAAGGCGATGATAGCTACAATCTACGAAAAAGAGCATTTTAGTGAGATAAAGAGAGAGAGACTGAGAGAGTCAGAGAGAAAAAGAGAGAAATACCTTGAGGGAGGGCCGGAAGGAGCACTGTCGCACCGAGCATTGGAGCAAAGGCAGAGAACTCTGCGATCTCCGATCTCCCATCTACGATCTGCGATCGGCGATGAGGGGCTACCGGGCGAGCAACGACGACGACGATGAGCGAGCTACGACGATGACAACGGCGATGTGACCGTGGGTTACTGGGTTTGGTTTGCTAGGGTTTGGTTTTGGTTTGTGTATTGGGGTTTTTTTTTTTTTTTTTTTTTGATAAACACCTCTATGTTTGGTTTGTTGGAGTTTGATGTGCTTTAGTATTGGGGTTTGATTTCTTTGCCACTGCCAGCGACGTGATGGGTTTCAACTCTCTGCCAGCGACGCGATGGGTTCATTTCTGATTCTTTGTATTGGTTTTTTTTTTTTTTTTTTTGTTGAGAATCCATGGGCTTGCCGTGAGCGAGCTTGGGCTCGTTGTGGGCTCTGTTACACCTTTTTTTTTTTTTTTTTTTTTTTTTTTTTTTTTTTTTTTTTTTTTTTTCAGATTTTAGTTCAAAATTTTTTTTTGGCTTCTTTTTTTTTTTTTTTTTTGCTTGAAAGGAGAACAGATATATATATATATATATATATATATATATATATATATATATTTAAATTTGAGGTGTTCCTAATTTTTGATTAAGGGCTGGGAAAATGGGTGAGAAATGGGTAGGGGGGCCGGCTGTGTAATGTTGGGGGGGGGGGGGGGGCATTTATTTTTTCTTCCTAGTCTAATGGGAATTTTTTTTTTTTTTTGCAAGGGCCACGGCCCCCCCAAGCCACTATGTGGCTCCACCCCTGCGTCTAGTAAGGGCCTTTTCTTGTAATAGTTCTGGACCGCTCCCCATATTAAATTTGCCTTTTTGTGTTCTAAGGGGCTAAAAGTAAAAGAGCAACTCCCAACGGCCTCTCCAAAGTCCAAAATCATTTTTGGAGAGCAAACCCACAAAATATCAGCCCAAACAGCCTTTCCATAATCCAACTTTATTTTAAAGTTACCATGGTAGCTCTCTTTACCAAGTGAGCACTATAGCAACTTCAAAATGTTTGTATTTCTTAAAATAATCCACACTTGAATAAATTTGAAAAAAAAAAAATTATGCACAATAGATTAAAATTTCTGTCTTTATCTCAACCGCTATAAAGGACAACAAAACACAAAATGCAATCAAATCATAAAACACATTTTTTTTCCCATAAAACTAATGAAATCAAAACAAATTAAAATATATATATATATATATATTAAAGGTCGATCTAACCCATCTTGTATGGGTCAAGATTCGAGACCCATGGCTTGAATTTTTATATATTTTCTAAATACAATAAATAATTACTCTCTCTATTGCTAAACTAAGATACCAATTGATTTTTAGGCTATGTTTGTTTCAGGTGAGAATGAAATTTGGAAAATATTTTACACCATCATGTGTGTTTGGGAGCACATGTAAAACTCAGTCAAACAAAAAATCAATTCATTTGACCGTAAAATACAAGCCCTTCAAGTGTAAAATCGTTTACACATTCCATTTACCTTCAAACCGAGTTTTACGAACTAAAAAATAGAGAGAGAAAGAGAGAGCAGTAGTAGAGGAAAGTCACTCAGAGATCCACCCAAACCCGATTTCGATAAAATCACGTCGCCTCATTCCCTTCCATGTGCTGGTAAGTACTCTATTTCCTTTTCTTTCTTGGCTTTTCTTCTCTAATCACGCCACCTCAGCTCCTCTGTCTTGCTCAAACCCATCTTTGATTAGCATGCCCAGATCGAGCACTGCATGTACCCGATGCACCTAGCTAAACCCACCCCGATTTCACCATCCCAGCCCACAATCTGTCCCTCTATCGACACCGTGACCTCAAAAGTCTTGCTCAAATCCATCCCTCAAACCCACCAATAAACCCCAATGTTAGATATTAATATATATATATATATATATATCCTTATTTATAGATTTATTTGTATATAAAATATATGTGTGTAATGCTATCTGCAATAGTGTTTGTGAAGGTACATGACACCTTCTAAATATTTTGGTAAACTAAATTTAACATTGTTCTTGAATTGGGCTTGTTACAATATTTTTGTGATTTTGGATGGTTTAACAACAATTATTGTGGAGACTTTACTGAGATGATGTTGAATGGGTCTACACTGTCTTGTATTGCATGATTTTTTTTGGTAAATATCATCTTCTTGCTTACACATTTGATTGAATGGTATGTCAAATAATTTTCTATGCTAAATATGTATGTCATAATGCTAATTTTGGTTTTTAAACTGTTTATCCTATTGACCACCTAAAGGGTAAGACATATGTTGTTTTTGTTGGTTGTGTGCCTAGGGTGTATGACACATGGGAAGAAGCTCGTGCCTAAGTGCATCAATATTCTAGAGCAGACTACAAGGCATTTAAGCATAAAATGGATGCAAAAGTTGCTTTTATGAAGTTTTGGCAAATTGATGGCAGGAATGTGCAACAAGGTTCTTTATCTAGTACATATTCTACTCATTCCAGCTCAAGTTCCAGTACTCATTCAACTGAAGAGAGTCCCTACAGCATAGGAGATGTTAAATACGATTTATTGAAATATCAATTAGATATCGCAATTAAGCAACGGAACCATGCAATGAAGATTGCAAAGTTGAATGCAAGAATGCTAAACGCAGTGGCATCTCAAGTCCTGCCTGATGATGAATAAAATGGCACATCTAAAGTTGGGTGAATGACCATGAAAGTTGTGTTTGGGTTGTGATTTTTGTATGTGGGTACCTCTGTCATTGTTATGTAAAACTTGGATGTGTATATGTTCATATTTGTTGTGATTGGAATTAATGGATGTGCATATATGATGTGTATAGGTTCTTTGAGATGCTCAATTGTATTATTGATATATTTTTTTTGGAATTTTTCCTGTAAAATGTTTTATACTGGGGGGCCAAATGCAAGAAAATATTTTCTAGAAAAATGCTTTTACATGCATGACCAAACATTGAAAATACTTTTCCAGTGTATTTTCTAGAATCCAAAACAAACATTTGAAAATATTTTCCTTTTCATAAAATATTTTCAACTGAAAATATTTTACACTCGGAAAATATTTTACATGTTACTAAACATAGCCTTAGTATGGGCTGAGTTTGAATCTTAAATCTTTTGTTCGAAGACTAGAAATTTGACTAGTTTAGCAAACTAGAACCCAACACGGCTTGATCATCCTTTTTGTGTTTCACTTTTCTTTTTTCTTTTTTGTGTATAAACGAGTTGTATTAGGAATACAATAAGTTTTCAAAATATTTTTACAATAACTAAAGTGTCAATCTCTCATAGGTCAAACAAAAATTAAATAAAAATAATAAAATATTATACAAGGGTTGTAAAAATATAGTAACATGTTATTGTGTTTATCCAAAAAAAAAAAAAAAAAAATTCTTTGGAGTTCAATAATTTGGTATTGCGTCCCTGGATCTTCTTGAATTTACATTTTCTAGAGTTGAAAAACTTAAAGATGCCATTTGGAAAACTTTATAGAGGTTGGATTGGGTCTATCAGCTTTGTTTTCTTTAGGAAATTGCTATACATTTCAGTTGTTGAAGACTGGCTGAGAAATATGATATATCTTTTGGTATGTTTTTTGTTTCGGGCCCAGCAGCACCAACTAAAAGCTTGTTTTTTTGGGTTTGGGACTTAACAGCAACAGATGAAGCTAAGTCAACTCAACAAGTCACGTCTACTTTAGGCAGCAACAAACTCCGTGTAATTGCTTGGGTTGTTTCTTTTTGTTCCATTTAACACTGGGAATTTTCCTATAAAAAAAGAACACTTGGGAATTTAGTTATTCAGAGAATTAAGATAAATTTGGACAAAATTCTCTTAATAATCCTCTTTCACGCTTTATCTCATGACTTCCATTTTCAAACCAGTTCTACTCTTACTGCTTGTTTTCTTACTTTCAATTGATTCAAGCACTCAACAAAACCACTCCAATGTGATTAACTTGAGCACTGGCATATGAGAATGCAAAAAGAAAAAACCTATTTTACATACTCAAACACCACTTTATCTATTTTATTAACACATTTTACAATTCACTCTACATCTTAATTGTTATTTTAACATACAACTCAATAAAATAATACAGCTATTTTATGAGAGAGATGAGTATTTATTTTACCTTCAACCCCTTAATTCGAAGTGCTAGCTCTCTCCTTGCTATCAGATTTAGGGGTGGCAAAATTTGACACGACTTGCGATCCCGATATGACACGACATGAAATTAGCAGGTTATGGATTGAGGTGTAATAGGTTCAGGTCATATTCGGGTTAATACAGTTGACCCGTTTAATAAATGGGTTGGGTTAATGTTGAACACATAGAACCCGTTTGACTCATCTAACCTATTTAATTAAATAACATTTTACCAATATACCCTTCAAACTCTAAGTATATAAACATATTAGTTTTTGTGATTTATTTTCTTTGACATATTCTGATTGATTATTTTTTATATTGTGATATGCTTTAGTTTTGAATAATTATTTGTGATACAATTACTCGTTAGTTTTGAATTTTATATTAAAAATATTTATTTGTTTGTTTTTTCATATATATTTTTTTTCATTTTGATAAAATCTGATAAACAGATCGACACGGCTAACTTGTTTAATAAATGTGTCGTGTTAGGGTTGAGAAATCTTGACTCGTTTAATAAACATGTCGGGTTAGTGTTGACCTATGTAGTCGAATACTCATAACTTAACACGACACAAACCCGACATGCGAACACAAATGGCCACCCCTAATCAGATTTGGGTCCACTACCACAAGCTTGTTCTTTTGTGAGACATTGACACCACTGAGACCAGGACATTGATCATAATGAATTGCTTTAGATGAGAAGACAGCTCATCTTGCCGCTTTATCTTTCTGGCCGGATGAACAGAAAATCTGATGCTAATGTAGGAGTTGAGAGTTGGGACTAAACAGAGAGTTGATAGTAAAAAGTCTTTTTTTTTTTTTTCCTAAAGTTAGTAGTACTTGGGCAGCTGTAACTAATTTAATGAAGTTGCTTGGAAATTTCTTTCATTCTACTTGAACTTGGGGGATTTTTTTTTTCCTAATTCCGAAAGTAGGATTGCTTGGTATTTCTATTTCATATCTCAATTCCCTCACTCTCCCATGGAATCTATAAATGTTCTCTTCCTACTATCCACGTTTCTACTTGCCGTTGATGTAAAAGCCCAACCAAACAATTCCATTAATGTGATGATACCCCTAGGTTCTTCGCTCTCCCCTAGTGCTAACCGTTCATGGCTCTCACCTTCTGGCCTTTTTGCCTTTGGTTTCTACCCACAAGGCAACGGCTTCGCTATTGGAATATGGCTGGTTGATCAACTACAAAACACAACTGTCTGGACTGCATATCGAAATAACTCACCAGTCACCTCAAAAGCTACATTGGAATTAACAAGGGATGGAAAGCTGCTCTTTCGCACGGAGGAAGGTGAAGAAAATCCTGTAGCTGATGTGTCACGCTACTCAGGCCTTGCAGCTTCAGCTTCTATGCTTGATTCTGGTAATTTTGTGCTCTATGATAACTCTTCTAATGTTATTTGGGAGAGTTTTGAATACCCAACTGACACTATCTTAGGAGGTCAGAATCTGTCTAATGGCAAGGATTTGGTGTCAAGCGTGTCTAGATCAGACCACTCAAGTGGTCGTTTTTATCTCAGGATGCAGAGCGATGGAAACCTTGTTTCCTACCCTGTAAACAATACAGATAATTCAGAAAATGCTTATTGGTCCTCGGCAACTATAATATCAGATAATTTTTCCTCTGGGGTACCTCATTCGGCAAATAAAATGTCAGATAATGTTGCCGCTGGCACTGGGGGCCGTTATCGAAGGGGAGTTTTTGGAAGAGGTGGCTGCAGTTGTGAGTCTGGCGCTTCTATAAGGCTCAGTCTTAACCAAAGGGGTCTTCTAAGCTTAATAGATTATAGCAGTTCCATCATAATATCAGTTTTGGTGAATAATTCCTACTCTGGCGACAAAGAAACGACTATCATCTATCGTGCGATACTTGATTCTGATGGAATTTTAAAGTTGTATTCGCACCACTTTTTCGGAAATACAAGCTCGAAAGTGATCTTGGAGTGGTCATCTTTGGGTGATCAATGTGACGTCAAAGGTTTCTGTGGCTTCAACAGTTACTGCCTAGACATGGACTTCGTAGCTGAATGTCTCTGTTTTCCGGGATTTCATTTCGTGAACAACAAAATTAAGTTTTTGGGATGCTACGACAAATTCAGTGTCCATGGTTGCAGCAGCAGTAATGATCCGATGATACCACACAGTACTGCTTTACCGAACATATCCTGGGGTGATTATCCTTATTCAATGGTACGTACAAAGCAAGAAAACTGTGAAAAATCTTGCCTTGATGACTGTTATTGTGGAGCTGCTTTGTACATGAATGGTACTTGCAATAAATATAAGCTTCCACTTAGATATGGTAGAAGTCAAAATTTATCAGCTATAGCTTTCTTTAAGGATCGGAGAAATGGTGGCCATCACCGTTCAAAACCAAAAATCTTGATGGATAGCAAAAAAAAGATAATTTTGATACTCTCTCTAAGTTTGGGTTCCATTGCATGCTTGTGTTCTGTAATAGCAATATCTTGTTTCTTCAAGTATAGGCGTCAAGTTCATTGGTACAGAAAGCTGTCGGAAAATGTGAATGTGGGATTTGCTGATGATTTTACCTTGCGTTCATTTTCTTACAATGAGCTTGAGAGCGCAACAGATGGCTTCAAGCAAGCATTAAGTACGGGTTCTTTTGGATCAGTTTATAAAGGGTCTCTCTCTATTGGATCTGTGACTGACAGAACTATTGCTGTTAAGAGGCTAGAGAAATTTGGGGAAGAAGGGGAAAGGAAGTTTCAAGCTGAAATGACTGCCATTGGACGTACTCATCACAGAAACTTAGTTCAGCTGCTTGGTTTCTGTATTGAGGGAACGAGGAAGCTTCTTGTTTATGATTACATGACCAATGGTTCACTTGCAGACCTTATCTTCAAGGCTAAGAAGCGCCCTCTTTGGGAAGAAAGAGTGAGAATTGCACTAGAAGTGGCTAGAGGGATCTACTATCTACATCAAGAGTGTGAAGTCCATATCATCCATTGCAATCTTAAACCCGAAAATATACTCATGGATGATACTTGGACAGCAAAAATCTCAGATTTCGGATTGGCAAGGCTATCGGTGCCTAATCAAACAAGAACCACAATGAGCATTGAAGGGACAAGTGGGTACTCCGCACCTGAATGGCAAAAAAATGCCCTAATATCAGTCAAAGCTGACATTTACAGTTTCGGTGTTATGCTTTTGGAGATTGTATGTTGCAGAAGCAACATAGAAGTAAATGTTTCAACAGCAGATGAAATACTTCTTTCTAGCTGGGTATATAATTGCTTTGTGGTTGGAGAGTTAGATAAGCTTGTGGAAGAGGAAAATGTAGACATGAAGACACTTCAAAGAATGGTGAAGGTGGGCTTGTGGTGCATTCAGGAAGATCCAGCTTTGCGTCCTCCAATGAAAAATGTAATCTTGATGTTGGAGGGGACAATGGATATAGCTGTCCCTCCATCTCCAGCTATTTCTTATTCTTAATATGCCAACCCCTAATTTGTAATAATGTGTATAAGTTAGCTAACTGGTGTTTGGTTATGTCTACATATTCTAGTTTTTGGATTTTTGAATGCGGAATTGGGGTTTTCTTTTTTCTTGTTTTTTTTGGGCCGGGCGCGGGGGGGGGGGGGGGGGGGGGGGGGGGGGGGGTGTGGTTGTTGGCCAGCTGGGGGTTGGTTTGTTTTGGATTTGTTTTGTATTTTTATTGTAATGGTTATTGATCTTCATATTTATTTAAACTAGTCGCAGACTCACACAATGCGTGGGAATATATAAATATTTTGTAATATGGTATAATGTATAATTTATTCTCTAAAAATAATTTGTCCTCCTTAAAAATTGAACTATTTTTTAAAAGTATTATCCATTTCCGTTCTACTATTTTGGGTTTTTTTTAATAACTAAATCATGAGATCAATGAAGAATCAAAAGCCAAAAACAATGTCTATACATATTTATACTATATATTGTCGACGCCTCATTGCTGCTCGACCACCCATCACGATGACGCTCGTGCGCTCTCTCGATGTGAGAGAATATGGAGGTGTGTGTTGTACCTCAAGTGTGTTCACTGGAATATGAGTCGATTTTAAGGAAATTACCAAGGGTAAGTGAAGTTGCCACCAATCATTGGGTATTTTTAGATGTGATTGGTCACTTGACTCTATTTGATTTTATTACCAATCTTAGGCTAAGAAAAAATGTCATTTTTCCTAATCTAATTTGGATGGGTAAAAATTCTTGATTCTTGAGTTCAAAAGTCTAGTTATGTGTGGAGAAAGTGCTAGGTACCCTACATTGTCTGTCCGTAGACAGACCTTTGTTTTGATAAAATCATAATTTTCGAACATTGGTAGTTGAAAACGAGCTATTGGCATTAGCTTTCGGGGCTTTAAGCTAACTACGTTTTGAGGTTTGAAATTAGAAAGGGAGTGGTCTCAATTGATGCTTCCCAAGTGTGTTTTGGATCGTTGCCAAATTGCCATGCGTAAATCCGGCAGCATTTTGCCTTATTATTATGGCGAAAATCTAGTAGCTATTCTCACCAAGCTTTCGATGTGAGAATATGGCAATGGGGATGCCCTATTTTCACAGCGAAAATCTAGTAGAGATTCACGTTTGGTGTGCTATGGCACACCAGTAGGGTACCATGCATGTGTATATGGTGCGTGCCAATGAGCTCATGTTAGGACGAGCCAGGGCCCTTCAAAGCATTAAGCATGTTGATACATGTCGCATACATGGGGAAACTGATGTCACTTGATGACATGGATCAGGACAGTCACACCGTGGTGACTATGCACACAGTATGACATGAATATGAACATATAACAATCTTCTTAAGCACATACTCTAACAATCTTCTTGAGCACATACTCATGCCACAAGATCAAAGAGCACTCATAGCCAAAGAGGGTCACTCACGTAACCATGAGAGTCCATCATACAAAATGCATGATCACCCCACACACACAGGCATATATATACATACATCATGCACAATGCGATCACACAGGGCAAGAAAGTAAAATAGACATTGCTAAAGTTCTAAGGGTATGACCTAGCAAGATACCGGAAATGTAAAACAAACATTGTCATACTCAGGGAACGCTGCCCAAGCAAAGAGCAGGAAAAGTAAAGGGTACAAGAAGAGGCTTAGAGAGAGAGAGAGAAAATGAGAAGAACACTCAGGATGGCTAGGCCCCATAATCTACTGAACATTGCCCTTTGTGGGCTTGCGTCCTTCTTCTTGCATCCTTGCCCTTTTGCTTGCGCCTAGGAGGTCGCACCCATGCTCCATGTGTCCATGCTCAATGCGTTTACATGCAATGACAAAAGAAACAAGCTAGCAGACAAGCCAAGAAACAAACTAGAAGAAAAGCATACTAAAAGACAAGCTAGCAAAAGATGCTATACAAGGGCAAACAAGCATGTTATCAAACAAAAGAGGGTGTCCTAGGAAGACAAATGTAGGTTTGGATTGAATGTCTACAGTTCCATTGAATTGAAGTATGGACAACGCACAGACTCATGCATGAACATGTAGGCAAGCGTGCAAAGATGCAAAGAAGCAAAGAAAGCCAAACGGGTGGGACTAGGCGAGTAAGCAAGCATATCAACATCACACGGAGCAAAGAAAGGGGTGTATTAAGCACACCCATACCACAGAGGTGTATCTCACAAGTGGTAACACCCAAACTATCCACAACAGGGACAGATGCAACCACACGAGCAAGTGGCCTTAAAGACTAACAAACACAAACCCACATGGGGCATAAAGCTTGGCAAAGCCTAGATCTAGACAGGCAAACATGGATATAAAGCATAGAAGCAAGCAAGTAAACATAGACATGTATAAAGGAAATGATCCAAACCATTTGATATAGGCCTAGATGCATGGATGTAGGCCTAGACCACAAGATCTAAATCTACACCCTACCTAAAGGGCCAAAACACAAGAAAAATGAGATAATAAGAGATAGAAAGGCTTTAGAAGCACATGGCATAGCAACCAACGTGTAGATATAGACACATGAACAAGAAATAGAGCACTCAAAGATAAAGATCTAGGCATAAACATGGCAAGGAGCCCGTAAACATGCAGATCTAGGCATAAACATGGCAAAAAGCACATAAATATGTAGATCTTGGCATAAACATGGCAAAAAACAATTAGGCATATGGATCTAAGCACAAACACAAAAATTTAGACATATCCTAGCCCAAGAAGGCTAGGCCAACATCATCAAAGTGATAAATCATGGAAAAAAGCAAGGAGACATGCTAACAAGGCTACAAAACATGCTAGGAAGCAAGATAAAGCAAAAATAAACTATGGAAAGCAAATAGACATGTTAAGAACAAAGATAAAGCAAAGGGTGTAGATTGTAGCTAAAAAGCTACATCTACAACCTTTAAACCTCAAATCTAGGGTCCAAAAATCAAAGAGAGGAAAAAGAGTGCAAGAACACAACCTCTTTATTGTTGAGAAAAGAGAGAAAGATCAAAGGTTTTTAGGTATTTTTGGGAGAGAAATGTAGAGAAAAGAGAGAGAAAACTACCTAGAAAAGAAGCCCCAAGACCCAAAAATTCATCCCCATCTAGATCTACCAATTATGAGGACGTTTGGGGCCTTTTAAAAGAAAAAAAGTGCCCGTTGGCCACTAAATGGCTGCAGTGGCCCTTTAGGGTGCATCGAGATGATGTCAGCAATTTTGTCCTTTTTCAGCGTCTCGGTTCTGACTTCAATCGCATATTTGAAAGCCTTCTTGGACTTTGATTGATTTGATCTTGGTGTCCCTTGAAAGGTCGAGATGTCTAGTTTCCAGAACACTAAAGATATTGAAATTCCAACGGTTTGGTCAAAATTTATGGCCTCGAGAAGCGAGCTGACATGCCTAGCACAGTTTTTTAGATATCTCAACCATTTTAACTTTGATTTCGACCTATGAGCAGTCATTGGAAAGGGAATTTGATGCTCTTAGGAATGAAGCTAGTTTCAACCTATTTTGACGGTCGAATCAAAATTTGGGTTTTTAGTGCCCTCGGGAGTCAACCTCGGGTCAAACTTAACAAAAATCTCCAAGTGGCTTGGGTTTGATGTAGAAACATGACAAATGTTGCCTTCGGATGATTTTGACCAACTTTGACTTTCGATCAACCTAGGGTTGACCAGGGGCATTTTGGACAATTTGACCTGAAAATACACTTCGAGTGCTTTAATGCTCAAACGGATTGTACCATGTCAATCTAGATGTTCCCACGGCCCCATGGAAGAAAGTTAACATTTTTAGAATTTTCGGGGTCTGCACACAAATTAAGGGTGGACAAAATACGGTATCTACATATATAATAACGGAAGTTTCAAAAAAGACTTTCTTTCTTCTCTTAAAGTTCCTTAGAAATGTCTCTGGCCGCTTAAGAAACCTTCATTGTCAAACTCTTACGTATCTAGGTCAATGATCCTAAACTCTGCAAGAACCAAATTTCACATTTAGCATTATCAAAATCAAATAAAAATTAAACCCCCAATCATGCTTTGAGAGTTTCTATTTCCTCATGACCAAACTTTTGAGATGGATTTTTTATTGTCTATTGGACTGCAAGATCAAATTATTATGTGTTGCACATAATAAAAAAAGAGTTTACTAAACATAATATTTGTCGAAGCCAAACAGAAATTAAGAAAGGTCCCACCACAGAAAAGAACCATTGAGTTAAAAAATATGAAAGCAATAATTGGAGTATGATTACAGCGTATACTCCATTATTATTTCAAAATTATCAGAGGTAAATACATTAAACTTTGGTTTTCTTTTCTTCTTTTTTTAACATAGAGTTAAACAGATTTCAAATGTAAGAAAACTAAAATGTCAAAGATAAACAAATTGAACTAGTAAAACACAAGTATAAAATAAAAATTGTACAACATGAATAGGAAGTAAGAAGTTGTTGTAGATATTTCTAATTCTTGAAAACCCTTCTCATAACCGACAATCCAATCCTAGCCACACATAGCCCCAAAGTGATCACATTGTTGGCAACCCATAAAAAAGCATATCATCCACAATCTTTAGAAATCCAATGGAAAAACCAAAGTTGGGGGAAAAGAAAAAAATAAGAAGGGAAAGAACACACCTCAATGGGACTTTCCAAATTTGATGTCACTTTAGCAACTTTTGGGGAGGTAGAGAGAGCAATAGGAAATTTATAGTTGTTAGGTTCTAAGGTCTTAGGATTTTATGTATTTAGAACTCTAATTTGTAATGTTGGCAAACCATGATCAAAACAATGTATTTAGTCTAGTTTAGGCTTGCTCAAAGTTGGTTAAATATTGTAAAGTTGGAATCGAGTGACTGCAGAAGCATTGGGGCTTCTCGGCCTGGCTCGATCGATCGAAGGTTAGACTCGATCGATCGAAAGTCGGCCCAGATGCGTTTTTCTGCAGAATTCCAACTCAGCCCAAACTCTTTAAACGTTTAGGGTTTTATGTTTTTGCTTTAGGTATATAAGGCAAACCCTAGCCACGTTTTTCAGTGTTGCACAAGTTGTATTGTTGCTCATAGATTGCGGTTTTGTGTAAATCTCTTGTGAGATCTAGAGGAGCTTTCCTTTACACAAAGCTTAGGGTTTTCAAGATTGAGATTACTTCAACATCTTGATGATCAACTTGGTTGCTGCCTTTGAAGCTTAAAGAATATCAAGCGTGGGTGCTTGTAGCTGATTGAAGGAATACAAAGAAAGAAGTAGTCCGTGGACTCGGAGCCTGCGCGTGGTCGTGTCAGGAAGTTACTACTGGTAGGTAGCATTAGGAAGTCAAGCGGGGAGCTTGTAAGTCCTTTTGTAAGAACTTCAATTCTTTCTTAGTGGATTCCGTTTTGCCTTGAGGATCGGTGGGTAAAACCCTCCCCAGGTTTTTTACCGGTTCGGTTTTCCTGGGTGATCATATCACTGTGTTATTTATTTTCCGCTGCTTTATATGTTTTATATGCATGATATGATTTTGTGATTGTTTTAACCTAGAATTGCTTAATTTGACTAAGTAACAACTTGGCTAATTAATCTAGGCTACGCAATCTAGTTATAGTTTAAGGGGTCTAAACCGTTCAAGTGGTATCAGAGCGGGTTGCTCTTTTGTTTGAGATTTTTATCTCTGAGCTGATCCTTGACCCCTGTTGTCATGGATTCTTGGAAAATCTTTTTGCTTATTAGTCAACTTATCTACTTACTGTCTTTGCCATTTGTTGTTTTTGTTAAATCTTTCCTTAAGTATTTTGGCATAATCACATGTGATAAGAATTATGTTTGTTATACTGCTTTAACCGCCTTAAAGGCACGTGATTCTTGTCATTGGTATTTGGATAGTGGTTGTTCCAGGCACATGACAGGAAATAAAGATTTGTTCAAAACACTTTTTGAAGGAAAGATTGGGACAGTCACCTTTGGAGATGGAAGTAAATCTGTGATCAGAGGCATTGGTACTGTGGATATTCCAGGTTTGCCAATGTTTGAAGATGTTTGGTATGTTGATGGATTGAAGGCCAATTTACTCAGCATTAGTCAGATTTGCGACAAGGGTTTAAATGTCCTCTTCACCAAGTATGAGTGTGAGATACTTGATGGAGGAGGTGATTGTATGTGTGTTGGTGTAAGAACAGCTGACAACTGCTATGGGATAACACCAAGTGTAAACAACAAGTGCTTTAGTGCAAAGATAGATCAAGTTGATCTGTGGCATCAACGGTTGGGGCATGCCAGTCATAAGCAGTTAGAAAAGATTTCCAAATGTGAGGCAGTTATAGGTTTACCTAAATTTGAGAAAATAGAGAAGTGCATTTGTGGACCATGTCAGATAGGTAAACAAGTAAAATCCAAGCATCCATCTGTGACTAGTGTTCAAACGTCAAGACCTTTAGAGTTACTACACATTGATCTCATGGGTCCTGCAAGAGTTCAAAGTCTGGGTGGAAAGAAGTATATTCTAGTTGTTGTGGATGACTTTACTAGACATACTTGGGTTATACTTTTGAAGGATAAAGCTGAAGCTCCTGAGAAGATGATCCATCTGTGCAAAAAATTGCAGGTTAAGAAAGACACTGTGATAGCCAGAATCAGAAGTGATCATGGAAAAGAGTTTGAAAATACCAAGCTGGCCACTTTCTGCAATGAGCAAGGCACTCACCAAGAGTTCTCATCTCCTAAGACTCCTCAACAGAATGGAATTGTGGAAAGGAAAAATAGAGTTGTTCAGGAGATGGCATGAGTCATGCTTCACAACAAAAATTTGCCAAAGTCTTTCTGGGGAGAAGCAGTCAACACTGCTTGCCATACACTCAACCGAGTGTATTTTAGACCTGATTCTAAGAAGACTCCCTATGAACTTTGGAGAGGGAAGAAACCTGTTGTCAAATATTTCAGGATATTTGGCAGTGACTGTTACATTCTACGTGATAAAGAGAACTTAGAAAAATTTGATGCTAAGAGCGACAAATGATACTTTCTAGGATACTCTTCCACCAGTAGAGCTTATAGAGTGTACAACCTGAGAACCAAAACAGTCATGGAATCCTCAAATGTTGTGATAAATGATGAAGTATGTTCAGAAAGCACTGTTCCTGCTCAAGATAAGCCTTTAGAAGTGGATGACACTCTTCGTACTGAGGATGTTGTCAAACATAGTGAGGAAGAGCTGTTGGTGTTAAATGATGCAGTCTCAGTACCTTCAAATTCAGAACCATCCACTCCAGTTCGTGACACTCGACAGGCACAAAGTCAACTCAGTCCCTCATCTGCACAGAAAGAAACTTCCACTTCTTTAGTCAAAGGACCATCCTCTAGAGTGAGACTGAACCATCCCTCCACAAATATATTGGGTAGTCTGAATGATAACATGAGATTAAGATCAAAAGCATTGAATGTGATCACTCACTCATGCTATCTGTCCCAATTTGAACCGAAGAAGGTGGATGAAGCACTTCAAGATGCTGATTGGGTAAATTCTATGCATGAAGAACTTCATCAATTTGTTCGGAATGATGTGTGGGAACTAGTTCCTAGACCAAAGGATGTAAATGTGATTGGAACTAAGTGGATCTTTAAGAACAAGTCAGATGAACATGGCACTGTGATCAGAAACAAATCAAGACTTGTTGCACAAGGGTACACGCAAGTAGAAGGAATTGACTTTGATGAGACTTTTGCACCAGTAGCAAGGTTAGAATCCATCCGGATATTGTTGGCTATAGCAAGTCACCTAAACTTCAAGCTATATCAGATGGATGTCAAGAGTGCTTTCTTGAATGGAATGATATAAGAAGAAGTGTATGTTGAACAACCTAAAGGCTTTGTAGACCCTCATAGACCGGATGACGTCTACAAATTGAAGAGAGCTCTCTATGGGTTGAAGCAAGCTCCTCGGGCTTGGTATGACAGATTGACTGCATATCTCACTAAGCATGGATTCAAAAGGGGATCTGCAGATACAACACTCTTCATAAGAAAGGATAAGACTGGTTTTGTTGTAGCTCAAATTTATATTGATGACATTGTTTTAGGTGCTACTAATGATTCTCTTGCTCATTCTTTTGCAGATGAAATGAAGGCGATGTTTGAAATGAGCATGGTTGGAGAACTAACTTATTTTTTGGGATTGCAGGTAAAACAAACTGAGACAGGAATCTACATCAATCAAGCTAAATATGCAAGGAATTTGGTTAAAAGATTTGGACTGGACAAGGCTGCTTATGCTAGAACGCCGATGGCAGCTAATGCAAAGTTAACAATTGATTCATCAGGTGAGTCTGTTGATGTTACTTTGTATAGAAGCATGATAGGCTGTCTTTTGTATTTGACTGCTAGTCGTCCTGATATATCTTTTAGTGTTGGTGTTTGCTCTAGATTCCAGTCTAATCCTAAGGTTTCTCATTTAAATGCTGTTAAAAGGATTATAAAATATGTGAGTGGAACCTGTGATTATGGTTTATTTTATAGCAACGAGTCAAACTTGTCTCTTGCTGGCTTTTCTGATTCTGATTGGGCTGGGAATGCTGATGACCGAAAAAGCACCACTGGAGGGTGTTTTTATGTAGGAGCCAATCTTGTGGCTTGGATGAGTAAGAAGCAGAATTCTGTTTCTCTATCCACTGCTGAGGCAGAATATATTGCTGCCGGGAGTTGTTGTTCACAGCTCCTTTGGATGAAGAAACTTTTGGGTGATTATGGGATTCCTCAAGATACCATGGTGGTCTATTGCGATAACTCTAGTGCTATAGATATATCTAAGAATCCGGTTCAGCATTCTAAGACCAAGCACATTGAGCTTAGGTATCATTTCATTAGGGATTTGGTTGAAAAGAAAATAGTTGCTCTTGAATATATCCCTACTGATCGTCAAAACGCTGACATCTTTACCAAACCACTTGATGGAAGTAAGTTTGAGACACTTCGTCAAGTGATTGGTGTGCTTCGTTGTCCTTAGCTGTTTTGGCTTCCTTGGTCCTTGTGCTTCATTGCTCTATTCTGTTGTGACCATTGTTATTTGGTTTTTGTGTTTTTCTTTTGTTCTAGGACTTGCATTGCATTGCATTACATACATGCATTTCATTCTAGGATTTATTTGTTTTCTCTTCTTATAATAATAATAAATAAATAAATAAAAAAAAGGGAGAAAGCAAAATCTGTGTTGAACACTATTTTTCTTGACTTTTGAAAACAAGGTTGGTCATTCTTTTTACACATGTCATGTCTTGTGTACCTTGTTTAACTTTGATGAGCTTATTTACTGCACTTGACTAGTTGAAACTTTGAAGTGCATGTTGTGTGGGAAAGATGTGTGTGGTTCTTAATCACTTTGCCTTAATCATGAAGTCACTTGTTTTTGACTGTCGGACTTGATCCTTTTGAGAAAGGCATAAATAACCATCTCACCACTGTTCACTAGCCAATCATGAACACCTTAGTGCATATCATAAGATTTAGTGCTCGAGAAAGTGTAGCACATGCACAAAAAGAACATAAGGTTTAGCCTCAAATTAAATTAAAAACTGGTGTGTACTATTAGGCTTGATGCCAATTCACTTAATTCAAACCAGTGTGTACTATTAGGCTGAATGCCATTCCACATAAATAAGAGGCAAAAATGAAAGAAACTTACATGATTGCAAGCTTTTGTTCTAGGAGATGTGGGAGTTATAGGATGTAACTCTTTAGGTGATAGTCTCTTTTAAATTCTATGTGATGAATTGTGTAGACTTTGTGTTTGATTACTACTCACATATCACCTCACATGTATCTCAAGTCTTTGCTAGCTTCACACACTACACAAGTTACTCTTTGTTAAACACTGTACATGCTAGTGTGTGTGTCTTTGGTCTGACCAACCAAGTCTGAAAATATCTTGAGATTTGTGCACAACATACTTATTGCTTGAGAAAATTAATTTGGAAGATGATTGAAAATTGTGTTTGAGAAAAGTGGGTTTAAAAATTTTGGGTTTTTGAAGATGCATTCCATCTCATACTCATGCATTTTGTATTCATTGTTCAAATGATTTGAGGAGTTGTTTCAAAATTGGGTTTGCAATTTTTCAAAACTGTGTTTTTTTTCAAAAATTCAGTGTGCCTCTGCCCATTTCGATCGATCCAACCTGATTTTCGATCGATCGAAAAAGTGCCTCAGAATGTGCTAAAATGACTGTCACATTCGATCGATCGAATGTAATTTTCGATCGATCGAAGATCGTGGAGAGCTTTTTTAAAAAGAAGAAATCTGACTTTTTCAAAGTATTCAAACTTTTTCAAAACTTTTCTTTTTCTCTCTCCGACGAGGCAAGACCAAATCTTCAATTTTTTGTCGTTTTCTTCCGAATTTCTTGCACAATCTCTCTCTCCTCAAGCCGGTATGTCTATTTTACCCTTCCTTTTCAATTTATTTTCATGATTTCATGCATTTTTCATGCATTTTAGAGGAGATTTTCGGAACTTTTCTTTTTGGGATTTTTGTTGATTCGGACCAAATTGTTTGCAATTGATCAATGGGTTTTGTTGGGGACACCCTATAGACATGTTCTTGATTGATTAATTTGATCAATTTTGTGTTTTGTGGAAAACTTAAATTTCTAGGGTTTATAATTGATCCGAATTGGGGCTTTTTGTGAAATTGGGTTTAATTGATGAAATTGGCTTGTGTAATTGATGCAATTGGTTATTATAAACGATTTTCAATAGTCTGTAATGATTGATTCATCAATTTGGTACAAAAATTTTCAAGTGGTTCTCAAATTTTTAAGGTTTTTGTAAAGAAACTCTATGTTCAAGCCAATTTTGTGAATTTGAACTTAATTTGATCCTGGTTACTGCATTAGTTCATGCATCATAACATTGTTCATGTTCATGCATCATATAGATTTTTATTCTATATTTTTTTTGTGCTAACTTGCAGTCTGCCCTTGGTTTTGTGTTTGTTCTTTTTGGTTTTCTCTTTGTGTCTCTGTCCTGTTCCTTAGCACCATGCCTAGGAAGACTAGAGCACGTAGGACTCTTCCCACTCCTACTCCATCCCCTCCTTCTTTTGAAAGTGAGCGGTTCCCCTGTGAGAAAAACCAAGAGATTTTTGAGACTTTGAACCTTAAGAGAAAGGTTTGGGCTGAGCGTTTTGTCCTATTAGATGAGTTAGATCCTGCCATTAGGGTAAATTTTGAGCGTCGAGGTTGGTTGCCTTTGTTAGCTGTGTCTGACCCTTCACCTCCGATTCTCTTGATTAGAGAGTTCTTCTCAAACCTCTCTGTCCACAATCTATGATTCCAACACTCTTGTTAAGAGTTGGATACGAGGTGTAGAGTACACCATTACTCCTCAGGTAGTGGCTGATGCTCTAGAGGTACCGTTGGTTAGGCATCCTGTCTATCCCTATGATGAGTCACCCGAGTTGAGTGATGTCATGTCTTACATCACTGGATCATCTATCCAGTGGGGTTCTGATCCTAGGATCACCACCGCTGAGCTTCCCGAGACTACCTATCTATTCTTTAGGATAGCCTGTCACTCACTCTGGCCCATTTCTCATCTGCACACCATTCCTCTTGAGAGGTGTGTTTTTCTATACGCTCTTGTTACTGATGCTCCTATTAGTTTTCCTCATCTTTTTCTTCGTTCTTTGAACGAAGTTTATAGGAGTTCATCTACTGCTCATGCTCTTGTCCATCCTATTTTCATTCATAGGATTTTACTTTATCTAGGTTTAGAGGATTTCCCTGCTTCTGAGCCTGTTCATGTTATAGGTCCTATAGGTGCGTCTTTTCTTAGACAGAGGGCCGCTCATCTTCGAGCTGGTTCTAAACACCCTAGGTCTGATCCCTCTAGTAGCGCTCCTCCTCCTCCTTCTTCTTCTACAGGTCTTGATGGTGAGGCTGTTCCAGATCCTGTAGGTGCTGCTGCTGTTCCTCCACCTCCTGCGGCTGACTTCGATGTTCGTCGTACTCTGGAGACTGTCATGACCGTTCAGGCGGCTCATGGTCAGCTTTTGGTGGATCTGTTCGACGAGATTCGGGCTCTGAAAGCGGATTTGGCGCATCTTCGTTCTTCCTCACCACCTCCTTTTGATGATGGCCTATGATGCCCTTTGGCATTCCGTCACAAAAAGGGGGAGTAGAGTTTTGACTTGTAGAGGAGATTTTGTTGATAGGGGGAGATTTTTTGTGTTAGGGGGAGATATTTTTTAGCATGGGATATTTTTTTCTGGAGTTTATTAGATTGTATCTAGGTGCTTCACTTTGTATATCATTTTTGGGGATATTCATGTTAGGGGGAGTAACATTGATTGATATATTGGATATACATGTTTTCTTTTGATTCTTGTTGTCTTATGATTCACTGCTTATTGATTTATATTTATGAGTTGATTCATTGATATATATCTTTTTTTTGTGTTGTGTGAATCTTACAAGAATATTATACCTGTTTATATACTATTTCCTGCCACACATGCGTTTATGTGTTTGTTGAGTATTTCAGGAATATACAGGTTGATTCAACAAAGCTGCTGTCTACACTTGCAACCGATGGATAGTAGTTAGGTTGAACTTTTGTTTATGAGCATTATTTTGTAAAGGGCTTATTACTTGTAAACTTTGAGCTTTTAATTTATGTTTTGTCACGGATTGCCAAATGGGGAGTTTGTTAGGTTCTAAGGTCTTAGGATTTTATGTATTTAGAACTCTAATTTGTAATGTTGGCAAACCATGATCAAAACAATGTATTTAGTCTAGTTTAGGCTTGCTCAAAGTTGGTTAAATATTGTAAAGTTGGAATCGAGTGACTGCAGAAGCATTGGGGCTTCTCGGCCTGGCTCGATCGATCGAAGGTTAGACTCGATCGATCGAAAGTCGGCCCAGATGCGTTTTTCTGCAGAATTCCAACTCAGCCCAAACTCTTTAAACGTTTAGGGTTTTATGTTTTTGCCCTCGGTATATAAGGCAAACCCTAGCCACGTTTTTCAGTGTTGCACAAGTTGTATTGTTGCTCATAGATTGCGGTTTTGTGTAAATCTCTTGTGAGATCTAGAGGAGCTTTCCTTTACACAAAGCTTAGGGTTTTCAAGATTGAGATTACTTCAACATCTTGATGATATACTTAGTTGCTGCCTTTGAAGCTTAAAGAATATCAAGCGTGGGTGCTTGTAGCTGATTGAAGGAATACAAAGAAAGAAGTAGTCCGTGGACTCGGAGCCTGCGCGTGGTCGTGTTAGGAAGTTACTACTGGTGGGTAGCATTAGCAAGTCAAGCGGGGAGCTTGTAAGTCCTTTTGTAAGAACTTCAATTCTTTCTTAGTAGATTCCATTTTGCCTTAAGGATCGGTGGGTAAAATCCTCCCCAGGTTTTTTACCGGTTTGGTTTTCTTGGGTGATCATATCACTGTGTTATTTATTTTCCGCTGCTTTATATGTTTTATATGCATGATATGATTTTGTGATTGTTTTAACTTAGAATTGCTTAATTTGACTAAGTAACAACTTGGCTAATTAATCTAGGCTACGCAATCTGGTTATAGTTTAAGGGGTCTAAACCGTTCAATAGTGTTAAAAATAACATAGTTAATCACAGGAGTGGCAGTTGAAGGGTTTGAACTTCAAAAGAGCAAAACAATTTTGAAGGGGAAAATGACGATTTGAGAATTGGGAGAAGGCTAAATTAATGGTGAGTTGGATTTAATGAGATAAAGAATGTGTAAGGTTGTTCATAGTGAGTTGGATTTAATGAGTTAGAAAATGTGTGAAGTTGCACTATTTATTTTTATATTAATATTGTTTAAAAATTTAATGAAGAAAAAAAAAAGATAACATGGTCGATGATGTGGCTCAACTAGAGCGTAGCAACAATAAATGTTACGCTTCAGCATTTAACTATATATAAATATAGACTAGTCACAACTCCACGCAATGCATGGGAATATCTGATTATTTTGTAATGAAATATAATCTATAATTTATTTTCTAAAATATTCATAAAATCATCTATTATGATTAGTAATTTGTAATAAAACATTTTTCTCATAAGAGAATTTAATTTTAGTTTTATTAAACTATTAATTAAGAGCGTTTCTTTTATATAACCCTTTACCAATCCAACAAAGGGCAAGGGTTTTTTTTTTTTTTTTTTTTTTTTTTTTTTTTTTTTTTTTAACATAAACAATGTCATATTGCTTTTTGTTTTTAAATAATGAATTTTGTTCTCTATAAATAAAAAATTATATATATTTTTACTTCCTTTTTTTATTAAAATTTTCATCTGCTCATATTATGAGCTAAGCTAGTGATAGAGTAAAGGGGGGTTTAAGTTTTTCCAATTATGATAGTTAGAAATGAATGATAAAAATAGACTACAAAGCCAAAAAAAAGCATAATTTATGGCACTACCAAGGAGAACTCATGACTTTAATATTTCTCTTGAGTCTTTTTTTCAAGGAAAATTGAAATTAGGGATTACTTTTATGTAATAGGTTGAAAGAGTTACAAATTTGAATGATTATTCTTATTTTGAATAGGTTTTTTTTTTTTTTTTTTTAATAATTTGTTCACTTGTTATTGTTTGGTCTAGTCTTAATTTTGTTTGGGTTATTTTTGTTGTTATTTGGGCTATTTTTTATTGTTGTTATTTAAGGGCTTTTTTCTTTTCTTTGTTTCTTTGGGGTTAAGGATTATGTTTGATGCCTAAATTATTTTTGGAGTAATGCTATATTTACAACATTTTTAAAACAGATCTTATATAACAATTTGTTATTAGTAAGCTAACAAGTGATGTCAATATTGGGCCCAAATTAGAATTTTAATAACCATTTTTTCTTATCACATAAGAATTGTGGTAAAATTATTGTAAAAATTTTGTGAATGTAGCAGTAATCTTATTTTTATTGAACTAAAATTCTTGTAATTCTCAAGTCAGTGTGGTCAATGTTTTTATTAGGAGGTTAAATAGGTTAGTTTGTGTGTGTGTGTGTGTGTGTGTGTGTGTGTATTTGGAAGTATATATATATATATATATATATATATATTTGCCAAGTCAGAGTGGTCCTATGACCACTTTGAATTACACATGGAGCCACCCCTGCTTAAAAATAATAATATTGTTTGCATTTTATTGGTCATACTAAACATGTAGTTGAATTTAATTGAATAACCTAATGTATTACACTTAAGGAATTGTACTTAAGTTTTGCGCTTTTTCAAAACTATTACAGTCTCCCATTCCACTTTACAACCACCCAAAAGACTCTCGTCATCATCTAGTGCTCTCTCTTTAGTTTATCTTCACTAATTCTTCCTTAGAATGCTCTTAAATAACCATATTTTCATTAGCTCCCCACTCTACCTTAATAAAGAGTTTTCTTATTTAAAGCTAAGCAAATATTAAGAGATACCATCTTTTTCTTCTTTTTTTGGTTGAATTTAAATTCTGTTTATTTTATGGTTTCTTATAGTAATATTGTTATATTTAATTTTTATGAATATTATTTATTGTAAATGTAGTCTAGTATTTTTTCTTCCCCCCTTAGATGTAGTTTTGATATATACTTATATTTTATTTTTATAAATGTTATGGACTTATGATTTTTAAAAAGAATAGGAGAAACTCAGGGAAAAAAAGGGACTTAAGATGCTCAATTGGTCGATTAGATTGTTAGTATTTTGAGTGCTAATAAGAATTATATTGAAAAAAAAAAATTCTAAAAGTAATCTTGTGATATAGGTATGCTGTACTTTGAGTTTTCGCTGAACTGCAAATCAATATGAAAGTTTTACTTTCACTCCCCAAGAAAAAATTCCTAACTACGCTCCTACAAGGAGGAAATCAGTAAGAGCTACATTTTTAATATATGAGTGTAGTATAAATCATGTGTTACAATGAACTGATTTGCAAACCATGAGAGAACGAGAGAGAGCATTTGGTTTAGGAGGGCAGGAACTGATTTAATAAAAATTTAGACTATTTGTGCAGGATAAGAGCATTAATTAAAAAAGATTTTTTTAAAAAAAGATTTTTTTTTTTTTTTGTAAAAATAATTTTTATTAGTTACTAGGATTTTTTTTTAATTTTAAAAATCCAAAGAAAACAAAAACGGGGTGATTGTAGGAGACTTAACAGTAATCCCTAATGGAACTAAATGGGAGGATTGAATAAAACAAAGCTAAAAGTTAAAGAACTAAATTGAAATTACAAGAGTGAATGAATTTTCATAAAAATTAGAGGGTGTAATTTATAATTTAGCTTTCTTTTCTTTTCTTTTCTTTTTTTTGGGGTAAACAAACTTCTTCCTCCTCTTTTGAGCGGTCCCAAGGAGAAGGAAATCAGGAAAAAAAGAATAGAAAAAACAAAAAGAGATGTTAAAAGAGAGAGTAAAGATCGAGATAAGAAAAAGAAAAATTACACATGAGAGAAGAGAATAGAAAGGCGAAGGAAAAGTAATTATAGGAGAACAGAAAAGAACGGGAAAAAAATGGGGGAAGCTTTCTAAATATATATATCTATATATATATATAAAAGCAGAGACCTCATGTGAGAGTGCATGAGGTCTTGCCACATGGCGCTCTAATATTCCATTTAACATTTTTTTACCTTTTCTCATTAAGTTTTTTTTTACCGTTACTCAATAGATCATAGTAACTTATTTTTACTATTATATAAATTTAGCATTTTTTACCTCTTATTATTATTATTATTATTATTATTATTATTATTTTAACTATTACCCAATAGATCATAATAATTTCTTTTTACTATTATATAAATTTAGCATTTTTTACCTCTTTTTTTTAAGTTTTTTTTTTTACTGTTACCTAATAGATCATAGTAACTTCTTTTTACTATTATATAAAATATAGGCTATTCTTGACAATTAGAAAAATTAGACCAAAATTTATTCACTATAAAATGGACTATCTTTTAAAAGTAGACCAAACTTTATGAAAAACTCAAGCTTAGTTCTTACCTTACATATTATGACCAAAGTTTGACCATTCCCACATGTAAATCAAAGTAAAAACTCTTACCCTCTTACAAACTGTCTTCTTCCCCCTCCCCCCCCCCCCCCAACGTATAGATGATATTTCTAGAAAATCTCTTTCTCATGAAATCATGTCTTCATTTTTCTCCAATTTCAATTCAATATGCTTTTGTCTATTAATAATGTTCTATGCAATTTATGCAAACAAACTCTCTGTCATCGACCAGTGCAACAAAAATATATATAAATCTTAAGATCCCTAAGGTTCCTAAAATAGTTGACAAGTGCATATTTCTAAATTTTATAATAACAAAAAAATCTAATAAATATCACAAAATGCCATTAACTTAATATTTTCTTTAAAAAAATTCAATGATAGGAATGGTAAAAAACATGATCCTATACAAGAAATACCAAAAATACATGCAAAACAATTTTCATAGGAGGATTTATCTTTGAATAATATTAAAACAATAGTAAAAATAAAATGCATTGAATGAGATCCTACGAAAGAAATTTGTTAATCATTTCAAATTATACTCATTATTTACGTAAAAAAATAATAATACATCATATTATTTACATTAAAAAAATAATACATATTAATTTCAAAGTTCATTGTAAATAATACATATTATTTACAAAAGGAACATTGATACAACAATAGGTTGGTATTACATTTTGTGCATACTTTGTAAAAGAAATGTCAAACCACAAGCAAAATCATTTTGGTGTGCAAAATGTGAGACAAAAATAAATCTTTCTGTCCCAAAGTTAGAAGCACTCACATTAACTACACACTCTCCAAATATTTATAATATATTTATCTCACTATAACTACTATATATACACAATTGCAAACTACTTCAAATACATGATTCAAATTGAAGTTTTTGATGCAGCTAACAAAACAAATTTTGTGATATTTGATTGAGATGCCAAGAAAATCCAAAATAAATCTGCAAGAGATCTTGCTAAAAAATAAACTGAGGTACAACTTATTTAAATTATTATAAAAATATTGATAACGTGATTTGAAAAAAAAAATTTGGAAAAAAATTGGATTTCTCTACTTCATTTGAATGAATTCAATCTAAATGATGGTTTTGAAAATTAGATAGTTGCTAAGATTTTTTGTGCACCTTCAAATGATAAAAAGGTATGGAAGAAAAAAAAAATACACAATTCAATATGCTATATTTATTCTTTTTGCTGCACTATTCCAAAATTAAAATAAAAATATTTACAAAAAAATGTCACATCTTTGAAATTTAAGATAAATGCAAATACCTATGAAAAATCTTAGCGACAAAGTCCAAATTTTGTAAGATCCGATCAAGAATCTCTCGATGCTAATTCATTAGTGATTAACACAAATGATGCAACAAAAGGAAAAAATGATGAAAGTTTAAAAATTGAACAAATATAGACAGACTAAACTCAAACGTTGAAGATGGAGAAACCAATGATGATAGTAAGCGTCACCATACCGCAATAACAAAGATTGAAGAAACAAAAAAAAAAAAAAAATCAAAAATCGTAATGAAGCTTTTTATTTCATCATATAATAAAAATCAATAATGTAGAATGAATTAATATGCTTTTATCAACTTTTATTATACAATATTACTCCAAGTTGTTTTAATTATTACTCATTATTTGAACGAAATAATTATAATAGTTATATGTGTGCAATTTATAATTGTTACTTTTTATGATGAACTCATTACTAACAAAGTTTTATAATAAATATGCTATAATATATGTATAATATTTTCTAAAAAAAAAATTTACATAAAACATTACAACAGTATCCGTGCATCGCACGGGAAACTTACTAGTATATATATATATATCTATATTTTAGTAAAAGATTTCAGTCTTCTACTTTATTTGTTGATGTCGTCAGTTTTAAAAAACAACAATTGTAGTAAAAAAAAAAAAAAAAAAAAAAAAAAAAAAACAAACAAACAAACGAAGTTTCAAATTATTTGGGAAAATATTGTAGTTTTCAATTGTGTCTACAAAATAATCCTAATGAATCAAGTTGACATGATCAAATTTTTTTTTTTTTCAAAGACTATACTTCCTTTCTTTTTTTTTTCTTTTTCTTTTTACTATGCCTCCCTCTCTATCATTACTTCTTTTTCTCCCTTCTTGATCTAATTTTTCTCATCTAATATTCTGTCTTTAGACTAGTTTTTCCCTCCTTTTTTTTTCTCTCTCTCCTTCTTGTTTCCTTTCATCGGTCCCAATATTATCAATTCCATTCTTTTTTTTTTTTCCAAAATGATTGAAAATTTCCATTTTAGTTAGTTTAGCCGCTAAAATAAACCGATACTGAAATATTTTATTTCTATAAACAAATCAAAACATTCACTAGAATGGAATTAACAATTTTGAACAATTCTGTAATTTCAAAAAAAAATTTCTTGAACTTATCAACTCCACATCACGTGACTATAAGAGTAAAACCACCTATACTATTGGGATGAATCCTACTCTTTTGAATTAATATTATCTATATCTATGTTATTAATAAAAGGATTCCCCTCCTTAAACCGGACTTCTTCTTTTTTTTTTTTTAAGTAAAAAATACCCTCATTTAGTATCCAATAACTTCTCTTATAAATGTTTTAAGAATTGGGTCAACAACGTAAAATTTCTTTCACATTCATTTTTTTTTTTTTGCCCTAAAATTTAGCCTTTTTTTATTCATCTCCCCCCTTCACGATGATCTTTTTATTTTCCCTAAATTTTAGATTTTTTTTTTCTTTGAAAAAGAAGAAGTCTTAAAATTTAGTGTTTTTTTTTTTTTTTTTTTTTCACATTTATCTTTATTCTTTCAAATTGTGATAAATATAAAATTATGACATAGGGGCTGTTTAGTACATTCATTTAAAAACTGAAAATATTTGTTTGAAAATATATGTAGAAATATGTGTGGGTAAAAAAGTATGTAAAAATACGTATAATATATATAGATATATATATAATCGAAACTTCTGAAACTCCCATAATTTTCCACATCAACACAATATTTAAAAAAAAAAAAAAAAAAAACATAATAACTTTTCTAATCCCGATGCTCTACCTTCCCCTTTCATGATGCTCTGCCTTCTTTTCCTTGCCTTCCTCTACCAGCTCCTCCTCGATCAGACCGGCAAACCAACAGCAAAGCATTGCATCGCATAAAGACCCATGGATTCCTCAATCAAAACCCACCATACCCCCATACCCACAAACCAACAACCATCTTCTTCCTCAGAACAAAGGTTGATCTCCTTCCTTAGACCACCCATTTGTCACAAACCACCCACATCCAACTTCTAAAACCCAGAAATAGCGCCCCATTTGCCATGGGTCTCATCCAGCCCATGGCCACAAATTCCTCAATCAAAACCCACCAATGGAGCTTACAGTCCCATACAAACCAAACCCACTTTTATTTTCTTCAACTCCACTCATACACAACTCTCAAACTCTCATTCTTCTCAAGTTTCCTAAGAACCCTAGGTCCAAAAATTCCCACCACAAACCCAATTTTCGTGTTCTAACTTCTGCAAACCCAAATGGGTCTGCCGGGTTTTCATGGTTGAGTCTGACTCAGTCAGTCCGACGTGGCTCTATTGTAGGGAAAAGAAAAGAAAATTTAAAAAAATGGACAAGATAGGAGAGCAATACTGAGTGATAGCTAGAGAGAAACTTCCGGGCAATGTATGTGTAAATACCATTCCAATTGTCTCCCAATAGTCTTAATAAAATATGTGTTATTAATTTATTTATAACCTCTACTCCAACAATAACTCTAACCCCAACCCCAACGTGACTCTATTTAGTTTTTTTTTTTTTTTTTCCCTTTCTTTTATCTCCAACAACAACTCTAACCCCCAGCGTGATTCTATTTAGTATTTTTGTTTTTATTTTTATTTTTATCTTTTATCTTTTATCTCAATATATATATATATATATATATATATATATATATATATATATATATTGTGGGGGTAAAAGCCTAGAGTTATATAATGGGCCTAAGGCCCTAATCGAAGACTAGGGCGTGTCCGAAGAGGAGAAAGCGATTGAGAAAGGACCCAGGAGGGCAAAACATACCTGGAAATGAGCAAAGAGTATAGTCCGAAGAGAGCGTCAGTGGTCCGAAGAGTATAATCTCCTCAGATACGGTGATTCTCGGTCAAGCAAGTACCTGGGTGGTTCAAGTGGCCTTCCTGACGATTCCAATAATAAGGATAAACTTCAAACATGTATGGAGATGATAAGAACTGATAAATATCTGGAGGAAAAGCTGCTACCACTACATTAAATGCACTGCAGTAACTTTTCTGGCCGCATTAATGTGGAGAAGACCCCTGAACAGTGCACTCTCAACCACCACCACTCACAGAGAACAAAATAAGAGGTCTGATGGGATATATACTCAAGTAGATGCTTAGATGACTAACAAGTGTATGATCAAGATGATCCAAAAGGCACTATATAATGTGAAAAATCTCTCATAAGAAAGGGGGGAGAGGAAAATGGAGAGGAGAAAAAAGAAGAGAAACTGTAGTACAAAAGATTGTTAGAGTTCAAAAATAAGATTATAATTTATGAACTATCTCTTCGGATGTTTATTTAGTCAGGCTTTATGAGTGCCTTTATGTTTATTTATCTTTTAAATTCCATGCTAGCCGTTGTTTAATTCCTATCCAGCCCAGCTCTTTCACCCACTCTCTACAAATTCATTATCTTAGGTTCATTGGGCTCAGACTCCAGATCTTTTGGGCATGGGCCACCAAAATTGACCCTACAATTGGCACCATTCGTGGGAAGAGCTTGAGCAAGAGTGGAAGTAACGACTGATGATGGCAGAACCAGGGCAACAACCAGCAGAATCTAGAGCATCCCAGCACGTTGATCCTTTTCTTAACTTGGAACAGATACATGATCGTGAAGGTAGTGTACACACTACGTATACTGATCGAAGCCAGTCACATGGTAGAAGTCACATGTCTCATGCAGAGAAAAACAAGAACATGCAACTAGAGATTGACAAGTTGAAAAGAGAGTTGCACCATGCAAAGAGAAGGCGAACATCTTCTTACTCTGAGGATGACTCTGATGATGAGCAGGATGTCTCTTACAGACGTAGGACCAGAACACCAGTTAGTGAGTCTTACTCTTACGAAGAAGAGCACTATCACGAGCGCCAACCACCGAGTCCATCACATGGGGGTATAGGGAATGATGCTATGAGCAAAGCTTTGAATCAAATTCCCAATTCGCCTTTCACGCACAGGATCGAACAGGCAAAACTTCCTTACTGTTTTCATCAGCCGACGTTCACTATCTACAACAGGAAGACAGACCCTGTAGAACATGTGAGCCACTTCAACTAGAAGATGGCAGTCCATTCTAAAGATGAAGCTTTGATGTGCAAAGTCTTCCCTTCCAGTCTTGGACCAGTTGCGATGAGATGGTTTGACAGCTTGAAAGTAGATTCCATTAACTCCTTCAAAGAACTCACTTAAGCATTTGGTTCTCGTTTTGCCACCTGCCGAAGAGTGGCTAAGCCCTTAGCTTTTTTGTTATCTTTGAGCATGCAAGAAGGTGAAACCTTGAAAACATACTCAGATAGGTACTAGGAAATGTTCAATGAGATGAAAGATGACTGTGATGGAGTGGCCCTTAATACGTTCAAGCTCGGCCTCCCTACTGAACATGGTTTAAGGAAGTCCCTAACGGGTAAGCCAGTTACTAACGTGTGTCAGCTCATGGACCGTATTGACAAGTATAAAAGAGTTGAGGAAGATCAGCAATAGGAAAAGGGAAAAGATAAGGTCATCCCCCAAGAGAGGAGAGATTTCACGTCGGATAGATACGGTAATAACAAGCAGCGTAGGGATTTTTCTGGGCAGTCAGGATCAGCAAATCTTCAAGTTGTCAACGTTGTATTCAAAGAGCCAGTACATCAAGTGTTAGAAAAGATCAAGAATGAAGCATTCTTCAAGTGGTCGAATAAGATGGTGGGAAACCCTGAGAGGCATAATCATAACCTCTATTACCAGTACCATCAGGACCATGGGCATACCACAGAGGATTGTAGGCGCCTGTGGGATCATTTGAACCAGCTTGTCCGCGAGGGTCGATTGAAACAACTTTTGCATCATTCCAGCGGTCGAGGAGGTTAGAGAAACTCGGAGCCCCGAAGAGATGATTCTTCGAAGCCTCCTTTGGGAACTATCAATGTCATCTTTACAGCACCGGGGAGAACAGGATCCTCGCCATCCAAGGTTATGTCGGTGGATCGGTTACCCGCAGGAGACTTTAGTCATGGTCCGAAGAGAGTTAAATCGGATACCAAACAAGTGTTAGGATTCTCGGATGAAGACAAGGTTGGGACCATCCAACCCCATTATGACGTTTTAGTGATCACCCTCAGAATTTGAGGGTATGACGTGAAGAGGGTTATGGTGGACCAGGGAAGCGCGGTAGAGACAATGTATCTTGATCCCTACAGGAGACTGAACTTAAAACTCGATGATTTGAAACCATACAATTCTCCCCTAGTGAGTTTTGAAGGAAAAGTTATTACCCTGAAGGGACAAATACGATTGCCTGTGCAAGCTGGTACAGAAGTAGTAGAGGTGGATTTCATCGTTGTGGATGTATATTCGCCCTATACTACAATCGTAGCCAGACCTTGGCTCCATACATTAGGGGCTGTTTCCTCTACTCTATATCAGAAGGTTAAATATCCATCTGAGGGACAGGTTAGTGAAATCCGGGGAGATCAATCCGTGGCCAGATAGTGCTTAGTGGCTGCCATCCGACATAAGCCCGAAACTGAGTCCTCAGCCTAGGCTTAAAGGGGTTTATAGCAGTTAAATCCTCGGGCATCGCAAGTTGAAGATACAGCCGAAGGCACTAGGTGCGAAGATTTAGTTAAAGTTACTATCGGAAACAATCCAGAAAAGTTCTTTTAAGTTGGATCTCAGTTACCTCTGCAGGAGAAGGAAGAGCTAATAGAGTTCCTTAAAAAAAACCTTGATATATTCACCTAGAATGCCTACGAAGCCCCAGGGTTGAATCTAGAATTTATATGTCACCATTTGAAGGTTAATCCATTAATTACTCCTAAGAAGCAGCCTCTTCGGGGCCCATCCAAGAAACATGTTGATGCAGTAAGAGAAGAAGTAACAAAGCTCAAACAAGCTGGAGCTATTAAAGAACTTTTTTATCCTGAGTGGCTAGCAAATACTGTGGTGGTGAAGAATAAGAATGGGAAATGGCGAGTATGTGTGGACTTCACTCATTTGAATAAGGCTTGTCCTAAGGATCTATTCCCTATGCCAAAAATTGATCAGCTAGTAAATGCTACTGTCAGCCATCCTCGGATGAGTTTCCTGGACACTTTCCAAGGTTACTATCAAATACCATTAGCCCTGGAGGATCAGGAGAAGACTGCTTTTGTCACCCCTATTGGGAACTACCACTACAAAGTGATGCCATTTGGTTTGAAAAATGTAGGATCCGCCTACCAAAGAATGATGACGAGGATGTTTGAGCCACAGCTGGGTAAAAGTATCGAGATTTACATAGATGACATGGTGGTGAAAAGCAAGATCGTCTCTGAACATGTAAAGGATCTTGAAAATATTTTTGAAGTTCTAAGGAGGTATAAGCTACGTTTAAACGCTTCCAAATGCTCATTTGGTGTAGAGTCAGACAAATTCTTGGGGTACATGGTGACTCACAGGGGAATCAAAGTAAACCCCGATCAGATAAAGGCCATCAAAAATTTACAAGTTTCTCGGAATCCCAAAAAAGTTTAGAAACTGACGGGAATGACTGCTGCTTTGAATTGATTCATTTCTCGATCAGCAGATAGGTGTAAACCTTTCTTTTCATTGATCAACAAATGGAAACGATTCGAGTGGACTAAAGAGTGTGCTTTGGCTTTCCAACAACTTAAAGACTATTTAGCTCGGCCGCCAATCATGTCCAGTCCTAAGCCAGATGAGGTCTTGTTTGCCTACATTACCGTGGCCTCTTATGCTGTGAGTTTGGTGTTGATATGAGTGGACCAAGGTGTACAAAGGCCAGTTTACTACGTGAGTAAATCATTGCATGAGGCAGAGATTCGATATTTGCCATTAGAGAAAGCAATCCTGGCAATAATGCTCAGCACTCGGAAGTTGCCTCATTATTTCCAAGCGCACACAATGGTTGTTCTTACCCAACTTTCACTCAAAACCATACTCAGAAGTGCTGACTACATAGGGAGAATAGCCAAATGGGGCACTATCCTAGAGGCTTTTGACATCAAGTATATGCCACGCACCTCCGTAAAGGGGCAAGTCCTTGCAGATTTAGTAGCTGAGTTTACTGAGCCCTCGTTAGAAGAACTGATACCAACACGAGACATGGATGAAAAATCAGTTGGCGTAATCTCCCAGAAAGGCCCTTCATCCTGGGAAGTATATGTAGATGGTGCAGTGAACCAGAAAGGATCTGGAGTGGGGATAATGTTAATATCCCCAGAAAGAATCGTTATTGAAAAATCGCTAAGATTAAGCTTCATGGCCACAAATAATAAGGCTGAGTATGAAGCTCTACTGATAGGAATGGCTATGGTTCAAAGGATGGGAGGAAAGTTAATGGAAGTGTTCTCAAACTTAAGGCTAGTCGTCGGACAAGTACAAGGAGAATTTGAGGTGAAAGATGAACAAATGCAGGAGTACTTAAGCTAAGTTAAATGCTTGCAGTCAAAGTTTGAATCTTTTAACTTACCACACATCCCCAGAAGTGGAAATGCACATGCTAATTCTTTGGCCACACTTGCCACATCCTCGGCGTAGGATTTTCCTAGAATTATCCTCGTCGAAGACTTGTATAAGCCTACGGGAACAAGGAGTGAGGTTGTTCAAGTTCATCAAATCATAGCCGAGTTCAGTTGGATGGATCCTATAGTTAAATTCCTGAAGGATGATATTTTGCCTGAAGAGAAGTTGGAAGCCAACAAAGTTCGGAGGAAGGCAACTAGATTCTGGTTATCCGAGGACCATAAATTGTACAAACGCTCCTACTCAGGACCATACTTATTATGCATGCTCTTGAAGCAAATGAATCACTTTTGGAATAATTGCATGAAGGAATCTGTGAAAGTCATACTAGAGGTAGATCTTTGGCTCACAGGGCCATTACTCAAGGTTATTAGTGGCTGAATATGCAGAAAGAAGCCCATGAATATGTTAAAAAATGCAAGCAATGTCGGCGATTTGCACCAAATATACATCAACCAGGTGGAGTCCTTAATCCACTATCTAGCCTATGGCCATTTGCTCAATGGGGCTTAGATATAGTGGGTCCATTCCCTAGGGCCGCAAGAAATAAGAGGCACCATCTGGTCAGTACAGACTATTTCACCAAATGGGTTGAAGCTGAGCCTCTAGCCAACATCAGGGATGTCGATGCAAGGAAGTTTATCTGGAAAAATATTGTCACTCGATTTGGAATTCTCCATACCCTCATCTCGGACAATGACCTTCAATTTGATAGTAAAGCATTCAGGAATTACTGTGTTGAGTTAGGGTTCATGAATAGATACTCCACCCCTGCTTATCCCCAAGGGAATGGGCAAGCAGAAGCAGTTAACAAAGTCATAGTAAATGAACTAAAGAAAAGACTAGATGATGCAAAAGGCATATGGGTAGAAAAGCTGCCACACGTACTTTGGACATACAGAACTACGTCTCGTAGGTCTACTGGAGAGACCTCCTTTTCGATGAAATATAGGGCTGAAGCTGTCATACCTCTAGAGGCTAGATTCCCAACACTGAAAACCAGCTCATTTAGTCTGACCGGCAATGGTGAGCTGTTGGAGAAGAGTTTGGATTTGATTAATGAAAAGAGAGAAAATGCAATGGTCCGATTAGCACATTATCAACAAAAGCTCAAGCAGGGCTATGATGTCAACGTAAAGCTAAGATCTCTAGAACCTGGTGACTTGGTGCTCAGGAAAGTCGTGGGCACTGCAAAAAACCCCGCTTGGAGAAAGTTAGGACCTAATTGGGAAGGGCCATATCGTATTACCTCAGGGGCTAGCATTGGGGCGTATTTTTTGGAAGATTTAGATAATGATGTAATACCACGCCCATGGAATGTAAACAACCTCAAAATGTACTATTATTAATCGAACCTTGTCTTTAATCGATATGCCAATTTATTATATAAATTTTTGGACAAGTATTTAAACTTAAATCCAATCATGCCTGAAGTCCTCAGACCAGATGATTTAGGTTAGTTAACACTCCGTTACAATTTTCTTAAGTGTTTAAACTTAAATCCAATCATGCTTGAAGTCCTCGGACCAGATGATTGGGTTAGTTAACACTCCGTTACAATTTTCCTTAGTGTTTAAACTTAAATCCAATCATGCCTGAAGTCCACGGACCAGATGATTAGGGTTAGTTAACACTCCGTTACAATTTTTCTAAGTGTTTAAACTTAAATCCAATCATGCCTGAAGTCCTCGGACCAGATGATTTGGGTTAGTTAACATTCCGTTATAATTTTCTAAGTATTTAAACTTAAATCCAATCATGCCTGAAGTCCTCAGACCAGATGATTTGGGTTAGTTAACACTCCATTGCAGTTTTCCTAAGTGTTTAAACTTAAATCCAATCATACTTGAAGTCCTCGGATTAGATGATTTGGGTTAGTTAACACTCCGTTACAATTTCCCTAAGTATTTAAACTTAAAACCAATCATGCTTGAAGTCCTCGGACCAAATGATTTGGGTTAGTTAATGCTCCCTTATGATCCTCTTAAGTGTTTAAACTTATTTGAGTAAATGCCAGCTTATGATAAATCTCTTCGGCCACGCACTCAATACAAAGTTAGTGCTTAGAAGTATTCTCCATAAATATTCGAGAAAAACTGTAAGATCTTCATATCATTCATTGCTTTTAATGTTTACTAATAATTCTTACACAATCAGTTTCTTCTAGTATTGGAGTAAATTGTTTGCATCATTAATATGATATCATTGTTAAGTTTGCCTATGTTATATTAACTACAAGTCAGTCATTTGTAATAATAGTAAATTTCATAACATGTACGATGAAGACAGAAAATAGAAGAACAATTTCATTAATTAAAAAGAAAGTACATTACAATCCCTTACATAAAAAAAAAAATTTTTTTAAAAAAAACGACAACAACAACTAAAAACTAACTAATACAAGTACGAAATAGAAATTCTTAGATATCTAAGTCTTCGTTTGAGGAGCCAAAGGGTCAGCAGTATGGCTGGGTTAGGTAGCAGCATCTGTGGTCTGATCCTCAGCCTGCTTGCCCTGGTCTCCAGTCTGACCAAACTTTTTGGGTGCTTCAATAATATTAGGAAGGATTTGGTCGACTACAAGCTGCTCCGAAGCTACTGGGAGTTTGCAAATGTCTGGGTGGTAGAAAACACTCTTAGGCTGCTTCAAGTCAGCTTCTGGAGGGACCCCAACAGCTTCAAGGGCTTTATCCCAAGTTACATTGCAGTATTCCCTGCAGACCTTTGTAAACACCTTAGTGAGTCTGAGTTGGGTCTCCTCCACCCCAAGAGTATATGCTGCCTGTCTCTCAGCCTCCACAGCCTCTTTGGCTAGCTAAGCATCTTTCTTGGCCAACTGAGCAGCTTCCTTGGCTTTCTGTAGTTCAGCATAAAGACCTTTGACCAACTCTCTCTCTGTCTCCAGATTAATCTCGGCCATACGCAACTGCTTGCGTTGGTCTTTAGCCTGCTTTTCAGCGGTCTTCAGGCCAGCATCAAGATTATCCCTTTGGCTTGTCATATCTCTCAGCTGCTCAGATTGCCGAGAATAATCTTCCTTCAGACTACCTCGAGATTTTTCAATCTTAGACCGAGTGTGAGCCTCAACCTAAGCTTCATTAAAAGTTTTTTTATTCCACTCTTCGGCCACATAAACCTGCTGGGTAATCTATATAGTAGAAGGAAAATTTTCAATATAAAGTAAAAAAAATTAATTAATTAATTAATTAACATTTTAATTGAAAAAATGGACTAGTTCACTTACCATGGCCAAATCCCTTTTGAGGGATAAGAAGAGTTCATACTGGCTGAAGCGCTTGTAAGACTCCATATCCTTCGAAAGGAGAAGTGGCTGCTCCGGGACTTTAGGAACTAAACCTGCCCTTCCCTCGTGGTAATTCCTGAAGGAGGTATCCTAGGGGATGGGAACACCGTCTAGCTCTAGCTTAGGGGACCAGGTGCGCTGCCCTCAGTGCACCTCAGCGACAAGAGCTTCGTCTTGGCTCTCAGTTGACGAAGCCCTTTTGCTTCGCTGGCCTTTATCTACTTTCTGTTGCTTTGCCCCTTTTAGAGGAACCACCTCCCTTTCTTCGTTATCCGTAATGGGCCTCTTCTTCTTTGGATCTGGCAATGGTTTTAAGCTGAGATCGGAGGGAATTTGAGGAGGTGGTGGAGGAAGATTAACAGCTGGTTGAGACGTACTGGTCTCTTTGGCCCCAGCTTTTTTAGTTCTATTCTTCATCAAGTCCTTGAGACTTGCCATGTCTTCCTCTTCTGAAGAATCGTCCGAAATAGCAGTTATCAGGACTGAAGGGAGAGCATTGGATTGCCTGTCAATCTCCTCTTTGGTGTTTGAGATCTGAATGACCTATACCCCTCCTGAAACCTCTTCTTCAAACTTGAACTGATCGATCTGTTCCTCAAGCGAAGAGGTTGAAGAAGTGACTCCTTCTCTTTCTGCAGCTACTTCAAGAGAACCCTGTTGAACTGGCTGTATGAGCTGTGGTATGGCCTGTGGATTTGGATATGGCGTGGGGGCGAGATCGAACGGCGCTAGAAAGTTGCGCCGAGAGACATCTATTTGGTTAATCCAATAGTCCCCTTGCGTTATATCGTTGCCGACCGGCTGACAATCGCTCAGTTTTAATGTGTAACCATGAATAAGAGGAATAGCCCGGAGTTGCCCGTCTTCAGTTACAAAAATTTCTGATCTTAGTAAGTAGTTGAGCGCGGCAACGTTTGTAAGGCTAAGCTGAGGAGTAATGTGTGCTTTATCTGTTAACACCATAATAGAATTTAGTCAGAAACTTGAAAATACCAATACAAAGAGAAGAAAAATTATAATTAAAAAAAAAAAAAAAAAAAAAAAAACAACAACAACAACAAAAGGTCCAAATCTACTATTAGGAAACCTAAATCTAGTCATCTTTCATCCCTTTGTTAGATTTAGGAAGGCAGGAGACGAGCCAAACAATGTCGGATAGGGATTTAAGATAATATCCCCCCTCCTTTTTGGCTATGACATTCGTACATGTGTACTACGTCAAGCCAGGTGAGCCCTAGTCCTAAGTGACGATTCAAAGCGTCAATTTCCCCTAGGATCCTAAAGATGTTAGGCGCACACTGGTCAAGACAAAGCCTGTGGTTACGAAGGTAATTTTTGGTAACAAAACCCATAGAAAGAGTCATTCCCCCTTCTAGGAATGCTATCATAGGGATTACGACTTCTCCCTCTCTTCAGTCAGATACTATCCTTTCTATGGGACAATACCTCAGGTTTACTCCCTGTGGTATGTCGTATGTTTGCTTAAATGCCTCTATAAAGGAAGGACTGTCGACAAGATACTGAAATTTACCCATTTTTGGTTAAATAGAGGGAGACAGAGAGTAATAACTGAGAAATGAGAGTTTGAGGGCCGAGAGCGTTGGTCAAGAAGAGAATAAAGGGTTTGAAGGGATTAAAACTTACACGAATAGGGTTGGGGAGTGATCCTTAAATCCTTGGAAGGATTTGCGTGAATTTTTGCAAAAATGAGATGGATGATTTGAAAAGGCTAATGAGCTTGAACGTTTGGGTTCGCTGGAGAGTAAGAAATCGCAAAGTAAAAGAGAGAGAGTAATCTTTGAGGCCTTACATAGGAGCAAGAAAGTGGGTGGGAGTTATCCCGCCCAAATTCTGAGGAGAAACATCGTCCATTAGATCAATCATCCACTGTTGGATGCGAGAGACAGAACGCCGCCTGGAGTAATTAATACCGCTTCGTGAATACCGAAACAACAGCGGCAATAATGAAGCGCCCAGATTTATGCTCACGCGCGTGTAAACTCAGGTATTCTTCGAGTTTTTATCTTTTATTTTCTGTATTAAATCAAAATCTTATTTTTTTTTTCTCCTCAAATGCAAGGGAAAAACTAAAATTTTGAGGGGCTATTGTGGGGGTAAAAGCCTAGAGTTATATAATGGGCCTAAGGCACTAATCGAAGACTAGGGCGTGTCCGAAGAGGAGAAAGCGATTGAGAAAGGACCCAAAAGGGCAAACATACCTGGAAATGAGCGAAGAGTATAGTCCAAAGAGAGCGTCAATGGTCCGAAGAGTATAATCTCCTCGGATACAGTGATTCTCGGTCAAGCAAGTACCTGGGTGGTTCAAGTGGCCTTCCTGACAGTTCCAATAATAAAGATAAACTTCAAGCATGTATGGAGATGATAAGAACGGATAAATATCTAGAGAAAAAGCTACTACCACCACATTAAATGCACTGCAACAACTTTTCTAGCTGCATTAATGTAGAGAAAACCCCTGAACAATGCACTCTCAACCACCACCACTCACAGAGAACCAAAGAAGAGGTTTGATGAGATATATACTCAAATAGATGCTCAAATGACTAACAAGTGTACGATCAAGATGATCCAAAAGGCACTATATAGTGTGAAAGATCTCCCATAAGAAAGGGGGGAGAGGAAAATAGAGACGAGAAAAAAGAAGAGAAACTGTAGTACAAAAGATTGTTAGAGTTCAAAAATAAGATTATAATTTATGAACTATCTCTTCGGATGTTTATTCAATCAGGCTTTATGAGTGCCTTTATGTTTATTTATCTTTTAATCTCATGCTAACTGTTGTTTAATTCCTATCCAGCCTAGCTCTTTCACCCACTCTCTACAAATTCATTGTCTCGGGTTCATTGGGCTCAGACTCCAGATCTTTTAGGCATGGGCCACCCAAATTGACCCTACATACATATATATATATATATATATACATATATATATATATATATATACATATATATATATATATATATATATATTGTTTTTACAATTACTTGAATTTGGTGTGGCTTAATTTCTAGACATTTTCACTATTTAAAAAAAAAAAAAACTTACAAAAAAAGAATTGCCCAAACTGTTGGAAATTTAGATGAAATTTCATTTTTTAATAGGTACATTTTCAGTAAAAAAAACACTTTTTGATATATCTAATATGAAGAGTTATGACATTTCAATAAGAATCTTTTGGTAGGCACATTTTTATTCAATAAACACATTTTCATTCAATAGGCACATTTTCGGCCAATAGACAATTCTTCGGTTAATAGACACATTTTCAGCCAATAGACACTTTTTGGCATATATATTACAACCTATCTTTTATATACCTATATATACAACATAAACTAAACTAGAGACGCAACATTCTGTCTCTTATTCCTTCCCAAAAAAAAAAAAAAAAAAAATAACAATATTACTTTCTTCTACCTAACTAATAAAACTTTATGCTATTTCTTTCAATATCTTTTTTTTTTTTTTTTAATTTGCATTTTTACTTACTACTCCAACTCAAAAATAATGACTTTTTTTTTTCTTGAAAATCATTCAGTAGCTATTCTCGTGTATCGCACGGGTTAGTGACTAGTATTGTTTAAAAACTGAAAATATGTATTTGAGTGGGTGTACCAAATGGGACCTAAATCTTTAAAAAAAAAAAAAAAAAAAAAAGGCTTTATGCATGCACGAAACGAGTACACCAAGGCTAATATATAATATATATAAGAGTTACCCATGTAACCACACTCGTGCGATCTGAGCGTGATATCATATTACATAAAATAAGAAGTTCTATTATTTTTGTGGAATCTACTTTTTCTTATTTCATACTCTCTTTTTTTTTTTAGGGGTGTCAAATGGGTGGGTTTGGGTGGGCATAATTGGGTTGAGAATATAAAACTCATTTACCATTCCCTTGCGTCGCACAGGTTAGTAACTAGTATTATTTAAAAACTGAAAATATGTATTAGAGTGGGTGTACCAAATGGGACCTAAATCTTAAAAAAAAAAGTCTTTTACATGCACGAAACGAGTGCACCAAGGCTAATATATATAAATATATATATATATATATATATATATATATAAAAGAGTTACCCATGTAACCACACTCGTGTGATCTGAGCGTGATATCATATTACATAAAATAAGAAGTTCTATTATATTTGTGGAATCTACTTTTTCTTATTTCATACTCTCTCTTTTTTTAGGGGTGTCAAATGGGTGGGTTTGGGTGGGCATAATTGGGTTGCGTATATAAAACTCATTTACCCATTAAAACTCATTTAACTAATTGCTTCTAACCCAAATCCAACTCAACTCAATTATTATAAGTAAACTCCAACTCACCCAATTACCTAATTATCAAAATTACCAAAATGCCATTAAAGTGAAAACCCCAACACTTTTTTGGGTTCCTTTTTCCACTCTCTGTAGTCTCCATTCTTGGGATTAAAAAATTCCACATAAGCACATCCACATCAGCAATTATATTAAAAATCCAAATAAAAAAATATTTTCTTTTCTTTTCTATTTTCACTCACTTTCTTGGCAACCAAATAGTGCAACAAATACAAAGAAATGCCATTTCAAGCTCAAAACTTTCCTGGAATTTCGAAAGCAACTGTCCTTGAAACAAATAGAAATTCTTCTGAACCAAAAAGAAAAAAAGAAAAATGAACACATCCTTATCAATTACTCCATTCTTAAATTATCCAAATATAAAATAAATAAAAAATTCAAACCTAGTAATGGTGTTTGAGATATAATGTGAAAACTATCAAGTCAAAAAGTACGTGTTCGAGCAGTGCTCCTGTGGAGATGACGGCGAGCCGAGTCTGGACTTAGTGATGAGCCTTCACGTTTTAGCGGTGATCTACTCGAGTTTAGGGCGGTTTGAGGAGGTGATTCTGGTTCTGGAGTGGGCCATTCAAGTTCGGGATCGTAGCCTTGGGCAACACTGATCCACGCGTCGGTGAAACTTGCAAGTTTGAATTTTCGTGCTTTTGATTTGCTAAATGTAGATCGGATTGCTATAGAGAAATGTGTTTGTTGTGCCTCATTGTTCTCTGTGAGAGCTAGAGATAGAAAGAGAGAGAGCAAGCGAGAGGAGGGAGAGAAGTGTTTGGAGGCCGAGAAAATGAAGAAAAATGAAAACACTGAAACGTCTAAGGGTTTTTACTTATTTATTTATTTATTTATTTATGGGAAGGGCTGGGTTAAATTTTGGGATATTGTTTTTGGGTTAAATGGGTCTTAATTGGTTTTTAGTTAAAACCCAATAATCACTGAGTCTAATTGGATTGATACCCATTTAACCCAACTAATAATTGGGTGAGTTTAAGTTCAATTAGAGTGGATGAATTTGGGTGAACAAATAAGTTTGAGCTTACTTTGCCTCCATACCTTTTTTATTTTACTTTAAGAGCATCCGCATTTGAGCTTGTATATGCCAAATGTTAAGAACATTTGGCATTTAAGCCCCAAAACCCATCAGCAATGGGAAGGCCATATCCCATATGCAAAAAAAAAAAAAATAAATAAATAAATAAATAAAATTGAGATTTAGCTACAGTACCATCTCAAATGTAAGATGGTACTATAGCTGAATGGTATAAATTTTTTTTTTTTTAATGCTTTTTAACCCGGGAATTTCTCTCTTCTCCCTCATTATTTCTCATCTTTTCTCTTTCTCCATTCTCTCTTTCTCCATTCTCTCTTTCTCCTTTGCTCTGTGCTCTCTTCAGACCCAATACTCTGCCCCTCTCTCTCCGATAAGTTAGATGCTTCTCTCTCTCCGATGACCCTCTCTCTCCGATAGTGATTCTGACGAGGCATCCGTGCTCCGATCCCTTTACCGATTCACTCCTCTCATAAATCCAACAATCTAGATACCCATTTAACTTTTCACTCCATTAAGATTTGTGGGTTTTGATTCACCGATTCACTCATCCCTTTTTACCGATTCACTCATCCCTTTACCAATTCACTCATCTCAAGGGTTTGTGGGTTTGGATTAAGATTTTGTTTGCAAAATCTCTTCACGAAGCTCCGTCGGTCTCTCAAATCAAATCAGAATCAAAATCAAAGCAATTTACTAGGTGGGTTTTGTGTTTGTGTTTGTGTTTGTGTTTGTGTTTCTACAATAAAAAGGGGGATTCAGCTTGTGTTTGTGTTTGGGTTTTGATCTAAGAATTGCTGTTGATGTTTGCAGAGGTGGGATTCAGCTTCATCACGAGGGGTTTTCGCTCTTTGTCAGATTAGCATCTTCAGAAACTTTGCTCAGGTTCAACTTCAATGACCAAAATCCCAATTTTATTAGATAATCATTATTCTATGACACCTATCAAAGAACAAATGATAAAACTAGTTTTAGGTGAAGTTGGAATTGGTTGACTTCTTTGTTTATGGTTTTGATTTGGGACGCGAAATCTATTTCAGTCTTCAGAGTTCAAAGCCTTTGCTTTGATGTTTTTTTCCATGGAATTTCGTGATTAAGATGACCGGAATTTGGGTAACTGATAATGCTCAGAGCCAGTTGTGATATGTTCTACATTCCAGCATTATATTTATCTAGTTCATTGCTGATTTCTTTTAAGTTTTTATTTGGTTCATACAGAACTCTTATCATTTTTTGCATTCAGATGTTGTAGAAATTATTCATAGTTTGTCACATTAAAGTTGTGACAAACATTTTTACAAGAAGTTTGTGGCACTAGAACTGCTCTCCTTTAAGAAAGCACCCTATTATGAACCTCTCACACGGAGGCCACTGTCCTTTACTGCAGACCATGAATGCACCATCCATAAAGGAGATTTCTAGTACTTCTTTCATTAGGGAAAACTTTTAAAGCCAAACGGCCAAATAAAGAAAAATGACACAAAATAGAGGTTTGGACAATGTTAGTTGTACTGTGTAATTAAGCCCACTATGCAATGTTCCTTATATTTATTAAAGCAATGTATAGAGACACAAGTTAGAGATGTAATTAAGCCCACTACTCTGTGTTACTTATTTACATAAACTCACTATTTGATACTATTTTATTGTACACGGATTACAGTATTTCAGCTCAAAAGTTGTGAATTTTTGTTTGTCATTAGACTTGCTATGTTTGTAATAGGCCATTTGTGAGTGATGCTTTTATTTTGATTAAATAAACAGACTTAATAGAAGTTCCATTACCATTATTTAAATTAATCCTTCCAAATCTTAGATTAGGAACACTGAATTAGCACTTAGCTAGTATCCAAATTCTCATCCCATTAAAGCAATGGGGAATACAGAATAAGTAAAGATCGATAAATCCAAATGAATGATTGAATGTGTTTCGTACGCAGTTGGGCATTAAGATCCAAGCCCGTGAACAAAGAGAATGAACACTTAGCAACCATTAACACAGCTAGCAAATGAGTTCCAAAACTAGACAATTGTCATACACAAAAATTATGAGTTACAGTTCTACTACTGTCACTCAATTATGTCCACAAGAGCCTCTCTCACATAACATGTGATCAAGGCAGGGGGCTACTCAGGCCTGACCACTGTTCCCTTGTGAACCCCCACACCTCTCTAACCTTAAGTGCACCCTTTCTCTACCTTGTAAATTAACCTCCATTATGTTGGGGGTTACTTGGAGTAAGTGAAAACCTTTTGTATATAAGACCTAAACTTCTTCATTCCCTTTCGAAAAAGCTCTCTGTTTGTACTGTCACAAAACATGAGGGATAGTTTGTATTTCTAATATATTGTTTTGATTAGGAGTTGTCAAAATATATTGTAGGATGTTGTTGTACATGAGAAGCTGCCACCAATCATAATATGTGAAGGCTTTGAACTCTTGTAGATTTGGTTAAGTTTGTATTTTTAATTGTAGTAATCACTTATCACAAATACTTGAACTCTTGGACTTTGTGAGTTGGCTCTAATTGACTTCATACACTTAACTGTTTTAAGTTCCTTATTTAAAAGGGATGGGTACACAAGAAGAGATAGCACGATATGCTAATATCTCATGAATGGATGATTATTTTCTGGCACCATTTTTAAGTGGGTCTCAAAATACTTCAATGCCCATCCAAGAGTCTTGTCCGAAAGTTGAAATTGTCACCCCTAATCCAACAAAACGTGGTGGCAACTTCAGTGTAGATGAGGACAAACTCCTTGTCTCTGCATGGCTTAACATTAGCATGGATGCCGTGCAAGGTACTGACCAAAGGCTTGACAAATTTTGGAAGAAAATTTGGCAATACTTTTGCAAGAACAATACTTACGGAACCACACGTTCTGCTTCCTCCCTCCAAAGTCGATGGGGAAATATTAATAGGGAGACAAGTAGGTTTGCTGGGTTCATGGCTAAAATTGAAGCCCGAAATCCAAGTGGTGGGACTTACGAGGACAAGGTATACATTATATTGCAATGGTGTCACAATAATAATTTCCGAATAGTTTCAAAACACTAATTATTTATTTACTTTTTTTAAAATTTAGTTGAAAGATGCAAAGAAACTGTTAGGTTCTAAAGATTTAGGATTTTATATATTTAAAGCTCTAATTTGTATTGTTGGCAAACCAAAATCAAAACAGGTTGTTTAGTCTTATTTAGGCTTGCTCAAAGTTGGGTCTTTCATGTAAAGTTAGAATCAAGAGGCTGCAGATGCATTGGTGCATTCGATCGATCAGAAGAAAGACTCGATCGATCGAATCTCGGGCAGAATGTTTTTCTGTAGAATTTTCCAGCTCAGCCTAACTCATTAAACGTTTTGGGTTTTCTATTTTTACCATAGGTATATAAAGAAAAACCCTAGCCACGTTTTTAGGGTTGCTCCAGTTGAGTTGTTGCTCATACTTTGCTGTTTTGTGTAAATCTCTTGTGAGATCTAGATGAGCTTTCCTTTACACAGAGCTTAGGGTTTTCAAGGTAGAGATTACTTCAACATCTTGATGATCAACTTGGTTGCTACCATTGAAGTTTAAAGAATATCAAGCATGGGTGCTTGTAGCTGATTGGAGAATCCAAGAAAGAAGGAGTCCACGGATTCGAAGCTTGCTCGTGGTCATGTCAGTAAGTTCTACGGGTGGGTAGCATTAGGAAGCCAAGCGGGGAGCTTGTAAGTCCTACTGTATGAACTTCGATTCTTTCGCATAGTGGATTCAGGTTTACCTTAAAGATAACTAAGTCAAATCCTCCCCAGATTTTTACCGTGTGGTTTCCTGGGTGATCATATCATTATGTCTTTTATATTTCCGCTGCTTTATACTTTTGATATGATTGTATGTTTGTGATAATCTTAGAATTGCTTAAATTTACTAAGTTAATCACTTGGCTAATTAACTAGGTTAATCTAGTTGTTTTAAGGGGTCTAAAACCGTTCAAGTGGTATCAGAGCAGGTAACTCTCTTGTTAGAGATTTTTTGATCTCTGAGCTGATCCTTGACCCTTGTTGTCATGAAGCATGGACACTCTCTTGTTGTTCCTCCTCACTTTGATGGGAATAACTATGCTTATTGGAAAGTAAGGATGAAAGCATTCCTAAAATCTATTGATAAGAGAGTTTGGAATTTTGTTGAATACGGATAGCAGAAGCCCACTACTCCTGTGAGTGAGTGGCAAACTTCTGAAAAAGAAGCAGCAGGCTTCAATAGCAAAGCTATGAATGCCATCTTTAATGCTGTTTCTATGGATGAATTTAAGAGAATCTCTAATGTTGAGGTTGCTCACACTGCTTGGAAAATCCTCCAAACTGTGCATAAAGGCACAAAGGCAGTAAAAATTAATAAACTGCAGCAATTGACTTATAGATTTGAAAGCATTAGAATGTATGATGATGAATCTTTTGATAAATTCTATGCTAAATTAAATAATATTGTTAATTCTGCTTTTAATTTGGGTGAAATCTATGATCAACCTAAAATTGTTAAGAAGATACTTAGATCTTTAACTGAAGACTTTAGACCCAAAGTGACTGCTATTACTGAGAGCAAGGATGTGGACACCATCCCTGTTGATAAGCTTGTAGAATCTCTTCAGTCCTATGAGTCTGACCTACCTAAAGTGAACAAATCCAAATCAATGGCTCTTAAGTCAGTTGATGATGTGATGTTGGTGGATTTGATGATGAGCTCTCTGCTACAGAGATTGCATACCTTGCCGAGAACTTTAGAAACTTTCTTAAGAATAACAATAGAAAGGCAAGAGGTACAAACACTGTTGAACCTAGAAACTTTAGGAAGAATGATCCCACTAAGGTTAATAATTTTGAAAAACTTAGAGAAAAAGTTGGTCAATCTTCAAACAATCCTTTGGGTGCTCAGTGTTTTGGCTGTCAAAGGTATGGTGATATGAAATCTGAATGTCCTACATTCTTGAGATCTAAGGGTAAAGCTATGGCTGTAACCCTTAGTGATAATGAGGTTTCTGATGATGAGTCTGGATGTAACGAGGATGGAAACTTCATTACTTTCATTGCTCCTGCTATAGTAAATGAAAGTATATCTGTTGAAGAAAACCCTTCTGATGGGGAACTCTCTGAGGATGCAGATCTTCAAGAGGCCTACAATAAACTTTGCAAAATTACTACAAAGGATGCTATGAATGTTGAACTTGGCCTGAAGAAAATTGAATCTCTTGAGCTTGAAAAGAATAATTTGCTCGTTAATTTGTTTGATGCTAATGATCTTTTGAACAATGTTAAATCTGAGAACATGCTCTTGCTTGATAAAGTTAAAACTTTGGAACATGATTTATCTGTTGCTAGATCTGCTAGTTCTAAACTTGATCATGTGTTGAATGTTCAAAAGTATCCTTCTGATAAATCTGGTTTAGGATATGTTGAAAGCATCTTTGATTCTGCACCACATTCCACAAACTTTGTTCCTCCATCTTCTTCTGAACCTTCTGAGAGTGAAGTTGTGAGTGAAACTGTTAAGCCCCCTGTGAGTGAGATTGTTAAACCCATAGAAGTTTCACCACCTAAGAAGATTAGGGTTGATCTAAGAAAGTCTAAATCTAAGGATTCTACCCTTTCTAAGGACAAGATACATGGTAAACCTACTTGGGTTTGTCACTATTGTGGAAAGTCTGGACATATTCATCCTAAATGTTACAAGCTTCAAGCTGCTAAGAAAGCAAACAAACCAAAGGTGCCTGTGCCTCAAGCACAAGATCCTATGGCACTCTTTGGTGAATTAGTAAAGGCGTTGAATCTTTATTCCAATCCTAGAGTAGGAAATCACGCGAATGTGAATAAGAACTCCAATGCTCATGGTGCATCTAAAAGGTTTTGGATGCAAAAGACTCGATCTAATTGAGTCTTTCTGACATGGTCCTTGTGCTTCATTGTTCATTCCTTTGTGACCATTGTTCTTTGGTTTTTTGTGTTTTTGTTCTAGGACTTGCATTGCATTACATTCATGCATTTCATTATAGGATTTATTTGTTTTCTCTTTTAATATAATAAAAAAAATAAAAAAATAAAAAGGAGAAAAGCAAAATACGTTATGGCACTATGTTTCTTGGTTTTTGAAAACAAGGTTGGTCAATTTATTTACACATAACATGTCGTATGTACCTTGTTTAACATTGATGAGCTTATTTATTGCACTTGACTAATTGAAGCTTTGTAGTGCATGTTGTGTGGGAAAGATGTTTATAGTTTTTGATCACTTTGTCTTGATCTTGAAGTCACATGTTATTTGACTGTCGGACTTGATCCTTTTGAAAAATGCATAAATAACCATCTCACCACTGTTCACTAGCCAATCATGAACACCTTAGTGCATATTATAAGATTCTGTGTCGAGAAAGTGTAGCACATGCACAAAAAGAACATAAGGTGATGCATCGGCTTAATTGCTTAATGCTTAAAATTGGTGTGTACTATTAGGCTTGATGCCATCTCACTTAATTAAAATTTGTGTGTACTATTAGGCTTAATGCCATCTCACATAACTATGAGGAAAAAATTCAAGAAACTTACATGATTGCAAGCTTTTGGTCTAGGAGATGTGGGAGTTATATGATGTAACTCTTTAGGTGATAGTCTCTTTTTAAATTCTGTGTGATGAATTTTGTAGAGTTTGTGATTGATTTCTATTCACATATCACCTCACATGTATCTCAAGCTTTTGCTAGTTTGCACACACTACACAAGTTACTCTTTGCTAAACACTGTACATGTTCTTGTATGTGTTTTTTGTCTGACCAACCAATTTTGAAAATACCTTGAGTATTATGCAAAACATTTTTCTTGCTTGTGAATTTAAAGGAAGAACTGGCTGAAACTTTCCTTGGAGAAACTAGGATTACAAATTTGGGTTTTCGAAAAAACATTCCATTTCATCTCATACTCATGCATTTTGTTTAATGCTTTGAGGAGTTATTTTCAAATTTTGGTTTAAGTTTTTCAAAACTGTAATTTTTCTCAAAATACTGTGATCTGCTGCCTGTTTCGATCGATCCATTCTGATTTTCGATCGATCGAAAATATTTAAAATTCTTTTTAAAACTTTCGGAGTGATTCGATCGATCGAAAGTAATTTTTGATCAATTAAAAGTCGTGAATCATGTTTTTTAAATAGTACTCTTTGACTGATTCATCCTCTTTTTCAAAAGTATTTTCAAACCTCCTTTTCTCTCTCCGACTAGGCAAGGATCTACAGTGAATTTTTGTCATTTTCCTCCAAATTTTTTGCAAGATTTCTCTTTCCTCAAGCCAGTAAGTCTCTTTTGCCCCTCATTTTTGAGTTTATTTGCATTTTTCATGCATTTTACCTCATATTTTCGGACCTCTCTATTTTTGGGATTTTTGATATTTCAATCCCAATTTTGTGAAATTAATCAATGGGTTTTTATGGGGACAATCTATAAATATGGTCTTGATAGTTTAATTTGATCAATTTTGGGCTTTGTGGAAAATTGAAATTTCTAGGGTTTATAATTGTTCCGAATTGGGGATTTTGTTCAATTAGGTTGAATTTGATAAAATTGGCTTGTTGATTGGATGTAATTAGGCATTATAATCTCTGTATTGTGTTTTGTAATGCTTAATTCATCAATGTGCTTCAAAATTTTACAAGTGGTTTTCAAATTTTTGGGGTTTTTGGTTAGAAACTCTCTGCTCGAGCCAATTTTGTGAAATTGAATTGAAAATTAAACTTTGTTTACTGCATTAGTACATGCATTATGCCATTTTGACTGTTCATGCATCATATAGTTTTTTTTTTTTTTTTTTTTTGTGCTAACTTGCAGTCTGCCCTTGGTTTTTATTTGTTTCTCTTTTGATTTTCTCTTGTGTCTCTGTCCTTTCCTTAGCATCATGCCTAGGAAAACTAGGACTCATAGGTCTATCCCTTCACCTACTCCTTCCCCTCCATCCTTTGATCATGAGAAATTTCCTTGTGAGAAAAACCAGGAAATCTTTGAGAAGCTGAACCTTAGGCATAAGATTTGGTCTGAGTGGTCTGTCATTCTAGATGAGTTAGATCCTGCCATTAAGGCAAACTTAGAGCATAGGGGCTGGCTACCCGTGGTGGATATTTCTGATCCTCCTCCACCTGTTATCTTGATTTGAGAGTTCTACTCGAACATCTCGATCCACGTCTATGATTCCAACACTTAGTCAAAAGTTGGATACGAGGCAGAGAGTACACTATTACTCCTACAGTAGTGGCTGATGCTCTAGGGGTACCCTTGGTCCAGCACCTTGTCTACCCTTATAATGAGTCTCCGGTTTTGAGTGATGTCATGTCTTACATCACTGGGTCATCTATCCAGTGGGGTTCTGATCCTAGGATCACCACTGCTGAGCTTTCTGAGTTACATTATCTTTTCTTTAGGATAGCATGTCACTGTTTCTAGCCCATTTCTCATCTGCACACCATTCATCTCGAGAGGTGTGTATTTTTGTACGCTCTAGTTACTGATGCTCCTATCAGTTTTCCCCATTTGTTCCTTTGTTCTTTGAACGAAGTGTATAGAAGTTCATCTCCTTCTCATGCCTTTGTTCATCCTATTTTTATCCATAGGATCCTTCTTTATCTTGATCTTAGTGGTTTCCCTTCCTCGGAGCCTGTGCATGTCATTGGTCCTATAGGTGCGTCTTTTCTTAGATAGAGGGCTGCTCACCTTCAAGCTGGCTCTAAACACCCTAGGTCTACACCTTCTGGGTTTGCACCTCCTCCCTCTTCTTCTACAGGTCCTTCTGGTGAGGATGTTTCTGATCCTGATGATGATGCTGCTGCTGCTGCTATTCCTCCACCTCCATCGGATGACTTTGATATCCGTCGTACTTTAGAGACTGTCATGACCGTTCAGGCGACTCATAGTCAGATTTTGGTGGACTTGCTTGACGAGATCCGTGCGTTGCGAGCTGATCTGGCACATCTTCGTTCACCCTCACCACCTCCTTTTGATGATGGATTGTGATTGCCCTTTGGCATTCCATCACAAAAAGGGGGAGTAGAGTTTGTAGAGGAGTTTTGTAGTTAGGGAGAGTTTTTTTTTTTTAGGAGCTAGTGGAGCTGTTAGATTGTTTTTAGGCGCTTCACCTTGTATATCATTTTTGGGGATATTCATATTAGAGGGAGTAACATTGATTGATATACATGTTTTCTTTTTTATTCTTGTTGCTTTGGATTCATTGTTTATTGATTTATATTCTATAAGTTATTCATTTGATATATGTCTTTATTGTGTGTTGTGTGAATCATACAAGAATGTTATGCCTGTTTATATACTATTTTCTGTCACACATGCATTTATGCGTTTGTTGAGTATTTCAGGAATAAACAGGTTGATTCAATTGAGCTGCTGTCTACACTTGCAACTGATGGATAGTAGTTAGGATTGAATTTTGGTTTTATGAGCATTTTTTTGTAAAGGGCTTTTTAATTGTAAACTTTGAGCTTAGTGTTTGTGTTTTGTCACGTATTGCCAAAGGGGGAATTTGTTAAGTTCTAAGGATTTAGGATTTTATGTATTTAGAACTCTAATTTGTATTGTTGGCAAACCATTATCAAAACAGGTTGTTTAGTCTTGTTTAGGCTTGCTCAAAGTTGGGTCTTTCCTGTAAAGTTGGAATCGAGAGGCTGCAGATGCATTGGTGCATTTCGGCTTGGCTCGATCGATCGAAAGAAAGACTCAATCGATCGAATCTCGGGTAGAATTTTTTTCTGCAGAATTTTCCAGTTCAGTCCTAACTCATTAAACGTTTTGGATTTTCTGTTTTTACCCTAGGTATATAAAGAAAAACCCTAGCCACGTTTTTAGGGTTGCTCCAGTTGAGTTGTTGCTCATACTTTGCTATTTTGTGTAAATCTCTTGTGAGATCTAGAGGAGCTTTCCTTTACACAAAGTTTAGGGTTTTCAAAGTAGAGATTACTTCAACATCTTGATGATCAACTTGGTTGCTACCATTGAAGCTTAAAGAATATCAAGCGTGGGTGCTTGTAGCTGATTGGAGAATCCAAGAAGGAAGGAGTCCGTGGATTCGGAGCTTGCACGTGGTCGTGTCAATAAGTTGTACTGGTGGGTAGCATTAGGAAGTCAAGCGGGAAGCTTGTAAGTCCTTCTGTATGAACTTGGATTCTTTCGCATAGTGGATTCAGGTTTACCTTGAGGATAGCTAAGTCAAATCCTCCCCAGGTTTTTACTGTGTGGTTTCTTGGGTGATCATATCATTGTGTCTTTTATATTTCCGTTGCTTTATACTTTTGATATGATTGTATGTTTGTGATAATCTAGAATTGCTTAAATTGACTAAGTTAATCACTTGGCTAATTAACTAGGTTAATCTGGTTGTTATAAGGGGTCTAAAACCGTTCAGAAACTATATAAAGAATCACCAACTCCAACAACTGGCAAAAAATCAGCTTTTGCATTTGAACATTGTTGGGTTGAGTTGAAGAACCAACCAAAGTGGAATATGCCTAAGGAAAGATCAAAAGGGCTCCCTCAAACTCCAAGTTCAATTGATGAAGGTGGTAGTAATGATGATGACACAGTGGAGTTAGAGAGACCATTTGGCAGAAAAGCTGAAAAGGCTAAGCGAAAGAGAACAGATGGTGATAAGGGTTTTGACGATTATTTGGCAAAAAAATTGCAATATATGGAGGAATCACATGAACAAGACAATGAGGCTTTTCGCATCAAAGCGGATAGGGTTCGAGTAGACGCGCAAAGAGCTGATATTGAAAAGGAAAGAGCTAATACTGAAAAGGAAAGAGCTGATATTGAAAAGGAAAGGCTTCGTCTTGAAACTATTAGGGAGGAGGGAAGAATAATGACCTTGGATACAAGTGGCATGAATGACAAAGAAAGACTTTATTTTGAAAATCTCAAGGATCAAATCCTTGCAAGACAACAATTAGAGTAAATAGTTGGGTTTGACTCAAGGAGATGATGTCTTGTCATAACTATATTTTGGTAGTAAATTATATATGGGTTGGGGTTTGGCATATGTAGATGATATTTTGTTTCAACCCTATTTTGGTAGTGGCTTATTTTAAGCGTAGGTTTGGAACATGTAGATGATGTATTGTTCCAACTTGATCAATTGGCAGTAGGTTGTGCCACTTATGTAATCACATCATTTTTGCTTATATGAAAAACTTATGTCCTTTCTATGTTTGATGATGTATTTTTACTTATAATAAGATTGATTAACTAGACTAGTGTTTCAATTTCTTGATTAATATTTTAGTACATGAATAAATATTGCAGTTCAATGGACTTCCCTCTTGGATAAAATGCTTTATTTGGATGGCTACATTTCAAATTCAGAGCAAACCACAATACAAGTGGTCCCTTAGGTTCATTGTGTCGGCTTAAACTGAATTTAATCAAGGATCATTAGGAGGGTGTATATTGAGTTGGGTTTCGTCTAGTTCTATATTGTATGGTTTTTGGATGGAGAATACAAATGCATGAAAATACAGATATCATGACATGGTTTTTAAGTTAGCTATTGACCTGGTTGGTTCCAAGTTGGTCGTGTTTGAGAGCATAAGCTCGATCCAGTCTCTTAAATTCTAATCTTTTTTCTTTTTTCTTTTTTCTTTTTTTTTTTTTTTTTTTTTTTTGAGAAAATTCTTAAATGTAACTAATTAGGCTGTATTGGTTACCCGAAAATGAACTGTCTGGCAAAATGTTCTATTTGCTTCTAATTAAGACATTCTGTATAAGAGGTCAACATTATAGTTTTGTTTATGTCAAAAAGGCAATGGAATTTGTTCATAGCTAAGGTTTAGTGCTTAAGAGTCAAAGCAAAAATATGAAAAACAAGCATCAAGGTTTGAGTATCTTCAAATAGTGGTATCAATTTAGCATATACAATACACGGTTCTAGTTCGTAGTGCTGTAAGAGAAGATTATGAGCCTTGGGGACTTTTGCTTTATTTCTTATCAATCTTTACCACGGGACTTTTGCTTTGACAGATTTTAAGCTTTGTTTATTGAATAATATATCTACTTGTTCCCTTTTCATAATGTAATCTCTGCTTGCTTTGCAATAATTGTGATAATTTCCTAACACTGTTGTCTTCAAGGTTGTCTCTATGGATCGCTCTAGGCTTCGCAAATTGCTTCTTGATGACTCAGATGAGGATGAGATAATGAGGCGAGTTCTTAAAGGTTCAACATCACAATGTAAACATTGTCGGTATATCGAACGTGATCGTTTGGCAGGCCATAAAAGACTTTATCTCGACTACTTTGCCGACACACCAGTATATCCTCCTAAGTTATTTCGGAGGAGATTTCGGATGAGTCCGTCTCTTTTTCTCCGTATTCAATCTGCAGTGGAAACTTATAAACCTTACTTTATCCAAAAAAGAGATAATGCCCAAAGGCTCAGGTTATCTTCTCTTCAAAAGATAACAGCTGCACTTAGGATGCTTGCGTATGGAGTGGCAATTGATTTTATGGATGAGTATGTGCGAATTGGAAAATCCATTGCAATAGAAAGTATGAAAAAATTTATTAAAGCGGTGGTTGATATTTTCTCCAAGGAATACTTGAGGTCCCCAAACAACAAAGACATTGCTAGACTTTTAGTCAATGGGGAAAAACGTGGATTTCCAGGGATGCTAGGGAGCATTGATTGCATGCATTGGAAATGGAAAAATTGTCTGACTGCATGGTAAGGTCAGTACTCTGGTCACATTTGTGAGCCAACCATTGTTTTGGAAGCAATGGCATCATTTGATCTTTGGATATGGCATGCATTTTTTGGGTTACCTGGGTCAAATAATGACATTAATGTATTAGAACGGTCTCCTATATTTTCTAAGCTCGAACAAAGATGTGCTACTGCAGTTAATTACTCAATCAATGGCCATAAGTATACAATAGGATACTACCTTGCTGATGGCATATATCCGAAGCGGTCAACATTTGTTAAAACAATTCCATCTCCATGAGGACATAAGAACAAATTATTTGCAAAAGCTCAAGAGGCGAATAGAAAGGATGTAGAGCGTGCATTTGGAGTGTTTCAAGCAAGATTCGTAATTGTGCGTGGGCCTACAAGATTTTTCTATAGTGAAAAGCTCCTAGACATCATGAAAGCATGCGTAATTCTTCATAACATGATCATTGAAGATGAGCGAGATGTAAATGAAGCGATGGAAGTAGATTATGAGCAAATTGATGACAATCCTACTATACAACTGTCACGGGAGAACACAAATGAATTTACGGAGTTTATTGAAACCCATCAATGTATTTGAGACCATAAAATTCATTCTTAACTCCAATTAGACCTCATTAAACATTTATGGCAATTACAAGGGGAATTGTAGGTACTTAAGTGTGTGAGTTATGCATGTAGGGTTTTATTGTAATTTGATATATGTACGAGTCTTCTAAAGACAACATTGATAGTTATGTATGTGGATTGTATCTATATATATTTATGTGGATTATAAAAGTTGATAGGTTGAGCACATTGATATTTGGCAGGTTGCATGTATATATATATGTATGTGGATTTTAAAAATTGGCAGGTTGTATGTATATATATGTATGTAGATTTTTTAAGTTGGCAGGTTGAGTACATCGATATTTGGCAGGTTGCATTTATATGTATGTTTGTGGATTTTTAAAGTTAGCAAGTTTGAGTAAATTGATATTTGGCAAGTTCTTTCTCAAAAAAAAAAAAAAAATTGGCAGGTTCTGTGTGTGTGCGCGCGTGTGTGTGGTTGTTGAAATAGTTGGAAAGAAATTGGCAGGTTTTGTGTGTGTGTGTGTGTGTGTGTGCGCGCGCGCGCGCGCGCGCGCGCGCGCGTGTGTGGTTGTTGAAATAGTTGGAAAGAAATTGGCAGGTTCTGTGTGTGTGTGTGTGTGTGTGTGTGTGTGTGTGTGTGTGTGTGTGTGTGTGTGTGTGTGTGTGTGTGTGTGTGTGTGTGTTGAAATAGTTGGAAAGAAATTGAAAAGAAAAAAAACTGGCAGGATATTTGAAAAAGCTAGAATAGTTGAATTTGAAAAAAAAAAAAAAAAAATGACGACAGTTTCTGTGTGTGTGTGAATGACGGCAGGTTCTGTGTGTGTGTGTGTGTGTGATTGTTGAAATAGTTGAAAAAAAAAAAAAACTGGCAGGATGTTTGATGGAATAGTTGAATTTGAAAAAAAAAATTGACAGTTGGAAAAGTAATAATAAAGAAATATTAAAAAAATAATATTTTAATAAGATGGTAAAATAATAGAGTTTTAGGATGTTAAGTGTATTATAAAATGGTATGGTATAATTGATAAAATAACTTTTAAAGATGATAAAATAAGATGAGATATGAGATCCGGACGTGAACGTTCTAACAGGCCCTACTCTATTTTATGGAATCTGCTTTTTCTTATCTCACCATCCCTCTCTTTTTTTACTGGCCCTACTCTTTTTCATGGAATCTACTCTTTCTTATCTTTATATCTCAATCGGTCCTGCTCTCACTTTCTCTTCTTGTTTATCCTCTTAAAATTTGCTTTGTTATCTTTCTTATTATTTTTTTATGATTAAAAAAAAAAAAAAAAAGCAAAGAAGAAACAAAACGAGAGGGCCTGTTTAAAAAGTGGGTTAAAGATAGGAAAAAGTAGATTTTAAGGCTCTGTAAAAAAACAAAAGTGAGGTTAGTAGATAAGATCACAAGACTAAAAGAGAGGAATTCGTGTATTAGAATTAGGATTAAAATGAAATGATTAAATTTTTTTTTCTTAAAAGACTTTGTCGGAATTTAAGTACTTTATAAGTCTATATAAATTAATATTATTTGTGTATGTATACTTATGGTTATATACTTATATGATATATTGTTTATAAATTATATTATAGAACATATACAATTAAACAAAACAAAAAAAGGATCTTCTTAAAAAAAAAAAAAAAAAAAAAAAAAAGCAAAAAAATAAGAAATTAAAGAGGAGTCACATCACCCTCATGGAAGTAGATAAAATAGTATTTACTGTGTACCTTTTGAAGTGTCTAATCTTTTACCACACACGTGGAGGTCATCCTTTTGAAGCCCAAGGCTTTGGCAATCAGTGCTGAAAAACTTGTAAAATAAAACAACAAAAAGCTAATAAGAGAGAGTGAGAGAGAAAGCCAGAAAGGGTAGAAACTGAAAAGATTATAAAAACCCACCTATCAGCCCAAATGCAAATAAACTGGTGTTGTTTTCTGAAGTTGATGGAGACAAGCACACGAAACACAGCCTCCTACGACCTTAATTTCAAAGTAAGCCAAGTAAATTTTTTGTTAACGAGGAAGAGCAAAAAATTGAAACCCCTTTTTGTCGCCTTTATTTTATGAGATAATTGTAAAAATAAATATGTGCTTTTATTGTATAGATATATTGTATTTGTGTTTTTGAAGTGTTATATTTACAATATTTTTACAATAAATTTTTCATTTTGGATTTAAGTGGTAGGTAAAAAAGTAATATAAATGGTTTTTTTTTTTTTTTAATCCATGATAGAATTTCTACTATAGCCTAATCTAAGTATATATTAGGGATGGCAATAGGGCGGGCTGAAGGACGGGGTCTTTGTCTCCGCCATGTATAGTTTTGTTTTGCCCCATCCTCGCCCCGCCCTACCCTACATGACAGGAAAAATTTTCTAACCCCATCTCCGCCCCTTGGGCCCTGCGAAGCCTCGTAAAACTCTACTTTTTGTTAATTTATCTTACAACTAGTACAATTTTTTAATGAAACTTATTTCATTAATAAAAATATACTTGAAATTAAAACTAAATTTATCCTATCAAATCAAATCAATTTTTAGAAAAAAAAAATAGAATAATATATCCAAACGTTCAACAAAATAATCACAAAAACAAATCTCATAGTATAACATATAACAAAATAAAGATAGAGAACCACATTGAGTAGAATAAAATAAACTAATATTGATATGTTTGTTTAAATAGTAGGATATTAGGATATGAAAATTTTACAATTATAACCCTTAGCAATTCGGGGCGAGGACAGGGTGGGGTGGGTCTAAAAAGTCTAAACCCATCTCCACCCCGCCCGGCGGTGTGAGGCTAAAATCTTACCCCATCTCCACCCCACCACATTTGCGGGGTGGGAAAAACCAGCGTGGGGCAAAGCAGAGAGGGGCAGGTTAAGCGAGGTGGGGCAAAATTATCACTCCTAGTATATATGTGTGTGAAGCTCCCTCTTGGAGACTTGAACCCTGGCCCTTGCCCCACACACTCCACAAGCATTTATACTTTTGGAGTGACCATCACACCAAAGGTATGTGGTTTCAAATTTGAAACAATAATAACTCATTACTTACATTTATTGTAAAAAAATGTCATGGGCATATCATTTTATTTTTATTTTTAAAGAAAATTTAGAAAGGAAAATTATTTTAATTGCAAGATTGGGGAGCCGGGAGCTTATATTGGGAGATTGGTTTCATAGATTTCGGGATCTCATATATATATATATATATATATATATATGATTTTTTTTTTTTTGAAAAAATTTGAGGGGCCCATGGCCCCCTTCAGCCCCACCATGGCTCCACCACTACGTGCATGGTGTGGGAAATTTTTTTTGGTGTAAAATCCCAAAGTGCTGTTAGTAGAAAAGATAGGAAATCGTGTATAGAGCGAGCGATTTTTTTTTTTCCAAAGGTGCTTGACATGTTATCAAATATGACAAAATTTAAGTACAGTATCTTAGGTACTGATCTTTAAGTTCTTCTCTTAAAATTCTGTCACGTGGCTACTTAACTAAAAAATATACTCCATTCTATGAGAAAAAATCTACGTGACAGAACTTAAGGAACAATAGCTAAGGAAGAGCACCTAAATATTGTACTTAAGTTTTGCTCTATTAAATAAATGTCTTTTATATTTTAAAGAGGAGTGTTTATTACACAAACTCTTCTACAAAATCCTATTTACCATTTCCATGTCGAAAACTACAACTTCAATTCAAACTCAGGTGTATTACGTGTGTATGCGTAGTAGAGTGTATTGTTAGAAATATTTTAGTGAATAAACAAGTTTTGATACAAAAATAATATCTCAAATAATTAGAAAGACATAAAATAAAAAGGAGTTTAGAACAATCTCACAATACTATAGAATCACGCTAAGAAAACGTTGTCCTTAAAGGTTGATTCGTGCCACCCAAAGTAAAACTTAGATCGATTGGTTCTCTTAGCCAAACAACCTCTCAAGATTAGACTATAGCGTCGACCTTTGTGATGTACGCACTTCCACTCACAAAAGGTTTAAGAACAACTCTCTATTGCCTTTTCTTAGAACAAATATTCTTGTAGAAAAAAATATGTGGGAGAGAAAGATAGTAGAGTTGTGTATATCTAAAAATAGAGTAGTAAAAAGACCCTTTAGAAAATGTGTTATGATGAGTATTATATAGGCTACTTATGAAGATAATAGACTATAGTTATTGGTTACTAATAACCCTTAAAAGCCCAACGACTATATTATCAATTATTGTCTAACGGCTATTTTTCTCATAATTGCCCAACGACTATTTTACTCATAAATTTCCAATGGCTAGAAAATAAATAAGAATAAAAGTGTTTGGAACACACACCCACACCAACAATCCCCCACATGTTACAAACACAAAATAGGAAAGGCACGCAGCTAAAGAAAACATGCATCATTACGGTACCAGAAGGTTTTAACCATACATAGGATAAATAAGTAGGAACTAAAAGACAATTGTGGAGTTAAAACTCTTTTAACCAAGCTATTAGTAAACCAAACTTACCACCCACATAACTTTCTTTATCAAGGTTATTCTTAAGCGAGTTGGCGCCTTAGGTGGCATCCAAAAAGTCTAGAAACCTACCCAAATAGTCTCATAAGAAGCGGCACAACTTCCACTCACACATAGGTGGCATCCATTAGGAGTGCATGCAGAACACACCATCCCAACAAGTAGGGAGTATGGATCCATTAAGAGCCTAAAGCTCAACCTCCAACAATCTGCAACTTAATCGGTGGCATCCTTCAAGACTGTGTGCAGATACACCCCATCCCAACCGGTAGGGATATGGATCCATTAAGAGACTAAGCTCATCCTTACCAAATTCTGCAACTTAGCACTGTCTCACACCATAGGGATGGACTCATCACTAATCTCCTTAACAAGATAGTGGAAAACACATAATAAATGACAGTGTCCACATAGACCACTAATGACCTCTACCCATTTAACCTCTTACATAGAATCATCCATTATAGAGGTTGGGCATTAGTCATAGTGTCACAACTTGGGTATCAGTCCAATCCCCCTAAATGTCTCACTCACCAACCTTCTTGCTAGTGGTTTGGTCAAAGGATCGGCCAAGTTCCTTTCTGACCTCACAAAGTCCAAAGACATAACACCATTACCAATAAGTTGCCTCACAATATTGTGCCTCAATCGGATATGTCAACTTTTCCTATTGTAAATTTTGTTCTTAGCACGTGCTATGGCAGCTTGGCAATCACAATGAATACAAACATAAGCAATAGAGTTAGTAAAAGAGGTATATCAATTAATAAACTCCTAAGCCATTTGGCTTCGGACCCAGCCTTCTCTAAGGCCACTATCTCTGCTTCCATGGTGGATCTCGCTATGCAAGTCTGCTTGGTTGACTTCCAAAAGACCTCCCTTCCAGCTAGTGTAAACACATATCCACTTATGGGCTTCACCTCATCTATATCAAAGATCCAATTAGCATTACAATATCCTTCTACGATAGTAGGATAGCCATAATATGATAAACCAAAATCAAAAGTCCCCTTTAAATATCTCAATAATTTAGATATTGCATTCCAATGCTCAATACTAGGATTATGAGTGTATCTACTAAATCTTTCAACAGCATATGCAATATCAGGACAAGTACAATTTGTCAAAAACGTTAAACTACCAATAATTTGTGCATATTTATCTTGTGAAACACTATCAACACAATTTTTAACTAAGCGCACCTTTGAGTCATATGGAGTAGTCATAGGTGACATATCAAAATGTTCAAATTTTTTAAGAATTTTCTCCACATAATGAGATTGTGATAGTATAATGCAATCATTGTCCCTAAGGATCTTAATGTCCAAAATAACATTTGCCTCGCCTAAATCTTTCATATCAAATTTAGAGGCAAGAAAACTTATAGTATCATGCACAACATTATGGCTAGTTCCAAATATAAGCAAGCCATCAACATATAAACAAATAATGACACATTCATTATTATTAAACTTACTATATATGCATTTATCCGCACCATTAATCACATATCCATGTGTAAGCATCATATTATCAAATTTCTCATGCCATTGTTTAGGTGCTTGTTTTAATCCATACAAGGATTTAACCAATTTACAAACTTTGTGTTCTTGTCCATGAACAACATAACCCTCGGGTTGCTCCATATAAATTTCTTCCTCTAAATCACCATTTAAAAAAGCAGTTTTAATATTCATTTAATATATAACAAGTTTGTGAATAGATGCAATGGCAAACAAAATTCTTATAGATGCAATTCTAGTAACCAGAGAATAAGTATCAAAATAATCAACATTATGTTTTTGCTTATAGCCCTTAGCTACTAAGCGTGCTTTATACTTATCTATTGTACCATCCGGTTTTAATTTCCTTTTAAATATCTATTTGCAACCAATAGGCTTAACCTTAGGAGGAAGCTCAACTAATTCCTAAGTATGATTAGACATAATAGAATCTAATTCACTATTAATAACTTCCAACCAAAATAGTGCATCAATACATTTAATTGCATCATAATAACTTACAGGTTCATCTTCAACAATATAGGCAAGGAAATCATTACCGTAACTCTTTTCCTTCCTAGCTTGCTTACTCCTTAATTCTTGCACGTCATCAACAAGATTATTAGAAGTATCAATAGATTTATGCAATACTTTTTCCTTATTTTTAAAGGAAACAAATGTTCAAAGAATATAGCATTTTCATATTCAATAATAGTGTAAGATTCTAAAATATCACTCTTGATAACTGGAAATCTATAATATGAACTATTGCTAGCATATCCAATAAACACACAATCACGTGTTCGAGAACCAAGTTTTCTCTTTTTAGGCTCAAGCAGCATAACCTTAGCCAAACACATTCATACTTTAAGGTATTCCAAGTTTGGCTTACGTCTTTCCCAAAGTTCATAAGGAGTTTTACCAGTTTTCTTATGAGGTACCTTATTCTATATATAGCAAGCTGAAAGAATGGCTTCCCCCTACATATTGGAAGATATTCCAGAACTAATAAGCATAGCATTTATCATCTCTTTAAGAGTTCTATTTTTCCGTTCGGCTGTTTCATTAGATTTAGGTGAATAAGGAGGAGTTACCTCATGAATTATGCCATTTTGTTCACAAAATTCTTTAAAAGAGTTAGACTCATATTCACCTACTCTATCAGTTCTAAGTCTTTTTAATCCTTTTATTCTTTTGGTTCTTAACTTCATTTTTATACTTTATAAACATTTCCAAAGCTTTATCTTTGGTTCTTAGTAAACAAAGCTAAGTAAATATAGAATGGTTAGCAATAAAGATTACATAAAATCTTTTACCACCTCTAGTCATTGTGTGTTTTAAATCATCCAAATTACTATGTACCAATCTAAAAAGTTTCGTTCCTCTTGTTACAGATTTGCAAGGTTTTTTATTGATTTCAAATTCACAAAAGCCTATCCACCATCTCAAAACAACACATATAGCCAATAAAAATATGTATATATATATATATATATATTTTTTTTTTTCAACATCACTCTTGCACTTGGGAGATAAAAGGAATATTTATTCCCTAATACTATATCTTATCTATTAGCCCAAAATACTAGTTGGATCATTTTATATATATATATATATATATATATATATATAAAGAAAATTTTAATTATTTTTCTATAATTTCTCATTTCTTATATTTGTGTCAAGAGATATAAAAATAATAGCTTTTGTACATAGAGCCAATAGCCTCTAGCTACTAGAAACCACTCTTAGGAAACGTCTAAAATTTTACAAGAATAAGACATTTAATATTTTGTAAAATTTGACATCATTATACCACAATTGTATAATACAAACGTTTAATCATCCACAATTTCTTTTTCACATGTCCATAAATGCTTACTTGAATACTTTAGCAAAGAAAATAAAATTTAATTAAATTATAGTATCATTGTATCTTCATAATACAAAAGGAGTACCAAGTTGATATGACACTATTGATTCCACTTAACAATAGGAATGCCTTCACCATAAGTCTACACCATTTTTTTTCTCTTTCAGAATTCTACCAAAAAATAAAATTTTATCTCATTTCTCATAAAAATTATTGCTAACATTTTTTTTTAATTCCAAAAAACATTTCTCAAAACACATACGTTTTTCTTCAATCTCATGTTCCTCATATTTCAATAGACATAAAACAATTTCACAAAATATAATACACATATCATATCACATAATTGCAAATGCAATAAGTCGATATCCACATATCAATACAACATTACATAATATTATTCACATATTGATTTAGATTAGAGAATCAAAATCACATTTGGATGGACGTCATTTATTTTTTCTTCTAAAATATTAGCACACCAAATTATTTAGATAAACCAAATAGCAAAATAAACTCCACAAAAGATATAAGTAATTATATCTAAGAATATAACTACTAGCATTTTTTCTTTATAAACATAACATCATATCACAATATAAAATATCATGATCAATAACTTGTTTATCCATTTTGAAGCATGAAATCAACATTTAAGGACAACGCTTTCGCAGTGTGATTCTATAGCATTGTGAGATTATTCTAAATTCATTTTATTTTATGTTCTTTCTAATTATTTGAGATATTATTTTTGTATCAAAATTTGTTTATTCACTAAAATATTTCCGACATGTATAACAATATTTATCTATTTTAAAACTACGTTTCTTTGTTACAAAAAGACTAAAGTATATGTTTGGCTTTTAGAGAGTTTGAAGTTAATTTTATTTTTATTTTTTACTTTTTTTTTAATTTTCATTTTGGCCTTTTTTATTTGATTTAGTTTCTTGTTTGGCCTTCATATTTCAAAATTTTTTATTTTTTGAAAGGTAAACAGAAAATTGAATCAAACATAAAGAATCAAAATGAAAATGAAACCAAACATGAAGGACCAAACAATGCTATGGACATATAAAAATGCATAACTTTGTACTAAAACTCGTCACGTGACAAGTTATGATTGGTGGATGTGTGATGGTGGGCCACATGGGGACACATTTCCACCACTCACAACTCACCACATGGCAAGTAGTGGCACAAAATTGTGCATTATAATGTGCCCATAGCATTACTCAAAAAAAAAATTTTCAAATGGAAATTGCATATGCCATATGTAGGAAAAATTTAGCATAAAAGTCCAAAACTACCCACACATCTGGACTTGTAAAAACCAACTATTACAAAAAAAATTGCAATAGTGATACAGTGCAATTCTAAATTGCACTATAGCTCAATTCTAAAAAATAATAATAATAATTTATACACTTACTTTATCAATTCCTCTATCTCTCCGGGTTTTTGGGTTTCAAGTTTTTGTTTTTATTTGGATTTTGGGATATATTATTTTATTGTGTAGAAATATTATTTTAATGTGTTGTATTGTAAAATAAAAGTTGGGATGCTGAGTGTATTGTAAAATGGTATGATATAATTGATAAAGTAGATTTTTGAGATGGTAAAATAAGATGAGATAAAAAAAAATTTGGAGATGGTAAAATAAGATGAGATAAAATTTTAGGATGTGAATGCTCTAAAACCCCTCAAGTTGCTATTTTACCCACCAAAGCAATAAAAACAAGCTCCAATCGAGTTGCTATTTCTAAAAAATTTTGCAACCCAGCTACAGTCAGAGTTAAGGTTCTCTCCTTATCTCTGACTCCGTCTCCCTCTCATTCCTCTCTCACTGCTCTCTTTTTTCTTTCCTCTTCACCATTCTACCTCCATCTCTTGCCTTTTTCACCCTTCAACCTCCATCAAATTGGGCTACAAGTAAGATCGGCGCTTGTTCTTCTTTGGGTTGCTTTTTTTTTTTTTTTTTTTGGTGGTTGCTGGGGTGTATGTGGTGGTGGGTGGGTTTTGATTTTGGGTAGGTGGGTTGAGAGTGGTGGCTAGGTGGGCTTAGATGAAATCGGATTGGACGAAATTGGTGTATGGGTGGTGGACAAAATAGTGGTGGGATTGTTTCTGGGTTTTCCACTATGGGCCTACGTTTTGCTTGCCGTGGGTTTGCTCTCTTGCTCGTAGGTTTTGGTGGTTGTTCACAGTGGTGGGGTGGGTTTTGCTCTCAGTCTTGGTCCTGGGTTTTGCTCTCAGTCATGGGTCGTGGGTTTTGGTGGTTGTTCACAGTGGTGGGTGGGTTTTGATGTGGATTAGGCAAAATGTGGGTTTGTGGTGGATGGGTCACGATGAAAGCAATTGCTTGGTTGTGTGTTGGTTCAGTGGTGGGTGTTGGGTACTTGGGTTGGGTTGTGGGTGTTGGTTCAGTGGTGGTGAGTTTGTGGTTTGGTGGCTGGGGTTTCAGTGTTGTGGTCCGGTGGTTGTGTGTGTTTGTTATGGCAATTTTTTTATGGGTAATTTTGGTAGTGATTCTGGTGAAGAATTGGTGTTTGTGGCTGATGGTGGAAGGCAGTTGTGTGGGTTTACTGGAGAGAGAGAAAAAGGAAGAGAAGAAAGTGAATTGGTTATATTATTTAATGTTATATTGTCTATTTAACCAAAATAAAATTTTGAAACGTAAATGGTTGTTGAGGGCCATGTTTTAAGAATCATAAAGAAAGAAAGAAGCCAACAACACAGACCAAAAAGAAGCTGGCAAAAAGATAGAAAATAAGAACCATTAAGTCCAAGCGGTAGAAATAATCAATCACAGGTCCATAGAATAAATAAATAGGCCTTGAGAAAGCAAACGGGCTCAAAAGAGCCCGGAAAAAGAGAAATAGCGAATAGCAAACCCATGGGTAGGGTACGACGTGGAAAAGTAAGAATGGGCCGTGGCAGGTCCAAAGCAATGCAAACGAAAAGAGTAGGGGATTGATGGCAGACCCACAAACCCTAAGGATGAAAATGAGGTAATTGGGCCGAGGAAGCCTAATGAAGTTAGTAAAAGCCCATGGGAACACAAAGTTAGAAAAAAATGGCCAAGGAAGCCCAAGACAGGCAAATGAGCCAAGGATGCCCAAGGGAAAATAAAAGGAACAAAGGAGCCCATAATTACGAAAACCCATGGTCATGCTAAGCTATTGGGGAAAGAATATACGGCAAGCCTAAGAAAAAGGGCCCGGCAGGATTAAGTCAATACAGCAAGAATAACAAAGTAATGTGGTAGGACATGATGGCAATCAAGAAATAGACTGGAAGAAATGTGAAGCTCAGTGTCAAATAAAGCCCAGCCCCTAAAGGGAACAGGGAATTATAAAACAGCCCATATAAAAGGACGAAAAAGAGCGGCAGACTGTGCAAACAAAGCTCCAGACCGCGGCAAATGCATGAGTAGCAGGCAGATTTTGGACATTCATGAAAGGGAAGCACACGCAAGGCCCAAGCACCACCAGCCAATATGGGACGTGGTGGGGTCATGGGTCAAAGATAAGGGGGGTATGGTTTTGTGGTGGGGAGAGGGGAAAAGACCTATTCTGCGGCTCCTGCCCAAGTTTTTTTGGGGGGTATGTCCTGCTAGGATGACAGACCACCCAAAAGAAGCAAGGTTGAGAGATGAACCATTAGGTGCATGCCATGAGAGATAGAGAGAAAAAGCACTTACACCGTGGCAGGAAATGGTGCGACGGCAGAATAGTGAATAAAATGACCTGCCTTTTTCTAGCGAAGGTGAGTGGCACACAGATGATCCTTGGTGGTCGGCAAGTATGCCCAGACCAAACAAAGGAGGTTAGGGGGCAATGTAGTAAAATCTGGTCACGGTAGGCACTACAAGAAGACCCTTGCCGTGCCCAGAAAAGGGGATTGAAAAACAGGGGAAGATTAGGAAATAAAAGAAAAAGAAAGTAAAAACAAAGGAAAGAAAAAGATAAGAAAGAAAACAGAAAACAAAGAGAGCTAATATGGTGGGCATGCACCAGTAGGTTGATTTCCCTCTCTCCCTCTCAAAATCCTACTTTCTTCCAAAAAAGTAAGAGGGATTCCTTTGGGCATTAATCATTCAAGTCCGATTCCCTCAAAACTATTAATCCCCACGGCAGGATCTTTCCTGGGAGATTATTTACATTGAGAGGAAGCGTTATTGATTAACTCATATTATCACTTACTCCTTTATTTCTTTGTAAAAGCCATTTGTTATCGCTGCGATTATGATTCATAAGTAGGGATTACTTGGTCATTTTCTATTAAAACGTCAGTTTACTTCGTTTTTTTGTTATTATTATATCTATCTGCCATAACTCGTTTGAAACAGCTCTGCCTATCATAAGTACACTCCTGACAGACGAGGCCTAGTTTCTGCACAAGCCAGCCAAAAGTGAGTTACAATTGGACCGGTCTCAACTCTCCTACTCAGAATACTCGGGCCCACTACCGCAGGAAGCAGCCCAGCCTAATGCACAGTACACAAAAAAGGCCCCTACAATTGTCAAATTAAAAAAATGGTTTTACTAAATAATTAAAATAGACAAAGTTTAGCTACAAAATCAGTTGTAACTTAAGGCTACAAACTGCTCTAATAAAATGACATGTGTAAAAAATAGCATGTGCATTGCACATGATTACTTAAGTAAACTTAACCTAACTAACTCTAGTTAACTCCACTACCTATTAAAAAAATAAAAAATAAAAACTAAAAACTAAAAGCTAAAAACCCTAAAAAAGCCTATACATATGATCTCTCTCTCTCATGGACTTCTCTCTCTGTAAAATGTAACCAAAACCCAACTCCAATCGATCACCCATAGCCTCCTATCTCCACCACCAGCCGGCCAACTCAAATCATCCTGTCTCCACCGCCAGCCGGCTAACCTATAGCCTCCTATGTGGAATCGTTTCTTGTGGAATCGTTTGTAGTTCACAAAGTAGTCTGGGAGCTTCATTTTCTGTCAGTGGTTCATCAAGCTCTACGGCAGTTGAGATCCTTGATTCTGATATAGTTCCTGCTCAGTCAGGGTACCAGCAAGGTTCTTCCAAAGAACATGATAGACTTGAAGATGATTTGAAATTGACAGGTGAAGCCCAAAATTTTGAGGAAGGAACAAGGGTTGAGAATGAGAGGGTACAGAAAGGAGTGGCTAAAGGGAGAAGTTGCTCTAGTACCTTCAAGAATGATGGAGGGGAAAAGGAACTTGAGCTTACTGGATTTATGGTTATGGGCCGGCGATGGAGACAGTACAAGATTTAAGGTGGTGGGTCAGCGGTGGATCTAGTACTGGATTTAAGGTTGGTCGGCGGTGGAGATAGAGGGTTTGGGATGGCCAGCTGGCAGTGGAGACAGGAGGGTTTGGGATCAGTGGGAGCTAGGTTTCTTCATTGATTTTGGAGCTCCTCAGCAGTTTATCTCTAATAGTTGACCCAATGTCTAGGTTTCTTCATTGAGAAAGAGCGAGACAGATATATGTTTTGGTTTTTTTGTTTTTATTTTTTATTTTTTTAATAGGTTGTGCAGTAAACTAGGGTTAGTTGGGTTAAGTTTACTTAAGTAATCATATGCAATGCACATGCTATATTTTACACATGTCATTTTATTAGAGCAGTTTGTAGCCTTAGACTACAACTGATTTTGTAACTAAACTTTGTCTATTTAAAATTAATTTGCTATGTTTTTACAAATAATTTTTAAATATGTAATTTTTCACAAATAATTCAGTTGGCATTTCTTACTATCCTTAGCTGATGGCTGATGCACGAAACTGGTTGTGGAATAATTTGTTTTTTTTTTTTTTTTTGTTGTGTGGTTGTTTGGCTTCAAAGGGAGTGTTCAGATCCAGTCAATAGTGCCGATACAACTGCGTGATATCCACCCAAAACGTAGAAGAAAGTCTAAAAGTCTATTTGGAAGTCCTCTTTCTCTCAATATAAGAGTGATCAGAATAATCTTTCTAATACTACTGATTTGGGAAGCCCACCAACTTTCAAAAGGCTTATGGTTTTGTGGTGCAATTCAAGCCACATGCTGCGTCGACACCCCTTTCTTCTTTTTTTTTTTTTTTTTTTTTTTTTTAACTTCATATGACCGTTGTCGAAATCTATTTTTTACCATGCGGTCGCGGTGCAATTTCATTGGTTAAACCATATCACCTCATCATATCATCTCATCTCATTCTCAACTAAAGAATTTTGTTTTTGTTTTTAATTATTATTAGTATTTTTTTTTTATTTTTAAGGAACATCCTCAGCTAAAGCTGACTATAATTTCTCACTAGTGTAATTTTTTAGTTTTGTTACTTTTTTTTTTTTTTTTTTGGAGAGATTAGTTAGTTAAGTTAGAACATGGAAAATTTAGTGTACTAACAGGTCTAATATCACTAACGGTATACTAACAAAACGGCCTAACTAACAAGTCTATAATTTTTTAGTTTTGTTACTTGGTCATTCATTGTATTCTCATTTCTTCGGCTCCTTTTAAATGCTGTACAATAAATAATAATAAAAAAGGAGGGGATGGACTCATCTGCACGCTGTGTACAAAAGAATATAAATATTTTCTAGAGTTATCTTTGAAGCAGATTCACAGATTTCATGCGAGCTCTACAAGCCAATGCAATTAGTACTCCTTGGCAAATCTCAACAGTTGTACTTGCAGAAGACAGTATAGACTTGGTTCTTTGCTAATGACAGCGTAGGAAATGATAATCCTATGAAGAAACCGAAAACTTAAACCGAAAACTACTCGAACAAAAGTAGTTACGGTCAACATTATAGACTTTTTTTTTTTTTTTTTTGAGAAGAATAAACATTATAGACTTGGTTCGTGGATTTACAGAGGATCGCATTTTCTTTAGTACATAAAAGAGATGTATGAAGCAGCCCATTGCTTATCGTCTAAGAGCATTCTCATCAGCTTTCTCATAAAAAATGTCATTTTGACACATCAAAAACCTACTTTATCATTTTAGTACATCATTTTACAATTTCTCATTTATCAAATGTTCTATTTTTTAATCCTATACATTAAAATAATATATATATCACATTAAAATATTATTAAAAAAAAACCCAAAACCTTCAAACCCAGCTCTTGTGGGAGTGATGCGTCGGAGTGGGAGGCCCATCAAACCCATCTCAAATCAAAGAACCCCAAAGCGTCGAAGGTGGGAGATCCATCAAATCCAGCTCTTGTGACTCCAAGCATAAGTGAGGAGTCGCGGACGGAGAAGACCTGCATGAGCGTAAGGAGGAACCGCTGGGCGGCGTCGCGGACGAGCTGTTTGGCATCGTCGAGACGCTCAACGACAGGAGGGACGAGGGCGGTGTTGAAGTGGAGCTTGAAATGGCGTCGCCGGAGAGCACGGCGGCAGAGTCCAGAGCTTGGAGCACACCTTGGGAGACTCTGAAGTTGTTGTCTGAGGAGAGATGCGTTGGGAGGAGAGAGGAAAACTGAATAAAATAAGCATAAAAAAAAATGGCATTCTTGTCCGTACGCTCTCATATTTGAGAGCGTACTGTAGCATGTCTCAAAATTTTGGCACATATAACACACCTGATGATACTCTGTTTTTGGTATTTGGTGTGCCAAATGTGTCAAATATTTGGCATTTGACACATTTGGCACACCTGATGAGAATACTCTAATAAGGGCCTTTTTTGTAATAGCTTTGGGCCGCTCCCCATTTAAATTTGCCCCTTTGTGTTCTAAGGCCGAGGTGCTAAAAGTAAAAGTGCGACTCCAACAGCCTCTCCAAAGTCCAAACACATTTTTGGAGAGCAAACCCACAAAATATCAGCTCAAACAGCCTTTCCATAATGCAACTTTTTTTTAAAGTTACTATGGTAGCTCTCTTTACCAAGTGAGCATTATAGCAGCTTCAAAACGTTTGTATTTCTTAAAATAATCCACACTTGAATAAATTTGAATAAAAAATTATGCACAATAGATTAAAAGTTCTGTCTTTATCTCAACAGCTACAAAGGACAACAAAACACAAAATGCAATCGAATCATAAATCACATTTTTTCCCATAAAACTAATGAAATAAAAACAAATTAAAAATAAATATATATATATATATAAGTCGATCTAACCCATTTTTTATGGGTCAAGGTTCGAGACCCATGGCTTGAATTTTTTTATATTTTCTAAATACAATAAATAATTACTCTCTCTATTATTAAACAAAGACACTAATTGATTTTTAGGTTATATTTGTTTCAGTTGAGAATGAAATTTGGAAAACATTTTACACTGTCATATGTGTTTGGGAGCACATGTAAAACTCGGTCAAATGAAAAAATCAATTCATTTGACCATAAAATTCAAGCCCTTCAAGTGTAAAATCATTTACACATTCCATTTACCTTCAAACCGAGTTGTACGAACTAAAAAACAAAGAGAGAGAGAGAGAGAGAGAGAGAGAGAGAGAGAGAGAGAGAGAGAGAGAGAGAGAGAGAGAGAGAGAGAGAGAGAGAGAGAGAGAGAGAGAGAGAGAGCAGAGCAAAGGAAAGTCACTCAGAGATCCACCCAAACCCAATTCCGGTCAAATCGCATCACCTCATTCCCCTCCACGCACTGGTAAGTACTCTATTTCCTTTTCTTCTCTAATCGCGCCGCCTCAGCTCCTCCATCTTGCTCAAACCCATCTCCAATTAGCATGCCCAACTCAAGTAGTACTACATGTACCCGATGCACTTAGCTAAACCCACCCCGATTTCGCCATCCTAGCCCACAATCTGTCCCTCTATCGTCACCGTGACCTCAAACGTCTTGCTCAAACCCATCCCTCAAACCCACCAATAAACCCCAATGTTAGATATTGATATATATATATATATATATTTATTTATTTATTTATCCTTATTTATAGATTCATTTGTATATAAAATATATGTGTGTAATGTTATCTACAATAGTGTTTGTTAAGGTACATGATAGCTTCTGAATATTTTGATAAACTAAATTTAACATTGTTCTTGAATTGGGCTTGTTACAATATTTTTGTGATTTTGGATGATTCAACAACAATTATTGTGGAGACTTTACTGAAATGATGTTGAATGGGTCTATACTGTCTTGTATTGCATGATTTTTTTTGGTAAATATCATCTTCTTGCTTACACCTTTGATTGAATGGTATGTCAAATAATTTTCTATGCTAAATATGTATGTCATAATGCCAATTTTGGTTTTTAAACTGTTTATCCTATTGACCATCTAAAGGGTAAGACATACGTTGTTTTTGTTGGTCATGTGCCTAGGGTGTACGACACATGGGAAGAAGCCCATGCCCAAAGTTCATCAATATTCTAGAGCAGACCACAAGGCGTTTAAGCATAAAATGGATGCAAAAGTTTCTTTTATGTAGTTCTGGCAAATTGATGGCAGGAATGTGCAACAAGGTTCTTCATCCAGTACATATTCTACTCATTCCAGCTTAAGTTCTAGCACTCATTCAACTAAAGAGAGTCCCTACAGCACAGGAGATGTTAAATACGATTTATTGAAATATTAATTAGATAACGCAATTGAGCAGGGGAACCATGCAATGAAGATTGCAAAGTTGAATGCAAGAATGCTAAACACAATGGCATCTCAAGTCTTGCCCGATGATGAATAAAATGGCACATCTAAACTTGGGTGAATGACCATGAAAGTTGTGTTAAGGTTGTGATTTTAGTATGTGGGTACCTCTATCATTGTTATGTAAAACTTGGATGAGTATATGTTCATATTTTTTGTGATTGGAATTAATGGATGTGCATAAATGATGTCCATAGGTATTTTGAGATGCTCAATTGTATTATTGGTATATTTTTTTGGAATTTTCCTGTAAAATGTTTTATATTGGGGGGCCAAATGCAAGAAAATTTTTTCTGGAAATTTTTTTTTACATGCATGACCAAACACTGAAAATACTTTTCCGGTATATTTTCTAAAACCCAAAACAAACATCTAAAAATTTTTTTCTTTTCATAAAATATTTTCAACTGAAAATATTTTATACTCGGAAAATATTTTATATGTTACCAAACACAGCCTTAGTATAGGCTGAGTTTGAATCTTAGATCTCTTGTTTGAAACTAGAAATTTGACTAGTTTAGCAACCTAGAACCCAACACGGCTTGATCATCCTTCTTGTGTTTATTTTTTCTTTTATCTTTTTGGTGTATAAACGAATTATATTAGGGACACTATAAATTTTCAAAATATTTTTACAATAACTTAAGTGTCAATCTCTCATAGGTCAAACAAAAATTAAATAAAAATAATAAAATATTATACAAGGGTTGTAAAAATATAGTAACATTTTATTGTGTTTATCCAAAAAAAAAAAAAGTCTTTGGAGTTCAATAATTTGGTATTGCGTCCCTGGATCTTCTTGAATTTACATTTTCTAGAGTTGAAAAACTTAAAGATGCCATGTGGAAAACTTTATAGAGGTTGGATTGGGTTAATCAGCTTTGTCTTTCTTTAGGAAATTGCCATACATTTCAGTTGTTGAAGACTGGCTGAGAAAGATGATAAATCTTTTGGCATGTTTTTGTTTTGGACCCAGCAGCACCAACTAGAAGCTTGTTTTTTTGGGTTTGGGACTTAACAGCAGCAACAGATGAAGCTAAGTCAAGTCAACAAGTCACGTCTACTTTAGGCAGCAACTAACTCCGTGTAATTGCTTGTGTTGTTTCTTTTTGTTCCATTTAACACTTGGGAATTTAGTAATTCAGAGAATTATGATAAATTTGGACAAAATTCTCTTAAGAGCATTCTCATTAAGAATGCTAAAAGTGCTATATGCTAAACTTTAGCACCAATGCACTAAAAAACTAACTACATCAAACCTTTCAAATCTCAAAAATTTTGAGATACTGCTACAGTGGGCTTCTATTAATACAAGCCCATTGTAGCACAAATGTTAAACGGAAAATAATATTTTATTCCCATTACTTTCCCTTTCTTGTTTTTTTATTATTTTTCTCTTCTTCCTTCTCTCTCCTCTCTCACTTTCCTCTTCTCACTTTCCCCGTAGCTTCTGTTTCTCTCAATTTCACCGTTTGAGCTCCTCCCCTCCATTGAATCTTTCCTCTCTACCGGCCTCAACACCACCACCACAGCCTCATCGTCACCGCCGTCCATCACTTTCTTCTCCGCCGCATCATAACCAACACTATATCCTAATCCTCCGCCACTCAAAACGACATCGCTTTCGTACACATCACTATAATCGCTGATTTGTACGTCATCGGAGACCTTCACAATCGGCACAGGAGTAAGTGGAACCATCTCCGGCGCCGGATCTTCTTCGGTCCTCGTGTGGAGCTTGGAGGAAGCGATGATGCTGATGATGATGCAGTTGCCGCCGATATGGAGGAAGAGCTTGACGGTGGGGTGATTTTATTTTGTGGGTCTGGGTTCATGGGTCTCTAACTGGCGCGGGCATCGGCATTGAGGGTAGATCGGCGTGGGTCATCGGTTAATAGTTCAGCGTGGGTCTCTGATCGGTGGGTCTCTGATCGCGTGGGTCTCTCTTGGTGGTTGTTTTTCTTTTTCCTTTTCCGATGATGAGGTTGTGGGTTTGTGATTTGGTTGTGATTTTGGAGGGTTGTTTTTCTTTTTCTTTTTTCGATTGTTGGTGGTGAATGGTGAAGAGGTTGTGGGTTTGGGTTTGTGATTTGTGATTTGGTTATGATTTTGGTGGTTGGTGGTCATGGTTGTGGATGGTGGAGACAGTGGCAGTTGTTGTAGCTATGGTTATGGCAAGTGGAGCGGTGGAGGAGGTGGTTGGCTGTTTGTTATTGAATTTTTTGTGTAGATGTTTTATTATTATTTTAATGAGTAGTTTATATTATTTAAATGAAATGGTAAAAAATATAGAAGTTTTGATGTATGATGTATCTTAAAGTGGAGTGGTATAATGAATAAAGTAGGTTTTTGAAGTGTTAAATGCTACAATTTTTAGAATTCTTGATGAGAATGCTCTAATAATCCTCTTTCACTCTTTATCTCATGACTTCCATTTTCAATCCCGTTCTACTCTTAGAGCATTCCCACTAAGGATGCTAAAAGGAGTATATGCTAAATTTTAGCATCAAAATACCAAAAAAACAACTCCATCAAAGTTTTCAAACGGTAAAATATTTGGCATACTGCTACAGTGAGCTTGTATTAATACAAGCTCACTGTAGCCTGAATTGTTAAAAAAAAAATAAAACAGTTTTTTATTCTCACGTTGGCTGAGGAGGTTAGCTGGTTGTTTGTGTGTAGTTGTTTTATTATGATTTTAATGAGTAATTTATATTTGGGTCTACTCCCACTAGCTTGTTCTTTTGTGAGACATTGACACCACTGAGACCAGGTCATTGATTATAATGAATTGCTTTAGATGAGAAGACAGTTCATCTTGCCGCTCTATCTTTCTGGCCGGATGAACAGAAAATCTGATGCTAATGTAGGAGTTGAAAGTTGGGACTAAACAGAGGGTTGACAGTAAGTCAAAGTCTTTTTTTTTCGCAGCTGTAACTAAGTTAATGAAGTAGCTTGGAAATTTCTTTCTTCTACTTGAACTTGGGAAATTTTTTTTTTCCTAATTCCGAAAGTAGGATTGCTTGGTATTTATATTTCATATCTCTATTCCCTCACTCTCCCATGGAATCTATAAATGTTCTCTTCCTACTATCCACGTTTCTACTTGCCGTTGATGTAAAAGCCCAACCAAACAATTCCATTAATGTGATGATACCCTTAGGTTCTTCGCTCTCCCCTAGTGCTAACCGTTCATGGCTCTCACCTTCTGGCCTTTTTGCCTTTGGTTTCTACCCACAAGGCAACGGCTTCGCTATTGGAATATGGCTGGTTGATCAACTACAAAACACAACTGTCTGGACTGCATATCGAAATAACTCACCAGTCACCTCAAAAGCTACATTGGAATTAACAAGGGATGGAAAGCTGCTCTTTCGCACGGAGGAAGGTGAAGAAAATCCTGTAGCTGATGTGTCACGCTACTCAGGCCTTGCAGCTTCAGCTTCTATGCTTGATTCTGGTAATTTTGTGCTCTATGATAACTCTTCTAATGTTATTTGGGGGAGTTTTGAATACCCAACTGACACCATCTTAGGAGGTCAGAATCTGTCTAATGGCAAGGATTTGGTGTCAAGCGTGTCTAGATCAAACCACTCAAGTGGTCGTTTTTATCTCAGGATGCAGAGCGATGGAAACCTTGTTTCCTACCCTGTAAACAATACAGATAATTCAGAAAATGCTTATTGGTCCTCGGCAACTATAATATCAGATAATTTTGCCTCTGGGGTACCTTATTCGGCAAATAAAATATCAGATAATGTTGCCGCTGGCACTGGGTACCCTCTTGGAAGTGGAAATGGTGGAGGAGGTAGCTGCAGTAAGCGAAATGAGTATGGTAGATTTTGTGGTGGATCTGGTGAGTCTGGTAATGCCTGGAGTCGTGGGACTAGTGGCGCTTCTATAACGCTCAGTCTTAACCAAAGGGGTCTTTTAAGCTTAATAGATGATAGCAGTTCCATCATAATATCAGTTTTGGTGAATAATTCCTACTCTGGCGACAAAGAAACGACTATCATCTATCGTGCGATACTTGATTCTGATGGAATTTTAAAGTTGTATTCACACCACTTTTTCGGAAATACAAGCTCAAAAATGTTCTCGAAGTGGTTATCTTTGGGTGATAAATGTGATGTCAAAGGTTTCTGTGGCTTCAACAGTTACTGCCAAGGCATGGGCTTCCAAGCTGAATGTCTCTGTTTTCCGGGATTTCATTTCGTGAACCACGAAAATAAGTTTTTGGGATGCTACGACAAATTCAGTGTCGATGGTTGCAGCAGCAGTAATGGTCCGATGATACCACACAACAGTACCGCTTTACCGAACATATCCTGGGGTGATTATCCTTATTCAATGGTACGTACAAAGCAAAAAAACTGTGAAAACTCTTGCCTTGATGACTGTAATTGTGGGGCTGCTTTGTACATGAATGGTACTTGCAATAAATATAAGCTTCCACTTAGATATGGTAGAAGTCAAAATTCATCAGCTATAGCTTTCTTTAAGGTTCGGAGAAATGGAGACCATCACCGTTCAAATCCAAAAATCTTGATGGATAGTAAAAAGAAGATAATTTTGGTTCTCTCTCTAAGTTTGGGTTCCATTGCATGCTTGTGTTCTGTAATAGCAATATCTTGTTTCTTCAAGTATAGGCGTCAGGTTCATTGGTACAGAAAGCTGTCGGAAAATGTGAATGTGGGATTTGCTGATGATTTTACCTTGCGTTCATTTTCTTACAATGAGCTTGAGAGCGCAACAGATGGCTTCAGGCAAGCATTAAGTACGGGTTCTTTTGGATCAGTTTATAGAGGGTCTCTCTCTTTTGGATCTGTGACTGACAGAACTATTGCTGTTAAGAGGCTAGAGAAATTTGGGGAAGAAGGGGAAAGGGAGTTTCAAGCTGAAATGACTGCCATTGGACGAACTCATCACAGAAACTTAGTTCAGCTGCTTGGTTTCTGTATTGAGGGAACGAGGAAGCTTCTTGTTTATGATTACATGACCAATGGATCACTTGCAGACCTTCTCTTCAAGGCTAAGAAGCACCCTCTTTGGAAAGAAAGAGTGAGAATTGCACTAGAAGTGGCTAGAGGGATATACTATCTACATCAAGAGTGTGAAGTCCATGTCATCCATTGCAATCTTAAACCCGAAAATATACTCATGGATGATACTTGGACTGCAAAAATCTCAGATTTCGGATTGGCAAGGCTATCGGTGCCTAATCAATCAAGAACCACAATGGGCATTGAAGGGACAAGTGGGTACTCCGCACCTGAATGGCAAAAAAATGCCCTAATATCAGTCAAAGCTGACATTTACAGTTTCGGTGTTATGCTTTTGGAGATTGTATGTTGCAGAAGCAACATAGAAGTAAATGTTTCAACAGCAGATGAAATACTTCTTTCTAGCTGGGTATATAATTGCTTTGTGGTTGGAGAGTTAGATAAGCTTGTGGAAGAGGAAAATGTAGACATGAAGACACTCGAAAGAATGGTGAAGGTGGGCTTGTGGTGCATTCAAGAAGATCCAGCTTTGCGTCCTCCAATGAAGAATGTAATCTTGATGTTGGAGGGGACAATGGATATAGCTGTCCCTCCATCTCCAGCTATTTCTTATTCTTAATATGCCAACCCTTAATTTGTAATAATGTGTATAAGTTTGCTAACTGGTGTTCGCTTATATCTACATATTCTAGTTTTTGGATTTTTGAATGTGTAATTGGGGTTTTCTTTTTCCTTTTTTTTTGGAGGGGGTGGGGGGTGGGTGGGGTGGATGTTGGGGGTTGGTTTGTTTTGGATTTGTTTTGTATTTTTATTGTGATAGTTATTGATCTTCATATTTATTTAAACTGGTCGTTGACTCACACAAGGCGTGAGAATATATAATTATTTTGTAATATGGTATTGTAAGGCCTCAAAATGTAATGGACCCATAACAATAAAATTTATAGAGAAGTGGGTTTAAGGGTTTGGCCTCACCGAAGTAAACAATGGCTGGTGTAAAGTTTATAACCATCATAATGGATGACATGAACTTCCTAGGAATATTGGGAATTTGGCTAAGTGTTTGCAGTGCATATTTGTCCTCGGCTCAGGCCGAGGATCTATATTTCTTTTGAACTTATCTTCTTCCAGCCCCCCTTTGTTTGCTGGGATCCCTCTTAGATATATAGTCCCTTTTCCCTTAATCTTCACCGTCCATTTGTCAATTATCCGGTCTCTATGTACAAGGGTTTGTCCCATCGTCTGTAATTAGCAGGCTTTATGTTAGTTCTTAGCCGTCTTTGCAGATTTTCTATTAGTTGTAGTAATCGAGGCAACTGGGCTTGCTGGTCATATCACCATTAAAACGGTCAGAATGTTGGTGGGATAGGTTCAATGGATGAGGGATGTTTTTCCCTTTATCAAAAGTCGGTGTGCCGAGGATGTGTCATCCTCGGCGAGGCCCTTGGGTGACCTGGGCTCTATCACATGGTACTCGGCTTAGCATTATCCTCGGCGCGGGCCTTGGGCCGCATATAATGGGCCAGCGTGGTTAGTGTAGTAGGGCCCCACAATAGCCCCTTAAAATTCTGCTGCACGTCCCCCTAGGCGGGGAGGAGGATTTTGACTTCCTCGGCGTTTTTCTTCAGCCTGTTGGCTCTACCTTGTCGTCAGTGCTATCGCTTTTGTAACCGTTTTTTTACAGTTTTCTTTTTGCGCAGAGTGTCACCCGAGGATGGTTGGGCTTGGGTTGTTTGCACTATAGTACTCAATTTCTCACGATTTTTTGTCTCTGACAGGATTCGTTTATTCGGCACCTGAAAAGGGAATTAGCTTTGCCTCAGTTTTTAGCTCATGACCCGTACGAGAGCCCTGGTTTTGATCAACGTTTGCATGGCTTCATAACGATTGATTCCCATAGAGGTTTAGGTTAGAAATTTGCACAAGACCTCAATTTTTCTTAGCGTTTATTCTTTCACGGGGAGATTTTCTTCCTACTGACTTGAGGTCTTTGACCCTGCAATGCTTTAAGCTTTATTTAGTGCTTGGTTTTCCTTGAGGCTTGGGTCCGAGGACCATGCAATGCCTTGGTTCTGCTTAACGTTTAGCTTTCATGATGACATGTTATTCTTGCTGGACGTATCGGGTTTCTCGATCTCATTTAGCTATCTGAAGTATCTAGTTTCTTGTAGGCCTGGGTCCGAGGACCATGCAGTGCCTTGGTTCTGTCCAGTGCCTAGTTTTCCATTTTTAATCATCTGAAGTATCTGGTTTCCCCATGAGGCCTGGGTCCGAGGACCATGCAGTGCCTTGGTTCTGTCCAGTACCTAGTTTTCCATTTTTGATCATCTGAAGTATCTGGTTTCCCCATGAGGCCTGGGTCCGAGGACCATGCAGTGCCTTGGTTCTGTCCAGTACCTAGTTTTCCATTTTTGATCATCTGAAGTATCTGGTTTCCCCATGAGGCCTGGGTCCGAGGACCATGCAGTGCCTTGGTTCTGTCCAGTACCTAGTTTTCCATTTTTGATCATCTGAAGTATCTGGTTTCCCCATGAGGCCTTGGTCCGAGGACCATGCAGTGCCTTGGTTCTGATCAGTACCTAGTTTTCCATTTTTAATCATCTGAAGTATCTGGTTTCCCCACGAGGCCTGGGTCCGAGGACCATGCAGTGCCTTGGTTCTGTCCAGTACCTAGTTTTCCATTTTTGATCATCTGAAGTATCTGGTTTCCCCATGAGGCCTGGGTCAGAGGACCATGCAGTGCCTTGGTTCTGTCCAGTACCTAGTTTTCCATTTTTGATCATCTGAAGTATCTGGTTTCCCCATGAGGCCTGGGTCCGAGGACCATACAGTGCCTTGGTTCTGTCCAGTACCTAGTTTTCCATTTTTAATCATCTGAAGTATCTGGTTTCCCCATGAGGCCTGGGTCCGAGGACCATGCAGTGCCTTGGTTCTGTCCAGTACCTAGTTTTCCATTTTTGATCATCTGAAGTATCTGGTTTCCCCATGAGGCCTGGGTCCGAGGACCATGCAGTGCCTTGGTTCTGTCCAGTACCTAGTTTTCCATTTTTGATCATCTGAAGTATCTGGTTTCCCCATGAGGCCTGGGTCCGAGGACCATGCAGTGCCTTGGTTCTGTCCAGTACCTAGTTTTCCATTTTTGATCATCTGAAGTATCTGGTTTCCCCATGAGGCCTGGGTCCGAGGACCATGCAGTGCCTTGGTTCTGTCCAGTACCTAGTTTTCCATTTTTGATCATCTGAAGTATCTGGTTTCCCCATGAGGCCTGGGTCCGAGGACCATGCAGTGCCTTGGTTCTGTCCAGTACCTAGTTTTCCATTTTTGATCATCTGAAGTATCTGGTTTCCCCATGAGGCCTGGGTCCGAGGACCATGCAGTGCCTTGGTTCTGTCCAGTACCTAGTTTTCCATTTTTGATCATCTGAAGTATCTGGTTTCCCCATGAGGCCTGGGTCCGAGGACCATGCAGTGCCTTGGTTCTGTCCAGTACCTAGTTTTCCATTTTTAATCATCTGAAGTATCTGGTTTCCCCACGAGGCCTGGGTCCGAGGACCATGCAGTGCCTTGGTTCTGTCCAGTACCTAGTTTTCCATTTTTGATCATCTGAAGTATCTGGTTTCCCCATGAGGCCTGGGTCCGAGGACCATGCAGTGCCTTGGTTCTGTCCAGTACCTAGTTTTCCATTTTTGATCATCTGAAGTATCTGGTTTCCCCATGAGGCCTGGGTCCGAGGACCATGCAGTGCCTTGGTTCTGTCCAGTACCTAGTTTTCCTTTTTTAATCATCTGAAGTATCTGGTTTCCCCATGAGGCCTGGGTCCGAGGACCATGCAGTGCCTTGGTTCTGTCCAGTACCTAGTTTTCCTTTTTTAATCATCTGAAGTATCTGGTTTCCCCATGAGGCCTGGGTCCGAGGACCATGCAGTGCCTTGGTTCTGTCCAGTACCTAGTTTTCCATTTTTGATCATCTGAAGTATCTGGTTTCCCCATGAGGCCTGGGTCCGAGGACCATGCAGTGCCTTGGTTCTGTCCAGTACCTAGTTTTCCATTTTTGATCATCTGAAGTATCTGGTTTCCCCATGAGGCCTGGGTCCGAGGACCATGCAGTGCCTTGGTTCTGTCCAGTACCTAGTTTTCCATTTTTGATCATCTGAAGTATCTGGTTTCCCCATGAGGCCTGGGTCCGAGGACCATGCAGTGCCTTGGTTCTGTCCAGTACCTAGTTTTCCATTTTTAATCATCTGAAGTATCTGGTTTCCCCATGAGGCCTGGGTCCGAGGACCATGCAGTGCCTTGGTTCTGTCCAGTACCTAGTTTTCCTTTTTTAATCATCTGAAGTATCTGGTTTCCCCATGAGGCCTGGGTCCGAGGACCATGCAGTGTCTTGGTTCTGTCCAGTACCTAGTTTTCCATTTTTAATCATCTGAAGTATCTGGTTTCCCCATGAGGCCTGGGTCCGAGGACCATGCAGTGCCTTGGTTCTGTCCAGTACCTAGTTTTCCATTTTTAATCATCTATTTTATCTATATATCCATAGCCGTTTTAACTCTCGCCGCGTTTTACACTAAGCATTAAATAATTACAATTTTCAAGCAGAATAATAATAACAATAAATGCTGAAGTTGGTAGAGGATAAGACCTTGCCGTGTTTTGCCTCTTCGTTTGGTGGGATTCTTCAGATAACGAGGCGTCTTTTGGGCTGTCCGGGTGAGGCGTTCTGACGCTTCGGTGTCTTTCCGTTTAATGAGGCGTCCCCTCATTAATACTGACCATGGATTGATGAGGATCTAACGGTTGGCAAGCCCCTTGGAAATTGGGGCGGCATTATTGTCTCCGGAAATCTCTCCTTGGGATTCATTGCGGATTTGGCCCTCATCAATGTTCCTCCCGCTATAAAAGGCGTTCCTAGGGCGAACCTCCCCTTCACACTTGACAAACACTCGTTCTGAAACTCCCCAAAAACACATCACCCAAAAATTCTTCAAGGCGCAATCATTCGAGCCCCTTCGCATGAACTGGCCCTGGAAAAGGGCGCTCCAGAGAATGCACAGCCCCCATCAGGAGCCGAGGATGGCATTCCAACTCTGGCCGCCACGCTGGTGTGGAGGTAGGGGAGATCCGAAGATTCTCCTTCTTTTCAACCTAACCGGGGACACAGCCCTCCTTACCACCTGGAGGAGGATCCGGGCAGAGCGTAACCTCCCTCTCTTGGGCACGGGTCTTTGACCCCCCAAGCAGGCTACAGCGGGGATGGGAGGGAAATCAGGCGAAACCCAGAAGTGGGGCCGCCCTGTGCCGCGACCCCTTCCACCTCCTCTGTAGCTCTTCTTCCCTCAAATCCGTCTTCTCTCTTCTCTTTTTGCTCCTCAACGAGCCTTCTTTTCTATCTTCTGTTCCTCTTTTGTTCCTCTGCCAACTTTCTTTCTTTCTTTTCCTTCTCTCTTCCTTCACTTCTTTTTTAATATTTGTTCTTCATCTCTTCTTTTCTTCATCTCTTCCTCTACTCTCCTTTTCTATCTTCTGTTCTTCTGCCATTGTTGCTCTCCACCCTTTGTTCCTCTGTCGGCTTCGTCATGTGTCTGCCTTTGTAGTTAGCTTTAGAACAAGCCTCCTGGGTATTACTTGTAAGAGATGTAGTTTTGCTTCATATATGAATAAAAGAAGTAGATTTGTTTCACTTGTTGTCTTTCTTTTTCTTTCTTTTTCGCATATTCTTGTTCTTGTAATTGTTGACTTCTGAATCATTGTTGTTGCAGTAGATTGTACTGTTTTTTGTATGTATATTGTTTCTGAAAGTGCTGCTCTTAATTTCTTTACATCGACCATCGCACTTGCCAGCGCACAAATCCTTCCCACAGACGGCGCCAATTGTAAGGCCTCAAAATGTAATGGACCCATAACAATAAAATTTATAGAGAAGTGGGTTTAAGAGTTTGGCCTCACCGAAGTAAACAATGGCTGGTGTAAAGTTTATAACCATCATAATGGATGACATGAACTTCCTAGGAATATTGGGAATTTGGCTAAGTGTTTGCAGTGCATATTTGTCCTCGGCTCAGGCCTAGGATCTATATTTCTTTTGAACTTATCTTCTTCCAGCCCCCCTTTGTTTGCTGGGATCCCTCTTAGATATATAGTCCATTTTCCCTTAATCTTCACCGTCCATTTGTCAATTATCCGGTCTCTATGTACAAGGGTTTGTCCCATCGTCTGTAATTAGCAGGCTTTATGTTAGTTCTTAGTCGTCTTTGCAGACTTTCTATTAGTTGTAGTAATCGAGGCAACTGGGCTTGCTGGTCATATCACCATTAAAACGGTCAGAATGTTGGTGGGATAGGTTCAATGGATGAGGGATGTTTTTCCCTTTATCAAAAGTCGTTGTGCCGAGGATGTGTCATCCTCGGCGAGGCCCTTGGGTGACCTGGGCTCTATCACATGGTACTCGGCTTAGCATTATCCTTGGCGCGGGCCTTGGGCCGCATATAATAGGCCAGCGTGGTTAGTGTAGTAGGGCCCCACAATAGCCCCTCAAAATTCTGCTGCACGTCCCCCTGGGCGGGGAGGAGGATTTTGACTTCCTCGGCGTTTTTCTTCAGCCTGTTGGCTCTACCTTGTCGTCGGTGCTATCGCTTTTGTAACCGTTTTTTTACAGTTTTCTTTTTGCGCAGAGTGTCACCCGAGGATGGTTGGGCTTGGGTTGTTTGCACTATAGTACTCAATTTCTCACGATTTTTTTGTCTCTGACAGGATTCGTTTATTCGGCACCTGAAAAGGGAATTGGCTTTGCCTCAGTTTTTAGCTCATGACCCGTACGAGAGCCCTGGTTTTGATCAACAAAAAGAGATGTTAAAAGAGAGAGTAAAGATCGAGATAAGATAAAGTACACATGAGAGAAGAGAATGGAAAGGCAAAGGAAAAGTAATTATAGGAGAAGAGAAAAGAAAGGGAAAAAAAAAGGGGGTGGGGAGGGGGGGGGGAGCTTTCTAATATATATATATATATATATTAAAGTAAAAGATTTCAGTCTTCTACTTTATTTGTTGATGTGGTCAGTTTTAAAAAACAACAATTGTAGTAAATAAAAAAAAAAATTTAAAAAAAAAAAAAGAGAGAGAAGGAAGTTTTAAATTATTTGGGAAAATATTGTAGTTTTCAATTGTGTCTACAAAATAATCCTGATGAATCAAGTTGACATGATCAATTTTTTATTTTCAAAGACTATACTTCCTTCTTCTTCTTTTTTTTTTTCTTTTTTTTTTCTTTTTTTACTATGCCTCCCTCTCTATCATTACTTCTTTTTCTCCCTTCTTGATCTAATTTTTCTCATCTAATATTCTGTCTAAAGACTAGTTTTTCCCTCCTTTTTTTCTTTCTCTCCTTATTGTTTCCTTTCATCGGTCCCAATATTATCAATTTTGAACGGTTTTAGACCCCTTAAAAACAACCAGATTGCGTAGCCTAGATTAATTAGCCAAGTTGTTACTTAGTCAAATTAAACAATTCTAGATTAAAACAATCAAATAATCATATCATGTATATAAAACATATAAAGCAACGGAAATAATAAAGAACAGAAGATATGATCACCCAGGAAAACCACACGGTAAAAACCTGGGGAGGATTTGACCCACCGATCCTCAAGGCAAACCAGAATTCACTATGAAAGAATTGAAGTTCTTACAAAAGGACTACAAGCTCCCCGCTCGACTTCCTAATGCTACCCACCATTAGAACTTACTGACACGACCACGTGCAAACTCCGAATCCACGGACTCCTTCTTTCTTGAATTCCTCAATCACCTACAAGCTCCCCGCTTGTTTTTCTTTAAGTTCCAATGGTTGCAATTATAATGATCTTCAAGATGTTGAAATCATCTCTACCTTGAAAACCCTAAGTTTTGTGTAAAGGAAAGCTCCTCTAAGATCTCACAAGAGATTCACACAAAACAGCAATGTATGAGCAAAAATACAGTATGGAGTACCTCCAAAAACGTGGCTAGGGTTTTGTTTAAATACCTAGGGTAAAAACATAAAACCCTAAACGTTTAATGAAGTAGGGCTGAGTTAGAAATTCTGCAGAAAAATCAACCTGTGCGATTTCTGATCGATCGAGCCTATCCTTCGATCGATCGAGCCAGGCCGAAAGTCCCAAGTACTTCTGTAGCCACTCGATTCCAACTTTACAATAATAAACCAACTTTGAGCAAGCCTAAACAACACTAAATACATTGTTTTGATCATGGTTTGCCAACATTACAAATTAGAGTTCTAAATACATAAAATCCTAAGACCTTAGAACCTAACAAACTCCCCCTTTGACAATCCATGACAAAACACAAACTAAATGCTCAAAGTTTACAATAAAAAGCCCTTTACAAAAAGTAATGCTCAAAAATCAAATTCAATCCTAACTACTATCCATCAGTTGCAAGTGTAGACAGCAGCCAAATCGAATGCACCTGTATATTCCGGAAACACTCAACAAACGCATAAAAGCATGTGTGACAGAAAAACAGTAAATCAACAGATATGTAATCTAACTCTCCCCCTATGTTAGACACACCAAAAATAAACACATTCTTGAAAGTTCACACAACTCATAATAAAGACATATATCAATGAATAATCATAAATATAAATCAATAAACAGTGAACACATAGAATCAAGAATCATATATATAAAAATGTATTTCTCAACAAGTATAGCCCAAAAGAAAGTATACATAGTGAAGCATCTAGATACAATCTAATCTCAAAAACTCCACTAGCTCCTCAAGAGCTAACAAAAACTCCCCCTAGCTACAAAAAACCCCTTTACAAGTATCCAAAACTCTACTCCTCCTTTTTGTGACGGAATGCCAAAGGACATCACAAGCCATCATCAAAAGGAGGTGGTGAGGATGAACGAAGATGCGCCAAATCCGCTCTCAGAGCACGAATCTCATCGAACAAGTCCACCAAAAGCTGACCATGAGCCGCTTGAACGGTCATGACAGTCTCCAAAGTACGATGAACATTGAAGTCAGCCGCAGGAGGTGGAGGAACAGCAGCAGCAGCAGCACCTACAGGATCAGGAACAGCCTCACGAGCAGGACCTATGGAAGAAGAAGGGAGTGCGGAACTAGAAGGTTCAGACCTCGCGTGTTTAGAGTCAGCTCGAAGATGAGCAGCCCTCTGTCTAAGGAACGAGGCACCTATGAGAGCAATCACATAAACGGGCTCAGAAGAAGGGAAATCATCTAAACCAAGATGAAGTAAAATCCTATGAATGAAGATAGGATGAATAAGAGCATGAGCAGTAGATGAACTCCTATAAACCTCGTTCAAAGAACGAAGAAAAAGATGAGGAAAACTGATAGGAGCATCAGTGACAAGAGCATATAAAAATACACACCTCTCGAGAGGAATGGTGTGCAGATTAGAAATGGGCCAAAGAGAGTGACAAGCTATCCTAAAGAAGAAATAGACAGTCTCAGGAAGCTCAGCGGTGGTGATCCTAGGATCAGAACCCCACTGGATAGAAGACCCAGTGATGTAAGACATGACATCACTCAACTCTGGTGACTCATCATAGGGATAGACAGGGTGCTGTACCAAAGGTACCCCTAGAGCATCTAACACTACTATAGGAGTAATGACATACTCTACGCCTCGTATCCAACTCTTAACTAGAGTGTTGGAATCATAGATGCGGATAGAGATGTTCGAAAAGAACTCTCAAATCAGGGTAACTAGAGGAGGAGGATCAGAAACATCCAACAGTGGTAACCAGCCCCTACGCTCAAAGTTTGCCCTAATGGCAAGATCAACCTCATCTAAGGTGACAGAACGCTCAGCACAAACTTTTCTCTTAAGATTTAGAGTCTCATAAATCTCTTGATTTTTCTCACTAGGGAACCTCTCACTATTAAAGGAAGGTGAGGGTGGAAAAGGAGATGGAATAGTCCTACGGGCTCTAGTCTTCCTAGGCATGATGCTAAAGAAAGGACAGAGACACAAGGAAAAACCAAAAAGAATAAACAAAAATTAAGGGCAGACTGCAAGTTAGCACAATAAACAATAGAGTAAAAATCTATATGATGCATGAACAAATACAATGTTGTGATGCATGAACTAATGCAGTAAACAGGTTCAAATTAAGTTCAATTACACAAAATTGGCTCGAACATAGAGTTTCTAACAAAAACCCTAAAAAATTTGAAAACCACTTGAAAAATTTTGCAACAAATTGATGAATTAATTATTACACAATGTTGAAAACAGATTAGAATAACTAATTTCATCAATACAACAAGCCAATTTCATCAATTAAACCTTAATTGAACAAAATCCCCAATTCGGATCAAATAGAAACCCTAGAATTTTCAATTTTTCACCAAACTCAAAATTGATCAAATTAACATGTAAGAATCATGTTTATGATGTGTCCCCACAAAAACCCAATGATCAATTGCACAAAATAAGGCTTGAATCAACAGAAAATCCCATTTATGCAAAGTCCGAAAATCTCCCTTAAATGCATGAATTTATGCATGAAATCATGAAAATAAAATCAAAAGGAAAGGCAAAAAAGTCTTACCGGCTTGAGGGAAGAGAAACTTTGCAAAAAATTTGGAGAAAAACGACAAAAATCTGACTGTGATGCTTGCCTCGTCGGAGAGAGAAAGAAGAAGTTTGAAAAAGATTTGAAAAAGTGTTTGAAAAAGTCAAATCTGATCTTTTAAAAAAGCTTCTCCACGATCTTCGATCGATCGAAAATTACATTTGATCGATCGAATGAGACAGGCATTTTGAAACAATTTAGAGCACTTTTTCGATCGATCGAAAATTAGGATGGATCGATCGAACAGGCAGAGGCTCACAAAAATTTTGAGAAAAAACACAGTTTTGAAAAATGCAAACTTAATTTTGAAAACAACACCTCAAAGCATTTGAACAACGAAATCAAAATGCATGAGTATGAGATGGAATGCTTTTTCAAAAACCCAAATTTTTAAAACCCAATTCTCAAAAACAAGTTTCAATCATTCTCCCATTGAATTTCCTCAAGCAACAAATATGTTGTGCACAAATCTCAAGATATTTTCAAACTTGGTTGGTCAGACCAAAAACACACACACTAGCATGTACAGTGTTTAACAAAGAGTAACTTGTGTAGTGTGTGAAACTAGCAAAAACTTGAGATACATGTGAGGTGATATGTGAATAGTAATCAAACACAAAGTCTACACAATTCATCACATAGAATTTTAAAGAGACTATCACCTAAAGAGTTACATCCTATAACTCCCACATCTTCTAGAACAAAAACTTGCAATCATGTAAGTTTCTTGCATTTTTGCCTCTTATTTATATGAATTGGCATTCAGCCTAATAGTACACACCGGTTTGAATTAAGTGAATTGGCACAAGCCTAATAGTACACACCAGTTTTAATTTAATTGAGGTTACACCTTATGTTCTTTTTATGCATGTGCTACACTTTCTCGAGCACAAAATCTTATAATATGCACTAAGGTGTTCATGATTGGCTAGTGAACAGTGGTGAGATGGTTATTTATGCCTTTCTCAAAAGGATCAAGTCTGACAGTCAAATAACATATGACTTCATGATTAAGACTAAGTAATTTAAAAACCACACACATCTTTCCCACACAACATGCACTACAAAGTTTCAACTAGTCAAGTGCAATGAATAAACTCATCAAAGTTAAACAAGGTACACAAAACATGACATATGTAAAAAGATTGACCAACCTTGTTTTCAAAAATCAAGAAAAATAGTGTCAAACATAGTTTTTGCTTTCTCCTTTTTTCTTTTTTCTTTTTTTTATTAAAAGAGAAAACAAACTAATCCTAGAATGAAATGCATAAATGTAATGCAATGCAAGTCCTAGAACAAAAGAAACACAAAAACCAAAGAACAATGGTCACAAAAGAATAGAGCAATGAAGCACAAGGACCATGTCAGAAAGACTCAGTTAGTTCGAGTCTTTTGCATCCAAAACTTTTTAGATGCACCACGAGCATTGGAGTTCTTATTCACATTCGAGTGATTCCCAACTCCAGGATTGGAATAAAGGTTTAACACCTTTACCAATTCACCAATTAGTGCCATAGGATCTTGTGCTTGAGGTACAGGCACTTTTGGTTTATTTGCTCTCTTATTAACTTGAAGCTTGAAACAATTAGGACAAATGTGTCCAGACTTACCACAATAATGACAAATCTAAGCAGGTCTACCATGCATCTTGTCCTTAGATTTGGTAGGCTCCTTAGGTTTAGATTCTCTTAAATCTACCCTAATCTTCTTAGGTGGTGAAACTTCTACAGGTTTAACAACCTTACTCACAGGGGGTTTAACAGTTTCACTCACAACCTCACTCACAGAAGGTACAGAAGAAGAAGAAGGAACAAAATTCATGGAATGTGGTCCAGAATCAAAGATGCTTTCAACATATCCTAACCCAGTTTTATCAGAATGATACTTTTGAACATTCAGCATGTGATCAAGTTTAGAACTAGCAGATCTAGCAACAGATAAATCATGTTCCAAAGTTTTAACTTTATCAAGCAAAAGCATGTTCTCAGATTTAACATTGTTCAAAAGATCATTAGCATCAAACAATTTAACAAGCAAATTTTTCTTTTCAAGCTCAAGAGAATCAATTTTCTTTACGCCAAGTTCAACTTTCATAGCATCCTTTGCAGCAACTTTGCAAAGTTTGTTGTAAGCCTCTTGAAGATCTGCATCTTCAAAGAGTTCCCCATCAGAAGGGTTCTCCTCAACAGATATGCTTTCATTGACTATAGCAGTAGCCGTGAAAGCAATGAAATTTCCATCCTCGTCACCACCGGACTCATCATCAGAAATCTCATTATCACTAAGGATTACAGCCATAACTTTACCCTTAGTTCTCAAGAATGTAGGACATTCAGATTTCACATGGCCATACCCTTGACAGCCAAAATACTGAGAACCCAAAGAATTATTTGAAGATTGACCAACTTTTTCTCTAGGTTTTTCAAAGTTATTAACCTTAGTGGCATCATTCTTCCTAAAATTTCTAGGTTGAGCAGTGTAAGTACCTCTTGCCTTTCTGTTGGTATTCCTAAGAAAGTTTTTAAAGTTTTTGGCAAGATAGACAATCTCTGTAGCAGAGAGCTCATCATCAAATCCACCACCTTCAACATCATCAACTAACTTAAGAGCCATTGATTTGGATTTGTTTACTTTAGGTAGGTCAGACTCATAGGACTGAAGAGATCCTACAAGCTCATCAACAGGGATGGAGTCCACATCCTTGCTTTCAGTGATGGCAGTTACTTTGGGTCTAAAGTGTTCAGTTACGGATCTAAGTATCTTCCTAACAATTTTAGGTTGATCATAGATTTCACCCAAATTAAAAGCAGAATTGACAATATCATTTAATTTAGCATAGAATTCATCAAAAGATTCATCATCAGACATTCTAATGCTTTCAAATCTAGAAGTCAATTATTGCAATTTATTGATCTTAACTGCCTTTGTGCCTTCATGCACAGTTTGGAGGATTTTTCATGCAGTATGAGCAACCTCAACATTTAAGATCCTCTTAAATTCCTCCATTGAAACAGCATTGAAGATGGCATTCATAGCTTTGCTATTGAAGCTTGCTGCTTCTTTTTCAGAAGTTTGCCACTCACTCATAGGAGTAGTGGGCTTCTGCCATCCGTATTCAACGGAATTCCAAACCCTCTCATCAATGGATTTCAGGAATGCTTTCATCCTTACTTTCCAATAAGCATAGTTGTTTCCATCAAAGTGAGGAGGAACAAACAGAGAGTGTCCATGCTCCATGACAACAGGGGTCAAGGATCAGTTCAGAGATAAAAAATCTCAAACAAAAGAGCAACCTACTCTGATACCACTTGAACAGTTTTAGACCCCTTAAAAACAATCAGATTGCGTAGTCTAGATTAATTAGCCAAGTTATTACTTAGTCAAATTAAAAAATTCTAGGTTAAAACAATCAAATAATCATATCATGTATATAAAACATATAAAGCAGTGGAAATAATAAAGAACACAAGATATGATCACCAAGGAAAACCACACAGTAAAAACCTGGGAAGGATTTGACCCATCGATCCTCAAGGCAAACCAGAATTCACTATGAACGAATTGAAGTTCTTACAAAAGGACTACAAGCTCCCCGCTCGACTTCCTAATGCTACCCACCAGTAGAACTTACTGACACGACCACGTGCAAGCTCCGAATCCACGGACTCCTTCTTTCTTGAATTCCTCAATCACCTACAAGCTCCCCGCTTGTTTTTCTTTAAGTTCCAATGGTTGCAACTATAATGATCTTCAAGATGTTGAAATCATCTCTACCTTGAAAACCCTAAGTTTTGTGTAAATGAAAGCTCCTCTAAGATCTCACAAGAGATTCACACAAAACAGCAATGTATGAGCAACAATACAATATGGAGTACTTCCAAAAACGTGGCTAGAGTTTTGTTTAAATACCTAGGGTAAAAACATAAAACCCTAAACGTTTAATGAAGTAATGCTGAGTTGGAAATTCTGCAGAAAAATCAACCTGTGCGATTTTCGATCGATCGAGCCTGTCCTTCGATCGATCGAGCCTGGCCGAACGTCCCAAGTACTTCTGCAGCCACTCGATTCCAACTTTACAATAATAAACCAACTTTGAGCAAGCCTAAACAACACTAAATACATTGTTTTGATCATGGTTTGCCAACATTACAAATTAGAGTTCTAAATACATAAAATTCTAAGACCTTAGAACCTAACAAATTCCATTCTTTCTTTTTCTTCCAAAATGATTGAAAATTTCCATTTTAGTTGGTGAAGTAGCTAAAATAAACCGATACTAAAATATTTTATTTCTATAAACAAATCAAAACAGTCATTAGAATGGAATTAACAATTTTGAACAATTCTACAACTTCAAATTTTTTTTTTTTTCTTGAACTTGTTGACTCCACATCACGTGACTATAAGAGTAAAACCACTTATACTATTGGGATGAATCCTACTCTTTTGAATTAATATTATCTATATCTATATTATTTATAAAAGGATTCCCCTCCTTGAACTGGACTTCTTCTTCTTTTTTAAAGTAAAAAAATACCCTCATTTAGTATCCAATAAATTCTCTTATAAATGTTTTAAGAATCGGGTCAATAACGTAAAAAAGGGAAGTCCTAAATTTTAGGTTTTTAATTTTCACATTCATTTTTTTCCCTAAAATTTCTTTCACGTTCATTTTTTTGCCCTAAAATTTAGTCTTTTTTTTATTCATCTCCCCCTTCATGTTGATCTTTTTATTTTCCCTAAATTTTAGATTTTTTTTTTCTTTCAAAAAGAAGTCTTAAAATTTAGTTTTTTTTTTTTTTTCTTTTCACGTTTATCTTTATTCTTTTTTTTTTTCCTACTTGTGATAAATAGAAAATTATGACACTAAGGGGGTGTTTGATACATGCACTTAAAAACTGAAAGTATGTGTTTGAAAATATGTGTGGAAATACGTGTAGGTGAAAAAGTACGTAGAAATACATATAATCTATATATATATATATATAATCAAAGTCTCTAAAGCTCCCACAATTTTTCACATCAACACAATATTAAAAAAAAAAAAAAATTAAAAAAAAAGGTAATAAAACTTTTCTAAACCTGATGCTCTGCCTTTCCCTTTCATGATGCTCTACATTCTCTTCCCTACCTTCCTCTACCAACTCCTCCTCTACCAACTCCTCCTCGATCAGACCCACGGCAAATCAACAGCAAAGCATTTCATTGTATAAAGACCCCCAGATTCCTCAATCAAAACCCACCATACCCCCCATACCCACCATACCCACAAACCAACAGCCATCTTCTTCCTTATACCAGAGGTCGATCTCCTTCCTCAGACCACCCATTTGCCACAGAACACCCACATCCAACTTCTACAATCCAGAAATGGCACCCCATTTGCCGTGGGTCTCATCCAGCCCATGGCCACAAATTCCTCAATCAAAACCCACCAATGGAGCTTACAGTCCCATACAACAACAACTCTGACCCCCAGTGTGATTCTATTTGGTATTTTTTTTATCTCAAAAAAATATATTTTTTGTTTTTACAATTACTTGAATTTGGTGTGGCTTAATTTCTAGACATTTTCACTATTTAACACACACACACACACACACACACACGAAAAAAAAAAAAAAAAACTGCCCAAACTGTTGGAAATTTAGATGACATTTCATTTTTTAATGGGAACATTTTTGGTTAAAAGACACCTTTTGATATATCTAATATGAAGAGTTACGACATTTCAATAAGAATCTTTTGGTAGGCACATTTTTATAAAATAAACACATTTTCATTCAATAGGCACATTTTCAACCAATAGACACTTCTTCGATTAACAGACACATTTTCATCCAATAGACACTTTTTGGCATATATATTACAACCTATCTTTTATATACCTATACATACAACACAAACTAAACTAGAGACGCAACATTCTGTCTCTTATTCCTTCTCACAAAAAAACTAATAAATAAAACAATATTACTTTCTTCTACCTAACTAATAAAACTTTATGCTATTTCTTTCAATATCAATTTTTTTTTTAAAAAAAAAATTCATGCATTTTTAGTTACTACTCCAATTCAAAAATAATTGTTTTTTTTTTTTTTCTTGAAACTCATTCAATAGCTATTCCCATGCATTGCATGGGTTAGTGACTAGTATTATTTAAAAACTAAAAACATGTATTTGAGTGAGTATACCAAATAGGACCTAAATCTTAAAAAAAAAAAAAAAAAAAAAAAAAAAATCGTATGCATGCGCAAAACAAGTACAACGAGGCTAATATATATATATATATATATATATATCTATTAACTCTATAAAAAGCGGCTATGTCGCTGCAGTGTTCTGCATTGTGCATTTTGGTTTCGTAAGGCAGCCTTCCTTTTTTTTTTTTTTTTTTTTCAACAGTAGCTACAGTACCAAGCGGCACTATAGCTACAATTTTTTTTTTCTTCAGTATTCCGTAGGTACTTTTTTTTTTTTCCTTTTATATATATTGTTATACTGACACAACAAATTTCACAATATTTTTACAATTATTGAGGTGTCAATTTCATATAAGTCAAAATAAAATAATAAAATATGAAACTGTGACTAACCATAACTACGTGAATGCGCATACAATGTACATTTGATTTAATGAGCCACTGTCTTTTTCTTCCCCCCAGTTTTGAACAGTAGCTACAATACAAGTGGCGCGGCTATGCCGCTACAGTGCTTTGCACTGTGCATTTTGGTTTCGTAAGGTAGCCTTTTTTTTTTTTTTTTTTTTAATGTTTTCAACAGTAGCTACAGGTTTTTTTTTTTCTTCTGTATTCCGTATGTACTTCTTGTTTTCCTTTTATATATATTGTTATACTGACACAACAAATTTTACAATATTTTCACAATTATTGAGGTGTTAATTTCATATAAGTCAAAATAAAATAATAAAATATGAAATTGTGACCAACCACAACTACACAAATGTGCGTACAGTGTACATTCGGTTTAGTGAGCCACTATCTTTTTTTTCCCCAAGTTTTGAACAGTAGCTACAGTACCAAGCGACATTGTAGCTACAGTAGGTACATTTTTTTTTTTTTTAGTCTTCCGTTTGTACTTTTTTTTTCCTTTTATATATATTGTTATACTGACACAACAAATTTTGCAATATTTTCATAATTATTGAGGTGTCAATTTCTAATAAGTCAAAATAAAATAATAAAATATGAAATTGTGACCAACCACAACTGAAAATAAATGTTTTGTAAAAATGTTGTGATACTTGTTAGGTGAATGTGTAAAAGCTACAATAATTTTGGTTTGTTCAATATGTATTTTTTTTTTTTTTTCCAATCATCAATTTATGCTCTTTTTTCTATTAACTATGTAAGAAGAGGCAATGCCTCTACAGTGCCCCTTTTGGTGTAGCGAATCATTTTTTTTCCCCAAGTTTTTCTTTACACATTATTTTAAGTAAAAACACATAGTTTTGCACACAAAAACAAAAACAAAAACTTTGGAAAAAAACATTTTTCATCCTTTATGTTTGGGGTAGTTTACAATTCTTTCTTAAATTTTAAAATCATGCAATTTTTTCCTTAATATTTTGGAAAAGAGCAAATATATCTTATTGTTATACTCTCAGTTAAACCCTAATGAAAACTTATGATTCTTAAAATATTTTATTGTGTAATGTCTGAATTACTCCTGCTAAATTTTAACATCCTAAAAATTTTCTTTACATATTTTGAGTTTTAAATGATAAAATTTTTTAGAAAATTAGAATGATGATATTCGATTACACAAGCCTTTTGTTATCTTTTTTTTTTTTTTTTTAATTTTATAGCAAAACTCAGTTGTTTATTGTTGAAGATGATGATATTCATTATCATTCTTAGAAGTTTTTAGAGAATAGATATATTTTCTTTAGCAAGTAGATACTAAAAAACTATTATAGTTAAATAAATATTTATATGTTAAATAGTTACCCTAACAATGTGGTTGATCAAAATTCTTAAACGAATAAGATTAACTTTATCGACATAATTATCAAAATTCTAAAAATTAATGTTTTTTTATTAATGTAAATCTCTATATACTTTATAAATCAAATAATTCATATTTTTGTTTAGTAATACAAATAAAATTTAGAATTAATTTTAATTACTACATTACTTTTTTTCACCACAGGCACATACTGCCCCAACTAATATATATATATATATATATATATATAAGAGTTACCCGTGTAACCACACTCGTGCGATCTGAGCGTGATATCACATTACATAAAATAAGAAGTTCTATTATTTTTGTGGAATCTACTTTTTCTTATTTCATACTCTCTTTTTTTCTTTAACGGGCCCTACTCTACTTTATGGAATCTGCTTTTTCTTATCTCACCTTCCTTTTTTTTTTTACTGGCCCTACTCTTTTTCATGTAATCTGCTTTTTCTTATCTCACCCTCCCTCTTTTTTTTTACTGGCCCTACTCTTTTTCTTATCTTTATATCTCAATCGGTCCTGCTCTCTCACTTTCTCTTCTTGTTCATCCTCTTAAAATTTGCTTTGTTATCTTTCTTATTATTTTTTATGATTAAAAAAATAAAAAGCAAAGAGGAAACAAAACGAGAGGGCCCGTTTAAAAAGTGGATTAAAGATAGGAAAAAGTAGATTTTAAGACAGTGTAAAAAAGCAAAAGTGAGGTTAGTAGATAAGATCACAAGACTAAAAGAGAGGAAATCGTGTATGTAGTGGTGGAACTAAGATTGTGTGTGTGTTATTTTGAGTACTTTATAAGTCTATATAAATCAATATTATTTGTGTATGAATACTTATGGTTATATACTTATATGATATATTATTTATATATTATATTATTAGAACATATACAATTAAACAAAACAAGTACATACAATTAAACAAAACAAAACAAAATCTTCTTAAAAAAAAAACTAAAAAAAAAAAATTAAAGAGGTGTCACATCACCTATATCAAAGTAGATAAAATAGTGTTTACTATGTACCTTTTGAAGTGTCTAATTTTACCACACACGTGGAGGACATCCTCTTAGAGTTGGAGAGTAAAAAGCCCAAGGCTTTAGCAATCAGTACTGAAAAACTTGTAGAATAAAACAACAAAAAGCTAATAAGAGAGAGTGAGAAAAAGCCAGAAAGGAGAGAAATTGAAAAGATTTTAAAGGCCCACCTATCAGCCCAAATGCAAATAAATTGGTGTTGTTTTCTGAAGTTGATGGAGACAAGCGCAAGCAACAAAGCCTCCATCGACCTTAATTTCAAAGTAAGCCAAGTAAATTTTTTGTTAACGAGGAACAGCAAAAAATTGAAACCCCTTTTTGTCCCCTTTATTTTATGAGATAATTGTAAAAATAAATATATGCTTTTATTGTATAGACTATGTTCTTTTATTTTTTTTTTTGTAAGGGTTAATTTAAAGCATCCATTATAATTTTATATTACTACATTTTTCAATTATAAAAAAAAAAAAAAAAAAAAAAAAATTTAGGAATGTGATGAAAAATTATTTTACCACACATAATATTCATCATATCCCTAGATTTTTTTTTGTTATTGGAAAATGTAGTAATCCAAAATTATAATGAATGCTCTAAATTAACCCTTACTTCAAAAATAGAAGAGCCTCTGAGCACGAGAGCGCGTGCTCTAAGGCTAGTATTCCATAATTATTATCCATTTTTGCTAATAACTGAGGACACGTAACACTAGATGATGGTTTGTTTGGAGTCTTTTTGTTTTTTGGTAAGTTATTTTGGATCAAATTAAATTTTACCAATTTTTAAATTTTTGAAATTTAAAATGAAGTAACATTTTAAACTATCAAATATAAGATATATTTAAGGGTGTAGGTTTTTACCCCTAAAATTTAGTCTATTATTTAGAAACAATTTTCACCACAATTTTAAAATTTTATCTTTAAAGATAAGTTCTCCAGTATCATTGTTGATTTTCAAATTTGCGTATATGACAATTGCTTACAAAATCATCAAATGCGCAATGAAAGGCATAAAAAAGGACAATATTAAATTTCATAAGGAAGGATATTTACAAAAAATGTTTTTTAACAACTACTTGATAAATTGACTACCACATCGCTCACCCGAATTCATCCAATGTGTCTTCTATGCAATCTAACCAAATTGTTGATATGTCACCCTAAAAAAGAAACAAAAAAAAAATAAAAAATAGAGAGTAAGGCTTAAATGTAAGAAAAAAAATAATAAGAGGAAGAGAGGGCACCACTTAGAACACATACACTAAAATAATGAGTCAAACCCGATAACCAAAAAAAAAAAAAAAAAGACAAATCAATATATATAAGATAATGATATGGAAATGATAATGCTAACAATGTGTAGTCCGTTTAGAATCTAAATCATGATAAAATAATAAGTTTTTGTTGGAGACAAAAACAACCCAATTTTACAAATTAAGCAATAATTATCCTAGCATTTGAGATTGAGAACCTCATATGATTTTATTCCCAAAATCTACCGCATAAATTTAATTTCTCATTGGTAACCAACACATGGAGAAGAAAATTAACACATAATCTGATAATCCAAGACTTTTTTTTGCTAAACGATAATCCAAGACTTAAAAAAAAAAAAAAAAAAAAATCATTACTTATTAGCCACTTTGAAGTTTGAACAACAAAACCCGGCCCAGAAACAAAAGCTCAAAACTAAAAAATTAAAAAAAAAATTAAAAAAAATCACTCAACCTTTCATAGCTGTCACGCCCAAAATAGAACAAAACCATAATAATTATAAAAATTGAAAGATTTTCCTCCCCAAAAAAAAAAATCAATTTTAGAGTTAAAATGAACCTGTTCGATGTGGCCCTGAGGGAAATAGAAGACACGTTTGTTTTGAGCTTTTCCTAACCTAAAACGTGTCTTTTTGAGAGAATCCTTTGCACCCAAAATCAGTTTACTCTCTCTCCTTCTTATGCTGATCTCCTCTACCTACACATCAGTAGGGTAATTCTTCGTTAGCGTCTTGTTAATGGCATTGTTATTACGACAAATAATGTAGAGAAGAACGAAGCCGAATAGTATTGACCTCAAAGCCTACACATCAGTGAAGAGTCATAAAAAATGAAACATTTTTTAATAGCATCTTGTGAAGGCCTGTAAAACAATAGATCAGAAAATATCGAGTAAGTCTCGAAATAACAATAAGCAAAACATGACCAAATGGAGAGAGAAATTGAAGTGAGAAATGTAGAATAAAAAAATGAGTTCAGAGAGAGAGAGGGCTGAGATTTGATCTAAGAAAGAGCTTACCTCAAATCTATCTGCTGTTGTTGTCGCTTGTAGTGAAATTTGAAGCAAAGAGGTGGGTGAAAGGAGTTTGAAAACACAAAATTGAGATAATTGGAAAACTGAAGAAGAAACAATTTGAGTTTGAAAACCAACGTGAGTGTATTGAGAGTGTGGTCCTATTTTGTAGATAGTGTTTTACATGGAAGTTAAAGAAGTACTTTTACCAAGTTTTATCCCTACTTAAACATAGGTTGTAGGGGTATTTTGGAACAAAAAAAAAAAAAAATCTAGTCCAAACAAAGGAAGCCCCTTAAATAGTAGTATATATATACTGTATTTGTGTTTTTGAAGTGTTATGTTAACAATATTTTCACAATAAATTTGTCATTTTGAATTTAAGTAGTAGGTAAAAAAAGTAATATAAATAGTGGTTTTAAATTTGAAACAATAATAACTCATCACTTAGATTAATAACTCATCACTTAGATTTATTGTAAAAAATATCGTAGGCATATCATTTTATTTTTATTTTTAAAGAAAATTTAGAAAGGAAAATGATTTTAATAGCAAGATTTTTTTTGGGGGGGGGGGGGGGGGGAGCTTATATTGGGAGATTGGTTTTATAGATTTCGGGATCTATATAAATGATTTTTTTTTTTTTTTTAAATTTTGAGGGGCCCATGGCCCCCTTCAGCCCCACCGTGGCTCTGCCACTACGTGTATGGTGTGTGAAATTTTTTATGGTGTAAAAACCCAAAGTGCTGTTAGTAGAAAAGATAGGAAATCATGTATAGAGCAGGCAAATTTTTTTTTTCAAAGGTGCTTGACACATTATCAAATATGACAAAATTTAAGTACATTATTTTAGGTGTTGATTTTTAAGTTCTTCTCTTAAGATTTTGTCACGTGGCTACTTAACTAAAAAATACACTTCATTCTATGAGAAAAAATCTACATAACAGAACTTAAGGAACAATAGCTAAGAAAAAGCACTTAAATATTGTACCTAAGTTTTGCTCTATTAAATAAATGTCTTTTATATTTTAAAGATGAGTGTTTATTACACAAACTCTTCTACAAAATCCTATTTACCATTTTCATGTCGAAAATTACAACTTCTAGTCATGATTTCAATTCAAACTCAAGTGTGTATGCAGTTGTGTAGTAGAGTGTATAACAATATTTATCTATTTTAAAACTACTTTTCTTTGTTACAAAAAGACTAAAGTATATGTTTGGCTCTTAGAGAGTTTGAAGTTATTTTTATTTTGATTTTTTACGTTTTTTTTTTTAATTTTCATTTTGGCCTTTTTTATTTGATTTAGTTTCTTGTTTCGCCTTCATATTTCAAAATTTTTTTAATTTTTGAAAGGTAAATAGAAAATTGAATCAAACATAAAGAATCAAAATGAAAATGAAACCAAACATGAAGGACCAAAATAAAAAGAGCAATGCTATGGAGATATAAAAATGCATAACTTTGTACTAAAACTCGCCACGTGACAAGTTATGATTGGTGGATGTGTGATGGCGGGCCATGTGAGATACACTTTCACCACTCACAACTCACCACATGGGGAATAATGGTACAAAATTGTGCATTTTAATGTGTCCATAGCATTACTCAAATAAAAATTTTCAAATGTAAAAAAGACCAATATGGAAATAGAATTGGCATTAGGGTTTAAGAGCATTTACATTGGGAATCACATATGCCATATGTAGGAAAAATTTAGTATAAAAGTCCAAAACTTCTCACACATTCGGACTTGTAAAAACCAATTATTGCAAAAAAAAAAAAAAAAAAATGCAATAGTGCTATAGTGCAATATTTTATTCACTTAGGCTGTGTTTGGTTCCCGTAAAATATTTTCCGAAAAAGGAAAACATTTTTAAGTGTTTGGTTGTATTATGAAAATTGTTGTAGAAAATATTTTCATGTGTTTGGTTCTATTCTAAAAATACTATTTTCCTACAAATTTTTCACATTTTCTTAGCTATTTTCTCAGCATCCAAACAAATTTTATTACAAAAAATTTCAAAATCACAGTAAATCTCAATCCACAAAACAAACTCCAATTCAACCCACAAGAATCAAAAATAAAAAACAACAGGAATCACACAGGAATCAACCACCACAACAACAACAACAACAAAAATTAGTGGGTCGAAGATCGACGGTCGAAGGTCGAAGGTCGAAGATCGGTGGGTCGAAGGCGAGAACGCCTGGCGAAGGCAAGATCGAAGGTGAGATCGAGCGGCACGGTGCTCGGGGTTCACCGGTGACGAGACCGGTGCGATCTGGTGCATGCGATCGTTGGATTGGAGCTAGGGGTTCGCCGGCGACATTGCGCTCCCTCCTCTCTCTCTCTCTCTCTCTGGAAATCAATTGAAGTGAAAATAGGAACAGAAATACATTTCAATGGTCAAAGCTTATTTTTTACGGTCAAATGAAAATGATTTTCGGAAAATTCGATTTTCAAAATCAACCAAACAGCCTATTTTACAGAAAATAATTTCCTGAAACTATTTTCACCCAATACAAACGCAACCTTACTTTATCAATTCCTCTCTCTCTCCAGGTTTTTGGGTTTTGAGTTTTTGTTTTTATTTGAGTTTTGAGATATATTATTTTATTGTGTAGAAATATTATTTTAATGTGTTGTATTGTAAAATAATTGTTGGGATGTTGAGAGTATTATAAAATAATATAATATAATTGATAAAATAAATTTTTAAGATGATAAAATAGGATGAGATAAAATTTTAAGATGTGAATGTTCTAAAACCCCTTAAGTTGCTATTTTACCCACCAAAGCAATAAAAACAAGCCCCAATCGAGTTGCTATTTCTAAAAAAATTTGCAACCCTGCCGGCAGCTACAGTCAGAGATAAGGTACTCTCCTTATCTCTGACACCGTGTCCCTCTCACTCCGCTCTCGCTGCTCTCTTTTTTCTTTCCTCTTCACCATTCTACCTCCATCACTTGCCTCTTTCACCTTTCAACCTTCATCAAATTGGGCTACGGGTAAGATCGGCGCTTGTTCTTCTATGGGTTGCTGTTTTTTTTTATTTTATTTTTATTTTTATTGTTGGTGGTTGCTGGGGTGTATGTGGTGGTGGGTGGGTTTTGATTTTGGGTAGGTGGGTTGGGAGTGGTGGCTGGGTGGGCTTAGATGAAATCGGATTGGACGAAATTGGTGTCTGGGTGGTGGACGGAGTGGTGGCCGGATCGTTTCTGGGTTTGCCTCTGTGGGCCTGCGTTTTGCTCGCCGTGGGATTGCTCTCTTGCTTGTAGGTTTTGGTGGTTGTTCAAGGTGGTGGGGTGGGTTTTGCTCTCAGTCTTGGTCCTGGGTTTTGCTCTCAGTCGTGGGTCGTGGGTTTTGGTGGTTGTTCACGGTGGTGGGGTGGGTTTTGATGTAGATTAGGCAAAATGTGGGTTTGTGGTGGATGGGTCACGATGAAAGCAATTGCTTGGTTGTGTGTTGGTTCAGTGTTGGGTGTTGGGTACTTGGGTCGGGTTGTGGGTGTTGGTTCGGTGGTGGTGGGTTTGTGGTTTGGTGGGTGGTGTTTAAGTGTTGTGGTTCGGTGGTTGTGTGTTTGTTGTGGCAATTTTTTTATCGGTAATTTTGGTGGTGATTCTGGTGAAGAATTGGTGTTTGTGGCTGACGGTGGAAGGTGGTTGTGTGGGTTTACTGGAGAGAGAGAAAAAGGAAGAGAGGAAAGAGAATAGGTTATATTATTTAATGTTATATTGTCTATTTAACCAAAATAAAATTTTGAAACGTAAATGGTCAAATTAAAAAATGGTTTTACTAAATTATTTAAAATTAATTTGCTATGTTTTTACAAATAATTTGTAAATATGTAAATTTTCACAAATAATTCAGTTGGCACTTCTTGCTATCCTTAGCTGATGGCTGATGCATGAAACTGGTTGTGGTCATGGAATAATTTGTTTTTTTTTTTTTTTTTTTTGATTTGTGGTTGTTTGGCTACAGAGGAAGTGTTCAGATCCAGTCAATAGTGCCGATACAACTGCGTGATATCCTCCCAAAACGTAGAAGAAAGTCTAAAAGTCTATTTGGAAGTCCTCTTTCTCTCATCTCATGGCCTCCATATTTACTGTTTTCATTCTACTGTCTATGTTCTTTGCATGTGGAAGAGCTGAAGATATACAACTGGGCTCTGCACTTCATCCCGAAACTCCCCCCAACTCCAAGTCATGGCGTTCCCCTTATGGCCATTTTGAATTTGGATTCTATCAGCAAGGCAATGGTTTTATGGTTGGAATCTGGTTGGTGGGTATAAACAATATAACAGTTGTGTGGACAGCCAGCCGTGATGATCCTCCGGTCACCAGAAACGCAACACTGAATTTAACAACGGATGGACTTCTTTTGATAACTGAGCAAGGATTGAAGAAGCTTATCAGTGCTAGGACGTCAGACTCAGCTTATTTTGCTGCCAACATGCTTGATTCTGGCAATTTTGTTCTCTACAACAAAAGTTATTCCATCATTTGGGAGACTTTCAGCTATCCTACAGACACTATTTTAGGAGGTCAGTTTCTGTCCCCTGGTGGCCAATTATTCTCTAATTTATCGGATACAAACCAGTCCACTGGACGGTATCGTCTGAAGATGCAGTACGATGGAAACCTTGTTCTATACCCGGTAAACACTGTAGACGTTAGCAGTGATGCTTACTGGAGCTCTGGCACTTACGAAAATGGCGTAGTGCATTATCGCCTTTATCTCAATGATACAGGCCTTCTACAAATCATCAATAGCACTGGAAACAGTGTTGAAGATTTGAGTTCATCATCGGCCAGCAATAACATCACCACCATTTATCGTGCAACTCTAGAATTTAATGGATTTTTCCGGTTGTATTCACACACCTATAACGGGGCTGGCACACTCAATTCATCAGTAATTGAGTGGGATGCAGTGGATGATCTTTGTAAAGTGAAAGGATTTTGTGGCTTCAACAGCTTTTGCACACTCAATGATGGCAAACCGTACTGTCTTTGTCTTCCTGGAACCGATTTTATTGATGCGAATCATACATCTCTCGGCTGTGAGAGTAACTTTTTAGAAGTAGGGTGCAAAGGTGGAAGAGAATATGTTGAATCTTATAACATTAATACCACAGAAAATATGATTTGGGAAGATATTCCTTACATGGATGTACCCACGTCCACGAAGGAAGAATGCCGCAATTCTTGCTTGGAAGACTGCAACTGTGGGGCAGCGTTGTTCATTGATTCGCAGTGCCAGAAGCAAAAGCTTCCACTGAGATATGTTAGAAGGGATTCAAGCAACCAAACCACAGCTTTCTTCAAGGTGGGCTCAATAAGCATTAAAAGTTGGAATGAAAGTGATCAAATCACACCCGTCCACGTTTTCACAAGTAAAAAGATTATAGTACAAGTTCTTGTTTTAATTTTAGGTTTTACTGCGTTCTCATTTCTGGCCCTTGGAATCTCTGGCCTTTTCATGTTCAAAATTCGAGTTCTAAGGTATAAAAGACTGAAAGAGAGTGAAACACTGGGCATGACTATTTTTTCATATGATGAGCTCAAAAGTGCAACAAATGGCTTCAAAGATGAGTTGGGTAAGGGTTCTTTCGGAACAGTTTACAAAGGTAATTTATACAAAGGTAAAAAATTTGTTGCAGTGAAGAAGCTAGAGAAATTGGTGGAAGAAGGTGAAAGGGAGTTCCGTGCAGAGATGCAAGCAATAGGGAGAACTCACCACAAAAATTTGGTTCGATTGCTGGGTTATTGTGCTGAGGGTTCTAAGAGGCTTCTTGTCTATGAATATATGAGCAATGGCTCCCTTGCCAATATTCTTTTTAAAGGTATAAGGCGTCCAGACTGGGATGAAAGAGTAAGAATAACATTGGATGTTGCAAGAGGAATTCTCTATCTACATGAAGAGTGCAAGACCCCTATTATTCATTGTGATATAAAGCCCTCAAACATTTTGATGGATGAATTTTGGACTGCTAAAATCTCTGATTTTGGTTTGGCGAAGTTGTTAATGCCGGATCAAACAAGGACCTTCACGGTGGTTAGAGGGACTAGGGGGTATATGGCACCTGAGTGGCAAAAGAACACCCCAATATCAGTGAAGGCAGATATTTACAGTTATGGAATAGTGCTTTTGGAGATTATATGTTGCAGAAAAAACATGGACGTTAACGTATCAAAGCCCGAAGAGATTGTTCTTTCAACTTGGGTATATAATTGCTTTGTTGCTAGAGATTTGGATAAGATTGTGGGTAATGAAGAAGTAGATAAGAGAACCTTGGAGAATATGGTGAAGGTGGCATTGTGGTGCATTCAAGATGAACCAATTCTTCGGCCTTCCATGAAAAGTGTTGTATTGATGTTAGAAGGGATTACTGATGTAGCTGTTCCTCCATGTCCAACTAGTGCCTCCACATAAACTATCTCCTCTCTAAGGGAAGTTTTATTTTTGTTTTATGTAGTTTTTGTATTGTTTTATGTATTTTTTTTGCTTTTCTATTCATATGAGGGTCTCATATGATCGTAAGTGCAGCTGTTGGTTTTCTTAATAGTCAATAGTAAACTGTTTTCTGAGGTGGAGACTGTAAAGCATTACTGGAAGCAACAGTTCGTGGTTAGGTGTGCTATATTTTGCTTTGATATGAAGGAAAATGCTAAAATTTCTATTAATGTTATTTTAAAAATGATAAATAGCAAATTACATCCCTGAAGTTTGGGGTCGACTAGATTTTACACTCTAAAATTTCAGAAACTTGATTTTATACCCAGAAGTTTGGTTCCGTTAGCAATTTACCCCCACGGTTAGTTTCTGCTGTTAAGTGACACATCATCATACCGATGTGTTTTATTTTGGATAAATTACAAATTACACCCCTGAAATTTGAGGTTGGCTGGATTTTACACCTCGACGTTTCAGAAACTTGTTTTTACACCCTGAAGTTTGGTTCCGTTAGCAATTTACCTCTCACAGTTAGTTTCTGCTATTAACTAACACATCACCATACTGACATGTTTTATTTTTGCCAAATCAACTCCAAAACTACGTAGTTTTAGTGATGACTAAGTTAAAAGCTGGCACAATCAAAACTAGTTGTTTCATGCCTAAACTTAAAATACAAACCTCTAGCCTAAACATCACCGTTCAGGCCAAACTCTAAAAAAGAAACAAAGAACCACGGAGAAGACCTCTGAGGATCTGACCTCCTTAACCCATACCCCATGAACCCAGACCTCCCTAACCTGTATAGAGGAGGGTTACACTGCTTTGCACAGAACTATAAACTAGGACAATAGTTCAAGGCATGAGAGAAAGTAGGAGACCAGTGGATTGCATCATTGTCTATGCATATCCCAAGAAACAATAGCATGCACTGTTTTAAAAACCGGATCGGACCGGCTTGTCCGACCGGTTCAACCGGGAACCGGTAGTTAATCCGGTCCGGTTAAAAGCCTCAAAACCGGTCAATAACCGGTCAACAACCGGAAAACCGGCCAAAAACCGGGGTTGAACCGCAAATTGGGAAAAAAACGGTTTGATGTCCGGTTCGGTTTTTAAAATCATGATAGCATGTTTAACGACGGCAGAAAATTGCAAACTTCCTTTTTATGGACACATCACATATACAGTATCTTTCAAACATTCATAAAAATGCAAATTGAGATTCACCATTGAAATTACATAGGTAGAAACGATAGGCAAACTAAAACAATTCTCATCAATTACACAGCCATTAGAATGCTTACCAAATTCATTTACTCATTATCTAAAAATTCAAATGCAGATAAAATCTTCCCAAGTCTTATATTCGCTTCAAATAGAAGTTTCTGACAAACATTAAAACAAAAGATGAGCAGATAGCATACTTCATTCATTTTTCTTGCTTAGAGTCAAGAAGTAATTAAGGGATCCTCAAAGGTCTTCTCCATGTTTCTTAGTTTTTTGTTTTAAAGTTTGGCCTAAACGGTGATGTTTAGGCTAGAGATTTGTGTTTTATGTTTAGGCACGAAACTACGTAGTTTTGATTGTGCTAGCTTTTAATTGGGTCATCACTAAAACTACGTAGTTTTGGGTTTAATTTGGCAAAAATAAAACAAGTTAGCATGGTGATGCGTCAGTTAACGGCAGAAACTAACCAGGGAGGGGGGGGGGAGGGGGGGTGAATTGCTAACGGAACTAAACTTTAGGGTGTAAAATCAAGTTTCTGAGACGTTGGGGTGTAAAATCCAATCAACCCTAAACTTTAGGGGTGTAATTTGCAATTTAACCTTTTATTTTTAACAAATCAGCCTTAAAACTATGTTGTTTCAATGATGACCAAGTAAAGAGCTAGCACAATCAAAACTATGTAGTTTTAGGCCTAAACTTTGTGTGTGTGTGTGTGTGTGTGTGTGTGTGTTTTTATTTTTTTATTTTTTGTGAGAAAGTTTCAGGCCTAAACTTTTTTTTTTCTTTGAGAGAAAATTTCAAGCCTAAACCTAAAACACATTACTCTGGCTTAAACAACAACATTTAAATCAAAAAACAAAAACCATAACCCTACGATTTGTCTGCAGACCATCGGTTGTGTGAACCCAGGCAAATCCCGTGGTGTACAATGCGGAAATGGTTACTCTAATACTAATTCGAATTGGCAACCTACTAACTTCTCTAACATTCTAGTTGACTCCTTTAAGAAGTCTCTTGTTGTCTCTTTCGTTGGTGCCTTTCACTGCGTCCAACAGGTATCATCATATACTAGCCATAAACTAGTACTATAATCATCTTCAATTCCCATGTTATTATATTGACTTACAACCTTAATTTTCGTTTCATTAATATATGACTTTTTAACTGATTCTTTTTTTACTTTTGCTGTGTTCACAATAATTTCCTAGGTTTAAAATTGATTTGATTAATTTGTAAATTTTTTTTTTTTTTGGTAACCATAAAATTGGAATTAGGTTCTTTCGAGCATGGTTGAAAGAGGAAGGGGGACAATTCTCTTCATGGGCTATTCAGCTTTTCTCAATGGCATTCCTTGTTTCTTTGTCCAGGACTAAGCTAATTAGACAGATTGTGGGGTTATGGTTTCTATTTTTTTTATTTTATAGTTTGGCCTGAACGCTGTCGTTTAATCTAGAGTAATATGTTTTACGTTTAGGCCTGAAACTATGTAGTTTTGATTATGCCAGCTTGGTCATCACTGAAATGACGTAGTTTTGGGGCTGATTTGGCAAAAATAAAACACATTAGCATGATGATGTGTCACTTAACAGCAGAAACTAACCATAGGGTGAATTGCTAACGAAACCAAATTTCAGGGTATAAAATCAAGTTTCTAAAATTTTGCGGTATAAAATCCAGTCAACCTCAAAGTTCAGGGGTGTAATTTTCAATTTACCCTAAAAAAATTTTACAAACTAAAATGGTAATTAATGTAATTGATGTCACATCAATAACATAATAAATAAATATTCAGTTACTATTTTGTAATAAGTGACACATTAATTTGTAAAACTTATATAGCAAAATTTGGTAATATCCTTAACATCGTTCCTTAGAAAAAAATACGGTCATTAAGTTAAAAAAAAAAAAAAAAAAACATATATACATACATACATACTGTTGGAGAAATCTAGTTTTTGTATCTCATACAAAAACACACGCAGCGGAAACAACAAAAACACGGATCTACTTCAATCATGAAAGATAAACATGTAACCATGAATTCTAGAATCAAAGAATAGAAAGCGTACCTTGGTGCAGTGAATTTCAAAACCAAACTTGAGAATACCTTTAATTTTTATCTTAATTCCACATGGTGCCCAAGATGTGTGGTTTCTCAATCAGTCTTTTGTACATAGATTCTCAAAGAAAATCCTTCTTTTTCTCCTTGTGGAGAAAAACTGATTTTTTTTTTTTTCATCTTACGTACGTTAAACCATTCTAATAGTTTCTTTATTTAATAACACTTATTAAATAATGACTGATTATCTAATTTGGTTAGCCTTTTGGGCCTACCCAATTGGGCTTTAGTTTATGGCTTAAGATGGGACCAAAGGGACCAATAAGACACTAGCTCCAATGGGCCTTGAGTTTTTTTGTCAACTCTTGACAAGTCCAAAGTTACCATTAATTATATTTAATACCACTATAAGAATATAATTGCACTCTAGGCCTTATCTATAAATTATATCCCAAGACTTTACTATATATTCAACCACTTCATTAAAATATTCGTAGTAATACAAAGTCATTAATATTGACTGCCACTTTGAAGATTATTACATCTTAATTCTTGAGTACCCGGTTTAATCCTTTATGTTATTCATAATATATTTATGAAATCCAATTCCATAAATATATACTTTAGTAACTCTCTACTAAAATGGTTAAGCCCAACACTCTGAATAACCAAACTCATTAAACTTATCTCAAGGGAATATTTTATATTTCCATTAAAAGATTATGAATTCCATCTTGAGAATATATGTTCCATCAACACTAATGCGGCTGCCCAACATACTGAGGTTTTGACCATAACTTATAGATCTCACTCCTGATATATCAAAGCAACCTACATCTCATGATCAGGTCTATTATTCTCTCAGGATTTAGACTTGAAGTAAATAGAAGTTGTGAGATTTATTATTCAATTGACAGTCTTTGGGAGAATAATAAATCTCACAGCGATCCAGTTCAATATGTCTTAACTCTTAAAACATATTAACATACCAACTAGAAATCTCCACTTCCATGATCAAGACAAATCATCTTAGTTGATATGTTATAGTCTTCGCAGATGAAATGCCCAATTTCATCACCGACTACGAACTAAAATTCTGAGTTTATAAAGAACTTGTGATTTATATCTTTCTATAACTTTTCACATAAATCACATACTATACATCTCATGGACTAAGATAATGTCCCACTAGTTCATAAATGGTCTCAAATAATTAAGCAACTTAATTATTCATGACATGCCAATAAATTGGATTTTAGAGCACAAACCCTAACACATACATACACACAAGGAAGAGAGAATGAAATTCTAACACAAATGAATATCACAAAGACGAAATCTAGATTTTGATCATTGTAGAATGAAAAAGACAATGATTTAAATTTTTTTTTTCCTTTCTTGATGATGATGGTGAAACATTATTTTTTGCAATTTATTATTATAGGCAAAAAATAAAGGGAATCAATACGGTTAATTTTGAGGTTTTTTTTTTTTCTTTTTTTTTCTTTTTAAGTGCATTTTGAAAATGCATCATATCTGATAAGGTCACAAAACTTCTTTATATTTTTTTTTTTTTTGCAAAATTGTAAACTAAAAAGGATTCTTTGTTTGACGAGAATGATATTTTTTTAAAAAGATTGTTGTTGTCTAAAATTTTTCAAAATTTGCCAAAGGTATACAAAAGGACCCTATAACATATTTTTGTTTTCATAAATTTTTTTTTTTTTGGATAGTTCATATCCATTTTTCTTGTAATATACAAGACAAAATATATATGATATAGAATACGTACACATTTTATTCGATTCGTGATAAGAAATGTATTAAAACACAAATAGACATAAACATCCGTAAATTAAGAATTTAAATAAGAAAGTTGGGATCAAAAGAACAATTACATATGTTCAGTTTTTTTTTTTTATTTTAATTCCAATTTAGTAGTATACTTATTTTATCTTAATATAATTTTATAAGATGTTATAAAAATAATCAACTAGTTAAGGATTTAATATTTAGAATTTTTTTTTCAATTTTATTTGTTTTTTGAAAAAGAAAAAAAAAATATATAATAAGCAAATAAAATAAATGACATTTAATCAATATTTTAAGATTAGGTTTGGGTCTAGTGTCTAGTGACATTCAATCTATTGGGAGATGGTGACATATGTCTACTTTTAGACATATATCATCATCTAATCGGGACCAATGCATTGAATGCAACATACCTAAACCAAGTCAGATGTTTTGAACGTTATTTCATTTCTGCCGAAATTTTCTATTCTGGGGCTTAAACCAGTGCAAACTGCAAAGAACCTCCCATGTTCCATCTCGCTCCAAATGCCAACCTGTACCAGCGGCAGCGTTAAAAGGTGAGATTCTAGTGTTCCAAGAAAAGTTCATATTTTGGTCCAAAAATTGTATTGGGTGTCACTATCCCCTCCTAAGAGCACATGTTGCAATGGAGCTAAAAAATTATATTGCTATTTAAACTCCACCAAAAAAAAAAAAAAAAAACTCATACAACAGTGGAGCTAAACCTATATTTTTTTAGCTTCATTACTTAGAGCCAAAAATAAAAAATATTTTTTTATTCCCTGCCCAGTTAAAATAATATATGTTCGTCACTCCCTCATCATCTAATGCTTCTCTCTCCAAACCCAATCCTCACCGTCCGTTCCTCTCTTCCTCATCACCACTACCCACTTCCCTCCACCTCTGTCTCTCTCTCTCACCCACTTCGCTCTCTCTCCACCACCACAACAACAACCCCACCGCCACTTCCTCACCACTTTCTCCACCGCAAACGACGCCGTATCATTCCCCGACGGAGACGACAACAACAACAACAATGGAAATAACAGCAGAGGTGGTAGCGAAGGAGGAGGAGGCCATGAAGGGTCGTCGGCGGAGGACAAGAACAGAGAGAAGGCTTTGATGGTGCTGGTGGAGGCTGGGAGGTCGTTGAAGAATTCGCCGAAGGACTTGGTGGCGGCGATCGAGGACGAGAGAGTACTCGGCGCAGTGGTGTCGAGGTTTTTGGAGCTGGAGAAGTCGCCGGTGTTGCGCTAGTTGATGCAGTTCGGCACGGTGGTTGCTATGTGATACAATTAAGTTTTGGCGCTATTTCCACTAGCTAGTTGTGCCAAATTGCCAATTGGGTTTTCTGGGTTTATTTTGTTTTATGGTTTAGTTGTCAAAATCACTTCAATTTGGCCAAGTTAGCTTGAGTTTGAATTTTTTTTTTTTTTTTGGGTGGTTGTAAGGACTGGGTTTGAGCACTTCTACTGTTGAGTGAGTGGACTCAAGCCCAGCTAGCCCAATATAATGAATTTGTAGAGAGCGGGTTCAAGAACTAGGCCCTAGCAAGCGGACAGTGCCCAGTGTAACATTCGCCACTGTTCACCACTGTCGGACAGAGGCGGATCGAGATTATCCTCCAAAGTCTATCCTCGGCATCGGTCCGAAGAGCTTAATAGCGATCTCTCCCATAAGAATCATCCCCCCTTCTCCCCTATTTCTCCCCCTTATATAGTCCTTTTTCATAACCCCTTTCTTCCACTTGTTGATCATCCATGCCCCCTCCCTTTGACTGCTCGTCCCCTCAGCCACTTTACCAGCACTCCTGTGAGTTGCAGCAACCAAGGCAGCCTTTTTCAGAGGTCACATCTTCATTAATGTGGCCAGGGGGTTAGGTGAGCGCACTTAATGTGGAGGTGACAGTTCATCTTGAACTTGCTCTTCCACCGAGCTACCATGGCTGACATGTTGGGCTCAGTTGGCCGAGGACAGGGTCATCCTCAGCAGGGTTCCTGGCAATTTAGGCTTTCACACTTCATCCTCAGGCATTTCTTCCTCCTCGGTATGGGCTTTGGGCCCGATATGGAATGGACTGCGGTTGCTAAATTCTTAGGCCCCATAATAACCCCTCAAAATCCTGCTATCCGTATCCTCAGACGGGGAGGAGGATTTTGATATCCTCGAGCCATCGTTAAATTACAATGGTGGAGCACGGGTTTTCATTCTCTGAAGGATCTTCCATCCCAGAGGGCGTTCTGTTGGCAGGTTCTTCCTCGTCCCATCAAGCTGCGGACGTCGTGGGAGAAAGTTTGGAAAATGAGGGAAAAGTAGTTAATCTTGGCTTGTCCGAGGACGAATTTGGTGTATTTGATCAAGCCTATTTGTCCGAGGATCCCTTCGGTGACTTGGGCGATCCCCACTTATCTGAAGTAGATCTTCTGTCTCCAAGGGTTGGTACTCAGGCCGAGATGGGTTTCAAGAGACAACCCCAAACCAGTCTGTTTGATTTGCTTGAGGGTCAGTCGAGGAAGGACACGCTAGGGAGATCACAGTCCAAGCCTCCTCCTCCTCTACCTAAGGTTCCACCTCCCTTGCCTAAGTCTTTGCCTATGCAGACCAGGCCGTCCCCCACTCTGCCAATCTCGGACCCTCGGCCCGAGCCCACCGATCCGAAGAGGAAGAGGCCCTCCAAAGGCAAAGACCCAGTGGATGGGGGGAGATCTCGTTCTTCCCAAGAGGTAGATGAAACCCGCCAACCTTCCAAGCAGCTGAGGATTAGTGGTCAGGATAAGGGGAAAGAGGTCATTCAGCAGTCCGAGCCCTAGGCCTGGCTACCCGCCGCCATGCTTCATGTGAAGCCTTTGATGGACGACGCCACCCTTAGGGACTTCCGAGGGGGGCGAGGGGGCGAGGGGGCTCGCGTAGCTGATGCTTTGGAGAGGTCCCTGCTTCTCCCCATTGACATGGCCGAGCTAGAGGGTATGAGGAGGTAAGAAGTTGCCCGCAACCTCAAGAGGTACTTGGGCATGGTAAGACTTTCGATACTTATTCCTTCATTTGAATTTTATTCCTCGGTGTCCAACTCACGGTGTACTTGTTTTGGTCGGCAGGCTATCCAGGCCACTTCGGGCTAGAAGAGGAGGCCGATAACCAGGATAAAGCTCTAGGCCAAGAGCGCGACAAATGCTTGGACGCCGTGAATACCCTTAGGAAGTCTAAGGTGGATCTCAGGAAGGTAATGGAGAATTTTGAGGAGATGATGAGGGCCAAAGACAGCGCGGCATCTGACCTAACCGGCGTTATGAAACAGGTCAAGGACCAGACAGGGCGCTTGCGAGATGTCGAGGGTCAGCTGCAGATTGCCAAGGAGCATATCGCCGACCTAAAGCAGAAGTTGACCGAGGCGGTGGGGGCCAAAGGCGTTGCCAAGTATGCCAGGGAGGAGGCCTTGAGGGCTAAAGAAGAAGCCGTGTTTGCAAGAACAGATGCTGAGCGCTCTGTAGAGCAAGCGGAGGAAGAGGACTTTACTAAGGGGGTGGCTAAGACCGAGGCTACCCTTAAGGCTCAAATCCCTGAAGTATGCAGGCGCTACTGTTCCCAGAACTAGAGTGAGGCCCTCAACCAAGCGGGGGTTGAGGCCTCGTCCGAACTCAAGAGGGCCGAGAGAATGTACTACCCCCCGCAATTCGAGAGGCTGCTCCATCACCTCCAAAGCAGGCTCGGCCTTATGAGTGACAGATTAAAGCCAGGCCTGTGCTGCTAAGGACCCAACTTCATCTGATAAGCCTGTTGAGGAGACTGTGCATCAAGAAGCATTTGAGGGGGCATGAACCGATAACCCAGAGGCACCCCAGGATGTGGTGAGGCCTCCTGCTGACTCTCAAGCCACACTTGTTGTCCCTCCTGCTGAGGAAGGGTCCTCCGAAGTAACCCCTCCAAGCCAGGGTCTCGAGGCACCAGTCGAAACCCCTCGACAGACCCCTCAGGATAGGTTATCCACCAAGTTGAGGAAGTAGGCCATCTCGACAAGCTATCCCATCTTGACGGCTTGGGCCGCTCTACTCTTGCTTTCTTTTTCATTTTACTCTATTTTTTGTCTTGATTTATCACTGTATATTTCGTTTTGGTTCTAAACACTGTAATGTTATTTTTTAAGCTGAATGTGTGGAACTCTTTTTCTTTATACTTGGCGTCTATTGTCATTGCGATGAGTTTGGCTACTTACATAACCTAAGCTTCACGATCTCTGAAACTCAGCACGTTTTTCATTCTAAACTGGAAACCGAAAAACGTAAAGCCCCTAGCAGTAGTTCCCACTTGGATTTTGATCGATAATTGAACCACTTTAACACCACGACCCATTTTTGCCGGATTGAATGCTGAGGGAACGACTCCACAATATTGGCTCCACAACACATGAATGAGATACTATAAATAGTAAAAAATGCTTAGGAAAGCCATTAGTTGCTGACTGTGCTAAGGGGTCTGGTTTAATATGCCTCAGAATGCTTTAAGTGATGCTCACGGGCTTGTGTTTGTTTACTCCTTTGCTAAACGTAGTTAGTCTCTTCAGGGACCTAAGTCCGAGGACCATGTAAAACCTTGGCTCAATCTAGCACTCAAATATTTCTTGAAGTGGTCAGTTTCCCCATAAGCTTGAGTCCGAGAACCATGCAAGACCTTGGGTCAGTCTAACACTTTTGTTCTTCTGTAAGTAGCTAGTTTCCCCATAAGTTTGAGTCCAAGGACCATGCAATACCTTAGTTCAGTCTAGTACCCAGGTTCTCCTTGAGGTTAGTTTCCCCATAGGTTTGAGTCCGAGGACCATGCAAGACCTTGGGTCAGTCTAACACTTTTGTTCTTCTATAAGTAGCTAGTTTTCCCATAGGTTTGAGTCCGAGGACCATGCAATACCTTAATTCAGTCTAGTACCCAGGTTCTCCTTGAGGTTAGTTTCCCCATAGGTTTGAGTCCGAGGACTATGCAAGACCTTGGGCCAGTCTAACACTTTTGTTCTTCTGTAAATAGCTAGTTTTCCCATATGTTTGAGTCCGAGGACCATGCAAGACCTTGGGTCAGTCTAACACTTTTGTTCTTCGGTAAGTAGCTAGTTTTCCCATAGGTTTGAGTCCAAGGACCATGCAATACCTTGGTTCAGTCTAGTACCCAGGTTCTCCTTGAGGTTAGTTTCCCTATAGGTTTGAGTCCGAGGACCATGCAATACCTTGGTTCAGTCTAGTACCCGGGTTCTCCTTGAGGTTAGTTTCCCCATACGTTTGAATCCGAGGACCATGCAAGACCTTGGGTCAGTCTAACACTTTTGTTCTTCTGTAAGTAGCTAGTTTTCCCATAGGTTTGAGTCCGAGGACCATGCAATACCTTGGTTCAGTCTAGTACCCAGGTTCTCCTTGAAGTTAGTTTCCCCATAGGTTTGAGTTCGAGGACTATGCAAGACCTTGGGTCAGTCTAACACTTTTGTTCTTCTGTACGAGGTGAAGGAACTCGTCCTCACCTCTGGCATGTTTGCTCCTAGAGTGATAACGGTCTCGGCCTTGCCTCGCTGGAAATGGATTATTCCTCGGACTGGGCCCTTGACCCAGCACTGACCCTGACAGCGAAGTTTCGGGTTTTTATCCTCATGTGTGATAGTAGCCCCTTCGCTCCAGTTTTTCGTCATTTCCGATTACGAGGAGTCTTTTAGCTGTTCGTGTTATGCTCCTAACGCTTCGATGTGCGAGGCGCACCCTCATTGATATTCTCATGGATTAATACAGATCCAGCGAATGGTGGCTTCTTTGGAATTTGGTCAGGATTAATGTCGCTGACAATCCTCCCTTCGAATTTTGTGCGGACCAATTCCCACCGACCTTTGCCCTCTATATAAGGTTTCCTAGGGGAACTTGTCCTTCCACATTTCACGACTCCTTCAGTTAAACAGGAACTCTGAGCCTCACAACCGTCTAAGCACCTTCGGTAACCCTGCCAGGACTGTGATCAAGGCTTGGGGGAATGGGGCGGCCCTGGATGAGGGCGAGGAAGCCAAAGGTGTTCCTACTTTTTGAGCAAGCAAAAAGGGTGGTCCTTCTTCCTCGACCGAGAGCCGTAGCGGCTGTAGTTCGTGTCAGACTTTCAGCGCGGCAAGGCTCGGGCATCATCCGGGTTGTAGTACACCTGACAGTTAGGAGGGAGATTCATGAGGGATATAATGCTTTTCTCCGATACGCGCCCGTACCTGCCCTTCAATTTGGTAGTGATTCGCGCCCAGCTTACCCGCCGATGGAGGTTCGCTAGATTACATTACGACCAGTGCTCAGGTGTTGCCGCCTCCAATGCTTAATTATCATGAGGCTAAGGGAGCATCAAGGGAACATCATAGGGTTGGGCCATCAGGCGCTTTTGCATCTACTCCTCTCTTCTCGCCGACACCACCCATACCAGCCCGGGGGTTGTTGGTAGCCTTAAAACAAGCCTGCCTCAACCTCCCTTTCCAGGGTTAGCTTTCGAATAGGCCCGTCTGGGCCTCCGTTTGTAGAGTTAGCTTTAAAACAAGCCTGTCTGAGCCTCTGTTTGTATAATGTATACATATATTTTTTTTATTTAATAAAAAGGATGCAATGTTTATTCACTTTTCCTTTCCTCTGAATCTTTTATTTTTCTGCAATAATCGTTTCTTGAGAAAATGTGTCGTCGTTTGTTGTGTTTTTTTTTTTTTTTTGTTGATGGGATTCAGAATCGGTGCCGTTGGCGGCAATGAAAAACTGCCTAACTTTGCGTAAGTTAGCATCGTAGGAACAATTGCCCTCTACGCCTGCTAGTGCACAAGTTCTTCCCGGCAACGGTACCAATTGTAGGGACTGCGTTTAAGCACTTCTACTGTTGAGTGAGTGGACTCAAGCCCAGCTAGCCTAATACAATGAATTTGTAGAGAGCGGGTTCAAGGATTAGACCCTAGCAAGCGGACAGTGTCCAGTGTAACGTTCGCCACTGTTCACCACTGTCAGACGGAGGTGGATCAAGATTATCCTCCAAAGCCTGTCCTCAGCACCTGTCTGAGGAGCTTGATAGCGATCTCTCCCATGGGAATCATCCCCCCTTCTTCCCTATTTCTCTCCCTTATATAGTCCTTTTTCATAACCCCTTTCTTCCACTTGTTGATCATCCATGCCCCCTCTTTCTGACTGCCCGTCCCCTTAGCCACTTTACCAGCACTCCTATGAGCTGCAGCAACCAAGGCAGCCTTGTTCAGAGGTCACATCTCCATTAATGCGGCCAGGGGGTTAGGTGAGCGCACTTAATGTGGAGGTGACAGTTCATCCTGAACTTGCTCTTCCACCAAGCTACCATGGCTAACATGTTGGGCTCGGTTGGTCGAGGACAGGGTCATCCTCGGCAGGGTTCCTGGCAGTTTAGGCTTTCACACTTCATCCTCGGGCATTTCTTTCTCCTCGGCATGGGCCTTGGGCCCGATATGGAATGGACAGGGGTTGCTAAATTCTCAGGCCCCACAGTAGTGATTTGTGTGGTGGTAATTTGGATTTTTGGCCGTAGTTGTGGGTGGTTTCTTTTGGCTTGCTAGTTGTTGTTGGGTGGCTGTTCTTGGGTGGCAATGGTTATTGATTGTGCCATTGATCGGTTTGTGATGATTTTTTGATAGTGAGATATATTATTTTATTGTAATAGATATATTATTTTATTGTGATGTATATATTATTTTATTGTGTTGAAAGTTAAAATAGATCCACTGGTGTAGTATGTGAGCAGATAAAATAATTTTTTGTAGTGCCAAATAGTTAAATTTTTAGCTCTACTGTTGTAGATGCTCTAGACGCTTTTTGTTTCTCAAAAAAAAAAAAAAAAAAAAAAGAGTGAAAAGAAATCACGTGGGCGGGAGTGGGAATAGGGAAAGTGAGTTGAAAAGAATCTTAAAGTTTCATACTTTCCAAATGCCCCAACGTGCTAGTTTATGAAGAATGATAGAGATAAATCACTGGTAAATAAAAAATAATGTTATTAGTGGGTCTAGATGAGAACTAGTATGAAGTTGGTCACACCAATAGTTTATAAAAATATTGTAAAATAATTTGTGGTTGTAACATTACTCGTTAGTTTATTTACCCCAAAAAAAAAAAAAAAACCTAGATTTTAGTTTTTTTTTTTTATAAAATAAATATGGTTACTTATTTTAGAATATATAGCTCTATATATAAATATAATAATAATAATAAATGTCTATTAATAATTATCATATTTCATATTTAATCAAAAAAATAAAAGCAAAATTATACTATGTTAAACTTTCTCTTGCATTGAATGGTTAATCAACTACTATTATAGAGTTAATTTTTATTTTTCTACAATTTTTTGTGATGATTGATATACAATTGTTTAATTTTCCTAGAATGCTTGCTAAACTATTCTATGCGTAACACAAGTTTGTGACTAATATGTAGTATAATCCTGAAATAGTACATTGGTACATATTGGAATTGAAATATTATTTTTTGGTAACCAATCTAAAATAGTCTCCAGAATGGAATTCAAAACTTCATGTTTAATACACATTCCTTCATACATTTACTTAGGAAAAAAGATAACAAACTATTAAAAGTTATTTATCAACTCACATTACTATAATTTAATATTTAATTTTTTTTTTCAATCAAAATCTAATACATACGTATATTATATATATGTATGTACATATTTATCTTATATATATATATATATATATAATCATGCAATAAAATATAAAAATTCAAATTATATAAATTATAATTCAAATATAATGTTTAATATAAACAGTAAAACATAGAACTCAAATATTGATTTTTTTATAATTAATATTTTATTTGTTTAAATAATTTCATTGTTGCGTATAACGACATACCATAACAAAGTAAATAATTAGACCATCAATAAACGTTTTGAAATTTAGTCAATTAAAAGTATTTTTTTTACATGTATAATATGGAAAATGTTTAATATATGTTTTATTCTTTTAATTTTTGAAAACTTGTATTTTTGAAAATATTTTTATTTCATATGATAAGTAGTTTTTTTAAAAGATATGTATGCCTATTTATGGGAAAATTGCATTAACCTCTATAAACACCTCATTTTTAAAAAAAAAATTTGTTTGGCAAGATTTTTGAGTCATGTTCTCATCACTCAAAACTCAAAAATCTAAGTTATAGTTCTGAAAACTGAAAACACATTTAAGATGTTTTCAAGTGATGAAAACTGAGTTCAATGGCAAACTTGTAAAAAAATAAAGTGATGGGACCCATTGGTCTTTGTCAAGTTAGAATTTATGCTATGTTTGGAAGTTTTGAGGGAGAGGAGAGTAGAGTAAAGGGGAGGAAAGTAGTGGAGAGGAGAGTAGAGGGGAATGGTTATCCTCCACTTTATTTTGATGTTTTTAAAATTAAGTAAGGGGGAGGGGAATAATTAGGCCCTGTTTGAATTTTTATTTTTCATCACCCATCACTCCTCACTCAATTTTTGTCACTCATCACTTAAAATACCCCATCACTCTACACGAACTCTATTTGGCACCATCACTCAACTTATCATCACTTAATATTTTTTCACTGTTTGTGGGACCCATGCCTGACACACTCACAGCCCCTAATAACTCTCTCTCTCTCTCTCTCTCTCTCTAGTCTTTTCTGCATTGGGTTGTATGGAGACCTCCCTCCACCCTCTTCAGCCGACGAAGACAAGCCTAACAACACCACCGTCTGGTCCAGCAGCGCCAAGATGGCTCCACCAACTCTTCCCAAGTCCTCTTTTGTCTTTGCTCTGCCGCAGACCATTCTCAAATATCAAACCAAGGCCAAAACCTAGTGAAAGAAGAAGAGGGTGATGGAGGCAGAGATGCGAAGGAAGCTTGAACCCAGTAAAAAAAAAAAAAAAAAAACTTTCAGTGAGACCCGCCTCTACAATCTCATCTCCTTTGCAAAATTTCAGTACTTACCCACTATTCTATACACATTTTCACACTAAGAAACTTTTTATCTATTTTTCTCTGCCTCTTCTCTCTCTCTATTTTTCTTGCTTGGGTTATGGATTATGAGAGATGAGAATGTGAATCTGATTTGACTTGGTACATAAAGATTGAGAATTTCTCGACTTTCTAAGATTTGGAAGCCTTCTGGGTCTTTGATTCAAATCTGTGTTTGCAAAAAAAAATCATTTTTTTTTATAAAGGTTATGATCTTAAACTCCAAAACCCACTAGTGTGAAAGGAAAAAGAAAAAGAAGAAGAAGAAGAAGATCACCAAACCCAAAGAGAGAGAGAGAGAGAGAGAGAGAGAGAGAGAGAGAGAGAGAGAGAAAAAGAGAGGTCAAAAGTTGCAACTGACCTCTGACCGTGGGACCCAATATGTTGTTTTAATTATGGAAATGCCATTGAAAACAAAGTTATGGAAATTGAAAACACCAAAAATTAGAGAATTGAATAATGAAAACAAAAACTAGAAATAGAGTTATGAAAATCCAAATGGACTTCTCAGTCATGGGTTCCACCATTTTTGAGTTATGAGTTATAGAAACAAAGTTATGAGTTATGTAAACAGCATATCCAAACAGCCCCTTAGCCTTTTTATAATTTGTAATTTTGTTAATATGGTAAGGGTAAATTTAGAAATTCATTTGGTCAAACATTTTTATGCTCTACTCTCCCTCCAAATCTCTCCAATTAGGGGGAATTAAAAAAAGAGGGGTTAGAAGTAGTTAGAAACCCTCCAAACCCCTCAAAATCTCCCCCCCCCCCCCCCCCTCATTCCTTAAAAAACATCCAAATAAGGTAATTTAACTTACTCTCCCTCTCTCTACTCTACTCCCCCTCCATCCAAGCAAGATATTACTTCTCTCTCTCACCGATCATTCTCTTCTTTTCTTTATTTTTTTCTTTCTTCTTTGCTAACACCAAGAAGCAAGCAACTGAGTTCTACTTTCTTCCCTCTTCTTCTTCTTTTTTTCCTGCCTTTTTGCCTCTCTCATCACATAATTTTTTTCTTATTCTTTCTTCTTTATGGATTCTTTTCTCGGTGGGTTTATGGGTTGAGATCAGTGGGTTTATGGGTTGTTTATGGGTTAAGATCGGTGGGTTTATGGGTTGTTTATGGTGGTGTCAAGTTTGAGGGTTAAGATCAGTGTGTTTGTGGGTTGTTTATGGTAGTGTACTCCTTGGTGGTTGTTGGGTTTTGTGTGCTCTCTCTCTCTATTTTGTTTTTGCTATCTAATTCACATTACTGAAAAATATATGGGTATTGTGATTCTTGTTTTATTTATGGCGTTGAGTTTCTGCTAGGCATAGTGTGGCGTTGAGTTTTAGCTATGGCTTTGAGTTTTTGCTTCTTGTTAATGTTCTAAAGTTGAAGAGAGCCGTGAAATGGAAGAGGCCTAAAATGAAAAAAAAAAAAAAAAAAAAAAAAAAAAAAAAAAAAAATGAAAGAGAAGGAAGATAGAGATAGGACCATTCTAACTCAGAATTGGTAAATGAGTCCCACCACTTTGTGCAAAATTTTGAGTTATAGAGAACAAGATAAAAAACCAAACAAGTTTTAATTTGAGTGAGTGAAAAAAATAGAAATATAGATATGAGTTATGGGAATTGAGTTATGAGTTATGAGTTTTGGATGATGCTCAATCCAAATGGACCCTCAGTAACTTAATTGAGGTTTTTTTTTTTTTTTTTTTCCCTTGTTATACACAATTTTTTATTTGAGAGAATTTTCATCCACAATGTAATTGAGTATTGAGTGTAGTGTTTATAACTTATCTCTAATATGTTAGTCAAGTTTTTCCAATTCAAATCTTGTTTCTAGCTAATTCCCAGATTTGCCATACAATTAAAGGAGAGATAAGTATAAGTATAATATATGATAAAGAAAAAAACAAAACAAAGATATAACATTAAAAAAATAAAAAATAAAAAGTCACGGCACTTGTGGTCTTCTCTCCGTATCACAACTATATTTTTAAGGTCAAATAGAATTCTATCTTCCTCACTATACGGTGCCATATATCCATTTAAAATAATTATATATAAAAAAAATAAAAAAATAAAAAAAACACACACACACACAACACATAAACCGAATAATGTCTAATATCTCCATCTCTTCACTAATTTTTTCACTTCAATTCCTAGACTCTTTTACAGTTTTAAACTCTAGGGTTTTGCTATAAATTCAACTTTTATAAATAACTAGTTGCATACCCATGTATTGTGCGTGATAATTTTTTTAGAATGATCTCAATAAATAAATTTTTTATAAATATTATTATTTTAGTTATTAACCACTAGTTTTTTTTTTTTAAGTTAATAAAAACCTTAAATATACATATTTTTAATCTTTATATATATATATATATATATATAATGTGAATCTTTACACATAACTTTAAGTTTTTTTTTTTTTTTTTGAGAAACAAACACACACACACGGGAAAGGGAAAGATGTTCCAACACAAAAGCATACTACAACTCCACTCAAAAGCCATACATTTAAGTAAACTCTATATATTCCACTTCTTTAGATGCGTAAAACCATAGATTACTACTTTATAATGATAGTTACTAATTAATTTTATCATTTTTTAATAATCTCATTTGTAACACTTCTTACCATTATCATATAATTACTAATTGATAATTTGCATAACAAAGATGTTAAATGAGAGGTAGCATCATTCATTAAATTTTCAAAAGTAATAGTGTATGAAAATTATATATATATATATATATATATATATATATACACTAGCCTCATCACACGCATTTAGTGGTCCTATTTTGTATATTAAAAAAATTAAAACAAAATAATAATAAAAAAACCGGTATTTTTATTATATATATATAATATATATATATATATATAATTTTTATTTTGAGAATCTAATTTATAAGTGGATAAAGTAATTTGAAAATCAGTAGGAGACTAGCCTTATTTTTTAGACAATGTTTTAGTAGGAGTTAGAGTTATATTTTTACCGGATTGTCCTTTAACTTTGTCTCTACTTAAACATAGGGATGCAAAGGCATTTTTGAACAAAAAAATGAGGATCCCAAACAAAGGAAGCCCCTTAAATAATAGTGTATATATATATATAGGCAAAACTCAGAGAAAATTCAATTAGAATTTGAAATTAAAATCTAATTTTACGCTATGTGTCCAAAATTTATGTAAGGATCACACCATAATTATCCACTTAAGTTTGTGCCATGTGTCCACTTAATTTTTTTTAATATTTGTGCAAAGTGAGTTAATGAGTGCAAAATGCTAAGAATCTAATATTAATGAACTATAAAATTTATATAAATAAAAAAATCAATCACATATACTCAATAAAAATCACCACACAATAAAGATCATCACACGTTCTACTTATTAAAAATTAGAAAAAAAATTATTATAAGTAGTATTATATTTAGGTAAGAATTTTAAAATGTGACTTATTACATTTACTTTTTTTTTTTTTAAATATAATTTGACTAATTACTTATATTTTTATGTTAAAAGTTTTATTTAATTTTAAATGTATTCATACGTATGCATGTGTTACATGCTATTTTTTTAATAATAATTTGACTAATTATTTATATTTTTATAATAAAAATTGAGTTTAATTTTAAATGCATCCATGCATTTGCATGGATTACATGTTAGTCTATATATATTTACTTATATCCAAAACTCAAAGAAAATCCAATTAGATTTTAATTGGATTTTCAATTTTGCGCCACGTGTCCCATATAATTTTTAATTTTGGGCCAAGAGAATTATGGAGTGTAAAAATCAAAAAGTCCAAATCCAATTAGATTCTAAATTGGATTTCAATTGAAGACCAATTTTCCGCCACGTGTCAATCTAAGCTTCTTATATTACTTACATAATGCTTAAATTATTTTGCTTTTGACCTATAGTTGTGATATTATTAACTATTAGTTTAATACCAAGAAAACATAAACTCCCAATCAGGTCTATAAGACCTTGTGGATTGTTTTCATACTTTCTTGGCTACTGGCAGGTCTATAAGACCTTTTCAAGAGAGGGCTTGGTCATTGGCTGAGGGTGGTTGTGTTTTGTTAGTGTTTTATTTTGTTATTTAATGTATTAGTGCTAATGGATTTGTGTTATTGTGTTATTCAGTTAGTAACCTTGTTGTCAAATGAACTAATTCCATGGATTATATTTTAGGATGGTGATGATGATTATGCGGATGACCATTCTCCAGTTGCTATGAATTTATCATCTGGGGATCCGCATTAGGAGGATACTTAGTTTGTAGGTTTTTTTTTTTTTTTTTTTTACTAGTTAATGTATTATAAAGTTTCAAACATTCTAGACATTTGAAATGTCATATTTTGGGCATAACATTTTTGACATTTGGAATGTAATTTTTTGGGCACAAAACATTCTAGATATTTGGAATGTATTCTTTTGGCATTTATCATAAGCTTAAGTTGGTAATGTATATTTACTTATATGGTGTACTTAAAATTTTGGTGGTTTAAACTACATCCTTTCTTGTATTTAGTATGGTTTTTTGTATAGCTATAAACAGGGTGTGAAAAGAATAATGCAGGAAAAATTTATGTGCCTGAAAAAAAAAAAAAAAAAAAAAAAAAAAAAAAAAAAAAAAAAAAAAATCTAAACTAAACTAAACTATAGCGGCAGTTTAGAAACCACTGGTATAGGCTATATGAGAAAAGTATAAAAATTCTTATAACAAGAATTTTTAAATCGCAGGTATAGGTTAGGCCTACTACGGCAATTTTAAGTTTCGAAAAAACGCTGGTATAGAGTTAAAAAACCGTTGGTCAAGGCTATATTAGAAAAATATATAATTGCCTATAGCGGCAGTTTAAAACCGTTGGTATTGATTCAACCTACTAGGCGGTTTTCAAATTCTAAAAAGCACAGGTACAAGGCTACAAAACCGCTAGTATAAGTTGTTCCAGTAGTTTTTAAAAAGCGCTGGGATAGGGTTTCAAAACCGCTGGGACCTATACTGACGGTTTTAAAACAGTTGATGTAGGTCCGTAGGACCTATTGTCACACTCGTTAGGGCCATTTGGGTCTATACCAATAGTTTTAGGGGGCTATAGCTGCAGTTTAAAAATGCTGCTGTAGCCCCAATTTTTTGTAGTGGAGGGGAATATAAAAGGAAAGAAGACAGACAAAGAGAGGAGAGGTTTTTAAAAAAACCAGAACTGCTAAAAAAAAAAAAAACGAAGAGCAAGACGCTTAGTGAGGAATGTAACAGAAAAGATGATATCAATAAAGTCCAAAGCATATTTTTGAAAAGCATTGAATTATCTGTTTCTTGTTCAAATCTCTCATTGCAGATTATATTAAGCCCATAATAAAAATTAATTGTGATTATAAGCGGGCAATTAAGCTAAAGCTAAATTCTCGCTTCCACAATTACATATTTTAGAAATTCATGGCTTAAATAATGTGCAAGTTGTAATTTTTACACCAAGTTTAGATGTACCCATATATATGCACAAGGTTACACACTAATCTATATATATATATATATATATATTAATAGACAAAGTTGAGAGAAAATCTAATTAAATTCTAAATTGAAGTCTAATTTTGCGCCACATGTCTTATCTAATTTTTAAATTTGTATGTCAAATGAATTATTAGGTGCAAAAGTCAAAGAGTCTAAATACAATTAGATTCTAATTGAATTTTAATTAGAATTCAATTTTGCATCATGTGTCCCATTTAATTTTTTAATTTTTGTGGCAAGTACATTATTGGGTACAAAAACCGAAAAGTCTAGATTTAATTAGATTCTAAATATATATATATATATATATATATAGGGTTTGGTTCAAGTTACACTTGGTGTAACTCTAAGTAATGTTACACCACTCAATATTTTTTAATAGGATGCCAATTTTGACAAATCCATCGTTGAATTACATTATCTTCGTATATTTTCTATACTTGCAAAATTTCAAGGTGGTCAAATATCAATAACCATATTATCAATCAATTGTTTAAATTTAAGTTTTCATAATTTAAAATAATGCATAAAAATATGAGTTTATGAAAGAAATAGTAAATAACATCCGATTAGCTTGAAAATTGGCATACATGTTAAGAACATATAGAATTTAATAACAAGTTATTGGGTGATGTAACATTGCTTAGAATTACACTAAGTGTAACTTGAACTCAACTTTTATATATATAGGACAAAACTTTGGTACTGTTCCTTAAATTCTCCTTTTAAGATTCAGTCATGTGACTACTTAACTTAAAAATACAATAGGTTCTCATAAGAAAAAATTCATATGACAAAATCTTATAAGGGGAACTTAAGAAACAGTACTTAAGTACAAAGTATTGTACTTAAGTCTTCCTCATATATACACACACACACACACACTTGTGCATATATATAAATGTACTCTTGCATATGCATGGGGTTACACACTAGTTTAATAGGTAAAATTAAGAGAAAATCCAATTAGATTTCAAATTGGAATTCAATTAAAGTCTAATTTTGCGCCATATGTCCCATTTAATCTAAGTTTTTAAATTTTTGTGCCAAGTGAGTTAATTCAATGTAAAAATTGGATTTCAATTATAGTTTAATTTTGCGACATGTGTCCCATCTAATCTAAATTTTTTAATTTTTGTACCAAATGAGTTAATTTAGTGTAAAAAACGGGAAGTCTAATATAAGTAAACCATAAAAAAAAAAACATAATTTTTGAATTATTTTATATTTATGAGTCTTTTTTTTTTTTTTTTTTTGTAGAACTAAAAAAAATTCAAGTTTATAAGTCATTTATATATATTAATAATAATAATAATAGGTGAAGCTGAGAGAAATTCAAAATTAGAATTCCAAATTAGAGTTCCAATTTTGCACCATGTGTCATAAATTATTTATTCTTAAAGAGTTTTATTTCTTAATTTTAAAATCAAATGTGGGACCACATCATAAATATTCATTCAAGTGAGTTATTAATTACAAAAACCAAAAAGTTTAAAATAAATGAATTGTTAAAAAAAAAAAAAAAAAAAGAAAAGAAAAAGTGCTTCACAATTATTTTTAAAAAAATGGACAATTTACATTTTATACCTAATACTATCCTTACAATTTTTTTTAAAGAGTTAACAAAATATAAAAATGACTGTCAATTTAAATTATATATGTGGGTGTGAAAGCCCAACGCTACGTATTGGGCCTGGGGCCCAATTTAAATATCCTTGTTTGTCCGAAGAGGTAAAAGGAATCAGGGCTGAGTCCGTTTGGTGGAAATGCACTTGAAAAGGAATGATGGAATACGTTCGAAGACTATCCTGTTGGTCCGAAGAGGTCCCCATCATCGGATCATTAGAGAGCTTGATCAAGCAAATATACTGAAGGCCTGAGCAACCTTCCCAACTGATTCCACGGTAGAGAGCGAACTCTGGGCATGCCTAGGGATGAGAAGAACATAAAAATATCTTAAAGGAAAAGCTGCTACCACCGCATTTAATGTACTGCAGCAACTTTCCTAATCGCATTTATGTGGAGAAGACACCTGAATAGTTCAGCCTCAACTACTACCACTCACGGCAGACTAAAGCAAATATCTGATGTGACATGTACTCAAGTGAATGCTTGGATGAAGAACAAGTGTACGGTGAAGATGAGGAAGAAGGAGGATATATAAAGGGAATAGGTCTCTGAAGAAGGGGGAGAGAAAAAATTGTATTGATTCAGCCTATAAATGTTAAGCCTCTTCGGATTTAAGAGAGACTCACTTGATGACAGTCTGAACATTGTTTTATCCTGACTTGCATGAATGAATCGTTGCTAAATCCATAACCAGCCCAGCTATCTCACCAATTTCTCTACAAATTTATTATTCGGGGTTCATTGGGCTCACAACCTGCAAAGCCTGGGCTTAGCCTACCAAATCTGGACCCTACAATTGGCGCCGTCTGTGGGAAGTAACTTGAGCAAAGGTAGAAGTAACACCTCATAAATGGCTGAACCAAGGCAACGTCCAGCAGAGTCCAGGGCATCTCAACACACCGATCCTTTCCTTAATCTGGAACGGAGGCAGGATCGTGAAGGTAGCGTACACACCACACATGACGATTGAGGCTAGTCACATGGAGAGAGCCACATGTCCCATGCAGATAAAAACCAAAGCATGCAGTTAGAAATTGAAAGGCTAAAGAGGGAGCTGCGCCATTCAAAGAGGAAACGCATCTCCTCGTACTCTGATGAAGATTCTGAGAACGAACAGGACATTTTCTACAAGCAAAAACTTCGAACACCAGTCTGCGAGTCCTTTCCCTATAAGGAGATGCACCATCGTGAGAGGAATCCTAGGAGCCCCTTACTTAGGGGCGTAGGGAACGATGCTATGAGTAAAGCCCTAGATCAGATTTCCAGATCTCCTTTTACACGTAACATCGAGAATGCAAAACTTCCTCGACGTTTTCACCAGCCCGCATTCACCATCTACAACGGTCGAACAGACCCTGTGGAACATGTGAGTCATTTCAACCAGAGGATGGCCGTTCACTCCAGAGATGAGGCCCTAATGTGCAAGGTCGTCCCGTCCAACTTGGGACCGATCGCCATGAGATGGTTTGATAGCCTGAAAGCGGACTCCATAAGCTCTTTCCAAGAGCTAACTCAGGCATTTGGGTCGCGTTTTGTCATATGTCGAAGGGTTCCTAGTCCATGGCCTTCCTATTGTCTGTCAGCATGAGAGAGGGTGAAACTTTGAAGTCATATTCAGACAGATTCTGGGAAACGTATAACGAGATGGAGGAAGATTGTAACCTGGTGGCTATCAGCTCCTTTAAGCTAGGCCTTCCTATTGAACATGGCTTGAGGACGTCCCTAACGGGCAAACCTGCTACCAGTGTACGCCAGTTGATGGATAGGATAGACAAGTATAAAAGAGTTGAGGAAGACCAACAGCAGGGTAAGAGAAAGGATAAGGTTATCCCTCAGGAGAGGAGGGATTTTAGGTCGGACTGGCAGAACCATAACAGGTCGAGAAAGGATTGGGTCGGACAGGGTTCAACGAACCCTCAGACAGTCAATGCTGTGTTTCGTGAGCCAGTACACCAAGTCCTAGAGAGAATCAAGAATGAACCTTTCTTTAAGAGGCCAAACAAGATGGTCCGAAACCCTGAAAGGCGCAACCACAATCTTTACTGCCAATACCATCTTGATCATGGGCATACTACAGAGGACTGTAAGAGCTTGTGGGACCATCTAGATCAACTTGTCAGCGAGGGCAAGTTAAAACAACTTTTACACCATTACTATGGTCAAGGAAATCAGGCAAACGCAAGGTCTCGGAAGGATGATTCTGTAAAACCCCCATTGAGCACGATAAACGTTATCTTTGCCACACCAAGGAGGACAGGGTCTTGCCTATCCAGAATATTATCAGTTGCTCGGCTGCCCTCGGAGAGTGTTAACATAGAGCCGAAGAGGCCTAGGATGGAGGTTCAACCAGTTTTGGAATTTTCGGACGAGGACAAAATCGGGACTATACAGCCGCATGATGATGCTCTGGTGGTTACTCTCAGAATAGGTGGGTACGACGTGAAGAGAGTGATGGTAGATCAAGGCAGCGCTGCAGAAATAATGTACCTAGACCTTTATAAGGGGCTGAACTTAGCTCTTAAGGACTTAACGCCCTACAGTTCCCCTTTGGTGAGTTTTGATGGCAAAGTAGTCATCCTGAAAGGCCAGATCAGACTACCTGTGCAAACTAGATCTAAGACGGTGGAGGTAGATTTTATAGTGGTGGATGCCTACTCACCCTACACCGCGATTGTGGCTAGACCTTGGCTTCATACCCTCGGGGCCGTATCCTCCACTCTTCATCAGAAGGTTAAATACCCGTCCAAAGGGCGAGTTGAGGAGATCCGAGGAGATCAATCTACATCCAGGCAATGTCTAGAGGCAGCTATTCAGCACAAACCTCAGGCTGAGTCCTCGGACTGTAACGATGAGAGTTTATAGCAGTTAAAACCTTCGGTACTGGACTCCGAAACCTCGGCCGAAGAGGCAAAATGCGAAAGCTTGGCAATGATAGTTGTTGATAACGACCCAGAGAAGTTCTTTCAAGTCGGATCCATGTTGCCTCCTCAAGAGAAGGAAGAGCTGATAGAGTTCCTCAGAGCCAACGTTGATGTATTTGCATGGGACTCCGCAGAAGCCCCAGGGGTAAGCCCAGAGTTCATTTGCCACCATCTAAACGTTAATCCCACCATCGTTCCCAAGAAACAACCGCTCCGGCGTCCATCAAGGGAACACACAGATGCGGTCAGGGAAGAAGTGATGAAACTCAAGCAAGCAGGGGCTATTAAAGAAATCTTTTATCCCGAATGGCTGCCTAACACCGTGGTAGTATAGAAGAAAAGCGAAAAATGGCGGGTGCGTAGACTTCACTGACCTTAATAAAGCTTGTCCGAAGGATCCGTTTCCCATGCCGAAGATTGACCAACTAGTTGATGCTATTGTTGGACACTCTCGGATGAGTTTCTTGGACGCATTTCAAGGTTATCATCAGATACCACTGGCTCTCGATGATCAGGAGAAAACAGTTTTCGTAACCCCTGTGGGGAATTACCACTACAAGGTAATGCCATTCGGCTTGAAAAATGCAGGGGCTACCTATCAAAGGATAATGACTAGAATGGTTGAGCCATAGTTGGGTAAAAGTATGGAAGTTTATATTGATGACATGGTGGTGAAAAGCAAGGTTATAGCTAAGCACATTGGGGATCTCAAGGATGTTTTTGAAATTCTAAGGGGACACAGATTACGCTTGAACGCATCCAAGTGTTCGTTTGGTGTGGGATCAGGCAAGTTTTTAGGATATATGGTCACTCACAGGGGAATTGAAGTTAACCCCAATCAGATAAAGGCCATCAACAACTTACGAGCTCCTCAGAATTCCAAGGAAATTCAAAAGCTGACTAGGATGACCGCTGCCCTTAATAGGTTCATTTCCAGATCAGCAGATAGGTGTAGACCTTTTTTCTCATTGATCAACAAGTGGAAGGGTTTCGAATGGACGGAGGAATGTGCTGTTGCTTTTCAGCAACTTAAGGACTACCTAGCCTGGCCTCCAATCATGTCCAGTCCTAAGCCAGATGAGATCTTGTTTGCTTACATCGCTGTAGCTCCTAATGCTGTAAGCTTGGTGTTTATACAGACGGACTGTGATGTGCAAAAACCAATTTACTACGTAAGTAAGTCACTACATGAAGCTGAAATTCGTTATTTGCCACTGGAAAAGGCTATCTTGGCTGTGGTGCTCAGTACGAAGAAGCTGCCTCATTATTTTCAAGCCCATACTGTTATAGTCCTCACCCAGCTCCCACTTAGGGTCATACTCTGAAGCGCCGACTACACTGGAAGGATCGCCAAATGGGGCACAATCTTAGGGGCTTTTGATATCAAATACATGCCTCGCACATCAGTGAAAAGCCAGATCCTTGCGGACTTGGTGGCCGAGTTCACGGAGCCCCATTTAGAAGAAGTAACACCAACACTGGGCCTGTATGGAAGGTCTATTGGAATGGTTTCTCTACGAAGCCCTTTGCCCTAGGAAGTGTACATAGATGGCGCATCGAATCAAAGAGGTTCAGGAGTAGGACTAGTGTTGATATCCCCAGAGAGAATTATCATTGAAAAAGCGTTAAGACTAGATTTCTCAGCGACAAATAATGAGGCAGAGTATGAGGCTTTATTGATGGGAATGACGATGGTACGAAGGATAGGAGGAAAGTCAGTTGAGATGTTCTCGGACTCCAGATTAATCATTGGTCAAGTGCAAGGTGAATTCGAAGCGAAAGACGAAAGAATGCAGGGGAACTTGGGTCGAGCTAAATCCCTGCAGTCAGAGTTTGAATCTTTTAACCTGCGGCATGTCCCCAGAAGCAGTAACACGCATGCTGATTCTTTGGCCACGCTCGTCACCTCTTCAGCGCAAGAGCTACCAAGGGTTATCCTCATTGAGGACATGCATAGACCTACGGAATTAAGAAAAGAGACAGTTCAGGTTCATTACATCAAAGCCGACCTAAGTTGGATGGATCCTATCATCAAGTTCTTGAAGGACGATGTATTGCCCGAAGAAAAAGGTGAAGCGGACAAAGTACGGAGGAAAGCTACTAGGTTCTGGTTGTCCGAGAACCATAGACTTTATAAGCGTTCCTATTCAGGTCCATACTTATTGTGCATGCATCCTGAAGCAGGTGAATCGCTACTCGAAGAATTGCATGAAGGGATCTGTAGGAGTCATACTGGAGGTAGATCCTTAGCTCACCGAGCCATTACTCAAGCTTATTGGTGGCCAAATGTGCAGAAAGAGGCCCATGAATATGTCAAAAAATGTGACCAATACCAACGGTTTGCGCCAAACATACATCAGTCAGATGGCACCCTTAACCCACTATCTAGCCTGTGGCCTTTCGCTCAATGGGGATTGAATATCGTGGCTCATTCCCTAAGGCGGCAAGAAACAAGAAGTACCTTCTAGTCGGCAATGACTACTTCACCAAATGGGTCGAGGCTGAACCTCTAGCAAACATCAGGGATGTAGACGTAAAGAAATTCGTCTGGAAGAATATTGTCACTCTGTTTGGGGTCCCTCATACCCTCATCTCGGACAATGGGCTTCAGTTTGATAGCAAAGCTTTCAGGGGTTATTGTAGCAAACTGGGAATCACAAACAGATACTCCACCCCTGCTTACCCCCAGGGAAATGGGCAAGCCGAAGCTGTTAATAAAGTCATAGTTAATGAATTAAAGAAGAGGCTGGACGATGCGAAGGGTAGATGGGTGGAAGAATTGCCCCACGTATTGTGGGCATACAGAACTACGCCTCGCAGGTCTACTGGAGAGACCCCCTTTTCAATGACTTATGGGGCTAAAGCCGTTATACCTTTGGAGACTGGGTTCCCAACATACAGGACTAGCTTGTTTAGTCCGACCGGCAATGATGGGCAGCTAGAAAAGAGTTTGGATCTAATTGAAGAAAGAAAGGAAAACGCAAAGGTCCAACTGGCGCATTACCAACAAAAGCTCAAACAAGGCTACGATGCCAACGTAAGGCTGAGACCTTTAGAACCTGGTGATTTGGTTTTGAGGAAAGTGGTGGGTAATGCAAAGAATCCAGCTTGGGGAAAACTAGGACCAAATTGGGAAGGACCATATCGCATCACTTCAAAGGCTGGTATTGGAGCATATTTCCTAGAAGATCTAGATAATCATGTAGTACCCCGGTCGTGAAATGTAAATAACCTCAAAAGGTATTATTATTAAGTGAATCCTTTTTTCAGTCAATGTACCATTTTATTATGCTAAGAATTTTCTTAAGTGTTTAAACTTAAATTCAATCATGCCTGTAGTCCTCGGACCAAATGATTTGGGTTAGTTAACACTCGTTTCCAGTTCTCTTAAGTGTTTAAACTTAAATTCAATCATGCCTGTAGTCCTCGGACCAGATGATTTGGGTTAGTTAACACTCGTTTCCAGTTCTCTTAAGTGTTTAAACTTAAATTCAATCATGCCTGTAGTCCTTGGACTAGATGATTTGGGTTAGTTAACACTCGTTTCCAGTTCTCTTAAGTGTTTAAACTTAAATTCAATCATGCTTGTAGTCCTCGGACCAGATGATTTGGGTTGGTTAACATTCGTTCACAATTCTCTTAAGTGTTTAAACTTAAATTCAATCATGCCTGTAGTCCTCGGACCAGATGATTTGGGTTAGTTAACATTCGTTCACAATTCTCTTAAGTGTTACAATTTAAATCCAATCATGCATGTAGTCCTCGGACCTTATTTATCAAGTTATTGTTATTTGCTGTAATGATGCATCATGACATATACCGTAATAGCGATAAAGGTAAAAAAGAAACCATTTCATTGATCAAAGAGAAATAACTTAGTTACAAAGCAAAAAAAAAAAAAGGTCAAACTATTACAAGTAAATACGGCAACAAAAAATAACATGCTAGTAAAACCCCTAAACACCTAGTCCTTCTTCTGAGGCAATGGATCAGTCTTGGACAGTTCGCCCACATCACCAGTCTGACCAGGTGCCTGGCTCGCCTCAGTAGGGTCTGGGAGGTTTTGGTCGGCCGATGAAGGGGCCAAGGGTTCTGGCAGGTCGTAGATATCGGGGTGGTAGTAAATACTCCCAAGCTACCTCAGGGCAGACTCAGGGGGGACTCCAGCCGCATCAAGGCCTTTGCCCCACGTTATATCACAATATTCCTTGCAGACCTTCGCGAACTCCTCGGTCAGCCTCGTTTGGGTCTCCTTCACCCCCAGCATATAGGTAGCTTGTTTTTCAGCCTCATGTGCTTCCTTGGCCAATTGAGCGTCCTCTTTGGCCAATTTAGCAGAATCCCTGGCTTTGTCAAGCTCGGCCCGAAGATCTTTCACCAACGCTTTCTCTGTTTCCAGGTTGATCTCAGTAGTGTACAGTTTTTGGCGTTGATCTTCGGCTTGCTTTTGAGCGCTTTAAGGCCCGCCTCCAGACTTTTTCTCTCCTTTGCCTCCTGTTTCAGTTGCTCGGATACACGGGCACACTCATCTTTTAGGCTGCCCAATGCCTTCTCAGCCTCCGTTCGTGAGTGGACCTCCGCTTGGACTTGAATGTGGGCTTTCTTGTTCCACTCCTCGGCCACATATACTTGCTGAGCGATCTGCGTGACAGATTAAAAATTTTTCTTTTTTAGTTGTGAACACAGAAAAGAGTTGAGAAGATGGGTCAATTCTCTTACCATGGCTAAATCCCTTTTAAGGGATAGAAAGAGTTCCTGCTGGTTGAAGCGCCTGTAGGACTCCATGTCCTTCGGAAGGAGCAGAGGTTGCTCCAGTGCCTCTGCAATATGGCCGGCTTTCCCTCCAGCATAATTTATAAGAGAAGAGTCGTATGGGATGGCTGTACCATCCAATGTTAACTTTGGGGACCATATCTGAGCTCCTCGGCGTACGTCTGCGGCCAAAGGGTCTTCCTTACTCTTAGTGGATGAAGCCCTTCTGCTCCGGTATCATAGGCCACTTTCTGTTGCTTAAGCCCCTTCGGAGGCGCAACCTCTGTGTCTTTAGTTTCAATCGCAATCCTTTTCTTTTTTAGATCCGGTAATGGCTTTAAGCTGGGATCTGAGGGAGCTAGAGGAGGGGGAGGAGGAAGAGTCACTGTTGGCTGAGATGTACCAGTACCTTTAGTCGCAGCCTTCGGCCTTCTATTGTTCATCAGATCTGTCAAACTCTGCATGTCTTCGTCAGAAGAATCGTCTGGCACGTCTATTCTCTGTGGAAGAACAACTGATTGCCTATCAATCCCTTCGTCAGCATCCAAAATCTGAACCTCTTCTGAAGCTTCGCCTTCAAATCTGAACTGTTCAATCTGCTCGTCAAGTGAAGGGGTTGAAGAAGCAACTCTCTCTTCCTTTGCTGCCGGTTTAGGAGAAGCCTGCTGAATAGGTTGAACGAGCAACGGTATGCCCTGCGGGTTGGGGTGTGGCACAGGGGCAAGATCAAAGGGGGCCAAAAAATCCTTCCAAGCAACGTCGATACCGTTAATGCGGTGGTCTCCGAGTGTTATCGCGTTGCCAATTGGCTGAAAATCTGTTGACTTTGGGGTATAGCCGAGGATAAGGTGCACGGCCCTAAGCTGCCCGTCTTCGCTTGCGAAAATCTCTAACCGAAGAAAGAAATTGAGCGCTGCGGTGTTTGTGAGACTGAGTCGAGGAGCAACGTGATTTCTATCTGTAAACATCACAATAAAACTGTCAGAAAAACTTGAAATGTGATAGAAAGAGAAGGCCGAATCATTGAAAGCAAAAACCCTTAATCTATTGTTAGGAAACCTAAATAGGGGATATCCCACCTGGCTAGGTTAGGCAATGAAGTCCGTCATGCCACGCGTCCGAGACGATCAGATAGTCGTCTTTCATCCCTTTGTTAGATTTGGAGAGACAGGAGACGAGCCTGACGATATCGGATAGGGATCTAAGATAGTATCCCGATCCTTGTTTGGTACGACACTCGTACATGTGTACCACATCGAGCCAGGTGAGTCCCAACCCTAGATGTCGGTTTAGGTCGTCAACTGCTCCTAAAATCCTAAACATATTAGGTGCGCACTGTTTAGAGCTAAGTCTATGGCCTTAGAGATAGCCTCTGGTGACGGGACCCATGGGGATGGTCATTCCTCCTTCTAGGAAGGTGATAATGGGGATTATAACTTCGCCCGCTTCTCGGCTTGTTAATAACTCTTCTGGAGAGCAATGCCTCAAGCCCACATCCTGAGGAATGCGATACGTCGCCCTATACTTTTCCATCTAGGAAGGACTACTTACTAAATATTTAAATCTACCCATTTTTAGTTAGGATAGAGGGGAAAGGTGCGAAACAGAGACTGGGGAGCGACTATCCAAAGGCCGAAGAGGCAAGCCGAAAAGAATATGAAAGTCTTGAGTGAGGAACTTACGTGGAATTGAATTGAAGAATGACCTTTATGTTCGTAGAAAGATCGTAGTTGATTCTGGGGTGAGTTGGAGCTGATGACAGGAAAGGCGTTATGAGCGAGGATGCCTGAGTTCGCTAAGAGTCTGGAATTTGCAAAGTAAAGGGGAAAATAACCCCCTTTTGGGGCTTTATATAGGGGCAGGCAAAATGGTGGGATTTGTCCCGCCCAAATTTTGAGAAAAATCACGTCCGTTGATCAGCAACCCACCGTTGGATTCCATAGACAAGACGCTGCTTAGAGCAATTAATGGCGCCTTGGAAACGGTGCAACAACAGTGGCAATAATGAAGCGCCCAAATTTATGCGCATACACGTGTGGATTCAGAGATTCAGTGATTTCAAAGCTTCTATTTCACAACATATCAAAACCCTATTTTTTCTCCTCAGATGCGTGGGAAAAATTAGAATTTTAAGGGGCTATTGTGGGTGTGAAAGTCCAACGCTACGTATTGGGCCTGGGGCCCAATTTGAATATCCTTATTTGTCCGAAGAGGTAAAAGAAATCAGGGCTGAGTCCGTTTGGTGGAAATGCACTTGAAAAGGAATGATGGGATACGTCCGAAGACTATCATGTTGGTCCAAAGAGGTCCCCATCATCGGATCATTAGAGAGCTTGATCAAGCAAATATACTAAAGGCCTGAGCGACCTTCCCAACTAATTCCTCGGTAGAGAGCGAACTCTGGGCATGCCTAGGGATGAGAAGAACATAAAAATATTTTAAAGGAAAAGCTGCTACCACCGCATTTAATGCACTGCAGCAACTTTCCTGGCCGCATTTATGTGGAGAAAACACCTGAACAGTTCAGCCTCGGCTACTACCACTCACGGCAAACTAAAGCAAATGTTTAATGTGACATGTACTCAAGTGAATGCTTGGATGAAGAACAAGTGTACGGTGAAGATGAGGAAGAAGGAGGATATATAAAGGGAATAGGTCTCTGAAGAAGGGGGAGAGAAAAAATTGTATTGATTCAGCCTATAAATGTTAAGCCTCTTCGGATTTAAGAGAGACCCACTTGATGACAATCTGAACATTGTTTTATCCTGACTTGCATGAATGAATCGTTACTAAATCCATAACCAGCCCAGCTATCTAACCCATTTCTCTACAAATTTATTGTTCGGGGTTCATTAGGCTCACAACCTGCAAAGCCTGGGCTTAGCCTACCAAATCCGGACCCTACAATATATATATAGGATTATATTATGTATCTTATTGTATATATTTAGGTATATTCATGCATATGCACGAGGTTACAAGCTAGTCTATATATATAATAATAAGTGAAGCAGAGAGAAAATCCAATTAGATTTCAATTAGATTCTCAATTTTGCGCCACTTGTCCTAACCAAAAAAAAAAAAAAAAAAATTTAATTAGATTATAAATTTGACTTTAATTTTGTGTCATGTATCTTATCTAAATTTTCTAATTTTTGTGCCTAAATAAATGATGCATTAACATTTAACATGGAAATCAACAAAACCACAATGATAATGCTCATTGGCCTAAGTAAAAATATCTTACCTGCACACTTTTATAGAGATTATAAATTGGACTCCAATTTTGTGTCAGGTATCTTATCTAAATTTTCTAATTTTTGTGCCTAAATAAATGATGTATTAACATTTAACACAGAAACCAAGAAAATCACAATAATAATGGTCATTGGCCTAAGTAAAAACATCTTACCTGCACACTTTTATAGAGATTATAAATTGGACTCCAATTTTGTGTCATGTATTTTATCTAAATTTTCTAATTTTTGTACCCAAATAAATGATACATTAACATTTAACACGGAAGCCAAGAAAACCACAATAATAATACTTATTAGCCTAAGCAAGAACATCTCACCTGCACACTTTTATGGGTGATCTCAATAGAGTCTGGAACTCTTCTAATTCCACAATCAGAACCAAGGAGTCCAACGAGAAAGACTATAAAAGTAAAACATCATCTCCTCCTAATTCCATATTGTCATCCCATGTCTCCTCCTCTCTCAACCTCTACCAACTAGATCCACACACTGCCCTCTCCTCCTCCTTACAGATTTCTTAGAACAAGGCCGGGTTCAAACACAATGTTCAATCCCACTCTTCCTTGCTTCACACTCTCATAATTAGTGCTTCATTGGCGCTTCCAAGAAGATTCCAAGCTCAATGATCAGTTCTTATTTTTTAATAGTTTTTAGTGTGTCTAGATTAAGATTTAGTTAATTTATAATCATATATATTATATTAAGTTGAAGTTCAATTTTAGAATTCAAATCAAATCAAATTAATTTCTAATTGTAGTTTAATTTTATGCTATGTGTCCAATTTGATTTTTAAATGTTGGTGTTAAGTTACTTCCCTGTCTTTCTACTGTAATTTTTTATTCAAATTGTTACAATTTAATTCGAAATTTTATTTGAATTTTCCTATTGTTGTTACTATCATATATTATCATTCCAATTGTTCAATTAGAATCTAAAATTGGAGTCTAATTTTACTATACACGTGTACAATCTAATTATTTTTAATTTTGCTGTCATGTGCAGAAGTCAATGAGATGAAATTAATAACACATTAAACACTCATGCTTTGGGAATCGATAGTACCAATCTAAATCCATTGGACCTGCTTTGTGATAATGCAACTATGAAGGATCTATAAAAACATGCACAAACCCATCTCTCTATAAAAAGAGATTGGAGAGAATTTCTTTTATCAGCCATGGAACTTCAGAGGTTTTTTCTTCACACAAATACCTATTATGTTACAAAATAACCCATCATAAAACTACAAAATGAGTATAACTCTAAGGGTTTTTTTTTTTTAATTTTAAATTTTTTAAGCTACGAAAATTTCAATCACTAATAGAGATTGAAGATTCAAAAGTGTGAATGAATCTTTTGGAGAAACATTGTCACCAACGTTCATCTTTCTGTGTAAAATATATATACTGCTAAGTTTTGTTAATGAAATTTTCTGGTTAATAATATGAATTTAGATTTAACTGAGCTTTTTAAACATGAATAAACTCATGATTAATAATATATCCATTCTCGTGCGGTAGCACGGGGCTACATACTAGTATATATTAATAGCCAAATCTTAGAGAAAATCCAATTAGATTTTAATTGAATTCTCAATTTTGCGCCACGTGTCCAACTTAATTTTTAATTTTGTGCCAAGTGAATTATTGAGTGTAAAAATCAAAAAGTTCAAATCCAATTAGATTCTAAATTGAATTTCAATGAAGTCCAATTTTTCACCACGTATCCATCTAAGTTTTTAACTTTTGTAATAAGTGAATTATTGCGTGTAAAAACCAAAAAGTTTAAAACTAATTAAATTCTAAATTATATATATAATGAGAAACCATTACATATTTTTGAAATATATAGTTTAAAAAAAATGTAAACTAATACAATGTATAATTTGAATATCTTTTCAAAAAAAAGTGTAATTTGAATCGTATAATTGTAATTTTTTTTAATTATACCCGTGCATATGCACGAAACTCTTCTTTATAATATCTAAATTGAACTCTCAACTCTTCTTTATAATAATATTAATAAAAATAAAATAAAATAAAATAAACCTGAACTTATTAATGTCTGGCTCAGGCCCATCTACATCTCAAGCAAACGTCACTTGTAGCTGTTCAGAACAGCCCAGGCTGCTTTTGTTCGAGATCTTATCTAGTAATAATGTTAGCCCAACAACTTTTGAAAGACTAGCAGATACTATTTATCAAATGAGATAGGGTATACACATCTAGCTTAAACTTCAGCCTAAACCAATCAGAAGATGTTGTCATAAAACCCAGCAGCACCTAGTCGTTTCCATAAAACATTTATCATTATCTCATCCTCCAAAGGCCCAAAAGATCACCGAAAGGTCCAATGACATGCACCACTAATCTGCAAGTCAAGTCAATCTAAGCCACTCTGAATCAAGTTCCAATCCTCTTAGTTTATGACAACCTTGGGTTGGTTGAAACACAAGCATGTGGGAGTTGGGGTCGAAATTCTCTATGGCTCAACTTACCAACCTTCTTTTTTACGTATTAACCCATACGTGAACTAACAAGTATTTGATTGTTTATTTATCTAATGTTTGAGCATAGATTGGGAGTTGCAAGATGAGAAAGCGAGAAGCCCATTCTGCAAAAGGCTAGGCCCGACTTCGCCCATAATTCCTTGATTAAGGCCCAGATTAAGAGTCTCTACCGTTTCTTTCAAAAAAAAAAAAAGGCCCAGATTAAGAGTGGTCCAATTTGCTCTAAAACACGTCTAGAGTGTTAAAAAAAAGAGAGATGCTACGTCTACAACAATTTTACAACATTTTTACAACAAATCACAGGTGGTTAGTTGTTATTGGTTCAAATTTGAAACTAACACTAAGATTACTTTTTTGCCCCAACAATAACAACCAATAACAACCTGCCACTTAGAAAATGTTGTAAAAATGTTGTAGAAATGTTGTAGACATAGCATTTCTCTAAAAAAATCTACAACAATCATGTGGATTTGAGAGTTTAAGTGCGACACATCAGGCAGGCAAATAATTTCGTGGTACAATATATCGAAACGGACACTGCATGTAACTATCAGGTCTTGGAGTACATGAATTCCACGAAATATAACAAACGAGAATAAAAATAACATGGACCATGCAACAAACTTAGTTGTAGCCTAAAACTATAATTTCATTTAATATCTTTTAGTTAGATGTGAGTTTTGACAAATTCATTATATTAATTTTTTTTTCTTATATCCTCCATGCTTACAAAATTTTTCAGAAAATCAAATATTAATAATTATGTCATTAATCAAATGTTTAAATTTCAAATTTTTGTTATAAAATTATACACAAAATAAGTTTATAGATCAAATACTAAAAAACAAAACTTAGGTACAGTATCTTAGATGCTGTTTCTTAGATTCCTCTTTTAAGATTCAGCCCACTTTCATCTTATGAGAAAAAATTCACGTAGTTGAATCTTAAGAAGGAAACTTAAAGAATAGCACCTAAGTACTGTACCTAAGTCTTGCCTAATAGGTAATACCAAATAATATCTAATTAACATAAAATTTGACACATGTATTAAGAACATAAAGAACATGCAACCTAATTTTCAAAATATATAATCGTATTAATTTTATTAGTGAGAGTTATAGTCTTTTTTTTCTTTTTTCTTTTTTTTCTTTTTTGATGGGAGAGAGTTATAGTCTTAAATTATAATTAAATTTGTAACAAAACTTTGTTCAAATAACGTTATCCTTTAAAAAAAAAAAAAAAAAAATCAAGTAATTGGTTCTTTGAATCGTTGCGAAAGTTAGTTATGTTGTTTAATGAGGACTCGTCGAGACATGGCTCTTCATCAACTTTCAGGAGTCATTACGTAATCCCTCTTCTTCCGCCATATACCGCACGGGATTGAAAGCTTAATTTAATTGCAAACAACCATTGTGTTTCTGATTGGGAGACTTGTGGAGCCGAAATGGCCAAGCCCACTAAAAATATAAGTTGGTAGATAGAGTATTATAGTGAAATGATAGTGATAAATAATGTAGGGGTTGATCTTGTTGAAATAATAAAACTCTTTACTTACATCTTATACCGAATAGTTGGTGTGTTTTAATCTTTATAAAGTCATGATTTCCAGTATCCAAAACATGAGTTATAAAATTACAAATCCTTGTAATGCTTATTCATCACAATAACTCCTTTGTTGGGTCATGTGACAGTCTATATATGATAGTATTATTTAGCATATGCTCATGTGATTCCAACCCTAAAACTAGATTTGTATTTTCATAAGCTTGTATACTTTAAGATACAGAACTTCAAATTTTAATTAGACTTGACTTGAGGACCAGCTTTAGATGGGCCTCTTTGGGCCTACTGCTAATTCTTCTCTCAATAACTTAGTATAGTCATTGGGCCTTTTTTATTACATTGCTTCCGGGCTCCTGTGTCTCATTTATTTCTTTTTTGGGCATCCTTGACCCATTTGCTTTCCTTGGGCATCCTTGGCCCTTTTTCTAATTCTGCGTTCCCATAGGTTTTTACTAACTCTTTTGAGCTTCTCCGGCCCAATTACTTTATCCTTTATCCTTAGGGCTCATGGATTTTCCATCAACCCCTTACTTTCTTTACTTGCTTTACTTTGGGCTTACTGTGACCCATTCTCACTTTTCTACATCACATACTGCTCATGGGTTTGCTACTTCTCTCTCTCCAGTCTCCTTTAGACCCGTTTGCTTCCTCAAGGCCCGTTTGTTTATTTTATAAGCCTATGATTCATTATTCCTGCCGCTTGGGTTTAATGGTTTTTCTATCCAATTACTAACTCCTTTCTGCCCATGTTGCTGGGCTTCTTCATTCTACTGGGCTTCTCAAAATGAACATCAACAAAATTCAATTTGAGTCTAATTTTACGTCACATGTCTTATCTAATCTAAATTTTTAAATTTTTATGCCAAGTTATTTAATTTAGTATAAAAATTGAAATTTAATTAGAGTTTAATCTTACGCAACGTGTTTCATCTAATGTAAGATTTTAATTTTTGTGCCAAGTGAGTTTAATTTAATGTAGAAAATGAGGAGTTCAATATAAATAAACCATACAAAAACCTAATTTTGTTAGCTTTCCATACAAATTAAGTTGTTTAGATTTTTGCTGTTATTTTTTTCTAAACTAATGTGCATATTTTTTATACTATTTCTATTCAAATATTTTGTATGCCAGGATCTTGAACATAACAAATTGCAATTGAGCTGAATGATTCCATGCACCTATCCTCATTCAATTTAGGAAATACTATTGGACTAATTTATTTACTTTTATTTTGTGTTGTATATAGTAGAATTTGACGGATAGTGATTATAAATTGATATTGTATATATAATATTCAATAGTGATTTTCAAAATTATATACATAATAGCAGTGTATTGAGAAACTTAGCATAACTAATATCATGAAAATTGTAAGAAAAACTATTTTAGTACCTCAAATTAGATTTTACTTGGATTCTCAATTTTGCATAACGTGTACTATTTAATTTTTAATTTAGCGCCAAGTGAATTATTGAGTGTAAACATCGAATAGTCCAAATCTAATTAGATTCTAAATTGGATTTCAATTAAAGTACAATTTTTCGCCATGTATCCATCTAAGTTTTTAATTTTTGGGGCAAGTGAATTATTAAGTACAAAAATTAAAGAGTCTAAAACCAATTAAATTCTAAATTATATATATAATAAAAAACCATTACATATTTTAAAAATGTATGGTTTTAAAAAAAAAAAAAATTGTAAGCTAATATCATATATAATTTGAACCTCTTTTAAAAAAAAAAGTTTAATTTGAATCGTATAATTGTAATTTTTTTTTTAAATTATATATGTGCATATGCACGGAGCTACATATTATAATAATATTTGAATTGAACTTTCAACTCTTTAAAAAAAAAAAAACAAAAACAAAACCTGAACTTATTAACGTCAGGCTCAGGCCCATCTACATCTCAAGCAAACAGCACTTGTAGCTGTTCATAACAGCCAAGGCTGCTTTTGTTCAAAGACTAATGTTAGCCCAACAACTTTTGATAAATTTTGGTACAACTTGTCCACGTGACGATTTGTGAGTAATGAAGTGGACTTACATTAGCCTAGGGGTGTCAATGTTTGACTCAACCCGCGAACACGACACGAACTCGACACGAGTTTTTTCGGGTTAGGGTTAAGCTTTAATGGGTTTAGGTCATAAACGGGTCAACCCGCATAATTTGCAATAGACACGTTTGACACGCCAATTTATTTGTGTCAACCCAAAATGACTCACTTAACACAACTAGTTCAACTCATATAACAAATAAATATTTATTTTATTTTAGATTTGTAAAATACCTTTTATATCCAACATATATTTTAAATTTAAAAAGAAAAGTAAGTAATTACAAAAATTTATAAGAGATATAATTGGAAATTGAAACTTTACAGACATTAGAACTACTAATACTTTTTTTTTTTTTTTGGCATAGAACTTACACAAATGAAATTGGATGAGCTTGTGAAAGATGTTATGAATTTGGACATCAACAAAGAATTTATGGATGATAATCGTGGTCATAGTCTACTGTTTGCTCAAATTCTTTCAATATTGATACTTAGCATTTGGCGAGTTCCAAGAATATTATATTTTTGTTGAACTATGTCATATTTATTTTTGTGAAATTGTGTTATTTTGAATTTGGGTTGAAGTGTATTCATTTCTTTTGGAGTGTAAAGAACTTATTTCTAGATGAATGTTATATTTTTGTTGAACTATATTATTTTGAATGTGGGTTGAAGACTTGAAGTGTATGCACTGCTTTTTGGGATGTAAAAATAATTATTTCTAAATGGATGTTATATTTAATATTATGCAGGTTGAAATGGGTTGTGTTACATTTATGTTAACCCAACACAACTCGTTTATTAAGCGTATCAAATGGGTTGGGTCAGGCTAACCCGCTTTATTAACAAGTCGAGTTATGGTTGAAGGATCATGACACGATTATTAAATGGGTCAGGTTAAGGTTGAACCATTTAGTTGAATACCCCTATCTCGACCCGACACGAATCCGACACACTAACCTAAATTTACACCCCTACATTAGCCCACCATTTTTACACAACAGCTCATAGCTTGGCACCAGGGGAAAGTTGTGTCAAAATTAAGTTGTGGACCTGTGGTCTTGGCATTTTGCTTATCTAGGCATGCTATAAGTTTAATGTGAAGAATGCCATTTAGTGGCCTACTAGATTTTATTATGTGAGGGGAGGTCTCTTATCTCTGGCCTTCTCCGGCCCTCCTCAAACCGCAGTCCAAATGGGCAAATGTGTCATGGGACTGAAAGAGTAACAGATATTATTTATCAAATGAGATAGGATATACACATCCAGCTTAAATGTCAGCCTAAACCAATCAGAAGGTTAGGTGCACTAGGCCCGACTTCTCCCATAATTCCTTGATTATGGCCCAGATTAAGAGTGGTCCAATTGCTCTAAAACACGTCTAGAGTGTTTAAAAAAATCTACAACAATCATGTGGATTTGAGAGTTTTAAGTGTGACACATCAGGCAGGCAAATAATTCGTGGGACAATATATTGAAATGGACACTGCATGTAACTATCAGTTCTTGGATTACATGAGTTCCACGAAATATAACAAATGAGAATAAAAATAACATGGATCAAGTTTCGCAACAAACTTAGTTGTAACATAAAACTTTAACTCCATTTAATATCTTTTAATTAGATGTAAATTTTGACAAATTCATCATTATTATTTTTTTTTTATATCCTCTATGCTTGCAAAATTTTCAAAATATCAAATATTAATAATTATATCATTAATTAAATATTTAAATTTCAAGTTTTGGCTATAAAATTATACACACAAAATAAGTTTATAAATTAAATACTAAATAATATCTAATTGACACAAAATTTGACACATGTATTAAGAACATAAAGAACATGCAACCTAACTGTTAGATTTTCAAAATATATAATCATGTTAATTTTATTAGCGGGAGTTGTAGTCTTAAACTACAACTAAATTTGTAACCAAACTTTATTAAAAAAACATTATCATTTTAAAAAATGACAAAACTTAGGTACAGTACCTTATGTGCTGTTCCTTCGGTTTTCCTTTTAAGATTCAGCCATGTGGCTACTTAATTAAAAAATACACTTCCATCCAATGAAGAAAAATTCACATGACAAAATCTTAAAAAATGAACTTAAGGAACAACACCTAACTAATATACATAAGTCTTGCTCTTAAAAAAAATCAAGTAATTGGTTCTTTGAGTCGTTGCAAAAGTTAGATATGTTGTTTAATGAGAACTCATCGAGACACGGCTCTTCATCAACTTTCAGGAGTCATTATGTAATCCCTCGCCATATACCGCACGGGATTGAAAGCTTAATTTAATTGCAAACAACCATTGTGTTTCTGATTGGGAGACTTGTGGAGCCGAAATGGCCAAGCCCACTAAAAATATAAGTTGGTAGATAGAGTATTATAGTGAAATGATAGTGATAAATAATGTAGGGGTTGATCTTGTTGAAATAATAAAACTCTTTACTTACATCTTATACCGAATAGTTGGTGTGTTTTAATCTTTACAAAGTCATGATTTCCAGTATCCAAAACATGAGTTATAAAATTACAAATCCTTGTAATGCTCATTCATCACAATAACTCCTTTGTTGGGTCATGTGACAGTCTATATATGATAGTATTATTTAGCATATGCTCATGTGATTCCAACCCTAAAACTAGATTTGTATCTTCATAAGCTTGTATACTTTAAGATACAGAACTTCAAATTTTAATTAGACTTGACTTGAGGACCAGCTTTAGATGGGTCAAGTCTCAATTTAAAAAAAGAAAAAAAAAAAAAAGCATTGCAAGTAAAATAAATGCCCCAAATCCAACCAAAAAGAAATAGTATTAAAGGTGATAATAATACATGTCTCTACCTACATGGCTACATATATAGCCCGATTAAAACCAACCATCTGGCCACCTAACATTATAAAATAAAAGAAATTTACCCTAGCAACCACAATCAATGATCATAAAAATTACTCCCAAAAAAAAAATAAAAATATTTGGTCCCAACTCCTACTACCAAATAGCTGCTGGATTAGCTTTATTTTAATTAATACTAGAACCAAAGGAGGAGAATATATTAATGATAAAAATTGAAGTGAAATCAGAGATGTAGCCTGAGAGACACGTTTCTCAGAGCCACGTGGCAGTGGGTGATTGGCTTGGAGGCAAAACAGGGAAGTGGGCAAGAGCAAGAGCAGAAGAGCAGAGAGTTTCTCTCTCTCTCACAGTCTCGGATTTGGCAATAAGCAAAGCAGTCAAAGCAAAGACCGGATAAGCCAACCGAGGCGTACAGTCAAAGCAAAAAAAAAAACTGTCATGGTCAAACGCTTAGCTGGTTGCTTTTCCTAAAACTAATATAATTAACAAAAATAAAGATCTGGATGGTGGGGGCCCACTTCAGATTTATTATTTCTTTTTTAAAATTTTGGTGCTTTTATTTATTTTTTTGACGTGAGGTTTTTTAGTTTATTTTTAAAAAGGAAGGGGTTTCTGAAATATTCGATTTGCTAAAACGAGATGTGCCTTGGTATATAGTACAGCGGAAGGTCCAGCTTACCCCCCTAATTATCTAATGGTTGATGGTAACCGGTCTCCTCGTCCCCGTGGGGGCTTTGGCTAGTCTTTACTGAAACTGGACCACCTTTTTGGCTTCGTGCGGGTACGTCCCTTTTTATCCAAAGACCAGTTTGTCCTTTTCTATTTTACTTACACCATTATCAATACTCACATTAAAAAAATAAAATAAAAAATCAACACTGTCAAATTTTTTTTTTTTTTGGGTAAAAAACAGTGTCAAAAAAATTAAAACTTTAATATGTAAGTTGTGAAGAAAAAAAAAGGGTGTATTCATAAGTGTCAATTGTGTTCACTATTCATTATCAATCACTTTAATAATTAAGAAATTTGTTGTGAATCAGTTACGATTGTAGTATTATTTTAAATTTAGTGATAATATATATGTATATATATTTTTAATTGATATGGCCATATAAGAATGAGGTTACATCATTTATGATTTGACATCTCAACAAATTGTGGAAATTTAAAAAAAAAAAAAAAACTTTGGCATCAAAGTTGAGTTAATATTTGATTACAAAAATATCGCAATATTTTACACTCCAATATTAATATTTAAAAAGAAGATATGAAGAATAAAATTTTGAATCACTAACTATGTTAATTTGATGATTTTTTTTTATTCAGATATTTGATGACTTAATGTATACGGCAAAAAGTTTGTTGATTAATTTTGTGATGGAAAGTAAAGAATATGATTGTGATAGTTTTATCAGTTAGTCATGGGTAAGGAATATACCATTTATTAGATATTTTTTCAACTCATATCATCTTCTTTTTTTCATAATTAAATTCAATTGAAAAAATAAGTAAATTCTTATGCAAAAAATATCAAGATACCTTCAATTTTTCAAAAAGAAATAATCTTTGATAATATTGGTAGAATGACTTTGGTCTTGACAAGTCATTTTCAAAAGTTTAAAATATAAGTGATGTTTTAAATATTACAAATTATAAAATACAGTATTCATTAAGATATTTATTTATTATGGGTCATGTTAGGTTGTAAATATTTTTTTAAAAAAAAATCTTTTATTAAATATATATTTTAAAATTAGGTTTAATTAATGTGTATTCTTAGAGTATATATTAATAATCAATTTTAAGAATATTTTTAAGAGAAATTAAAAATTATAAAAAAAAAAAGTGAAATACTTTTTCGTTTATCCATAACAAATTTCTTAAAATAGTTTATGAATATAAAACCTTTAAAAAGTAAAAACTTTACTCAATTTTGAATTCTATATTAAAAAGTATATTATAGACAAAATAATGGTGATTTAGGTATAAGCAGGGATGTAAGTGTCATTTGAAGTGTGAATAACAGTGTAAGTCGATAATAAAGTAAGTAATAAACAGAAAAGCGGGAGATTACGGCGACAGATGACATGACTGCACGTGTGGTGCGCGGGTCGAGGGGTCTTATTAACCGGCTACAACCCGTTGTTCCCGGTCATCCCCACATTATTCAAAGTTACTATATTTTTTTAACTGTGACTGTAAAAAGATTCCTATCTAGCACACACAATAATAGTAACAGTAAATATATTTTTTTAAATATAGTAATAATAATATATTTTTTTAGTGAAGGGTTATTGTTTTTTGAGCAAAAAAGGCCCACAAAGAAGAGCTTGTTGTTGTAGTAGTAGTAGAAGTAGAGAGAGTGAGTCAAGGCTCGTCAAAGAGTGAGAGTGTGTAGAGGTGGAGCCTTTTTGCCAGGGAATGGCTTTTCTCTCTTCCTTTCCCTATATCTCTCTCTCTCTCTCTCTTTCACTTTGGCGGTACGGCCTCTCTCATTTTTCTTCTCAAAGCTTCTCAATTTTCATGTATCTATGATCTGGGTCTCACTTATTTTTTCCTCTAAGTTTCTACACTACTTGTTAGATTTAAATACAGTGGTCTTTTTTTGTTTTTGTGTAAGTGTGCACTGTTGTTGGTCTTTGGGGGGTGGTCTAAATTTCTTTTTGTTGGCTTTCGCATCTTTATTCGGTAAAAGGGTTGTTGATTGAACCCTTTTGAAGCTTGAACAAGAAGTGAAAGAAGTTTGATTGTATGTTTATGATGTGTTGTGTGTGTGTGTGAGTGTGTGTTATGATGGTAATGATTCTTTTGACCATAGAAAGAGATCAGATAAGGGAAAGTGAAAAGGAACTGTATATGAGTGTGTGTGTGTGCACACAATAAAGAGAGTGTTGTTGCTTGTGATTGTCAATGAGAGGGAATTTTGAGGGTTATGGTCTCTCTTTTATTCCCTTTTCTTCACATCTCATGTGCAAGCTAGGTGTAATGTGCCTTGAAGAGTGGTCTTGTTAGTTCAGAGATTTTGGGTGGGAGTTTTGTATATTTAGTTTGGTTTTTTTCTTTTTCTTTTTCAAAAGCGGATTCTGAAAATGCCTATGTTTCAGCCCTCTAGGAGGGATGGGGTTGTTGGGTATGAAGGTGGTGGAGATGGGCATGTTCTAGATCTAGACACTGCTGTCAAAGATGGGGTTTTGGGTGGGGTTGGTGGCGGGGTTGTTGGAGCTGGTGTAGAGAAATTGGATCTGAAGAAGATGATTGAAGAGCTTGACTTATCTGAGGTTCCATCTGTGTTCATTTGCCCAATCTCCCTTGAACCAATGCAAGACCCTGTGACTCTTTGCACGGGCCAAACCTATGAGAGGTCCAACATTCTCAAATGGTTCAGTTTGGGGCACTTCACCTGCCCCACCACAATGCAAGAGCTTTGGGATGAATCCATTACACCCAATAGGACTCTTTACCATCTAATCTACACTTGGTTTTCTCAGAAATATTTGCTCATGAAGAAGAAATCAGAAGATGTACAGGGACGGGCGTCGGAGCTTCTGGAGACACTAAAGAAGGTGAAGGGTCAAGCAAGAGTTCAAGCCCTCAAGGAACTTCAACTAGTTGTGGCAGCTCATGCCACTGCTAGGAAGACAGTGATTGATGAAGGTGGGGTTGCTGTAATTTCATCATTGCTGGGTCCATTTACATCCCATGCTGTTGGTTCAGAAGTCATTGGGATTCTTGTGAATTTGACCCTGGATTCAGAGTCAAAAACGAACTTGATGCAACCTGCGAAGATTTCGTTAATGGTGGATATTCTGAATGAAGGGTGCATTGAGACGAAAATCAATTGTACCCGATTGATCGAAATGTTAATGGAAGAGAAGGATTTCAGGTCAGAGGTTGTTTCAAGTCATAGCCTCTTGGTTGGTTTGATGAGGCTGGTGAAGGATAAGAGACATTCGAATGGAGTCTTGCCCGGACTTAAGGTCCTTAGGACGATATGCCTCCATAAAGAAGTGAGGGCCTTGATTGTGAGCTTAGGGGCTGTTCCTCAATTGGTTGAATTGTTGCCTGCTTTGGACCCTGATTGCTTGGAATCAGCCCTGTTCATCTTGGATGCATTGTCTACTGTACAGGAGGGAAGATTAGCTTTGAAGGAGTGTTCGAATACCATTCCGAATATGGTGAGGCTATTAATGAGGGTTTCAGAGTGCTGTACCCAATATGCTTTGTCAATCTTGTGGTCTGTATGCAAACTTGCCCCTGAAGAATGTTCCTCAGTTGCTGTTGATGCGGGTCTTGCGGCAAAGCTCCTCCTCGTAATTCAAAGTGGTTGCAATCCTGTCTTGAAGCAGCGGTCTGCAGAGCTTTTGAAGCTGTGCAGTCTAAATTATTCGGATACTATCTTCATCTCCAAGTGCAAGCTTACAAGAACAATCCAATGAGTGGAAAATGTTACTCTGTATCACTCACCACCCTTTGAAGCTTTGGGGCAAGGGAGGTATAGGTCCTGCCACATCTAAGTCTATGGATCTCCGATGAACCCCAAAAAATGCGGTGGGGTTTTGAGGTACATGTTTGCTCTCCTGTACATATTGAAGTATTTCAATTCCAACAATTGATTCAACATAAATGAAGAAGAATGTAGACAGCAACAACCACTGTACAGGGTTCTCCTTGTAGGCAGTGCTCTCGATGGTTTTCAAATAAACCCCGTCAAGAAAATTATAAAACTTTGTAATATCTGTATTGGGGGTACACTATTGTAAGAAAGTAAATGCAGTTGTTGGATAAAGATACTTGTTAGGGGAGGAGAAATCGTGGCAAATTTTTGGAGCTTGCAATTGCAATTGTAATTCTTATGTTGTTGCTTTGCTCCATGGCTTCCTTGTATTTCCCTTCAGGGTCTTAGAGACCTCCAATTTTCCTTGCAATTAGTGGGAGTTTAGCTTCTGACCCCGCATGTGTAGAGACTGGAAGTGCCTTTGGCCTTCAAATTTTATTCCATGTACAATGATATCAACCTTTTTATTTCCATGTGGTCTTATTCTGCACTGCTGTGTTTCAGACCTGTGATATTGGTTATTAGAACAACTCTTTAATTTCAGCCATTACTCTTTTTTCTTTAGGTAATTATAGGTTTACATTGTACTAGTAATGTAAATCTTACATTATAAACTAAACAAAGGACTACAATGTGAATCTTACGATGCAAATACAATGTAAACTAAGAATTTTTCTTTTTCTTTTACTTGTGAATGTTGGTCTTGTTAAATTGTTCATCTCTGATTCTTTGGTAAGCAAATCTGCTAAAAGAGACCGAAAGATGGATGATATACAGCTCTTGGCAATCACTATGTGTGCTGGAATTTACTATTTTTGTAGATGACCAGACTGCCAGTTGCATGGTGTACTTGCTTTTTATCCTATTGCGGGAAGGGTTGAGGACAGGTCCCATTTTTACCTCTCGCTCGGTCACTGCTGAATGGAAAAGGAAGAAAAGAAAGCTGAGAGAGCTGCCTTTCACTGAATAGTGTGTTGAACTGGCATTGCATGTGCCTTTTTTTTGTGACTCAAATTGTGAGGGAAGTCCTCCCAGTCCACCTATATGCTTCTGCAGAAACATGTGAGACATTTTGTCTAGATTTCAAAGGATACACATGTAAATCAATCAATAGGAGCTTTTTTGTAGTTTTCAACATGATTTTAGAAGGTATTATTGTGGATATTTTTCAATGAGGTATATATTGCATATATCTCCTGTACTCCAAGGGGGTTTTTCTTGAACCTTGATATGGGTGGGTGGGGGCCTTTGGGCTCTTTAATCTCCCCACGGCAGAGACAAAAACACAAGTTGAAGTTTTGACACTTTTGGCTCATTGTGCTATTCTTTCCTACACCATTTGCTTCTCTAACTTTAATCATACACATTAATTTAATGGGGAAACAGTAAAATAAGTTTTCCCTCAATTGGTTGGAAGTTAGAACCTTTGCCTCTCTCTCTCACTCCCCACTATCTGAAAAAAGATTTCCCTCTAATATGTTGCTTGCGTTTGAAAAGGACCTTGACGCGAAGGAATCCTTAACGTTGGAATCTTTGAATGACAGTCCAGGCCCATATCAGTGTAAAAGCTCTTTTTCTTATTTTTGAAGCCACACAGACCAGAATATTTCTCTTTCTTTTTATATTAATAGAGCTCATTCTTCCATTTGAGGTGGGTTAAGGCCAATCATTGAAGATTTGTTCCGTATAGTTTTTCAAATTAGTTTTTCAATGTGCCAATAATACAACCTGTGGCTCAGTTTTCCAATCTGGGCTTTGTTTTGAGGGTCAAAAGGAGGCAATATTTGTGCTCGTATGGTCTTAAAGACCATTCATTTATTTAGAGAGAATTATCAACATTCAAATTTACTTCTCAAAGTATTAGTTTTTACGAAGTGTGGGGACAATAGTTGAGGTTTAAGTCTCTAGAAAGGAACTTTTACAAACATATACATTTAGATTATATTAGAGTAGAAATTTTATCTTATATAAAAAAAATATAAAAAAATTTAGTGCTCAAAATTTTAAAAAAAATAATAATAAAGAAACAAAAAAAACCGTCAAATCAGTGGACCCAGGTTGCGTTATGATTTGATGATTGATCATTCGACAACCATGTGATTAGTATGTGGGAATCAGGGATATTCAAACCATTTGCTATTATTTATTGCTTATTAGGATGTTGATAACTTGATATGATCCCTTTATTCGATTTGGGGAATCTTTGATGGCGTAAATTTATGCCTTTGCATGACAATTGAATGAGACATTGTAGGTAAAAAGTGCTCCTATATTTTTCTTTCTTCGATTCTGTCACAGTACTTGTAATGCTGTCACCCTCCAAATAGACACGGGCCCAATCCCCAGGAACCTATTCTTTCAGCAAATTCCTAATCCCATCTCTGACTGGGTTTAAGTTTAAACAATTTTGGTTCAAAATTGAACTTGCCACTACAGCTTGAGCTTACGTGCTGCCAACTCATCCATTGTTGATGCTTTTCTGAAAGAATGTACTAAATTTTGTGCTGCTACACGTCAAGATGAGGTTTGAAACTCGTCTTGTGTTTTCCTTTGACTGTTATCGAGGCGTTCCCATGCATAGAGAAACAAATAGACAGATCCAGTTATAGCAAGATTCAGATAAACACATTCAACAAGTTTGAGCAAGTGATTCTAGCAAGGTTAACAACAACATACCAGAATCAGGAACATCATACGCCTTGTAAATAGTCACAATAACAACATTCAAATATTTTTTGTTTCTTTGAATGAATCCAGCTTCCACAAACACTAACTATGCAATGACAAGACTAACATGTTCAATAAAACTATAAGAACTCTGCGAACTTAATTTATTTGTCTGGCAAAGCAAGATAATGTAACACTGACATAAACCAAAGACTAAACAATGAAGTGAGGAAGCAAACAAGTCGAAAAGGGAGAGGAGATAACTTTGGGTGATTCATGCTCAAAGAGCTGGTTCGTTCCCTGGGCACCATGTTGGAAGTGAAACTTTTTCGAAGCAAGTGACCTATGAGACTAGCATTGGGGTCATCACTTAATTTAATTATAGAAAAAATTAAGAAAAATTCCAAATAAATTTCATAATTAAGCATTTGAAAATTAGACATTTAAAAATGATAAATTCAAATTATATGGCTTTGTTTCTAAATACACTATAATAAAAGAAAATGCATGACTTTATTTCCTAGTTAAAATCTAGAAAAATAAAAGAACAAAAATTATAAGGATTAGCCTAATATACATCTCTTACGCTAAACAGAGACGGAACTAGTAAGGGGCAAAGGGGGGCCATTGCCCCCCTCCCCCCAAAAAAAAATTTTTTTTAAAAATTTTAAAATAGTAATAGCATACACATTTAATGAATAGTTTAACAATTGAGCCCAAAATAATTAATTTTGGCCCCCCCTCCCAATAAGTTACAAATTGGTCCATGAAAATGATAAAACCCAACTGGCAAACAATTATACTACAACATCTGTGTTATTGTGTTGGCTGTTTCTTACTCTTTCTTCTTAGATCCAAGCTATTTTTTTATGAGCGTTAAGATTGACTATTTGAATTTTCATGAAAAAGATATGACTATTTATACTGAAAAGAAAAAAAAATGCACAAAGAAAAAAAGAAGAAAGATAGATAAATACAAATTACAAACCGAGTTAATGTACATGTAGACGGTGTAGTGAGTGAGAGTGGGGTGCGTGGGTGGCCATTAATCAGTGTGTGGGGTGGACTGGCAGGTGTGTTTGGCTATTAATTTTTAACTTAAAATATTTAATTTTTTTTTTTAACTTACTACTTACTAGTTGGTTCTTTATTAGTAAATTAGTTTAATTTTATGTGGGGTATTATAGAATTTAATAGTTGTGTTAATAAATTGGTGCCAATGTGTAGTGTACAGTCATTAGTGATGATGTCAAGGAATCAGTGGGCTAAAATTTCCGGGCGCTGATGATCTACAAATGAAATCCTGCAAGTAGTAAACAAGAAGTCAGAGGAGACCGGTGAGGACCGGCCAAAAGTCCTCCGATGATGAAGTCAGTGAGTTTGTTTTTCTTAATATAAGGAAAAACTCTCTATTCAAAATTTCTCCAGTTACCTCTCATGTTACCACGGAAGAGCCTTTATATAGTAATTTCTGAGGCGGTTATTTCTCCAAGCGTTGTGTTGCTCACAGAATGGTGTGGTAACCTCCATAACTGCCTTGGAGGTTATTTCATTTGAATCCTGTTGATGGAAACCGTTTTCACAGGAGGAACGGTTTCCAAAAAGGAATAGAGAAGTGGTATGGGAAGGGCTCTTTCAGAACAATCGTCCTTCCCTTTTATCTTGGACGAGTGAATCCTTGGACGGACTCGTCTAGGGATAAGCTCGTCTGTCTGTATAGGTGAACGGACGAGCTTATAATAAATGGGCTTATTTTCCTCAGGACGAGCTATATGGACGAGTTTAGCAGTTGGCGTTTTTGTTGACACCATCAATTAGTATTACAAATTTTATTATATAAATTTTATAAATTCATGTATCATTAATCAAAAGAAAATTAGGATTGAAAGGGAGATTGTTGCAAAGTTTAGTACAAAATCAACTATAGATTATTTTTGTTATTTCAAAGAGTGTTGAATTCTATTTTTAAATTATTAATTTAAAATGTATTAATAAACGGTTATTTTGTTTCTCCTCTCTTTTGTTGATATTTTCTTTACATTAAATATATGCTAATTTGTATTATAAAGAATTTTTTTTTTATTGAGGTTTAGGGCCCCCCCCCCCCCCCCCACCCTTAAAAATTTGATCCTAGTTTCGTTCCTGACGCTAAATAAGTTACATTACAAAGTGGAAATGCGTTAGACAACCACTTCATCCAATCTAAACTGGATAAATAAAATTGAAAATATGTAAGACAAATAATTAATTCGAAGCCAAGCAATGAAGAAAAAATATTGAAAAATAAAAGTCCACATGCATTCATTGCTTGCATAATGAAAAACTACGACTATCAAAGGAAAGGGAGCAAAATGTTAGTCATAATAGCACTTTAAAAGATTATCCAACAAGGCCCTTTTGGATATACACCACTGTAAGTTTCTTTAAAACCTTCTCCTCTCTCCCCGTATATGTGTGTTAAAAATACTTATTATTCTTTAAAAAAAAAAAAGAATATCCAACAAAAAAAGCACATTAAAAGCAAATATATAAAAGAAAAATGGGAATACAATATGACCTATCCTACAATGGCATATAGAAAATTGTTAAGGTGCATGAACATATGAAAAGATTAAAAAACACATCGATCCTAAATGAAATTCATACATGATATATCTAGATGTTATATCTCTAAAAGACATATTATTATCTTTCTAAATTTTAACAAGTATATTAAAATGGTCTGGTTTACTCTTCATATGGGCAAAGAATAAAAAATAAAAAATAAAAAGTAAATAATTAATAATTATTTTTTTGAAATAAATCAAAATATAATGAATGATTTTTGTTCACATAAAGAAAACAAAAACTATGAAGAAAGGGACAATTAATAAAAATGAAAACTTCTATAATAAAAAAAAAATAACAACTTTTTTTTAAAATTCATTGCATTAACTCAATATTTTTTGTGGGAACCAAACTCAAATTTTTGAATGACAAAATTTAAAATTCAAATGCTATAAATTTTTTTTTAAAAAATTTCAATTCAAAATGCGGCTCTGCCATTTATTTGGGGAGTTCTTCACGGGCTAAAAATATCGGGTCGATTAGCAGCCTAAAGCCCAACCCATAAAGCCCAACTTAAACCCTATAAACCCAGGATTGCCATCCACGCCTCCATAGCCCATAAAATCTCTGTTATGACTAATGAATGATGAACTCTATGATTTTTTTTTTTTTTTTTTCTGGGTAAAAAAAAAAAAATTAAATTAAATTCTCAACAAAAAAGGCAAAGACTATAGGGCACGTAACCGTGATTCGTGGGAGACATGCAACTTGCACAATATTAGCTCGTGGGAGACATGCAACTTGCACAATATTAGCATGTTAAACACAAATAGTACCTTAAAAAAATCAAAAAATGTCAAGGTGCAAATTTTTGACCAGTAAGGCGGAAAAGAAAACACAAACCATAAAAAAACAAAATGAAGAAAAAAAAAACTCTTAGAAAAAATGCATATGAAAAAGGGTGCAAAATTTTGACCGATTGTTCTTAGTTTCCTATTTTGGAAAAAAACTGACTAAGTCTGTCCTTACCAAAGGAAAAGAAAAGAAGATAGCTCTTTATTGAGAGTACAATAATAATGCTTATAATTGCTTTGACGCCAGAGCTTTTACTAAGAAATAATTGCACTTTACAAGATCCTATACAATTGGGTAAGTGATAGTTTGGTATTTTCAGTACATGAAAAATAGTGTTTTTTTCTCTTACATTCATAGTTGGATTCACTCATTAAATTCATGGTGTGATCCATCATAAATGTGAGAGGAGTGAACACAATTTATACATAGAGTACCTAAGAATTTTTCCAATTAGGTAGTTGATGTCTAAGTCTAAACTATGGTAACACTTATAAGTTCATTTCTTTAGCTTTCATTTTTCTCGACATGATTTTGCTGCTATAAGTTCGCTTTTTTGTTGCCAAATATTTTGTTTTTGCAAAAAATTTTATTCAAAAATATCTATTCAAACTTATTTTGTTATGTAGCACATTTTTGAAATTCAAGTTTATTAAACTCGAATTTCAAGTGAAACTCAAATTTACCAAACTCAAATTTGACTTATCTTGAATTTTTTTTTTTAGTTACATAGCATTTTTTTTTCATAATGTTTGGAACTCGAGTTTTACTTTAAACTAAGTTTGCTAAACTTAAATTCCAAAAATGTGATATATAATTAGGGCCAGCCCTAGGCTTAGGCCAATTAGGCCATTGCCTAGGGCCCCCTTACTAGAGAAGGCCCAGATTTGGGGGCAAAATTTTATTTATTTTTTATTTTTTATATATAAATATTTTTGGGAGATATTAAAACATTTTAGTTTACATTTTTTTTTTTCACTATTAAGAAAGTTCAAATAATTAAGTAATGCTAGAGATAGAGATAAGAAAAATTTAAATAAATAGATTTTACAAATAGACGTGTTACTAATCACAAGTTATTCAAATAGGAAAATGTTAATACTATAAATTTTAATAAATAACTTTTATTTATTTAATTATCTTTATACAAGATAAAAATTATACTCTAGCCTAATCTAAGTGTATATGTGTGCGAAAAATTATACTCCATAGCTGTTATAATTTGATGTGACAATGAATATAATAAGTAGATTTCAACAAACTATTGAATGCATTTTTGAATGAATATTTGTGATTGATGATATATCTTTGTAATTCTCATGTTGTAAATTTTATAATATTTCTAGTATTTTTGTAAGCCTCATTTCATTGATCACATTAATTACAATACCAGTTTGTAGTAAAATTTGTTATAACTTTAGCATTTAAAAAAAAAAAATCATATTAAAGAGTAAAAAGAATAAATTTAAAAAAAATTATCATATAAAATGCCTAGTTAAATATTATTTAAATAATAATATAAAGACTCTATTTGAAAATTTCGCCTTAGACCTTAAAATCGCTTAGGCCGGCCCTGTATATAGCTAAATAAGTTTGGAGGGTTTCAAAATAAATTTTTTTAACAAAAACAGAGTAGTTGGCACAAAATAAAGCCGCCACATGTTTCTCAGGAAATCGTGCACGAGCGCATTCAGCTGCACTTTGTTGACTCAAAACCTGTCTCTAAGTTTCCTTCAAATACCATTTATAAGCTTAAAACTCCTAAGTAAAAATTCTCCTAGTTAATTCCAATTTTTTCTTGATCCCCAATCGCGATAGATTGCGTGTGGAAGCCTCATAACATAAGTCATAACTCATGAGGATTGGTTTGTCCTTAGGTTGAGCAACAACAACTAATTATGGTGTAAAGAATATCCACTCTCGCATTAACTCTCTTTTTCCTTTTTTTTCAAATTGCTCTGCCATAAGTATTTGACAATATTGTTTCTCAAAAAACGAAAAAGTATTTTGACAACATTCTTCCATAATTGCTCTCACGAACTGTTACATCCACCATTAAGAGGATGCAAAGGGAAAGTTGTAAAAGTCTTGGTTGAGTTCAGAGTTCAGACTTCAGATGGAGTTTGAAACCAAAAACTCATCAATAGATTCTCTATACCATACACTTCATTGACAATTTACTAGAAAATTTGGAACACAGTACTGATGCCTGTGTGATTAGGTATACGAGAAAGGGACAATAAGGCATCCAGTCTAAAATAACTATATATGTTCATACAAAGAGAGAAGCTAATCCAAATGGTATCTGTAACTATCAAAATCATTAAGATCTTGAAGTAAATTAAAAGGGAAGCTAATCCAATTGGTCAAAGGTAAAAACAATAAATTAGAAGGGCGCGTGTGGCATTTCTAGGAGTTCTAAGTAGGGCCACATAAAAGCAGGACGACTAAGTTGCTCACAAGTAATTATATATAAGGCGGCTAGTTGTGACCCCCACCAGATACCACCTTCTCCAATTACCATTAAATATATTAACAATGCTGAATACCCCTCTCTTAATCACAAAGAACACTAATTTAATCAAACAATGAATTTATTTATGCCTAGTTGCTATGTGCTAGCTAACTAATTAAGCTTCTCTAATTAAAAAACACTAATTAATCCTCTCAATAATAAACACATATGAATGAACATAAAAGATCAGAAAAAGAAAGAAAGAAAATTATGAAAGGCCATATATGTATATGTATTAAAAAAATAGGGTCAAACCCCATGCGTTTGACCACATTGCATGTATGTGTGTCAGCAAAGATTCCGCCGACGGCTGAAGACAAAACAAAGTTTGAATTTTTCACAAAGGGCTTCACAAAAGTCGTAGTCTTTTTTTTTATCTCATGCTCACTTGCCTTGTATCTTTCAACAAACAATCTATATATAGGAGGTAGTACTTCCATCCATTTTCATTTTTCTTTCACACAAACCAAATATGGAAGCTTATTCTTCTTCTTCGTCCTCTTCCACTTATCTGTCACAAAATTTTCAAGAAACAAAGAGTGCAAAACTCCCACACCCCTTTAATTCCTCACTCCATACGGTTAAAAAGCCACCTACAAAGCCTTGGAAGAAGCCTGTGGCTCCACTTCCACCAACACCACCTAGAATATACAAGGTAGACCCTATCAACTTCAGGGACCTTGTTCAAAAGCTCACTGGTGCAACCGAGTTTCAGTCTCAGCAGCGTCTTCAAAGCGTTGCACGTCCACCACTCAACGTTGCCAATTCCACGCAACCATTAATGTATAACAGAAACATTTCTGTGCCTCCACAACTCCACCATTCGACATCGAAACCACCATTGTCTGCAGTAGTGTACCAGGACTTAACATCTCGGGAAATGAAACCCCAGAAAATATCTGATAGTGAAGAGGCTGCGTTTTCGCTTGGGATGAGTCTGTCGCCTTCTTCCCTTAATTGGTGTTCTTACCCTCTTATGAGTCCAGGAACTCTTTCCAGTTTGGGACAAAGCACGGTTCTTTAGTACTTTTTTCACTTAGACTCTGTGTGTATATATATTATATTTTATATATATATACCAGTGTCACTCCACTGCTTTAATATTCAAAGCAGTCTGGTTTTACTTCCCTTTGTTCTTTCTGCAATGCATAAATTACAATTTCGATCACAACCACTTTCTTTTATCATGTATATGGTTGAACTCGTTATCGTTCACCTTCGCTTTGCCAGCAATATAAATATTGTTCAGCCAAGACAAAGATAAGCTAGAGTTACATTTTTTATTTACTAGTACTACATTTTTGTTTATATTAAAATTCATTGGAAGCAATATAATATTCATGAATGTAGGTGAAATTCATTGGCGTGTGAGAACTTTCATATAGTTTCTTGCATCATTATTAGCTGATTAGAGAGTAAGCACATGGCGGTGAAATTCATTGGCTTATGAGAATTTCCATCCTTCTTTGACCATAGCAAACTATAATCTAAAACAGAAAACTGGATTTTCAATGCCGTAGTTAGACGTTTGCTCCGTGCAGTTGTGATTCTCACGAATTAAAGGAAACTGAGCGAAGACCAATTAATAGATGGTCTAACATTCCACATTTAGAATATTGGGCGTCTTAACGAGTACGGAAAAGAATTTGTGACCCGTAGTCTTCGTTGGTGTTCTTCCTAAAATTCAAACCATGAACTTGTTTTTCAGACTCAATTGAGGACAATGCTAGAGTAGACTTGGTTACAGTCTAACATAAATGGATGGATGCATGTCAAGAAAGTGAGAAATTAACTACATTCGTTAAACACTAGAATTTTACAGTCTTATCTTCTTCCACACTGCCATGCCCTCATGCATGTAGGCCTACATTTTGAGTTGGAGTTCAAATCCTTGTGTAATAAAAAAATTCTATCTTTCACTTTTATTATTTTTATTTTTCATTGATGAAGTATAAAATTGAAACGCGTACAGTGTGACCAAGGATTTTCATGCATTTTTTGTGAGCCCATATATGTATGTATAGGGCCGGCTCGATACACTTTGGGTGGTGGTAAGATAACAAATTCAAGCAAGGTATTTTATATTTAAATATTTGTTAAATAATATTTTTTTTTTGTCTTTTTATTTAAAAGATATACTTCTTATACTTTTAAAGATGCCAAAATACAAACAATAAATCTAGATACACACTTATAAAAAAAAGAGTCTAGATATATAAAAAAAATTTACAACTTTCTTTACACATATACTAAGATAAATTGTGATGGGTATAAAATAGAAGTTAATCATAATCACATGTAAAAGTAATTTTATACTAGTCACAATTTGATACCTCAAATTAGGGCTGTCCAGATTCATCCGAGTACCCGACCCACCCAAAGAACCGACCGGATCCAACCCGAAACCGGCCGACCCGACTACTCCGGTAGGTTGGCGGCGGGTCTTCATCACCAAAAACTGATTCCAGCGAGTCGGGTTTCGGTTTTCATCCCTTAAAACCCAAAAAACCTGAACCGACCGAAAGATTTCCAAATTCTGGCCAAAATTTCTAGAATCCAGTGAAAAAACCCAAATTCCGGTGATATTTTTCCAGATTCCGATGCTATTTCCCTTAGATCCGATGAGATTTTGACCGGATTTGGCGAAATTTCAACGAATCTGGTGAGATTTTCGCTGGATCTGTGTTTTTTCTACTGTTTTCTTACCGTCCCAAATCCGACTGACCCGCCTGCCACCCATTGATGTTCTGAACCGCCCGACTCGATTACTTCGACGGGTCGGCGGCGGGTGCCTTTTTTCTCCACCCGATTATGGTGGGTCGGTTCCGGGTTGGGCACAAACCCGACCCGTGGACAGCCCTACCTCAAATATTGTGAAATTTGTTATGTTTATAACATTGATGAAAATTGAAATACTAATAAAGCTTTGTGTTTTGATTTTTGCACAGCCCACTTCTTTATTTTTCTTGTTTTAGTGAAACCAATTATTTGAGCATAATATTGAGGCATTTTAGAACAAACAATGCAAGATAGAAAAAAAAATGTTCAATTTTACATGTCTAAGCTTCAAAATTACCCACATTAATCAATGTAAAGATGTCTAAATTTGTAAAATTGTTACAGTAATAGTGTAATAAATTGAATAATAGTTGTATCACTTGTATGTTAAGAAAAAAAATCAAGAAAAATATGATATTTTAATGAAATAGAATTTAGAATGGATAATATGACAATGTAGGTATTTTTCAAAAGTGGTTTATATTAAAATAAACAAAAATATTTGCACGAATGAATGTATATACTCTTATTATTTGGGGCTAGGAAATTAATTGTGAAATTTTTTTTATGCATGTCTCTAGAATTTTTTTTGGATAAACTAAATTTTTAATGTCTCTAGACTTACTCGTTAATCAATGTCCAAATACATGGCCTAATTACTGTGGTCTACTATTTGTACCAGATTAATTAGGGGTTCCTGCATGATAAAGTCGGTACGAGTACGACTAGAATTGTTCAACTGTTGACCCACGTGTTCTTCATGTCCATTGACAGTCTGTTAACTAATAGAAAATTATTAAAAGAACAATTCTTCACGCCATCTTACTATTAAAATATTTCGTACTATTTGGTACGTTTTTGTATCATGCTTTGGTCGACCAAAAGTGATTAATAATTAATTAATAGTATAATCTATACAATCACAGATTGGAGCGAGATGAGAAAGCCCGAGCCTCAACAATTCCGGTAGCGAGAATGAACTCTCTTCATGAAAACTTATTTTACTAGTCGCTAACCCGTGCGATGTACGGGATAGTTAAATAAAAGGACAATTAACCAACATCACGTTAAGGTAAAAGAATTAGTGAGAGACTGATTTGCCCACCAAGAATTTAAAAGAAAAAAAAAATTGATATAATAAAATCTAAGAAATTTAGAAATAGAAAATTGGGTTAATAATATGCATATTATAGACATTTTGCTAGTTAGCGTTTTAAAAAAAATGGATATGTCACAATTAAATAAAATACAATGGGAATAAATATTTAACTTTTATACTTTTCATTAGTTTAGAAGTGTTGTCTAACGTAGAATGTTATTGGGTTGTAAGAAAGTTTTTTATAAAATATTAATACCATATATATATGCTTATATTGTCAATGTCTCACTGTAGGTACATAGTTACTGAAACATACAAAGTAATTTACAATTCTTAAATTAATAAAGTAAAATTCCCAAAAGTTATATATATATATATATATATATATATATATATATACACACTCAAAACTAATATAAACTACAAAGATAAAAACAAATCTTATTTAGTCGTATTAATAACAATATAAACAATTCAAAACATGGAACATTATCAAATTTATAACACATAATTCCATTATCTTTTACGTTGAATCCAAACAAATAATTAATTGAAATTAATCCAAACAAATAATTAATCAACCAAAAATCAAAACTTTAATTAAGAAAACAAAAAATCACATAAACTCAAAATTAAAATTCTCAATAAAGAAAAAACATATAAGGTAAAGAATTAAGATCAACCTACTAAGACGCAAATACTAAAAACCCTAAAATTTAAACTTTCCAAATTTTATAGAATCCCCAAATTCTACTTCAAAACCAAACAAAACCCTTCAAATTCAAAAAATTCATATATAATATACCAAATAAAAATTTACCACACCATGGGTTGGAAGACATAGGTTACAGTTTTGATTTTTCTCCAAAAAATAGAGATGCTTCATCTGCTGTATACAATATAAAATAATTATTAGAAATTTCAACCCAAAAACCAAACCCACAAAAACACTATCAAAATATAGAGATTAACCCAAATACTTAGAAGAAAATAAATTCTAAACATAACAAAACAATAAGATAGAATGAAAATTTCAGGCACATATGAAAGCAAATAAAAAAGACAAACTTACGTTTTTTTTATTTTTTTTATTTTTTTAGTTGAGTCTCTCTCCTTCTTATTTTTTAAATTTTAAAGTAAAGTTTAGGATTTTGAGATGGTAATTGCTAGGGTTTTAAGGAGAGAAGAGAGAGTCATACCAGGAGTCTAAATAATATAAACAATTCAAAACATGGAACATTATCAAATTTATAACACCTAATTTCATTATCTTCTACGTTGAATCCAAACAAATAATTAATCGAAATTAATCCAAACAAATAATTAATCAACAAAAATCAAAGCTTTAATAAAAAAACAAAAAATCACATGAACCCAAATAAAAATTCTCAATAAAGCAAGAACATATAAAAATTTACCACACCTTGGGCTGGAAGACATAGGTTGCAGTTTTGATTTTTCTCCAAAAAATAGAGATGCTTCATCTGCCATATACAATATAAAATAATTATTAGAATTTCAACCCAAAAACCAAATTCATAAAAACACTATCAAAATATAGAGATTAACTCAAATACTTATAAGAAAATCAATTCTAAACATAATAAAACAATAAGATAGAATGAAAATTTCAGGCACATATGAAAGCAAATAAAAAAAGACAAAACCTACGTTTTTTTTTTTTTTTTTTGTGAGTCACTCTCCTTCTTATTTTTTTAATCTTAAAGTGAAGTTGAGTTTAGCGTTTTGAGATGGTAATTGCTAGGGTTTTAAGGAGAGAAGAGATTTGGGTATTTTTATGCAAAAAACGTTATTTTAGGTCTAGGTGATTTATTTCCTTATTTTTAGGCTCTTTTAATATTTTTTTAGGTCAAATTTGGTTCCTATTATGGTTAGGTATTAATTATGGCTTATTTTAGAATATATTTTCTTGTCCATCAAGTTTTATGGAGCTCTTAAATAGGCCTCCAAGTTTGTATATGTTTTTCAATATTATTGTTATAAAATATAAAACCTAAAATAAAAAGAATCAAAAATAAAAAGAAAAAGAAAATAGTGATGATGTGGAAAATTGTGAGAGCTTCAAAAGTTTCGGTTTTATATATATATATATATATATATATATAGATGAGATGGTTTTAAAGAGTGAAATGATATTGTGTTTGAGGTTTGATATAAGCTGAAATTTAATTTATTACATTTGAAACTTCGAAGTTTATTTTGTTTTTTTTTTAGAGAGAAGTTTATTTTGTTAAATCCCATAAATTATGGGGTTTAATTTGTTAGTTGTTATATCATAGTGGGTTAAAAAAAATTCAACCCAACTCAACTCAACCTATCATATAAATCCAATCCAACTCAACCCAATCTACATAGGTCGGGTTGAACTCATAGGTTGAACAATTTTTTTTATTACTATTATTATTAAATTGAGAAAAAAAATATAAACATAAATATATTAAAAAAAAACCCAAAGATTATTATTAAAGTAGTTCCTTAAATGCAAACAACACTAATGACTAAATAAAAATAGTAATTTACTAGGGTTTGTGTGAACTAATTGGCTTTTATATAAGATAAGAAGTGTTGGTTATTTTAAAAAAATTATTAATTATATAATATATTTTAAATATGTATTAAATATATGGGTAGGTCGGGTTGGGTTTGATGTGTTTGGAATTTTATGATCCAAACTCAACTCGACTCACCATTGAAAATTTTTTTTTAACCCAACCCAACCCACTAAGCCCTAAAAACTTATCCAACCCAGCGAGTTGGGTTAGGTCGAGTTGGGTTGGTTCGGGTCGGGTCGGTTTTGACTGGTTTTCGGGTTGGTTACACACCCCTAAATATGGTAATATTTTACATGGAATCATTACCAAAGACCATAGGCATAATGTACTAATTGCAAATTTGTTGTAAAGAATACATAGGATAACTCTACTATAGAGTCTAAAATCTAATCGATTTATTTTGAAACAAGTGAAATAGATTGTCACATCATCAATAATTTAAATAAATATAAAAATAGTGATAATTAACATTTAAAAAAAATGTTGGTAAATGTAGTTCACTCATTTCAAAATAAATATATATGATTTTAAAAACTTCATAAAATCTTAACAGTTATGTAAATGCTATTTGGGAAAGACACTTTTTGTAAGACCGTGATAGAAGTTCATTACAAAAGATATATGACAAAATGTGGTAAAAAGATTTTGAGAAATTGACACCATTGAGTAATTATTGGGAAATTTACATAAAAAGACTGAGAATTTATATAGGAGTAATGTTTTACATTGAGGTATAAGTTTATAATTTTGTCAATTAAATTTCTAAACTCATGAAACTACTTCAATTGAAGCCGCTGTTGATATCCATTATGCTAGATAGTAACAAAGCAAAGGAAACAATAAAGCATTAATAAAATTTATGTTTCACGTAAATAACTAGCTTCAATTTTTTGTATTGTAGATTCATTTTTAACTTTCTTATTCTAAGCAAAAGCTGCAAAACCTTTTCTCTCTACCTCGCTATTTAAAGGCTGCCAATTCATTTATGAATAAAATTTAGGAAAAATGCAAAGTTTTATCAACGATATTCACATTTTCTCCATGTTACTACCCAGAATAATGAAGATTAATAATGAATATTGATAAAAACGTCAAATTGAAACAATTTGAGAATTTTGAGAATCTAATTAACAAAATCAAATCTAAACAGTCATCTATATATATAATAATAGGTAAAACTGAGAGAAAATCTAATTAGATTTTAAATTGGAATTCAATTAGAGTCTAATTTTGCGTCACGTGTTTTATTTAATCTAAGTTTTTAAATTTTTGTACCTAGTGAGTTAATTCAGTGTAAAAATTAGATTTCAATTAGAGTTTAATTTTGCAACATGTATCCCATCTAATCTAAGTTTTTTTAATTTTTGTACTAAATGAGTTAATTTAGTATAAAAAACGAGAAGTTCAATATAAGTAAACCATAAAAAACATAATTTTTTAATAATTTTATATTAATGAGCCTTTTTTTTTTTTTTTTTGTAGAACTAAAAACAATTCAAGTTTAGATTTTAAATTGGAACTTAATTAGAGTCTAATTTTGCGCCACGTGTTCCATCTAATTAAAATTTTTAAAATTTTGAACCAAGTTAGTTAGTTTAGTGTAAAAATTGGATTTTAATTAGAGTTTAATTTTACGGCACTTGTTTCATCTAATCGAAGTTTTTAAATTTTTATGCCAAATGAGTTAATTTAGAATAGAAAATGAGGAGTTCAATATAAATAAATTATAAAAAAACATAATCATATATTTAACACTATGTATAAAATTAGAGGAAGAGAGAGTTTAAATAATTTTATATTTATGAGCCCTTTTTTTTTTTATAACTAAAAACAATTCATTTGGCACAAAAAAAATTATATATATATATATATATATATATATATATATATATATTAATAGGTAAAGTTTAAAGAAAATCCAATTAGATTCTACAATTGAAGTCCAATTTTGCACTATGTGTTCTAAATTATTTATTTTTAGAGAGAGTTTTATTTCTTAATTTTGGAATTGTAGGGACTCAAATTGTCTTGGACCCTGGACAATAAAATTTGTAGAGTGCGGGCGTAAGAACTAGACCCAGTGAATAGAGAAAGACGTAGTTCTGGCGCAGCAGAAGGAATTCCCAAGGTAGTAAAGGACGGATGATCTCTTTCTTTTCCTTAGCGCAGTCTTTAGTGCTCCTCCTTTCTCTTTTTTCCAAAAGTCACTTCAGAGTATTTCGATTTCCTCTTATATACTACTTTTCCGGTTCATTTTCATCGTACACGTGTAAGTTGCCTTTTGAGACCATCTTTCTGTCCCATCCAGCACGTCCCGGATCCTCCGCTTGGTGGTTGTAAGGCTGCTTGACTATTATTCAGGTATCACCTCCACATTAATGCGGCCAGAGAGTTAGGTGGGATGCATTTAATGTGGAGGTGGCAGCTTTTTAGGAGATATTTGTTACCTTTTCCGGTTCCTCCTTTGATCAATATTTATTTAGTTTAGTTTGCATGTGACTCTGCAAAACTCCCTGTCAACTAAGGTAGTTACGCCCACGTCTAAAGCTGGTTTGAGGGATGGATCTCGTCCTCGGACAGGAGAGTATCCTCGGACGGAGGATTATCCTCGGACAAAGGAGTATCCTCGGACGGGTGAATGTCTTCGGTTTGGGCTGTTGGGCCACAAGCCCATTTTTATGTACTCTGTTAGTCTTTCGGGCAACTGGCCCCACAGGAATAAAATGTGAGACCATATCGTAAATATCCATTCAAGTGAGTTATTGTGTACAAAAACCAAATAGTCTAGAATTAATTAATGAACATAAAAATATTTTAAAAATGGACAATTTATATTTTCTACCTAATAACTTTCTTACAAGACTTTTTAAAGAGTTAAAAAGATATATATAAGAATAACTATTAATAATATTTAAATTATATAGGTAAGATTATTGTACTATGTATTTTAATGTATATCTTTTAAGTATATCCATGTATATGCATGAGGTTACAAGCTAGTTAAACTAATGGAATATTATATTTTTACAAAAGATTCTTACACAAACTATGAACAAAATGTTGCTCTCCTTTCAATTTATGGATGAATGAAACTCCCCTCCTTTTGTATGTATAAATCAATGTGAATCTTTGTTAAAAAGAAAGATCTTGTTAGCGAAAACTTAAGTGTTACATTTATACAAATTTCAAGGAGAGATATCATTTTGAAGTTTGTCATTTTGCCAAATGTAAGGACTCAATTTGAGCTCCTAGCCCAAGTGATGAATAAACTTAGGCCCAAAAAATCCAATACAATGAATTTGTAGAGAGTGGATTGGAAAACTAGGTTTTAACGAGTTGGACAACAAGTATAATGGATTCAGGTGACAAGAAAAGGAAGATAAACTAAGTTAATTTAAAGAAAATTGTCCTTGACACAATTTGAGAACATCAGTTCTTATATATTTCTTTCAAGTTTAATTACAAAGTTAGTTCTTGATGGCTACAGTTTTTTTTTCTTAGTTTCTCAATCCCCCTTTCCTCAGGGGTTTCTTATATTATATATTTCCCTTTGAATGATCTCGGCCCTCCATTTGTTGATCATCTTGGCCACTACTTGAGTGCTTGTCCCATCGAACACCCTCTCTGACCCTCTGTGAGTTGGGGTAGTCAAGTCAGCACTATTCCAGAGTCTTCTCCACATAAATGCGGTCAGAAAGTTAGCTGTAAAGTATTTAATGCGGTGACAACAACTTTTTCTTAAATATTTCTTAGCTCACATTCTTCCTGTACGTTCATAATGTATGTCTTTATTAATAGAACCTCCTAGTATGTCATCCTGGATAACAGGAGACACATCTTGATATTTGTTGCGTTTAGCTGAGAGGATATTTCTCCTCAGACAACCTCTCCTAGCCTCTATAGTCATAGTTTGTTTGTGAAGTTCGAAGTATTACGTTTTTCTTGCTATTGATCTATTTTCGATCACGGAGTCTTCTCGGACAAGGCACAAGGCCCAATATACATTTGGGCCTGCATCCCCACATCAAGAATGTTGGTGCAATTTATTCTTTTTTTTTTTTTTTGTAATAGAAAAGTGCTATTTTATATGTTCACTCAGATTTTTGCTAATAACATAGAGATTAACCTGATAAATGAACAGCACATCCCTAAAGAATATGCCTAAAATTTTCAATTTCTCTAGTCAACTTAGCAACAAAAAGAAGGCACTTATGAAAATTATAATTTATTGTTGAGAAATTTGGGATTAAACAATGGAGAAAACAAATAAATGATTGATAAAAAAATGCTTATCCTTTTAATTTTAATTTTACTTGTCTTTTAATCTTACTTTCAGCTTAATTTTACTTTCAATCTTGCCTTTTAATATTGCTACCCCAAGCTAAACTCCTAGCTCCACATTGGAGACACCTCGGTTAGTTTCAATACCAACAATGTTTACAAAACTTTATTTGACATTTGAAACATGTCAAAATCGTTTTTTTTTTTTTTTTTTTTTTTTTTTTGCAACATTCAATAAAACCGTTTTCCCAGATCTCAATCAACCGAGATTTCACTTAGACTGGCTGAACTCATGAACTCAACCGATCGACCTTCAATCAAGCAGGTGCCAAAAAAAACAGAAAGATCAGGAAATACTTCACTAACGGCTCAACTAGTTAACCTAGAATCAAGTTATAAATCAAGATGTCTCGAACGATCAAGTTAGGCGTCAAGACTCCTTAAATAAAAACCTTCTGACTATTTACACAAAGGATCTTTAAGGATTCACACACAATCTTGATTTTAATTTAAAATTCTCTCAACTTTTAAATATTATATACATCCTGCCTCGTATATATTATACAACATTCACAATTCAGAAGTTTTTTTTTGGATTGGTAAATGCATGACTCATGCTTCTCCATTCCCTTATGATTGGGATGCCATATTCAAGGACCACTGGCAGGAATGATGTTAAGAAATCGATAAAAATCTTTCAAGAAAGCACAATCCTTTTTAAAAAAAAAATAAGTAATGTAAGATTCATTTAAACACCATTCTCATACACGGGAAAGAATACAACAGAACAGTGAAGAAGAAGAGGAAGAAGAAGGAACTAAGATTACAAAGGCTGAGAAATTAACAACGGATTAGCAAACCATTCCAGAAGTCCATGAAAGAAAAAGCGGAGAAAGTATAAAGATTTAGAGCTCCATTCGTATGAGATTTCAGGAAAAGGAACTTAAGGTGCGTCAAAGATAACTCATCCACCAATTCCTCTCTTTCCGAATGCACCACATGAGACATGAAGGAGCTATAACCCCCACATGCACCCCACCTCTAAAATATCCCAAAGTAACTCTCCAATATTCCAACATAGCAAGAACAGAATGGGGCAAGAAAGCACAAATATCATTCATTTCTATACATATGGAGAATGTTATATCCCAACACACAGCCAAATTCCTTCAGGACATGAAGCCGGTAAAAACAACTATAGGCAACTAAATTCAAGTCCTTAGGTTTTTGCTCTCTTCATTGTCATGATAAATATGCATCTTTTTTTAGCTTCTTTCAATTGAAAAACCTACCTTCTCTTCAGGTGGATTACATCTTGTGGTATTTGAAATTTCCTCCTATTGATCCCAGTAGTTCCTTAGCTGTGACATATGTAGGAGAAGGTCATCTCTGCCCAGACCAGTAACACTGCTAGTCATGATCCATGGGGGATGTACCTTGTAGTTTTGTCTGATCACTTGTTGAAAATCCCTGATGTTCTCATCAGGCCTTTTTCCTTTGCTTGCCTTCATTTTGTCACACTTAGTAAAAACAAGGGTAATTGGTATCTGAAAAGCACAGAAAAATGGCAGAAATACCAAGATGAGAACTGGATTTAGCATTGTGGCAGTGACCAAGTGGTAAGTGAACAACGATATGAACGATAGAAACGTCAGAGGGAACCATACATTGTTGCGTCCAAGCCAATTAGCACAGTCTAGGTCAATCTTCTGAGGTGGAACACTTGCATCAACGAGAAGTAGGACAGCAACAAGAGTATCTCTGTTCAAAAAGTAGCCTTTGGTGAATGAGGACCAATCCATTCTAGCAGCATCTGGGGCTTTAGCAAATCTGTGAATAAATTGAACCACAAAGTATCAATTAGACTGAAGAATTCTGTGATAGGGACATTGACATCAAATTATGTAGTTGTAGAGGAGAAACAAGATACATATATAGAATGCCATTCCATCACATTTATCCTTCCAGGAAATTATTATAATAATGAGAATGATCACAATTAGTTCTCTCTATTGTAATTTGCGTCTATAAGAATAAAGTCTAGAGAAGCAGAAAGAGCTCCCAATACCTGACTATCAATTAACATGGTAAAAATAGTGTTTTCGTTCTTAAAGTTTACATAAAGTTTGGTTTCGTCCAGAAACTTTAAAAGTAAGCCATTGAAAACGTTATACTTTATATCCTTCTATCCACTTATGTTAACTTTGGGTCCTATGTGTCTAACCAAAAGCCTATGTGGCATTACCTTTTTTTTTTTCTTGCTGAGTCTATGTGGTGATTTTTTTTTTTTTTTGCTAAGTTTACATGGCATTACTTAATCTGACATGGACCACCACACCCAAAAATATGGGTAATAATTTATCTGACATGGATCAAACCATTATAAAATAAATGGTGAGGACAGGTGGCATGCATTCATTGGTCACACCAAATGATAAAAAACTGAGGACCATATCCCCAATTTCCCGCTTCATTTAGGGTTTTCAGAAGACACAAACTCAATCCTACCAAACAAAAATTTTAACCTTGAAAACAGAAATTGCCTGTAACCCAAACTGAAAGCCACAGAGATTTAAAGCGAGAGCATTGACAATAACGGATTGACGAGCATTGCTCCGTCTTTGGGCGGGTAAGTTGAGTAAAACTTAAACATTTTGCTTCATTTTAAATCAATTAAATACACTTTGCCTTAATTTATGTGTCTTTGAGTGTAACCCACAAGAATTGCTTTGATTTATGATTGTTATTTGAAAATTATACGTTTGGGTTATGGCTGCATCACATGCCCAGCCCCTAAAAGTAAACAGGCAATGCTCGGTTCTATTCACTGCCAAACTGACCATATACCACAGTTTGGGCCAAGTAAAGCTGAGAAAGAGATCCAAGACTTTGATGGCCTGGATTGATGCAGCCATAGAAGATTAATTTGCTACTTCTTTGCACATTTGTCTATTCAAGATTTATTTTATGGGGCCCACGTGTGAAGTCCAATTGAAATGAAAGTTGTGCGGCTTTAAAGATCTATCTATATGTGTTATAGGGTTAAAAGATTTTTTTAATTTGGGTTTTTATTTAACAAGTTACAGTTAATTTTGTATTTGGGGACAATTTTTGCAATCCCTACAAATTTAGAGTATTTTGGTAGTTTAGTTGACCTTATTAGATTTCTAGTTTACTAGTCAAACTACAACAAATCAATAAAAGTTTACTAGTCAAACTAGGAGTCCTGAACTAATAATTCAAGAATGAGTCCTTATGTAATATGTCTATATGCTCAATGTACTCAAAAATAGATGGAGTAGATCAATAAAAAAAGTACTAAGGGTACGTTTGGTAATTGTTTTTTCCCCTTATTTTCTGTTTCCAATTTTTTTTTTTCTATTTTGGAGATTAAAAAACTTATTTGGCAACCTAAAATGGACAAAAAACAAAAACTGTTCTCAAAACTCAATTTGTGAAGGAAATTAAAAACATGTAAAATGTTATTTTCAGTTTATAATTTTCAAAAGTCAATAAAATCATGCATTTAATTTAATGAATATGTCTCATTTAATGAATTAGCATTAGAGTTTGAATCCTAGTAACAACATATTTTAGTATTTTCTTTTTTTTTTCCTTCAAAAACTATTTTTTTAATTTCAACTAACCAAACATGTTTTTTATTTCAAAAATATAAGAAAATTGTTTTTTCTTTATATTCCCAAAAACAAGTTTTTGAAAATAGAAAACAAAAACGATTACCAAACATAACCTAAGTGTTTTGAGCATTAGGGCATGTTGGCTTTTGTGTGTTCTTCTCTCCCTTTCTCTTCTTGCTTTTCTTCTCCTCTTTCTTTTGATATTATCTGCGGTTACTGTTCATGCAGCAATTTAACAAACATAAAACTCCTTTTTTTCCTTCCTCCTTACAACCCAAAGCAAGTATTTTCTTTTGCCAATCAAAACCGTAAACCCCACATAATTTCTTCCACCAAATAGTCATCAAATAACTCATCAAACTAACTTTTGATTCCTAACACAACCTCAAAACCCATTGCTCATCAAATTTTAAAAACCTAGATCCACAAATTCACCTAATCCTAACTCCACCACGAGCACTTGTAGATAATTTCCCAAATTTTTCGTACATCATGGATCCTTCCTCCACAAAACAAAAAGGAGAAAATAGATGACTTTTAAAGAAATGCAATGTATATCAATGTGTTGTACACTCAACCAACTCAACAATGCCTAAAAGCTAATTATTTCGGGTTGGCTATGCCATGTTTGTCTTTAAAATTGCTAAATCATAGTACAGAGTAATTTTTAACACATTCTCTTTGCTGTGCAATGGTGTGACGGTCCGTAGCATGGTTAGAGAAACAATATCTTCTGTGGAAGACTGGAAGTATAAGGTTAAGGCAAAACCCAAGAATAAGTGTCCATGTTAATTAATTAGGTTTTTATATTTTATTTGGTCACTATGGATCATAGGTTTTCTCTTATTAATAAGTAAGTCTTACTTAGTTTATGGGTCTCTATGTGTGGGCTTTGGTTCAATTCAATTGGGGTTTTGTTTACTAATTTAAGTCCTAGTTCTATTAGGAGAAGTTAAGAGCAGCATCTATTTAAGCGTTTTATTGTACTTAGACAAGGGAGTTGATCAATAAAATTTTGATTCTTATGAGTATTGAAGCACATTAACCTTAGTGTTCTTTTCCCTCCCTTTTCTCTTCTTTCTTTCTTCTTTTCTTTCTCACGAGTACTGTTCACAATACTAAAAAAAAAAAAATCTATTTCAGTTTCTTTCTTTTTTTGTCCACCATAAATCAAATCTTCACTCTTTTGAACCCTAACTTCTTCTAAAATGGTTCTAAACCCAAAAATCCACAAATCATCCTACAAACTTGTTCTGCCCAAGGAAGAGGGTCATTTGAGAACTCATACCAAATTACCAATCAAAGAAGATTTTAGATAAAACCTATCTTCTTGCAGAATTGTAAAAGATTTTGCATGATAAAGAAGATTATGTCTCATCTGGGGCAGTCCTATATTTCAAAATTTGCTTAGGAATAGGTCTATTTTCCTAAGAAGCACGAACACGGACACGGACACGGACATGGGTACGGATACGACACAGCGATATGAGTAATTTCTAAAAATTTATAACATAAAACTGCTGGATTTACACTGGTGAGTAATTTCTAAAAATTTATAACATAAAACGGCCGGATTTACACTGGTATGACACCGTTATACGGATACGACATAGTTACAGCACCCTAAATGAAATGTTTGTGCTTCCTAGCAGTGTTTTCAGCTTTCATACTCGGGAAATTGTGTGTGGTTGGTGAATTTCCATAAGTTAAGTACTTCAGCTGCTAGAGCAGATCTGCATAGAATGTAGCTACTCTGCTTGTATTGTGTGCTCTTCAGAGTTGCTGCAGAATATATACTTATATAGCTGATTTATCCACACACACTCCCACCCATGTCCACACACACAGCCCCTTCTTACCATAATTCATTAGGAAAAAAAAACACAAAATTTGCAGACAATCTCCAAACGGGAAGTGCATAATAGTTGAAATTTCATAGCATGTATCTCTACTTTAACCATCATGCTTATATTCTCATATTGTGATACTAAATTTCACAAAGTAAACAGCTAAAGACGTATTGCTAAAGCTGAAATTCAAAAATTAAACTGCTGGCCAGGACTTACCCATAACCAGGCAAATCCACAATATACCAGCTCTTATTCACCAAGAAATGATTAATAAGCTGAGTCTTTCCTGCACAAATTTCAAAGTTTTAAACCCAAATAAGCAACACCCAGAAACCCAAAAAGTCCAAGAAAACCATAACAAGTTGGGAAAATTCAAAAACCTGGCTTCTTAGAAGTAAGAGCAACTTCCTTCTTGCGAACCAGAGCATTGATAAGCGAAGACTTGCCAACATTAGACCGACCCAGAATCGCAAACTCGGGCCGGTGATCTTTGGGACACTCCTTGGCTTTCCCACTGCTCTTCACGAACTCCACCTCCTTGATCCGAGACTCACCCGCGTAGGGCCCGATAACGATGTTGGAGCCGGGCAGGACCATGTCCTCTGTCACCTCGTCCGGGTCCACCCCGGGCGGCACGAACAGGACGGTCCGGACGAACCGGGCGGCGTCGGAGATTTGTCGGGTCTGGGTAGTCTTAGAGGCTGAAGCTGAGACATGGCGGTGGGTCGGGTTGCGGAGGGTCCAGTGGGAGAGATATCGGGTTGGGAAAGAGAGTGTGGGTTTAGGAAACGGTAGTAAAGAAGAAGAAGGGTTTATGAGAGAAGCGAGTTGCAGACTCAGGATTCTATTCCTCACTAACATTTTTTTTTTTTTTGGTTCAGACTCTAACGTGTTAATTGTTGAACTGAGCTAACTTGCACCAGAAACTGGTCCGTTGGTTTCTGATATTCGTGGAACGACGTCGCTCAGGATTTTAATTGAGATTACAAAGGCAAAGGCGGATAGATGCCAGTTCCCCAATAATGGGCTAAGGGCAGCCCAAAAGGTAATAGTATGGGCCAAATTTTTTTGACCTTGTATGAAGTTCATTAGCCAGTCAACAGAGCACGAGGAGTCCAGTAGGGCCTTCTAGTGTCATTTCATCTTCAAGGAAAACAGTTTACATCATTTTTTTTTTTTTTTTTTTGAGAAAAACATCCAAAACAATATGAAGAAGGAATGAATGACGAATCTTCTTGTATGTTTGAAATGGAGGGAGACCATCCAAAAATATAATGTTAATTATATGACATTTTTAATAAGTCATGCAATTTATTTAAATATATACATAGATAATTGTATAGATTGATAAGTAAAAAGTTGGAGATTCCTCAAAATTGATTTGAAAGTTTGAGATTCTCAAAATTGAGTGGTAAAAATATGTGGATTATTAATTTCTTTCTATATGATATGTTTTAATTCAGAAATGATATGTTTTGATTCCTTACATAGTCATGTTGTTTATGTAAGGAATTAATACATATCATATAGAAAGTTAATTGTGCTAGGTCATACTTTGTCTCCTTGACTCCTTAAAAACAGGAGTTTTGTGTACTGGATACAACCATTTTAGACATTATAACAACTGATATTGACATCACCTCGTGTTTAATACAAACGTTATTTTAGGTCATACTTTGTCATTCAGCAATTAGTGTCTTAGGTCAGCTTTTGACATTACCAAGGCTTCTTTTAAATTATATGAATAACTTTTCTTTTGACTTATATGAAGAAAGACAGTAAAATTCTTATTCATATATTGGGTAACTTTTATTTTATTGGTTTAACGTCTGTTGATAACTTTTTAGATAACTCATGTAATTACCCTTGGTTTTCTTTTGGATCTTGTATAACAGGAAGTACCATGGAAGTCATTTTTCCAAAGTCAAGCTGTATGGGCGATGATATATACTCATTTTTGTGGAAGCTGGGGTCACTATACTTGTCTATCTTGGCTTCCTACATATTTTAGGTAAATTACGACTTTTTATTGGCTTATTGACCTTACTTTTGGCTATTTCTCGGAGTAGTGCTTTGAGACACTTTGCATCACCTTACCTGTTGCTTTTGTTACCTTCATTGGACATTGTTTATCCATTCTATGTTGTTAAAGAATTTTTGGGTAGGTGTCCAAGTGTCTGATTCTTCTGTTTCTTAATATTTTCTACCATTTTGGGGTGAACAAATGCCATACCCTTACACATGTCACATAATTGTGTAGAATGTATTATTTTGTTCATAACATTCTAGACACTTGGGATGTATTATTTTGCATATAACATTCTAGATATTTGGGATGTAATTATTGATATGATGTAATTAAATATATTTAGTTTATTGGTTTAATGTGGTATTGTATTTGCTATTGGAAAATATGAATTGTGGTTCATTACAGTTGCTATAAAATAGGTATTGGAAAATATTTATTGAAGGTACATTACAGGTGCTAAAAAAATTAAATTAAATTTTTTTTTTAAAAAAAGGACCTATTTCGACGCTTTGAAAACTGCTAGAATAGGGGTTGGGCATAGGGTATGAGCATATGCCCTATACCAGCGCTCTCAAAAGCGCTGGAATAGGTACTGCCTATGCCAGCGCTTTTGAAAGCGCTAGTATAGGCCTTTTAAATTATACTCATTCAAGACCTATACCAGCGCTTTTGAGAGCATTGGAATAGGTACTGCCTATCCCAGCACTTTCAAAAATGCTGATATAGGCCTTTTAAATTATATTCATTCAAGACCTATACTAGCGCTTTTGAAAGCGCTGGCATAGGTAGTACCTATTCCAGCGCTTTCAAAAGCGCTGGTATAGGTTATATTCATATTTCCGTAAAGGCTATCCCGACACAAGTAAAAACGTTGGAACAGGGTCTGAAAAGCGCCGGGACCTATCTTGGCGTTTTTGAAAAGCGCTGGTACAGGTCCCGGTGATTCTATACCGACTGTCACTGCACGGCGATTTGAAGCGCCAGGAAAAAAAATGCCGAGATAGGAATTTTGACTCTATTCCAACACTTTTTAGGGCTATCCTAGTGGTTTTGAAAAAGCTGGGATAGCCCTGTTTTTTTGTAGTGTGAGATGATCACATAGTGCATCCAATAATTGTTCATCCATTTTTTCAAACACTAGCACCTAAAAAGATAAAATTGACTGAATGAATGCAAGAGCTAGATGTTGGACATGAAAGGAAAAAAAAATCAAAGAAAAACACTCACTCTCTTGAGAAGATCTAAGCAAAGATGTCGCTTTATGTCCCTCCTTAGGTCTTTAGGAAGTTATGAATTAGATTCTCTTCCTCAACACCTCTGGTTTCTTGCCATTTATATTGTTCGTATCGTCTGATCTGCTCCCTTAAGTTCTTAGAGAGCATACGGTGGGACATCCACTGTTCAGCATTAGTCCTTTTCACTCTCATCTCTTCCACTCTTACTGTTGTGGATTGTAGATATTTCTATAACAGCACAAAAACATAATATAGCACCTTGGTTCATCAAATCAAGGACTATGAGGATTCCAACAAAAGGTTTCAAGTTGGAGTTAATAGTGGATACACTTGTAAGATATCAAAGTTTTACCTGCATATTGCCAACAAGTAATGAGAATAATACCAACCCAGAGATTGGTATGAAGACAGCAAAGATTATCTCCCCAACATAAGTGCTTGTTTTTAGGTTTTGGCCAACAGAACTGATGAAACAAAAAAAGAAAACACAAGTTAAAAAAAGCCTCTAGCTGTAAAGTATTCACTCACAATGAGATCATATATAGTTTTGACTGCAAGGCAACTGAGTAAGAATATAATTTGAGGATCATATATTTACTTACCTAAGACCACAAAGACCCCACCAAAAGCAGTAAAAGAATTTCTCTTGAAAATTTCTTGATTCCACCACTCTAGATTTAAGAGCATCAGTAAATATTCCAAAGTTGAAGACCATTTTATTTTAATGTCATCAGGATCAATAGAAGAGCAAATGTAATATAGATTTGCAAAGTTTTTGTTATAGTTCTTTCCATAGTAAAAATATTTATCTTCACAACCAGTAGTATTGACACAGAGATTTTGCCAGCATGTATCCTTTCGTTCAATGGCAAACAAGTACCAAAAAGCTCCTACAACCTGGTTTATCATATTTATTTGTGATCAGAAAATCTCAGAAGTATTGCATTAAAAAAAAAAAAAAAGCAAATCTCAGTAGTGTAATTAAGTATTCAAAAACCACCAAATCAACTTACGTGACTGGCGAGCATATATAGAGAAAGATTGTAAGCAGCTCCAGCCCATGCTATATAAGTCAGTATGCCTGCAGTTCTTGTTACTTCTACATATAGTGGATAGATCTGGCAAAGTCTTGGCACATATTGCAAGAAGATTACTAACTTCAACATCTCCTTCTTGACTAATGGAGCTTTGGTTTTCATTAAAGGAATGATGAGAAAATTTACCACCTGAACAATGTAGGCAGAAGACATCATAATTGTAAAATTGACATTACCTTAACTACTTAATTCTTTTACATCAAGCAATTAACAAAATTTCAACTAAAGACATGGTTCATTCTTCTACATATAAGTTGTTATATGCATTATGCACCCATGTGTGTTCAAAGTATTACTTTGGCATAATAAAATCAGTTCTGCTATTGATAATAGCCAAATGTTTTGTCAGGGCATAAGTTTAGAAATCATGTAGTTATTCAACCTCCAGAAAACTTTCTGTTATGTGTCTTACTTTTTTTTTTTAAGTTAGGAAAAATTAGGAGCATGTTATGATAGATTCATATATGTAAGTTTGTATTAGGATGAGTTACGATTAGTTTTATTGCTAGAATATTATAGAAATACGGTGCTTACCTTGATCTAATTGGAAGTCAGATTCAGATGTGGATAATGAATAAAGATACTCATGATTTCCCAAACTCTAAATTGTTCACTAGTCTAACTTGGAAGTCTAAGTTTCCCTCAAAGAAAGCCTAACTCTTACTATGTCTTTTAGGGCAAAATGAGAAATTAGCCATAATTTTTAAACATTATAATTAGTAGGCTAAGTTTTCAATCTATATTTTTTACTAGCATCTCGAGTCTAAGAGACTCGATTTAGGGCCTATAAATCGAGTCTTTGAAACTCAATTTTCATGGGTTAATCATGTTTGATGTGGTATTTTTTTCCATGTGGCGTCTACCTGGAAATCGAGTATTTAAGACTCGATTTATAACCCAAAAATAATTACAAAATATACTCAGCAGACCCAAAATATAGAAATAGCAAAAAAGCGGAAAGAAAGAAAAAAAGAAAGAAAGAAAGAGAGAGAGAGAAGAAGAAGAAGAAGAAATGGAGATGCAAGCTCAAGCCGACCCAGGCTGCGCGAGAACTAGGTTGCAGTGCGACCCAGGCCTCTCTCACTACAACCCATCTTTCTGTTTTTTTTTTTTTTTTTTTTTTTTTTTTTTTTCCTGATGAACACATATTTTCAGAGTAATATTTTTTCTCTGATGGAATCATTGCTGTTGTCGTTGTGGTTGTTGTTGTTGTCATCATCGAAAATAATATTTTCTGGTGAGAAAGCTGTTAAGGTGAGAAGGTGTAAAGGCCAAAATCTATTCTTTTTATTGTAAATGTAATATAGATGTAAATTGAGTCTTAGAGACTCGATTTACAGGCGGACGCCACGTGAAAAAAATGCCAACTCAGACCCAATCAAAACATGAAAACCAACCCTTAAAGGCTCGATTTACAGTCCAAAATCGAGCCTCTTAGCCTCGAGATGCTAGTAAAAAATATAGTTTGAAAACTTAACCTACTAATTATAATGTTTAAAAATTATGGCTAATTTCCCATTTTGGCCATGTCTTTTAACCAAAACAGGAAAAAAAAAAAAAAGGAAATAAATTATTCATAAAATTATCCTACCACAAACAAACCAATTCATTACCAATCCATTAATCTGTTACGTAAGCTCATTTCCTTAAGTTGGTGTAACAGCAGCAAAAGTGAAAGTGAATGAAACATAACTCCTTGCCCTGATGGCAAAGTAACAAGTTAGGGTGCAAGTTTCTTCCAATGAAAGTGCGAACCTATTACTACAGTGGGGGCTAAACTAAATGTTGTGATGATTACAGAAAGAACATAGAGTTCTTGTAATAAACGAGAGTAATGATACTTCAGACCGATCAATTGTCACATGCATACCTGAGGCAATGGAAGAATTGACAGAATGTCAATCAAGAAGTATGTGGATAAGTATCTTTTTGCAATAGCCACTGGATCATTTATTAGCACACCCCTTCCAAATACTCGAGAAGAAGGAGCAATAAACGCAGCTTGAAACTGTAAGCTTATATGAAGTATATAAAAGACATCAAAGAGTGAACGAAGAACACAAGCAATAATCGTCAGAGTTTCATCTGAATCAAGGCAATTTATCCTTGTCATCGATCACTGGGATGTAAAAGAACAAAGGATCCAGGGCAACAACTATGACACAAGAGAGCACAAATATTTTATTCCAAGTTGGAAGATCTTGACCCTGTGGATCAAGAAGTATCTTCCTAGGATGAGGACCTAACTCTTTACTTGGCTGATCACCTACAGAAGGAATGCCATTAATCTTCAAAACACTGCCAAAAGTTGATCTTGGTTTTCTCAGTTGTGGTCCATCATCAATAGAATATTTATACCCAGAACTCAGAAATCTCTGAGAACTCCAATCTTCAAACCTGGATGAAAAATAAATATAATAATAATGTAGCATGCATAAAGAAAGTTTCAGCAGCTATTTAAGTACTTGAATGGATACTACCAGAATAAATAATTTATTGGAATTCTTTATAAACTGATACATATGAGTGGTCCCTAACCGTGAAAAGGTGCTCTAAAAATGAATAATGAAAGAACAAGTGACAACCCAGTAATTCACCCATTTGCAACATTACCAATCGCCAAATTAGGTCATTTAAGTTCTCTATATGTTTACAACCTAAACTAGAATGTCTTTTAATAATCCTAAACAACATGATTTTTTAGATTTTTCCATCTAGTACTTTCTAGAATAGTTTGAGTTGCTGTCTTCTTATTATATACCAATTAAATATACAATTTGACTTTGGAGTCTAAAAACCCTGATTAAGTTCCAATTGTATCAATGATTCAATGTCACCTACAATTTTAAAATCATTACAAATTAGACCCTTACGGCTTATAGTGAGTGACAAATAAAAGTGAAGGAAATCCAAATAAGCTGCTCTTGATACCTGTCTAGGCATTACAGGTATTCAATATGAATCATAGTATTTTTTTACACTGAAAAATATCACAAAACAGATTATTCATTTGTAAAAGAGAAAATAGAATAAATAGAATATAATATAATTTAAACACCATTATTGAGTTGAATTTTTGCACTAGAATACTATTTATCATTTATTTGTGGGGCTTTTTAGCATAAGATTTAGTCTTAAATGTAACTTACTGATTTTGGTTACTTTTAATTAGTATATTTTATAAGAGTCCAAATTATAACCATTTTCAAACTTTATGAGTAATTATGATAGATATTGATGCAAAACAATAGATATTTCATAACTTAATTAAAGATTTGAGGTTTTTCATGAAATTACTCCCAAAAATTTTCTTATTCCATGATACCATCAGCACATATAGACATATAGAAGTAACATAGACACTCTGATAAAATGGTGTGCTTAAAAGAATCAAATTAACAGAAATATTAAAAAAATAAATGGTTAAATTAGAAAATTAGTAAGATCAAATATCATATATAGCTTAATAAGATTTTTTTTTTTTTAAGAGAAAATTATGTTAAAATAAAAGGAGGAAAATAAAAGATTTGGACAAAGAATGAGAGAGTAGATGCAAGACTTATGTGGTTCAACTCGATAACTTACGTCACAAAAAAAAAAAAAAAAAAAAAATTGTGTAGAACAAAAATACAATATTGGGTACATATACACACAAAAGTTTATTTGTAAGGAACATTTATTATGCTTGAATCAATGATAATTGATATGCCTTGATTCTAGGCATGATAACGGCCTAACATGCCATAACTAAATTGTGTATCAATAAAACATAGAAGACAAATATATTAAAACACATAAAAGTGACAAAACACATGGCCTTTTTGGTATAGACTTTACATCAATTGGTAAAGTCTTTGATGTTTAAATAAGAGATCTGGAGTTATATCTTCTCCTATACCTAAAATTGATTGGTGTCTTAGTCTGATGTAAAAATAAAAATAAAAATAAAAAATAAAAAAAGAAGCATATTAGAGGTAATTTAATTAGGTGAAACATAAAATTGATAAAATTTTCACTACAAATTGCAATTAGGCCTTATTTTACAACTATATATATAGAGAAAGAGGGCGTTAATATTAATTAGTTGTAATAACTTATAATTTTTTTATTGCAATAGAAGACTTAATACGTTACTACATTAGAAATTTTTGTTGCAATAATTTAAAACAAAAAAATTATAGTAATAAATTGATATTAATTATTTTTTCCAATATATTACAACAAAATTTTTGAGTGATAACCTATTGCAACAAAGATATCATTGCAATAACCCGATAGCAATTATTTTGCAATCTATTACAATGAAAAATATGAAATAATAAATAATTACAACAAAAATATATTTGTTGTAACTTGACTTGAATTATTTTTATCAATTATTTGTAATTTATTGTAATAATAATCGTGAAACAATAGCATATTGTCATGAGATTGCAAAATAATTGACAAAATTAGTTGCAATAGATTGTAATTAGGCGTTATTTTGCAATTATAAAGAGAGATTGATTACAATGTTATTTCATTGGAATTTGAAATTTCATATGAAATTGGGCTATAAATGTACACATAGTTGAAATGCTAATGTGACACTAGAGGAAGGTTGTTGGGTCCTTCATGAATAATGCTATTTTGGGGTGGCTATTGAGTGTCTAACCAATTGGTTGAGAATCACATACAATGTGACACTATGTGTATAATGGTTCATATCATTTCCTTTAAGATCAAACAACTAATTTTATTCATTCAATAAAAAGTAAAAATAAAAAATACTAAAAAAAGGTATGCCTAGACGTGTTTTGTACTTTGTCAAAAAGTGCCAAAAAAAAAAAAGTGTGACCTTAGAAATTGATGAATCCTTGGAAATTAGTGGGCTGAAAGTCTCCGAGCGTTGATGATCTTGAAGGCTGAGTCCTGAAAAGCCAAATAAAATCAGAGAAGACCGGTGGAGGCCGGTCTGGAATCCTCCGATGGCAAAGTCAGTAGGTTGAAGTAAAAAGGGAAAAATACTTCTAAGACTTTTCTTTTTTTTTGTTAAAAAAAATGTCTGAATGCCGTACCTTCCTGTAGAAAAGCCTTTATATAGTGTTTGTCTGAGGCAGTTATTTTTCCAACCATTGTAGAGTTCGGAGGATTCGGAAATAACTTCCATAACCACCATGGAAGTTACATTATTTGAGGTCTAATGACTATAACCGTCTTATTGGGGAGAACACTTATAGTCTGACAGGAAAACGAAGGCTACTCAGGAGAATGTTCAGAATACTCATCCATCTTTCTAGATGGATGGATGAGCTTACCCTTGGACGAACGTCCATTTGGCTAGACAGACGGGCGAGCTTATCCGTGGGCAAATCATCCCTTTCCGTAGGACGAGCCATATGGACGAGTTTAGAAGTTTGACTATTTTATAACATCATCAGTTACCCCCAGTTCATAGGTCGTCTAAGGAAATGTATGTTTTCAGATCACCTTCTGGTCAGACGCATTTATGTCAATGACTGGACGTGCCACGTGTCGTAATTCTATTGGTTTCTGGCCGCTTCGTTTTATTCTTTTGAGGAGTACGCCACGTGTTATCTTCTGGTTGGCATGTGTCGCTTCAAATGCCCTGTGGAGTTGCTTATAAATAGTGGAATCCCTCTACTACCCTTCACACTTCTGAGATTTTTCTTCTGTGACATTCCTCGTCTAGAGCCTCGTCTAGGAGTTTCTTCGTGTCCATAGCCTCTGTTCGTCTTAGAGCCAAGTATTCCTTCTTCTCTCGTCTTTTAGGTTTCTCTTTGATCTTTTACAAAAATGTCGTCTAGTGATAGTTTAGAGAAAGCTATAGATGAGTATCAAGACGAGAGTAGTTACGGTACAAGTTCTGGCAGCTTTAGTAATAGTAGTGAGGGGAACTCCTCGGACGAGGAATATGTTTCTGGCGTCCCTGGGTTTCCCTTGGAGGCCATACAAGAAGAGCTTAGAAAGGCCTCGGGGTCCCAGGCAGGCACCTCGTCCAACACCCCTCCGTCTGGCCATATGGACAAGGAGGAAGTCACTGTGTATAGTTGTGCAGTAGAGATCCCTTCCAAAATAGACGAGCAGAGACTAAATAATCTTAGGACATGATACCAGATCCCAGACGAGCTTAACCCTAGGTTGCCCGTCCGTGGAGAATGGTGTTGTGATCCTCATTTTGGGATAGGCGTCTATGAAGCTTATCTTTTAGGGGGTTTAAGGTTTCCTTTGAATGCTTTTACAAGGGAGTTATTGGTTAGGCTAGGTTTAGGAATATGCCAATTCAATCCTAATGCATGGAGATTGATCATCTCTATGCAAGTTTTGTGGAGGGAGGTATTCGGAGGGGAACGTCCACTTACTGTAGACGAGTTCCTTTACTGTTATAAACCCTCAGAAATTCATCTGTCCCTTGGCTTCCACCAGTTCATAGCCAGGGGCAAAGATTGTAGAATAATTAAGTCCCTGTCCTCATCTGACAGAAAATGGAAGACGAAGTTTTTCTTCGTCTCCGGCTTCTGGGCTAGGAATCCTATGGACATTGGCCGGGATACCTTTGGTCATTATGCTGGGGACCTAGGGAACCTTCGTTGTGAGGGTAAGTCCCTCCATTTGTTTTATTTATTATTATTATTATTATTATTATTATTTTTTACATCTAACTTTTTCTTGTTCCTTCACAGCTGTTGGACGACCTTCTCTTAGCAAGTTTCATCGTGACCGCATCCACAGAGCTCGTCTATACGCAGATAGGAATTTCCATTCTTTAGTGACGCTTAGACGACTGGCTAAGTGGGGATTAGGTCCTAATCCTTCTGAAGAGGCACTCTCACACGAGATCACAGTAAGGAGAAGTAAGTTTTAAACTCAAAGCACCCCTTAGACACTTTTCCTTTTTGTTTTAGTTCTAAAAATTTCTTTCTTTCATCTCTTCTCCTCTCTTTTTTTTGTTTTTGTTTTTTTTGTTTTTTTGTTTTTTTAGAAATGACAACAATGAAAGGAAACAAAGGAAAAGAAGTTGTAGGTGCTGGGGATCGTCCTGAGGCCCAAGCTCAGATTCATCCACCAGTTGGGGATAATCGTCCTGAAATCCCATCCCAGACTCGTCCATCTGCTGGGGAAAAGAGGAAGTCCCTACCAAAAAACTTGGATCTGGGAAGTCTCCCCAATCGTCGTGACAAAAGAGTTAAGCATGGGTCGTCTAAAGTAGCTAAGCCTAACCTTCCTCAGTCCCATCCTTCCGTACAAATAGTTGATGTGGATGAGTCCATGCCAATTGAAACTACCTCATCCAAGACCCCTCCTAGGACGACTGCTTCCATCTCGTCTCAGCTTCCTCCAAGAGTTCCCTCGAACATTATTGAGAATGAGGACTTGGCTTGGGAATGCTTCAAGGAAGCTGTGAAGGAAGAAGACATAAATGTCTGCTACGACATGTCCCTGAAGGATTTTGAACACTCAGGTGTTCATGATCTTTTAAAGGTAATTTTACTCACATCTTGTCTTCTTCTTTTTTTTTTTTTTTGTCTAACCGAGCATTTTTATGTCTCTCTTGTAGGCCATGTCCAAGTTCATCGCAGCATCTAGGCAGGCTACGGGATTGGACAAGATGAGGGTCTTGTCAGAGACAAGAATTCAAGAAGTGAAGGACGAATCTAAAAAATGGGCTGAGGTAGCTGCAAAAGCCAAAGAAAAGACAAAGGAGTTACAGAACCTGGTTGAGGAGTTGAGAATTGATGCAGTGGAGAAGGAGACTCGTCTTGATCATGTATAGAAAAAGAATGACGAGCTGAGTACTCTCCTTTCCAAGGCAAAAGAAGATGCAGTGGCTGAATTCAAGGCATCCAAGCAGTACACTGATCTTTTAGACTCCAACTATGCAGCAGGCTTTGAAGATTTTAGAATGGATGCTATGGAAAACTTCCCTGAAGTGGACTTTAGCATCATTAAACTTAACTTGAATGCTGCCACCAGTTCTCTCCTTCAAACCGGCTCTGAAGACGCCAATATTGAAGACGATGCTACGACTTTGCCTCAGGACGATCCCAAGGTTGATGTTCCCCCTGCTTAAGGACAAGATTTTAATCTTTTTAATGATCCTTGTACTTTTCTTTTTTTTTTTTTTTATTTGGTCCGTTTGACGACCTTTTCATGTAACGCTAATACATTCGCCTCGTCCATGGCTTTAGGACAAGGTCTTTAAACAATCGTTTGAGTTAACTTAACAAGTGTTTTTGGATGTAGGATGTCCACCCTTTAGTTAATGAATGAATGCTGTTATTTTTCTTCTATATATATATAAGGACAAGATTTATATTTCCATATACAAGACGTATTACTCATCCATGTCTCATATATTTACTTCTACCATTTTTATTGGAATTTCACCAAGTGTAATTCGTCTATGTAAAATGGTAATTATTAGCATTATCCGTCCTTAGACTTGGTTGATTTTCATGTTTGATGAGCATAAGGCCTTGCATTTTGCTTGTCCATGAGTTGGATTGTTTTAGCAGGTGTCTTTAGTTCAAAACACTCGTCTATACATTTACTCGTCCATGGTCTAGACATGCATTGTGCTTTTTACTGTCCATTATATGGATGAGTATGCCTTGGCTTACTGAAATTCGCTGTAGGTATAGGCTTTCCCTCGTCCTTTATTTTGGACGAGAGAGTTTCGATTTGCTTTATCCTTAGGAAAGCTGAGATACTACATCTCCGCGTCCAGAGAATTTTCTCGTCTTGAGCTTTTTAGTCTTTTCAGGGGTTAATTTGAACAACAGTAGTATGAGAATCGAGGAGTTACATAACATTATGTACATTCCACAAACATTGTTCATAATACAGATATTGTTCATAGACGAGGCATGCACTTTAGAGGCTAATGCCTTTATTAGAACAACACAAACCATAACTTCATCCATAAGTTTAATATAATAATAAAACAATACTAGAAACACAGATAAACAAGTCTTCCACGTAAGTAGTCTCCAGGCTTATCCAAAGTTATGCTCATATTTACCAACTTTCCATGAGCTGGGTTCTTTGTTGCTAAGGAGACCCTTTTCAAGATGAGGTCTCCTATGTTGAATCGCCTTGGCTTCACCATTGCATCATATTGCCTAGCCATAAGGTTTTTGCACCTTGCCATCCTTTGTTCAGCGTCCGTCCTTACCTCGTTTATTAGATCGAGGTTCAAACGGAGTTGCTCCTCGTTATCCTTGTCCTGATAGGCTGCCACCCTATGATTGGCCATATGCACTTCTGCAGGTATGACTGCTTCAATTCCATAGGCTAGCTTGAAAGGAGTTTCTCTCGTAGGAGTTCTCACTGTCGTCCTATATGCCCACAGAACACCTGGTAACTCGTCTGGCCATACTCCCTTTACCCCCTCAAGCCGAATCTTGATTATTTTTAACAATGATCGATTTGCAACTTCAACCTGACCATTTACTTGTGGGTGGGCTGGCGAGGAGTATTGATTTTGAATCCCGAAGTGTATACAAAAATCTTTGAAGAGTGCATTGTCAAATTGTCGTCCGTTGTCAGATATCAGCACCCTGGGCACTCCAAATCTGCACACAATGTTCTTTCATACGAAATTCTTGACATTTTGTTGTGTGATGTTAGCTAAGGGTTCTGCTTCTACCCACTTGGTAAAATAATCAATACCAACCACGAGAAACTTCATTTACCTTACACCTAGTAGAAAAGGACTCAGGATGTCTAGTCCCCATTGCACAAAGGGCCATGAGGCCGTCATTGGAGTTAGGTACTCTGATGGTTGCCTGGGGACGTTGCTAAACCGTTGGCATTGATCGCAGACCTTGACATAGGCCTTAGCATCAGCTTGCATATTTGGCCAGTAATATCCTGCACAGACGATTTTCTGGACGAGTGACCTGGCTCCCGAATGATTGCCACATGCTCCTTCATGTATTTCTCTTAATATGTAGTTTGCTTCGTCTGGAGCCAAACATCTGAGATAAGGCTGGGAAAAGCCTCTCTTGTAAAGAACCTCGTCCATAAGAACGTACCTGGCCGCCCTTACCCTCAGCTTTCTAGCTTCATCTTTCTCTTCTGGAAGTCGTCCGTCTTTTAAGTACGATACAATTGGAGCCATCCAATTTCCTCTACTCTCCACCTGTTGTACTTTTGGGATGTCTATACTCGGTATATACTGAATCTCATCAAACTTGTCCACGACTTCATTCGCTGAGGCTTCTTTTGCTAAGGTATTGGCTTCCACGTTCTCCTCCCTTGGGATTTGAATGAAGTTAGCCTTCTCAAATTTTTTCATCAGGTGCATTACCGTGTTAAGATACTTCCTCATTCTTTCTTCCTTAGCCTCATACATCCCATTCACTTGGCCCATGATTAACTAAGAATTTCCCAAGACGAGTATTGACTTCGCTTCCACAGACTTAGCCAATTCCAGCCCTTTAAGAAGAGCTTCATACTCAACTTCATTATTAGTTGCTTGGTACTGCAAGTGAACTTTGTGTTTTAGTTTATCCCCTTCTAGTGATTGCAGAACCACACCTATTCATCCTGCATATTGTGTAAACGAACCATCGACATGGACGAGCCACTTTTGGCTGTCTTCCATCCCACCTACATCGTCATAATTTGGGATAAACTCTGTAATGAAGTCTGCCAGAGCTTGGGCTTTTATGTCATGCCATGGTTGGTACTTTATGTCAAACTCACTAAGCTCGATGGCCCATTGAATCAGTCGTCTTGCAGCCTCCAATTTGTTCGTTGCCTTCTTGAGTAGGTGATCCGTCATGATGTTGATGACATGAGCCTGGAAGTAATGCCTTAGTTTCCTGAAGGCTGTTATTAGTGCGAAAACTAGCTTTTCCATTAGTGGATATCGTCCTTCCTCCCCCCTCAGTGCTTTACTTGTATAGTACACTGGCTTTTGTACTTTTCCTTCCTCTCTTATCAACGCTGAGCTCACGGCATGCGGGGTCACTGCCAGGTATAAAAACAGCTCCTCTCCAGTCATGGATGGACTCAGCAACGGAGTCGTAACAAGGTACGATTTCAAATCTTGGAAGGCTCTTTGGCACTCGTCTGTTCACTCAAATGCTATCTTTAGAACCTTGAAAAATGGTAAACATTTGTCAGTAACTTTAGAAACAAACCTGTTGAGGGCAGTAACTCGCCCGGTAAGAGACTGGACTTCTTTGATACTTTGCGGAGGCTTCATATCTAGAATTGCTTTAATCTTTTCTGGGTTTGCCTCAATCCCTCTGTGTGAAACCATGAATCCAAAAAATTTCCCTGATGCTACTCTGAAAACGCATTTGCTGGGATTCAACTTCATACCATACCGTCTAAGTGTATTAAGGTCTCTTGCAGATCGTCTAGATGTTCTTCCTCGTCCAGGCTTTTCACCAACATGTCGTCCACATAGACTTTTACGTTTCGTCCAATTTGAGGACGGAACATGTGGTTGACTAGTCGTTGGTATGTTGCTCCAGTGTTTTTCAAGCCGAAGGGCATTACTTCATAACAGAATAAGCCTTGACTAGTAACAAAGGATGTCTTCTCCTGGTCGGCCTCGTTCATCTTTATTTGGTTGTATCCAGAGAAAGCATCCATAAAATTAAGTAATTTGTGGCTTGCGGTAGAATCCACCAACTGGTCAATGCGCGGAAATGGATAGCTGTCCTTGGGGCAAGCCTTATTTAGATCAGAAAAATCTACACACATCCTCTACTTGCCGTTCGCCTTTTTGACCATTACTACATTGGCCAACCAATCTGGATAGTACACTTCTCGTATAAACTTCGCTACGACCAACTTCTAAATTTCGTCTTTGATAGCATTATCTCTTTCAGGGGCAAACACCCTCTTCTTTTGTCGCACTGGCTTGAAGGAAGGACATACATTCAGACGGTGGGTAATGACACTAGGATCTATATCCAGCATATCCTCATGACTCCAAGCAAACACATTAATGTTTTTCTTCAAAAAACAGACGAGATCTTTCTTAATCTTCACTTCTAAATCTGCTCTAACCCTGGTACACCTCTCGGGGTTATTTTCATCTAAGGAAATATCTTCCAACGTTTCCGTGGGCTCCGCTACAACTCTCTTTTCTTCAATATTCATGGCCTGAATTTGTTCGTCCATGGCCAACATTGCCAGGTAACATTCTCTTGCTGCTAGTTGGTCTCCTTGCACTTGTCCTACTCCATGCTCTGTTGGAAACTTAACCGACAGGTGATAAGTAGATGTGACTGCCTTCCAACTGTTTAAATTTGGCCTTCCAATTATGGCATTGTAGAAGGACGAACAATCTACCACAAGGAAGTTCACATCCTTGGTGATTTCTTGTGGGTATGCCTCCATTGTCACTAGTAATGAAATGGTGCCCACAAGCTTTACCTTCATCCCACCAAAACCTACTAAGGGGAAGCTCACTGGATGGAGCCGATCTCATCCTAACCTCATATGCTAAAAAGCTGGATAATATAAAATATTAGCCGAGCTTCCATTATCCATCAGCACCCTTCTGGTCTTGTAATCAGCAATAAGGAGGGTGATAACAATAGCATCGTCATGAGGGTGGTGAGTCCTCTTGGCATCCTCGTCTGTGAAAATGATTGCTTGCTCCTCCGTGGTCCTTACTCTAGGTGACCGTCCAGAGAGTTGGACGCTCTGCACTACCTTCAGGTATGCCTTCTTGGACTTGGACGACTGTCCTATTGAACTTCCCCCTATGATGACTCTGATTTCTCCTAGCGGTGGTCGTGATGATTCTTCTACCTTCCCTTTCAATTTCTCGTCCTTGTGGTCTCGTCTAAGGAAATTTCTTAACTTCCCCTGCCTTATGAGATTCTCAATCTGCTGCTTTAAATCAAAGCACTCGTCCGTGTCATGCCCATGATCTCTATGGAAGCAACAATACTTATTCCTATTGTGCTTGTTAGGATCTCCCTTCAACTTCTCCGGCCACTTTAAGGAAGGCTCGTCCTTGATTTGCATAAGGACTTGCTCAAGTGGTACGTTCAGAAGGGTATATTGTTGATTCCGTGCTGAAGAGCCTGGCCTCTTATTATCTCGGTCTCTCTTATCTTCTGTTCGTCCCTTCTTTGGACGAGGCCTTTGCTCGGAGTGACGAGCGGGATTTGTTTCCATTCTCTCAGCTCTCTTCCTCTTCTTAGCTATGATTGCGTCTTCTGCGTTCATAAAATTTTGGGTTGAATGGACGAGTTCGGCCATAGACTGAGGCTCTTTTTCATAAAGTTTATGTATGAACAAGTCAGAATTAACCCCGTTATTGAAGGCTGCCAATAGTAGCTTTTCATTTGCCTCGTCCACGGTCAAGGCTTCCCTGTTGAAGCGTGTGATGAAGGAACGCAGGCTTTCATTCTCTCCTTACTCTATGGTTAACAAGCTGGACGAGGAACGCTTGTGTCTCTGTCCCCCAATGAAATTATTGACAAACAATTTGCTTAACTCCTCGAAAGAACTTATTGAATTCGGGGGTATTTTGCTGAACCAGACTCGCGCAGGCCCTTTAAGGGTAGTGGGGAAAGCTCTACACATTATATCATCTGGAACCCCTTGAAGGTGCATGGTAGCCTTGAAGGTGGCAATATGGTCAGAAGGGTCACGCGTTCCATCATACAAATCCAAGGAAGGCATCTTGAATTTCGGAGGCAAAGGATGACCATTGATAGAGGCTGTAAAGGGGGAGTCTGTTCAGTGAACTAGGTCTTCTACAGGGTTAGTTCTCCTCATGTTCTCCCTCATCTCATCCATAACTTTCCTCATCTGATCCATCTCCCTTTCCAAGTGTGGCACCCTTCTTGGTGCAGTACCCCTCGATTGGCTTTCTGGCTTTACATTTCTTCCATTTCCTTAGCTCTGTCCATGCTCTTCTCCATAGGCTTCATGCTGTTGTCCTCTGAGATTAACTTCCTTACTCAACTCCTGGTTTTTGCGGGTTAATTCCGCCATGGCAGCGGCCATAGATTGCACATGTTGAACAAATGAAGGTTGCATGGCAAGCGCCGATTGTTGGTTACGATGGGGGTTACTGGAAGCGTCTCTACTTTCTTGAGGGCCTGGACTAGTAGCCTTTGATCTTGTCTGAACCATTTCAACCCTTTGTCGGAGAAAGAAATTGCAGAACTCCACAAATGAAGTTCAAGGGTGACAAATTTCCTTCCCACAGACGGCGCCAACTGATGAATCCTTGGAAATCAACGGGCTGAAAGTCTCTGAGCGTTGATGATCTTGAAGGCTGAGTCCTAAAAAGCCAAATAAAATCAGAGAAGACTGGTGGAGGCCGATCTGGAATCCTCCGATGGCAAAGTTAGTAGGTTTAAGTAAAAAGGGAAAAATACTTCTGAGACTTTTCTTTTTTTTGTTAAAAAAAAATGTCTAAATGCCGTACCTTCCTGTAGAAAAGCCTTTATATAGTATTTGTCTGAGGCAGTTATTTTTCCAACCATTGTGGAGTTCGGAGGATTCGAAGATAACTTCCATAACCGCCATGGAAGTTACATTATTTGAGGTCTAATGACTATAATTGTCTTATTGGGGAGAACACTTATAGTCTGACAGGAAAACGGAGTCTACTTAGGAGAATGTTCAGAATACTCATCCATCTTTCTAGACGGATGGACGAGCTTACCCCTGGACGAACGTCCATCCGGCCAGACGGACGGGCGAGCTTATCCGTGGGCAAATCATCCCTTTCCTTAGGACGAGCCATATGGACGAATTTAAAAGTTTGACTATTTTATAACATCATCAGAAATGATATTGCTTACTATCAAAATGAACACTTTTTCAATTTTTGTTTTGAATATTAATAATAAAAAAGAAGCACGGAAGGACAAGTGACCAGGATGCCACACAGTGACTCTCAACCCCGACTATAGATGATAGTGGGAATGTCAGTATTGAAAAAGTCTGATAAAATGACTTGGCGTTCCGAATGAATGCCTTGTCGAGAGAAGTTCTCCGAGGAGTCCGACTTGGCCTTCTCATCATGGAACCTAACATGAGAGTGGGTAGAATCAGAGGAAGATACCCCGAAACGAAGAGGGTTCCAGGACGGAGTAGATTTGCATTTAGGTGCCATAGAGCAGACTAACAAGCGTGCGCGAAAGAGAGAGAGAGAGAGAGACACGCAGAAAATCACCAAACAGTTTAGTATCAAATGATATAAACAAAATTGGTACGTATGCATGAGGACTATTGGAATCCAGACCTGAACAAACTAACCTTACAAATTTAATTCGCTTGCGATCCATTTTCTTCAGAGCAGAAGTACAAGTTCAAATTTTAGAATCTGTTCAATGAAAACCCAGAATTGTGCATGGTAAAATAGAAGCCAAAGAGATAATTAACAGTAACATGTATGTAATTTTATGACTACATAGACAAATTATTGAGCAAAACCTAGTGCTAGTTTAACATAAACTTAGTTTCATTTGTTTATTTAACTTAAAAATAAGTCAAGTAAATGTATAGATGAATTAAAAAAAGATAACAATCATGCAGAACTTAACATTTAACAAAAAATAAAAAATAAAAAAGAAGAAAAAGAAAGACGCGTTGTATTGTACCAAATAGGTAATGTATAGGCAGGCGTGATGGTGGCCTTTGTAGCGACGTCGTGCGAGGCCTCTCTCAATCTCTCCACTCCAATCTCTCTTTCGACTTTCTCTCTCTGTCTCTCTCACTTTTTTTTTTTTTTTTTTTTTTTTTTAATTTTTTTTTTATCTTAATTGGTTTCTTATATAATCCTTACTTTCTTGAGCAAGCTATTTCACATGATGTTCTCTCTTGATTTTTTTAATAAAGTTTTAAGTTTCCTATTAAAAAAAAAAAAAAAAAAAAAAGTGCGAATACGCTGATGCACTGTAGCTACAGTGCCCTTTTGGGTTGTTCAATTGGCACGGTAGCTATAGTATCTAAAGTTTTTTTTTTTTTTTTTGGTTTGTGTTTTTTTTTTTTTTAAATATTTATATTAGCTGGCATATATATTGTTATAATGACACAAAAAATTTTAGTCCGAATGCATTGTAGCTATAGTGCCCTTTTGGTTTGTTCAATTGTCACTGTAGCTACTAGAGGTGTGCATGGGTTAGGTTAAGGGAATTTTTTGACACAATCCACCATGGTGGGTTAAAAAAAATTTAACCTAACCCAAACCGTCACATAAATCCAACCCAACCCATATGGGTCGGGTTAGGTTGAGTTGAACCCGTGGGTTTGAAAATTTTTTTATTACTATTATTATTAAATTGAGTAAAAAAATATATCACACCTGCCACCTAAGTTGATAAACAAAATATACATTAATAAATGAACTAATATACATTAATATTGGCTTTTATATAGGATAGGAGGAAGAACTACTTATTTAAAAAAATTTATTAATTATATAATATATTTTAAATATATGGGTGGGTCGTATTGGGTTTGGTTTGAAATTTTATGACCTAAACCCAACCCGACCCACTATCAAAAAAAAATTTTGTAACCCAACTCAACCCACCAAGCCCTAAAAACCGACTCAACCCAACGGGTTGGGTTGGGTCGAGTCGGTTTTGGTGAGTTGGCGGGTTGGCTGCACACCCCTAGATTTTGATTTAAAAAAAAAAAGCAAAAAAAAAAGCATAGATTTCGACTTAAAAAATATAGACTTGTTATCAATATATATATATATATATATATATATATATATGTGTGTGTTTTTTTTTTTGTTTTTTAAATTTATTTTAGAAATTTATACCCTTTTTTGTATTATCTTTTTTTTTTTTTTACTAATTCTATTCTTTTTTTTTTAATTTTCTTTTTTTTAATTTTTTATATATAATTAAAAAAAGAATAGAATTAGTACAAACATAATACAAAAAAAAAAGTATAGATTTCTAAAATAAATTTAAAAACAAAAAAAAGCATAGATTTTTAACTATAAAATAGAGACTTATTATCAAAAATAATATATATATATATATATATATATTAGTACAAATATAACACAAAAACAAAATGTATAGATTTCTAAAAAAAAAAAAATTAGTAAGAATCATTAGGCTTGCATTTTGAAGAAGAAAGACAAAATAGACAAAACAAAATAAACAAGGATGGTATTGAGGAAAAGCCCGCATTAGGACTTGTTTGGTAATGTTGTTCTAATAACGTGGTTTGTATTTTTTGAAAATACGTGTGGGTGAAAAAATGTGTGAAAATACGTATAATGTTGTTTAAATACTGAAAACTGTTGTTTAAAATACACTACCAAATAGCTTTGTAAACACACACACAAAGAAAAAACAAAAAATTCTAGCACTTGCAAAGGTAAGTGTTTGAAGCATAGTTCTCAGAACCGGACCGGATCGGGAGGTCGGACCGTGAGAATCGGGAACCGGGATGAAAACCGGTTTTTTAAGCCTAAAGAACCGGTTTTTTTGTTAATTCCGTGAACCCCTAAAACCGGGGTTGGACCGCACGAACCGGTGAGAACCGTGCGGTCCAACCCCTTAGCAATTTTTTTTTTTTTTTTTTTTTTTTTATAAAAAAAACTTAACACAATTTTATTCTATTTAATTAAATTATCCATCTCTTATAAGGAATAAAAAAAATTATAATTAAAATCCTTCAAAGATATTCAACTTTGCTTCAAAAATTAATCATAAATTTTAATATTTTCACGGTTATTATTTTCTTTTGTTAACTTTCTTATTTAATTATTAAATATTTGCTTGAAAATCATTAAATTTTCCTTACATATATAGATATATTAGTCAATTTTGCTAGTTTTATAAATTTAATATCTATATTTAGGCTTTAAAATAATTATTAAATTAATTATGACGTCATCACGGTTCGACCTCGGTTCGATCTCGGTTCGATCTCAAAAACCTTGAACCTCTCCCTTTTACAGTTCAATGAACGGTCCGTGTAATGTCCCGTTAGTTTTAAAAAAAAAAAAAAATGTAAGACCAGATTTGATGTTGTGTTCCCACGTGCCAAGCCACCTAACCCCACTACCCACTCACTTTTATCTCTTCTTTTGGCCGGCTCCTTCTTTCTTTCTTTCATTTTCTTCTTATCTCTTTACTGAAACACACACACACAGTCACTTCTACACTCACCTGCCGGCCTCCACTCCAAACCACACCATCTCACCATCATTTTTCCGGCAAGATCACCGGAAAAATACTTAGGAACCTCAAAGCATCTTCATCATTTTATTTGAGGTAAAAAATTTCTCATCTTTTGTGGGTTTTGCATTTTTGCTTAAGGTTATATTTTTATCTAAGCCTTAATAATGATACTCTTGTGATTTATGAGCATTGGTAGTGATATTTATGTGTTTTTATGTATGGGTTTGGTATTGGTGGAATTATTTGATGAGTGGATATATATATTTTGTGCTATTGGTGGCTAATTAAGGTTCATGTATGGTGGAAAAATTTGGGGGTTTTAAGCTATAACATGTGATGGTTTGTGAATTTAATTTTTCCATTGCCATTGGGTTTATTTGGAGTTAGTTGAAGTTCTAAATTCTTGTCTTGGAGGATATGTTGATTTTGCTTTCATGGGTCTCTTAGTGATGTAGTGCAAAATTTATGGAAGCTAGTCATAATGTTGGAGATTGTATTAAATGGGTTAACTCTATAAATTTGAGTTTATGTCTTGTGAATCAATTTGTTGAGAAACTTTGGAAGTAGGATATATTATTATTGATGAGGTTAAATACTAGGTTTGCCTAATTAAGTGATTACCTCGCAATTCCTAAATTGTGGCTAGATGCAATTTGAAACTCTATACTTATTGTGTTAGGTTTACTTGATATTGTTTAGGTTCTAGTTAATCTCCTTGGAGCTTGGAGAATTAGGATTGTTGCGGTTGCAAGGTAAGTAGCTTTTTAATGGGATTTTTGAAAAATAACAAGAATGTTGTTTTGGGTTAGACACGTTTTTAGAAATTACCTATGGAAATTATATTTTCCTAAAAACTACTGTGTCGTAACCTTAATATAATATATATATATATATATATATATATATGATTATATATGAAAATGCATCATATTTGGTATTGCATTTGGGGAAATGTATGAATTGTTGATATGAAAAAAATGAGCATCTTTTATTTAATCTTTGATAGGGAAATCATAGATTTTATGGTATAGTAGAAAATTTAAAGATGCTTATCTTATCTTATTATGTGGGAAATTGATAGAAAATCTCTTGACAAGAATGAAGTTGAAAACCTTACAAACTTTGTAGAAGTTAGATTATTTAAGGTTTTCTGAAACTACCTAGATATGAACTATGTGTTTCAAAGTAGTGTAACCTGTGAGTTTATGTTGTTGTAACATCATGCTATGTGTGATTTCCTGGTGATCACCCGATTTGGTTTTCGTGGTCTTTGTGACAACGAAATCAAGTTTAGGTCAGTGCCTTTTTACTTTGGATGACGCGTTCTTTCCTGCTGTCCATAGGGGGAAGAGGTTCCTTGATTGTGTGTGGGTGAGGCTGCTGCCCATGGGGCCAAGAGACCACATGCAAGAGAGGTCCTATTTGACGTGCTCTCTCTGCTGGCCATGGGGGGAGAGAAAAACCTTGAGGGTATGGGTGAGGCTGCTGTCCATGGGGCCAAGAGTCTGCATACCAGAGAGGACAATATCATGCCAGTTGTGAATGGGTGGATCCCCTGACCGATCTATGTAGTAGTATGGTATATTTGTGATAAATTACCGTATATTAGATTTTATGGTTTTGGAAACTATATTATTAGTGCTCACAGATTATACTATATAGTTTCAAGGTATTTTACTATGAGAAACTTTGTACTTCATTATTAAATCATTCTTGTCATATTATTATTATTGAAGATGAAACTTGCATTTCCCCCACCCCCATTAAATATGCTACTTACTGGGCTCTGTCTCATCCCATTATTTTTTATAACCTTTTCAGAGTAGGCAACAGTCTTTTGAGACAGCTTTTTGGTGGCTAATAGTAGTTAGACTAACTATTGATGGAGGCTGAACTTTTGTAATGGGTATATTAGATGGTATAAATCTTAGAATAGGCTTGACTCATTCTTTTGTATATTAAAGTGGTTGTGATGTTATTTCCACTGATGGGACAAGCCGTGATATGTAATTAACTATTTAGACCTCTATTCTTTTGTGGCCAATGGTCCTTGTAATTATTGCTTAGAGGTCTGACTTACTTTGAGAGTTTATTCAATGAAATTATTATGATAATTCTTAATGTTGGTTCTTGATATGATTTATGTGGATTGGATTGTCAAAAAGGAAAATCTACAGGTTCTTTGAGATGTCTTTTTCATGCCTTGGACCCTTTTGGGTTCGGGGTGTGACAGTCCGAGTCTAAAAACCTTGGTTTGAAGTTCATCTATGGAGCCATAATTTTAGCTACTTTATCTATTTTACCTTTTCACTTTACAGACTACCCAACATCAGTGGTTTTGTTTTAGCTTTCAATACAGTAAAATAATATAAACAACACAATAAAATCTACTATAATAAAATAATATATTCACTATAATAAACAATCACAAAATCACTGAAAGTAAAGATAAGTACTATAATAAATTAGAATCAATAAAATAGAAACTTCCTCAGATAAAAAAAAAAATATATATATATATATATATATGTATATACTTCCCAAATTCATAAACTAACATTTACACCAATACATTAAAAACAAAAAACATAAACTTCTTGCAAACTAAAAATTCCCAAAACAATTTCCAACATGACATTTGTGGGAGGAAACTTAGTCTTTCCCCAATCAGGTATTGTCTGCTTTGGGTTCAGGTGTGATCCTCACGGATTTGTTCAATCCCACATCGGGAAGAGACACCTCCCACCTTCAGCTTATAAGCGCTGGGCCTAAGTGAAGGTGTACCATCGTGTGTGTGATGGTAGTTTGCTTTCTTGCTTTGTTGGGTGGTGGCAAGTATGAGACCTTTGTGGGATAGGGCTTGGCTGTGAGCAATGAAGTTAGTTTTGGAAAATTTGTATTTAATTTTTTTTTTTTTGTTTAATGTTTTCATTTGTTTATTCATTCTTAGTTTAGGATAAAATAGTAAATTTAAATGTAGAATTGTAAGTGTAGGGATGGCAGGCCCAGAAGGGTATATTGGGCCATAGGCCCTGTCCAAAGACATTAAATAGTCCAAGGACAGGAAGACGCTAGTGTGGGAGCGCAAGCTAGTGAATGGGCAAAGGGGTTTGGTTTTTAGGTTCCAAGAAGTACGTCCAAGGACAGATTTCACCTCGGCTTAACAGGGTAGAGGTCAAAAGGGTTGGTCTGACATCAGGGACAACGATCTGGGTGATTTTGCTGGTAGGGATAAGCATTAGGAAGGGATAAGGTAAAAAAAAAGTGAGAAATATCTAAGGAAAAGTTGTTACCCGCCACATTAAATGCTCTCTAGCTAACTCTCTGGCCGCATTAATGTGGAAGTGATGCCTGAACAGTGATGTTCAACCTTACAGCTACCACTAAAAGTTTCAGGAAGGTGTTGATGGGACAAGGACAAAAGTCAGCCATTTGATCTACGTGGAGGGCTTAGATAGAAGGAAGGGGGGCAATATAAACGAGGAGGATCCCATTACATTGGGAGATCAGAGAATTGAGGGAAAAATACTGTAACATTGGGAACTAGACTTGTAGTCAAATCCAAAAAAAATATATACAAGAACTAATCTCCTCGAATTGTGCTGAGGACGATTTTCTTTGGGTAAAACTAGTTTATCTTTGCTTTCTTGTCATCTGGATCCACTAAAATTGTTATTCAACTCATTAGAGCCTAGTTTTCGAATCCACTCTCTACAAATTCATTGTATTGGGCTCTTTGGGTCTAAATACTTTTACCTTTTGGGCTTAGGAACCAAATTGTGCTCCTACAGTAAGTTTGACTGATAACTAATGGTTCAATCATGTAATGTTGCACGTACAAGAACTACATAAAATGTTTTGCATTTTGGTGAATCTTAGATGGGTTTAGGGAACCATAAAGGATTACAATATATAATTGTGTGAATTGCATATACTTAGCACTAAGTGATATTGGTAAAATATAATCCTCTAATAGACCAAGCAGGGGCAACGCATGTGCTGCAAACACTAGTAATAATAAAGTCTGTAAAATAAATATAAATAAATAAATAAGGATATGAATAGAGAATAGAGAAAATTATGTTATATCTATAAACAAGTTAAAAATATATATTAAATAAATTAAGAGTGTATATATATATATATACACACACATTTAGGGGGCAGCAAGGCGAGCAAAACTAGTCCTCATTCCATCACCTCTTCAAGGTGGGAAAAAAAAACCCATGCAAGATGAAACATGATAAAACAGGTTATTTTTGCTTTTTTATTTCTCAAGTTAAAGGATGTGTGTGTGTGTGTGTGTATGTGTGTGTGTGTGTGTGTGTTGTTGGGGGGGAGGGGGGGGGGGGGTGTGAAACAATGAAAGTATTGAAAAAAAAGGGAAAATGATATTTCATCCCGGTTTGAAGGAAAATTCCTCAAAATCAGTACACAATGATTGATAAAATCATTCATGTATACTTTTATTCGGATAACCTATTTAATGAGTCATGTGACTTGTTTAAATAATACATGTGAATGGTTTTAAAAGCTAACATGTAGTGGATTGAAAAAAAAGTAGTGAAAAACTACATTCTTTTGTATTAATATGTGATATCATATTATTTAAGAAAATAGTTGGTGTTTTCCTTAAAAAGGAAAAAATGAAGTTAATTTCTTATGTAATTCATAATCCACCAAGATGGTTAGAAATTGCATATAATGCAAAATATGACAACAAAAAAACTAGGGATGGCAATTTTGCCCCGCTTTGCTTAACCCGCCCTTCCCTGCTTCGCTCCACGTGGGTTTTTCCTGCCCTGCAAAGGTGGTGGGGCAATGATGGGACGAGATTTTAGTCCTGTACCACGGGGTGAGGCCGGGATGGGTTTAGACTTTTTAGACCCAACACGCTCCATCCCCACCCCGTCTCGCCCTGCATTGATAAGGGTTAAATTGTAAATTTTTCATACCCTAAAACCCGACTATTTAATCAAGCATATCATCAGCTTATTTTAATCTACCCAACAAGAATTTCTGCCTCTTTTTTTTCTCTAGCAAGGTTGGAAATAAGGTAACAATTTTAACATTTTCTTTTGTATTTATTATAAACAAATTTATATACTATTAAATCATTGATTTTGTATTATGAAAGTTTTGTTTTTATTATGATATTGTTTTGTTAAACACTTTAATATTATTATTCAATTTTTGCTAAAAATTAGTTTGATTTGATGAGATAAATTTATTTTTAATTTCAAGTATATTTTTAGTAACGAAATAAGTTTTATTAAAAACAAATGTAATAGTTGTGGGCAAATTAACAAGAAGTAGAGTTTTATGGGGTGGGGCGGGGCTTTGCGAGGCCTTAAGGGACAAGGATGAGGTAAGAAAATTTTCACCGTTATGCAGGGCAGGCGGGAATGGGATAAGACAAAATTATGCGGGGCAGGGGCGAAGATCTCATCCTTCAGACCCGACTAGCCCCACTTCATTGCCATCCCTAAAAAAATAATTTAAAAAAAAGTATAGCGATAAATATAAATTTTATCGATGAAGTAGAGATAAATTCAACTAGAATAATGAGATAATGTACTTGTAGGGTCGTAATTTGTAGCTCAAGCCCAAAAGGTTAGGATTATGAGCCCAACAAACCCAGAACAATGAATTTGTAGAGAGTGGGTGAAAAAGCTAGGCTCATTGTGAATCTAGCAACAATTTATTGGCATAAGAACACGTTTAAAAGTAAAATCAACTCAAGTCCGAAGAGGGTTGTTCTTGATTCAAAGATGAGTACAATTCTTTCAGTTTTTCTACCGATTTTTCTCCCTCTCCCCCTCTTTTCAGAGGCCTATTACATTTATATACTCTCCTTCTGCTTCATCATCACCGTCCACCTGTTCCCCATCTAAGCCTTCACTTGAGTACATGTCATGTCAGATATCTGCTTTAGTTCTCCGTAAGTGGTGGTAGCTGAGATTACACTATTTAGGGGTCTTCTCCACATAAATGCGGTCAGGAGAGTTGCTGTAGTGCATTAAATGCGGTGGCAACAGCTTTTCCTTTTAGATATTTCTCTGTTCTTATCATCTTTAGGCACGCCCAAAGCTCATCTTTGTCGCGGAAGTAGTTGGGGAGGTCATTCAGACCTTTAGTATATTTGTTTGATTAAGCTCCTTTGGGATCCGAGGAGAATAACCTCTTCGGACCAATAGGGTTCTCTTCGGACTGCTCCTCTCGCTCATTTCCAGTTTCATTTCTTTCACAGGACTCCTTCCTAACACCTTTTCTCTTCGGACACATAGTGATATTCGAATTGGGCTCTAGGCCCATCACATGACGTTGGGCTTCTACACCCACAGTACTTATCAAGGACATGTAGTATAGGTAATGATGTTTGTATCCATTATTCATTATTTTAAAAGTTTGAATATTTTGATAATAAAATTATAGTTAAATGAAATTTTAAATTTCTTGACAATTAGATAATAGAGTTGTAAGGGCGGGCTTTGATGCTAATGTCCAAAGAATGAATGGATTAAGACCTAAAGAGCCCAATATAATAAATTTGTAGAGAATAGGCTAAAAAGCTAGGGTTCAACGAAATGGACAACGACCTTAATGGGCTAAGGAGGATAAGAGAGTAAGGAAAAACAATGAATAGACAAATATAGTTCACATAAATTCTTCCTCGGCAATATCCGAGGAGAGTAGCTCTTGAATATATTTCCCTTAAATTTGATTACAGTTGCTGTTCTTAATGCTATGGTGTTTTCTCTACAGGTTTTCTACCCCCTTCTCCTTGGGGGGCCTCTCACATTATATATCTCTCTTCAGGTGATTTTGGCCCTCTATTTATTGATCGTCCACTCCACCACTCGAGTGCTTGTCCCATTAGACACCTTTCCAAACCCCTTGTGAGTTGTAGCGACCAAGATAGCACTGTTCAGGAGTCTTCTCCACATAAATGCAGCCAGGAGGTTTGGTGGGACGCATAGAATGTAAGGGCAGCCACCATCCCTCCAGCCATGTCAGGGTTAACCCTCTCTCTGAAACTTTTTCTCAACAGCAGGACCTCCTTTAGCAATGTGCCACTTACGTGGCCTTACTATCCAAGTGTGTGGCCTCCTCAGCACGATTATGGGCTCCTCGCCTATGGATACGACACATGGCATAGGTACCTTACCTGAATTCTTGTGCCCCACAAGAGTTATATCCAAATCAAACTATCCTTAATAAATCTTATAATTTGGTTCAACTACAACTTCAAATGTACTAGAAATACAAATAATCCTTATAAAAAGGAAAAAAGAAAAAAAAGAAATACAAATAATAAAACAAAACTGCGTCGTAGTGGCAATCTCTTATCCCCCCGTAAAGAACACACTTGCAGCTCAGAATTGTTTCAATACGAATGAGAACATAGAGTCAACCTCAAACATTCAACAATGTCGTGGATAGCAAGGTCCATCGCGAACACACTCAAACTCGACGACGACGACTACGACAAAGAACACCAACACGCCAATCCTAATGCCGATTCCACAGGTCCAAATTCACCGCTCAAACCTGATCAACACCACCGCGACCACCAAACCGAATCGCCATCATCACAGTCGTCGAACCAATCGCCACGTGGCGTCAAAGAGGACCTCTCGGAGATCACCAAAACCCTAACTCGCCAACTCTGGGGTGTCGCCTCCTTCCTCGCCCCTCCTCCTCCAGAGCAAACTTCCTCCTCCTCTGCTCCGCCGCGCCAGATCGCCGACTCAAACCCCTCTCAACTCTCCGATCACAAAGCGCCCGAAGATGAAGAGGATGAGGACGTGATCTCCGGAATCCGCAGCGATTTCGCGGAGATCAGTGGGAGATTCAAGACCGGGATCTCCAAGCTTTCGAGCACCAAAACGGTGTCGGAGATCACCAAAATCGCTTCCAATTTCCTCCAGATTGGATCGGAGGATCACGAGATCGGCGACGCCATCGGCGTCACCGAAGAGGTGCTGGCTTTCGCGAGAAACATCGCGATGCATCCAGAAACTTGGTTGGATTTCCCTCTCCCTCACGACGAGGATTCCGATGGTAGTTCTTTTGTAATTCTTCATCTTTTTGAGATTATAATGCGGTTTGATCTGATTAAGAAATGTTTGTTAATCAATTGCCATTTTATGTTGTTCACTAAGTGATAATTGTGATTATGAACTAATATTGGAGAAGTAAGAAAGATGTGATTTTTATTTTTAGTTTGGAAATTTAGAAAGCATAGTAGACATTTTGCGTTATAGACTTTTGTTCTGATTTTATGCAATCTTGTGATAATTTTCACCCCAGAGTTTGAATTGTCTGATGCCCAACAAGAACATGCTCTGGCTATTGAGCGATTTGCGCCAAGATTGGCTGCACTCCGGATTGAACTATGTCCGGGACATATGAGTGAGGCTTGTTTTTGGAAGATTTACTTTGTACTCTTGCATCCAAGACTCAATAAACATGATGCCGAACTTTTGTCAACGCCCCAAGTAAGTTAATTTCCATTTGGCAATGACATAGTTTTAGTTTATAGGTTTATCATGTTAATTGTTTTTGTTATATTATTTTTTTCATTGATTAATTATGTGACTGCTGATTGAGTTTAACCACCGATGGGCTGAAGAGATTCTTTTCTTCAAGCTCTAGCACAAGGAGTCAAGGATTTTTCAAATGTGTGAACTTTTTGTACGCGACATTACACAATTCTGGTATTGTTGTGGGGGTATATGTGAGAGCCTTGCGCATGAAGGTTTTTTTAATTCATTTTAACATGCTTATAGAATATATAACTGGCACCAAAACACTTCAATTTTGTTTTTGGCTTTTGAGTTTTGAGGTTTAAGTATCCCAATTTAGTGATGGCTTCTTAGCACTTTAATGAGACCTACTTTGTGAACCAAGTTATTATATATATTGCACAGCAGGATGGGAAAAAATAGGATCATATTGGGGTGTTAGTTACTAAGTTTTACAGGTAGTGAGCTTGATAAGTCAAACCCCTTTGTTATTTGTTGTATCTTGGGTTTCCGATAAAGGGAGCGGGAAGTGGTTTTCGACCCTGAGTTTGGGAAATTCTGGCCTTTGGCTTATTTTTCATGTTTTGATTCACTAGTTTGCAATGCATTACTAGCAAGTGATGTTTATGTTTGCAGATAGTGGAAGCTAGAATGATGTTGACACAGGAGTTACAGAACCGCAATAAGGCAAAGCGAGAACCAGAATATTCTGGAAGAGGCACTAATTATTCAAATGAAACTGCTGACATACCACATGAACAGAATCTCTCCATGCCACCAAGTTCCCAACCAGAGTCAGCCCCTCTCCAGATATCTGCTGTTCCAGTGGCCCTGTCCTCAGTGCCAGTTGACATTGAGATGGAGAAGCACCCAGTCCAAAGTACTGAACTTCAAATTGTTGACAAGCCTGTTGTTGAGGAAGGACCAGTGAATCAAAAAAAAAATCAATCCTCTACAGGGAATGATGAGGATGATGGTGATGATTGGTTGAAAGAGGAAAGTTCAGAAATGGTTGGTGTTAGTGGAACATCCTTCCCTGTGGGGAATGATGAGGATGTATCATTCAGTGATCTTGAGGATGATGATGATGGAGATGTACCTACAAGTTACAAGAAAGTAACATCTGGTTCTGATTCATCAACAAAAGACTCACGAGACTGGGTTCAGCTGAGCAGAAGCTCAGTTGACTCAGTTAAGGATATCAGTTCTGTTGAGATCCAACATTCTGGATCTGAGCAGGTAAGTTCTCATAACCATGAGACCAAGGAATCTAATGACTGGCTTGATCTCGATGACATTGATGTGATCTGATGATGCCCACTAAAAACCTTGCACAAATAATGTGTTTTACTTCCCAAACCTGTTGTGAATTGCTGGTCTGGTCTATGCTTTTTTTAGTCTGAGTCAGGCTTTGAAACTGTATGTATGTACATAAATTCCATTCTAAACTGGATGATTATTTGCGTCTTATAAATGTATTTATTAAGTTCGGTAAACTCTGCTCCATCTTATATAGTTCTTCCAATAGCAGTTGTAACTTCTGCTCCATCTTATGAACCATGTCTATTTATATGAATTCAACTGCATCTTATTAAGATCGTTGGAATTCTGATGGAAAGCTTTGTCCTTGATTATTCTCATTTTCAATTTGATAAGGAAAAGTTTTGTGGGAGAATCATTCATGAACTAGTAGTGGAGATATAATCAGGAAAGGCTTCCTGAACCATGTAATCATTCAAAGAAGACAAAATATTGCAATAATCAATTGTCAGAGAAAATAATCTTTCGGGCTTTGACAGCTGGTGTGTCAGTCTCGCTAGTAACCTCAAGTATCTATGGTTACATTGGGACTTAATAGCTTGTGAGTTTCAACTTCTATGCTAAAAAAGTTGTTACTGTTATCAAAGATTATTTTTAATGGATCTCCTTATGCGGACATATCACAAACACCTGCATGTATTCAGGGTGAATTTTTTAGCTGTACTGCCTGCCATTTTGCTTCTGTCTATTTCATCTTATAACCAGATTGCGGTTGACCTGAAATCAAGCTTGAATAGTTCTTGTTGATTTGGTCATGTGGTTTTGGGTTATATAGTTGAAGCAAATCAGGATGATTTCAGAAGCATTATGAATTGTCTTGAAGGTCAAGGTAAAGGAATTTACATGGAAGTAGATTTTAACTTGGTCTGGTGATGAGCTGAAGTGGAGTTAAGCAGCATTATCAGGATCTTGGGCAATGCAGGATCCAGAACCTAGAGCAAGAAAACTGAAATGTGTCATTTAGAGGTTTGATTTGTTTATCTATGGAGTTGGGCATTTAATGGAGTATCAGGCGATTTGGAATTGGATCCTAGAGTACTTAGTTACTCCACTTTGGAGTTCTTAAAATTATATCCTTCCATGTTGAAATAAGTGGATTAGATTTTGCTACGTTATTAATATTTAAACTAGTAAGTTGCCCGTGATAATTTTGTAATATTTTATATATGATGGTTTTGGATAATGTTTTACATATATTATAAAGAAAAAGTAAACTAAATTAGAGTAAAGAAACTTATACATTTTGAGATATTAAAAATTAGTTTAGTAGCTTTACTGAATATTTCTAGCCTTCTCAAGGTAAGATTAATTTTTTAAAAAATCATAAAACCAAAGATAAAAGCAAAAGAGTATCAGGACTATGAAAATTAACTAATTTGTATCGTGTTCCATATTTCATACCATGATATGAAAGTATGCCCAACTCTCTCACTGTCTCTCTATTTCTTTGCAGGGCCTTATGTGATTAGTTATTACTAGTAGTCTTTAATTATTATTATTTTTCTTTTTGTAATATACTAAAATGGTGGGTATGCTAAAAGACATAAAGAATAGAGAAATGTGTAATGTAAACTTAGGCAATTAATAAGATATTTATAAGATAACAGTAAAATAAGTTAATGTGAACTTTTGCGTAAAGCATCACTTGGCAGAACCTCATAATTTTTTGCATGAGTTCTCTGCTTTATATATATATATATATATATATATATATATTGATGAGAGTTTTTAAAACTCCATGGCCGAGTTATCTTAAAGCTATAGAGGGATAGTAGGGCCTCAGGAGGCCAGATGATGCACAACTATTTCAGGCCGACAAATGTCACAAATCTGTAGTTTCTGACTCAATTATTTCCCCTTTGATTTGTAAGCTTGCAAATTGATCTTTCGCCCAAAAGCATTAATAATGTAACAGTTGTGTAAGGGGATACATTATTGCGCATAGAAGAAACCCCAGTTATAATGGAAATGATTTTCAGCCAATTTTCATTAAAATTTGAGTGTGGGTCGGTGTTATTCTTGTGGCTATGTGCAGATACTATCAAAAGGAGATATCTATCTAAATTATTTACAGGACATCGTCGTGCTGGGAAGAAAGAAACTCTTGTTATGAAACATAACCTATTTACAGATGTCTATTGAGGACAAGCATGGAAGGTTCCTGAGTTAGGAACTCATGATGTGGCCAAAACTGCTTGACAGGCGTTCAAGCTGAGACCACAGCAAGTTTCCAAGTGAGAATCTCGGCTTATCCTCTATGCTGCCATGGGTGCTTCGGATTGTTCTTGATGAAGAAGACTGTGTAGCCCATCTTGGGGACTTCTGAACTGCAAGGACGGATCCCCCAATCTCTTCTTTCACGACTTCGACTATGTTTGGATTCACATCATACCCTGAGGCGTCTTTAACATAGAATGATCCAACTGCTCTGTCGCCTCGGGTCTCGACCTCAACCCTTGATATTGATATCCCATTCTCTCGGAGCACTCGTGTGACATCTGAGAGCAGTCCCATTCGGTTCTGAGTGCAGACCTCAAACCTCAGTCCCTGCACATGTATCATAAAGAGTTAATGAACCTTCGTTTTAGTTAATGTGTTAATCTCAAAAGCAGAGAAAAGTGCATTATCTCAAATGCTAGTAAAAATGGGGCACATTAAGAGTATGTGCAGGGCCTTACTGGACATACATGTGAGACTCGTCTCTCTATAGCAGCAACCAAACATTGTGTAAGCATATGCCTTTCGCTCTCTGTATCCAACGTGCAACCATCCTTTTGCCGTATAAAGTACTCCTGTGTTATCCACATTGAAGCAAAACATAATGAAACAAACACATTAGCAGATTCAAAAATTTATGGCAAATTTGGCCGAGAGCACCAAACAGTGTCAAACAAAGATAATGTATTATTGCTTAGTCAGAACCAGATGCAATGTAACACATAAATTTTCAAGATATGATATGCTTGGAAATCATTTAAATGCAAGAAGAAATGAAGTTAATTTAAGTAATGATTTGATGTTTACAGACTTAAGAAATAGTAACGGGAAAAAGACTATTTATAAGTACCTGATCAGCCATAGAGCCCTTGGAGGCAACCACAGCATGAAACACCACGTACTCCAAGTCAGTGAGAGCACAAACGGTGTCAAACAAAAGCTTGGGACGATCTCTACTCTTCACATTCACCACCGAGTACCCTTTCTCCTTGCAACTCTCAATTGTGACGTGGGTCCCATCACAACCCATCTTATGCTCACCGCCGCCGCCATCACAACCATGACACCGCTCGTAATCCAAATCCGCATGCATCAACTGGTGGAGCCGCCGCTCCGTGTGGGTCTGGGCCGTCTGGACTGCTTCTGGGCCCATCAACCTGACACTCCTTCTCTCTCTCTCCCCATCATGGGCCTTAACCACGTTCTCTAGCTGCTCTTCCACGTGGGCCAGCCGAATTGGGTCTGTAATGGGCCCTCCTTTGGATGCATCTTCAATGTAGATTATGCAGGCCGCTCGTGTGTTGTGGGTCCATCCCACGGCAGAGGTGATGCTGCACCCAAGCTGAAGGAGCACAGCTGATATCTCAGACATTAGACCTGGTCGGTCTGTGCCAGTCATCTCTAGAGCTGTTTGCCCAGTTGACACGTGGCGGGGTTTCACCTCTCTTCCCAACCGTGTTTGTACCTCCTTTGACATCTTCTCTCTCCTGCTTGGACATAGTGCCTGCAATGTTGCATTCATTAGTGACAAAGTCTAGGGACCCAATTTTTGAAGAAAATAGGGTATTAAAATACTACAGTTTGAGTTTGACATGACCAAAAGGAGAAGTAAAAAACATCTAATGGTTTACATTGCACTATTCTTACATTGTAGATTAAACAAATATATACAATATTATATACATTTGTATAATAATGTATAATATTGTACATAATTATTTAATCTATAGTGTAAATCTTACCTGGATAGTACAATATAACATAATAATTTTTCAAAAAAAAAAATTGTTTATATTTGTTTATGGAAGGAAGAATAGAGCAGCCTCAATTGTATTGGGAAGTAGAAATCAAAGTGTTTATGTCAACAAGTGACAAGGCAAGAAATTGGTGCATGCAAGACTATACATGTATGAATGAGTCAGTTTGCCAATGTTGTAAGCCATTTTGCTAGTTCTTGACAAATTTTCAAGCTTTTATATATATATATATATATATATATATATACACACACACACATACACATAAGAAAGTAGTGGCATTCATACAAAGATACCATTTTAGATTTAAGGCGAAAAAATCTAGAAGGCCAGTTTTTTTTTTTTTTTTTTTTTTTTAAATTTTTTATTTGCGACATTTTTACTTAATTTTTTGTTATATTTTATTTATTATTAATAAAAAAATTTAAATAGGACCACTTCATTCTCTTAATATTTTTAAGTAATTAATAATTTACTTTAAAGTCAAATTAATAATAAATTTTAACATTAGTTGTATATAAATCAAAATATAAAAATATTAATAAATAAACTTACTTATTATATATGTCATTTAAGGGTAAGAGAGAAAAAGTAATTTGATGATGACTTGTTGTAAAGAGAAGCTTTTAGAGATAGAAAGTAATGGTTTTATGGCATCTGATTGCCAGAGTTATTTTGAGAGAGAGAGTATTATATTATAAAACTAAAATTATGAAAGGGAAAAGGCGATCGTAATTTTGTTTAAGAATAAAATTATAAGCGTAAAATTTGAGAAAAAGTAAGTCCAACTTAGACTAAACTTGTTAATAAGTCTTGATATAAAGTTAAGAAAAAAAAAAAAAAAATCTAAGTGTGTGGTTTAGATCTTCTTGACTCATTAAAAACCTACATTTACCTAAAAATTATTACTTTTACAATTTATATTCTTTATATGTTATGTAATTTATATGATCTTTCATTTTTTTCATTAAATTTATTTATTTTTAATTGCTTGAACAAAACTTATTTGCAGGATTGAGCTTGATTTTAGCTCATACTCAGTTTGATGCTTAACTAATGAAGCTAATTAAACTGAGTTCAAGCTACTTAAATTTTTAATAAGCTCTGAGTTCAAACATTATAAGTGAGTTAGAACTAATTTGAACATCTTGGCTAGGCGTAGCTTTGACTCAGTTAGGCTAAAGGGTATAACTAAATTTCAGAAAATTACCAAGCTAGATAAACAAAAGGGAGAGAAAGAGAAAGAGGAAGAAAGAGACCTGCTGAATGTAAAGTATGAGGCTTTCGTCAGTGAGTTTGTTGCCGAGCTGGTCTGTCACGTGAAACACTGCACCACCATGCAATCAAAAGATACCCACACCACATGAATCAGCCACAGGTTCAAGTCGTAAATGACTTATTATATATATATATATCTATATATAGCTCAGAAACAGAAAGTGATCCTTTATAATCATATTCTAATTCTTCCTTTTTCTTTTTAATAAGTAATCACAGTGATAAAATGGTGTAACAGAGACATTTATTATTATATATAATATAGGTGATGTAAGATTGAATTGAATGATTGATGCTAGGGTGTGTGTAGGCACTGACCATCCATGAACCAACCACCATCGGAGGAAATGTATGATTTGGAAATAACGAGGTCCAGATCTGTCAGGACTTGGACCATCTCTAGTAGAATCCCGTGCTTGTTTGCACTGTCAACCTGTGTCAAAAAAACAAAACATTTGTTAAAGGGTTTCTTTTATAGGTCATTTTCTTACTTTTAATAAGCCTCTGAACCCTGGTTACAAAAGAAGTAGAAGAGCAACTAGACAAGCGTAGAGAACCATGAAATCAAGGAGAAAATTTCTAGGTATTTTCTATTTTGCTTATTGAATTGAACCCTGTGCTTTTTAATGGTTTCGTGGTCTTTTCAGACTTGTTTCATTCTTTATGAACGAGATGGTTTAGATTACGACATTTCGTTAGAATACTGTTGCATAGAAAAGAGAAGTGTCTTCTTCTATACAATTCCAGAATTACTTGCATGAATCAGGTACTGATCAGGAATTTAAAATCAAAGGAAAACTATTAATGATAACTTTAAAAGCTTCCCCCCTTCCAACATGTGATTTCTAATGGCTCTCCATCCGGTGGACAGAAAAAGACACAAAAACAGCTCTCCATTCGGTGGGTTCAATATTAAAATTACAATAAATCTAATACACAGCCTATTTTTATACTAATTTTCATAATTGTTCACTTAACATTTTTGTGATTGGTATGTAATAATTAAAAATAACGCGAATGATAAACTCTAGAGAAAATAATATTCCAATCACAATTAACAAACTTAACAAGTTGTTTTAAAAGTTGGGTTCTCAATAACTAGGGTTTAAGTAAATCTTTAGATGTTCATTAATCATTTTTCCGGAGGTGCCTGTCAAAAGGACCAACGATGATGGAAGAGGACTAGAGTAGTAGAAGTAGAAGCTAATTTGGACAGAATCGAATACTCTTAAACTTAAAATTAAACTAGGGTTTAAGTGAATGTCTAGACACGCATTAATCATTGTCACCACAAATATAACTAATTAAAGTGATCATTATTATCTCTAATTCTCTATTCTTACAAAATTTGAGATTTATTGAATTTCTCACAGTTGTTTATACAAACATTGATGGAATTTCCGACAGCTGGAATTCCACTTCTCAATCCCCCCACCCACCAAAAAAAGTATAAACAAAAAGAGAGAGGAGGATAGATTCCATGAAACATGTCTATTCCCAGCCAACAAGATAGATTAATTTAGCTAGATTCGATACTATAAGATACTAAAAATCTAACCTTCACAAGAGTGCAGTCTTCGCATGCGTCATTGTCTATGCAAACCCTGCAACACCAAACGAGCAAAGTGATGAGTTGCTGGTTTCTATGAAAAAGGAAGAACCAAAGAACTGAAGATAGATAGCATAATTAGAACAACTTAACAAGTCACAAGAAACACAAGGATGAGTAGTACTGAGTTCAATGATTAATAATACCTGGGAGGGTACATTCTTTCTATGAGAGATTCAAACTCGGGATCGATATAGGGCTGGTAAATGATCTCCATCTTTTATTCTTCTTAGCAAAGCTGCTTAGAAAAATAACATCACCTATATGTATATATATATATACACACACACTTCTTTCAGAACATTCACAACACATGGGAGAAAAAAAATACGCGTAAACAGAACAGCATATCGTGGAGGAGATAAGAAAGCCAGCGTAGACTAGTTTGTTGCTGAAGAAATATTGAATGATTTGAAAGAATTACACGCTACAAAATATGACTATTTCATGGTAGGCGTTTGTTTCAAAAGCACGTGTATATATAGCTTCTTTCTTCAATTGGAAGAGAGACAGAGAGACTTTTGTGTCTGTCTACGATTGAAATAAAACGATGATTATCTATGCAGTGTACAGAGACAAGAATTCTGAAACACAGATGTCAAAAGAAGAAAATTTTTTTTTAAAAATTTTATTTTATAAATGATTTGAGTTGGAAGAAACAAATCAATTGGAGTAGAACAAAATACGTGGAAGTAGCCACACGATAAATTGGTGAGACCAGAATCATTGAACCAAAACAAACAAGGAAACCGAATCTCCATCTTAAACTGCAGACTATACGGAGTCAAAGAGTTCTAGGTCTAATAGAACTGATATTCTTTGATTGGAAATGACCAGAAAGATTGAAATTTTGGATGAAATACGAAGCTTCTAAAAGCAAGTATTTGACAAAAACTTTAAACAATATTTCCATCAAAGAATTCAAGATGACATGAAAGTTGAATCCCAGTATTTTAAATACCTTAATCTATTGAAAAAACATCAAAAAAGAGTTCAATAATAATTACCTGTTATATTATATACGACCCAACAAAACTCGCAGAAGTTCACAAATTCTTTCTTTCTGAGAATATGACATACGCGTACATTAGAAAAGTCCTGGAGCTTGGCAAGAAAGCTTTCTTCGTAAACCAGATCCAAATGTAGCCGAAATATATGGGTTCTGATGAATCTGATTAGCTAGTATATAACAGAAATTCCTACCAGCAACCATGGAAATCCAAACCCAAACTCCGAACCCGTAACCGAACCAAGATTCAAGACCCACATTCAATTTGGCTGCCTTTTTCTTGGCTGAGTCACATGATAATAATAATATAACGGCCACAGTCTATCTCTCTTGAGCTCTTTGTGAGGAAAAAAAAACGAAAACGTGTTAGCTTAGGGTTAAAGTAGCCTGGGGGTATTCAGAGACTCTCACTGAGGATTCGCCACGTAAGGGTTTCTGATAGCCACGTGGCGAATCGGGCATGCTGACATGCCTGTCAAAGTGCGGTGTCTCGCCTCTACAACTCAATAATTATCAAAACTGGTGAACCCAAGTGTTGGTTAAAAGTCTCTTTCGGGATAACAACGTTTCTTTTTACGATACATATCTTTTCTTCTCTATTCACAATTTTTTTTTTTTTATTCAAAAGTTTTGGACTTTTACTCAGTCAACCCTGCTGGGAACCATATACGGGCTCAGCTCTTAAATGCAGAAATTTCTGATTCAATCAATTGACAGCTAGGAAGAGAACATGAAATGGATCGTAGTGTCATAAAAAAAAAATATTGATTACGTGGCAATAAATAGGCGAATAAAGCTATGAGAGTATTGGTTTGGTGATTGAGATCACCACTTGCAATTACTTTCATTGATTGAGATCGAGAGTTTTTTTTATTAAAAATTAATAATAATAATAATAATTGAAGACTAATTCCAGTAGATTTCTTTCTGGAACATTTACCACAGAATGTTTCGGCTGGGCCAATTAGAGCCTCATTTGATCAAACCTAAAATTTAGTCCACTAAACTTCATGCTTCATGGGTTGGACCAATGACCAAAAACAGTTGGACTGGACCAGGCCTAATGCAGAGGCATTTGTCCCTTTTTGTAAATAAGAAGATTGAGTGATTCTCTTGTCTATATCGACTACCAAGTACCAAGGCGGCAAGGCAACCATTAGAGGGTACGTTATCATGCCTATTTTTATATAAGCATGAAAGAAATTTTTAGGGTGGGCTAAACTTATTTGGGAAATGTGGAAAAGGGAACTTAGGAATTAATCACCTTCATCGTGAGTTTTGTGGGTTGAAAAGATAAGAAATAATGAAATATAGAGTCCAAAAATATTTAGAAACTGTTTGATTATGGGATAGTTTGAGTTTGTTTAACTGCTTGGTAGTTAGCTTGGTGTGGGATTCGAATTATTACTATTAGCTTTATCACACACGCTTCATGCGTGCAATGAGGCTTTTTTTTTTTTTTTTTTTAAGTTTTGTGTCATAATAAAGATTTAAAGTAGAAAAAAAAAAGTATACAAAATGACTGGTTTTACGAACAAAGTTTTCCTTATCAGATAACTAAGAATGTCACAAAAATTTATCAAAAACAAAGCTTTTACACTTTGCATTTCTAACGAAGGAGACCTGGGTGTTGGGCATTCACATGTGTACCACTTGATCTGGCTGAACCTTTTGCTATTGAAGAGGTGTGTTGAATGCATTGGCTTGGTGAAAGTCTCTCAATAGTCATACCGCTTCCTCTAATAGTAATAATTCAGCAAGCTATTTTTGAATGCCATCATGGATGAAGAGGTTGAGGGCATTCCATATGTGACGGTTTGAAAGCTTGTGGAGCAAATTCTTGGTTAGAAAGAAAAAATCCTCTACCATTTCTTGCCAATGAACAAATTACAAACTGAGTAAAAAATTTGAACATAATAAATTTGCAAACACAAAATTATTGAAAGGGCCTTTAAATAAACTAGACCATATCACCTGGTTAGACGAATCACCCAAAATTCCAAGATCCCTTGCTTTTCTCTCACATTTTTGAATAAACATTAAGAAAGAACAATAGACCAATTTCATTATCATTTTGTTGAAACCAAAAAAGAAGAGATAGAAAGAGTCTACCCAATCAATCTTATATTGGGGTTGAAATCCCAAAAATTCTAAAGTAGTAGTTATCTAAAAAGTTTTAGTTAAAAAACAAAAAAGATAGATTAAATAAATTGTGATCATTACATACTATGAAAAAAAAATGGATAAAGATAAAAAAAAAATGTATAAAAATAGAGTAAAAAAAAAATCTATAAAAATAGAGAGTTAAGAGCGGTTTAAATTTAAAAACTTATGAATGAAATGCTAAAAATTGACATAATGTGGTTAAACATGTGATCTTATGGAGGAAATTTAGAATTTTGAAAATTATTAATTGGAGAGGAAGAAACAATGTGTATGGGAGAAAATGTATTTTTTTTTTCAAATTTATCTAAAATTTAGGAGTTTTTAAATTAGAAATTTAACGTATTAACTCTATTATCTAAACTTTTTAGGGTACTTTGGGCATATAAAAGTAGGAGTCCAACCAGTAGAAGCCCTTAAATAGTAGTATAGATAAAGAGCTTTTGGAATTTTTATGTATCCCTTCCCCCTAAATTTTTTTATAAAAAATATTTATTAACTTATTGTGTCAACTTTATAATAATTGCTCTTTATCATCAATTCAAAACATCAATTAGTTTTTGGTATAAAAGAGATTCAAACCTTAAATACCTTATTCAAATTATTTGTAGAACTCTTTATTTATAAGTCGTAATTCTTATTTCTTAGTGGACAAAGAATACATTACTTTATTATAAATGGATAAACATTTATTTTCACTCTAACGAATAGGATTTTATTCTGCACTATGGTAATCTAAAAAATAAACAAATTAATTTTCCTTTTTTCAACAAAAAAATAATAATTAGCTTTCCAAATCACAATAAGAATTTGAGGCAATTTCTCAAAAAATCCCCCTTCTTCCTATCAAATGGACCTTAAATTGTGAATATGAAAAACACAACATTGTACCAAGCCCAAAGTTTATAGCCCATAAATCTCACACGGACACTAAGGCCTACTAAAAATGGTTCAAAAAACTGTTATTCCTTAGCCTGAAGTCCAGAACCAGAAGTTCAAATTCACTATCTTGTGAAAACATCTCACCAAGTGTTGACAAGTTCGAATTCGAATTCGAGTCCAAGTCCTCGTTTTTTGGATATTGAAGAAGGCTTAAGTCCGGGTAAAAATTGGGATTTGGGGCTTAAATCAAGAAAGTTGTTTGCTGAGAAGAAAGATAAAGGGTGGGTTGGTAGTGTGTCATCCACTTTGGCAGTGCCAAGAAATAGAAGATTTGTTCTTGATGTTACTGGGAGGGTTACTTTTGAAACTGTCAGGTCTTTCCTGGAGGTTTTGTTGGAGAAGCTGTTTGAAGCTGTGAACAAATGTGTTAATGTTGTTCATGAGGAAATTATTGACAGGGGTCTTGAAGTTGTGAGATTTGCTTCTGCGAAGTCCTCTCTTGTTGCTACCATGTGTCTCTCTTTGTGTCTGCGGATACTGGATGGTGTTTGGATTTTAGTGCCAGCTTAAGTTGAGGATACTCTCATCCAGTAAGTTCATGTGATTGGATTCCCAAAAATTCTTGTTTGGAGGATGCAGTTATGTTTGTTATTTCTTTGTGTATCTTAATTCAAATATGTATTTGTCTTCAAAATTGAAAAGGTTACTCTGGTATGATATTGAATGATGCTTGTCCTTTGTCATTTTGACATCATAGAAAATTCATGGGTTTTGGACACCTTCTGCATAGTTAAAGCAATTGTCTTTATTGGGAATTTTCATGAGATCAAAACATCTGGAAAATTTGGAACATACATATTGATACGGTATGTAAAGGAACTCCTTGTTCATTGGACAGTCGTTTGAAGATGTTTCGTTATTTGAAAGTGGGAAGAGACAACTGTCCATAATTGAAGTTTGTTTGGTAGCTATATAATATGGCGATTTACCGGAAATCCTTCTGATTCTACAACCAAGAGAGCATCATGGCCTCCTGGTGATTCATGGTGAACTTGCTGCACCTACATACAGTCAGTGAACTTGGGCAATCGCTGGTTATCAAATTCCTGAACTGCATAGTCACCTTGCCTTTGATAAATAAATTGTCTTTAAATGTAGAACAATAAGTTTACTTGTTTGATTCATATGTATTCCTCCAACTTCTGTTGTGATTTAGAAAAACAATCTTAGAATACAGATAAATCAGTAGACTCTTGGTAGCTTCTCTTGGCACTAGAAGCTTCCTGAGCACTTGGAAGTTTATCCCAACTTGCCTAAATTGATAAAATTAATAATGGGAGCCGACTACTACACGCAAAAATGGATAAGGCTTATTATTAGTGGGCAGCATTGTCACTCGCATGACATGTTGGTAAGAAACGAAAGTAATTCAGATAAGACTGTTTTTGCAGTTAGTCAGTTATGCCACCCCCATACGTGATTATCCTTTTCAAAGAATGGTGTAAGATATCAGTCTGTTTGGCTACTTCCACATATTGGAAAACTGATGGAACAATTTTCCAGGATTTCTATATTCCAAATTTTGTCCTTTATTTCTGTTTTTAGTTCTATGGTCCACCTTTCTGTTTCGTACAGTTATCATCCTTAATCCAAAACAGAGAAGAAAAAAAAAAAAGGAGCATTATTTTGCCATCTACGCCAGTTCTAATGGAACAAGGCTAACCTAGGTATAAACATAGAATGCAAATATGTTACAAGTTGTATTATTGACATGATTTTTGAGTCTGGTTGGAATGAGAATCTTCCTTTGCCTAGAAAAATGGTTTCAATGACAATAACCTTCAATAACCCTGGAGAGGAGAGGGAGGGTGATTGCGTTTCCTTGCTTTTGGTGGATATTCCACCAGGTGGGGTTTGTAAGAAACTAGGGTCCAAATTTTATAATATATATAAAATTTAGGTACAATACCAATTTAATTATGGAAGTACTGCATCTATGGAATTGTACCTAAGTCTTGCCATTTGATACTAAAGTACCAAAGTGCAAGTAAAAATACTAAAAATGAATGATATCAGGCAAATCATCTAGAAATGAAAAGGAAGGAATGGTAGTTTCAAATCTTTAAAAGGTGGGTAATCACAATGTCAATCAGATTTTCCTATAAATTTTACAATGGTGAATTTCATATGCATGAGATATTGGAATTCTACAAGCAGCATTTCCTAGATAATATTACCAAGGTTCAATAACAGCGTTCATTGTAATGTAGCAACTCAAAAACAATTGCTCAAAAACAATTGATCAAATACAGAACTTGTGTATCGTTTTTCTTTAACCAGAAAGACAGATGAAACTCACTGTATCTTTTCGTTATGGGGTCACGGATTTGACGCATCCAATGTTATTGGCTTTTGCCTATCATGACAATATCAAGAACTCAAACACATGACTTCGCTTCAGCTTACTTAAAAAAGCAAACTGGAAGAGTAATCCCCTGGCATTGCTCTTTCACGAAAGGACCAAGCATGAGGAAATTCACTTTAATATCTGCTAACTTGAACTTACATCAGTCTTCTTTGCAGCTGCCTCTTCCTGAAGCCTTTTTTTCCAGTACTCTTCAAGTGGAGGTCCAAATATTGCCTTTCCAGAAACAACTCCAATTCTGCAGAACCCACATTATCATATAAAGCAAATCAATTAAGTACTCTGAAAAATTTATTCAATCAGAATCCACCAGGCTATGATGTAAATTTGAGAGCAAAATTTATGGGGGTAGCATATCTGAGGCACACTAACAGCCTATGAAAACCCCCAGACCCAGAGGGTATTAGCATTGCATTTTAGAACACACAAATATTAACCCACATTATTATCCAACTATGACCTGAAAACTAATGCCAGCAAATTGAGCATATTTCGCATTGTTTTTTCCACTAAACATTCCACGTTGAAGGTTGGCCACAATGTTATAACATGTAACATTAATCCAGAGGGTTTTAGTATATTTCTCATTCTAAAATTAAAACAAAAGAATAGCAGAGATTGCATGCTACTTTTGCAGTCAAGTACAACAGATGTACTCTAAAAGCAAGAGCTGGATACACACATGTGAGTGAAGTCTCACATTAAATAATAATGAAAAGAGTGAACGATTAATATAACATAACTGGGCCAAACTCATAGGTTTAGGCTTTAGGGTTAAGTGGTGTCCCTATGGTTCTTCCATAACAAGAAGCCAGGCAAGAATAATATCTAAACCATATTGAAGCCAAAAATAAACAAAATAAAGATAAAGACGAGTGTTTCCCATTTCCTATTTATTTTTCTCTTTCAATTTCATTCTATGCACTTCCTTACCATAATGTTGTTTAAATAGAAGCTGAGGAGCTACAAATTGATGCAAGCAAATTCTATAGACCATCCATCATCTCTAAATTTTGATTGAAAGTGAAATTATGTCAATGGTATGTGACGGATATTGGATACCACATTCTCACAACATTGATCAACACTTACATATTGGAAAATTAAACACGCACCTAGCGGGTTTTGAACCCACGACCATACCCTCCAGTCCACCCATTCTTATGGGAGAAAGAAGTGGCATTTAAGTTAGAGCTCATTGGCTACAAGCAACATAAATGAACAATGAACATAAAAACCTATTATTAGAAGAATTCGATTGTATTTTCTCTTGAACTTTCACAAACATATTCAAATTCAAGAGGTACGGATTATGGATATCCTTGAGCATAGTTTTGCACATATAGTGTTATGACTTCTCACAGCCTATATATATGATATAAAGACTAAAGAGAAGCGGCACAGCCTATTCTGAATAAATTATAACAGGGATAAAATAAAATTAAAAAAAAAAAAAAGTGGACTGTGGGTTGGTTCGAACTGAACATATTGTTATATTGCTATTTTCATATAGTCTAGGAAATCCAATTCAAAGAAAAGTAGGTCCTAAAAAACTAAAACTCATAAGCTAGAAACCCAAAATCAAAGCATATGAACTCATACTAGAGAAAAATATAAACAGAAAAAGTAAAGCGAATTTACACGACTGCTCCAATCACCAGCGGAAACGAGAGGAACCTGCTTCGACCGAACATTTTTTTTTTCTTCAATTGAAGAGCTCTCTCGATTTGCTTGCGATTTGCGCGCTTTTCAGGTTCTGGGTGTTCTCGAGGGTTTTAGACTTTAGTTCTAGATCGATTAAAGTTTTGGATCTAGAAAAAAAAAATTAAGCTCAATATGAAAATAATCATGCGAAAAGGCCCATTGAGTACATGGGGATGTAAATTGGTCAAGTGAAGCTCAGTCCAATTGCTTGTGCTTGGGCTTATGCTTGGGCCCATGGTTGGGCCTAATATCGAGTCAACACAGTCTTGCTATACTAGTATGCTATAAAAAAATAAAAATAAAAAGGTTTGAGAGTGTTGTTAGTCATTGCTAGACTAGTACGTAACATTATCGCCAAAACAAGCACAAACTCTAGACTTGCTTTGTTTGTTTCAGTGATAATTTTTTTTTTTTTAAAAGCGTTATTTTAAAAAAAAATATTTTTTATAAAACTATTATGTTTGGTAGTAACTTTAAATAAATTGAAAAACGATTTCCTAACTTCCTTTATTTAGTGTATCATGAGATAAAATTGTTTTCCAAAAAAAGTTAGGGGAAACCAATCTTTAAAAATAAGCTATACTATTGACTAAATATAGTTTTCCTTTAACTCATTTTTTCTGATACTATCAAATACTGAAAAACACAAAAAACTATTTTTACATGAGATTTTCCATTGAAACAAACAAAGCGAAAAATCTTTTATCTCACTTATTGTATTTATTTTATGTTTGACCAATCATTATTTGATATATATTCTTTTTTTTTTCTTTCTTATAAAAAAAAATCAAAATTTAAGATGAAATAAAAAATCAATCACATGAAAAGTTGTGATTGATATAAAGTTGGGCTGTTTAAGTTAAATTATTAAAATTATAAATGAGAGAGAGAGAGTCTCTATAGCCTATGATATAAGTTTCTGAAGGGAAATATTTGATAGTCTCATTGATATATAGACTTGTGGGTAAGAAAGCCCAGCGTCATATGTTGGGCCAGAGGCCCAATCCAGACAAGGTTCCTTGTCCGAAGATAATAAAGACATCAATGTTTGGCCATCCTGGCAAGAATACGGCCCATGAGGGGTAAATGATCCGTCCGAAGGCAACCTTTTCGGGCCGAAGAGACCAACTCCAACGGGCCTGCCCAGAACTTGACCAAGGAGCTATGCTGAAGATCTTCGTGCGAGAGCCACGCCCCCGAGTTTGCCCAACTGCGGAGCTATCATGAAATATCCTGCCAATAAAGCTGCCACCGCCACATTTAATGCACTGCAGCAACTTTTCTGGCCGCATTTATGTGGAGAAGACACCTGAACAGTGAATCTTCACCTACCACCACTCACTGCAGGCTAAAGCAAACGGCTGATGTGACCAGTACTCAAGTGGACGCCTAGATGAGAGACAAGTGTGCGGTGAGGATGAGAAAAGAGGATCTATATAAGGATAGCAAGCCTCACTGAGAGGGAGGATATATTTTTTTTGGTACAAGTAAAAAAGAAAAGCTTTCAAATATAAGGCCTCTTCGGACCAAAGAGATCAATCTATAAAACACCGGTTTACTTTCGTTTTCTTTTCATATATCAGCCTACTTGAATCGTTGCTAAAACATCACCCAGCCCTGCTGTTTAACCCACTCTCTACAAATTTATTGTTGGGCAATTGTTGGGCTCGCAACGCACAGTTGGTACCAGGCCCAACAAATCCTTACCCTACAATTGGCGCCGTCTGTGGGAAATAGCTCGAGCAAAGGTGTGAGCAACACCTCAAAAGATGGCTGAATCAAGACAACGACCAGCAGAATCCAGATCATCTCAACACACCGACCCTTTTGTCCATTTGGAACGGAGGCACGATCGTGAGGGAAACCCACACACTACCCGTGGCGGCCAAAACCAATCACATGGAGAGAGCCACGTGTCCCATGCAGAGGAAAACCAGGCCATGCAGCTAGAGATTCAGAGGCTGAGAAAAGAGCTGCGCCGTGAAAAAAGAAAGCGCGTCTCCTCGCACTCTGATGAAAGCTCGGAGGATGAACGGGACGACGATTACAGGCGGAGGTCTCGAACACCAGTCAGTGAGCCTCCCCTCTATGAGGAAGCGTACAACCGTGAGAGAAACCCTCAGAACTCCTTTCCAAAGGGCACGGGGAACGATGCTATGAGCAAAGCCCTGGATCAGATCTCCAGGTCTCCTTTTACACGTAATATCGAGCGAGCCAAACTTCCCAGGCGTTTCCACCAGCCCACGTTTACCATCTACAACGGCCGGACCGACCCAGTAGAACACGTAAGCCATTTTAATCAGCGGATGGCAGTACACTCTAGGGACGAGGCCCTAATGTGCAAGGTTTTTCCATCCAGCCTAGGACCAGTAGCCATGAGATGGTTCGACGGTCTGAAAGCGAACACCATTAGCTCCTTCCAAGGGCTAACACAGGCTTTTGGGTCCCGCTTCGTCACCTGCCGAAGAGTCCCCCAATCCGTGGCCTCCTTGTTGTCCATCAGTATGAAAGGGGGTGATACTTTGAAGTCCCATTCAGATAGGTTCTGGGAAACGTACAACGAGGTGGAGGAAGATTGCGAGTTGGTGGCCATAAGCTCTTTCAAGCTGGGCCTCCCCACCGAACATCCTTTGAGAACATCCTTGACGCGCAACCCTGTCACCAGTATACGCCAGTTGATGGATAGGATCGATAAATATAAAAGGGTTGAAGAGGACCAACAGCAAAGTAGGGGAAAGGAGAAGGTTATCCCTCACGAGGGGAGGGATTTCAGGTCGGACCGGCAGAATCACAACAGGCCGAGGAAGGACTGGGCCAACCAAAGCACAGCGAGCTCCCAGACGGTCAATGCAGTTTTTCGCGAACCAGTGCACCAAGTCCTGGATAAGATAAAAAACGAACCATTCTTCAAGAGGCCAAATAAGATGGTGGGAAACCCAGAGAGGCGCAACCACAATCTTTACTGTCAGTATCACCTGGATCATGGGCATACCACTGAAGACTGCAGGAGCCTGTGGGATCACTTGGATCAGCTGGTCGGAGAAGGCAGGTTAAAACACCTCCTGCACCACTCGCACGGTCACGGAAGTCAAGCTAGCACGGGGCCCAGGAGGGATGATTTCGTGAAACCCCCCTTGGGAACGATCAATGTTATTTTTGCTGCTCCAGGGAGAACGGGATCTCGCCCATCCAGGATATTGTCAGTCGCTCGGGTGCCCTCTGATAGCGGCAACAGAGGGCCGAAGAAACCTAGGACAGACATCCCAGTTTTGGGATTTTCGGAAGAGGACAAAATAGGAACTGTACAGCCGCACGACGACGCCCTGGTAGTCACTCTGAGAATAGACGGATATGACGTGAGAAGGGTGATGGTGGATCAGGGCAGCGCAGCGGAGATAATGTACCCAGACCTATATAAGGGGCTGAACTTGTCCCCCGAAGACTTAACTCCATACAGTTCCCCTTTAGTCAGCTTTGACGGCAAGGTGATCATTCTGAAGGGCCAGATCAGACTGCCTGTGCAGACCGGCACGGAGATTGTGGAGGTGGACTTCATAGTGGTCGACGCTTACTCACCGTACACTGCTATAGTAGGCAGACCTTGGCTCCATACCCTCGGGGCTGTGCCCTCCACTCTGCATCAGAAAATTAAGTATCCATCCGAGGGGATTGTCGAGGAGATCCGAGGGGATCAGGCCATGTCCAGGCAATGCCTAGTGGCAGCGATCCGACACGAGCAGCATGCCGAATCCTCCCACTGTCATAAGGAAGACTTATAGCAATTAAAACCTTCGGCGCTGGATGCCGAAGCCCATGCCGAAGAAGCAGAGTGTGAGAGCCTGACAAGGGTAGTTGTTGGCGACGATCCGGAGAAGTTTTTTCAAATTGGATCCATGATGCCTCCCCGGGAGCAGGGAGTGTTGATAGAATTCCTCAGGGCAAACGTTGATGTTTTTGCGTGGGACCCTGCAGAAGCCCCGGGGGTAAGCCCAGATTTCATTTGCCACCACCTAAACGTAGACCCCACCATAGTCCCCAAGAAGCAACCCCTCAGGCGTCCATCGAAGGAGCACGCAGACGCAGTCAGGGAGGAGGTTACTAGGCTCAAGCAAGCAGGGGCTATTAAGGAAATTTATTACCCCGAATGGCTAGCTAACACGGTGGTGGTAAAGAAGAAAAGTGGGAAATGGCGAGTGTGCGTGGACTTCACTGATCTTAACAGGGCTTGTCCGAAGGATCCGTTTCCTATGCCGAAGATAGATCAGCTAGTTGACGCTACTGTCGGGCATCCTCGGATGAGTTTCTTAGACGCGTTTCAAGGTTATCATCAGATACCATTGGCTCTCGCCGACCAGAACAAAACGGCTTTCGTGACTCCTGTAGGAAACTACCATTATAAGGTAATGCCGTTCGGCTTGAAGAACGCAGGGGCTACCTATCAGCGAATGATGACCCGGATGTTTGAGCCACAGCTGGGCAAAAGCATGGAGGTTTACATCGACGACATGGTGGTTAAAAGCAAGGTTGTTGCAGAACACATTGGGGACCTTAGGGACATCTTCGAAATTTTGAGGGGACACAGATTGCGCTTGAATGCCTCTAAATGTTCCTTCGGTGTCGGATCAGGCAAATTCCTGGGGTATATGGTCACACACAGGGGATCGAAGTCAACCCCGATCAGATAAGGGCCATCAACAACTTGCGAGCTCCTCGGAATCCCAAGGAGATTCAGAAGCTGACTGGGATGACCGCTGCCCTTAATCGGTTCATTTCCAGATCAGCAGACAGGTGTAGGCCTTTCTTCTCGCTCATCAATAAGTGGAAGGACTTTGAATGGACGCAGGAATGTGCTACTGCCTTCCAGCAACTTAAAGACTACCTGGCTAAGCCCCCCATCATGTCCAGTCCCCAGCCAGACGAAGTCTTGTTTGCTTACATTGCCGTGGCCCCTAATGCTGTAAGCTTGGTGCTGATCCGAACGGACTGTGGAGTACAAAAGCCAGTTTATTACGTGAGCAAGTCGCTACAAGAGGCTGAAATCCGCTATTTGCCATTGGAGAAAGCCATTCTGGCCGTTGTACTGGGTACTAAGAAGTTGCCCCATTATTTTCAAGCTCACACCGTCATAGTCCTTACTCAGCTCCCACTCAGAGCTGTACTCCGAAGCGCCGACTACACTGGTAGAATTGCTAAATGGGGGACGATGCTAGGGGCTTTTGACATCAAGTACATGCCGCGCACATCAATAAAGGGCCAGGTCCTCGCGGACTTGGTCGCCGAGTTTACAGAACCACATTTAGAGGAAGCAGCACAAACTCTAGGCGCGGTAGGAAGACAAGTCAGCACGATCACGTCACAAAGCACATTGCCCTGGCAAGTGTATGTAGACGGCGCATCGAATCAGAGGGGCTCAGGTGTAGGGCTAGTGTTGATATCCCCCGAGAGAATCATAATCGAAAAAGCCTTAAGGCTAGACTTCTCAGCAACGAATAACGAGGCAGAATATGAGGCTCTACTGATGGGGATGAAGATGGTACGAAGGATGGGAGGAATGTCCATCGAGATATCCTCAGACTCAAGGTTGGTCGTTGGCCAGGTGCTGGGAGAGTTTGAAGCGAAAGATGAGAGGATGCAGGGATATCTAAACCTGGTCAAGTCCCTACAGTCGGAGTTTGAGCGTTTTACCCTACGGCACATCCCTAGGAGTGGCAACACGCATGCTGATTCCTTAGCTACGCTCGCCACCTCTTCGGCGCAGGAATTACCAAGGGTTATTCTGATTGAGGACGTGCAGAGACCCACGGAGTTAAGAAAAAAGCCACCTCAAGTCCACTGTATTGGAGCCAACCCCTGCTGGATGGACCCCATCATCAAGTTTTTGAGGGATGATGTGTTGCCCGAAGAGAAGGGCGAAGCGGACAAAATACGGAGAAAAGCTGCAAGGTTCTGGCTGTCCGAAGATAACAAACTGTACAAACGCTCCTATTCTGGCCCGTATTTGATGTGCATGCGCCCCGAGGCGGCTGAATCACTGTTGGAAGAGCTGCATGAAGGGATCTGTGGAAGCCATACTGGTGGAAGATCCTTAGCTCACCGAGCCATTACCCAAGGCTATTGGTGGCCAAATATGCAAAGAGAGGCACATGAGTACGCTAAAAAGTGTGACCAGTGCCAACGTTTTGCGCCGAGCATACATCAACCTGGTGGTACCCTCAATCCGCTATCCAGCCCATGGCCTTTTGCTCAGTGGGGTTTGGACATCGTTGGCCCTTTCCCTAAGGCAGCAGGAAACAGGAAGTTCTTGCTGGTCGGAACGGACTACTTCACCAAGTGGGTAGAAGCTGAGCCTCTAGCAAATATCAGGGACGTAGACGTGAAGAAGTTCATTTGGAAAAACATCGTCACCAGATTTGGAGTCCCACACACCCTCATCTCGGACAACGGGCTTCAGTTCGATAGCAAAGCTTTTAGAAGCTATTGCAGTGAGCTGGGGATCACAAACAGATACTCCACCCCCGCCTATCCCCAGGGAAACGGGCAGGCCGAAGCCACCAATAAAGTCATAGTTAACGGACTAAAGAAGAGGCTAGACGATGCGAAGGGTAGATGGGTAGAGGAGCTACCCCACGTATTGTGGGCATACAGAACCACGCCCCGCAGGTCCACCGGTGAAACTCCTTTTTCAATGACTTATGGGGCTGAAGCCGTTATACCTATCGAGACTGCATTCCCAACCTACAGAACTAGCTCTTTTGACCCAACCAACAACGACAGGCAGCTAGAAAAGGGTTTGGATCTGATTGAAGAACGAAGGGAAAACGCAATGGTCCGGTTGGCGCACTACCAGCAGAAGCTGAAACAGGGCTATGACATCAATGTGAGGTCGAGACCCCTCGAGCCTGGTGATCTGGTCCTAAGGAAGGTGGTAGGTAATGCAAAGAACCCGGCATGGGGAAAACTGGGGCCGAACTGGGAAGGTCCTTATCGTATCACTTCGAGGGCCGGCATTGGAGCATACTTCCTGGAAGACCTGGATAATCACGTAGTGCCCCGACCATGGAATGTAAATAACCTCAAGAGGTACTACTATTAAAAGAATTCTTCTTTCAAGTCATGATTGTTCTTTTGTTACACTAGTGTTTTACAAGTGTTTAAACTTAAATCCCATCATGCCTGTAGTCCTCGGACCAGATGATGTGGGTTAGTTAACACTCCTTTAGTGTTTCTCAAGTGTTTAAACTTAAATCCCATCATGCCTGTAGTCCTCGGACCAGATGATGTGGGTTAGTTAACACTCCTTTACTTTTCCTTACAAGTGTTTAAACTTAAATTCAATCATGCCTGTAGTTCTCGGACCAGATGATTTGGGTTAGTTAACACTCCGTTACGATCTCTTTCAAGTGTTTAAACTTAAATTCAATCATGCCTGTAGTCCTCGGACCAGATGATTTGGGTTAGTTAACACTCCGTTACGATCTCTTTCAAGTGTTTAAACTTAAATTCAATCATGCCTGTAGTCCTCGGACCAGATGATTTGGGTTAGTTAACACTCCGTTACGAACTCTTTCAAGTGTTTAAACTTAAATTCAATCATGCCTGTAGTCCTCGGACCAGATGATTTGGGTTAGTTAACACTCCGTTACGAACTCTTTCAAGTGTTTAAACTTAAATTCAATCATGCCTGTAGTCCTCGGACCAGATGATTTGGGTTAGTTAACACTCCGTTACGAACTCCTTCAAGTGTTTAAACTTAAATTCAATCATGCCTGTAGTCCTCGGACCAGATGATTTGGGTTAGTTGGCGCTCCTTTACGTTATCAGTCTAATTTAGTGTTTGGGGAAATATGTGGACTTAAGCCGCATTACGTCAGTAGTTATTACCATAATTATTTGCCTTAGCAATGCATGGAAGGTTACCATACTTATGTTTCATTCTTAATCACTGAACTGTCTTTATTAGCTGCAATAGTGCAATATGATAAATACTCCGCAGGCAACAAGTAACGAAAATAAACCGCTTGTTTCATTAAAAGATAATTTCCATACACAAAGGGCAAAAAATACATATTTAAGCAACTACGCTATATGGGGGTCCTAGGCTTTATCTTGGGGCTCTGGGTTGGTCTTTGGCAAATCGCCCGCATCTCCGGTCTGAAGAGGGTTTTGACTCGTCTCGGCTGGCGCTGGGGGATTCTGATCTGCCAAGGGTGCTTCCGAGGCTTCAGGAGCATCGCATAGATCCGGATCGTAATAGATGCTCCCTGGCTGCCTTAAAGCTGACTCTGCAGGGACTCCGGCCGCATCGAGGCACTTGCTCCAGGTGATGTCGCAGTAGTCCCTGCAGACCTTCGCAAACTCTTCGGTCAGCCTTACCTGGGTCTCCTGCACCCCCAGCATGTAGGCGGCTTTCTTCTCAGCCTCAACTGCTTCCCTGGCCAATTGCGCGTCCTCCTTGGCCAATTTAGCAGCGTCCCTGGCTTGTTCCAGCTCAAGCCGAAGCTCTTTTACCATCACCCTCTCCGTCTCCAGGTTGGTTTCGGCCGCGAGCAGCTTCTTGCGCTGATCTTCGGCTTGCTTCTCTGCGTTTTTGAGGCCCGCCTCTACATTTTTTCTCGCTTTCACCTCCTCCTTCAGCTGGTCGGAGATGCGGGCGCTTTCATCCTTTGCCTTGCCCAGTGCCTTCTCAACGTCCTCCTTGGACCGGATCTCAGCTTGCACGTCAACCTCCTTCCTCTGAACCCACTCTTCAGCCACGTAGATTTGTTGAGCAAGCTGCATGACGACCAAAAGACGGTTACATAAAAATGTACATGCACGAGGACTTCAAGATAATTGCGAAAAAGCATCAGTTGTCTTACCATGCCTAAATCCCGTTTGAGGGACAAAAAGAGTTCTTTCTCGCTGAAACGCCGATAAGACTCCATATCCCTCGGAAGGAGGAGGGGCTTCTCGAGTGCTTCAGCAACGTACCCGGCCTTCCCCCCAGAATAGTTTCTGATTGAGGCGTCAAGAGGGATGGCCGCACCATCCAAAGTAAGCTTTGGGGACCACACCTGGACCCCCCGTCGCACGTCAGCAGCCACATTCTCCTCTTTGCTCTCAGTAGAAGAAGCCCGCTTATTTCTTGTATCATGGGTCTTCTTCTGCTGCTTGCGGCCCTTCGGAGGGACCACTTCCCCCTCCTCCACATCAGTCACCTCCGTCACCACCCTTTTCTTCTTCAGATCGGGCAGTACTTTGAGTCCCAGATCTTTCGGGGCCTGAGGAGGAGGAGGTGGTGGTGGTGGAAGGTTCGCCTGGGGCTGGGATGTGCCAGTACCCTCGGCTGGAGCGTTTGATTTTCTGTTCTTCATTAGCTGGCCCAAGCTCAGCATGTCTTCGTCTGTAGAGTCGTCCGGCGCGGCTAGGTTCAGGAATGGAGCAGCCGAATGCCTGTCGAATACCTCTTCGACCGACAGAATTTTTACTTCCCCAGAGGACTCTTCCTCGAACTTAAACTGATCGATTTGCTGGTCGAGCGAGGGAGTAGAAGAAACTCTTTCCTCCTCTGCGGCCGGTTGAAGAGGGACTTGTCGAAAGGGCTGAGCAAGCACCGGTATGGCTTGCGGGTTAGGATGCGGCACTGGGGCGAGGTCGAAGGGCGCCAAAAAGTGCTTCCTTGCCACGTCAATGCGATTTATCCGATGATCCCCGAGTGTGATTGCGTTCCCTCTCGGCTGAAGTTCAGTCTTCGGGGTGTAACCAAGGATGAGAGGAACAGACCTAAGCTGTCCGTCTTCGCTCGCAAAAATCTCCGACCGAAGAAGATAATTCAGTGCCGCAGTGTTCGTCAGACTCAGCCGAGGAGCCACGTGCCTTTTGTCTGACAACATAACGAAAGAGTTGTCAGTGGGTTGCAATATGACGAAGAGGGGGACCGAATAGCTAAAAGTAAATGAAGAAGTAAAGCTCGAGGGGGAATGTCCCACCTGGCGTTCCTGGCGTGGTTGGGCAATGAACCCCATCATGCCAGGCACCCGAGACGATCAGATAATCGTCCTTCATCCCTTTGTTAGACTTGGGAAGGCCGGACAGGAGCCTGACGACGTCGGATCGGGACTTTAAATAGTACCCCGCCCCTTTTTTGGTATGACACTCGTACATATGTACCACGTCGTGCCAGGTTAACCCCAAGCCTAAGTGACGGTTTAGGTCATCGACTGCACCTAAGATTCTAAAGGTATTGGGTGCACATTGGTCAGGACTAAGCCTATGGGCGGTAAGGTAATTTCTGGTGACTGGACCCATGGGAATGGTCATTCCCCCCTCCAAGAAGGCGATAATGGGGATAATGACCTCGCCCTCTTCCCTGTCCAGTAGCAACCCCTCTGTGGAGCAATACCTTAAACCCACTTCCTGGGGGATGCGATATGTCGCCCTAAACTCTTCTATCTGGGAGGGGCTGTTCACTAGATACTCAAATCTACCCATGGTTAGCAAAGTCAGAGGAAGGGGAACGCGAAACGGCGACTGGGACAAGCTACCGCGGGCCGAAGAGGCAATCTCAATGTTATACGAAAATCTCGGGGAGAGAACTTACGAAGAATGGAATCGGCGGATGAGCTTCAGTCTCGATGGGAGATCGTGGCGGATTCTGGAACTGGTTGAGGCGGATTGCAGGAAGGGCTTTGAGAGTCTGAGCGCTTGAGTTCGCCGGGAGTTCTGAAGTTTGCAAAGTTAGAAGACAATCCCATCTGGAACTTTATATAGTGGCAGGTGAAGTGGTGAAACTTCGCCCGCCCAAAAATTTCGAGGAAAATCTCGTCCGTTGATTTGAAATGGACCGCTAGATTTCAGGGACAAGACGCCGCCTGGAGTAATTAATGATGCCTCGGAAACGGCGCGACAGCAGCGGTTATAAAGAAGGCGCCCAAACTCACGCGCGTACACGCGCGGAGTCAAAGTTCTGTCCCCACATTTGTCAAAGTCAAAACCTCACTTTTTCTCTTCGGATGCGAGGTAAAAAGTGAAATTTTGAGGGGCTATTGTGGGTAAGAAAGCCCAGCGTCATATGTTGGGCCAGAGGCCCAATCCAGACAAGGTTCCTTGTCCGAAGATAATAAAGACATCAATGTTTGGCCATCCTGGCAAGAATACGGCCCATGAGGGGTAAATGATCCGTCCGAAGGCAACCTTTTCGGGCCGAAGAGACCAACTCCAACGGGCCTGCCCAGAACTTGACCAAGGAGCTATGCTGAAGATCTTCGTGCGAGAGCCACGCCCCCGAGTTTGCCCAACTGCGGAGCTATCATGAAATATCCTGCCAATAAAGCTGCCACCGCCACATTTAATGCACTGCAGCAACTTTTCTGGCCGCATTTATGTGGAGAAGACACCTGAACAGTGAATCTTCACCTACCACCACTCACTGCAGGCTAAAGCAAACGGCTGATGTGACCAGTACTCAAGTGGACGCCTAGATGAGAGACAAGTGTGCGGTGAGGATGAGAAAAGAGGATCTATATAAGGATAGCAAGCCTCACTGAGAGGGAGGATATATTTTTTTTGGTACAAGTAAAAAAGAAAAGCTTTCAAATATAAGGCCTCTTCGGACCAAAGAGATCAATCTATAAAACACCGGTTTACTTTCGTTTTCTTTTCATATATCAGCCTACTTGAATCGTTGCTAAAACATCACCCAGCCCTGCTGTTTAACCCACTCTCTACAAATTTATTGTTGGGCAATTGTTGGGCTCGCAACGCACAGTTGGTACCAGGCCCAACAAATCCTTACCCTACAAGACTAATAATAACATAACAATCAGAATTGCATTTACTATTCCGTCGTTAAATTTTATCTATTAATTTTCTTGAGCCAATCGGTTTAAGATTGACCTGGCCTGAAAACCATATTTATAAGGAAGCCAATAAAGGCATTTAATCATGTGGATACCAGGATGTATGAATTCAATGTTTATATGGGAGCAGAGATGAGATTGAGATGACGGAAAAGAGAAAGTGATTGAAACATACCACTTTTAAATTCGTGAAACAGATTATTTTGTAAGATAATAAAAAAGTATATGATGTTATAACACACCTTATTTAGACATGAAAATTTTACCCTATTTTTTGGGATAAACACTTAGACCACTAGCAGTGGGGGGGTGTTTACACCCCCCAATTGCTATTTTACATCCAAAACATCTAAAATTGTCCAACATCCAGGTATGGGTTCTTAAAAATTTTTGCAACCAATGAACAATGGGTTTTTATATATAGAACCTACTGTTCACTTGGTTGTAAAAATAATAACATTATTTTAATAGAAAATGAGAACCTTCTCTCTCCTCATTTACTCTACACGGTACAGAGTCACATACTACACTCTCCTCTTCTCACTCATTCTCTTCATCTGTATCACTCTTCTCCCTCTCTCTCCCAACTATAGAAGCTCCATTGCCCATGTTCAATCACTCTCTTTTCCGATGACTTTTTTTTCCTCTTCACTGTTTTGCTCTATCCCCAAATTGAAGAATCAAGGGTTGTTGGTTTAATTTTGGGTTTCTTGGTGGAGCATGCTTCCTTCTCGTTTCTGGGTTTGTAGTTTCTTGGTGGCTGGATCGGTGATGGAACAAGTTGGGTTTTTTTTTTCCTCTTCACTGTGTTGCTCTATCCACAAACTGAGGATTGAACGGTTGTTGGTTTAATTTTGGGTTTCGTTTGGAATTTTTGGGTTTCTCGATGGAGCGCGCTTCCTCATCATTTCTGGGTTTGTGGTTTCTTGGTGGCTGAATCAGTGATAGTTGTTGTTGGTACAATGTTTTTATTTTATACTCACACTAGTGACATCACCAGAGTAAATACTTACTTACATATATGATATATGAGCAGGGATTATTGTCTCTAAATACTAAATAATATCAAATTATTTCCACGTGATTTCATTAGACGGAAATTAGTTAAGGACCATGTGAATGCTCTTTAAAGCAGTCAGCCAAATGTATATTTTGGCCCGAATGACATGTACTCTATACTAAGCTCAGCATTTGAGAAAAAAAGAAATTATTAATTTGTTAGTATTTTTTGGAGCAAAATGAGCCCAGTAAAGCTTGACAAAATGGATCAACAAAAAGCTCAATATAAAAACAATCATCCAACAAAAAAAAGATCATGGCGTAGGCACCACAACCGTTAAGAATGTCGCAAAGGTTTTCTTGCCAGGTCAAGTCCCTACTCCTCTCATTTATATTATAGCATTACTTGCTTAGAAAATAGCAAAATCTAAAATTATTTCAAACCACACTATGGGGGAAAGATATTAGATATCTCACCCTCCTTTTAGAGCCATATTTAAGGGTTAGTTATGCAACATTTATTATTGCCCCACCATAATTGCTATTGTTTAAATAATTTTTATATTAAGGGCCAAGAGTTGGACAATCGTATGCTATGTGATTAAACATTTGTTGATAGATTTCATTGTCAACCAATGAAGGAAACATTTTTCATAAAAAGAAAGCAAATAAGATGATAGATTTTTATATATGGTTAAGTGGATATATTTTACCATGTAAACTGAATTGGTAGGCTATTCCTACAAAAAAGGACTTGGCAACCAATGTGCACGTCATTCAGGCTGGAACACCAGAATTTATTCCCCTATTTGTGTGCATTGATGTACTTCCATGAATTATATGCAGCCATATCATGACCTCTCTTATCATTTCATAAGGTTGCCATTCTTGTAAGTATATGTTATGCTATATAATTGACGAAGGTAAAATAATGAAAAGATCAAGGTACGTACACAATAGTATTGTGATTTAAGGTCTCTTGTCGAGGTAACTCATTTATTTCTTTCTCTTTAATTAGCCATGCCAAATATTATCTTATTAGAATTAAGTGCATATCAAGCTTGCATGATCATTACAAGTATGCATATATGGAACATGTTGAAAATATTGCAATAAAATTGCTAGATGATCGTGTTCATAGTATAGACATGAGTTTAAGTCTCAATAAATTTCCGCTATCTCCGCTAACTCACCAAAATCTTTTTAAATTGCTCTAAATATATACGGTGCAAGCACCTAACAAAGATCAGTTTAAAGAAGTATATAGTCAAATAGCTTCAATTTTAATATATCATAGAATACTTCTCTAAGATTCATATAGAATGCACTTCATCAAAAGATATCTATTATAATACAACATGCAATTTACCTATTTGGATATTATTATTTCTAACAAAATGCAGCAAGTATTATTGAGGCAAGTGATAAGATTCCAGAATCTAAGAGATGTAAATCACATGACCGAGGCCAGTGATAAGATTCCAGAATCTAAGGGATGTAAATCACATGACGAGGCCAAGTGATAAAATTCTTTAAATGAATGTAAATCACTGACAAAGTCAAGTGATAAAATTTCTTAAATTGATGTAAATCACCTAAAAATGGCTAAGTGATAAAATTCCTTAAATGGATGTAAATCACTGACAAAGCCAAGTGATAAAATTCCTTAAATAGATGTAAATCACCTGAAAAGACAAGCTAAGTGGTACGACCCCTAAAAGGATATGGATCACTTCAACGAGGCTAAGAAAGGTAGACCATATGGCAAAGGTCAAACAAAAAACAAAAAGTTCACGTAGTAATTAATGGAAGATGATCATCATAGCCTGAGCAACTTCGTTAGCCTCTTTTTCTTTATGGACTCAAAGTTCAGGTTCTCCAAATCAACCCCCAGACCATGTTTCATCGAGTACCTCCTCAGTAGTTCAAAGCCTTTGCAATACTAGCTGAACAAAACAGTATTGTATTCTTCAGTGAGCTGGAACGCTTGGACGGTCTTGGTAGCCATGGTCTTGATCTTCTAATTGGCCGACTAGAGCCGCTCTTCCTTCTGCATCATTAATAACTTCTTGGTCAGGGCTTTAACTTTCTCCTTCCACAAAATGCAACCACTTTACGAACAACAATGGAAAACATCAAGTCTTCCCTAAAGCCTCATCGTCAAAACAACAATTGGCACGATCAAGGTAATATAAACACTTTAGCATTAAAATTTAATTGATCGAATGAAATTGTGCAATCAACGGATGATAAAAATTCTTCACACAAGAATATAAATCTTGGAAGAATAACACCATCCAAATATCAAAATTCTTCAAGCTACAAAATAATGATGAAGGGATCCAAAGAGGACACTAAAACCTCACACATGTCGTCCAAAGAAATCAGCTCACTTTCAAGCTATGATCCCTCGAACGTCCAAAAAGACCTTCAAAAGGTAGATACTAAGAGGTTATCATAGAAATACTAACATTCTTGAAGAAGAAAGTAGTTGAAGATAAAGAAGCCTAAATCTAAACAAGTCAAGAATATTTCCTAAGCCTGACCAGCATAAAGCAAAATCAGACTTAGGAATGAGGGGCAACTGATGAGTCCAGAAAAATCATTAAGGTCGTCTATTAATATGGACAACCTTGCATCATTAGTAGGCCATCAAAGATAACCGCTCAATACATTCAATAACGACCATCAAAACTGTCATCAAGACAAAGAACGTTACAATCAAGATAATAATCACCCTAATTTATGTATAATAACTACCTAAGTCACCTATAAAATTGACAATTTGTCTCACTAGCTAAGGTACGTAAAAAACCACTACAAAACACAATCTTTATACAAAAGGTATGGGATGATACTAACTTAAGCATCGGAGGCTCTCCCACTAGGAACAATCCAGTGGTCTCTTTGATCAACTCTATTTATCTTGCAGGTCCTACAAGATCGTCTAAAGCTCCGGATTGGACGAGTGATTCAACTGACAATTTTGGGATCATCAAAAATCATATTTATCAGGCAGTGGCAGGGTGCTTAAGATGCATCATGTGATCACAAAGCTTTAGCCTTTGATGCAATGTTAGAAACTCACAATATATGGTAAAGTTTGAGTTTCAATTAGCTCAACTGGTAAAATTTCTAATAGTTGAATAAGAGATATGTGATTCAATTCCCGCCTACACTAAAAACATATTGGTATTTTGGTATGATGATAACTCTTTTAATGATAAAGAGTTATTATCAGAAGTGAACGTTATAGTCTAAAACTTCCTTAAAAAAAAAAAAAAAAAAAAAAAAAAAAAAAAAAAAAAAAAAAAAAAAAAAAAAAAAAAAACTCCAATATATGAAAAGTGAGCTTCAAATGGCCTCGTTTGCATGCATAATGCATCACAATATAGCATCTGAATTTAGTTCACTTAAAAATTCAAAATACGACCCATTGTTTTATCAGAAAGGTTTTTCTGGATCTGGGAAATACTTGTCATGATAGCATCATTTTTAGCCGCTCTCACTCAATTTAGCATGTTCTGAATAACATATATGGTATATTAGGAGTAATAAATTATACATTAGAAAGAGCCCTTGCATTTGACATTTATGTCGGCGTGGGCGCACACAGCCAAGTTTCAATTTGCTACTAACAGTTTAAAGCATTTTACTGGAACTGGGTTGGTCGGTTTGATAATATGAGTATATCCTCTTCAACATCAGCTTACGCGGCATTAATACTATATCAACGTTTCACATGTCCATGAAGTTTATTGCCACCATTAGCCTTAGTTTGTTGCACTTTATATTAATGTTTGTTATTATTATTATTATTTTTAAGGTATAATATATGATGATTGTTATTTATTATCAAGTCAAGGTACTGTAATTAGTCTTTATTATCATGCCAAGACAAAAATTGATTATTGGTGTAGACTAAAATAAATTTTAGATTTCTTATTTAAGAATAATAGACTTTACTAGCGAAGCTAATAAGAGCCCATCAAATTGATATGACTAAAATCTTTATATGATACTTTTATAAAATAACATATGTATATACCAATGCATGTGTGTGATACTAATGTATTGTGGATAACAGTTGTATACGCGAACTCAGGTGACCCCTTACTCATTTTTTTTAATTATATAAAAAAATAATTATAATACACGCATATATGTCTATGTAGATCTATCATCTATTTCTATGTCGGTAATACATTTGTAATAAATTTTGTCTCCTTAAAATCAATTTTTGGCTCCACCGCTGCGTATAATCGTTGACTTTAATATGCCTAAAACAAGATGTACTTAATGTCTTTCTCCTACACTTATTATTGAGATATAAGACAATGAACAAGGACCACAAATTTTGAGTGTGCAAAGATGGTCAAAAGCTAGTGGGCTAGATAGTTAATTAGCTAGGGTCCATAAATGGGATAGATAGTAGGTCCGAAATCTGCATTCCCCTCAGCTTTTCTAGAAGGGAATTTTCGTGATAGAAGGTTCCCATGACAATATAATCAACACACAAAAATTGCAGAAAAAGAGCACCAGAAGTAGAACTATATATATATATATATATATGGCTTTAAATTCTGAATCTCAAACTAGAATTCACGCTAATAATAGCAGGCCTTTCAAAGGTGTTCCATTATTTGCAGGATTTGCATGCCTCAGTATCACTCACAATCTTTAAAGGTTGCAATCAAATTTATGTTTTATTACTCAACTGTCAATAAATATCAACCACCAGTAGCTTTAAGGTTTATCTCATCTTCCCCAACTGAACTCATACGAGTTGTTGTTTACATTGAATTCTGAATATAAGAACAAGAGGCTAGTAATAGACTAGCATTAAATCCACAAACAGTTCCGCTAAACTCAATAACTTTTTTCTTCTTTCAGTTACTTATTTGGTGATTCATGTTTGCGTGTAATAAAGCAAAAAACAGTTGAATCGGCAGTTAGCTATAGGCCTTGGCAGACCCTGGTAATTAAGGTTGGCTTTACATCATTACATGTTACAAGAAAATGGGTTGGAAAATTGGTTGCCCTTCTCGAATTAACAATTTCAGCTCGAATGGATTTGAATGGCCGTGGGGGTGGGTAATCCTATGATAACTACTACTTCTATTTTTTCAAGAATTTTGTAGTTCGTTGATATTATTTAATTCTTTTCATGTAGAGAACCCAAGCTCAAAATGTTTGTCCATTCATCCTAGTTTAACTAATAAAAAATCTTAAAGATTGCGGTCCATTTATAGCCAGCAATATAATGTTGAAGATTACAAATCCTGATTTTTGGACCCAAGGTAATTTAGGAAGGAGAAAGGAAAATGAAAAATTGCATTTTGTTATTATTTTTTTTTTTATACATGGTAGGTTACGGAGGAGAATTTGGATTCAAATCTTGAATATCTTCTTTTAGAAATATGAAGAAGTATTAATTTTTTTATACCAAAAAAAAAAAAAATTTTATCAATTGACCTAAAAAAGTCATTGGTGAATTGAAAACCAAAGTTGAGGTATGTAGACTTTGTTATATAATATTATACCTAAACCTATAAATGCTTATTCTAAATCCCTAATTCTTATAATCATTAACCTTTGACAAACAATTGTTCGTAACATGTCAATAGGGTTTTTTTTTTTTTTTTTGGTTGAAAAAAAAGGTAGAAATTTTAGTGCCAAGAAATCTGTATGAATAGCAGCAGGGGTGATGTCCCTGCTCTGAAAACTTGCAAACAAACCAATAACATACATGTCAACGATATTAAAGCAAAAGTTACATAATAATAGGGCATATATATATTATAATCCAAATAACATCCCGACTCGCAAGAAAGAAACAGTTAGGAATGAGAAAATCACTCATCCAAAAGAAGGAGAGAATGTCATATTATTAGTAGTGATAATTAGCATCACATAAACTGTACAAGTAGTACATAATTAATTTTCATGGATCATGGCTTTTCCTTCTGGGTATAGATATAATCGAGATGGGCAGCCAGGGTCCTCCTCTCTAAGCACTCATCCTCTGAAAGTCCATGCACGTGACAGCTCTCAATCAATGCTTCAAGACTATTACGTGCCGCCACACCCTATTAAGAAAAAAAAAAAAAAAAAAATACAGAGCACCCATGAATCAAAACTCGTAAAACCCAATACAAATTCTATTTAAGAGACTCAAAATGTGAGAAACATGTAAAAAAATTGGACCCACCTCATGTTGGGATGTGGTTCCATCTATGTTCGATTTTGGGTCTGGACGAGCAGCATAGGTGAGAGTCGTGGAGCAGAGAACTAGGGATAACATAAACAGGGTAGCGAAAATCTTGGCCATCTTTGGCTTTCGATAAAAGTGTAGAATGTGGAAAATGTATGGCTTTCAATAGAATATGACTTTGGGAGGGACAAGGAGAATAGAGGGTGTGATACTGAATTTATAGAAGAGAATGGAGGAAGCCCAAGATAGGTAGTGTGTGAACTTGTGGAAGGAGAGGGAGACTTTTTTTTTAACAATATAGCAGAATATTAGGGGCCAAAAACTCTAATTTTATATAAGATACGAATATAGTAATATACTTCCTTCTGGAAGAAAAAAAAGATACGGGGTATACTTCAACTAAGGGAGAAAAGTCAAAGACTTAAGGGTGACCACTGAAATTTAACAGGAAAAAAAACAAAGAAATTTTTGGCTGAAGTCCCTCGTCGATAACGCTAGGAATTGAATTTGCTTTGTTTGCCTAATAAAAACATGGGATGAACTGTACGTAACCAATTACCAGCTCATTGATATCTCTAAGAGGTTATTTGGAGTTTTGGACAAAAATAGTAAAAATTTAACTTGTGTATTAAGAATATAGAGAATATATAATTCAACTATATTATTTTAAAATATTAAATTGGCAAACAGTTATTAAGTGATGCAACCTTAAAGAAAAGTTCTAAATAAAACTTGATTTTAATCTTCTTTATGTAAATACACTCATTCCATAGGAGTGGGTTAGACAAATTTGAACTCACCTCTTCAAGGAAGCCAAAAGTACAACTAGGCTAAAAAAACCTTTATTCTTCGTAAAATTGAACAAGTGAAAATGACTCATTTCATGTACATTATAGAAGTGAAACCTTGACCATATTATTTGGGGTTCAAGTGATAGTCAGGTGATTTGCCTGTTTATTTGAATTTTATTTCCCCTCCTCTACTATCTACCTATTTTATAAAAATTTCATCGTGCATTTTAAAGATGGTACCTAGTGCACTTTTAAGAAATTGGTCAAGTGAATATGGTGTGTACTTTCTGTGCAAGCATGAAATTTCCATGCTTAGTAAATGATATTGCTAATGTAAAGCAATTAAAACTAGTGGTAAACGACATATTAGGATTAAGTGCAATATTAGGGTATTGCGTCAGTACAATTACCCCTCTCACTCGCAAACATTTTTATCATTTTTACTTTAAAGAAAAAAAATTTTTGGGTAGATATGATAGGATTTTGAAAATTTATGGGGTTTGTTCACCGTCTAGTCAAGATGAGATTTGAATCAAAATCCTATATTCGAAAATAAAAAGTTTAGTTAATTGAAAACTCATTCTGTTCTTAATATAAATAAATAAATAACACTCACTCTGATAATTTTTCAACCCTTAACCATAATAATGGGGTGACTATAGTCTTGACTTTATTCAATTCTCTGTTCAAAAGCAAAATTACTAACTTTATTTCCTTGTGTACTAATAAAATTAGTCTCCTCTAAAAAAAAGAAAAAAGAAAGTAAAGTTGGTCAGCACTAGAAGGTTTCATGGCCAGAATGGGAGGAATCCTCTGCAATTACATGCTGTGATGAAGTTGCTAAAACAGAATAAAACAATTTTAATTCATCAGGTGTTATAATAAAACAATTCCAATAAAACCTTTTATGTTTACATCATATATACTTTAAATGTTTGAATATGTTGTGAATTCCGGTTAACTCAACTGGTAAAATCTCTTACCGTTGAATAAAAAATTTGGAATTTGATCACCACCTACATCAAAAAATCAATTAGTGTCTTGGTCTGATAATAAAAAACAATTATCTGGAGCATGTCATAGGTTGAAACTATCTCAAAAAAGAAAAACTGTTACTTTCATATGTTTGTGGTATAATTTGCCACCCTCCTTAAAAGTTATCATGACTTTCAAGTGAAGTGTGTAATGTGTTTTTGTATTAGAACCCTATTCTCTCCCTTTATGTGTGTGTGTTTGTTTCTAAAAGAAAACAATTATTACTTTTATATACAAATATAATCATAATAAATTTCTATTGATAACTACCATAATTAACTAATTCTAAATTTAGGGATGGGGGAAACAGATTGAGAAGATCAAATTTTGTCGAATTTTCTGGTGCATTGTATTTTGCATGGGTAATTGACTTGTAAAACATATAGAACCAAATACATTTGATGCCTCACAATTTTGATGCATTTCTGGTGCATTGTATCACATTAACTTTTGATGCCTCACAATTTTACGCCTTGTCACTAACTGTTTGGGTTATTTTGTTTAACTATATAAAAGCAAAATTTTATTGAATTCATATTAATAATTATCATAATTATTTAATTTAATATTAAAAAAACCATATTTTATTGAATATTGTAAGACCGTGTATATTTAAATGGAGCATGCTACTCTCTTTTTTGCCTCTGTCGGATACAAGTTGGCATCTTCAGTTCTTCACCTCCTTCCCCAAAGGTGGGGGGAAATCTTTGGTTTTAAAGCTTATAAGAAAACAACTGCATCACGTATGATCGATCCTAATATCAATATTTAAGTCATTTTTGCCAATGACATATCACAACCCGTACCAGTTGATATTTTTAGACCAAGTCTTTCTGCTTTTTGGGATAGAGTATAGCATATAGCAGCCTAGCAGATACAAGTTGATTATTTGTAAAGATTATTCAGATGTTAGATCATTTTATATGAAACTCGGAATATACCCCCTTCTCCCAAAAAATAAAAAGGATCATACTCTAAATGGCAATAAACTGAAAGCCATTCTTGTAGATGCTAATAAGCTCGTGATTTATCCTTCTAGATTGCTGTTCACATGGGTTATACAAAATTTTAAAAACAAGAATTGAGAACACACATGGAAATGGAACAAATATAAGTAAGAAATTTGGAGGGAATACGATTAAACTAAACAAAAATATTCATGTGACCTTGTATCATTATATTTGTACAACGACAATTTATTATCACAACTCACAAGTCGACATCCAAGAAGATTATGCCGGTGCATAACACATGGAGTCAAAGGATCTAAGGCTTTGTTCGCGGAAGATTAGCCAAAAACAAAGGCATATTAATGAAATTTTAAAAAAAGTTAATAAAAGTAAAAGGCAGAAAAGAATACTTGAAAAATGCAGTCAAGAAGTGTGCAAGGAATGAAAAATGTTCTTTTGTAACAAATTTCTTTGTAACCGAAAGCCTATATGGTTGAATGAGTCAAAAAGATCTTCATGCTGAAATTCTTTCGGTAGGTAAAGCCGAATGTTGAGTTGGGCTTGGGCACGTTGGATCTTTCTTGATCTAATAAGATTCTCCAGCTCATTTATTGACTTGATTCTGTCTCTTTTCTTTGTATGTGCATAAATCAGCGGTTCCAATCCACAATGTTCAGAAACTATGGTCAAACTATATACACAACCCAATAAAAGTAGCACTGTATTGCAGTAATATGTTACCACGTAAGTTAGAATCTCCTTTTTCTACTGAGTTGCCTATAAAAATTCTCTGAGTAAATTTTCTGCTTCCAAGGCAATTAGAAACTTCTAATTATGACCATATACATTAAAATTTTGATAGGTTGAAAATAGATGTTAAGGTCATGTGGCTATCAGCCTTAAATTTGATCCATGTTCACTATGAATGACAAGAAGTCACAGATTTTCTCTATCTTCAATTATTAGATCTTGGGCTCACAACTGGAATTGCTTTCAATTCAAATAACATTATGAGTTTGCTAGAATGTCGTCTGGGCTCCATATATATATATATATTACTCAAAAAATATAGCACACCAATTATGGATCTTTATCCTTCAGCTATACATATAGATTATTGACATTTCTGATTGAGAACCCACGATATATGTTTCTCCTTTATTGGATTGCTTTATTGATGAATTTACAAAAGTTTCACGGATAAATCTTTATGGTCTTGTTATATGACAATTGCCGTGCTGCAGCAAGTAAATATAAAGCAGTAAACAGATGATTAATTGCAAAGGCTTTCCACGTTTTTACAAGACTTGTGGGCTCCATAAAAAAGAAAATTCATGGACAAATAATTGATACATACTACAAGCTTTCCCACTATTCTCGATTCCATATGAACAAGTCGAAAAGAAGATTTGACTGCAATATGTAAACGCATGTCTGTCTACATGTGCTTTTAGTAACTTGGTTTGCTTAATTGTTCATACACTATAAGCAAATAAACAAAGCAGTAAATAAATCAATTCAAATGATATTGTATATTATGTTATGTTCTTCCCCAAATTGTCACTTCTAAGAGGCTAATCTTTGCTTGTATTGCAAGGAACTCTAGAGAATGATAGAGTTTCATCATCAAATTCATCATGCACCTGTCCTCTAACCCTGAAATAGTCGGTGGAAACAAGTCTCAAATTTTGTCATAATTTTGTACTGGATGTAGAGTTGCAATCAAACAAGAACCACAGTTTAGAAGAGACCAAAAGAAGGGTCCATCAAATGGACACAAAAAATGGGCCTATTAATTATGAAGGAACGGTGTGGAAGCAGTGCAAGGCAATAATTATTTGGAGAGTGTTGAATGATTGAAGGTTTGGATTAATTGGAGATTGATGTAAAACTTTGCAAGAGACAGTCAAAAAGAGCATAAATGAGTTTGTGCTTTTCTAGTGTGAAATTGTGAATGCAAGTGACAAGATTCTGCTTAAAAAAAAATACGCGTTATTGTATTTAATAATACAAAGTGCAAGCGCCAATAATGGCGAAAAGGATTTATTTTGACATGAATATTTGTCACTTGCTGTGTCCCACCAATATTAATAATCAACTGAGCAACTGACTTTGAAGGGAATTGAAGGAATTATGAAGAAGAGTTTACCTAGCTAGCATGTTAGAGACCATCATTTTGTTTCACAATGATCAACGAATTGTGAGGCTATCAAACGTGCCTACATAGCCTAGTACGTTGCTGTTTATGCAAAGTCGTTCTCATAAACGCGGTGGAAGTGGAGCCGTGGAACCAATTCTTGGCCTAAGCTAAGGGAAAAAATCTATAACCACAACTCTGCCATGATGTCGTAGATGGTGAATGATGGAGAAAAAAATGATAAGTTTATGTCATCACATCATAATTAATTACAGCAAATTTGTGGTTCTAAAACCACTCAAGCTAAGGTTGTACCAAGTATGAACCCAACATAGAAAAATATGGTGACGGTCTTTTGCTGTCGTTTTTCTTATTATTTAATTAATTAGCAATCTTTTAGCTGGTGCTTAGATTGGTAATCTTACTCCACTAGTTTATCTCTAAAAGCTTGGATTTGTGTAAAAACACAAGAGCTTGTTTAGATCCCCAATTAAAAATTACGGCTAGATTGCTTTTACTCTAACTTAGACTAAGTGTGGAATAAGAGTAAATGAGCGCAAACAATCGATAACACTACCCTAAGCCATATTCATCCATTATCTTCAATAAAAGGAAAGCTTAAGAGTAGGGAAGAGAGATGCAAACACAAGATAACACCAAAACGTGTTATCGAAGAGGAAACCGAAAAACTCGGCGAAAAACCTCTCTGCGACTCTCCAAGTCGAAATCGATCTACTAGATAATAAAGTTGGAGTACACGAATAACAAAAGACTTTCCAAGCCTAGTCTACCCCATGTACTTGAGCCCTCCAAGCTCCTGCTACCAACTGGCTTCTCGGAACCTTATCTTCTCTAACTTTCTGAATCTCGCAATTCAGCACGATTGCATCCGCCAATAAATAGCTCTTTCCAATGCTTCCCAATAGCACCAAATTCTCACTTTACACTCAGGATAGGTGTGATAAGTGTTTGAGCTATTAACCTCTCAATGATATGAAGATGGAGAGGTAGGAGTTGGGAAAACCACAAGGAAATGTGTAGATGATTGCAGATATAATAATCTCTAACTCTCAAGTGTTTTTTCTAGAGTTTTCTCTCTGAAAAGCACTCCTTACAATTTGTGGGTAATGTGGGTATATATAGTATGGGTAAAGACTTGATAAAGCAAACATAATTTTTTGCCAAACAGAAAGTTTCGCGAGTACTTCGCGGGATGGCCTTTCTTGCGAGACACTCACGAAAACCTCCAGGCTGGCATGACTCTTCATCTTCTAGTCATGTGGCTCTTTCGCGAGTAGGCTTCTCATGAAATCTACTTGTTCATCCTTTTAAGTTTGAGTCTTTATATTCTTTTACACTTATTCCTTACAATTAATCCCACATACATACAGGGAAATATGATTGGAAAAATTACAATCAAATTTAGTACAGAATTAAAGCCAACACAAAATAGTTGTAAATTACAACTTTACAATCTCATTCAACGGCATTTGCTTATTTGAATGTTCCAACATTTCAAGATTAGCACTTATATAGTGTTATCTACTCATTTTTGTAAATACGGTAGTATTTGATAGATATGATACTATAGCACTTGATGTTGTCTCTAAAGCAACAAAAATTGTGATCAACACATATTACTGCACCAACAAATCAAGTGCTTTATAGATAGTTTGAGCTTAACAGATTAAGAAATTAAATAAAAATCAGCCAAGAAACTGAGTAATTAAAGTTGAATGCAAACTTTATTTTTTACTTTTCCTATAAAAAGAGTCTCGCCTGATCATACATTAATTGATGAATTGCATTCAAATTCTAAAGTCTAAACTCGACTCTAGCCAGCTTGAACTAAATTTCAATGTAGTTTTAAAAAGCCAAGGCTTCATTATTACTCATTCCTCCCCCTTGATGTGATAATTCAATTCGAGAGATTGAAATTGTTTTATGGACAAAATTTAGCTACAAAATCGATTGTAGTCTTAAGCTACAAACTCACTCAATATCTTTTTATTGGAGATTAATTTTGACAAATCCACCATTGGATTGCATCTTCTTCTTATATCCTCTATGTTTACAAAATTTCAAGAAAATTAAAGATCAATAGTTATGTCATCAATAAATTTTTAAATTGTAAATTTTTGTAATTTAAAATTATGCATAAAATATAAGATTATAGTTTATATAGTAAATGATATCCGATTGACATAAAAATTGACATGTGCATTAAGAGCGTAAAGAACATGTAATTCGACGTTTAGATTTTCAAAATATGCAGTAATATTTATTTTATTAAGTGAGTTTGTAGTCTAAGGTTATAACCAATTTTGTAGCTAAACTTGTCTTTGTTTTATACTTTGATGCATCAATAAGAGGCACAAAATTGAAGCCTTGGAGCTAGGTAACCGTCATGGCTTGCGAAATGACACGCATGCATGCGCACAAACTTTGCTATCTACAACTACTAGTACCGTCCGGAAAAGGTTGAAAAATCACTTCACAAATAAAATTTGAGTGTGACTACTGATGAATTAGGAATGTACAGTGGACACATGGCTTCTTTTTTTTCCTCTCCTTTTTCTGGAAAGGTATATTGTAAGAGAGACATCTTATACCCATCTCATATGAAAGATATTTTATAAGAGAAGCATCTTCTATTTTTCAAACACTCTCATATGAAAGGTATCTTGTAAGAGAGGTATCTTATATTTTTCTCTTACTTTTGGTTCATAACTCATTGTTTTGAGATTGAATTATAAACTAGCTTATTGCTTATTTTTTCTACTACTTACGACTTCCACATGAATTACTTACTTATTTTAATTAAATTTTGCTTATTTTTTCTACTATTTTCAGATCTACATGATACACATACTCACTTTACTTTAACTTTTACTTTTTATTTACAGTAATTTCAAAAAAAAAAGTTAAATAAATTTTTCGCAAACAAACACTAACTCATAACTGAAAAGGAAGGAATGAACTTGATTTGAGTTGGGCCTTCATAACCATCAACATGTGGCTTATTGTCTCATTGGGTCTCTAAAAGGGCAAAATAATTACCTTTGTACTGGACCAAGCCCGGTTCATCTAACATTGGGCTTTTATTTGACAACATAGGCTGGACATAAGATATTGAGCCCAAGTGGGCCCCGGTCTAGAATTCCATCAGTCAAGCGGGAAACACTTCTCTGTGACGGGAAGGAAAAGATAGAAAAAAGAACAAACAAGGGAGCCACACACAATCACAAAGCTGTCAATTTAGTTACTTTGTTGCTTTCTATATTTTGTGGGCCAAAAAAAAAAAATTATAAAAGAAAAATAAGATACTTTTTTTTTTTTTTATAAGAGAAAAATAAGATACTATAAAGTATAAACCTAGACATTTCTGACCGTTCAATCTCACTGTGCAATATGGCCCATTGGCCCATAGAGTCTCAACCAATTGGATTGGCAGTTCATTCTTTTGCTAAATTTTAGTTAAAGTCTCTACAAATTATATAATACTAATCTTACAAACTAAAATATACTTTCAAGCATTCATTTATTATATCATTTAAGTGAAATCAATTAAATTCTTACTAAACCAATTTGTAAATTTTTTATAATAAATTTTGTAGCAGTTTTAGCATGTCTTGTTACTTAAATGATTGATTGTTTACTGTGCTACGATGCAATTGACTGAACAGTAATGGCTAAACCTTTTTTACAAAAAGCAATGGCAAATTTTTAACTGCATAATTATGACTGTGTCCATTAACTTTAACATTATGATAGGATCACGGATCACCTTTTGTGCATCTCATTAATCCTCCAATAACTTTAATTTCTAATGGATTGCTTTCAACCACTACGATAAACACCTTTAAGGACAATCATGACGTTTGACCCATTAATTCTTTTTTTAAGTTCAAGAAGGTATCAAATGTTTGTTTTGATAACTATTGTAGTGTGTAAGCTCAAGTCCAAATAAAATGGTAGAACTCCATCAATCTCAAGGTTTATTCGCTAAGTAAGTAAAGTCAGATGCACTTCAGCATTCAGTATCTAAGTCTTTTGTGCTGCTTTTTGATTCTTAAATAATTTTGTGGGCAAGGTATTGCTTCATACCCATCTCTCCTAAATTATTCAAATTTATGGTATTAGATTCTAGCTTAAATTCTTTAGATAGGTATGCAGGTAAGCTATCCTTTTCGTGATTCTTTTTTTTGTGATTTTATAAGTACTCAACGGTAGCAACGATGAGTGCTAGTTACACATGTGATTTGAAGCACTTGATTTCCAATTCCATTGCAAGTTATTGACTTTCCCCCAACAATCCACTCATTCTGTAATACACGGTTTTAAATTGAAAGTGGGATAGTCATTTGAGAATTAGCATTATCTAGTAATTAAAGTTAAAATTATTATACCAATTCTTTCACATGAATAACAGATCCTACTATAAATTGTATTTATGAGCGAGATTAATTGACTATTGTGTAAAAGGGAGAACCGTGTCTAAAGAATATTGAATACTTACTCAAAAATTAAAATTTCTTTATTATAAATAGATAAAAATGAATAACATTACTCTAGAGAGTGGCAATCGTTATCATGATGATTTTATAAAATTTAAACACCTATAATTAATTATAGGTGTTTATGTTTCTAAAATGAAAGTGGGATAGTCATTTTAGAAATATTTCTTGACATGTTGAAACTCATCGCATACCACTTAGTTAAATAATGTTACCTACTTTTTGTCGTGGTTCCATTTGTTACAATGCAATTGTGTGAAGCAAAATAGAATTGGAGCCAATCAATCCAATTAAAGCAAAATGCTTCCCTTTCACGTCGTGACATAGCACGCTAAGATTGGGTAATCCTATGAACAGAGAGATAGGTGATCCTTGCCCACTAAATACATCATAACCAATCCACCATAGAAGTTACATGCGTATTGAAATTATAAACTATATAAGTCCCTTTCACCATCATTTTCTTCCGCATATATGTTTCTCCTCCAACCCTAGTTAGCCAAAAGCAACTGAAATATCAAATATTACAACTGGGATTTGTTAATTATCCAAAAGAGACTTACACCTTGTAAGTTTTAATTAACATATTCTTTAACCCCAACAGTTCAAATTAACCCCTAAAAAAAGCCTATCCACCCGGTCTAGCTAGGTGTGGCTAGAACCATATCCATCTGCAATATCCAATCCAATGGAGGACAATATTTCTACGACTGGTGAAAGCTGCAACAGCTTGCGTTATCGAAAATTGAGCCTAGTTGAGCCAAGGGTCCATGCACCTACGACTTGTGGCCATGCATGTAGAAAGAGTGATGGTGTGGCTGCATGGCTCTTACAAAGTATTGCAACAGCTTTTTTCACATCTTTAGAGCTTTGCTCGTGCGTTTATATTGACACAAAAGGGGACCCTGATGATTCTGATAATTACAGTCAACTTGTTTGCACTGGTGGGCTTGAGAAGGAAACTTAATTAGGACGGAAATCCAGGAAAAAAATAGTGGGATGGGAAAGAAAATATGATAAGGACAAGATGGAAGTAAATATTATCTGCTTGTAAATTTCATTATTAATAAGGCTATTATTGCCTTACAGAAGTGAAAATAACGTGAATTTGATTTATTGTAATAGAGATATATATATATATATATATATTCATATGTAAACAAGCTTTTCAAAATAGCTTTTTACGTTTACCAAATGAGATAAATTTTTGCAAGTGGGCTATGAAAATAGATGTCAGCTTTCTGTTAGGCACATATGCTCTGGAGGTGTAGCTTTTAGTTGTCTATTCCAAGCATATGTTTGTCCAATATGTAGGGTGCTCAATTATTACTTAGCTAGGAAATTGCAAAAAATGGAAATGTATAATTTGTTTTTGCTTTCCCTTTTTTCTAACAAGATATTTCAAGGTTTGTTGTTGAGTAATTTTGAGAGAAAATTTTACATTATGCTTATTATAGTTGACTTGAACTTCAATAGAAGTAATATATAATTGCAGATTTCCAGAACCTGATATGGAAATTGAAAACAAGTTCTTGGAGAGAGTAATCTAAAGGAAAGTGCTACTTAGGCAAAATTTTCTATAATTTCCTAAACACTTGATTTTCACATGATAGATGCTGTGTTATTTAAAATTCAACTCCCATTTTCCACATGAGGTGGAAATTAAGGCGCACAATGAAAATTGATGGTAGGTATTGCCAGCCTAAACCCACAATGATCCCTTTTTGGGTAAGTATCAAACCATAATAATCACATTAGCAGAATTCTGGTCAATATATAGCATATTGCAATGCCTAGTTGTCAGTGCAATTGCATTGAATTTAACCTTTTGTTCCCCAAGTAGATGAGTTTGTGGATATTTTGGCACCACAAACACAGTAAACAAACGAAGCAAATCTTGCCGGATCTTACACTATCAGAAAGTGAAGAAATACTTTTCCAGCACTTACAAAAGAAAGTTCTCTTGCTCTGGATAAAACGACTTTTCTAATTTTCATTTTCATTGGATCATCATCTGAAAAGGATAGGGCAGGTCTGGAATACGCTATTAGTTTCTATAACTCAAAGCCACTCCATTTTATCTAGAGTATATATAATTTAACATGTACCGACAGAACTGTTTTATTTTCATCGCACAATTCATATATATGACTATTGCATAGTGGCCTAGTGGGGTCTGAATGAAAGTAAGAGGAAGAACACTTTCTTCAACAATACGGATAAGAACCCCCGACTAGATGAAAGACAAGAAAACTGTAAGGGAATATCTATAACTTAACGACTGTGGTCACTCTAGAAAGGCTTCTCAAAGCAAAGACATTACTAGATTCCATGAAATAAAAGTGACAAGAATTTATATTATTATATCTATATATAAAGAATAAGTGTAGGGCACGTTAATTTCGTACACTGTAATAGAATAATTATTTCTTAGAAATAGGTATTCAATTGTTTTCGTTGTGTTTGCATTATAAAAAATAGTAATTTTTTAGAAATGATTATTCTTTAAAATGCAGAATAATTATTTCTTATAAAAATGTGTTTAATAGCTATTCGTTGAGTCACATAATGAGAAATGATATGTCCATAATATTTTTACAACAAATCCTAAGTGGTAGGTTGTTACAGGTTGTTATTGTTAGGATAAAAAAGTAATTTTAATATTAGATTTAAATTTGAACTAATAACAACTAACCACCTATGATTTATTGTGAAAATATTGTAAAAATATTGTGGACGTATCACCTCTCTCACATAATTGTTCAAAAAATTTTCCCAAAATCCATAATTATGGAATAGTTTTACCATTATTGTTCAAAATAAGAATACCTATTCCCTAAGTAATCATCATTAAGTGTATTAAATGTGTCCCAAGTGTTTTCAGCTTTTAATTAAAAAAAGAACCGTAACTATCTCCTGTGCTCCATGGAGGGACATGGGATATCTTCTTGCTTCTTCATCAATAAAAGATCTAATTAAATTTTAAAAACAAAATAATAAATATGATTATTGTGGGGCCCAAAGATTTGGCTACCCCGGCCCACTCCATATCGGGCCCAAGGCCCATGCCGAGGAGAGTACAGAATCCGAGAATGAGTAGAAGAGGCCCAAATCATCAAGGAACTTCACCGAGGATGACCACGTCCTCGGCAGGCTGACATTGAAGAAAGGAAGCTGTCATCTACCCATTAAATGTACGCAACCAACACTTTGGCCGCATTAATGGTGAATTGACCAGCAAACAGTGATGTCTTGGTTACTTCAACTAACAGAAAGCCTGCAAAGGCGGCTAATGGGACAAACCCTCAGACACAAGTTCAGATGACCGACAAGTGGACGGCAGAGATCATCTAAACGAGACTATATAATAAAGTGAACCCCCAAGGGTTAGGAGGTCCTTCGGTTGGGAGGTTAAGGGGTTTTTTGGGGTGTGAAAGGACAACCCTTGTATTCATTGGATCTAAGGAAAGAGCTCCTCGGACTGGGCCGAGGACGAACTTCCCCTTAGAATACTTAGCCAAATCTCAGTTATTAATCGTGTAAACCCACATCGACTGTTATATCTTTTGCTAATGCCTAGTCTTTCTATCCACTCTCTACAAATTTATTGTACAGGGTTGTCTGGGTTCGAGTCCGCTCATCCCCAGGAGGGAGGCGCCCGAACCGGGTCCCTACAATTATGATGAGACTAAAATTTTTATTAACATATTAAAAAAAAATATCTTTAAAATTAGCCAAGCTTGAGAAGAAATAGCAGAATGAGTTTTTTTTTATAAGAATTATACATGTATATACTTAGATTAGATTAAAGTATATTTTTATCTTAGATTTAAAAAAAAAAATATATATATATATATATATTTTACAACCATATACACTTTTTTTTAGAAGCCACACACATATACACTTTTTTTTGTTATGAAATACACATACACTTAAATTAAGTTAAAATAGATTTCTATCTTAAATAAATAAATAAAAAGGAATTATAATATCCATAATTATTCTAATGAAAAAATTAGCATCGTTGTAATTATTTTTTCCAATATCACTGTAATTTAAATTGATACAAAATGTTTAAAATGCTTCAACCTACGAAAGGCATACCAGTTGAACCAATCTCTGGCCATGCAACAATCGTATGTGATGCTCAAAATTTGGAAGAAGCTTGTTAGAAATACATTATAGACTAAGAAGAGAATTAAGGTCTATTTAGGCTACTTTCTTGTTTGTTATATTTAACTTTAAAAAATAATAAGTAAAAGTAGTGCTGTACTTAGAAACAAAGGTGAAATTCCAAAAAAATTGTACAAATAAATTTTTTTTTTTCTTTTAAAAAGCAACGACAACTTGCGTGCCAAGCTTCCATGGAAACTTATTTATTGTGATTTGTGAGTGACACTTATGGTTCATAGACAGCCTGAGCAGAAAAATTGGGTACATGAGAACTAGCTACTGCGGACTTGTTACATACATATATAACTAGTTTGACATAGCTAGGGTATAAAACTTTTGACATATATATATATATATATACGTGAATTTGTAAAGCTCATAGCTAACTATATATTAAAACATTCTTTTATGTGATGGATACGGTCATGATTTCTAGGCAAAAGGAAAAGCAAACCTTGAAAACTCTTTTTGCTAATGATTTTTTTAAAACATGCCTAGTCCATTGCCTTTATTCCCTTCCTCTACAAGACTGGGATGCATGTTCAAGTTTTACCTAATATATTACGAAATTATACACTCCATTGTCAAAATAAATACTAAATTTAGAAATAGGTCGGCATGTCCTTTTGAAGGGCCAGCATGGTTGGCTGGTTGCTTTATTAGTTTTAGACACTACTCTCCAAAATTAGGCTATAACATCTTTTAGTCAAGACGAGTAGTGGTCCTTCACAAGAGGCTAGCTAGTCCCAAGTCTAGCTATATAGTGTGGTGCAATTGTGCAAAGCTCTCTAAACCAGTACTTTAGCTCTTGGAACAAAGTAGTTTATATGGCAGTTTCAGCTTTGCCATTGAGAAATCTAATATTAGAATATTCCACCAATTTATAATAAATTAAAGGTCGTAATTAATTACATTGTAACGTGAATGGAGTGCATGAGAAATTTTGAAAAGTGAGCTATACGTGCCAATCCTTTCTTGGAAGTTAGGGCGGATACACTGGTTTGTTTTCTTTTCCTTTTGTTGGGTTTTTTTTTTTTTGTCATGCTAACGAGTGCCCTAAGGGTACTCATTAATAATTCATTTTAGAAAAGTTTTAATACTACTTTTATGAAAAATAAAAAAAACTGTCAAAATATTAATTACTTTTTTTTTTCATTTCCTATAAAAACTTTCTTTAAATGGATTATTAACCAGTGTCCTAAGGGCACTCGTTAACATTTTTCTTTTTGTTTTTGGCTAGTTTGTGTAGTGGAGTGGACATTGTTTCTCTTCTTTCACACAATATATATAGTTCAATTTTTTTTTTTAAAGTAATAGGAAAATAATGAATCCCTAGCTTGATGATAGAAAGAATGAGGGTTTTTTTATAAACGAAAGAGAAAGAAAAGTAAAAACATGAGCAACCTTTTGGCCATGTTTTGTGATTAGAGCTGAACCTTTTGATGTCGGCCTCGTGCTAACCACTGAACTGGTCATTCAACACCACGATTTTCGCTTTGTTAATTCTTTTGTTCCATGTCTTCCTTTTCCAACCCTAAAGATGATTCTACGAAGCTATAGATTCTCTAATTTTATTTTTTTATTGTGAATCTCTACCATATGAATGATGCTGTTCTATCTAACTCCCATCTTCAAATCCTTTGTCTACTAACTTTTATAATAGCCCTTCTGTCCCCCCGCCATTCCCGAAAAAAATAAATAAATAAAATAAACAGTTCCTTTAAAATAAAATGCTATGTATAGATTTAAGATTTTCCCTTGTGATTTTGCTGCAATCTTTATCAAAAACTCCTTCGCCATGCGTTTTATTGTGCCAGGAAAAAAAAAAGAAAAAGAAAGAGAGGAAAAAGATAGGGAAAATAACATTTTGCAGTGTTAAGTTATTCTAATTAATCTAGGCATGTTAATTTCAAAGGATAGAATAGCACAATTAAATTGGCGAGAAGTTATATAATCATATATTTTATAAAAGGGAGTATCGTTGGTTTGAATGTCTCTCTCTGTCATGAAATATGATTAACATGGACGTCATTGTCACGTACATTAGATAATTACCCCAAAATATGTGACCTGACCTAAAACAAATCCTCTCCACTAAAGATATCAAAGTCATTCGTAAACAGTTTTCCAAATTTAAAACGGGAAAAAAGAAATGCAATTGGGATGTCAAAGTTGTAGTGCAAGTGAATTATCACGAGACCTCAACATTGTTGATCAAAGCCCCTAGAAACCAGCTTGGTGCTAGCTCATCAGTCGAGCCCGAATCCTAGCCATGACTCAATCTATTTACTACAATTTTGTTAGGGTTTGTGCCCAAAAATTCAATTAATTGGCATATTATAAATAATTAAATTGTTTAATTATATGAGACTATTTGTATATGAACTAATTGAACATTATCATACTCCTTGAGATGCATTGTATATGATTTATGTAATTTAGTTATAGAAGATATAAATCATAAGTTTCTTGTAAACTCAAAAATGTAGTTCGTAATCAATGATAAAAGTGGGCGTTTTATCTATGAAAACTATAATATGTTAACTAAGATGGTTTATCTTGATCATGGAAGTAGAGACTTCTAATTGATGTGTTAATGTGTTTTAAGTGTGTAAGACACATTACACAAGACTGTTGTAAGATTAATTATTCAATTAATAACTGTCACCTGAATAATAAATCTCACGACTTCTATTTTCATAAACTCTCAATCTTAAGAGGATTGTGAACTCGATCATGAAATGTAGGTTGCTTTGATATATTTGAAATGAAATCTAAATCTAACGGTTAAAACCTTAGTATTTTGGGTAATTGCACATAGTGTTGAGGTAACACATATTCTCAAGATGGAATCCATCATCTCTTTCTATAGAAACACGAAATATCCCTTTGAAATAAATTTGATGGAAACTAGTTATTCAAGGCCGACCACTTTAGTAAAGAGTTACTAAAGTTTATATTTAATGAAATTAAATTTTATAAACATAAATAACTAAAAGATTAAACCGAAGACTCAAGGAATAAAATAGTTGTTTATAAAGTAAGAGTTTATTATGACTTTGTTCACTATAGATATTTCATGGAGGAGTCAAATGATATCATATTAGAATCTTAGGATATAATTTATTAATAAGGCTTAGAATGCATTTATATTTTCATAGTGGTACTTGTTATATAATTAATGGTAACTTCTGACTTGTCAAGAGTTAATTGATAAGCTTAAAGTCTATTGGAACTAGAGCCTTATTTGCCCCTTTGGTCTCATCTCAAGTTACACACTAAAACCCAATTGGGCTGGCACAAATAACTAACCCAATTAGATAATCAATTATTTATTTTATAAGAAATATTAAATAAAGTAATTGTTTAGGCAGTTAAAATGTACGTATGATTAAAAAAAGAGAAAAAAATTTTCTCTATAACATCTTTTGTATACACTTTTCCATAAGGAAAATCAACGTAGTTAAGAACTGATTGAGAAACCACACATCTTGGGCATAATGTGGAATTAGAATAAAGATTGAAGGTCTTCTCAAGTCTTGTTTTTAATTTCACTGCATCAATGTACGCTTTCTATTATTTGTTCTAGAATTCAAAGTTATATGTCATCATTCATCAAGATTGTCAAAATTGGGATCCTATGTAGGATTGTTGAAGATAGGTGGGATTGTAAATCGTAGGATCGGATCATGAATCGTAGGATCGGATCATGAATCGTAAGATCCTACATATTTTCATATTTAAAACAAAAAACACATTGATAATGATTTTGTATGTTGAATAATCACATAAATTATAAATTCATCCATAAAAAAACTAAGATTTTCATCATATGATGTAATTTGTATGTCATACATCGTTAAGTCTATACTAACAAAACAAATTTATTCAAATTTTGACCCAATGTATTTAAAAAGTTCAATAAATGTTTAATTAGCAACCAAATACCAAAATTTTTTCAAGTTCTAAGTTCCAAGTTTGAAATCCAAAATAAGTTAGCAAATGGAAACTAGTTGACTATAATATAAAATCCAAAAGCAAGATGAATATTAAAGTGAAGTGAACATTTAATTATTCTCATTCTAAAGTTCTTATATTCACCGTCTTAAATTCTTAATTATCATCATTCATTTCATCATTTATGTAGACATTATATATTTGTATATTAAAATTGCAAAAAACATCAAGATACAGTTTCACACTCAACTATTCAAGTTATACCACTCAGCAACAATTAAAGAACATGCTCAAAAAAATCAATCAATCAATATACAAATACAAGCATAACAGATAAATTTTGAAAATAAAGTAGGAGTATAATAGGAACATTAGTAAATTAATGACTTTTATTTTTAGAAACAGGACAATATTTTAGGACATCCCAAAATTGAATAAATGACAAACAAACTCCCAAAATTGAATAGATGACAAACAAACTGGGACGGAAGAAGTATATATAAAAAAAAAATTAGTAATATTAAAATACAAATTAATATATTGATCAAACAAATTTAACAACATTATAGCTTAAAAGGCAGTAAAGCCAACATCAAATTCTTCATTTAGAAATGTTAAGTATTCATTCATTTTGATTACAAGTGAACTAGAAACTAGAAAACATTTGTTTAGGTTAACATAATTTTACAAAAATAAAATAAAAAGTCATACCATTACAACATGAAAAAATAAAAACCCTTAAAGTTTCATCAAAACAAAAAATTTATTCCATAAAAAAAAAAAAAAAAAAAAAAAAAACCAAAATTTTTTATTTTTGGTAGGATTGATAGGATCTCATACGATTATACGATCTTAGACAATCTTACATGATTCTACATACGATCCTACCATTTTTACAATCCTAGTGCGATCCTAAACTTTTTGGTGAGATAGGATCGTAAAATCGTACAATCTTACGATCCAAATCGTGATTTTAATAACCATGTCATTCATGAATGAAGTAGACCTTGCTTCTACTGCTTATTTTGTATGAGATGCAAAACTATATTTTTTAACAAATTTTTCTAAGAGCATACCATTTATCATTATTTTTACCCTAAGAGCATCCCCAGCCGACCTTTCAAATGTCAAATGTAAACAACATTTGGCATTTTGGCCCAAAATACACTCAGCAACTGAAATGCCAAAAGTGAGAAATTGTAAATTTTTTTGGCATAGTGCTACAGTGCCATCTTACATGTAAGATGGCACTGTAGCACTATGCCAAAAATTATATTACTATTTTATTCAGTTTTTTTTTTCTCTCTCATCTCTCATCTATCTCTCCATCTCTCTATCTCTCACGCTTTCCTCTCTTTCTCCCTCTTCTCTATCACACTCTCAGATACTCCATGGCGTTGAGCATCACGCACCACATCGGAGCTCTCGCCGGAACTCCGAGCCAATCTCTCCGACACGAGCCGAGACACGAGCTGATGATGACGTCGTTGGATAGCGTGACGATGAACAACGCAGTGAATAGGTGAAAGCGATGAACTCTGTTTGCAGGCGCTGAAGAGTGCCGAAGTGGAGGGGATCATGATGGACGTGTGGTGGGGATTGGTGGAGAGAGAGGCGGCTGGATCGTATGATTGGGGTGGGTATGGATCGGTGCAGATTGGTGGGTTTCTCGGTGGAGATTGGAGGGTTGCCAATGTCGCCGATGATGGTTTCACTCAAGATCGCTGATGATGGTTTCGCTTAAGATCGCTGATGTCGCCGTTGATGGTTTCTCTCGGTGGATGTGGCAATGATCTGGTGGGTTTTTTTTTTTCCTTAATTTGAGTTTTTGGTTCCGGTGGAATTTTGGTCGGCATGGTGGCGTGTTAGGAATGGTGGTGGTGGTGGTGTGGTGATGATTGGGTTGTTTGGTTGTTAAGAGAGGGACAGAGACTCAGAGAGGCAGGGATAGGGACGAAGGGAAAGTAGTGTATAGTGTAGATATCTTTTAAATATTATTTTATATAATTTATATTATTTTAATATATAGGATTGTAAAATAAAAGTTGGGATGGAGGAAGTATTGAAAAATGGTATGGTATAAGTAGTAAAGTAGCTTTTTGGGATGTTAAAATAAGATAGGATAGCATTTCCGGATGGAGATGCTCTAACTTGATAACATGAATGCATGATTGTGATTGATGAATCGTAACTTTTACAAAAACCCTCAAATTTTTTTCCCGATTACCTTTAGGGTCCGTTTGTTTTGGCTTCAAACAGTTTCCGGAAATTATTTTCCGGAAAATTGGGTGTTTGGCTGTTACTTCAAATTTGGTCAAACTGAAAACCATTTTCGGTTGACCGAAAATAATGCCAAAAACGGGTGAAATGGATTTACGGTTTCACTTTCACTTCAAATGAAATTTTCCGGAAAAGAGAGAAGAGAGCATGAAGAGAGACCCAGCGACCTTCGACCCAGAGAGAGCACGAACCGGCACTCCAAGCCCAGAGCCCATCGCCGGCGACCTTCGACCCACGAACCCACGAGTTGCACCGCGTCGGCGAGACCCAGCGAGTCGCACCGCGAGACCCACGAGTCGCACCGCGCCGGTGAGACAACCGTTCAACCCAGACGTTCGATCCATCGCCTTCGACCTTCGACCGACGACCCAGACCTTCGACCCAGACCTTCGACGACCTAGACCTTCGACCCAGATGTCGTCGTCAACCCATCGCCGAGACCCAGACCCAAACCTATCTCAGTTTTGTTTTTTAAAGTTTGATTGTTGTTGTTGTTGTTGCCGGAATCAATTTGTTGTTGTTGTTGTTGTTGCCGGAATCAATTTTTTGTTGTTGTTGTTGTTGTGTTGTTGTTGCCGAAAAATAGCATTTTCCTAATAGAACCAAACACATGAAAATATTTTCCACAACAATTTTCATAATACAACTAAATACTTGAAAATATTTTTCTTTTTCAAAAAATAACATTTCTAAAAAATAAGTATTTTCTAAAAAATATTTTACGAAAACCAAACGAACCTTAATCACACGTCTAAATTATGACAAAAATCATGACGCAAAAAAAAGTGATGTCGAAGGACTTTTCTCATCTAATTATAGGCTCGGCTAGCCGCTAGCACAAGCTGAGTTAAACACATGGCTGTGCGTCAGCAACTTTCCAGATCATTGGTCCCTCATACGTGCTTCCAATCACAAACCAACGAGTAGCCGAAGGTGGACCCCAACCATTTTGTATCTTCGTGACTAAGCATAAAAACCCAATCTTTTCGAGGGACCCCCAGGGGGCTTAGGTCACACCACAAATGCTAATGCCACCTTTAATTAAAAGAAAGCGAAGAGTGTCACATTTTAACCCCACATCATAGTGCCACCTGACTCAAAAGCTGTTTCCTGTACACATACAGTTCTGCTCGTAGTCTCATACAGACAAGTATAGGACCAAAACACCCCTAACAGATTCCCAAAATTTACCTCACTGCCAACAATCTCATTTTAATATAAATATGAAGCCCCGTATCTTCATTTCTTCCCTTTCTCCTTCTTTCCTTCCTCCTATTACTATTAGAGAAAATATTAAGCTTTTTTTAGCGTTTCTTAAATATTCTTTTCTTTGATTTCCAGCCATGCTGTCTGCTTTTCCGATCCAACCCGATTCTCTGTTCGGAAACCCATTTTCGGCTTTCGAAACCGGCTTTACGCCGTGGGACTGTCCGGAATTCTTCCCAACCATTCAATCCCCAGAACCCGTCATTTCAAATTCCGAGTCCGATGCTTTGCAGTCCACAAAATCGGAACCGGACGTTTTTCCTTCTCCTCTGAACCCGGTTATTTCGAGTTCCGGTTCGGGGTCGGACGAACCGAACCGAAACCACGGCGACTCGGACGGTCCGAAACATAAGCGGGGGGCGGAATCCGTGACTGTGGTGGGTGTGGTGGACGAGCGGAAACGGAGGCGGATGATATCGAACCGGGAATCGGCTCGGCGGTCACGTATGCGTAAACAGAAGCATTTAGAAAACCTAAGGAACCAGGCGAACCGGTTTAGGGTGGAAAACCGAGAACTTTCGAACCGGTTGCGTTTCTTTTTGTATCACTGTCATAACGTACAAACAGAGAACAATCAGCTGAGGTCCGAATATGACATGCTCCGACAGAAACTATCTGAGATTCGACAACTTTTGGTGTTCCGGCAACTCCAACCTCTGACTTCTGCATGGCCATGCAATACTACTACTACTACTGTTACGTCGACCCAATAAACCCCATCATTAATCCAAATGAATTTTAACTATAAATTACCTACTCATGGCCTAAAACGAGAACTATGAGACCTCTCTCTCTCTCTCTCTCTCTCTCTCTCTCTGTGTTTATATTAAGTCAAAAAGTAGCTAAAGGAATTAATTGGTGGGGGTTCTGAATCTGATCAGTGATTTTTGGGAAAATGTCACGTTATGAGTAAAAACTTTAGTTATTACTATTATTATGTAAAAACTTTAGTTATTAGTGTACTTGTGGTCTTAATAGTTATTAAGTATATATTTTTAGTTGTTTTGGTGTTCTCTCTAGTTTTAGCCATCTACTTAAATAAAGGTTCGATTTCGTTTTCATTTACAATCTGGTCCACATATGGTGCAGAATCGCTGAGTTTAACATATACCAAAGTGCTGCCAAAATTTCCTGTGTTCATACTTTCTTTGAGAAAAGTTCGTTTATATTATTGGAGTCAATAATTAGAGGAACGTGGAAGTCCGAAATGTCCTTCGCTATTCAAATAGAAGTAAGGTGTGTACAAACCATTGGAAAGGGATGATATTGTCCTTCCAAAATAACATACGGACCCAACCAACAAAGAATAATTGAACATTCCAAACCCAATTATCAAGCAATGGTTTTGTACTCTTACTATAATCGACGTATGATATGATTCCACTAGTCTTTGCATTTTGTAAAAAGAACAGACAGCCAATGAGTGACAACTGCCACCGTCCTTGCAAGAATATAATAATTGTTGTTATTATTAATAAAAAAAAAAATAAAATAAAAATAAAAATTGACAATACTCATTGATATGATTCAATCATTTTAATTTGATTCATAGCCCAAAAAGATATTCAAAAAAGAAAGGAAGCCATCAACTTGGCAGCGAATATGTCTTTCTCATGAGTTTTCTCGATCTTATACATAATCATCAACATCAAGCAAGCTTTTCTCACCCAATATATGTATATATATATATATCTTTACTAACTTCGATAGGGTTTTGGATTAAGTACAAAGAAGATGGGTGCTTTAGTGTAGATTAATAAAGTGATTAATGACTTTATACTTAATTTGAGGCAAATGGGGGCCACAAATGGTGTTCAAAAACCTAATTTATTAATAGTCCCATGACGAAACAAAGATGCCTTCATCACCGCCATTTATTGAATTGCCTTTCGATAAAAGTATAGTTTTAAAAAATAGACTACCTAGATTGCATTTTAGCTTAAACCATTTTTTATTCTGCAAGTAACTCTCAAGCTTCTTTTTTTTTTTTTTTCCATTTTGGCTAATTATTTTACTCGGCAACCCAAATAGCATGAAGTTAAGGTGCAATGGATGTTTCCCGCATATATATTACAATATTAAATATGTGCCACTAAATCCAGCAAACAAAACAAGAATGAAAGAAAATATGCACCTACCATATCCTGTAGTGTAGCTAACACACTTGACTTTGAAATTCTAAAATATTCACCAAAAGTTCTGTAGTCAAATAGTTGTAGAGAAGGTTAAAAGCTAGATCCATTGTAATGAGTGAGAATTTGTGTCGACTTATGAGATTATAAGAGAGAAAAGAAAAGCATTATACAATTTGTTGTGATTAAAACAACGACATTTTCATTGAGATCCATCATTGCAACACTTTTATAATGTTCTAATCATAATATGTCACGTCAATTAATTGCTACTTAAAAATTAATTTGAGCAAAAAACTGTATTCCTAATCTTATTGATAAAATATGCTTCAAAAATAAGTTTTTTAGAGCTTTTAATTTTTTTCACAAGCCTATATAAAGACGTCCAAAAACTTATTTTTCAAATAAAAATATTCCTAAGCATATTCTAATTGATATAGTACCAAAATAGGCCTCTATTTTGACTAACGAAAATTACTTAAACATTTCAAAAATTAAGAAACGATAAAAAGTATCTCTCATATTTTAGTCCTATATTAGATCATTCTATTTGAATGAAACTTGACCTCGAGTTTTCGACTGAAAATTGAAATCTTCCATACCAAATAAAAAGGTTCTTCAAATACTTCGATAGCTTGATTCAATTTTGAAACATGTATCCTTGAGATGGTGTAACATAAGATTTCTTCTCATTGGCGGTCAATTGATTTGTAATATCAATCAATAATGGATTTTAAACAAAATGAGAATTTTCTATTCTAGGAAAATCAATCGGCTTTGATGGATCCTAAAACTTGAGAGCTCAATAACATATTTAATTCTAACAATCTCCAACTTATTATTTTTGTCATTCTCTTCAACCAACTCAATTTTCTTTTCTTTAACCTCTTCATCAAACTCTTGAAATTAAAAGTATTATATATCTTCAAGCTTAAATTCCTCAACATGTTGTAAGACTTGATCCTTTTTAACCACTTCAAGCTTTTCCTCAAAACTTGGCTTTATATTGTTGATCCCCAATGTTATATATTTTGTCTTCATGGTTTAATGCATATTTCATCAATATAATTCCTTTATTATAAAATTTTCAACCAATTATTTTGCTTTGTATATGACAAAATTACATCACAATCTAAGGGGGGAAAAAATTCAATTGCAAGCATTTTTTTTTCAACCATAAATAAATTCTATTTATAACTGGATTTTTTGAAATTGTGCTCGTTCCTACCAATTTAAGACATATCAACTAAGTTTATATACAAATTAAATGTAACCTTTCTATTTTCACGAATATTCAATAGTAATAATAATAATAATAATAATCATCATCATTATTTAGATCAAGTATTCAATTGAGAAAATCCTCTCCTTATAAAAAAATCCTTTAAATTTTACAATTCTTTCATAAAATCTCTAATTCTTATGAATATCATGAAAGAAATCGTGCTTACCAAATAGGTTGTCCATAAGTTATATCTCCATGACAATTATCCCAATTGTTAACAAAATTTTCTTTGGTATTGATAATGCCTTAAAATATATATTTGTTATATATTTATGTGGGCGTTGTCTCCTTATTACTATACTTATTTTGTATAATTAAGCAATGATTTACATTAGTCCCTATTATTTATCTTTACATAATATATTGAATAAAATGTCATTTCAGTGTGTGTAATTTTCTTCTTTCAAGAAATTATGTGAAAAATGAGTTTACAAGAGTTTGTTGGAGAATGGAGGCCAAACTAAAATTAAAGAGGAACTAAAGGACCATACTTAAATGTCTAAGGAGGTACAGCTGGAGTGCTTGGGTTGTTTACCATGTTTGGAAGTTTCAAATAAGGAAAGAAATCAAAAAGGCAGAATTTGAAAAGGGAAAATCAGATTTGAGCACTGATTAGTATTTTGGGCGTATCTCTCTCCTCAAAAATCTAATTGACTCAAGGCTGGATGGGCTAGAACCGTGACTTAAATATATACAACTTTCCAGTTTTGAGTTCTTTGAAATTCATAATTTTTGAAGGCCGAATTAACTCACAAGTTGCTGCTGAAAATCTGGACGAAAATTAAATAGTAGAAGTTTTATTTCTTTGGACACTTGGACGTTAAGGTTTTGAAGGGAGGCTGTTGAGAATGAATTTGGCAGAGAAAAAACTTGTATTTTCTTTTCTCTAATGGCAACCTAAACTTTTTAATAGGTTTAGAGGTTAAGTTTCTTCTATACAGTATGAATATTCGATGTGATTCTTTCTAAGATTTTAGACAACAACATTTATGATTGTTCCATTAGATTTCTTTTGATGTATTATTTCTTTCATACTTTCAATAAGTTCAATAATGTTTTTCTTATTGTTTAGATGAATTTCTAATAGTTTCATATAGAAATAAGGTTTTAAAGTAAATGAGTTTTTCAGAAAACTATTCTAACCACATTATTAATCTAGGTTATCATGCATTTTTTAATTGTCTCAGTTTAACCGAATCATAGGTGTTTTTAATTGTTTAAGAACAATCAATTATGAAATATATATTTTCTTAGATCACAAAAAATTTCATATCAATATAGGGAAACATTTCGATATCCTGGTATTTACATTATTGATTTAAATAAGTTTTTATTATTATTCTTGTTAACAATCACCAAGTAAAAGTACTTTTCTTCTTCACCCAAATTGTTGTTTAATTATATTATCTTTGAATTTACCTTGCTCTTTGTGGTTCAATTTTGGTACTCCGAGAATTATATTGCTACGATCTCTTGCACTTGGGAGTGAGCAAGCAGGTATTCAAACCCAAACTGATGAGCACATTGCAGATCTCCTGAACTTATTTTTCAAGTAAAGTATTCCTAAACATATTCAAATTGATATATGACCATAATAGAACTCTATTTTGACTAACAACTCCTCAAGAAAACTTACAAAATTAAGGAAATAAAATCTTATCACTAAAAATAATGAAAATAACATAATTTTTTTAAAATTTAATAAACAATAAAAATAATCTTCCATATCCTACATCAATTTTATAGCTGAGAAAGTTTAAGCGCGTAATAAATTTTTACAATATTTTCACAACATTGTTGTTTTGAGTTGGAGTGGATCTCAGTATAATTTTTATTTATTTATTGATCAATGGTGCGTTGATGACTCAACTTATTGGGAAAATATTGTGAGATTTTGTTGAGGTTGGAGATTCGAATCTCAGGGGTTTTTTTTTTTTTTTTTTTAATGAATAGAAAAAGGTGGTTTTTTACACAAAGTGGATGCTAGTTGTCCATCAAATTAATATATGTTTGCCCAGAATTAATGAACTGTGTACTTATTAATCTTTATTACTAGATGTTGACAAGACTTTGAATGCACTTGTAAGCCTTGCGGAGTAATTAATAGGGGGAGGTACTGTTCATCCCCCCCCCCCCCCCCCCCCCAAACAAAAAAAAGGTTCATCAAAATATAGGCGAGGTACTGAGTTCGGGATTATTTACATCCATGACAGCCTAATAAGTAAATATAAACAAGCGGAAAAAAACACTATAAATTAAATCTCACATTTAAAAAAATAAAGAGAGAGAGATAATAATAATAATAATAATGAAAGCAATATAAGGGGGGAAAATAACTCAAATGCTATGAAACTGTTGGCACAAATTTTTTTTTTTCAAAGGATAAAACCATTTCTATTTTCTACTTCTAGAGCAGCTCGAAGAACATTTCTACTGGAAGATCAAAAGGTTAAAGGTCCATGATGGGCAGGGTTGGCCCAGTTATTATCAGTGGGGTTAGGTATGGATCGAAACCCATATCGACTCGCTTTGGAAAGCAATCTATTCAAAGGGTATGGTGTCCTTCATTTTCTCCTTTTATTTTTTTTCTTCTTTAGCTACCATTGTCTTTGTCTCTTCCTTTCTTCACTTCTAAGTTATATCGATGATTTTGGCCATAACTTTTTCACTTCTTTATCGATTAAAAGACATCGACATGTGACTCATGGGTACTCATTGGTTCCCATATATAATCCCATATCTGGACTTTGTCTCGCTCTTTAGATTTATTCCAACATAAAATAAAATCAATAGGTTCCTTGTTTCTTAGTATTCTCTCTAAATATTCCTAAATTAAACCAAAATTAATGGCCCAAAAGCTCGATGTAATCTACCTGGGTCCCTGTCCCAATCTAAGTTGGGTCCTCTTCCTATACCAGCTGTTTATAAGTAATTGAGTTACATATATGTTGCATGTTGACGTAATTTTTCATTCACTAAAATAGTTACTAAGTTGGAAGTGCACTTTGTATGATTAGTAATGCTTTAAACTATAATGACAATATTTTAATTTATAAACTTAGAAAACTCCATTCTTCAGTCTTCACTCATTCTCTTTATGGTCCAAAAATTTTCAATTAAAGCCTAACATGTATGTTGTCTTTCAGTCCACGTGTTTGAAAATCTTTGGGGACTACAAGGCAGGAAAGTTTGGAAGAATGTATATAATAAGCTTAAATGATTCAAGTAGGCAAGTTCAAGTTAAGAAGTAAGATAATATCTTTGGCAAAGAGTGCTTGATTATTTTGATTTTCCACTACATCTTTAGATACTCCCCAGGAATAGGAACTTGATTTCATAGGTCCACAGTGGGTGAGATGAAGGGATGTAATTCTTTTGCCATTAAAATTTAAGACATTAGTTATAGAGCAGAGAACTAAGAATATGATTAGACTATCACGCACTCTTAACATGATAGTCACTTCATAAATACAAAGTTTTTGTGGAGTTTAGGGAGAGTAAGGCCAGTGTTAAAATCTCTAAAATGGAACATCACGCATATATACACTTAAATGAGGCTAACAAGAGTAGAATTCTATTTTGTATATTAAAAAAAAAAAAAAAGATAGTTGTGTTTTAAATGCAAGACCTTTGCACTATCTTCTGCAACTTGTACAATTGTATGAGTAAATAAAATTACTTCAGGCAACTGGATATTCTTTAATTGGTACCTTTCAGCTATCAGAACATAACAAAAGAAACGAAAGATAAATAAATTCTATATAGAGTCTACCTAACCTGAAAAAAGTCCCTACATCCAACTACCAAAATAAACTAAAACAAAGTACTTTCCCAGAATCTACATTGGGGACTGAAAAATTAGTTATTATAAATTATTGACAATTTGATAATTTTAAATTACCAATTAATTAATGGAGGTTAAACTTTCACCATCGAATGGGGATTACTTAATAGCCAATCTCTCTCTCTCTCTCTCTCATACGAACCAATTTTGAAAATAAAAAATTACTTTAGGAGTGCAATAATTCTGTACTCCTTCCTCTTAAATAAATAACAAGCCATACTATAAATTTAATTATGAAACTCACCATTACGTGAGATGAAAGATAGTACAATATACATTATTGTATGGTCAGAATATTGTATAATTTAGTCTCAAGTTTCTTTGTAGATTTTCCAGAAGAGAATGGTTAGAAATTAAGGTGAATCACATTGTAATTCATAATTTCATTCCAATAATCCTAACTTTTATGCCTATATTTAGATTGAAAAAAAAAATCATTTTATTTCTTTAATTAAGTCATTTGGCATAGTTAAAAAAAATTGAAAATTATTGTTGTAATTTTTTTTTTCAAATAATTTTGTGAGAGCTAAAAAAATGTTATTTGTGAGAACTTTAAGTGTTTGGTGAGTGTTTCCAAACAACAATTTTCAATTTTTAAACAATATTTCACGTATTTTCATATACTTTTTCACCCACACGTATTTTTACATAAATTTTTAACTAATAATTTTTAATTTTTAAACACATCTGCCAAACGGCCCTAAATCACTCCATTACAAATAGTTAAATCACATTCCAAAAAGGTTACTTGCATAGTTGCATGGGTGAGTTGTTGTCGCAAGCCATCACAATTAATGGGGTCACTAAAAAAATTATTTTGTGGGGGTCCTTCATGAAAAAAGTATAATAATAAGTGCAAGGGTTCGACTTCGTTACCAACTCCATCATTTGACTCTCTAAATTATGGAAAAGATCTTGATCGATCACGCCTTGAAATATGTGTGTATGTATGTCTCTTTATTGTTTATTTTTTTTATTTAGATGATTTAAATTTTAAAGGAGTTGTCACACCGACCATTGACTTTCTATGATGTGATTGAGCTTTTACATAGTTATATCTATTTGATTTTACTTCCTAATTTAAGCTAAAGAAGAAACCTATGGATTCCTAACCTAAACTACAATTTAAATTAATGTCTCATGAATATCGCGGTATTCGACTTTCGAAAACAATCAAATGAACGAATTAAAATTTCAAAAACAATCAAATAACTTCGGTGATGGTTTTGAAAAATATGGATAATGATAGAAAAAGTTTAAAGCTTGTGAAGGGCATTGTCATTGGATGGTAATATTTGAAACTTTATTCAAGATTTTTTTGAGTTATTTGAAAATTTGAAGGAATTTTTTCTTTTTGAGGTAGGCTGCCCGGGGCTTGACTCCTTTGGGCTTTCTCACTTTTTAATCCAAGGGAAAGTATCACAAGAGATAGAGATAAGCCTAAAGCTAACAAAACTTCACGAAGGTTTTTATTTACATGTTGAAATATTGGGCAAGTTTAAGTTATGAGATGAATGATTTATAAGGCTCAAAATTTCTTTCATATCTTCTCCTTTTTTCACATTTCTTTACTTCACTTCGGTGTCCTTGTCATGCTTTGCCTTCTTTGTGCTTGTCATTTCCTCAATCTGCACATTGATCATTTGTGTCAATTTCTCTTACTAGACTCGTCACGCGCTTTGCACGTGCGATGAGAATTTTTTTTTTTTTTTGAGTTTAGTAAAATAATGTTTAAAAAAGAGATACAGACAGTATTCTAATTTTTAGGATTCTTCTCTACATGAGAATTGATAAAAATTAGAAAGCCTAAAACTTAGGGTCTTTTTTAAAAATAGTAAATTACTTTTTAAACCAGTTTATGTGTTTTTTTTTTTTTTTTTTCAGTCCTTACCTCCACACTCCACAAGAATTTATATTTGTGGAGTGACCATCGCACCAAGAGTATGCGGTGGTACCAGTTTGTGTTTTTAAATTTAAAATTATCAAACTAAAAGATAGGAGGTATTTTAGAGAATTTAATAATTTGTGTGAACATATAATAATACACAAAATAATGAAACCCAAATAAGAAATCCAAGATACTCTTTTTTTTTTTTTTTTTGGTTAGGTTCTCTTTATATTTATTTATCTTGAAGTTTACTTTAGGGGTGTCAATGTTCGACCAAACTCGCGAACACGACACGGGTTTTTTCAAGTTAGGGTTGAGCCTTAATGGGTTTGGGTCATAAATGGGTCAACTCGAAAGCAATACGATAAGAAATGTGTCATAAGCGGGTTAACTTGCATAACTCGAATAGACACGTTTGACACGCTAATTTATTTGTGTCAACCCGAAATGACCCACTTAACACAACTTGTTTAATTCGTATAACAAATAAATATTTATTTTATTTTAGATTTGTCAAATACCTTTTATATCCAACATATATTTTAAATTTAAAAAAGAAAAGTGACTAATTACAAAAACTTACAAGGGACATAATTGAAAATTGCAACTTTACAAACCGTAAATTATTTCTAAATGGATGTTATATTTAATATTATGCATGTTGAAATAGGTTGTGTTACATTCATATCAACCCAACACGACTCGTTTATTAAGCGTGTCAAATAGGTTAGGTCAGGTCAACCCGCTTTATTAACAGGTCGGGTTAGGGTTGAAGGATCATGACACGATTATTAAATGGGTTGGGTTAGGGTTGAGCCATTTAGTCGAATACCCCTATCTCGACACGACACGAACTCGACATGCTAACCCGAAATTTTTTTTTTTTTGATCAAAGGCGATAAATGCTAACCCGAATTGACATCCTTTTACTTAGGGAAATTTTCTGGACTGTCAGATTCTTCTTCTTTTTACAGAGTAATTCTTAAATACTCTCAGAGTATAGAAAATTATGCTTCCTCATCTCATATTTATAGTGGGGTTCACTCATTAAATTCATGGTGGGGTCTACCATGAATGTGAGAGAAGAAAGTATCATTTTTTCATGCTCTATGAGTAACTAAGAATTTTCTCTTTTTACACGTGTCCTAGCCGCCCTTTTTGGATGTTTCTCTTAAAAAAAAAAAAAAAAAAAAGCCGTCCTTTTCGGATTTTTAAGCCTAATTGGTTCAAAGGTCTTCACCCGATTGGTTCATGGACTTCTACTTCTTCGGCCGTTGAAATTTCTTGGACTGAAATCTTTAAAGATTGAGAGTTGATACTTGGTGGGTCTTGAACCTTGACTAAAAGATTTGGTCTTTATTGGGCTTGAGACTTCATAAAAATCTTGGTCTTTGATAATAAGTTAATACCCTAAACTTATTATGGGCTAAATGTTGGACTTAGTGTTATTCGTAACAGTCAAGGTTCAAACAATGGCTTTTTTAATCAGGTGGGCCGTGGGCCTAGGTGTTGGATTTAGGCTCACCCATAAGGCCATAACAAAGGTTCAAATAACTACTCCCTCCATCTCAAATGGGAAATCTTGTTTAGAAAATCTAACTTTGTAAGAGAAAGTTATTTAATGCGTTATTTTTTTTTTTTTTTTTTTTGAGTTAGAATTCTACTCTAACTTAATCTAAATATATATATATGGAACTTCCTCTTGAATATTTGAATTTCGTCTTTTGCCTCCCATACCCCACAGATACTTATACAAGTTTCTAAAACTACATTCATTAATTAAAATTATAGTGGAAGAATTATATTGACATTGACATTTTGAATAAAGTAAAAGGATAAGTTAAGAATATTATTTATTGATTTTTCAAAGAGAATTTTATTTCGAGACATCCCAAAATAGAATTGAAGACCAACAATTTAGAATGAATGAAGTATGATGGACTCATGCGTTGGACTTAGGCTTATCATAATTTAAACAATGGGGAAAAAAAAAATGAAATTATGCCATCCACGTTATGGATTGGACTGACATAGGGTGGTAAAGGGCTTCTACATGTAGGTAGAAGGTGGGCTATAGGTTACTCACACGTTGGTCAATCAACATGTCAATCAAGAGAGGATCATTTCCTTCTAAAATCCTCAATCTTTAAAGTTGTTGTGTAATCCACTATTTTGTTAAAGATTATTTCATGATGATAGTGTTCCATAATTAATAGCTTTTGTGTGGGTACTCAAAATGCACCATTCTTAGGTGTAAAAGAGAGTGGTGGGCTCAGGTCCCATTTCGAACCCAGGTCCAGAGATCGTAAGTCCATTTACATGACACGTGGCACAGGACACAACGACCTCAACAAAAGATAAAATGGAAAATAAATACTACAAACTCACATTAATATAAATATGCAAAATATAAATAAATAAATAAAAACATCAACTTCACTTCCTTTGTCTTTTCAATTTCCCGAATTTCTATATATGTTAGTTGGTGTGTGTATACACACACAGAGGCAAAGCCAAGGCTTAGCCAGCCAAAAACAAAATATCAGTGCTTTAAGACTTTTTAATTTTGCCTCCCCTCCCAACATCATCTAATTATTATTTTATTTTATTATTTTTTATAAATTTATTTTATATATTTCTCAATGATATACTTCTTTTATATAATAATTATAATCAATACCCTATTATCTTTCTTATGAGTCAAAATTAATCGAAAAATAGAAAGTAAATCTTCCATAATTTATAAATGTCTTTTAAAGTTCAAAAATATCATATATATATATATACCTCAAAACCTTTATTGAAATAATTACGTGAGTTTGGAGATAATTAAATAATAATATAAATTTATGTAAATTCATATTTGGTGTCTATCTAATAATTAAAAACCATCTTTATAAGTGGAACTTTAACTTTAAAAAATAATCTAAAAATGGGTTCAAATTAACCTTCTCCTCCCTTGATATATAAAATTTATATGTATACGTATACATGTGAGTTGAGTTCAAATTACACTTAGTATAACTTTAGGCTAATTTTTATTGGATGTGTATTTTGAGATTTTTTTTCTTATATAATTCTTGCATGCAAAATTTCAAAATAATCATAAATCAATAGTTATCTCATATATAAAATGTTTAAGTATTAAGTTTTTTATATTTTAAAATCATGCATAAAAATGAGTTTAATTTTTTTATATCAAAATATCATCTAAAAGACATGAAATTCAGAGTGCATATTAAAAATATAAAAAATGTGTAATTCAACTATGAAAATTTTAAAATATTAGTTCAATAAAAAAAATTATTAGGTTGTGTAATTTTTTTTTAAATGTATATCAAATATAACTTAATTTTGACCACTATACACACACACGCATACACACATATATATAAAGTAAAGATATTGATTCTCTCACACTTGTTATTGCATATTATTAGTACACATCACTCATTTCACATTTTAAATGTGGACAATTATAAAATATATGGATATTATGTACAAAATTATGAATAATGTGCATACGGAGTGTGCATCAATAAGCGTGAGAGAACAATTACTAATAGAGTAAAAGTGAAACTTAAATACAATTTCTTGCCTATACATTAGGTTTCAATAAACCAAACATATATATATTCTTTATTTAAGGAAGAAAAATAAATAAAGCATTTGTCCCACTCATCATTATAATCACATATGTAATACAAAATCAAATCTAACATTTTTTTTCTTATAAAAAAAAATCTAACATTTCTTTTTCTCAAAAAAAAAAAAAAAATCAAATGTAAAATTTAACGCCCAAGCTGATAATTTTACCTATTTAACCAAAAAAGAGTACATTAGAGTTCCTGAAGTAATGCTCTATGTAATTCTTGTCTCTCTTGCCTTGACACACCAAATTTCTCCGTAGGAAGAGGAGGGAGCTTAGAGAACTTCAAAGTATTATCTTCTTGAACTTCACATGAATTCTTGCAGGAAAAAATGGACTTAGGCTTCCTTAGTCTGGACTCAACAACCTTCTTACTTGCACTAGGGGCCTTACCACTTTCCACAGTACTTTTGGTGCACTCCTTGTAGGCCACAAGAAAAGGGTCTTCCTGCCATCTGTGTCGCTTAACAGAAGAGCTTCTGCGAGGAGGTTGTAGTTGTGGGCATGGTGGAAGAGGGATCTTAATGTCTTGAGCCGAAACCTTAGCAGTTGTGGCACTATCTTGAATACATGGAGTAGGTGGTGATTGTGATGATTTTAGTTTGAGGGCATGTAGTCTTACTCTTATATCAGTAGGGCACTCTGAGTTAACCTTGCAGATCCCAGGCTTGTCCTCCCATGAAAAGGGAATGCTTCCTTGTGAATGAACCTTTCTGTGACTCATCTTTGAAATGAAGAAATTTTTTTTTTCAAACTTTTGGGAAAGTGGAAGAGATGGGTTAAATAGCTGTTTTCATGTACATTGCACTCTCCAACCGCAGATGTACCTAAAGGGTAAAGCAAGGAAAACGTGTAGAGGAATTAAGATGGCTTGTTTTGCTTTTAAACAAAATATTCAAGATAGCAGATGATGAAAGAGTAGAAAAACTAAAAAGAAGAGCAAATTGTTGAAGCTAATGCCCAATAATTTGGTGGACGAGTTATTAGCGTGTACACAAAATTAATTTACATGGGTTGACAAATTAAATAGTACGTTATTAGTTAGGTAGGGGTGGATGATGCACTCAATAACTAATTTAGTGAACACAATCTTACACATCCTTGCATAAGTATCCATGCCTTTTAAGGTCGTATAGTGACACATCAACAAGAAAGACAAGCAATATATATAGTCTATTAGTCTATTTCCCATGAAATGTTTTTATATACATGCATTTCTTGAAAGTTGAAACATTGTCATGGTTGGCCGAGATGTTCTTTCCTGCATTTGATTGAATTGATTATACATAAACGCAAATTTATTGCTTTCTGCATATATAGTCACAGAATACGTGAACTTTGATAATGACAGCATGTCATATATATATGCATTCAACATAACTCGCAAGGGAACCCAATTAAGTAGTACAATAGAGACGTGTCAATATTTCAAAAACTTATAACGTGTTGGATCGGCTCAAAAAACCATTCTTTGGAGTAGGTAAACAGAAAAATCATATAAGACCTTGAAATCAAAATGTTCATGATGAGGTTATCGAAGAAAGGCATCAGTCTGTTTCCTTCCTAAACATATTGCCAAAATCATTACCATTTTCGTCAAATCCAACAGGAGAATTGTGCATTGAGGTTGAAGCTATGACAACCGACCACCTAGATAGATAAGCATAGACCGTTGGCTTGAGGGTTAAAACAACAGCAAAGTTTTTCTGGAGTCAATTGCAAGGAAGGTTGTGACTGTAATTAAGTCAAGTTAAGGAAATTGATCATTTTTATTTAGATTAATGCTACAATCATAAATTATTTTACTATATTTTTATAGACTATTTCTATGGCCAATTCTAACTGGTTTTTATCTTAGTCTATTACTGACATCATTTTTTTACTGACCAATAACCACTTATCACATCAACCGTTTGTTAAAATTTTGTAAAAGAGCTTATATCTTTAGCATTTTCATTTTACTTATATAGGGTAGTGCAGAATTGCAACTAATTAAAATAGTGCATTTTTTTTTTCCCTTTTTGGGTGTACAGAAAAGGAGGAAGTATGGCAAGGACAAATGGGGAGCATAGTATAAAAAGAGAATGTGATTGAAGGTGGAAGCTTGACATTTTGTAATCGTTTGAAAAATGTCAATCATTATTTAAAAAATAATAATTTAATAAAGAAAAAAAAAAAAAAAAAAAAAGGAATATGTCAATCATATCTTTTCCGTAAGTAGATCATGTTGTGTTTTAAAAGAAACCCAATGAGTTTTTTTCTTCTCAAATGATCTGATATGAAGCCCTGCGGCAACTTATGATTACCTACAAACTACAACTTGAAATGGGAATTTTTATTATATTTCTCGAATAACATGTATAATCAATCTTCTTCTTCTAGCTTCTTATATTATTTCAAAGGGATCTATACTTATTCCATAATTTTAGGGAAATGTATGGGAATTTTAGGTAAGATATCCTAAAAATAATCTTTTTTTTTTTTTTTTTTAAAGAGTTTCAATTTATAGCGTTCGCTCTTAATGATAACTCTTTATCATCAGACAAAGATACCAATCAATTTTTAGTGTAGATGGAGATTAAATCTCAGATCTCTTATTCAACTATCAAAAGCTTTTCCAATGATTACCTACAAACTACAACTTGAAATAGGAATTTTTATTATATTTCTCGAATAACATGTATAATCAATCTTCTTCTTCTAGCTTCTTATTTTATTTCAAAGGGATCTATACTTATTCCATAATTTTAGGGAAATGTATGGGAATTTTAGGTAAGATATTCTAAATTTTTTTTTTTTTTTTAAAAAGAGTTTCAATTTATGACGTTCGCTCTTAATGATAATTCTTTATTATCAGACAAAAATACCAATCGATTTTTAGTGTAGGTGAGGATTAAATTTCAGATCTCTTATTTAGCTATCAAAAATTTTTCTAATAGAGTTAAATGGAATCCACCATTAAAAATTACCCTTGAATTGTTTGTAGGTTTTTTTTTTTTTTTTTTTTTTTTCTTTTATAGGTTAGTTAGGTGGTTGGATAGTTTAATCATATTCTAACTTTTCTCCACCAAAGAAAAGTACAGGCCCATAAATTTAGGCCCACATGATTTAAAAACTGAGCTAACGCAATTACTGCATTGGGTCTGTCGTGCATAATCAAGCAGCACCGAAGTTTCGGGCCTTAAGACCCAAAACCTTAAAGATACTAATGAAAAAGTGAGGGATAATAATGTCATTTAACATAAACTTCCATTTAAGCTATAAAATTCTCTTTTCGAAGTAGGGTTTCGTTTCATAGATCCAAACTGATAGAAGACTAAGAAGAGGACTCTATAAATAAAGTCTAAGCTATCGACCTCTTAGTTTCAGCCTTGTCTTTTTTCTTTTCTCTGTTTGCTTTAACTCCAATTTGATTCTTTTAGAGCTTATTGATTTTTTATTCATTATTTTGAGGAATTATGAGGCTGTGATGACGAACGACATTTCTCGATTCTGATATTATGTACTGTTTTTAGTATTGGACCAGAGCAATTATATTGCTCTCTGATGACTTCTTTTATGCGTGTCTGAGCCTTTTTTATGTTTTCAATTCATTGTGTTTATGTTTGTGTTTTGTTTTCTCGGATGGGTTTTTTTTTTTTTTTTTTTTTTAGTTTCGAAAATTTGGGATTTGGTTGGAGGTGGCGATGATTATAAAAAATTCCTCGTACTGAATGCTCAATTATATGAAATTGGGTATGAGTATGACAGACTCTTATTAACACCCATAGAATCTGAGCCCTCTCCAACTCTTACTACCATAGTTTTTATGTGTTAATAATATTTGTTATTAAATTTGATTTGTTTTGGTCCCAAATGTAACCTGTAATATCCAGTTTTCTCTACTATGGTTTTTGTTAGATTTAGTTGTCTGGAGACTTCTATATATTCATGGTCTATTTCTTCTTTGGATGTGTATTGTTTGAAGGATTTAATAATATTTTAGGAAAAGCTAACGCGATTCAATTTATGTTGGTATAATTGGATGTTGTTGTTCAGGTTGATTTACTCTTTCAAGTATGGGTTTGCATTAGTCTATATTTTTAGTGTCATATATACTGGCTGGGGGTGATGCAGTGAAAAGTGGGCAAAATAAAGCATGAAGAATGATGATAATCTCTATGCTAGCGCAGCACCGTTACATCGGTGCTATGAGCGGCATTTTTCCACACGAGATTTCTGACTCGATAAACCATGTTTTCAAAAAGTCGTCTGAATAGGCATATTATACCAACATAAGCTATTTCGTATCTGAACTTGTGTCAACCTAAAATCTCTCTGATTGCACAGTTCTGCCTTTGCAAGTTTCAAGTGCCTATATCTTAGGCTATGCTTTCTGATTTCATGGAGCTAATACATAAAATCTATCTATCAAAAAAAGATAAAATCTCTCTTGTTCGGGTAATGCACACCCTGTGTGAACCTAACAATTTTGCGGATTCATTAGCTAAGAGAGGATGCCAATCGTTGGAGTATTCTCTCTTTTGTTCTCTGAGCCGCCATTGAACCTTCAATTTTTATTTAAGGTGGGGGGAAAAGAAACAAATTGGTTGCGTATGGTTACACAGTTTTTTATATGTTAGGTTCTTCAATTATTTCAAACATATAATTGCATTGAACATGCAACACAAACCGTTTTATCTTTTGTAAAGACATTTAAATTCAACTATATGGATTATTGATCAATGCAATCATATTATTGAATATAATTAAGGATGCCTTAGATTCTTTAATTAAATTCAACTGTGTGCCATATAGATGAATCTAAATATCTTTAAAGAAAATAATGTTTTTATACTGCATTGCTCAATACTACAATACATTTAATTTTAATTGGATAAACTAAAGCAAGTACCTAATTAATTAATTAATTTTAATTGGATTTTAATTAATTTTAATTAATTAATTTTATCTAATTTGTATTTTGATAAACAAATTGTTGTTGAATCCACTTTAAGTATTCTTAATGAACTCTTTATGTACCAGGGAATAAAAATGAAGCTACAGCGAAAAGCTCTTTTCGCATAGCCAAACAAAAAAAAAAAACAGAGCACTTCATTATTCAGGTTGAACGTCAGAGCTAATAGAAGTTCTTCATGAACCGGTTTATTTCTTTCACGATTAACCCAACGACAAGAGAATCGAAATTGATTTGTAACTAAATTTTGTATGTCTTCCCCAGCTGGAGCTTCTAATTTAATTTCTAAATATTTGATACGAGTTGTAGGTTGAGTTTGGATTGCACTAAAAATAGCCCACGTCTGCGTTTGGCATTTTACACAGTGGGACTCACGGCTACAGTGCTCTCCATGATAAACGTAGCAACTTTAGAAAAAAGGCAGAAACATTTGGTTGCATGCATGTACTGTTCATGACCCACAACTCTTTTTGCAACGCGTTGCTACACAAATCCTTTCCGGTGCATTTTGTTTTAAAAACTTGGGATTACACTCATCATGACCCACGAAACAACAAATGCAGAGGAGCTCTTCTCACAAAACGGTGTGTTGGAGCTACAGAAGATGCCAACAGCTAATTTCTCAGAACGATGTTCTTCTTTCTCTCAACTGTTGTGCTAGAGATGTCTTCAATGCGCTTCAATGCTCTATCCTCTTCCTCTTCAATGAATTGCACCTACCCACCAACTAATAAACCATCAAAACAGAGAAAACACAGTAATGCTATTAGCAAGAACAAACGAACACGATCCCCTCTGTTCTTCCTTCGCTCGAGCCCACCTTCTCTCCGCTTGGGACGTTGTTGCTGCCACTCTGGGCAAGAGACGCTGCATTTATCTGTAAGTTATGTCTAACTTCTCATACTTTCTAATGTGTTGGTGTTCCGCATTTATCTGTAAACTCTGTTCTGCATTTGAAGATCAATCGTGTTCAACTTTTGTGTGTGGTTTTTGTGTTTTCCGTGAAATTAATCTGTGGGTTTCTCTATCCTTCATGTAATTTTGTGTGTTTCTCTTCTTGCCTATGTTTGTATTTGGACTATGTGAGTTTAATTTGCATTTTTCATGTGGGCATGTAACCAATTATGATGTGCATACGAACTGTTTGTTGAAATGCCTCAATAAGTATAGAATTTTGTTGTAGCAAAAATGGTTAAGGGGAAGTCAAAGGACACTGGTAATGATGTGAGAACTGAGTGGAAAGATCCAATGGAACTAAAAGCTTTTTGGGATTTGTGTGCTGCTCAAGTCCTAGAAGGCAAGAGGAGTGGGGGATTTTTGAGAAAGGAAGGGGTTGATGTAGTGATTAAGTAGTTGAGTGAAATGGGAAAAGTGGTGTCTCACCTGCAATTTAAAAACAAATGGGATCATCTGAGAAAATCTTGGAAGGTATGGAAGCAGCTTGTTAAGTGTGAGACTAGATTGGGTTTTGATCCTGACACTGGGAGGATTGAGGCCACTGATGAGTGGTGGGCTCGAAAGCTTAAGGTTAGTTGACTTTACATAATTGTGATAACCTCAACTGTCTACAAATATATTGTGCTGTTACTATTGGTTGTACACATGTAGGCATGTCCCCAAGCAACAACCATTCGCAAGAAAGGTTTGCCGAATATTGCTTCCATGGAAATCATGTTTGAAGGCACAGTTGCAACGGGGAAAAATGCATGGACCCCAAGTGGTCAAATACCAAAGGAAACCACCGAAGGGTCTGGGGACTCCACTGGTAGCAAAAAATTTGTTGACCCCAATGTCAGCCCTATGCAGATGTTGACCCAATGGAGGTTGAAGGCCCATCATTATCGAGGACATGACCGGCAATGAACAAGGGAAAAGGCTTGGCAAGCGGTGTCCACCTTTTCAGGGGAATTCACAAGAAACCAAGAAAAAAACATTCAATTGTGCAAGAGATGTCCTACTCTTTGAAGAACATCTCAGATGTTATTGTTGAAAGTAGAAGTGCAAGTACTCGTACACCATTTGCTTTCACAGCAGCTGCAAAGGTTAAAGCAGTTATGGACATGGTGTTGAGTCTTCCTGGGGTGCAATTGGGTGATCACTTTCATATGTTCAGCTCCTTCTTCTTCATGGGAAACCAAGATGCTAGGAACATGTTTGCAGCACATAGTCATTGTAAGGAGTTCCAGTTGAAGTGGCTAGAGATACAGTACTAACTACACCCCAAGCTTCATTTGTGAAGGAAATGGGATTGTTTCGATAGGGGTTGCTTTTAATGGTGTTGTAGTAATTGGATTTTCTCTATGTACCTGTTGCTCTCTCTTTTTTTTTTTTGTTTGGCAGAAACTATGCTTACCATGGGTGTGTATGTAACTGTTGGGTACTCTTTCTATTCTAGTAGTAATTAAAAAATGGGCATTCATCCTCTTTGGTTTTCTCTTTGGTTATTAAAGTACTCATACATATTAGTTTGTTTGTCATTTTTAATTTTCAATCAAAATGGAATATGTAATATGCATATTCAATTTGAAGATGTTCTATGGCTACAATGGAAGATAATGGCCAATGGTGGCACTGCTTGGTTTAAATTTGCAATTTGAAAGTCAATTGGGGGGAGTAGAGAACAATAATAATACAGTAATATGATTTAAGAGTTGTGCATTGGCTGTAACTTATGAGTCAAAGCAAGTTAAATGTATCTTTATAGTTTTCCTTGTCATTGTTCATTTCTTAAAGGAATATAGCTGTGGATCTGGTGATCCATAACTTGTAAGGGCACATATCAAAACTAGTGTTGGTAAATTTGGTGTTTTTGTCAAAAATAAATCTCTTTTAAAAAAAGAAAAAAGAAAAAGTTGTCCAATTACTAACTTCTAATACCATATATATAATCAAGTAATTTACCTCAGTTGGCCATTGTTGTTAATAATTTGAATATGCCATGATGGCACATTCATCAATAAACCTCAATGGGGCTCATGTTAGATTCCTTGGTTCCGGCCATTGAATTTCTGGCACAAGCTCAACAATTAAAATCTCAGAATATTTACTTGTAATTTATAACTGAATTTTGTATAATTATCTAATTTAAAAGGATTAGGTCGTTTGGTCTAGTGGCTGGTGATGAGTCAGAAATTTATGGGCGTCACTACGTGAATATCGTCATTTACCCAGAGAAGACGTTACGCATTTATTACGATCATTGATGACGAAATGTAACGGACGGAGTAATGGTCACAGAATGAGCTGTGAACTTCAAACAAAGATTCTGTAACGCACTAGCCGTTAAGCATAAATATAGTGATTCATTGCCCATTGATTAGGCATTCAACTATAAAAGAGAAAGCACTAGAAACCCAAGGTACAACCAATCATACACGCAAATACTCTACGAAAATCACTCTCCAGTCTGTCTCTCTCTAAGAATCTTTCTCCCTTACTGACTTAAGCATCGGAGGCGGTTTGGCTGACGCCACACCGGCGTGTTACTCTTCCATCCAATTCATTTTGCAGGTTTTCCATCTACAGAGACGACCCTAGTCACAGCATCGTCCATCTGCTACGACGAGGAGCTTAACTACTAATTTTTTGCATCATCAGCTAGTATGTGGGTCAGTAAGTATTTTGATGCTTTCATCATTGTTTTTATTGTATGGTTTTGTGATAGTAAACAAAGATGTCTAACTTTCATCGAGGAGATTCTAATGTCTTATGTGATTTTATAAGCCAAGACAGCTGTTAATTATAGCTACTACTCTAAAATTTATGGCTATAAGTGGTTTATAACTTTATATTGCCTCTGATGCTTTAGTGAGATAAATCATACAGATGACTTGCTCAAGTATTCTATTGTTTTCTAGAAGTTATTTTTGTTTTTGTGTTTGATCTTCACTTTTATATAATTTCAAGTACTCAATTCTTGATGTGGTTTTCCATGCAATTGAAGCTCTTTCTACTCTAGATGGTCATTCTCAAGAAATCTATTTAAATAAGGAACTTCTCAAACTAGCTTGTGACAAAGTTGAGGTACATTGTAGGCTTGTAGTGTACCTAGATATATGAAATTATTGGTGGTGCTGTCTCTTTTCATTCTTTCTAGTTAATATTGTTTGTTGTGTTGACCATGTTGCTTTATTGAATTCCATTTAACTTCTATATCCTCTCCATTCAGAATCTGCTTAATCTTAAATGTGAATGTTTATTGGAGCTTCAGTCAGTCCCTCGATTGCCCTAAGATTCAGTTTCTATATAAGCCAACAATTGGACCAAGTTTGCATGAGTTAATTGACTTGAAATATTATTCCTATGTATGGATGGCATATCATTTGTAGCATTATATAATGTTACAAAGTCTAGAAAGTATGGCAGGTACTTACTCTTATCTGTTCCTTCTTTTTATTTTCCATTTTTTTTATATCATTTTAAGCTAATTTGCTTCTGCTCTTGTCACAAGTAATGTGTCTTTCTTTCCTTCATCTGCTGCTGACAATTATAAAACTTTCAGGAGTTTTAATAGTTAATTTGCCCTGAATAGGTAGCTGAGTTTGCTGGAGGAAATTTAATAAGGGGATTTTTTGGTGCAGGCTGCAGGAATGAGGAATTCACAATCCTTTTTAATCAAGTGCAAGATAGTAACATTTGCAAGTACTGAATTAGTTCAAAAGTCAGTCAATGGAGTGGGCCTAAATAGTTGAGAATGCGTGAGAATCTCCACTTGTTTCTTCTTGCTAATGTATTTGACTTCCAAGCCCTATATAGATATTGTAGTCAAGAAAAACAGTTCTTTCTGACTATTCTTTGTTAACACAGTGCAAAAATTTTTATAGGTAGTCCCACTGATCATATAGCAGAATGAAATACCTGCATGTATCGAAATTGATACAACAGCTTCTTGTTGACTTTGATATTCCAATGTTTAGAATCATTTGCGTTGGGGAGATAAACACCTTGGGAAGCTTCCTTGAGTAATTAATATAACAAATAGAAACACACTTTAACCCAAAAGGCCTAAGCCCAATGGGCATGTGCTCAATTATGTTATATTAACTACTCATTATTCTCATCTTTATTCAATGTGGAACTTCACTCACACGTGTAACCCAACAATCTCCCTCTCACGTGTGAGTCTGCCTCTCTATGGGCTTCAAGACCTCTCTGTGGGCCATGAACAAGTCCTACTCACTCCCCCTTGACTAATGGGCTTTTCACTTCATCAACGCGTTATCCATGGGTCTCTCGTACGCCATCCATGGGAACCACGTGTCAACCTCGCACGCACAACCATAGGAATTCCGCACATCCATATCCATGGAACCTCGCATCACACCATTATTTAACACCATTAGCAATATTCTAGGATCTTTGTGTGTGGGCCGTTTAGGCTTTCTCTATCCCCGCTGGGCAGGGACCATGAACACCTCACCACCTTCGCCGCACACCACCATGGGCTCTGATACCACTTGTTGGGGAGATAAACACCTTAGGAAGCTTCCTTGAGTAATTAATATAACATATAGAGACACACTTTAACCCAAAAGGCCTAAGCCCCAATGAGTATGTGCTCAATTTCAATTATGTTATATTAACTACTCATTATTCTCATCTTTATTCAATGTGGGACTTCACTCACACGTGTAACCCAACAATTTGAACCAGGCCTTCAATTCTCAAGCACAGAACAATTAGAGATTTTATTCAATGATACCCTTTCAATTTCCTGTATGGTTGCACCCATATGCATTGTTACTTTCATTTATTTTCCCTTTTGCACCTACGGATCCTTTCAGGTAATGAATTTCTCACTTGCTATGACAGTTATCAACTTTACAAGTAGTTGATTTTTGGCTTAGTTTTTTCTTTGATATTATTTTGACCCTGAAGTGGGGCTTCTTAATTTTCCTTTGAGTGATGGGTATAATTAAATATGCATATATGCCCTAGCTTGGTATAATTAAATCCTGTATTATAAGAAGTGTGGTTGCAAACATTTGGGTAGCAATTGAATGAATATTCTTCATCCTCCCCTCCCTTGTTTTCCTTTGTCCTTTCTCACATATGCCCATCTGCACAACTGCAAGAGATGCATAATAAATTGACTAGTTTATATGATGCTATAATTTTGAGGACTAGTATGGTACACATTTTATCAAATCTGGGGAGAAAATAAATACAAAGAAAACCATATACACATACATAAACCTTGCATACATATAGGTTTGTATCTTTTGGGATTTTCGTTTGCATGATTTCCATAACTTCTGACTACTACATGATAATCATCAATATTTCAGTGCAGCATTTTCTAAGTTTTTCCCCATAAATTAGATGCAGGAATTCAGAAAATTTTTACCTAACCTAGTGGGAACTTTCTTAATTGCAGTTTGATATGCACTCGAAGAAAGTTGCTCAAGTTTGTCCAAATAGGCACCCCCCCTCCCCTTGTTCCAAAGCCAACCAGACCATCTATTGATCACATAGAGACTGTTGAATAGACATTCCTAGCACTTTTGCATAGTGAGAAGCAAATCATAATTTTAAGACAAAATGTATACCCTAACAATTTTTTAGAATTGTAGGAATATCCTTTTTGTAGATTAGTTCAGTCTTACGCCCCTTTTGTTTTCAAGAACACAAGTTTCTTCATCCATCTTGTCCCTCACTGGTTTCCTTGAGCTTCATGTCACTTAATCGGTACTCAATCCTTTTCTTATGATAGCATACCATGGATATTGAGAGTGTAATGTGGGTGGCTCTTTCAATGTTGATGAGAGAGAAGTCACGGATGGAACTTTTTGCAAGTTTCATCATATAATCAAAGAAAAGCTTAGAATGTATCTCTTTAACTTCAATAGAAACATTAAGACTTTCGGATAAGCTAAATAATTTTGGCAATCATTTGCACTTATACTGCTCAAATGATTGTGATTGTGTGCCGGGTTAATCCTACTTTATGATATTGGAGATTTCAATAGCATCCAGATAGTGAGATTTCTTGCCTAAATTTGTTTGTGTTTTCAACATTTTTTCTAAACACAAGATTGTTGCCTAAATTTCTTTGTGTTCTCTCTCTCTCTTTCTCTCTCTCTCTCTCTCTAATTCTTGACATTTCTTCTTATGCTTTGTCAATGGTTGTTTCCCTTTCTTTGCTGCTTCTCTTTGTTTCTTCTTATGCTCAGCCAGAATTGCTGCATTATGCTGAACTGACTCAAACTTCATTTGTCTAGGTAAAAGTTTAATGCACTAATTCTCAGCTAACAAAATTTCAAAGAAAGTAACAAAAGGATGGATTTGCTATACCACTCATCTAATTCCTAGCACCAGTGAGTTTCTATAATTTCCCCTCTACATTTGATTATACAATTTTTAGTAATCTTGGATGAAATTATGAAAACATATGCTTAGCTCTATATGGCCATATTAAAATTAACCAATCCAAACCAAATTTTAGTGGGGTATCTCTTTTGGGTGTTTGGCAGCTAGTTGATTAGCATAGCCATCAGATCATGGAAGCACATGACAATGAATTCAATTCAAACACTCTGCTTGCATGGTGAGGGTACTTTATAGACATTAGACTGCTGCGTAGGCTTTAGAACTGTTAATTTATTGGTACCACCTTTTTTAGCCTAGTACTAATAAAGGTTCAATAAAGTTTAACAACTTTTTTTTAGCCTACATATATATAAAGTTCAAAAAGTTGTTCTTTTTCTCCCTTAGCATGAAGATCAATTCCTACTACTAAAAGTGGAGTAATATTATAGTATCACTCCAGATTTTGTACATGTAATTAAAGTCGGTAACATATGCAGGGACATGATTTTCGAAATGAGCGACGACATTGTACTCGCAGCATATTTAGCTAGGTATGCAAGTGTCGTAGCTTACATAGAGACATACATGAACAAAGTACCAATGCATATAAATCTACAAACAGGGTATAAATGGGTACAGTATATTTTAAATGGAAATAAGCAGAAATGTCACAATGTCTTTAGACTATCAAGCCATGTGTTTTGAGAATTGTGTAATACATTGCGCACTCAGTATGGATATGACGGTACCAAAAGAGTTTGCTTGGAAGAGTCTGTGGCAATGACATTGGTGGTACTTGGTAGTGGCATGTGTAATAGAATGGTGCAGGATAGATTTCAGCATTCAGGTGAGACAGTGCATCAACACGTGGATATGGTAGTTACATTGTTAGCCAATGTTATGGCAACAGACATTATCAAGCCTGCTGATCCTGCATTTTCTAACGTGCCACAACATATTTGCAATTCAGATAGATATTGGCCACATTTCAAGGTACTTTGTGAATTTGGTATCTTGACTTGATTTTATTCAATTTATCTTTATGGTTATAACACGTATTGAATTTCACATGGTATTTTTGTGGCAATGGTTAGGATTGCATTGGTGCAATTGATGGGTTTCACGTCCCCGTGGTCTTACCAGTTGATGAGCAACACCCATACAGAGGAAGGAAATGGATCACAACAACAAATTGCATGCGCGCATGTGATTTTGACATGAAATTCAAATTCGCGTGTGTTGGATGGGAAGGGTCAACGCATGACACAAGAATCTTTTTAAGTTGTCTCAATAATGAGAGTGACAACTTCCCAAAACCTCCACCTGGTTTGTAAATATGTAGTTTAATTACTGTATTAAAGTATGTATTATGTAGTGAAAATGCTAATGCAATAGACATTCTTATTTGCAGGAAAGTATTATCTTGTTGATTTAGGGTACCCTATGAAGAGAGGGTTCCTTGCACCATATAAAGGGGAGAGGTACCACCTCCCTGAGTTTCAGCAAGGTCGAGACCCACAACATCCAGAGGAGAAATTTAATTATCTCCATTCATCACTTCGTTCGGTCATAGAACGAACTTTTGGAGTTTGGAAGAATAGATGGAAAATTTTGAGAAGTATGCCAGCCTTTCATATACGCACTCAAGAACGCATCATTGTTGCTACAATGGTTCTTCACAATTTTATTAGAGCACATGAAAATAGTGACCTTGGACGTGGGCATTCTGCACAGGGCACATATGGAAGTAGCAAGGGAGGTCATTACGATGAAATGATACATGTGATTTCTTCCTTGGACGAACCTGAGATGAAAGTGATTCGGAACAATATCACAGCATCGATATATGGGATGCCTCCATTGTAGGACTTAAGTTGTTATGAAAGTTATAATCCCTTAATTGATTATGGTGACCATTATTTTTGTCACAATAGAAATTAGTGTGATTGAAAATACCATTAACATTATGGTAATTTTTTTGTGGGAACCATAACTAATGGTTCACAAACTTGAATGTAATACCATTTTGTTTTATGGTGATTTTTTGTTGGTAACCAAAACTGATGGCTCACAAAACTTGATTGTAATACCTTTGATTTATGAATTTGTAAATATCCTTACATGTGAAACTCATCAGTATTGCAACAGTAGGTTTCAAGCTTACAAGGGACTTTTGAATAGACTCCAATCTTATCTAAACAAGAGACAAACTCAAAAGATTTTAAGATTGCAACTGTAATCTGCCAGGAATTTAAAAAAAAAAACAAAAAACAAAAAACAAAAAAACAAAACAAAATCTACACTCAATTTGTTTTAAAGACACCAAGAACCCTAATTATCAATTGCTGGCAAAGTGTAAATAGATAAATAAATATAATACATATATACACACACACATATATAACAACAGAACTTACAATCTCCATCAACTTGGCCTTTAACATTATCTCCATCAAACATCTCCACATATAACAGAAGTACAACTTCATACATATCATAAATTGTTACTTGCAATACAGAATAAGTTGTTCGATTAATATACAAAACAAATGTAATAATATAAGTCTGTATTATTACATACATACACATCCCATTATGGCAAACACCTTTGCTTGATTTTGACTTCCCCAAACCTAGTAGACAAGATAAGCAATACTACAAACATGACCTAAGAGACTACTAGAGTTATCTTAAACTCCTTTGCTTTCTCTTCAGAAATCATGCGTGTAGCCTTGGCTCTTTCAGCTTTTCATTTTGCAACTCGCTCCCTTTCCAATGCTGCGTTTATCAAGGCATGTGCTTACTTTAACTCTTCATTAGCAACTTCCACCGCATGCTCCAATCGCTTGAATTTGGCTATAACTATAGGTTATGTTGCTGCGCCACACGTACAACAAATGCTGGTGTCTAACTACTTAAAGAACTTGCATGCACGATCATCATTTTGCACAATAAAATACAGCACATAAACAGGAATACAACGAATTGGTTCTTTAATGCACAACACAAATAGTTTGCCAATACTTAGATATGGTACTTACTAGCGCCCAATAGCGACAACTATAAAATCTCCTACCAAAAGTATGAAGTTTCAGGGACGTCCTAATGACGCAGTTGTCAACATCACAGAAATGGCCATTAGAACTGGAGAGATAGTTACTCGTTTTCGACATTAGTAGGAACTGGCAATAGATATTACGTTGGCTTGGACTAGTGAACAGTACAACAAACTCACTCTACACCATCATGTAAATAGGTCTGCATGACCCCCAAGAATTACACATTAGAATTATCATAAGTTGAGCATGTTTACACAATAACGAGAAACACCCATATATTTATTGATCTCTAAAGATTTGAAAACAAAATTCTTCTTTAAACTATAGTGCAATAAGCATATATAAGACTTGAAACTGCTTCATTAATATCATTCAGATGGTCCCTAAGGTTGGAAAATTACAATAAAAGATCATTGTTTTAGATCACAGGAACTTAGAAAATAGGGGGAAAAAAAACAAGAAGAGGGTAGTGGGGGAAGAGGGCTGACTTTAGAAAGAGGTTGTTGTAGTCCCATACTTGTGCTTTTGGATATAAGAAAGATTTACGAGGATTGATTCACAGAAATGGTCTAGCAATTCATACAATGCCATTATGCTTTCATCTTTAATGAGCTGCTCAACCTGAAAAAGCATAAAATGATCACATAAGCAAACCTACTGAAACAAATTCCTGAAGCTATAAGTAAAATTTGCAATAAAAATTTGGTAACTATAATAGAAACTAATTCCACAAACAAGAAAGAAAATACAATCCTAACATTGGTAAGTACAGGATGCTATTCAGATATTCCACAGTTGAATTCCTTCAATTAAATGCAGAAAAAAAAAAAAGAAAAAAGAAAAAAAAGAAACAAAGCAAAATATTGCATATCAGCTAAGAAAGTCATGATTTCATACCCACGTTACCTCAAACCCTAGAATTTCACAATTGTTAGCTCTCAAGTTTTACCAATCACTTAAGAAAAACAAAGAAATCATTTGAAGCTCTATGTTATTACCTTTATAACATAGTTTGATTATCTTTCACAAGAGATTGCAAGCACTTTTGCTAAGTAACTGTGCAATTAACCACCATTTTCTCAAGTATAACTTCTACATTTTTTACTCTTCAAAACCAAACCAGGCATAAATTTCAATTATCAGTCAGATTGAAGTTGGAGTTGATATTATTTAAGTCCTATTATTGTTGTATGCATGAATGGGACCACATCCTCAATCATAATTGCCAATCTGGCTAAGAACACAATTAATTTTGTGTACTCTATAACTTTTTCTTTCCTGTTTCTAAGTTTCTCTCTATCTCAATCTTTGTGTGATTCAGCACTTTATGTGTCAAGAAATGATCATCACCTAACTCAAGGCTTTATCATCAATGATTAAACTTATCATGAATGATTGGTTAACTTTATAACGACAAAACAGGACCAAAGATTGCAAATCAAGTTATCATGGCAACTTGGTTTATAGTACTTTATACAAATCCTATAGAAACTTTGAGGCAAGCAATAAAACTTAAAATAGAAAAATTCTATAATCAACAAAGAAAATAGAGGAAACAACAGAGGAGTGCTTGAATAAACTCATAGTGAAGAATTCGTTAGAATACCCGGGTGAAGGCAATTTGTTCATGCCCAGTTTTGATCAGTTGAGCCACGTCTCCACGTATTTGCCTCACAATTGAATTCCTCTTATAAGCTAGAGCCATTTATGCAGAACAAGAAACAGACAAAAATAAACCCATGTAAACTCTTCACAAAATACAGAGGAACCGACAAGAAAAACTCAACCATTAATTTTTAAAAAAAATTTGGTTTTGAGAGGACCATATATTTTTTTGATAGTTTAGATTGAACACAACAGAAACCTCCACTTAGCTGACCTGAGTGTAGTTGTTTGACTTAATAGAGGTGATACTTTAATTTGTGGTAAGTGAAAGCAACATAAAGAGCATAAGAGAATAACCAAATGGGGCAAAACAAGTGCTTTGGTGGCAGAGTATTGGCTTGTTCTGTCATGGACTTTTACTTGGAACAATTATTCAGTTTTCAATTTATAAGTTGAATAAGATTTGCATATAACATAGATATGGGGCACTGGTTGAGAATTTGTTTCTTGGGCTATTTTGCCTGGTTGGTGTAATATTCGCTTCAATGACACAAAGAATACCGATTATAAAAATTGGGTCAAGTTGAATGATGACCTACTTACTACTATTGTTATTGGTAGTAATGGAGAATTTTCATGTGAACAAAGCAAAAAGTAATCCAGGTTAAGAGAACTTATGTATCAGCATAACTTAGAGAATCTAAATCAAAAATTGAAGAACAGTTAAAAAAGAAAACTTGGGATGTCTTAGAATGAAACTTGGGATGCCTCCCTCCATTTATCCATTCAAAAACAATAAACACCCACTTCTGTCTACATCTTCTGCAACATATTTAAAATTCCTAGTTCACAATTACAAAATTATTTTTGCTACTGTGGGATAGTCATGGAATTATTGAGGCAATCGTAAACGCTTCCCATATTGTTAAAAACTCACTTCAATTATATGCATGAATCAGGGTTAATCAAAGACAAATTTTAAATTAGCCAAAAAAGAAAGCCACAAAATAATAAAGCTAACCCAAATTAAACAGATGGGTCAGCAAGTGAAATTGGAAGAGGCGTGTAATGGGTTTATGAGAAGAGAGGTGTTAGAGTGGGAGAGGAGTGAAATTAAATTTTTTTTTTTTAAATGCGAAAAAAAAAAAAAAAAAAAAAAGAAGCAAAAACGCTACAGTACTTTCAGCTGAAATTACAATAATCAGCCCCAAAAAGAATCAGCTGGTGTTTAAAAATTATTTGTTACAGTGTTTTTAGTTTTCAGCAAAATAAATGATATCTAAACTGATTCATAATGTAGCCTGTAGGTTTACTGTCAGAACTCACATCATCAGCTTGAAAAGCATTTTAGATTTTTTTTTTTTTTTTTTTTCATGTGCGGTCCGAATTTCGATATTTATACAAACAAAATGTCGAAAAATATATGGAAAGGCATATGATAAAATTTCTGAAATATAAAGAAAGGTTGGTCGGTTGCTTTCTTTCCTCTGGAGTTGGGACCATGCCTTTGTTTGTTGGGAAAAAAGAAACACATTTGTATATGCTATGACGTTAATAAATAATAAGCCATTGTTAACCAGATTGATTGTCAACTGTTTACTAAGTGGAGCTAGATCAGACAATGCTACAGTAAGTATAGGCCTATCAATGCAAAGTCAATGCTCTCACTATATCTTTGCTGTCAATTCTTTTTGCAGTGTATTTTAACAGTCAGTGACAATGGATCTTTTTCCCTTTATAAAGTGGGACTAAAAAGTAAAGTGAGGTTTTATTTTTGCTCATGCAAGACTTGTTTTTTAATCTTGCATTTGGTTCTATAAATCTCCCTTTATTGTCCTGGCAAACCAGGCTTGCCTCCCCAAAATCATTCTTGAATCTTGAACATCAATATGCAAACAGAATTTGGGAACCAAACAAGCAAGTATGAAGTGTACATAACATTTGGGGAGGGCCAAAAAGGTGGGGTGGTTTGTAAATAGAATGCTGCAATTTCAACATCATGCAGGGGTGGCCGTGGGCCAAGGTAACCTTGAGTTCTTATCGTTGATTAGTTTCATGTTGACATGTTGATGCGGTCCTGGCTACTTGTTCAAGCTCTGCTTGATTTTAAGACCCTGCCAAGAATTATAAATTATTGGTCATCTGATTTGATAACTCTGAACTGGTATTTACCATTTACTCCAAGTCTCCAAGGGCCAATAAAAATATAAAATCCCATCTAATAGGGAGTTTTTTTTTTTTTTTAGTTACTAATGGGGAGATAGTTGAAGAGGTGATGAAGCATTATACTTTTCATTACAAAACCATAAAGTTGGAAAAAGATGAATTATTTTGCAAAATAAATTTTGGAAAAAAAATTTTGGACCTATAAAAAGTGGGATTTGTTATTGTAGAAATTATCAAGTAATCATGGATGAAAAAGAAGATTTGAAAGTTTGTGAATAATGTCGAGTCGAATTTGTGGATCTGCAAATACAAATATACCTAACAAGTCATATCAAATTAACATGTCCAGTAATTCATGTGTGGTATTTGAAACACCTTCCTAATTATATCATGAATCTTTTAGACAAACCTCTTAAAGAATTAGAAGGATTAGTATACTACCATGTGTGATTTGATCAAAATTTTGATTTTACAGCTTCAAAAAGAGAAACTCTCATACCATTCAATGAAAGTGGTATACCCTATGTCTGACATGTCTCTTGATCATTTTAGATATTTTAGGGGTATTTCTATCATTTTAGTTGTTTTTAGGGTAGTTTGTTATTTTTCATATTTCAAGGGTGTTTTGAAAATTTTAAGGGCATGAATATGACGTTTATTTTAAATATTTTTGGACATTTTTGTTAGTTTATATGTATGCATTCTCTTCAAATTGAGAATGTTTTACAGAGCGCACAACATATATATCAATATATCAACTTCAAAGGAAGGTTTTCTTTAGGTCAATTATTTCAGAGTAAATTTTTCTGATTTTCAAACAACAAGAAATGAGAAAAACATATGGAAAGAAACATTATTAGTAAACAATTTTAAAAAAATTTTAACATCACTTTTATAAAAAGTTTCTAAAAATATTTCTTAAACTAATGTTTTTAAAGCATCAGTTAACTTTTCTCTTAAACTAAATATATCACTTTCACTTTCAAATCAGTTAGTAAATAATTTTAAGAAACAATTTTAGAAAAATTTTGATATCACTTTCATAAAAAATAAAAAAATAAAAAAAAAACTATTAGAAAAAAAAAATCTCATAAAAAGTTTCTAAATGTATTTCTCAACCTGATGTTTTTAAAGCATCAGGTAACTTCTCCCTTCAACTAAATCTCTCACTTTTAGATCTAGTCATCTAGCCAGTCTTCACTGTTTCAGCTAAGAAGAAAAAAATAATGCAAAACTTTTGTCAGTGGTTGTCTAGTCTAATCCCATGGCCCCATGGCTAATAACTGAGCCGGGGAGCAATGGCTCCTTCTGCCTTGTGGCAGGCCACCAGAGTGCCCCCTGTCTGGAGTTCAGGGCAATCCTACCTAATTCATTATTCTGATTTTTATGATTCCAATACTGTTTTGAGCAATCTCCCAACTCAAGATGCTTGCACTGGGGTCTATGTCTTATCACAGGATGGCCCAATTCAGAGGGTCAATGTCTCAATTATCAGTATCTATATATGTATTTTGGATTGGAAGCCATGTATATACGTTAGTTGTTTGATAATGGAAGTTTCGCCACCCATCATTGCTCTATCTTGTCCCTACCATTTTTGGAGGCTAGCCTGTACAAACAGTTTTTATAGCTTGTTTCTTATTGTTTCACAGTTTCAGCACAGGCTTCCCAATCCCAAATATCCATATTTCATATCCTGATTCCTGTGTAGTAACGTAACTTGTGCCTGTCTGAATGATCAAATTGTTGTAGCAAAGGAAAGTCAAATAGCTAATAAAATCTGAGGCATCAGGCATACACAAACACAGCATAAATTGATTTTACTGGTAAAAAACTATAGATGGCACTATCACAACAAATCTTTAACAGTCAAAGTTGTCAATAACTATTGAAATTAAAATAAGCCAACTCCCTAGTTGGTAAATTTAAATTAACCATCCAAATCAGATAAGCAACAAGTTACTCCACGCTTCTTGGCTCTCCTTCCTTTGCTTCCACCTACTAACTTAATTTCCATCCTGTTCTTCATCATCTGTTTCGAGCCCAGGTCAGGTATGTTCTTGATTACAAGGATGGAATTGAGGAACTTGCAAGAGTTGAACCAAGCACATCCTCAAACAGACTAGCTCCCTCTCGGCTCCTTTTGTTCTCAACTCTCGGGCTACTGCCTGAACTGCTATTTGAGAGTGAACCAAAAGGCGCCTTTTGCAAGACACCTGTGGGGGAAGACCCCAACTGAGGACTGCCATCCCACCCTTCTGTTAAGAGGTTAAGAGCTGATGGGTTGTTGCAGGCTCTTGCAGTGCTTGTGGTGCTGGTCAAGACTTCACCCAGAGGACCCCCCATTGAAGTACCCCAAGAGATTGGTATCCAGTTAGTTTGCTTCTGAGTCGGTTCACTAAAGTCAGTGCTCATCCCCAAGTTCATTTGAATTGGCTCAAACTCACGAGATAACCTTAGAGGTGAGAGTTTGTCTTGTGTCGGTGAGGATGAGGATGATGAGAAGTCTGAGGGTGCCATAGGGATTGACATTGAGAGCTGAGTCCAGTCTGATTTCAGTTCTTCTGGCCAGGACATGACAGAGAGATTCGACTGGTCCTTAGGCAATTCATCAATGAATTGGCGAAGTGGATGTTGATCTTGGCATTCCTGGCCATTGAAGTCTAGGAAAGAACCATAGCTTTTAGAATTTAGGTAAGAACCCCTATGTGAAGGATGAAGGAGGGAATCAGTGGAAACTAGCCCAAACTCTGATTGAGAGGATTCTTCTAATGGTATCCCTTGTTTCAAAATGGTAAAAGTGGGTTCATTAGGTTTCAGGCTGATAGTGGAGGACATTGTGGAGAGGCCCCGTGGATCTTGCATTCTGGCACAAACATTCTCTCTGTTCCAGAAAAGGAAAGAAATATCTATATTGAGAAAAAAGAAAAAGAGCGGCCAAGGAAAAGGCAGCAGCTTACAAGTATCATTAAGTATCATTATAACCTCTATAATGTCTACCATAAAGGCCTCTATTCAATTATCCAAAGATATTGGGAACGGAGGATGTATTAAAAAAAAGGAATCCTAAGCCTCAACCATAAGGACTAGTCATTTTCACCAAAGTAAAGATAAAACGATGGGGTCTACTTTAAAGTAAAGTGAAGCAAGTAAATAAAGTGCAAGTATACAAACTGTTTTAAATTAAATGTCTTCTTAGCTCAAAACTTAAAAGGTATACTAAGAACTAAACAGATAAAGGAAGCTCTAATTCACAAAGTATTTTTATTTTTCACCTGCTGACAAGGGCATCCACAGAAGGATTGGAAGCACCACCAGGCTGCAAGTTCTTGAACTGGTGCTGTGTCATAGCATGGTTGTTGGATGCACCGCTGCTGGGAATTATCACTGTTGACAGTGAGGAAGTCCCCGGTACAACTTTTGAATTAGTGGCCCCAGGGGCAGCTTGGCCAGTTTGGCCTTCCACAGGCTTTCTTGAACGATGGCGGCCCCGATTTATGTGCCTTTCACAGTACTTCTGGTCGGCAACAGCATCTCTTGAGCACCGCCATTTCTTTCCATCCGTTCGACGACACCTTCCAGGCTCAGGATCGGTATTGCCAGAGAAACCTAGATGGAAAGAGCCCCAACCCACTGCATAAAATTCAAAATGAAAAACACCAATAAAATGATAGGGATTAAGGAAAAAGACTAATCAGACAAAAAGGGGGGAAAAAAGAAGAAAATGAATTCTGCATCAAAGACAGTATCACTTTGTAGCTTAAAAACACAGCATATCTTGAATATTGGATAAAACTTTCTACCAAAAATTAGCTAAAAGCTTGGAGAGCACTGCCGATGCTGTAATATATAACAGTACAAGAAATAGCAGCCGATACTTAACATATAACAGTAAAGTAAGATGACATACACAAATGGGATAACAAAATGTAACGAATATATAAGAAATTACATGAATTGTAAGGCGAAGATCCAGTAGCTGAGCCAGACAAGCCATAAGGGTAGAGGGATCTCTTGAGAGGGAAGAGCAAATTGGAGGGCACAGCCACATTTGATGTGATGTACTTGTAGATCAAGGCCTGATGCTCTAGCTCTATCCACTGAGATGGAGTAAATGGTCCCCTAACTCCAGCAAAACTCCCATGCATGCTTGAATTCAAGCTTCCAGAACCATAAGCTGAAAAAAGACAACGTAAATAACTTGCCCATAACTTGTACGAGAATCACACATAATATGAAAAAAAAACACACACACACACACTCACTAAAGAAACAGAGAAAACCAAGAAAGTCTTATCCACTAGTCCTAATATTTTTCCTATCCTTTCTTGCCCTTTTCCCCTTTGGTTTCCAGCAGTCTGAGAGCGTTGAAAATTATACCAAAACTAATTTAAAGCAGAAGTACCAAATATATAATACAAGGAAAACTCCACCCTTTTTTGCTTGACAAGACTCAAAACTAAAAATTTCCAACAAATAACAATGAAAAAGACCCGCACCAAACATGAAAATGAAGCCACCTAATAACTTTTTTAGCAGAACCCATCTTTTGTACTAGAATAATGTGCTTAAATCTCTGTCTTCCCCAAACCCCATCTCACAAAACCAAATACAAATCTTCCCCAAAATACGAAGCATATACTCAACTCAAACCACACCAAAGATCGTGTTAGAGGATTACCTGCATTTCTAGAGTAAGCAGAAGGTGTGCGTTGGTAGTAAGGGAAAACTGAGTTGTGTGTGGCTTTATCCACTAGTCCACCATCCTTACTTAGAAAAGGAACCTCTGATTTGACCGAAGAGAAGCTCAGCATAAGCTCCTGTTGGCGATTATCAGGAATGGGCAAAGTATTAGATCTCAATAAAGGAGTGCCCTGGTGCAATGACATTGTCTTGTAAGCTGAAAGACTATCACTTTTAGCCATTTTAGAACTCTTCCAGTCATCTTCACTAGCCCCAGATTTGTGATGCTTAACTAACCCAGATCCAAGACCCTTTAGCTTGGTTTCAGGGTCTGAGACCTTGGAAGAACCTGCTCTACCTTCAGGACCCACCAAATCCTCCAAACCCATTACCCCAAAATCCATTTTGGAGATAATACCATTCTACAAGACTCTATTAAGCATCATGAAGAGGAGGAGAGAGGTTAAGCTTCAAATAGATGGAATAAAGAGGAAAAGAGGCGCATCTGATGAAGCGTGGGTTTTGTACTTTGTTGAGCTGAGTTTTTTAAGTAAGCTTTGAGAAGGAAAAAAATAATTGGAGAGAGAGAGAGAGAGAGAGAGAGAGAGCGTGTGTGTGAGAGAGTTGAAACTTAAAACTGACGAGCAGACAAAGCTAATAGTACCAACCAGACGCTCGTTCTCAGACATATATAATAACATATTATTGTGCTTTTAATAGGCACTCTCACAAGTTTATCCATTTTTTATTTTAAGGATATTAGAAAGTTTTAGGGTAAAAAACATTCTTGGTAAAAATAAATATGTTTGGCCCAGTTTTTTTTAATAAAAAATTTAAAACATTTCTATTTAAATTATTTTTTAAATAAAATAACATTAAGAATAAGTTGATTCAAACTAAAAAAATATCATTTATACACACAAAAAAGAATTATCTCCATTTAAATGGGTCTATTTCATGATTGAGATTAAACACTGTAGGGTCCAAATTTGTTGGGCCAGGCACCAACTCTCTGTATGATGAGCCCAACAAATTCCCAACAATAAATTTGTAGAGAATGGGTTAAACAACTGGGCTAGTGGTGGATTTAGCAACGGTCCAGATGAACAAAATCGATAATGAAAGAAAAAATGATTGAGTCAGGCATTCAACAAGAAAAAATCCCTTAGGTCCGAAGAGGTTTACTATTTAAAGACTTAGTCAATACAATTTTTTCTCCCCCTTTCTCTGTGAGACTTGCTTCCCTTATATATACACCATTTTCCCATCTTCACCGCACACTTGTCCTCCATCTAGGCGCCCACTTGAGTACTAGTCACATCAGCCGTTTGCTTTAACCCACAGTGAGTGGTGGTGGGTGAAGATACACTGTTCAGGTGTCTTCTCCACATAAATGCGGCCAGGAAAGTTGCTGCAGTGCATTAAATGCGGTGGTGGCAGCTTTATTGGTAAGATATTTCATGATAGCTACGTAGTTAGACATGCCCTAAGCTCAGCCCATGGCAAGGAGATCTTCAGCATATCTACTCGATCAAGTTCTGGGCAGCTCCGTTGGGTAGGATCCCTTCGGCCCAACCAGGTTGTCTTCGGACGGAGCGTTTGTCCCTTATGGGTTGCACTCCCACCAGGATGGCAGAGTATTGATAATTTTGGCCTCTTCGGAAAGAGAGTTGTATTCGAACTGGGCCTCAGGCCCAGCATATGGCGCTGGGCTTTCTCACCCACAATAGCCCCTCAAAATTTCACTTTTTACCTCGCATCCGAAGAGAAAAAGTGGGGTTTTGATTTTTTGACAGATGAGGGCACTGAATTTTAACTCCACACGTGTACGCGCATGAATTTGGGCGCCTTTTTTATAACCGCTGCTGTCGCGCCGTTTCCGAGGCGTCATTAATTGCTCCAGGCGGCGTCTTGTCCCTGAAATCTAGCTGTTCATTTCAAATTAACGGACAAGATTCTCCTCAAAATTTCGGGCGGGATAAGTCCCACCACTTTACCTGCCACTATATAAAGTCCCAGAGGGGATTGTCTTCTCATTTTGCAAACTTTAGAACTCCCAGCGAACTCAAGCGTTCAGACTCTCAAAGCCCTTCCTGTCATCTGCTTCAAACCGTTCCAGAATCCACTACGATCTCCCCGCAAGGCCAAGACAAACATTCTCCGATTCAATCCTACGTAAGTTCCCTTCTTCGAGATTTTTTGAAATCTATTCAGATTGCCTCTTCGGCCACTGGTAGATTTTCTTCAGTCGCGGTTCCGCGTTTCCCTCGCCTTAACCTTATTAACAATGGGTAGATTTGAGTACCTAGTGGACAGTCCTTCCCAGATAGAGAAGTTTAGGGAGACGTATCGCATCCCTCGGGAGGTGGGCTTGAGGTATTGCTCCACGGAGGGGTTATTACTAGACCGAGAGGAGGGTGAGGTGATAATCCCCATTATCGCCTTCCTGGAGGGAGGGATGACCATTCCCATGGGTCCAGTCACCAGAAGTTACCTTACTGCCCATAGGCTTAGTCCTGACCAGTGCGCACCCAACACATTTAGAATCTTAGGTGCAGTTGATGACCTAAACCGCCATTTAGGCTTGGGACTAACCTAGCACGATGTGGTACACATGTACGAATGTCGTACCAAAGAAGGGGCGAGATATTATTTAAGGTCCCGATCCGATGTTGTCAGACTCCTCTCCGGTCTTCCCAAGTCCAACAAGGGGATGAAGGAAGATTATCTGATCGTCTCGGGTGCCTGGCATGATGGGATTCATTGCCCAACCACGCCAGGAGCGCCAGGTGGGACATTCCCCCTTGAGTTTTTCAAACTTTTTTGTTTCTAGCTATTCGGACTTCCTTTTACCATATTGCAATCGTCTGACAGTTCTACTACCATGTTTACAGATAGAAGGTACGTAACTCCTCGGCTGAATCTCACGAATACTGCGGCCTTGAACTACCTTCTTCGGTCGGAGATTTTCGTGAGCGAAGACGGACAGCTTAGGTCTGTTCCCCTCATCCTTGGCTATACCCCGAAGTCTGAACTCCAGCCGAGAGGCAACGCTATAACACTCGGGGATCGCCGCATAAACTGCATTGATGTGGCACGGAAGACCTTTTTAGCCCCCTTCGACCTCGCCCCGGTGCCCCATCCTAATCCGCAAGGTATACCGGTGTTCGTTCAGCCCGTTCAACAAGTCCCCCTTGAACCGGTAGCAGAGGAGGAAAGAGTTTCTTCTACCCCTTCGCTTGACCAGCAGATCGACCAGTTCAAGTTCGAAGAGGAAACCTCCGGGGAAGTGGAAATTTTGGCTGCCGAAGAGGTGCTTGATAGGCATTCTACTGCTCCGCTCCTGAACATAGCCGTGCCAGACGACTCTGAAGAGGAAGACATGCAGAGTCTAGACCAATTGATGAAGAACAGGAGGCCAAAGGTCGCGGCCAAGGGTACTGGCACGTCCCAGCCCAGAGTCAATCTCCCTCCACCGCCTCCCCCTCCTCTAGCCCCAACAGATCCTGGTCTAAAACCGCTGCCCGATCTGAAGAAGAAGAGGGTAGTGACAGACGTGACAGATATCGAGGAGGGGGAAGTGGTCCCTCCGAAGGGCCGTGTGGAGTTAAAATTCAGTGCCCTCATCTGTCAAAAAATCAAAACCCCACTTTTTCTCTTCGGATGCGAGGTAAAAAGTGAAATTTTGAGGGGCTATTGTGGGTGAGAAAGCCCAGCGCCATATGCTGGGCCTGAGGCCCAGTTCGAATACAACTCTCTTTCCGAAGAGGCCAAAATTATCAATACTCTGCCATCCTGGTGGGAGTGCAACCCATAAGGGACAAACGCTCCGTCCGAAGACAACCTGGTTGGGCCGAAGGGATCCTACCCAACGGAGCTGCCCAGAACTTGATCGAGTAGATATGCTGAAGATCTCCTTGCCATGGGCTGAGCTTAGGGCATGTCTAACTGCGTAGCTATCATGAAATATCTTACCAATAAAGCTGCCACCATCGCATTTAATGCACTGCAGCAACTTTCCTGACCGCATTTATGTGGAGAAAACACCTGAACAGTGTATCTTCACCCACCACCACTCACTGTGGGTTAAAGCAAACGGCTGATGTGACTAGTACTCAAGTGGGCGCCTAGATGGAGGACAAGTGTGCGGTGAAGATGGGAAAAGGATGTATATATAAGGGAAGCAAGTCTCACAGAGAAAGGGGGAGAAAAAATTGTATTGACTAAGTCTTTAAATAGTAAACCTCTTCGGACCTAAGGGATTTTTTCTTGTTGAATGCCTGACTCAATCCTTTTTTCTTTCATTATCGATTTTGTTCATCTGGACCGTTGCTAAATCCACTACTAGCCCAGTTGTTTAACCCATTCTCTACAAATTTATTGTTGGGAATTTGTTAGGCTCATCATACAGAGAGTTGGTGCCTGGCCCAACAAATTTGGACCCTACAAACACTATAAATTTAAAAATATATATAATATCATACTATTTTAAATTTTAAATTAATTAACATTCGATAAAATATTATATTAAAAAAATCCTCTGTTTCTGAACTAAAATGGGAAAATAAAAAATTTATTGAGAACATACTTATTGGTGGGAAAAACTTGTGTTTAGTACTTTAAGTATTCCTAAATTAATTTAAACATCTAGTTATATGAACTATGAACCAATAAAACATAAGTAACACTATACTTGAAAAATTATTAAATACTCTCGAAGTACCATAAATGCGTACTCCTCTTCTCACATAAATAGTAGGTCCTATCATGAATTAGTGGAACCTACAATTCATGTGAGAAGAAGAAGTACGCATTTATGATATGCCGGAAGTACACAAAAATTTCCTACACTACTATCGTTTAGAAAAAATAATTAAATTCAACTATATATTTGACTCTAGCTAATTAAGAAAATATTTTAAAAAATCTTAGGTTACATAAATCTGAACTGGGCAAAAAGTAAAAGACTGAAAAATTGTTTGGACTTTGGGGTATACGTATATTGCTAATGGACTGAGAATTTGACTAAAATACCCCTAGGCCTTAACCGGACTGGAGAATGACAAAGGCATACGGTAAACCTACTCTTGTTATTCTTATCCCAACAAAGATTCTGGAGCAAAATATCAAATCTAATCTTTCACAGCTACTACAACAACAAAGATTCTTGGACAAGAAATGGCATGGCAATATCCTTCATATCATACTTAATTTGGTTGATTCCCACAAAAGTCCTTGCTAAAGATTCATGTCTTCTTTATTTTTTTCTTTTTCTTTTTAATAATTTCAATATATTCCTATAAAATTTCGCAGTTCGAACATTTTCACTCCAAACAGCAAACCCTCAATTGCTTTGGGTGTGAGTAAGTGTCAAGTAAGTTTCAAAACTCTTGACAAATTCATGTCTTTTTGTTCTTGCTATAAGAAGAAATTGTGAATTTGTGATATCATCTTTATTAGTTTATTTCTTATGTATAATTTTTTTAAATTTCAATTTTTCTAAGAACAAAAGGATAATCCAAAAAAACCATTTGTGTAAGTTTTGGATTAGATTTAAAAATAAAAATAAAAACTAACTTGTTTATATAATGTTTTTTTAAAGTGAAAAAGAGACTAATAAGAAGACAATCAAAAGAAATTAAGGGGAAAAAAGGTAATAACTTAGAATGTTGAAGCATCATTGATTATGTAGTAAATCTACAAAGATACTGGCTGAAATAGTATATCCTTTTAAAACTCATGAGTCATGAAGTTGATTGTGTCGCCATTTAAGATCATCTCACGAAACACTAGGATTACAAGTCACTATTTTTTAATTTTTTTTTTGATAAACTTTAATTTTTATTCAAACTGAAAGAGCAGAGAGACAATCTTCCAAACAGGCAGAGTGGAAAACTCTAGGGAGATTATCCTTATTAAAACAAAAGGACTCACTAGAAGAAAGAGATAATTTTGCAGTGACATGGGTTGCAAAATTACTCTTTCTTTTAACCTAACGAAAACAACACTGAACAAAACCTACTTTAAGAATTAAAATACTACAAACTAAATTAGCAATAGACCAGTCTGGAATAACATCTTCAGAGGATAGGGGGTCAAAACATCGCTTTGCATCTCCTTCAATAATGATATGTGACCATCTTTCTTGGATTGCTAGCTGGGCAGCCCACAATACTGCATTGGCTTCAGCTACAACAGGAGGACAAGGATGGTGGGTCTTGGACCAGGCTTTGGATACTATGCCCTTGTCATCTCTAGCAACAACTGCGAGGGCAGAAGAAGACTTAGCTACAGCCGCATCAACATTAAGCTTTATCCATCTTGGAGGAAGGGGCTCCCATCAAAATACCAACGGTGCAGCAGAGGAGGGCTTTTCTGATTCCAACAAGGTTGAAACTTCAAGGAACTTGAAGTTTATCTGCTTGATGGAGTTTGGAATGTCAACCTGTCCCTTTTGAAAAGAAACTTGGTTTCTAAGATGCCAGATTTCATCAAGAACTAAAGCCATGTTAAGGGGAATGAGCCATTGGTCTTCAGAAGGTCATAAAGCTTAAGGAAGGTCCAAAATTAGCTTGATGATGTCCATGCATGCAGAAATATGGTACTCATCAACCTTGAAACCCTAACAGCTAGAGTGCCAGATTACTTTGGCAACTGGGCATCCAAAGAATAGATGGCAACAAGTCTCCACTTCGAAACCACAAAGGAGACAAAAGGGGTCATTAATATTGATTCTTTTGAGCAGATTGTCCTTTGTTGGTAAGGAGTTAGTGCCAATCCTTAAAATAAACATTTTGACTCTCTCCGGCAACTTGAGCTTCCAAAGTTTCTTCCAACTGACTTCTGCTTGGGGGGATGGGGGTGGCGGAATTTGGGTTATGAGTTGGTATGCCAATTTTACAGAGAACTTTCCGTTGGGGTTTTGCAGCCAAATAAGCTTGTATAAGGAGGGTCTGTTCTACATTACCATGCTTGGGCAGAGGCTTGAAACCATTAATCCATGGCACCCATGGGTCATGCCAAACACTTATATCAACTCCATTTCCGATGAGATAACAGGAACCTTTAACAATGATGTGTTTTACTCCCTTAATGGCTTTCTAGATAGGTGATGCTACTTTTGCTGGTTCTTTGTATAACCAGTCATGTCTAACTTTATATTTGGCTCTTAAAATCATCATGCATAAGCTATCCCTTTTGGAGGCTACCATCCAAGCTAGCTTTGCTAAAAGTGCTCTATTAGCGTCTTTGGCTTTTTTGAAGCCAAGACTACCTTTACCTTTTGGTAGGCAGAGCTTATCCCAAGCTTTCAAGGCAAGGAATCTACCATCCTAAGCTTTTGGTTTCCACCAAAATCTCCTCGAAGCTGCATCGAGACTATCACAAATTTTGGAGGGGATATTGAATATAGATATGGCATATGTTGGGAGGGTTTGGGCCACTGAATTGATAAGAGTGCACCTACCCGCCCATGATAAACATTTGCTTCTCCAACTGGATAATCGAGATTCGAGGCGATCTTGAAGAAATTTGAAATCCTTTGATGGTGTGCTAGATAGGAGGAAAGGAACTCCTAGATATATTGCATCTTGTTTTAGGCTTTTCATTTGTAAGACTTGTTTAATGGGCCTACGGGATAGGCTGTGGGTAAGCTTCTGCCCCGACCAGCTGCAATATTTATCCAGGCATTCGTTGATTTTTGCTGCATCTCTTCTAGTGGCCTTGGAAAATAGGATGATATCATCAACATACATAACGTGGGTAATTGTTGGTCCACCGATGCTAGCCTTAACTCCCTTGATGGCTGGCTCCTGTTCAATCATTCTGGAAAGGTCCTCTTGCCCCAAAATAAACAAATAAGGTGACAATGAGTCCCCTTACCGAAGACCTCTACTTGACTTGAATTGTTCTGTTTTGCCACCGTTGACCAAGACCTCAAAATGCACAGAGGAAATACATGCCATTATCCAACCAATGAAGGTGTCATTGAAACCGAATCTAACCAGCACAGTTTTTAGAAAATCCCAATTAACTCTGTTGTAAGCTTTTTGCAAGTCCAATTTAATAGCCATGAGCCCTGTTTTTACTTTCCGAGTTTTGAAGTTGTGCATCATTTCCTGGACTATGATTTGGTTTTCAATGATCCATCTACCTTAAAGGAATGCAGATTGGTGAGGAGAGATGAGCTTATGCAATAAAGGACTGAGCTTGGCGACTAGAATCTTTGAGATAATCTTGTAAACCACATTGCATAGACTTATTGGTCTGAAATTGTTGAAAGAAGTTGGGTTTTGAGATTTGGGGATCAAGACAATTAAGGAACTGTTAACTTCCTTAGGCATGCTACCAGATGCAAAGAAAGAAGTAACAGCTTTAGTCACCACCTCTCCAACAATAGGCCTATACTTCTTATAAAAGAGAACAGGAAAACCATCTGGGCTAAAGGGCTTTGAGGTCCTGCATTTGGAACAAGGTAAGTTTGATAAGATCGGGTGAAGGGATGCTACTGAGTAAGGAATTTTCTAGTGGGGAAATGACTGGTGTAATCAAATTTTCAAGGTTAGTGGGGAAGGAGGTTGTCTCAGCAGAGAAAAGGCTTTTGAAACCATTTAGGAAGTGGTTTCGGATATGGCTAGATTCAAAGATCCAAGAGCCATTCTCTGCCTTGATGGAGTCAATATTATTTCTCTTCCTTTGGATAATTGTGGATAGGTGAAAGAACTTGGAATTCTTGTCCCCATGCTTCAACCATAATTCTCTAGATTTTTGTCTCCATAGCATTTCACTCCTAGTAAGCCATTCAGCGAGCTCTGCTTAGAGCTTCCCTTCTAGAATGCCATGATCCTCAGAACTATCACCTTCTTGAATTGATTTGATCTCCTGTATGAGAGTGTTGATCATATTTTGACATTTGCCAAATACTTCCTTATTCCATATCCTCTAGGCTTTTCTAGTGTCTTATTACTTATTGCGGAGCCTAAAAAATTCAGAGCCTCTAGGTTCCCTACTCCAAGCCTTATCAATAACATTGTAGCATCTAGGATCTCTAGTCCATGCAGCTTTAAACTGAAAAGGTCTATGGGCAAAGGACTCAACAAGGTTGGAGTCTAGATAGATGGGAGTGTGGTATGATTTGATTGCACTAAGATGGGCTACGGAAGCTTTTGGGAAAGCTAACCTCAAAGAAATGCTTGCAATTGCCCTATCCAACCTTCTTTTAATAGCTGATTTCCCCTATCTCCCTTTTGCCCAGGTAAACTTATTGCCGGAGAAACCCAGATCAATAGCGCCAAATTCGAACATTAACTCTTGCAGGTAGTTAGCATGAGATGAACTTTCTTTTTTTCCACTGAGCTTCTCATCCTCACTAGTGGTGAAATTAAAGTCTCCCAAGCAGACCCAAGGAATCTCGATGGATTCAAGCAAAGCTAATAGATTTTCCCACGCTTTCTTTTTTTTGGCCGCATAAGGGGGACCATAGAAACCCACAAGGATCCAGTCACAAACCACATCAAAAATTTTAACAGCTTTGATATCATTATTAAAATCAGCTAAATCAACAGATAAACTAGACTTCCACATTAAACATAAACCACCAGCAGTACCTTTAGCATTAACAACTACTTTATTTGAGAATCCAACTGAGTGCATTACCTGGTCATGCGCTCATCGGAAGCTTTGGTTTCGCAAAGAAAAATAACGTCAGGCTGAGACCTTTTTATTTGAGCTCGAAGAGCCAAGGATTATAAGTTACTATGTAGTACATTTGGTTGATGTTGCAATTTTGAAAAAGCTGGCAAGCATTGGTGGTGTCAAAAATTTAGCAGTTTGGTACCATAAAAAACTATCTTACTTTACAAAACACCCAACATTGATGATTGTATTTTAGCATTTAACACAATAAAATAATATATCAATTATAATAAACAATAACCATTACAATAAATAATCTGAGCTATAGTATTAACACAATATATATATATATATATATATATATTTTTTAAACATTTGAGTTATAGTGCATAGGCAAAGATGTGCATTGTAGTTCAATAGCAAAAAATTATGCCTTTAGCTCTACTGATGTCCTTGAATTTTGCTATATTTTGATGGTAAATTTAGCATTTTAGCAAAATGCCTCCACTAATACCAATGCTCAAGCAAAACAATTGGATTAGCCTTTTTGCAAAAAACTTATTGTTGGATATTATTAGGGACAGAGTTGTTGTGGAGGCAAAGGGACTTTGGATGAGAACATGATGAATCGAATGGCCTGTCATGACTTATGAGAACAGAGACATTGACCTTAATGATATCATCATCTATCTTTATTTTCATGCCCATGGCATGACGAAACAAATTGATGAAATGCGAATATATGGGTGTAGATGGTATATGGAAAACCATATTCATAAATATAATATGAAAATTGTTGGAATATTCATATGCAATTAGTATGGTTCATAATAGCTACCTAGATTTTAGTTGTTAATTTTTTTTAATCAACAATAAACATTAAGGTTGGAAGAGGGTTCTCCATAGGTTAAATGGTAATATTTTTTATCGTCAAGTAAGAGACTTGAGTAGGAGTTTCTCTTGTTTCTCAAAAAAAAAAAAAGAAAAAAAAAGTAGGAGTTTCTCTTACACTAAAAATCAATTATATCTTAACTTATTAATAAATACTATTATAATATCTATCAAATACTATAATCCCAAAATCAAATCCTATAGTGTTTATTAAAAGAAAACAAAATTTAAGGTTGACAATATCTATTACTTTGCTAATAGCATAAATAAAAGAAGCGTGGCTTCCAAGAAAAAATTAGGTAATAATAATTTTTTCTATCATAAAAGAAAGTAGAAGGTGGCCATAAAAGGAGTTTACATACATAATCGTTATTAAAGCATTCACAGCAGTAGAACAAGAAATATAGCTATTTGGCACTTACAAAAGTTACTTTATTTATTTTACCTCTTCACACCCAACATCAATGGAGCTATATTTTTAGCTATTTGATTAAAATAATACAAATAACTCATTAAAATAATAATAAAAACATCCCAGCAAAAAAAAAAAAAAACACCAGCACAGCACAAACATCCACCACCACCACCACCACCACCACCAGTCCACAGCAGGAAAGAAAAAACCACCAACCCAAATCCTTAATCTTTTTCCTCAACCCAGACCAAACAAAATCACCAATCACCAACAAAATAAAAAATCAACACAATACAGATCGACGTTGGGGCTTGGGAAGATCGACGATGGGGCTTGGGGTGGGTTGGCGGGATAGATCGGCGATGAGGGAGCTAGCCGGCGAGCTGAGGGATGAGGGAGATGAGGGAGCTGGCCGTTGAGCTAGAGAGAAAAAAAAAAATTTTGAGGAGGAAGAAAGAAGAAACTAGAAAGAAGAGAAGTCGGAGAGAGAGAGAGAGAAAGAAAAGAGGAAATGTTTGTTTAATGAGAGAAGAGAGAGAAGCGTAATTTAAAAAAAAATTTAGCTTCAAGCTATAGTACGCAGCCAAAAATAGCTACGTATTATAGCTCTGAAGCTAAAATTTTTAGCTATACCTTCACTATTGTAGAGCCATTTTTGTATTTTGGTGAAGCTAAAATAGCAATATAGCTATTTAGCTTCACTACTGCGAGTGCTATTATAGTAGTATCTTACCACTAAGTTCAAGCCTACAAACAAAAAAACCAGTGAGCCATAGCTGTTATCTCAACCTCACAAAAATACTAGTAAACATTGAGCCAAAACGTGGGGTGTTTTCTCGAACATTTTTCAATATTGTAGATATAATCATTTATTAACATAGTACTCCCTCCATCCCACTTTTTTTGTCCTGTTTGAAAAGTCAAACTTTTTAAGGGAACATCATTTATTGTCTTATCTACCTTTAAAAAATGTATAAGTTTCTAAAACTACCCTTAAAAAAATTTATCAAAAAATTGAATTAATAAATTAATAAGGGTATAATAGGAATATTAGTAAATTAATAACTTTTATTTTTAGAAACAGGACAATATTTTGGAACATCTCAAAATGGAATAGAGGACAAAAAAAAGGGAGGGAGGGAGTATCATTTAAAGATTACTCTAGAAATAATTTCTACATAATGCTATATTTGTTTTGGGTTCACAACTAAAGATAAGTTTTTTTTTTTTTTTTTTTTAGAAGATAAAGATGAGTAGATTAAATACCAACTGTCCACCGCCATTGTTCTAAATTCGAAGTTAATAAGGTAGTTTCTCGCCATAAATGAAGACCAACTTTTTGTTTCTTTTAATTTAGTTAAGAAAAAAAAGATTGTAAATATCCTACTTCGTTCTACTACATTGTACAAGGGCATTTATGTTACTTCAAACTTTTATTTTACCCGAAATAGAAATTTCTCCGGGGATTTTAATGGGCTTTTGTCCTTATATGGAACAGCATGCGTTGTTTTAATTTCGCTTGCAAAATGCAAAGTCTTCTAGCGGTTTCATAACTCATATTCATGTATAATTTATTGCTCTTATCTGTCACTATTCAGTAGGAGTATTTCTTTCTTTTTCTTTTTTTCCTTCAAAAAAAAAAAAAAGTTTTCAATGTGGGCTCTTTGACCCCATACCACGTAACGACAATAGGTAATACCACGTATATAATATGAACTTTGTTAAAGTTATTACTCGAACCACTCATTTTCAGATGCTAAAATAAAGACCCCTACCATCAAACTACACCCCTATATTATAGCATCACCTAAATCAATGTATTACCACGTGCCCCCCAAATCTAGGTCCATATGCCCTTCCAAAGATAAAGCAAAATCCGTTTCCACCAAACAATATGGTGTTGGGCTAATAGCTTTTAATACGGCCACGATATTTATGAGCTTTTGCATTTAAAATACTGAAAATGCTTAAATACTACTGTGAATTTATATAATTTTTTTTACAAAGATGTGTCATAAAATGCTTAAATTACTCTTTATAAGTGACACATTAATTTGTAAAATCTACTTAAGAAAATTTATAATATTATAGCATCACTCTAAAATTTTTAGTCAATATCTTGAAATTAAACCACTTTCGAAGAATTCATCTTTGTAATTATTTATTATGGGTATAGAGAAATACACACACTTGAATAAATAAAAAATTGATTATCACCTTGCATGTGGTATTAGTTTATTTTTAAAATTTCTAATTATTAATAATCTAATAAGTGTAATATACTGTGAAATGGGATAGTCATAGTATATTACACATCACAGACAAAATAAAATGAAATACAACAAAGTTTAAAATATGGCCACTGAATGGGGTCTAGATTAAAGTTTTGGTACAATGATCATTGAATTTGAATTTGAATTGTAAAAGAGCCGACATGAGAGGAGAAATGTTGGTTGGGTGACTTTCCTGCTGAATTGTTGGATTCTATCTAAACTGATAGATGGTATATTTTAGTGGGAATTGATTAGATCAATTTCTAGGTATTTTGTTGGTAAAGTGATTCTTGTAACCAAGCAAATGTGGCGTTTTTTTATATATATTTATTTTGAGTCCTCCTACAGAGAACAGTTTTGGTCTCCAAATAAAGAAGAAGAGAGAATGAGCCAGTGTACCCCTAAGTAATACATATTTACCTCTTAGGATGGCCTTCCAGGGCATATGATCCCTTCCTAATATATGGTCAAATACTATAATTTTGGCCTTCAAGGAATATGATCCCTTCCTAATATATGATCAATCACCAAGACTTTTTTGGTCACATAGGTTAGGCAAAAAGAAAGAAGTATACTGCCAATAAAAATTGTCAATTAGCCTATAGGTAGGAGCTAATAAAAATTATCAACTAGCTCATAGCCTTGTTCCTCAAAAAAGAAAACTAGCTCATAGCTTTGAACTAACAAAAATGAAAACGATCAGTATTGGATTGGCCATGGGCCATTTGTCTGACTCATTTCATGTCTCCCCCCTTCTAAACCTTTATAAGTAGAAAGGAAAAGAGCATGTCATACTACTAAGTTACGTATTTTAAGTAGTTGGCATTCCTTAGTGTGTTCATAATATCTAAGATTCAAATTCTCTCGTAACTATTAAATTTTATATACATACACACACAAAACAAATTAAAGTTATAAAACAAACAAAAAAATAAGTTGTAATGGTCAACTCTCTCCTTCAAGACACAAATCAAGAAATTACTAAAATAATGTGGTGATAGGCTTTTTGTGTCATTAACAACAATGTTTTGACAGTATGAACTATTTTGACACAATATGTTATACTAATATTAGATTACGCACCTGGGACTAGAATGTCATTTTTAGATGGTTAGATAATGAGAGAAGATGAGTTATAGTTCAAACCATATATGTGGTGCCCAAATCCAGGGGTGCTTCCTTCAAGGACGAAGAATTTGGGCTCCCAATTTATTTGTTGGTGGGTTTTCTTATGCTCCTACTGGTTGTTGCCTCAAATGTTGCCTTGATAGCCCAACCCACTCACCTTTGTGGTCAAAAGCCGAGTTCTAACCTACCCTCTAATTTCCCTTCTCACTCGAAGTATTGCTCTCTCTTTCAACTCTCTCTCTCTGTTTGCCAACCCCCTCTCCATTCGTCCCACCTTCTCTTTTATAGTCTCCTCTTAGTAGGGGTCCAAATCATTACTTTTGCATTAGTTCCCACACAATTCCACTTCTGCCTAGAATTTCAAGGAAAATGGTTCATTTTGAGAATTCTCTTGAAACTTGTTCCTGACGCCAAATAACGTTCGGCAGCGAACTTCCCAAAGGCACTAATTGTGCTCAGGGACGGACCTGAATTTGACCGTCCTCTCTTCGGCCTCCCCTGGCCTGTTAGTCGGTATTGGACCTAACCCGACCCAAACACAATAGTTTTTTTTAAAACGCCAACCTTACACCCTTGCGCATTTGTCATTGGGCTGGGCTTATTCCTACAATGTTGGGCCAGTTTCAGTTACCTGTGATAGCCTTGGTTACCCAGGCCAGCCTTGAACCTTGTTACCTAGGCCATTCTTGGTCACTTGCGCATTTGGATAAAAGGTTAGAAAACTAAAGATAATGTATTTAAATTTCCGGGGGTACATGTGCAAAAAATAGTGTGTGTGTTATTAATATTGCCTTTTAAATTAAGATATTTTTTTTTTGAAAATGTAGATTAAGATAATTAATATCATAATTTGAGATAAATCAATGGTACGAGATAAGAAGGAAAAAAAAAAAAAATCCGCGCCACCCATTGTTCTTGGCATGGAGCATGGTGGTAAACTTGACTTAAGACCAGTTTTCCTTGTCTTTTCCTAATATTTATAAGAAATGCTAACAAGTGCTTTTAGAGTACTGATTAATAATCCATTTAAAGAAGGTTTTTACGAGAAATGAAAAAAAAAAGTAATTAATATTTTGATAATTTTTTTCATTTTCTATAAAAATAGTATCAAAATTTTGTTAAAATGAATTATTACTGAGTGCGCTGAGAGCACTCATATGCAGGACCCAATATTTATTAGTACCCTGGTCTTGACTCTTGAATCTTGTATCTTGACCTCTGGCTCTCCTGTTATTTTAATTATCAAGTTCCGAGTTCGGAGTTCCAACCTGTGTGGAAAAATCCGAAGCCATGGCCTTAATAGCAATACCTCCACAACTAACAACGTTACAAAACCTGCCACCTAGACCTTTTACTGCTCCACCATCCAAATTTTCCTTAACCTCTCCTCCTACTCCTAATGCTTCCTCCACCTCCACTGTTATCTTTTCCTATTACCCAACAAAATCAGCCAACTCTGTCTCTGTCTGCAATACTACTAGTACTAGTAGAAGATCGAGTCTCGTTGTGAGGGCCTCCACTTCGCCGTTCAGCCCAAATATCGCTGACACCCTCGGTGATGTTAACATTTTCACCGCCGCTGGTGACCCCGTCTTCTTCAAGGACCTCTGGGATCAGAACCAGGTGTGTATGCGTGTGATTTTGTGTGTGTACGTGTATGTACTTTCTGAGTCTCATTTCTGAAGATTGGAGCTTGATTTTTTTGCTTGCAGGGAATAGCTGTTGTTGCACTTTTGAGGCACTTTGGGTGCCCTTGCTGGTAATTACTAATTAGTCTTCACACCTGCTTATTGACAACAATGTTTTTTTTTCTTTAAAACCAAAGAGCTTGACTTTGTTTCTGACTTGTTAGCAATTTTGGTTGTTTTTCAAAGTTGGGAACTTGCTTCTGCTCTGAAAGAAGCGAAACCAAAATTTGACGCGGCTGGTGTCAAATTGGTGGCAATTGGTGTTGGCACTCCTAACAAAGCTCGGATTCTTGCAGACCGGGTCTGTTTCTTTCTCCTTACATGTTACCTGAATGTATTTTCAGCACTAGTTTGATACTCTAATTGGCACTTTTGGTAAATAGTGGGGGAGGGCAGAGGTGGGATTCGAACCACATACTTCAGGCACCACAAAGGGTGCCAGATTCACTAGGCTATCACTTAAAACCTCTAATTGACACTTTTTTTAACTCTTATTTATACTTTTAATTTAGAAAATTGGAAGCTTTGTCGAGATATCTATGTTTTTGCTCTGAAAATTTGTGGTTAGAAGCATAGAAACCCAGCTGAACTACTCTGAACAAATTTATACTCTTTAATAAGTTAGGTATAAACATATTTTGTCATTGATTTTGAATAGACTTTCTATCCTTCATTTGATAAAATCATTTCCCATTTTTTTAGTTGGATGGTGTCATCACTACTCTTGCAAATAGCACATTCACCATGTTAAGTAGGGGCTTGTATTGTTTAAATGTGCCTAGTGTCTTGAGTGTTGGTGCAATGGAAGTGCTTAAGAAAATGGTGCTAGCCTTGACAACCATAATTGGATTAAAAAAAAAAAAAATCAAAACTAATAAGTATTTTAAAGTGCCTATGAATAATGAATTGTGCTTAAAGATCAGGGTGGTTGTCTCGACTCTTTGATATTATTTCTAAGGTAGTGATTTTGTCCTGTTTTGGCATTCATTTAACTTTCTTGCAGTGGAAAACCATGAAGTCATATATAGCCAGTCACTATCATGTCTTGTGGCTTGCTTGTTTAATAGAACAATGACACTAAAAAATAAGCATGATTGAATGACTATGACTGTTGGTGTTCTTCATATGTTTGAAAGGTTTCTTCAAAACTTTTAAGAACCTTATAATGGGCTGAAAGTCATCTGGTTTCATCTCATCAAGCACGGCTATTATGGTGGACTCATCTGTTTAAATAAGCTTACCATGTGACATGACAATGTCATACATCATTAATTGCTTTACTATTAAATGGAGGTTGTTTTGAGCTGTTATTACCAATAAAGCTCAGTATTTAGTATTTACAGCTTCTTTGGATGGAAGAGAAGAAGAGGAATAGGATTTAATAAACCTTGTTTGGTTAGAGGTTATTTAAGGGGGGAGGGGGGGGGGGGGGGATGGATTTGAAGGGGTATCATATCCCTCCTAACCTCTTTTTTATAAATTTCCCCAAATTCAAGGAATTTGGAGGACTTAATATTTTAAAAAATGTCAATTTTCCTTTATGAGTCAAATTATATCTATTTCTTTAAAATTAACAAATGAGGACCATAATTGTCAATTTATATAATCACTTCCTTCCCTGATTTAATTTTTAAAACATCAAAAAAGAGGGGAGGGATATCTATTCCCAACTTAATAAACATCCAAACAATGGGAGGGGCTAACCATTCCCCTACTCTCTCCTCTCCTTCCCCCTCTTACCCTCTACTTTCCTCTCCTATACACTTCTAAATACACTATTAGTCTGCTTGGTCTAGTTTATAATAAAGGACAGGTCCTAAGGTAAAGTTTTTTTTTTGTTAATGGTCACTGAACACTTGCATGTCTAATTTATCATAGTGAAATTTGTTACAGTTGTTCATTATTTTCATATGGTTGTATCTCGCATCACAAATCTTGGAAAGACGCATCAATTCACATTTGGACACTCGATTAAAAAACATCATTTTGCTGCACTTCAGAAGTTAATCTAGCATGGTAGCATGTTTCATTTATCATATTGGGTAATATGCCTGCCTCAATCCAACAAAAAAATGCTTTCCTCTTCCTGAAAAATGAAATGAGTTTTTCCTCAAAACAGATATTTGGTCAATCAATGTTGGAGATACCGAGATATTGAAGTTTGAATGACATAGTTAAAATACCAACAAGGCTTTAGATTATAGCAGAATGTTTCAGATTGGAGACGTAATTGCCAATAGATTTTTAATACAATGGAAATGGCAATATTTCTGCTGACACTACTGGCATATCTGAAGCCATCATTGCATTTTGTTTCTTTTAAGGTAAAACAGTTTTACGATTGGCCTTTACTTGATCTTTAAAGCTGATTCTTCTCCCTGATATTCAGTTACCATTTCCAATGGATTGCCTCTATGCTGATCCTGAGCGCAAGGTAAAATGTTGTGTGGTAGTTCATTATGATTTCCATACGTGATATCTCCTCATTTAGCAATTGTAAAGTCTGACTGAAACGTAATTTATTTCAGGCTTATGACATTTTGGGCTTATACTATGGTTTTGGCCGTACATTTTTCAATCCGGCTAGTGTAAGCATTTTTTCAAGCTTTTTGTAAGTTGTGTTTTCTTGGGAGAGTAGGATTATTTGCAGTTTCGCATGGTGTATAGGATGATGTTTCTGCCTTAACTCTGATATGCATCAGGCCAAGGTGCTCTCAAGATTTGAGGCTCTGCAGAAGGCAGTAAAGAACTATACCATTGAAGCCACCCCAGATGATAGAAGTAGTGTACTGCAACAGGTTCAGTTATTTTGTTCAATAATCAAGCATTGACCAACTATTACGTCCTTCAATTTATTTACTCAAGGCATTGTATTTATTTCTCTGTTTTGTTTATATCAGGGAGGGATGTTTGTATTTAAAGGGAAGCAGTTGCTGTATGCACGGAAAGATGAAGGGACAGGTGATCATGCCCCTTTAGATGATATTTTTGATGTCTGCTGCAAAGTTCCAGTTGCATAAAGCAGTGCAAGCTTTTGCTTCGTATTTGATCCGGTGAAGCGTATTTTGAAATGCTGTTGATAAGGTTTTAGTGGGTGACACTTGCATAATAAAATAATTTCTGCCTAGTAGAATCAGGCAGCAATCATATAGTATCACCTATATATAGGTCTGCGCTATAGCTGGTCAAATGCATATACTCTGTTGTGATTATATATGTATCTTATTTTTATCTAGGTTGCTGACCAATAGAACGAATAAAACTGTAATTAAATGGAATAAACGAATTGCATTAAATAGTGACCTTGTACTATATAGTATTGTTGCATCTTCAAGAATATCTGCACTCTTACTACCCGGATGACGTACAACTCACTTAAGATTTCCTTTCGTATACCCATAAATCCTTTCGAGTATGCAACATGTACATCAAACAAGGTACGCAACTTGCAGAGTTGATCTCTTTGACGAGCTTAATAATATGGGATGAAGCACCTATAGATCATAAATACATATTTGAAGCGGCTGTTATATCCCTAAAAGATATCCTATCAACCAGTGATCCGAGCTTAAAAAATACTCCATTCAAAGGAAAGATTATACTTCTTGGAGGATGATGAGGAATATTTCTACAAGGCTAAAAAGAAATCAATTGAAGTTAGTTGTTTGACTAAACTTCAGTCGTCCGACGGGGTCTAGTCGTCCAACTCCAAGAACTAAACCGATAAGGTCAATCAAATGACCAACTGATAGGCATCCTAGTCATCCAACAACTCAAGTAGATGAATGAACCCGAACATAGTCTCACAAATGTACAACCCGCCTTCCACTCCAAACTTGTGTATGTGGAAAGTCTAATACATGAGAGTCGTCATGTCGCCAGGGAGTGCTCATTACCTATGGGTCATCAGGTACCCTTTCTAATACCATGCGATACAATCCACCTTGACAGTTGTCACGTACGCAGGGGTCCTCAGGTATTCTCCTTGACACCATGCTATATAATTCACCCTAACAGTTCTCATGTATCAAGGGTTCGTTAGGTACCCTCCCCAACACCATGCGATACAATTATCTACTTTGCCTTTTGAGTTCTTAAAGTCAAAGTACAATGAAAATCTAAGTTAGCTTCTAATTGTAATAATATAATTTTACACCAAGTGTTCACTTTAATGCTAAATGACTCATTTATAATATTCAGTGCTAAAGTTGAGATGATCACCTTATCCTTACTATTATTGACTACTACTCGTAAACCCGTATGATGCGTAGGAAATTTTGACATTGTTTAAAAAAATATATATTTTTATCGATAAGTGAAAGAAGAAATAAGTACATGGAACTTATAAGTATTAGTCTTAAACTCAAAATTATATAATTGTTTTTCTAATGGAGTATAATTGATATAATGAAATAATATTTTGTAAGCTAAGCGGTCAATAATTGTAAACTTGAATTATAAACAGTTTGTTTTTTTAAATCCCATTTATAAACCGTTTGCTTTCAACTTATTCAAGACAAAACTTTTTATAAATGTCCATGTAAAGTCTGACTGAAACGTAATTTATTTCAGGCATATGACATTTTGGGCTTATACTATGGTTTTGGCCGTACATTTTTCAATCCAGCTAGTGTAAGCATTTTTTCAAGCTTTTTGTAAAGTATTCTCTTCTTGGGAGAGTAGGATTATTTGCGGTTTCGCATGGTGTATAGGTTGATGTTTCTGCCTTAATTCTGATGCATCAGGCCAAGGTGTTCTCAAGATTTGAGGCTCTGCAGAAGGCAGTAAAGAACTATACCGTTGAAGCCACCCCAGACGATAGAAGTAGTGTACTGCAACAGGTTCAGTTATTCTGTTCAATAATCAAGCATTGACCAACTATTACGTCCTTCAATTTATTTACTCAAGGCATTTGCATGTATTTATTTCTCTGTTTTGTTTATATCAGGGAGGAATGTTTGTATTTAAAGGGAAGCAGTTGCTGTATGCACGGAAAGATGAAGGGACAGGTGATCATGCCCCTCTAGATGATATTTTTGAGGTCTGCTGCAAAGTTCCTGTTGCATAAGGCAGTGCAAGCTTTTGCTTCATATTTGATCCGGTGAAGCGTATTTTGAAATGCTGTTGATAAGTTTTTAGTGGGTGACACTTGCATAATAAAATAATTTCTGCCTAGTAGAATCATGGCAGCAATCATATAGTATCTATATATAGGTCTGTATAGCTGGTCAAATGCATATACTCTGTTGTGATTATAATGCTGACCAATAGAACGAATAAAACTGTAATTAAATGGAATAAATGAATTGCATTAAATAGTGACCTTGTACTATATAGTGTTGTTGCATCGTCAAGAATATCTGCACTCTTACTACCTGGAGGACGTACAAATCACTTAAGATTTCCTTTCGAATACCCATAAACCCTTTCGAGTATGCGACATGTATATCAAACAAGGTACACAACTTGCAGAATTGATCTCTTTGACGAGCTCAATAATATGGGATGAAGTACTCATAGATCATTAATACGTATTTGAAGCGGTTGTTATATCCCTAAAAGATATCCTATCAATCAGTGATCCGAGCTTTAAAAATACTCTATTCAAAGGAAAGTTTATACTTCTTGGAGGATGATGAGGAATATTTCTACAAGGCCAAAAAGAAATCAACTGAAGTTAGTTGTCTGACTAAACTCCAGTCATCTGACAGAGTCTAGTCGTCCAACTCTAGGAACTCAACCGATAGGGTCGATCAAATGACCAACTGATAGGCATCCTAGTCATCCAACAACCCAAGTAGATGGATGACCCCAAACATAGTCTCACAAATGTACAACCCGCCTTCCACTCCAAACTTGTGTATGTGGAAAGTCTAATACATGAGAGCCATCATGTCGCCAAGGAGTGCTCATTACCTATGGGTCATCAGGTACCTTTCCTGACACCATGCAATTCAATCCACCCTGATAGTTGTCATGTAGCCAGGGGTCATCAGGTACCCTCATTGACACCATGCTATACAATCTGCCTTGACAGTTGTCATGTATCAAGGAGTCGTCAGGTACCCGTCCTAACTCCATGCAATACAATCCATCGTGACAATTATCTACTTTACCTTTTGAGTTCTTAAAGTCAAAGTACAATCAAAATCTAAGTTAGCTTCTAATTGTAATAATATAATTTTACACCAAGTGGTCATTTTATTATCTACTTTACCTTTTGAGTTCTTAAAGTCAAAGTACAATCAAAATCTAAGTTAGTTTCTAATTGTAATAATATAATTTTACACCAAGTGTTCATTTTAATGCTAAATGACTCATTTATAATATTCAGGGCGGAAGTCGAGATGATCACCTTATCCTTACTATTATTGACTACTAGCTGTAAACCTATACGATGCGTAGGAAATTTTGACATTGTTTTTTTAAAAGTATTTTTATTGATAAGTGAAAGAAGAGATAAGTACATGGAACTTATAAGTATTAGTCTTAAACTCAAAATTATATAATTGTTTTTCTAATGGAGTATAATTGATATAATGAAATATGTTAGGTTCTGAAGACTTAGGATTTTGTGTATTTAGAACTCTAATTTGTAATGTTAGCAAACCATGATCAAAACAATGTATTTAGTCTTGTTTAGGCTTGCTCAAAGTTGTTTAATTATTGTAAAGTTGGAATCGAGTGACTACAGAAGTCTTTGTGACTTTCGGCCTGGCTCGATCGATCGAAGGATAGGCTCGATTGATCGAAAATCGTACAGGTTGTGTTTTCTGCAGAATTTCCAACTCAGCCCTACTTCATTAAACATTTAGGGTTTTATGTTTTTACCCTAGGTATTTAAACAAAACCCTAGCCACGTTTTTAGAGGTTGTCCACATTGTATTGTTGCTCATACATTGCTGTTTTGTGTGAATCTCTTGTGAGATCTTTGAGGAGCTTTCCTTTACACAAAACTTAGGGTTTTCAAGGTAGATATTATTTCAACATCTTGATGATCAACACAGTTGCAACCATTGGAACTTAAAGAAAAACAAGCGGGGAGCTTGTAGCTGATTAAAGAGTCCAAGAAAGAAGGAGTCCGTGGATTCGGAGCTTGCACGTGGTCGTGTTAGTAAGTTCTACTGGTAGGTAGCATTAGGAAGTCGAGCGGGGAGTTTGTAAGTCCTTTTGTATGAACTTCGATTCTTTCATAGTGGATTCAGTTTTGCCTTGAGGATCGGTGGATCAAATCCTCCCCAGGTTTTTACCGTGTGGTTTCCTGGGTCATTATATCATGTGTTATTTATTTTTCCGCTGCTTTATATGCTTGATATGATTATTTGATTGTTTGATTGTTTGATTGTTTTAACCTAGAATTGCTTAATTTGACTAAGTAACAACTTGGCTAATTAACTAGGTTACGCAATCTGGTTGTTTTTAAGGGGTCTAAAACCCAACAAGTGGTATCAGAGCGGGTAGCTCTTCTGTTTTAGATCTTTTGATCTTTGAGCTGATCCTTGACCCCTGTTATCATGGAACACGGACACTTTTTTGTTGTTCCTCCTCATTTTGACAGGAATAACTATGCATATTGGAAAGTAAGGATGAAAGCATTCTTGAAATCCATTGATGAGAGAGTTTGGAACTCCGTTGAGTACGGATGGGAGAAGCCTACTACTCCTGTGAGTGAGTGGCAAACTTCTCAAAAAGAAGCAGCTGCATTTAATAGCAAAGCTATGAATGCCATCTTTAATGCTGTTTCTATGGAGGAATTTAAGAGAATCTCAAATGTTGAGGTTGCTCATACTGCTTGGAAAATCCTTCAAACTGTGCATGAAGGCACGAAGGCAGTCAAAATAAATAAGCTGCAGCAATTAACTTCTAGGTTTGAAAGCATTAGGATGTCTGATGATGAATCATTTGATGAATTTTATGCCAAATTGAATGATATTGTTAATTCTACTTTTAATTTGGGTGAAGTCTATGATCAACCTAAAATTGTTAGGAAGATACTTAGATCTTTAACTGAAAACTTTAGACCCAAAGTGACTGCCATTACTGAGAGTAAGGATGTGGACTCCATCCCTGTGGATGAGCTTGTAGGATCTCTTCAGTACTATGAGTTTGACCTACCCAAAACTAACAAATCCAAATCAATGGCTTTTAAGTCTGTTGATGATGTTGATGCTGGTGGATTTGATGATAAGCTCTCTGCTACAGAGATAGCTTACCTTGCCAAGAACTTTAGAAACTTTCTGAGGAATACTAATAGGAGGGCAAGGAATACCAACACTGCTGAACCTAGAAATTTTAGGAAGAATGATCCCATTAAGGTTAGCAACACTGAGAAACCTAGAGAAAGAGTAGGTCAATCTTCCAACAATTCTTTGGGTGCTCAATGTTTTGGTTGTCAAGGGTATAGTCATGTTAAATCTGAATGTCCAACATTCCTGAGGTCTAAGGGTAAAGCTATGGCTGTAACCCTTAGTGATAATGAGGTTTCTGATGATGAGTCCGGTGGTGACGAGGATGGAAACTTCATTGCTTTCACTGCTATTGCTGCAGTCAATGAAAGCATATCTACTGAGGAGAACCCTTCTGATGGGGAACTCTCTGAAGATGTAGATCTTCAAGAGGCCTATAACAAATTTTGCAAAGTTGCTGCAAAGGATGCTATGAATGTTGAACTTGGCTTAAAGAAAATTGAATCTCTTGAGTTTGAAAAGAAGAATTTGCTTGTTAAATTGTTTGATTCTAATGATCTTTTGAACAATGTGAAATCTGAGAATATGCTCTTGCTTGATAAAGTTAAAACTTTGGAACATGATTTATCTATTGCTAGATCTGCTAGTTCTAAACTTGATCAAATGCTGAGTGTTCAAAAGTATCCTTCTGACAAATCTGGTTTAGGTTCTGTTGAGAGCATCTCTGTGTCTGCACCCCATTCCACTATCTTTGTTCCGTCATCTTCTTCTGAACCTTCTGTGAGTGAGGTTGTGACTGAAACTGTTAAACTCCCTGTGAGTGAGGTTGTTAAACCTGTAGAAGTTTCACCACCTAAGAAGATTATGGTAGATTTAAGAGAATCTAAACATAAGGAGCCTACCAAATCTAAGGACAAGATGCATGGTAAACCTGTTTGGGTTTGTCATTACTGTGGAAAGTCTGGACACATTCGTCCTAATTGTTACAAGCTTCAAGCTGATAAGAGAGCAAACAAACCAAAAGTGCCTGTGCCTCAAGCACAAGATCCTATGGCACTAATTGGTGAATTGGTAAAGGTGTTAAACCTTTATTCCAATCCTGGAGTTGGGAATCACTCGAATGTGAATAAGAACTCCAATGCTCGTGGTGCATCTAAAAAGTTTTGGATGCAAAAGACTCGAACTAACTGAGTCTTTCTGACATGGTCCTTGTGCTTCATTGCTCTATTCTTTTGTGACCATTGTTCTTTGGTTTTTTGTGTTTTTGTTCTAGGACTTGCATTGCATTACATTCATGCATTTCATTCTAGGATTTATTTGTTTTCTCTTATAATAATTAAAAAAAAAAAAAAAAAAAGGGAAAGCAAAACTATGTTTGACACTATTTTTCTTGATTTTTGAAAACAAGGTTGGTCAATCTTTTTACACATGTCATGTCTTATGTACCTTGTTTAACTTTGATGTGCTTATTCATTGCACTTGACTAGTTGAAACTTTGTAGTGCATGTTGTGTGGGAAAGATGGGTGTGGTTATTAATCACTTTGTCTTGATCTTGAAGTCATATGTTATTTGACTGTCGGACTTGATCCTTTTGAGAAAGGCATAAATAACCATCTCACCACTGTTCACTAGCCAATCATGAAGACCTTAGTGCATATCATAAGATTTTGTGCTCGAGAAAGTGTAGCACATGCACAAAAAGAACATAAGGTGTAGCCTCAATTAATTTATTTAATTAAAATTGGTGTGTACTATTAGGCTTGATGCCAATTCACTTAATTCAAACCGGTGTGTACTATTAGGCTTGATGCCAATTCACATATATAAGAGGCAAAAATTCAAGAAACTTACATGATTGCAAGTTTTTGTTCTAGGAGATGTGAGAGTTATAGGATGTAACTCTTTAGGTGATAGTCTCTTTTAAATTCTATGTGATGAATTGTGTAGACTTTGTATTTGATTGCTATTCACATATCACCTCACATGTATCTCAAGTTTTTGCTAGTATCACACACTACACAAGTTACTCTTTGTTAAACACTGTACATGCTAGTGTGTGTGTTTTTGGTCTGACCAACCAAGTTTGAAAATATCTTGAGATTTGTGCACAACATATTTGTTGCTTAAGAAAATTCAATGGGAAAATGATTGAAACTTGTTTTTGAGAAAATTGGGTTTTTGAAAAAGTATTCCATCTCATACTCATGCATTTTGTTTTCGTTGTTTAATGCTTTGAGGAGTTGTTTTCAAAATTAGGTTTGTGTTTTTCAAAACTGTGATTTTTCTCAAAAAATTTTGTGAGCCTCTGCCTAGTTCGATCGATTCATTCTAATTTTCGATCGATCGAAAAAGTGCTTTAATTTGTTTAAAAATGACTGTTTCATTCGATCGATCGAATGTATTTTTCGATCAATCGAAAGTCGCGAATCAAGTTTTTTTAAAAACACTGTTCTTGACTTTCTCAAACACTTTTTCAAAAGTTCTTTTCAAACCTTCTTTCTCTCTCCGACGAGGCAAGGCTCCACAGTCAAATTTTTTGTCATTTTCCTCCGAAATTTTTGCAAGGTTTCTCTTTCCTCAAGCCGGTAAGACACTCTTGCCCCAAGCTGGTAAGACACTCTTGCCCTTCCTTTTGAATTTATTTTCATGTTTTCATGCATAAATCCATGCATTTGAGGGTGGTTTTCAGACTTTGCATTATTGGGATTTTTTGTTGATTCAAGCTCCTTTTTGTGCAATTGATCATTGGGTTTTTGTGGGGACACGTCATAAACATGATCCTTGCCTGTTAATTTGATCAATTTTGAGTTTGGTGAAAAATTGAAAAATCTAGGGTTTGTTCTTGATCCGATTTGGGGCTTTTGTTAAATTGAGTTGAATTTGATGAAATTGGCTTGTTGTATTGATGAAATTAGACATTATAATCTATGTGCTGTGTTTTGTTGCCCAATTCATCAAGTTGTTCAAAAAAAATTTCAACAAGTGGTTTTCAATTTTTGGGTTTTTGATAGAAATTCCCTGCTCAAGCCAATTTTGTCAATTTGATCTCAATTGAACTTAATTTTTCACTGCATTAGTACATGCATCATGGCATTGTATTTGTTCATGCATCATATAGATTTTTTTTCTATTGATTTTTGTGCTAACTTGCAGTCTGCCCTTGGATTTTTTTTGTTTTATTCTTTTTGGTTTTTTCTTGTGTCTCTGTCCTTTCCTTAGCATCATACCTAGGAAGACTAGAGCCCGTAGGTCTGTTCCCTCTCCTTCTCCTCCCGCACCTTCCTTTGATAGTGAGAGGTTTCCGAGTGAGAAAAACTAAGAGATTTTCAAGAAGTTGAACCTTAAGAGAAAAGTTTGGGCTGAGCGTTCTGTTACCTTAGATGAGGTTGATCCTGCCATTAGGGCAAACTTTGAGCGTCGGGGCTGGTTACCTCTGCTGGATGTTTCTGATCCTCCTCCTCCAGCTACCCTGATTAGAGAGTCCTTTTCGAACATCTCTATTCGCGTCTATGATTCCAACACTTTAGTAAAGAGTTGGATACGGGGTGTAGAGTTCACCATTGACCCTGATGTCATGGCTGATGCTCGAGGGGTATCTTTGGTACAGCACCCTGTCTATCCTTATGATGAGTCACCTGAATTGAGTGATGCCATGTCTTACATCACTGGGTCTTCTATCCAGTGGGGTTCTGATCCTCGGATCACCACTGCTGAGCTTCCTGAGACTGTCGATCTCTTCTTTTGGATAGCGTGTCATTCTCTTTGGCCCATTTCTCATCTACACACCATTCCTCTCGAAAGATGTGTATTTTTGTACGCTCTTGTCACTGATGCTCCTATCAGTTTTCCTCATCTGTTTCTTCGTTCTTTGAATGAAGTTTATAGGAGTTCATCTACAGCTCATGCTCTTGTTCATCCTATTTTTATTCATAGGATTCTGCTTCATCTTGGTTTAGATGATTTCTCTTCTTCTGAGCCCGTCCATGTGATTGCTCCCATAGGTGCCTCTTTCCTTAAACAGAGAGCTGCTCATCTTCGAGCTGGCTCTAAACACGCTAGGTCTGAGCCTTCTGGTACCACACCCCCTTCTTCTTCTACAGGTCCTGCTCGTGAGGCTGTTCCTGATCCTGTTAGTGCTGCTGCTGTTGTTCCTCCACCTCCTTCGGATGACTTCGATGTACGTCATACCTTGGAGACTGTCATGACCGTTCAGGCGGCTCATGGTCAGCTTTTGGTGGACTTGTTCGATGAGATTCGTGCTCTGAGAGCGGATTTGGTGTATCTTCGTTCATCCTCACCACCTCCTTTTGATGATGGCCTGTGATGTCCTTTGGCATTCCGTCAAAAAAAGGGGGAGTAGAGTTTGGAGCTTGTAGAGGAGTTTTTGTAGTTAGGGGGAGTTTTTGTTTCTTTTTGCGGAGTTAGTGGAGTTTTTGAGATTAGATTGTATCTAGGTGCTTCACCATGTATACTTTCTTTTGGGCTATTCTTATAGGGAAATACATTTTTTTATATATATGATTCTTGATTCTATGTGTTCACTATTTATTGATTTATATTTGTGAGTTATTCATTGATATATGTCTTTATTATGTGTTGTGTGAACATTCAAGAATGTGTTTATTTTTGGTGTATCTAACTTAGAGGGAGAGTTAGATTACATATCTGTTGATTTACTGTTTTTCTGTCACACATGCGTTTATGCGTTTGTTGAGTGTTTCAGGAATATACAGGTGGATTCGATTTGGCTGCTGTCTACACTTGCAACTGATGGATAGTAGTTAGGATTGAATTTGGTTTATGAGCATTACCTTTTGTAAAGGGCTTTTTATTGTAAACTTTGAGCTTTTAGTTTGTGTTTTGTCACGGATTGCCAAAGGGGGAGTTTGTTAGGTTCTGAAGACTTAGGATTTTGTGTATTTAGAACTCTAATTTGTAATGTTGGCAAACCATGATCAAAACAATGTATTTAGTCTTGTTTAGGCTTGCTCAAAGTTGTTTAATTATTGTAAAGTTGGAATCGAGTGGCTGCAGAAGTCTTTGTGACTTTTGGCCTGGCTCGATTGATCAAAGGATAGGTTCGATCGATCGAAAATCGCACAGGTTGTGTTTTCTGCAGAATTTTCAACTCAGCCCTACTTCATTAAACGTTTAGGGTTTTATGTTTTTACCCTAAGTATTTAAACAAAACCTTAGCCACGTCTTTAGAGGTTGTCCATATTGTATTGTTGCTCATACATTGCTGTTTTGTGTGAATCTCTTGTGAGATCTTTGAAGAGCTTTCCTTTACACAAAACTTCGGGTTTTCAAGGTAGAGATTATTTCAACATCTTGATGATCAACACAGTTGCAACCATTGGAACTTAAAGAAAAACAAGTGGGGAGCTTGTAGCTGATTGAAGAGTTCAAGAAAAAAGGAGTCCGTGGATTCGGAGCTTGCACGTGATCGTGTCAGTAAGTTCTACTGGTAGGTAGCATTAGGAAGTCGAGCGGGGAACTTGTAAGTCCTTTTATATGAACTTCGATTCTTTCATAGTGGATTCAGTTTTGCCTTGAGGATCGGTGGGTCAAATCCTCCCCAGGTTTTTACCGTGTGGTTTCCTGGGTCATCATATCATGTGTTATTTATTTTTCCGCTGCTTTATATGCTTGATATGATTATTTGATTGTTTTAACCTAGAATTGCTTAATTTGACTAAGTAACAACTTGGCTAATTAACTAGGCTACGCAATTTGGTTGTTTTTAAGGGGTCTAAAACCCAACAAAATATATATCTTGTAAGCTAAGTGGTCAATAATTGTTAACCTGAATTATAAACAGTTTGTTTTTATAAATCCCATTTATAAACAGTTTGCTTTTATAAAAACTCAACTTAATCAAGACAAAACTTTTTATAAATGTCTATGTTTTTAACCTGAATTGTTGTAGGAAAGAGAAATGAGACCATGGTCAAAGCAACATTTAGATGTTTACATATGAACATGATTTAGTTTGCAATTGATCATACAGTCTATGCTTTTGTAAAAAAAAAGTTATGTAAATTATGTAAATATCTAGATCATGTATATGCTCATGCTAAATCTGGTTTAATAGCATCGTTTATTTTTGTAATGCCATGGAATAATGAAGAATCACTTCATTATGTTGAGGTACTACTTGGAATATCATCTTAATTTCTAGGGTAAATTGTAAATTACACCCCTAAAGTTTAGAGGTGATTGGATTTTACACCTTCGATTTTAACCCCTATAGATTTCTAAATACATTAAATAATTGTAATTAATTGAAGCAAATTTGGAGGAAAAAAGGAGAAGAAGAAGAAAGAGTCAAAAGCTAAATGCAAATTACCCTATTAAAGTGCCACATGGCAGAACCTCATACTTTCCTGCACAGGGTCTTTGCTTTTATATATAGATAAATTGATGATTGATTTCCGATACTTAAGGCCAAGTTACATGCTAGTTCACTATCAACTATGGTAACATAACATTTGTAAAGCAATCTAAACAATAAAACTTCTATAATTAATTCTTAACTAGTAGCAAACCCACGAGTTGGGCTTGATGATTTTTTTAGGGTGGTCTCATTAAATTTATTTTTTAAAATTTGGACTAATTTAATAAAGAATAATGTATTTCATTATCATTTTTTTCATTTATAATAAGAACAATCACAAATGTAATATATATATATATATATATATAAAATTTTTCGTACTGAAATGAAAAGAATACAATTTTTCTTAGAAATTTAAAAGGCAAGTTAGCGAAAATATATATTTTTTAATAAACTTTATTTATAACATTTTGTGTACCATTAAAAGTATATAGAATTTGGAAATTATTCTTTTAGTTTTAAACAAACTTTCTCAAACCTAGTTTTTTCTTTCCTACAATCCAAAACACCGAAAAATATATCTTAAAAATTAATAAAAGTCAACAAAAACTACAATTCAAAATAAAAAAGAAAGGGAAAAATAGAACTAACATCAAAGTCAAACTCTTTTTCCCGAATATGTAAAACATATTAAATGTAATGTGATTGTGGGTTCTTTTTCTTTGACAGCACACAGGCCCAAGTAGAAACAAGGATTCTGGGCCTTATGGTTAAGTTTAGTGGACTGGGCTTGGTTCATCGCAGCTAAGTTGGGCTGATTACGAACCAAGTTATGCATAAAACATGGATCCTACAATACATACACACTAACACAGAAAATATATACGTATTGCATAGTAAGGAACAGTAAAGAATGATATAAGTAAAGGGAAAGTGAATATAAAAATGTTAGGGATCCTCAGGATAATAGAAAATACTTCATTATTTTCTTAAGTTTTTAATACATTATGCTCTTATTCCACTAGGATATATTACAAGGTCCAAATAAGTTCAAAAATCACAGACTTAGATAGCTCTTTAGGCTTCCAAGACTTGTGAGGTTTGAATCCCTTTGAATCCAAGTGTATTCTTTAGTGTTTGTTTCAGGATCCCGGACGGTGTTTTCCCTCTCTTCTCATTTTTTGAATTCTGAAGGAGTTTTCTAAATGATCTTTTCTCTCTGATTCACTATTGCTGAATGCCTTTCACTGTTGGCTCCCCCTCCTTTTATAGTGCCCTCTTAGGGTTTTTGGTGTACCACTGATTCCTTCCATTTGTTGCCCAGGTACTAGAACCAATGTTGTGTTAGCAACATTAGTGGCCGGTCCTTTCTTTATTTTCTCACTATTTTCCCCTTTTGAGGTTCCCTCTCCAAAAGTCCCTAGCTGACCTTCCTCTTCTAGGAGGTCCTAAGGGCTGACTTCCAACTCTTCTTTTCCCAAAACTTCTAGGTATCTGTTTGGATCCCATGTCTAGCGTCCACGTTTAGCATTTTGCCTTTTTTTTTTTGACCAGCACCTCTTGCGCTGTTCATGGGACATGCACAGTGCATTAAGGCAAATGAATAGTGTTTGGGGGACTAAACAATAACCCAAAAATTATTTTTTTTATTGTTTTCAGCAATTTGTTTTTAATTTTCAGCAAAATAAGCGGTATCCAAACACACCCTAGATACTACTTTTCAGACCCACTTTTTTGGCTGCTTTACCTTTCGTCATTTTCTCAAAATGGGCAGATTCCTTTCTGATGAGTCAGAAATTTATGATCGTCATTAAGATGATACTGTCATTAAACAAGAGACGACGTCAGGCATTTATTACGCTCATTGATGACAACACATAACGGATGGAGCAACGGTCACAGAATGAGTTGTGAACTTTAGACAAAGATTTTATAATGCACTAGCCATTGAACATAAATACAGCAATTCATTGCCCATTGATTATGCACTCAACTATAAAATAGAAGGTAACAGAAATTAAAGGTACACACAAAATACTCTACAAAAACACTCTCCAGTCTGTTTCTCTCTAAAATCTTTCTCCCTTATTGACTTAAGCATTGGAGGCGGTTTGGCTAACGCCACACCGGCGTGTTACTCTTCCACGTAGTTCATTTTGCAGGTTTTTCCTTCAACAGATGACCCTAATCACAGCTTCGTCCATTTGCAGCGACAAGGAGCTCAACTACTGATTTTTTGCATCATCAGTTTGGCGCCGTCTGTGGGGACTTTAATCATTCAAGCCATCTTTCCTAGTGACAAAATAGTTCCTCGAAGTATGAAATGGAAGCAGAGATTGCACCTCAACCAGACGCTGTGCAACAACAACAAATCCAAGCCCCCTTGGCTAATGTGGAAGAGCTGACTCACTAGAACGAAGAACTGCGAAAGACAATGGAATCCCAAAACCCAGAATGTCACGAACAAGTGAAAACCAAAATGAAGAAGAATCAAACTCTCAAGCCAACAGGGGAGACAAGACCTCAGGAGAAGATTCCACTAGGGTGGAGAATGAGCTTCGCAACATGAGGAAGGAGATGAACGAACTGAAAAGTGCTATGAAGGACAAAGGCGGAGAGATTCTGGATAGGATGATTTGAAGGACAGACTCACTATTCACTACTGAAGTACTGAACCGTCCCCTTCCACCAAAATTCTGTCTCCCACAGTTGGAGTTGTATGATGGTTCCAAGGATCCCTTGGATCACATCGAATCATTCAAGATGTTGTTACTATTGCAAATAACCCCAGACTAGGTAATCTGTAGGGCATTCCCAACAACACTGAAAGAAGCAACCAGGGTATGGTTCAACAAGATACCTTAGGGACCTATTGTACATTTTGAACAACTTAGCAAGGGTTTTGTTCGTCATTTCATTGGGGAGAAAAAACACAAAAATCTAACTGGCCATCTTCTCAACATTCAGCAAGCAGAAGGAGAATCACTAAGACAGCGTCACCCGATTCAATAAGGAGCTGCTGCAGGTAGATGAAGCTGAAGATCAAGTTATCTTAACAACCTTCTAAGCAGGGTTGCTGCCAAGAGATTTCTTCTTCTCAATCACTAAAAGTCCACCAAAAACAGTTGCGAATTTGCTCCGTAAAGCTCAGAAGTACATGAATGCAGAAGATACGGTGCTTGCAAAAGAAATGAAAGGAAAAAGGAAGAGAGACGAAGGAACAAGTAGTAATCGCAATAAGAACATGAAGTGTTGGGCAGACCATAGGGAAAAAGAAGGAATTTCCAGACAGGAAACCCAAGTTCATTAACTTCACTTCGTCAATAATACCAATTGAGCAGGTCCTTATGCAAATAAGAGACGATCCTTCCCTGTGATGGCTGAAGCCAATTAGCACTCCAATAGAAAGAAGAGACAAGAGCAAGTATTGTAGGTTCCACTAACACCATGGGCATCATTCTGATGAGTGTAGGCATTTGAAAGACCAAGTGGAGACTTTAATCTTGCAAGGGAAGTTACAGAAGTACGTCAGAAAGACGGAGCCCCACAGGTACCAATGAAAGGACTATCAGGACAGAACTCCGGAGGTAGAAGATAGAAAACCCCCTGCAGGAGAGATAAAGATGATCTCGGGAGGACTAACGGTAGGTGAAACACTGAGGTCCCTGAAAAAAGCACATGGGAGAGAAATAAACAGCGCCCATTCGCAGCTCCCTCCAATAAAGATGCCAAAGAATGAAGAGCCTGATATTGTCTTCTCAGAAAAAGACGGTCGCGGCATCAGGCAACCTCATGACAATCCATTGGTGATCATGCTCAGGGTAGAAGAGTTCAACATCCACTGGATGCTCATTGACAACGGAAGCTCAGAAGATATCATTTACTTGCCCGCGTTTCGGCAGATGAAATTGGATAAGAAAAGGATAAGGCCTTTCACCTCGCCTATAGTAAGCTTCACAGGAAATAGAATCATCCCTAGGGACATCATCATCCTAACTGTAATTGCAGGAACTTATCTAGCACAAGTCACCAAGGAAATTGATTTCCTCATAATTGATTGCCCTTCAACATATAACATCATCTTGGGAAAACCTGCACTTAATAGACTAAAAGTAGTAATGTCAACGTATTACTTGAAGGTGAAGTTTCCAATAGCCCATGGGGTAGGAGAAATCAGAGGAAACCAAGTACTGGCAAGAGAATGCTATCAAGCTACCTTAACATTTGGAGAGAACCACACCTGGGTGATTAATGAACCAGAGCCTATTCCTAAACTGTCAGAAATACCATAAAAAGTTGAGATCGTCCCAGGAGGTTCGACGAAGGTATTGACGATCGGAACAACACTCCCAACTTTAGAGAAAGAGAAGATGATTTCCTTCTTACGGGCAAACCAAGATGTTTTCACTTGGAAACAAGAGGATATGCCCTGGATTGACGAGAAGATCATATAGCATTGTCTCAATGTCAACCTAGAATGCAAACTTGTATAGCAGAAGTGGAGAATATTGAACCAAAACACAACAAAGTTGTAACTGAAGAAGTAGAGAAGCTACTAGAAGCTGATTTCATCAGGGAGGTCTTCTATCCAAATTGGCTAGCAAACGTGGTAATGGTAAAGAAGAGCAATGGCAAATGGAGAATGTGTGTCGACTTTACAGACCTGAATAAGGCCTGCCCAAAAGATAGCTTCCCCTTGCCGAGGATTGACCAGCTAGTAGACTCAACTGCTGGACATAAGCTTTTATGTTTCATGGACGCATTTTCTAGATACAACCAGATTCTCATGGATGAAGACGATCAAGAGAAGACCTCGTTTGTTACCAGCCAAGGGTTGCACTGCTACAAAGTTATGCCATTTGGACTGAAGAACGTAGGAGCCACCTACCAAAGATTGGTGAACTGTATGTTCTCTCACCAGATTGGAAGAAATGTGGAGATGTACGTAGACGATACGCTGGTGAAAAACAAGGACAATGCCAACCACTTGGACGATCTAAAAGAAACCTTCAGCACACTACGTAAGTACAATATGAAATTAAACCCTGCAAAGTGTGTTTTTGCTATTGTTTCAGGAAAGTTCTTGGGATTCATGGTGTCCCAACAAGGTTTAGAGGCAAATCCAGAAAAAATGAAAGCAATAATCGAGGTCAAATCACCAAAAATAGTGAAGGAGGTACAGAGCTTGACAAGAAAAGTTGCAGCCCTAAACCAATTCGTCTCTAGGGCAACGGACAAGTGCATGCCATTTTTCGAGGAATTGAAAAAAGCCTTTCAATGGACTGACAAATGCAAGGAAGCCCTTGCCAAGTTAAAGGAGTATTTGACGAAGCCACCTTTGTTAAGCCCCTCGGTGATGGTAGAGAAGCTATACCTCTACTTAGTAGTATCCAACACAGTAGTAAGTTCGGCATTGATCAAAGAAAAAAGGGAACGTTCAGAATCCAGTCTATTATACCAACCAAGCATTCCAGGGAGCAAAAGCAAGCTACCCAAGGATGGGAAAGATAGCTTTCGCATTATTAGTCGCCTCTAGAAAATTCCGTCCTTACTTCCAAGCACACCTCATTGTCGTCATGATAGACTAACCCATAAGAAAGACGATGAACAAGATAGATGCAGCAGGACGACTTATTCAATGGGCAATTGAATTAGGCCAATTTGACATCGAATATTGGCCTCGAGTAGCAATCAAAGCCCAAGTGCCAGCGGACTTCATTGTAGAATTCACTTACCCCTGTAAGAAAGAAGATCCCCCCATAGAAACATGGATGGCCCAAACGGATGGATCAGCCATGAAGAAAGTGGGAGGAGCAGGAGTAGTTCTCATATCTCTGGAAGGAGAAACATTGAAATATGCAGTCAGATTGTAATTCCCAGCAACAGATAACGAGGTAGAATACGAAACACTGCTAACAGGGCTAACTCTAGTAAAAGCTCTTAGAGCAAAGAGTCATATCGTCCAAGCTTATTTTCAGTTAATAATTGGACAAGTGAAAGGAGATTACGAAGCCAAATAAGAAAGAATGCAAAAGTACTTGAAGATTGTCCAGCGACTATAATAGCATTTTAACAACCTAGACTTTGTGCAAATCCCTCAAGCCAAAAATGCAAAAGCTGACTTCCTAGAGATTGGCCTCATCAGACAACTATAATGTGACCTTCAAACAATGTATAGAAATAAGGGGGCAACGAAGCACAGAAGGTGAGCAGGTTCTGAAGATAAAAGAATAGCACGAGTGGATGACTCCAATTGTCCATTACTTGAAAGAAGAATGGCTCCCTGAAGATAAGGCGGAAGCAAGGAAGATACAGATCAGGGCAGCTCGCTTCGTCATCGTTGACGACATGCTGTATAGACGAGGATATTCACTCCCCTATCTAAGATGTGCCAGTTCAGAAGAAATGGATTATGTGTTCCGTGAGATACACAAGAGAATCTGTGGAAATCACGTTGGAGCAAGATCTTTAGCAAAAAAGGCGCTTAGAGCAGGATATTACTGGCCAACTTTACAAAAGGATGCATACGACATTGTCAAAGCATGCGATAAGTGTCAACACTTCGCAAATGTCCATACGAGACTAGGAGAGAAGATGACACCCATATCTTCACCATGGCCCTTTGCCCAATGGGGAATTGACATTATGGGCCCATTCCCTCTAGGGAAGAAGCAACTTAGATTTCTGATCGTTGCAATTGATTACTTTACAAAATGGGTAAAAGCAGAACCAGTGACAACAATAACAGAGGATAAAGTCACAAGCTTTGTATGGAGAAATATCATCTGCAAGTTTGGAGTTCCACATGTCATAATATCAGACAATGGAAAGCAATTTAACAATCCCAAGTTTCATAAATTTTGTCAAGACTTAGGAGTCAAAAACCACTATTCTTCTCTAAGACATCCTCAGGCCAACGACCAAATAGAAGTAACAAATAGAAGCTTGCTCAAAATTATTAAAACTCGACTTGAGGGGGCAAAGGGGGCATGGCCTGAGGAACTAAAAAATGTCCTTTGGGCATATAGAACGACCACAAGAGTTCCAACAGGAGAAACACCATTCATATTGACATTTGGCACTGAGGCCATCATACCAATGGAAGTGGGACTGACGAGCTTCTGAGTCAAAACTTATGAAGACTAGAAGAACCAGCAGGAGCTCAATGGCAACCTATACCTAATTGATGAAGCCAAAGAAGAAGTTATGAAGCGAATGGCCAAACATAAGGAAGCAATGGCCAAAGACTACAACAGAAAGGTTAAGGTAAGAAGGTTCAACACAGGAGACCTCATCCTTAGGAAGGTATCACAGGCATCAAAGGATCTATCCCAAGGAAAACTAGGACCAGTTTGGGAAGGCCCCTACGAAGTAATCCGTCGCTCTAGAGAAGGCTCCTACTACCTAAAGTTTTTAGATGGCCAGGAATTGCCTCGACCATAGAACATAGAACCCTTGAAGAAATACTACCAGTAAGAAATGCTTTACATTTTAAGTTGCATACTCTTCATATCAGTATGTACGATAGTTATTACTTTCTTCATTCATAAGATTAATAATACATGAAAGCATTATCCATGCGTATTTATCATTGATTATCCATGAGTTATTTATCAATGAAAATGTGTACAACACCTAGGAGTTATCCTTAGGAGACGTCCTAAGGATCTCCGTCATAAAATTTCAAATCAAAAGCTGTCCACACATAGCCAACGGCATCATAGCCATCAACGTTGTTAATACATAACTACCAAAGTCGACTAAATCAGAGCTGTTTAAACACAGCTAATGCGATCGTCATTCAAGCACAAATAAAAAAAAAAAAATGGTTAACCTAAAGACGCTCCAATACCACGGCTTTAAGTCACGAGTACATCGCAATATCGTCATTCAAACATGACTCAATAAAAAGCTATTCAAACACAGCTAAAAAATACTAAGTTGTTCAAATACAACTAAGATCGTTATTCAAACATGGCTCAATAAAAAGCTGTTCAAACACAGCTAAAAAATACCAAGTTGTTCAAACACAACTAAGATCGTCATCCAAACATGACTCAATAAAAAGCTGTTCAAACACAGCTAAAAAATACTAAGTTGTTCAAATACAACTAAGATCGTCATCTAAACATGACTCAATAAAAAGCTGTTCAAACACAACTAACATCGTCATTTAAATATGACTCAATAAAAGGCTGTTCAAACACAGCTAAAAAATACTAAGTTGTTCAAATACAACTAAGATCGTCATTCAAATATGACTCAATAAAAAGCTGTTCAAATATAGCTAAAAAACGTTAAGTTGTTCAAACACAACCAACATTGTCATTCAAATATGACTCAATAAAGAGCTGTTTAAACACAGCTAAAAAATGTTAAATTGTTCAAACACAACCAATATCTTTATACAAACATGGCTCAACAAAAAGTTGTTCAAACACAGCTAAAATACTAGATTGTTCCAAATGCAACCAGAGTTACCATTCAAACATGACTGTTCCAACATAACTAAAGAAGAAGAGTTGTTCTAATACAAGCTAAGTATAAAAAAGTTGTTTCAGCACAACTAGCATCATCATAAAAGGTTGTCCAAACATAACCTAGCGTAAAAGGAGTTGTTTGCTACGACTAAAAGCACAAGGTCCCTAAACCTATCTGTCATTGTCAAAGAGATTGTTCAATTGCCCAAAACAACGGGCCCAAAGAAATTGTTCAATTACCCAAAACAATAGACCCAAAAAATGAAGAAATAAAGATTGAGGAGAGACGAGCTCGTCAAAATCCATGATGGACTCCAAATATTCCTTTACTTTCTCAGCACGACGCTGATATCTTTTCTTTAGACAAGGATGTTGGGAAGCTGCAAACGAAAGCACAAGCATGTCACATACCAACGTCACTCATAAAAGAAAAGAAATATAACAGAAAGACGCACTAGACACTGGAACTCCCCAACTATGAAAAAACTTGGGGGTTTCGTCTAGGTCCTCACCAGGGACGAACTCCTAACCACTTCCAGAAACAAAAAAAGAAGTTTGGCTTCCAATTTCGAAAAGACAACGTGTAATCGAGTATCAACCTAGAAGCCCTATCCTATGGCTTAAACTCATAATAGCCGGGGTCCTTTGACTTTCTCAGATGATAAAAATGAAGGAATTCGTCCTTCCTGACGACAGCACCATTATTGGCAGACATCCACACTACTATGCAAGAGACGATGATTCGCCAAGAGTTGGGCATTAATTATGTCGGAGCAAGATGCAAATTAGAAAAAAGTTCCCTAACAAAGGGATGAACAGGGAAACGAAGGCCACTAATAAAATCGGGCCCGTAAAAACAAACCTCGTCAGCATAAGAGTGACAAGCTCTCTCTTAGTCACTCGGGATCCTAATCTTTACAGAATCAGGGAATTTAAACCTATCCCTGATTCATTTTTTTCCCTTTCCCGTAAGGGAACATGAAATTGTCCAGGCTTTATAGGAGGTGGAAGGAGAAGTAGCCTCCAAAATCACACGGTCATCAGATGAGCATAACCCTGTCTCCAGGTCACTAGACCTAACCTCAGACATCTTTAGCGACCTAGCTACCTTAGCAGAATGGGAAACTAGAGGGAATAATGAAGAAATGATAAATTTGTATGGACATCCCTCCCCCACGAAGAGACTAACCCACGTGAGGCACTCGGCGAGCAAAAAGAAAAGCTATTGAAGGACAATTAGCCCTAACAGCATAGTAATCTACCATGGAAGAACATGAAAAGAAGCAAGAGCACGAAGAACTTACCAGGGAATGCAGGACAGAGAAAGGAAGCTTGAAGGAGAGACAATCCCTAGAATAAAAACTGAACAAGGAAAGATTGTAAAAGAAAGGTAACAGGAGGGAAAAATGTGAAATAAGTGGCCAAAGCACGCGTGGGAAAACTGAGAAATGTTTGCACCTCGAACACATCCTGACCATACACGTGGCATTCAACTGCCCGAAAATCAACTCGTCATAAATGTGTAGTACACGAAATACGAAGCGTCAGACGAATATGTTCTCATCTCGGCCAACAGATGAAGATTCGAATAAGGGGGCAGCTGATGAGTCAGAAATTTACGATTGTCATTAAGATGATACCGTCATTAACCAAGAAATGACGTCAGACATTTATTATGCTCATTGACGATAACACGTAACGGATAGAGCAACGGTCACAGAATGAGCAGTGAACTTCAGAAAAAGATTTTGTAACGCACTAGCCATTGAACATAAATACAACAATTCATTTCCCATTAATTAGGCACTCAACTGTAAAAGAAAAAGTAACAAAAGTTAAAGGTACACACAAAATACTCTACGAAATCACTCTCCAGTTTGTTTTTCTCTAAAATCTTTCTCCTTTACTGACTTAAGTATCGGAGGCTATTTGGCTAACGCCATACCGGCGTGTTACTCTTCCACCCAAGCGTGTTACTCTTCCACCCAGTTCATTTTGCAGGTTTTTCCTTCAATAGAGACGATCCCAATCACAACTTCGTCCATCTGCTACGACGAGAAGCTCAACTGTTGATTTTTTGCATCATCACTTTCTATCAGGCTGAAAGATCCCTAGCCACCTTCCTTCATGGTTCATCTTTCTAGGTTCCCCGAGGTACCAGACCTTTTTTCATGAAGTGCTGGTTCTTAAGTCCTCTGCCTTTTTCTGCATCATTGGGTGGCTGATGGGACATATCTGCTTTCGTTCTTTATGTTCATGGGCATGCTCCCTTAAGTTGTCTCAATCCCAGTTGGTCTCTTACTGCATATCTCGAGGATCTCAGGTTTCTAGGAATCCCTAGGTATCCTGGTTCAGCTTTCTCTTTGAGTTCCCCAGTGATTTTCTCTCTTAAGGACTAGGCTGAGCTAAGCTTCCTTTTTTTCTTTGTTTCATAAGGCCCAAAGCTTACCCGTTCATGGGTTTGGGCCCCTTCCTACTTATTTTAGTGAATTTGGGCCTTACCTTTTCCTTGAAAGCCCAAATGGTTCTTAAATTTCAATTTTTTGTATTGTTTTGGGCCTTGATACAATATTGTGATATTTTGGACCTCAACAGTGATCAAGCCAAATATCAAATGTGTAATTAAAATTTTAATTTGTGATTGGGCTTTGAAGTCATGCAATAGAGACATGGTTAATCCCAAGTAAAAGTGATGGTTGTAACTTTATATATGATGATTATATCTAATCCAAGAGTACAATTCCAAAGAGGAAAAAAGTAGTATTATGTAAATATTTTCATAATCTAATCCAATATATGAATCATTAATAGATAAATAAATAATTTAAACACAAAATTGAATTTATTTTCTTATAAATCTAAAAAATACACTAATGAAATACACCGGCGTGTTACTCTTCCACCCAGTTCATTTTGCAGGTTTTTCCTTCAATAGAGACGACCCTAATCACAGCTCCATCCATCCACTACGACGAGAAGCTCAACTGTTGATTTTTTGCATCATCACTTTCTATCAGGCTGAAAGATCCCTAGCCACTTTCCTTCATGGTCCATCTTCCTAGGTTCCCCGAGGTACCAAACCTTTTTTCATGAAGTGCTAGTTCCTAAGTCCTCTGCCTTTTTTTGCATCATTGGGTGGTTGATGGGACATATCTACTTTCGTTCTTTATGTTCATGGGCATGCTCCCTTGAGCTGTCTTAATCCCAGATGGTCTCCTACTGCATATCTCGAGGATCTCAGGTTTCTAAGAATCCCTAAGTATCCTGGTTCAGCTTTCTCTCTAAGTTCCCCAGCGATTTTCTCTCTTAAGGGCTGGGCTGAGCTAAGCTTCCTTTTTTCTTTGTTTCATAAGGCCCAAAGCTTACCCGTTCATGGGTTTGGGCCCCTTTCTACTTATTTTAGTGAATTTGGGTCTTACCCTTTCCTTGAAAGCCCAAATGGTTCTTAAATTTCAATTTTTTGTATTGTTTTGGGCCTTGATATGATATTGTGATATTTTGGACCTCAACAGTGATCAAGCCAAATATCAAATGTGTAATCAAAATTTTAATTTGTGATTGGGCTTTGAAGTCATGCTATAGAGACATGTGGTTAATCCCAAGTAAAAGTGATGGTTGTAACTTTATACATGATGATTATAATCTAATCCAAGTGTACAATTCCAAAGAGGAAAAAAGTAGTATTATGTAAATATTTTCATAATCTAATCCAATATATGAATCATTAATAGATAAATAAATAATTTAAACACAAAATTGAATTTATTTTCTTATAAATCTAAAAAATACACTAATGAGATAAGGAAGATAAAGAGAAATATAAAATATTCCTGAATGCTTAAAACAATTACTTAAGTATCTAGGAACATCATATAACAAAGACATAACAATTTGTTACTAATTTGTTAAATAAAATATTTATAAACAATGTGAGCGGAAAAAAATTGGCCCCCGAGGTATTCTCCATGGATCACCACTATAATGTCTCACAAAACTAATTATAAGTAACAATAGGAAATAAACACTCCATAAGAGGAAACTCAAACAGTTGATTTCTTTGACCGTATGTGTTTCAATTTCTACTCAGAAGTTACAACAGGAAATTCTTTCGTTCTCATGGTGTTACACACACTTTCTCTCTATCTTTCTTTCAGATTGTTCCCCTTTCTCCATTTTTTTTTTCCTTTCACCCAGATCTCCCTTTCATTTGCCTTTCTCCCCCCTTTTGTAATGACATTCTTTGCTCTTATCTCTACAGCTGTTTTGTTGCCAACCAAATTCTCAGGGATATTTTCCTTTACGTTATTGGTTTCTTCCCCACCTTTATCTTGGAACTTTGACTTTTGGGGGTTGTTTGTACTGTTCAGGCTGTCTCATATGCATTCAATGCGGCAGAGGTTAGGTAAGAACCCCATCATTAATGCGGAGGCAAAAATCTTCAACCGTCTTACGTGTTTTGGAAGTTTCCCGTAGTTCTAGGCATCTCCTGGAATCCATACGTGGATCATCCGTGCACCATTCCTCGGGTAAGGCTAGTTCCTTACTATCTCCACGGGAATGACTTTCCTGTGTCGCTTTCTTCTTCTGTAGTACTTAGGATGTTCTAGCTTTCTTTCTTTCTTTCACAACCTCTTGTTCCTTGGGCCTTCCTTCTATTATATAGGCTGGGCCCAATTCGTACCCCAAGCCCAGTTACTTCTTAGACTTAAGGCTTAGATGAGGACTTTTCCACTCCTCACAATCAGTGAAAGGAAACCACATAAAGATCATCTTCTTCAACTACACAAATTGTTATTCATTATATTTTATTCATAACATGATTTTCCCCCAAATTACATTGACAACAAACATCATTCATTAAAAGCATTTAGTATTGTAAATAAAATGATAAAAAAAAAAAATAGTTGCATCAAGGAACACATATAATAAGTTAATAATAAGAAAATAGGGGTACAAACCTCTAGTAGAAGATCTATAACGCACTTCATTCAGACTCTTCCTATGTGGAAGTTGTTAGGTTGTATCTTTTATGGTATTAAAGATTAAATAGGATTAGTAATTACTTTTTTAGAGGCATTTTTATTAGTATTTTTCATTGTTTTCATTTTTCAATTATAAACATTTAAATTAAAATAGATGAACACGTAAAGACAAAATTATATCTAAAATTAAAACTGCCTAAATGAATATGAATAGACAATATTTTTTTTGTTTTAATTTTTTATTAATTTATTGTAGGGTCCAAATTTTGTAGCCCAAGCCCAAAAGGTTTGGATTATGAGCCCAACGAACCCGGAACAATGAATTTGTAGAGAGTGGGTGAAAGAGCTGGGCTAGTTATGAATTTAACAACAGTTAACTATGATATATAGGGATGAACTAACGTAAAAACACACTTGAAAACTAAATAAACTGAAATCCGAAGAGGTATGTTATTGATTGAAAGATGAATACAGTTCTTAGAGCTACAGTAAAATTTTTTTCCTCTTCTTCCCCCCTCCTCTTCCTTTCTTTAGAGGCATATTCCATTTATATATCCTTCTTCTAAATCATCTTCATCGTACTCCTGTTCTTCATTTAAGCATTCACTTGAGTATATGTCACATCAGATATCTTCTTTAGTTTCCCATGAGTGGTGGTAGCTGAGGTTGCACTGTTCAGAGGTCTTCTCCACATAAATACGGCCAGAAAAGTTGCTGCAGTGCATTAAACACGGTGGTAGCAGCTTTTCCTTTTAGATATTTCTCCGTTCTTATCATCTCCAGGTATGCCCAAAGCTTATCCTTATCCTTGAAGTTGTTAGGAAGATCACTCGAACCTTCCAGATATTTGCTTGATCAAGACCCTTTGTATCCGAGGAGAATGACCTCTTCCGACCACTGGTGCTCTCTTCGGACTATACTTCTCGTTCATTTCCAGGTATATCTCTTCCACATGGACTCATTCTCAACCACTTTCTTTTCTTCGAACACACAGTAATATTCAAATAGGGCCCTAGGCCCAACACATGATGTTGGGCTTTTACCTCCACATTTATTATTTAGTTATAGCATTAGAATTAAAGTAGATGAATATTTAAACTTAAAGTCGTACGAAATAAATTTGTAAAATTAATATATTTATAAATTTAATATTGTAAAATATTTAAAAATAAAAAATAAAAAGAATAATGATGTGATGGATAACCATACGGATAACCTATTCGTTCCCCAAGCCTAGTTACTTCTTAGACTTAAGGCTTAGATGGGGACTCTTCCACTCCTCACAATCAGTGAAAGGAAACCGCATAAAGATCATCTTCTTCAACTACACAAATTGTTATTCATTATATTTTATTCATAACATGATTTTCCCCCAAATTACATTGACAACAAACATCATTCATTAAAAGCATTTAGTATTGTAAATAAAATGATAAAAAAAAAAAATAGTTGCATCAAGGAACACATATAATAAGTTAATAATAAGAAAATAGGGGTACAAACCTCTAGTAGAAGATCTATAACGCACTTCATTCAGACTCTTCCTATGTGGAAGTTGTTAGGTTGTATCTTTTATGGTATTAAAGATTAAATAGGATTAGTAATTACTTTTTTAGAGGCATTTTTATTATTATTCTTCATTGTTTTCATTTTTCAATTATAAACATTTAAATTAAAATAGATGAACACGTAATGACAAAATTATATCTAAAATTAAAACTGCCTAAATGAATATGAATAGACAATATTTTTTTTTTGTTTTAATTTTTTATTAATTTATTCTTTAGTTATAGCATTAGAATTAAAGTAGATGAATATTTAAACTTAAAGTCGTACGAAATAAATTTGTAAAATTAATATATTTATAAATTTAATATTGTAAAATATTTAAAAAAAAAGAAAAAGAATAATGATGTGAGGGATAACCAATTCGTTCCCCGAGCCTAGTTACTTCTAAGACTTAAGGCTTAGATGGGGACTCTTCCACTCCTCACAATCAGTGAAAGGAAACTACATAAAGATCATCTTCTTCAACTACACAAATTGTTATTCATTATATTTTATTTATAACATGATTTTCCCCCAAAATTAGATTGACAACAAACATCATTCATTAAAAGCATTTAGTATTGTAAATAAAATGATAAAAAAAAAAAAGTTGCATCAAGGAACACATATAATAAGTTAATAATAAGAAAATAGGGGTACAAACTTCTAGTAGAAGATCTATAAGACACTTCATTTAGACTCTTCCTATGTGGAAGTTGTTATGTTGTATCTTTTATGCTATTAAAGATTAAACAGGATTAGTAATTACTTTTTTAGAGACATTTTTATTATTATTCTTCATTGTTTTCATTTTTCAATTATAAACATTTAAATTAAAATACATGAACACATAAAGACAAAATTATATCTAAAATTAAAATCACCTAAATGAATATGAACAGACAATATTCTTTTTGTTTTAATTTTTTATTAATTTATTCTTTAGTTATAGCATTAGAATTAAAGTAGATGAATATTTAGACTTAAAATCGTACTAAATAAATTTATAAAATTAATATATTTATAAAATTAATATTGTAAAATATTTAAAAATAAAAAATAAAAAGAATATTGTTGTGACGGATAACCATACAGGTAGACAGAGATTAGCAAATTTAAATGCAGCATTAAATTCTACGTCTTCCACTTTTAAATCCGCGCCACCCATTGTTCCTGGTGAGAGTGGTACACTTTAAGGCTAGTTCTCTTGTCTTTCTCCATTGATAGTGTCCTGGTCTCTGCCTCCTGGCATTTCAATTATCTTCGAAGTTCCAAACTGGGTCGAAAAATCCGAAGCCATGGATTTGAGGGCCCCCACTTCGCCGTTCAGCCCAAATATCGCTGACACCCTCGGTGATGTTAACATTTTCACCGCCGCTGGTGACCCCGTCTTCTTCAAGGACCTCTGGGATCAGAACCAGGTGTGTATGCGTGTGATTTTGTGTGTGTACGTGTATGTACTTTCTGAGTCTCATTTCTGAAGATTGGAGCTTGATTTTTTTGCTTGCAGGGAATAGCTGTTGTTGCACTTTTGAGGCACTTTGGGTGCCCTTGCAGGTAATTACTAATTAGTCTCCACACCTGGTTGTTGGCAATGCTTTTTTTTTTTTTTTTAAACCCAAAAAGCTGGACTTTGGTTTTGACTTGTTAGCAATTTTGGTTGTTTTTCAAAGTTGGGAACTTGCTTCTGCTCTGAAAGAAGCGAAAACAAAATTCGACGCAGCTGGTGTCAAATTGGTGGCAATTGGCGTTGGCACTCCTAACAAAGCTCGGATTCTTGCAGACCGGGTCTGTTTCTTTCTCTTCTCATGTTACCTGAATGTATTTTCGGCACTAGTTTGATACACTTGTGATAAATAGTGGGGGAGGGCGGAGGCGGGGTTCGAACTTCGAACCACATACATTGGCACCACAAAGGGTGCCAGGACCAATGGGCTATGGCTTGAACCTCTAATTGACACTTTTTTTTAGCACTTATTTTTACTTTTAATTTAGAAAATTGAAAGCTTTGTCGAGATAGCTATGTTTTTGCTCTGAAAATTTGTGGTTAGATGAATTGAACCCAGATCAACTACTCTGAGCAATAGCACATTCACTTGATAAAATTTGTCGAGATAGCCTTCATTTGATAAAATCATTTCCTATTTTTTAGTTGGATGGTGTCATCACTACTCTTCCCAATTGCACATTCACCATGTTAAAGGGCTTGTATTGTTTAAATGTGCCTAGTATCTTGAGTGTTGGTGCAATGGAAGTGTCTAAAAAATGGTGCTAGCCATGACAATCAGAATTGGATAAAAGAAAAAAAAAAAAAATCAATTCTATGTTAGATAGGGGCTTAAATGTAGATAAAGGTAAAAGTTACTTGAAATAGCACAGCGGAGTCCATGAATAGTACCAAAAAGTGCAGTGGGACCATGAATAGTAACAAAAATAAGCTTAATAGTAAAATAATTTTAATTTTTCATTGGTATCCAAACACACTTCAAGTGCCTATGAATTGTGCTTAAAGATCAGGGTGGTTGTCTCGACTCTTTGATATTATTTCCAAGGTAGTGATTTTGTCCTGTTTTGGTATTCATTTAACTTTCTTGCAGTGAAAAAGATGAAATTGTAAATGGCCAGTCACTACCATGTCTTGTGGCTTGCTTATTTAATGAAAGAGCGACACTAAAAAATAAGCATGATTGAATGACTATGACCATTGGTGTTGTTCATATGTTTGAAAGGTTTCTTTAAAACTTTAAAGAATTTTAGGCATATGGGCTGAAAGTCATCTGGTTTCATCTCATCAAGCATGGCTATTATGGTGGACTCATATTTGTTTAAATAAGCATATTATGTGACATGACAGTGGCATACATCATTAATTGCTTTACTATTAAATGGAGGTTGTTTTGAGCTATTATTACCAACAAAGCTCAGTATTTACAGCTTCTTTGGATGGAAGGGAAGGAGAAGAATAGGGTTTAATGAACCTTGTTTGGTTCATCTGGTTTGTCTCATCAAGCATGGCTATTATGGTGGACTCATATTTGTTTAAATAAGCATACCATGTGACATGACTGTGGCATACATCATTAATTGCTTTACTATTAAATGGAGGTTGTTTTAAGCTATTATTACCAATAAAGTTCAGTATTTACAGCTTCTTTGGATGGAAGAGAAGGAGAGGAATAGGGTTTAATAAACCTTGTTTGGTTGGATGTTATTTAAGGGGGAAGGGGCCATAATTGTCAATTTATATAATTACTTCCTTCCCCGTCTTAAGTTTTAAAACATCAAAATAAAGGGGAGGGATATCTATTCCCAACTTAATTTTAAAACATCCAAACAATGGGAGGGCTAAGCATTCCCCTACTCTCTCTCCTCTCCTTCCCCCTCTTATCCTCTACTCTCCTCTCCCATACACTTCTAAATACACTATTAGACTGCTTAGTCTAGTTTATTATAAAGGTAAAGTTTTTTCTTTTGTTAATGGTCGCTGAACACTTGCATGTTTAATTTATCATAGTGAAATTTGTTACAGTTGTTCATTATTTTCATATAGTTGTATCTCGCATCTTGGAAAGACGTGTCAAGTCACATTTGGACACTCGATTAAAAACATCATTTTGCTGCACTTCAGAAGTTAATCTAGCATGGTAGCACGTTTCATTTATCATATTGGGTAGTATGCCTGCCTCAATCCAACAAAAAATTGCTTTCCTCTTCCTGAAAAAAGAAATGAGTTTGTCCTTAAAACAATATTTGGTCAATCAATGTTGGATATATTGAAGTTTCAATGAAATAGTTGAAATGCCAACAAGGCATTAGCTTATAGAATAATGTTTCAGATTGGAGACATAATTGCCAATAGATTTTTAATACAATGGAAATGGCAATATTTCTGCTGACACTACTAGTGGATCTGAAGCCATCATTGCATTTTGTTTCTTTCGAGGTAAAACAGTTTTACGATTGGCCTTTACTTGATCTTTGAAGCTGATTCTTCTCCCTGATATTCAGTTACCATTTCCAATGGATTGCCTCTATGCCGATCCTGAGCGCAAGGTAAAATGTTGTGTAGTAGTTCATATGATTTCCATTCGTGATATCTCCTCATTAGCAATTGTAAAGTCTGACTGAAATGTAATTTATTTCAGGCTTATGACATTTTGGGCTTATACTATGGTTTTGGCCGTACATTTTTCACTCCGGCTATTGTAAGCATTTTTTCTAGGTTTTTGTAAAGTTGTGTCTTTTTGGGAGTGTAGGATTATACTCAGTTTCGCATGGTGTATAGGATGATTTTTCTGCCTTAACTCTGATGCATCAGGCCAAGGTGTTCTCAAGATTTGGGGCTCTGCAGAAGGCAGTAAAGAACTATACCATTAAAGCCATCGCAGACGATAAAAGTAGCATACTGCAACAGGTTCGGTTTCTGTTCAATAATCAAACATTGACTAACTATTACCTCCTTCAATTTATTTAATCAAGGCATTTACATGTATTTATTTCTCTGTTTTATTTTTATTAGGGAGGGATGTTTGTCTTTAAAGGGAAGCAGTTGCTGTATGCACGGAAAGATGAAGGAACAGGTGATCATGCCCCCTTAGATGATATTTTTGATGTCTGCTGCAAAGTTCCAGTTGCATAAGGCAGTGCAAGCTTTTGCTTCATATTTGATCTGATGAAGCGTATTTTGAAATGCTGTTGATAAGTTTTTACTGGGTGACACTTGCATAATAAAATAATTTCTGCCTTGTAGATTCAAGGCAGCAATCATTTAGTATCACCTCTATATAGGTCTGTATATATGTATCTTATTTTTATCTAGGTTGCTGACCAACTGAACAAATAAAACTGTAATTTAATGGAATAAACGAATTGCATTAAATAGTGACCTCGTACTATTTAGTGTTGGTTGTTGCATCTTCAAGAATATCTGCCGTCTTATAACCCTTAGGGCGTACAACTCACTCAATATTTTGAGTTCCCGTAAATCCTTTCAAGAATGTAACATGTATTAAACAAGGTACACAACTTGCAGAGTTGATCTCTTTGACAAGCTTAATAATATGGGATGAAGTGCTTATGGATCATAGATACGCGTTTGAAGCAGTTGATAAATCCCTAGAAGATATCCTAGTCATCTGACAACCCAAGTAGATCAACGACCTTGGACATAGTCCTGCAAATATAAAACCCGCCTTCCACTAAAAGCTTGTGTATGTGGAAAGTCTAACACATGAGAGTCGTCATGTCGCTAATGAGCGGTCACATACTTGTGGGTCGTCAAGTACCCTTCTTGACACCATGTGATACAATCTGCCCAAACAGTCGTCACGTACTCAGGGAGTCGTCAGGTATCCTCTCTGACATTATGCGATACAATTCTCCTTGACAGTTGTCACGTACCTAGGGGTCGTTAGGTACCCTTGTTGACACCATGCAATACAATCTACCTTGACTGTTGTCACATACCTAGGGATCGTTAGATACCCTCCCTAACAGTCGTGACAATTATGTACTTTACCTTTTGAGTTCTTAAAGTCAAAGTACAATCAAAATCTAAGTTAGCTTCTAATTGTAATAATATAATTATACACCAATTATTCATTTTACTGCGAAATGACTCATTTATAATATTCAGTTCAAAAGTCGAGATGATTATCTTATCCTTACTAATATTGACTATTTCTAGTGCATAAGGACAAGTTATATGCTAGTTCACCATCAACTATGGTAACATTACATTTGTAAAGCAATCTAAACAATAAAACTTCTATAATTAATATCTTAACTAGTCGCGAACTCACGCGTTGTGCTTGATGATTTTTTTAGGGTGATTTCATTAAATTTATTTTTTTACAATTTCGACTAATTTAATAAAGAGTAATGTATTTTATAATTATATTTTCATTTATCATAAGAATAATCATAAATGTAATATATATATATATATATATATTGTTATATATATAAATATAATTTTTGTTGTACCGAAATGAAAACAATACAATCTTTTTTAAGGAACCAAAAGGTAAGTTAGCAAAAATATTTATTTTTTTAATAAAATTTATTTATAACATTTTGTGTATCATTAAAAAGTAATAGAATTTGGAAATTATTCTTTCAGTTTTAAAAAAACCTTCTTAAACCCAATTTTTTCTACTCCGCAATCCAAAACACTGAAAAATATATCTTAAAAATTAATAAAAGTCAACAAAGACTACAATTCAAAAAAAGAAAAAAAAAAGAAAAAAAAAAGAAAAAGAAAAGAAAGGGAAAAATAGAACTCACATCAAAGTCAAACTCTTTCTTCTGAATATGTAAAACATATCAAATGTAATGTGATCAAGCCAAACATCTAATGCATAATCAAATTTAAAATTTTTAATTGGGCTTTGAAGTCATACAATAGAAATAAGTGGTTAATCCCAAGCAAAAGTTATGGTTGTAGTTTTATATATGATGATTATAATCTAATCCAAGAGTACAATTCCAAAGAGAAACAAAGTAGTATTGTGTAAATATTTTCTATAATCTAATCTAATATGTGACTCATTAATAGATAAATAAATAATTTTAAATACAAAATTGAATTTATTTTCTTAAAAATCTAAAAAATACACTAATGAGAAAAGGAAGATGAAGAGAAATATAAAATATTCCTAAACACCTAAAATAATTACTTAAGTATCTAGGAACATCATATAACAAAGACATAACAATTTGTTGCTAATTTGTTAAATAAAATATTTACAAACAATGAAAGAAAACCACATAGAGATCATCTTCTTCAACTACGCAAATTGCTATTCATTATATGTTATTTATAATATTATTTTGTGCCAAATTAGATTAACAACAAATATCATTCATTAAAAGTATTTAGTGTTGTAAATAAAATGAAAAAAAAAAAAAAAAAGCTGCTTCAAGGAACACATGTAATACGTTAATAATAGGATAATGGGGGTACAAAGCTCTAGTAGAACATTTATAACGCACTTAATTCAGTCTCTTCCTATGTGGAAGTTGTTAGGTTGTATCTTTTATGCTATCAAAAATTAAACAAGATTTGTAATTACTTTTATAGAGACATTTTTATTACTATTCTTTATTAATTTTATTTTTCAATTATAAAAATTTAAATTAAAATAGATAAGCATATAAAGACAAAATTATAAGTTAAATTAAAACCTCCCAGATGAATATGAATAAACAATATTTTTTTGTTCTAATTTTTTATTAATTAATTATTTAATTATAACCTTAAAATTAAGGTAGATGAATATTTAAAGTTGAAACCGTTTGAGATAAATTTGTAAAATTAATATATATATATATATATATATATTGTAGGGACTCAATTTGTAATGGACCCTAAATAATAAAATTTGCAGAGGGTGGGTAGAAGGGCTAGGCACCAACAAAGCAAGCAATGGGTGATATGAAATTCATAGGAATAATAACAAAGGAATTTGGCTAAATGTTTTTGAGGATAATCACCATGACCTTGGTTAAATGTTTATGAGGATCTTTATAACGATTTTGGTTCAGTATTTGTGAAGCATGCTCGTCCTCGGTCCGAGAACCCTTTTTTTTTTCTTAGAACTGATCAACACAAGGGTTATTCTTGAATGCCCTCCCAGATCCCCTTTCTTTTGGCAGTTCTATTTGTTATATATCTTTGTTCAGTTCATCCTCTACCGTCCACTTGTCGGTTATCCGAACTCTGTGTCTAAGGGTTTGTCCCATCATCTGCCTTTGCAGGCTTTCTGTTAGTTTTCAACCGCCTTTGTAGGCCTTCTATTAGTTGAAATGATCAAGGTATCTGGGTTTGCTGGTCACTTCGCTATTAAAGCGGCCAGAGTGTTAGTTGTGTACATTTAATGGGTGAGTGATATTTTCCCTCTATTAGCGTTGGTTCGCTGAGGAGGTGGGCATCCTTGGCCTCTATATTCTCCTCGGCGCGGGCCTTGGGCCGGATATAGAGTGGGCCAGGGTTGTTTAAATATTTGGAGCCCCACACACACACACACACACATATATATATATATATAATATTGTAAAATATTTAAAAATAAAAAACAAAAAGAATAATGATGTGATGATGATCATATGTTCGACAGAAGTATAGCAAATTTAAACGCAACTTTATCTTCTACGGCTTCCACTTATAAATCCGCGCCGCCCATTGTCTCTGGCGGAGTGGTACACTTTTAAGGCTAGTTCTCGTCCTTCCCCATTGATATCCAGTGTCCTGGTCTCTGCCTCCTGGTATTTCAATTATCTTCTAAGTTCCAACCTGTGTCAAAAAATCCGAAGCCATGAATGTGAGGGCCTCCACTTCGCCGTTCAGCCCAAATGTAACTGACACCCTCGGTGATGTTATCATTTTCACCGCCGCTGGTGACCCCGTCTTCTTCAAGCAGCTCTGGGATCAGAACCAGATGTGTGTGTTCATAATCTCACTCCCTTTCTTCGTTCCGCTATTGGGTCTCATTTCTGAATATTGGAGCTTAATTTTTTTCGCTTCCAGGGAATAGCTGTTGTTGCACTTTTGAGTTTTGAGGCACGTTGGATGCCCTTCCAGGTAATTACCAATTAGTCTCCACACTTGGTTGTTGGCAATACTTTTTTTTTTTTTTTTTAATCCAAAAAGCTGGACTTCGTTTTGATTTGTTAGCTATTTTGGTTTTTTTTTTTTCAAAGTTGGGAACTTGCTTCTGCTCTGAAAGAAGCGAAACCAAAATTCGACGCAGCTGGTGTCAAATTGGTTGCAATTGATGTTGGCCTGCCTCAATCCAACAAAAAATTGCTTTTCTCTTCCTGAAAAATGAAATGAGTTTGTCCTCACAACAGATATTTGGTCAATCAATGTTGGATATATTGAAGTTTCAATGACATAGTTGAAATGCCAACAAGGCTTTAGATTATAGAATAATGTTTCAGATTGGAGACATAATTGCCAATCTGATGCATCAGGCCAAGACATATTAAAATAATTTCTTCCCTAGTAGGATCGTGGCAGCAATCATATAGTGTCACCTCTATATAGGTCTGTGTAGCTGGCCAAATGCATATACTCTGTTGTGATTATAGGTATCTTATTTTTATTTATGTTGCTGACCAATAGAACAAATAAAACTGTAATTAAATGGAATAAACGAATTGCATTAAATAGTGACCTTACCATATAGTGTTGGTTGTTGCATCTTCAAGAATATCTGCACTCTTACCACCCGGACGACGTACAACTCACTCAAGATTTCAAGTACCCATAAATATTCTGGAGAATGCAACATGTACATCAAACATGGTACACAACTTGCAGAGTTGATCTCTTTGACAAGCTTAAAAATATGGGATGAAGCACCTATGGATCATAGATGCACAGTTGAAGCGGTTGGTAAATCCCGAAAAAATATCCTATCAATCAGTGATCCAAGCCTAAAAAATACTCCATTTGGAGGAAATGCTATACTTCTTGGAGGAGATTTCAGACAAATATTGCATGTTGTTTCAAATGGGAGAAGACAAGATATTGTATTGGGCTCCATTAATAGATCACATTTATGGAATTATTGTCAAGTTTTTCTCCTTACCAAAAATATGAGACTAAATGAAGAATTGACTACCACTGCATCAAGAAATAAAATCTTAGAATTTAAAAAATGGGTACTTAACATTGGATATGGGACTGTACCAGCCATTGCCAAAGATGGGGAAATTGAGGAGACATGGCCAATTTTACTTTGCTTTATCTCAAGTAACAAAACCTAAGAGTCTAAATATTTTAATAAAGAACAACAACAAAGAAAAACAACAATACACTAAAACAAAATATACAAAGAGGTATTCAATAATCTCTCAAAGGTAAAAACTACTTTTAACATTTTTTTAAAAATCATTAATATTATCGTTAATGAAACTGCAAATCACTTACAAAACTCTTTACTTATATTGCAGATCAATTTCATTAAAAATTCAGATGCAAACAGTTCGATACATATAACTGCAAATGTCATTATAATACTATTGATATGTTAGAAGATAATTTTTTTATTGAAGTGTCATTATTTTCTATTTGATGTTTGTTACACCAATGCAATTTATTCTCAAATAAAATATATATTGTATAAGTTTGTGATAAAATAATACTTAAATAGTATATTTTAAAACTAGGGTTTCTATCCTAACGAACAAGTCACAACATCAACATGACCTCATTTTCCTTAGCCGCAAAAATGTATTATCTTACATCAAGTCTCATATTTTTATTGGGAAAATTCCCATTGAGAAAACTTCTTAAAAATTGTTCATAATATTTTACCTTCAGAGTAAGTCGAGTGCCACAAACATTTTTACAACTTTGTCATAACTTTGCTACGTGGTGAGTTGTAAGTGGTAGAAATAAGATAGTAGATCCTTGATTTTACCACTCACGAGTCACCACCTAGCAAAGTTGTAGTAAAATTGTGGAAAAATTTGTGGTACTAGACTTATGGTCCGTTTAGATTGAAGGAGAGGGAGGAGGAGTAGAGTAGAGTAGAGTAGATTTAACACAAAATTAGTTTATTTTTAACCAACTTTACTCTACCCCCCTCCACTCCCCCTCCATCCAAACAGGCCATTAATTTTTACAGTCTCCTCCCTTGTTGATTCCTTTGAAAACCCAAGTCAACTCTACTATGGTTTATCTTTATTCCTTTACTCCATAATCTTTCATAGAGGCTGTTTGTGCAAGAAGATTTTCAGGTAATTTTACAAATTCAAGCAACGAAAATTGCCCAAAAATTTTATGCATGTGTATGTGTGGAGGAGTTTCTTCAAATTTGAGGACTAATTTCAAATTCTCTAAGAATTGGCTTAAAAGTCTGTTTGGTTGCTCAAAAATTAGAAGGAAATGAAGGAACCGTTAGAAATTAATATTATATTGTTTTTTGTTTGGGAACAGAGTTTATTAGGTTATTTTGTTAAGACCTTTGTTTATGTTTATTATTGATTACATTTATTATTATTATTATTTTTTTTTTCATTTTCTTATATTTTGATATTTGCTTTTAATTTGCTTATTCTCTCAGGAGTCGGATAAAATTGTTAACGGATATATATACAAAACGGTGTCGTTCGGTATAATCACACAGTCACGTCTTACGTGACTGCAAACTAAAATTCTGTTTTAGTAGTCAGTGAGTTACGATCTGTGATGATTATATATAGATAAAAACTGTTACACACACTCGGTTACAACACACAGCTTTGAACTCTTCAATGGCTTCCTCTACTCTCAATCTCATTCCAACTCTTCTAGATACTTCAAATTACATTCCGTGTAGGTATCAGATTACTCCCTATAATCCGCTCGGCTGCCCAGACAAATTCTTCAGAGATGAAACTGGAAAAGTAGTTACTGAGAGTCCAGAATACCATAAATGGATTGCTTGGGACAAAAAAAAAAAAACTCCGCACTTTGATCGATCGAACCAATCTATTGAATCTGGAGATGGAATTGTGATGAAAAGCAATGATTCAATTTGAAGTTTTCCTTCAACGGTTCAGGTTTGCCTATCACTGATCATTCTGCTCAAACCTTAGAAATGCCTCAATTGTGTCTCATACATTTGTTGAACTTTGCTTTTTGTGATGGTTGTTTAGGTTGTTTTAGAGTGCTGTTTTGATTTGTTTTAGGAGTTGGAATGGAGGTCACGGAGAATAAGCTATATTCAGAGTCTCTAACATTGGTAAATAGTAGTCATTCTGTAGGGAGATTAGGAAAATTGCCAATGGAAAATGTTGATTGTTCGTTTCGCACTGCTCCATCTAAGCCTAAGAGGCGTATGGTTTCTGCTGTTCGCGATTTTCCACTAGGATGTGGACCGCTTGCTCATCGAATCCAGTCTTCCGAGGTTTTAGAAACTTTGGTTCCGGAAAAGGTGCTCGAGCAAAAAAATGTGGTTGAATCTGTGAAAGATGAACCAGTTGAAATATGCTCACTAGTGTCGGAAGCTTTGAATAAGGTAGTGCTGAGTGAACCTGTACAAGATTTGGAAGATGCAGCATTTGATTTGTCGAAGATACATGTGGTAGGTGCTTCTGCTTCAAAGGAGAAGATGGTTTCACCAAGTAGTTTAAAATCATGTTCACCATCTGATGCTTCCACTGGCATTGGTTTGAAGAAGAATATGGCTAAAAATTTTGCTCCACGAAGAACAGTTTCAGCCATCAGAGACTTCCCGCCCTTGTGCGGAAGAAATGCTCCACCTCATAGTAAGGAAAGTCTGGAAGTGCTTGCTTCTCTGAAGAACAAGATTTTGTGTCAAGATGAATCTGATATAGCTGACAGGCCCTCGGAAGAGATGAGAAAAGCTAATGTAAAGCAAATGGGAGAGGATGTTCAAGAGGGGGATGAACAGAAGAGTGATTTATGGGGGAATGTAGCTTCTCTGAAGAACAAGAGTTTGTGTCAAGATAAGTCTGATATGTATGACAGGCTTGTGGAAGAGACTAGAAAAGCTGATTTAAAGCGAATGGTAGAGGATGTTCAAGATGGGGATGAACAGAATAGCGAATTATGGGGGAATGTTGCTTCTCTGAAGAACAAGAGTTTGTGTCAAGATAAGTCTGATGTGTATGACAGGCCTGTGGAAGAGACTAGAAAAGCTGATTTAAGGCGAATGGTAGAGGATGTTCCAGATGGGGATGAACAGAATAACAAATTGTGGGGGAATGTTGCTTCTCTGAAGAACAAGAGTTTGTGTCAAGATAAGTCTGATGTGTATGACAGGCCTGTGGAAGAGACTAGAAAAGCTGATTTAAGGCGAATCGTAGAGGATGTTCAAGATGGGGATGAACAGAATAGCAAATTATGGGGGAATGTTGCTTCTCTGAAGAACAAGAGTTTGTGTCAAGATAAGTCTAATATGTATAACAGGCCTGTGGAAGAGACTAGAAAAATTGATATAAGGCGAATGGTAGAGGATGTTCAAGATGGGGATGAACAGAATAGCGAATCATGGGGTAATGTTTCTATGATAACTGGAGACAAAATCAACGCTAAATCTGATAGATGTGCTACTAAAGAAATCAGGAAGCAAGGTGAATTTGGAATGGCTTCTAAGGTGAAGGTGGAACAGGATGATACAAGAGAGAAGTGCACTAGACCTTCTTCTCAAACTGAAAGTAATCAACATCAGTCTGACCACAAGTCCAAGACAGTTGTTAAAATAGAATCTAGGGACATTGGAGGATTGGAGGAAAAAAAGGGGAAGGAGATTGTGGTTTATGAAAAGGGCTCAAGTCTAAAGAGAAAGCTGTCTAATATATATGGTTATCAGATCCAACTGCAGGAGGATTTTGGCAGTTTGGAACCTGCGATGGAGAGTGCCATGGTGCAAGGTCTGATGGCTGTGCCACAGCGTTGTTGGAAGCAAGGTAAAGGGGTCTACAAACCATATACAACTGGCGTTACAAGTCAAAGCATGGGAAACAAGCATAATTCTCTGCATCATGGAAAATATAAGTCAGCTATCACAACAAAGGATAAAGCTGAAGGTTCTGGAGTGAAGTTAAAAACACATAAGCCATCTATTATAGAAAACACTGCTAATCATGGTATAAGCAAAATGGTTAGTAGAGATAAGGGGGGTTCTCTTGAGGATGATGATGAATGTAAAGACTTTTATGTGGCTCCAAGACCATGTAGTTTTGGTGTAAACTTTCCACACTTTGAAAAGAGTGTCAGTGTTAAACATCATGACAGTGATGCAATTACCCGAAGCAAAGTGAGGGAGACACTGCGTCTGTTCCAAGCCATCTGTAGGAAGCTCTTACAGGAGGATGAAGCAAATGGGAAGGAACGAGGACGTGGCAATAGGAGGTTCGATTTACAAGCGTCAAAGATTCTTAAGGAGAATGGCAAATATGTTAACACTGGAAAACAAATCTTGGGATCTGTCCCAGGAGTTGAAATTGGTGATGAGTTCCATTACAGGATTGAGCTTAATATTATTGGCCTTCATCGCCAGATTCAAGGTGGTATTGATTATGTGAAACATGATGGGTTGATCCTTGCAACTAGTATTGTAGCATCTGGGGGCTATGCTGATGATTTGGACAATTCAGATTCCTTGATTTATACAGGTCAGGGAGGAAATGTAATGAGGTCATTTAAAGAACCTGAGGATCAGAAGCTTGCACGAGGGAACCTTGCTTTAAAGAGTAGCATGCAGGAAAAGAATCCTGTTAGGGTGATTCGTGGCTATGATTCAGAAGATGGAAAAACGTATGTTTATGATGGGCTATATTTGGTGGAAAAATGTTGGCAGGATTTGGGGCCGCATGGTAAGCTGGTTTTCAAGTTTCAGTTGGACAGAATTCCTGGTCAACCAGAGCTTGCTTGGAAAGAAGTCAAGAAGTCTAAAAAGTTAAAAATAAGGGAGGGTCTCTGCGTGGATGATATCTCTCAAGGGAAAGAGTTAATTCCCATTTGTGCTGTGAACACCATAGATTATGAGAAACCTCCACCGTTTAAATACATAACTAGCATGATATATCCCAATTGGTGCCGCCCTCTCCCTCCTAATGGTTGTGACTGTACCAATGGATGCTCAGATTCTGAGAAGTGTTTGTGTGCAGTCAAGAATGGAGGAGAAATCCCATATAATCGTAATGGGGCTATAGTTGAAGCAAAGCCCCTGGTCTATGAGTGTGGTCCTTCTTGCAAGTGCTCTTCTTCTTGCCACAATAGAGTTTGTCAGCATGGTATCAAGTTTCACCTTGAAATTTTTAAAACAAAATCTAGGGGATGGGGAGTGAGATCCCTTAATTCCATCCCTTCAGGAAGTTTTATATGTGAGTATATAGGAGAGCTCCTTGAAGAGAAGGAGGCTGATCAAAGAACTGGTAACGATGAGTATCTATTTGACATTGGGAATAACTACAATGACAGCTCTCTTTGGGATGGACTCTCGTCCCTTATGCCTGATTCGCACGCAAGTTCGTGTGAAGTTGTGGTGGGGGATAGTGGCTTCACTATTGATGCAGCGCAGTATGCCAATGTGGGGAGATTTGTCAACCACAGCTGTTCTCCCAATTTGTATGCTCAAAATCTCTTTTATGATCACGAGGACAAAAGAGTTCCTCACATAATGTTCTTTTCTGCTGAGAACATTCCTCCCTTGCAAGAGCTGACATACTATTACAATTACACGATAGATCAGATTCGTGATTCGAATGGCAATATAAAGAAGAAAAGTTGCTTCTGTGGTTCCATAGAGTGCACCGGTAGGATGTATTGATTCAGCGTAACTGGAGAAGGTTGGATTTATGAAGACCGTAAGTCATCAACAATCTCCCGCCTCAACAAGGACTGTAAGTCACTTCTCTACCTCAAGGCTAAGGCCTAAGGGTTGTGCCGCTGCTGATAAGGAAAAGGTGACCAAGTTCACTGCTGAGGATATCATCCAGAACGTTGATTAAATCGGTGAAAACTGATAACCTTTGTCCTAGATTTCCTCTTTCTCGTTTGTATTTTTTGCTTTCAGATCCTATGTTTATTGGCTTTTTGAGTATCTATCTGTCTTTTTTTATAAACTGACAGTTGTACAATGACAAAGCAGAAATGAAAAATAAATTCGCTCTGCATCATTTCGTTTTCATTGCTGTTTAGTGAAGCTTATGTCTTGAACAGTTTGCTTAAATTCATTTCGAAAATCAGGGGGAAAGGGGCAAATTTCACTCTCTTGAAATGATAAATTTATCAATTTTTTTTTTGTTTGGAATATTCTAAGGAATATTGCATGATTTATCATTACTGACATAGTAACTGTATTGTTTTTGGATGTTTGATCATTGGTTAGGAATACCATTACTACCTGAGAGCTTTTCTACTTTGTTTTTAAGAATAATTGCATTATAAAATTATGAGAAAGTCTAGGGACACAAATTTTTCTCTGAGTTGCACAACTGTCAGGCAAGCCTTCCACCGAGGTCCGGTTAAATTTTTATTTTGAGTCCTCCTTTTCAGCTTCTTTTGGTAAAATCTCTCTTTTTTTTTTTTTTTTTTTTTCTTTTTTTTTTTTTTTGTGGTTTTAGATTTTAATGTGACCATTAGTAATGACTTTAAGAATATACTAGTCGCAGACCCACGCAATGCGTGAGAATATATGATTATTTTAAGATGTGGTCTAATATATTATTTACTCTTTAACTTAATTGTATATAATTTGTTCTTCCAAAATATTAAACAATTTCTAAAAATAATTTCTAGCTATCTCTCTATTTTTACAAATATATAAATTTATCATTTTTGGTGTTTTTGTTTGATATTATCCTTTTGATTGAAGTAGTCCATTTTCTTCTAAATATTTTTATTATGAATTATATTTTTCTTAATTTCTTTTAGTACAACTAAAATTTTTAAATTTAAAATTTATTACTTAAAATTTTCATTCTCTCAAAGATATTATCATGATAATAAAAAATTATCTCATAATTACAATTGACATTATTCAAATAATTTATAGGCACATTTGAATTCATGATAGTCATGTAGATTGTGTTTTGATATAAACTCAAATTCTCACTTCCAAGCTAATTAAGGATTAACTCAAATAAATATCATCTCAAAACTATAAGAGGGAGTAAAAAGACTTGTGATGCAAACTCAAAAAACACAACACCAAAACATATCAAGAGTTGCAAGAAAGAATTATATATATATATATAGAGAGAGAGAGAGAGAGAGAGTATATCACATTTTTTTGGGGGAGAGAATAACAAAAATAGAATAAAAGATAATGAGAAGAATATTCAAAATAAAAGATATAGTTGTAAACACCAAATTATCAGAACCATGCTATGTAATAGAATATCATAATATTATTATATAATATATTCATAATAAAATAGGACCACATCTAATAGTCAAAGAAAAAAAAAATATAACAACTTAAAAACACAACCAAATTAGATAAATACACAATCAAATTAGATCAACTTAAAGTAGAGATGTAAGATTGAATTAAAAATACACCAAAAGAATATACACACACGCACATACATACATAACAGAGAGAGAGGGAGTAAAATTCATGACCTTACAGTGGAGATGCAAGAAAGAGACCCACCAAAAAAAAAAAAAAAACTATGAGAGAGAGAGTTATCATATTCTGGTGTGGGAAATATGGATTGAATGAGAGATAATAGTTTATTTATAGTAAAGAAGATGGGATAAGAAGAGTCAAAATAAGTGGAAGATGAATGGATAGAGAAAGAGTAACAGTAGGTTAGAGAGGAGTGGGAAGATCAAAAGGTAAAAGTTAGAAGGAAATGTTGGAGAAAGTGGGAAATTAATAAAGGGAAGAAGAGTTAAAAATGAGAGAGTAAGAGTTGAAAATAGGTGGATGATGTGGCACAATAAGAGAGTAGCAACATTAAATTCTATGTTTCGGCTTTTAGATATATATAGATTAATACAGGTATAGTGTGGGTTCAAAGTTATGTTGAAAGATATGGAATTGTTGGTGAAAGTCTGTCCACGAAACAGTGCATCAAACAGAACCCATATAGCTGTTTGATTAAATTTTTGCAAATGAAAATTTTCACTTTTGAGCAAGCTATTAGCTTTATGGTTGTTTTTTATTTTTTATTTTTTTAAATGAATATAATTTGTCTTTTTAATATGGTGAGATAGAAGACATCCACAAAGGTAGATCCTAGGAGAACAGCACCATCAAAAATGGCAGAGCCCATATATGGCCAAAAACCACCATCAACTGCTCCATCCTCTATTATAAACCTTTATTTTTATGTAGGTCTTCCTCTCATTTTTGTGGGTTTAGATTGAGTTTATAAAATTCACTTTTTTAAATTAAGTGTTGTTACTGGGGCTTTGTCTCATTCTTTTTGTTATTTTCCTTAGAAGCATTTCAAGATGTTTTCTTGCCATTGCAATTGACTTTCTCTCGAAATATGTCTTTTGATAAAATTACGTTGTAGTATATACTTGGATATCTTCATTTGTGTTAGGTTCTAAGGAATTATGAACTAATGTATTAGAACTTCATTTTGTAATGTTGGCAAACCATGATCAAAACGTTTTAGTCTTGTTTAGACTTGCTCAAAGTGTGTTTATATGTAAAGTTGGAATCAAGTGTTCTACAGGATTTACTGTGTAAATCTGCTTGGCTCGATCGATCGATCGAAAGTCATGCAGATTGTTTTTCTGCAGAATTTTCCAATTCAGCCCAAGCCTGTTTGACGTGTAAGGTTTTATGTTTTGCCTTAAGTATAAAAGGGTAAACCCTACCCATGTTTTTAAGTTGCTCTTTATGCTGTGTGTGTGAATCTTTTGTGAGATCTATAGGTGTTTGCCTTGCACATACTTAGGGTTATCAAGAATCAAGAATATGTCAAGAACTTGGTTATCATTTCAATTGCAGATTCAAGAGCTTAAAGATATACAAGCAGGAGTGCTTATGCTTGCTGTGGATCCAAGAAAAAAGTAGTCTGTGGACTCAGAGCTATCACGTGGTCGTGGTAGTAAATTTCCTACTCGAGGTAGCAATAGGATGTTAGTGGTCTAAGTCACTATTGTGTAAACTTCAATTCTTTCATAGTAGATTTGTTTTACCTTGAGGATAGCTAGGTTAAATCCTCCCCAGATTTTTTACCGGTTTGGTTTTCTTGGGTTATCATATCGTTGTGTTCTTTATTTTCCACACTTTACAATGATATGATTTATCTATGTTAACCTAGATCTATTTAATTTGACTAAGTAATCACTTGGCTAATTAACTAGGTTAATCTGGTTGTATTTTAAGGGGTCTAAAAACGTACAATTTGATACCACTAATTTTAGGTGATTTAAATGGAGGAACAATAATGTCTGGATCTCTTTTGAGACCGTAAGATCCTTAGGCCCCCCTTCTTTTGTTGATTAAGATTTGTTTTGTTTTTGCATTTTGGATGTCCATGTACTTCAACCTGGCTTATGTTTGATCATTTTTTTATTTAGGAAGTTTGACATTTAATGGATTGCTCCAAAAGCTGAAGGTTCCTTTACTGATACTTGAGATATCCTAATTTCACATGACTTCATCATTGTTACTTTTTCTTATGTTGCCTTTTAAATAACCACAAAAATACAAACATCTTGTCTTGACAAATACACAATTTAGCAGAACAGAAATGATGCAAAGAGTGTCATGCCATTTATTGTTGATGGATTTGAGTTAGACTTACATACACCTGGTTAAGAATATTCAGTTTGATATCTTCTTGTCCTTTTGACTCTTCAAGACTATGCGTTTGAAAGCAATTGGAAGGATCAAGTTTTAGGGAAAGGTATTTTGTGGGCAAGAAATTGGCTTCAACAATATATTTATGTTTCCATTCTACAATTATTACTTTGGAATGGGGATTTACAGTAGTCACGGTATCTACAGTTGTTATATCTATAATAATTTATACATATGGTGTATCTCTACCTCTAAACATTTGAAATCTTCTATCATTCACTATGCTCCTTTTGAGGACTTTCATATACACATTAGAGATCTTCACTTGCACTCATTAGAATTTTAAGATGATAGGCCAAGAATGTATTGATCCCTTTTGGTAAATTAATCAAATTAATTAGATTCAATTACATGCAATAAGCATGGTAGCACAAACAAATCACCCACTAAGTAAAATGCAGCGGAAAATAAATTTGACACGGGTGATTTGTTTACGAATGGGAAAAACCATCAAGGGAAAACCCCACCAGGTGAATTTAAGGTCACCACTCCCGAGAATTCACTATTATCAAAACAAGCGGTTACAAATAAAAGGAATCCCAGTACCTAATACTAACTTACAGTTGAACCCTTACCCCAATACCCAATTGGACTTGTGATGTAGTGGCAATCTCTCATTTCAATGCACGAATTCCAATACGTGATTAACCAATGATGCATGGATCCCAATACGTGACTAACACACCAACTTGAGGAAGATGTTGGCTGCAAAGTTTTTCAGTTCATCTAACAATGAAGATCAGGAAGTTCCTTGATCACAAAACCCTTGGCGCAAAGGCGCAGTAGCTTCTAGAGAGAATATGATGAACTAGGGCAAATTTTGTCTCCGGTCACAATATGCATGCATAATAACTTTTCATCAAGTTGTATTACCTTGCATCACCTTTGACGGCCCTTAAAATAATCCTTATATATGTCTAGGGTTGTGAGAAAAGAAACCCTACACAAATACACATGGATATGCGTGAAATCAGATTTGGAAATCTGAATTTCATAATTCTCAATAGATACAGCTTCTGTCGAGCTGCTGTCAAGCATTAGCATTAAACTTCGATAGATATGTTTCTGTTGAGCTATCCGTCGAGCTTTAATGAACAACACTTCTTCACTTGTTTCTTAGACAGATTTGCATGGCTTCAACACTAAACTTGAACTCTTGTTCCTTGAAGTACTAAACCCATCCTAGATCTACCCAATTACAAGTAAAGTGCGTTTTGTCAAAGGATTAGCCAATTTACATAACATATGTTTCTAACAAGTCTCACATATGTCCTAACATAAGATATAATGGAAAATTGATCTCAATATCATTTCATTTCATTGCTAGATGCATATTCAATCCAAAGTAGCATAGTCCTTTGACTTCTTTCTAACTCTGCTGGATTCCCACACTTTAAAAGGCATGAGAGAATTGTATTAATAATGGTTTACATTTTAAGCTTATCATTCAATGTTTATTATCCACCTATAAGAATTGACATATTGTTCTTTTTGGAAGAGTAGGCATAAATAATTGTTTTGTTATCATCGAGTGGATAGCATATCTCATTGATAACAGTTGGATTCTTTGAATTGCTTTGTTATTATTATTTTTTGGTGAAAATACCATTTTGGTCCATACATTTTGGTGTTATAGTCAATTTAGTCCCTATATTTTGGTAATAGTTAATTTGGTCCTTGTTATTTTCAACTTGCAATCAATTCGGTCCCTACCATTAACTCACTAATGAAAAATGCATACGTGGCAAACGATTTGCATTGTTGACACACACATGGCTAAAATAATAATATAAAATCAAATAATTAAACATTAAAAAAAGTCATATAAGCATTTAATAAAAAATAAAAATCCACGTCAGCCAAATAAATTATGAAAAAATTAATTGAAAGAAAACAAATAAAGAAAGTGAATTAAAAAAAAAAAATCTTCAATTCCTTACAAGGTAAAACACTTAATTTGGAGAGCTGCTAATGAATCCTTGCCAACTCTTCAAAACTTGCTGCATAGAAATATGGTTTGTAATACTGAGTGCCCAACTTGCAAATCTGCTTGTGAAGATACAATACATACCCTCTGGAATTGTCAACAGTTATGGGTTATTTGGGATGTTGATGAGGAATTGAAAAAATGCTTTAAGCACAAATTTACCGTCTTTGCTGATTTGTAGGAGATGATTTTCCTAAGAAAAGAATGCGTGGATGTTAACCTCTTTGCTATAATCATCTGGTTGATCTGGAATTTGCGTCACATTGATAGGTTAGGGGAACCAACTACAAAGGCAAATATGATTCAGACTAAAGCTGGAATTTTTGTGCAAGATATTGAGATATTTGTATAAGCTTTGTATCTGTTGTATCTGATATCTGTAGTTTTGTATATATAGAAATAAAACTACAATTGCATAGCTGTAGCTTAGAATAGAAACGACTGTCGTTTATAGTCTACAGATAGGAGAGTTAGTTACAATTTATTACACGTGTACAGCAGGTATTGGATAGGAGAGTTAGTTATTTCTGTTATTTCTGTTTTCCTTTTCTTGCCTCTGTTCTCACTATATAAAGAACAAAGTATGTTAAGCTTAATACACTGAATTCATTTCATACAAGTTTCGTGTTGTTCAATTCCCTTTTCTCTCTCTCTCAATCTGTTTACACTCCTCCATTGATGAACCTTCGGAGCTTGTATAAAATCAACATGGTATCAGAGCAAGAACTAGTTCAGAGACCATTTCATTCTGGTATTCTCTGATTCTCACTAGTTCAGTTGTGTTTTCTTCTTGATTTTAGTGCTTTTCCAGATCAACTAGAATTTTTTTCATTGCTTCTGTTGATTCTCGCATTAAAATCATCATCATCTAGATCTTGATTTTCTTAATCTGTTGAAATCTTGATCTTCATTCTCCGGTTTATAGTTGAAATTGAAATCTTCAATTTTTTTAGGTTTTCAATTTCTTCTTCGAATTTAAAGTCTCTTCGTTCCTAATATGCAATTTCCTGTTGAAATTTCAATAAAATTGTGAATTGCATATAAAAGATTCTTATATCATTCTTAGAATCCATTTCTTGTTTCTTCAAAGATTCTTTAGAATCAATTCTTGATTCTCTTTGATTAGGAACTTTGAGTCTCCATCCTTTTTCTTCGATAACCTGCATTTAGTATGACTGAGAGTACAGCTAGTGCTAGTGCTCCCACTACACAGCCTTGGGAAAGCACATCTAGTCCTTATTTTCTGTCTAATGGAGATAATCCAGGAGTTTCTTTGGTGGTTCAACTTCTCACTGAAGAGAACTATAACACCTGGAGTAGGGCCATTCTCATCTCTTTAGATGCCAAAACAAAATTGGGATTTGTTGATGGTTCTATCCCTAAACCTCAATTTGATCACCCACATTACACAGCCTGGTGTAAATGCAACAGCACTGTGTTAGCCTGGTTGTTTAATTCAGTTTCTAAGGATTTGCAATCAAGCATTGTTTACTTCAAGACTGCTAGGGATGTATGGCTTGATTTACAGTACAGGTTTGGGCAAGGGAATGGACCTACAATCTTTGACTTAAGGAAAGAAATTAGTTCTTTGACACAGGAAGACTTAACCATCAATGCTTACTATACAAAATTCAAGGGACTTTGGGATGAATTTTCAGATTATAGAACATGTACATGTGGTCATCAAGTTGAAGAATGTACTATGTCTTTTCTAATGGGGCTGAATGAGACATATGCAGCTGTCAGAGGCCAAATTCTTCTTTTGGAACCTTTGCCTCCTTTTAGCAAAGTGTTCTCTCTTTTGCTTCAAGATGAGAAGTAGAGAAAGGTGGGTGCTGGGAGGAAAATCTTGGTTGATGCCTCATCAGCTTTAGCAGCTTTTGGGTCGAAGCCTGGGAACATCAAGAACTTTGTTAAATACAAGAATGGCAGACCACAATGTACTCATTGTGGAGCCATGGGACATGTAGTTGATAAATGTTATAAGCTGCATGGATACCCCCCTGGGTATAAGTTCAAGAACAAAGGTAATCAACCTGGTCAGCCTTTTGCAAACTATGAAATCACTGCTGAAGATCATACTAGTGAGCCTGTCACTCTCACCAAGGTTCAATATCAGCAGCTGATTGGGTTGTTGAACTCCCAATGTCATTTTGGCACTCAAGCACCACCAGAAATGTGTTTGGACAATGCTCACCAAGCTGCCACTATCATTACTCAGCCTTCTCAGACTTCATTGGATCTCCAAGCCCATAACATTTCAAGTATCTATTTCTCCCCTTCCCTTGAACACTCAGTTTTCTCTTCTAGTGTCAACACTTCTCACATCAGTCCATCTAACTGGATTCTTGACAGTGGTGCAACAGACCACATGGTACATTCTATCCATTTCTTTACTTCTATCACTTCCTCTGTTTAGATTTTAGTTAGACTTCCAAATGGTGATATGGTTCAAGTTACTCACATTGGAACTGTCAAAGTCTCTGACACTTTAACTTTAGAACATGTTCTTTGTATTCCAAACTTTACTTTCAATCTTATCTCCATCAGTAAGCTAACCCAAAATCCTTCTTGATGCTGTATTTTTCTTTCTCATTATTGTTTTCTTCAAGGCTTACTGCATTGGAAGATGATTGGGCTGGGTAAGAGACATGGAGGTTTATACATATTGCAGTGCACTGATTCTTCCACATTACCTCCTTCTGTTTCAGAGGTTCTATCCAAATTGTCTTCTTTCCTTTGTAATAAAAGAGTCAATCTATGTAATCTTGACTCTTCTCATGTTGTTGATGCTTCAAATAATGCTGTTAGATTGTGGCATTATAGATTGGGTCACCCATCTTCACAAAGATTAGCTTTGTTGAAACACCTTGTACCTGATTTGATTCCTTGCAATAATAACAATTCCTTTGACTGTTTTGTTTGCCCACTAGATAAACAACACAAATTACCTTTTCCAAAATCAACAAGTGTTTCTTCCTTTTGCTTTGACTTGGTTCATGCTGACATTTGGGGTCCTTATTCCACTTCATCATTAAATGGTTCAAGATACTTCCTAACTTTGGTTGATGATCATAGTAGATGTACTTGGGTTTATTTAATGAAACTTAAATCTGATGCTTCTTCACTGATTCAAACCTTTTTTCAGATGGTTCTTAATCAATTTAAGGTGTCCATTAAGGTGCTTAGGAGTGACAATGGTCCTGAGTTTGCTCTTTCTTCCTTTTATGCATCTAATGGCATTCTACACTAGCTTTCTTGTGTTGAAACCCCACAACAAAATGCTGTTGTTGAAAGAAAACATCAGCATTTGTTGAATGTTGCTAGGGCCTTAAGATTTCATGCCAACTTACCTTTGAAATTCTGGGGAGATTGTGTTCTTACAGCCACATACCATATCAATAGGCTCCCTAGCCCTCTTCTAGGTAATCTTACTCCTTATCAAAAACTTTTAGGTCATTCTCCATCATATCAACACCTTAGATCCTTTGGTTGTCTTTGTTATGCCTCTACCTTAACTCGGAATAGGTCCAAGTTTGATCCTAGGGCAAAGGCATGCATACTCCTTGGATATCCTTTTGGTGCCAAGGGTTATAAGTTGTATGATTTGTCCACCAAAACTGTTTTCATCTCTAGAGATGTTATCTTCAAAGAGTCAATCTTTCCTTTTAAACATTGGCTGCCTAAACCTGTTCCTCTCCTTTCTTCCACTTCTCACAATATCTTTCCATCTCAACCTTCAATTCCAGAACCCACCTCTTCTATTTCTGCTGAATTTTCTCTTCCTTTCAACCATATTGACACTGCTGTACCTCCTGATGAATTCCCTGATCTTGTCCATCCTGATTTAGCTCCTTCTTCACCAGCTATTTCTGCTCCACTTGACATTCTTGGTTTACCTGTTTCCTCAACTGATTTACCTGTTGTTAGGAGGTCCAATAGGTCTCATAAACCTCCCTCATATCTCCATGATTATCACTGTCACTTGGCCTTCACCACTACTCTTAATCATCACTGCAATTTGGTCTCAGCTCCACTCATACCTTCTCATGATTCCACTGCCAGTCCAGGTATTCTTTACCCCATTTCCTCAACTCTTTCTTACTCTAAGTTGTCTTTTGCCCACAAAGCTTTCTCTGTTGCATTGTCCATTACCAATGAACCTACTTCTTATGCTGAAGCCTTCCCTGATCCGTTATGGCAAGCTGCCATGAAGGCTGAGATTGATGCTTTTTAGGCTAATAGAACTTGGGTCTTGACCAAGCTGCCTCCTGGTAAAGTGCCAATTGGATGCAAGTGGGTCTATAAAATCAAACTTAAAGCTGATGGGTCTGTAGAGAGGTACAAGGCTAGACTGGTTGCTAAAGGTTTTACTCAAACTGAAGGGATTGATTGCTATGAGACTTTCTCTCCTGTAGTGAAGTTTGTGACAGTTAGGACACTCTTGGCTATGGCTGCTGTGTTTGGCTGGCACTTGTCTCAATCAGATGTCAATAATGCATTTTTGCATGGAAAGTTACATGAGGAAGTGTACATGGTTCCTCCTCCTGGTTTTGGCAGCAAGGGGGAGGTGTGCAAACTCACTAAATCACTCTATGGTTTGAAGCAGGCAAGTAGACAATGGTTTGCCAAGCTTTCATCCACTCTTCTTGATCATGGTTTTCTTCAATCTAAGTCAGATTATTCTGTCTTCACAAAGGTCAGCAAGTGTTCAATTCTCATCTTGTTAGTTTATGTGGATGACATTCTAATAGCAAGCAATGATGTGGAGGCAGTCAACACTTTCAAGGTTTTTCTAGATACCAAGTTTAAACTCAAAGATCTTGGTACCTTGAAGTATTTCTTGGGTCTAGAAGTTGCAAGAACTGAAAAGGGAATCAACTTATGTCAGAGAAAGTTCATTTTAGAGTTACTTTCTGATGCTGGTATGCTAGCAAGCAAACCTGCTAATGTGCCCATGGATCAATCAGCTAAGTATAGGAGCTCAATGGGGGAAGATGTTCCTGATCCATCCTTATACAGAAGACTTATTGGCAAGCTGCTCTATTTGACTCTAACTAGGCCTGATATTTGCTACTCAGTGCACAAGTTGAGTCAGTTTAGAATTCCCCTAAAACTCCACACCTCCAAGCAGCTTATAAGGTACTTAAGTATCTTAAGAAGACACCAGGACAAGGATTATTCTTATCAGCAAGTTCTGAATTGAGATTAAAGGCCTACTGTGATGCTGACTGGGTAGCTTGTCCAGATACCAGAAGGTTAGTCTCAGGCTTCTGTGTCTTTCTTGGTGACTCTCTTATATCCTGGAAATGCAAGAAGCAACAAGTGGTGTCCAGATCATCTGCAGAATCAGAGTATCGAGCAATGGCTACTGTCACAAGTGAAGTTGTTTGGTTATTAGCATTGCTTAAGACTTTTGGTTTTAATCACACTCAGCCTGCCTCATTGTACTGTGATAGCAAGGCAGCTCTTTATATTGCTGCAAATCCAGTGTTTCATGAACGCACAAAACATATAGAGGTGGACTGTCATTTTATTCGAAGTAAGCTTTAAGATGGAGTGATCAAAACCTTTCATGTTCCTATTAGACACCAGATAGCTGATTGCTTCACAAAGGCACTCGGATACAAACAATTTTACTTCCTTTTGTCCAAGATGAATCTCATCAACATCTATGGTTCATCTTGAGGGGGAGTATTGAGATATTTGTATAAGCTTTGTATCTGTTGTATCTGATATCTGTAGTTTTGTATATATAAAAATAAAACTACAATTGCATAGCTGTAGCTTAGAATAGAAACGACTGCCGTTTATAGTCTACAAATAGGAGAGTTAGTTACAATTTATTACATGTGTACAGCAGGTATTGGATAGGAGAGTTAGTTATTTTTGTTTTCCTTTTCTTGCCTCTGTTCTCACTATATAAAGAATAGAGTATGTTAAGCTTAATACACTGAATTCATTTCATACAAGTTTCGTGTTGTTCAATTCCCTTTTCTCTCTCTCTCAATCTGTTTACACTCCTCCATTGATGAACCTTCGGAGCTTGTATAAAATCAACAAAGATTTCCAGTTTGCCCAATCCCATCATGTTTGGCCTTCAACAGAACTAATCAGAGCAGTTAGGTGGATCCCCCCGATCTCCCCTCATTATAAAATTAACTTCAACGTGGCTATTTTCAATGAGGTGGGAGCAGTTGGCTTAGGTGTGGTTGTTCGCGATTCTTATGGTTGTGTTATTGCAGCTTTGTCTGAACGAATTCCCATCCTTACTTTTGCTGCAACTGTGGAAGTTCTAGCTTGTAGAAGGGTTTTGATATTTGCAAAGGAATAAAGCATCTTTGAGACAATAGAGGGAGATGCAGAAGTAATTGTCAAAACAATTCTGGTTGACGACGTTAGTCATCCAAAGTATGGTCTAGTGATAAGTGATATACTAATCCTAGCTGCCGATTTTCTTATTGTAGTTTTACTCAAGTTAAATGTATTGGCAACTCTGTTGCCCATTTTCTTGCTAGACGTTCCAAGCCTGGTAATGAGCTAGAGGTTTGGACTTTGGATTGAGTCCATTCCGGATGATTTAGCTCCTCTTGTTGCATGGGACAACGTGTAATTTCTTTTCCCATTGAATAATACTTGGCGGCTTGGTTTGGATTCTCCAAAAAAATAAAAAAAATAATAATAATCATAATAATGCTTGCCATTAAGGCTTAAGCCAAACCTCAAGGGTGTTTTCATAATATTATCCTAAACTATAAATTAACGAGAATAACCTTTTCCCTCGCATTTTGAGCTCTCGCATTTTCTCTCAAAGGAAATTTTCGCTACAAGAAAGGACTAAATTGCGTTCTATCTTTTTCTTCTCTGACCAATCTCTTTATTTATGCTTGGCTAGCCATTTGGTGCCGATTGCTCATTTGGGTTTCATTGATTTCATCCTCATTTTTTTTTTCTTTCCAAGAAAAATAATCAAAGAGGTAATCATTGATTTCTCTCTCCGTAAATACTCAATCTTTGTGTTCCATTTGATTCTTTATAAAATTTTCTTTCAATGTTTGAGTTTTTGAATACTATCTTGGACTACATACATATGCTAGATAGTCCCTAAGATAAGTATTTTCTAAATTCCAAATATTGTTCTTGCGTAATTGTGCATTCTTATTTTCTTTCTGGGTTGGTTATAATTTTCATATATAGTATAGGGCTCTCTGTTTTTGGTTCTTTTAGCATTGTTCTTCATTCAATTTTGTTTTAAACCATTAATATTATGTTCCTTGTGTTTTCTTTCATTCCCAGTAGGGATTTTGAAAGTGTTTCTGGGGTGTGTTTTCCATGGAATCGATGAACGAAAGGTTGAGTGAAGATACTTTGAGAAAACATTTTCAACAACTATGGGGAAGTGGAGGAGGCTTTGATTCTCTCTGACAAAGATAGGGGTGATGGAAGAGGGTTTGGCTATGTTACCTTTAAAGACCCAGCTGGGCAGAATAACGCCCATAATCGGAAACATTTCATTCATGGTGCAAAGGTTCTTTTTTTTTTTTTTTTTGGTTCTTTCTGCATTAATTGTTTTTATGCTTTTGTCCTGGTTTTGATTTCTTTTTCCTTTGTTATTTGTAATTTTCTTTTCTTTTTGTCTTTTGTTTCATTGAGTGTATATATGCTACTCCTGTCTGATTTTACAGGTAGATGTGAAACCAGCCTTGTGGATAGTGTGACGTGAAGAAAACTATAACTCTTCGAGAGAAAGTTCTAGAAGAGAAACAATGAGAAACTAAATCTTTCATTGAGAATAGATTACATGAGATACAACATATATAGGCTAACCAATCATAACAGATTTAGGCACCAAACTCTATCCTAACAGAATTGTGTAATGACTAATAGAATACAAACACATGTACAGTAACCACAAGTTCTTATACTAAACTACACACAGCTTTACAATATTATGACTAAACTATAGGTCGTTTATGTGACTGTGCTTGTCTATGAACTGAAGCTCTATTGACTGGGTGACTTGAGGCAGAACCATCAGCACCATCATCCTTTACATCCCCCTTCAAACAAAGGGGAGGAAGCCCCATGAGTTTGAAAGAGAGAGCACGAAACCAAGGGGAAGATAAACTCTTGGTGAATAAAGAACCATGTCTCTATTCAAAACCTTTTCATGGACAAAGTGATAATCCACTTCAATATGTTTAGTTCTGGCATGAAAAATAGGATTAGAAGCTAAGGCAAGAGTTGAAACATTGTCACACCATAAAATTGGAGGATGATACAAATAAATCCCTAAGTCTTTGAGGAGCATACGTAACTAATACAACTAAGCAGCGGTAATAGCAAAGGATCTGTACTCAGCTTCTGTAGAGGACCTAGACACAACAGATTGCTTCTTAGCAGACCAGGTAATAGGGGAATTCCCTAGGAAAACAACCACGCCAGTGATAGACCTCCTATCAAGGGGATCCCCAGCCCAATCAGCATCACAATAAGCTAAAAGAGAGAGAGGACCAGGCTTAAAATAAATCCCTAAGTGAAGAGTACCCCTCAAATATCCCAAGATCCTTTTAGCTGCAACAAGATGATGTAAACAAGGCTTACTCATAAACTGACACGCTTGCTAGACTGCATAAGACAGGTCAGGCCTAGTGAAGGTTAAATATTGTAAAGCCCCAATAAGACTCCTATAAGCAGTAGGACCAGGAAGCAGAGGACTGTCAGAAGCATGAGAATGAGTAGAAGCACAAGGAGTAGAGCAGGGCTTACAATCTAACATATGGAACTTAGATAATAAGTCCTTTGCATACTTAGATTGATGCACAAAAACACCTCCACCAATATATTCAATCTGCAGATCAAAGAAATAACTCAAAGGACCTAAATCCTTAAGAGCAAAAGCTACACCAAGTTGCCTGATAATCTCAGCAACAAAATCACTATGATTGCGAGTGATTATAATGTCATCCACATACAAAAGCAAGTAAACAACATGATCAGAATGAATAAGGTTAAACAAGTTGCTGTCTGCATAGGAAGCATGAAAACTCGAGTGAAAAAGTTGAGATGTGAAGCTGTTAAACCAAGCTCTAGGAGCTTGTTTGAGACCATATATAGCCTTATGCAGCAGACATACATGGTAAGGCTTAGACTGATCTTTATACCTAGGTGGCTGACTCATGTAGACTTGGAAACATCCAATTGCCTAAGGGACCAACCAAAGTGAACAACCAAAGCAAGAATGATTCTCACAGTTGTAGGCTTGACCACAGGACTAAAAGTCTCAACATAATCCAGACCATATTGTTGCAAGTATCCTTTAGCAACAAGTCTAGTTTTAAACCTAACAATACTGCCATCACTATTCCTCTTAACCAGAGACCAAGTATGTTGCTGTTGCAAACTAGTAAACTCAGAATCCATTGCTTTAACCCAATAAGGATACTTAGATGCAATAGAGTAGGAAGGAGGCTCAGTACAGCTATAGTTAGTCTGAACAGCAAACACTTTAGGCTTGAAAATACCATTTTTGGACCTGGTAAGCATAGGATGTGTATTTGTGGCCAAAGGAAGAGGAACTGAAGCTGAATTAGGAAGACTGGACACAACAATAGGATTAGACTCAATGGGACTAGTAGAAGAAGAAACAGGTAAATCAGATGAAGGAAGAGAATGACTCACAGAACAAGGAGTAATATCAAATAAGGCAGAATTAGAAGTAGTGTTAGAACTACAATGAGAAATGCCTAGAGAAGAAATTGGAAGTAAAGAAGAAAACTAGACATCAAAAGGAGCAAAAGAAGCAGTAATATTGGAAGAAGACTCAGCAGTAGAGACAGGAAAAGAAGGAAAAACAGACTCATCAAAAATACAATGATAGGAAATATAAATTCTTCCAGTAAGAACATCTAAACAAATATAACCCTTGGACTGGGGAGGATATCCAAGAAATATGCATTGACTAGACTTAGGATCAAATTTACTAGAAACATAAGGCCTCAAATAAGGGTAAACAACACAACCAAAAGTCTTCAAAGCATGAAGTGGTGGTTTGTGACCATACAATTTTTCCCAAGGTGAAATAAAATTTAAAACAGAAGAGGGAATCCTATTGAGAAGATAAACAACAGTACTAAAGGCATAAGACCAATAAGAAAAAGGAAGATTAGAATGATGAAGCATGGACAAACCACTTTCCACAATCTGCCTGTGTTTTCTCTCAGCAACACCATTCTATTGAGGAGAGTAAGGTCAAGAAAGTTGATGTTGAATGCCATGCTCCAAACAAAAAGACTTGAAATTGGTATTAACAAATTCACCACCACAATCAGTTCTTAGGGTTTGGATTTTAGCATTAAATTGATTAGCAACTAAAGACTTGAAATGCAAGAAGACTTTGAACACATCAGACTTTCTTTTCAACATAAATAACCAAGTAAAATGAGTAAAATCATCCACAAAAATCACATAAAATCTGTGTTCAAGAACAGAAGTTATAAGAGCAAGACCCCAAACATCTGAATGCACTAATTGAAAAGGAAATTCAGTACTGGATACATGTTGAGGAAAAGGAAATTTGTGCATTTTGGCACTTATACAAGATGTACATTTGGAACATATATCACTAACAGATGAAAGTTGAACAGAATGATAGAAAGACATAGCTGAATGTAAAATCTTAGCACAAGGGTGTCCAAGCCTTCTGTGCCAAAGTAAAGTCTATGGAGAGAGTGCAGCAAAGCCACCAGAATTGATATGGAAAGAAGAGGAGGAAGGCAGAGAGGCAGAAGCAAGAATAGGGTAGACTCCATCCTTACTCAGCCCTCTGTAAAGCACCTTCCTTGTAAGTAAATCCTGAATTAAGAACTAATAGGCATCAAAATAACAAAATGCATTATTTTGAAGACATAGTTTATGAATTGACAGCAAGTTTGAAGCAATTTGAGGAACCCTAGGAATATTGTTCAAATAGAAATTATGAGAAGAAGTAACAAGCTTACCATTACCAATATGTGTGACAGGTAAATCTTGCCCATTGCCAACTGTAATAGACTCACCAGCTGCAGGTTGTTGAGCAAGAGAAAGCTGAGACAAATCTGGTGTGATATGATCAGAAGCACCAGTGTTAGTCAGCCAATTATGATTTTGATTAGCATTTGATGAAGCAGCCATTGATCTTGTAGCCATGGAAGCAAGCTTAGTTGGAGCATGTCTTCCTTGGTAAGTAAAATTCATTCGATGATAACAATCCAAGGCAGAATGTCCATTCTTGTCACAGATTTGACATGTGACCTTCTGAGCCTGAGAAGAACCAGACTTGGTCTGTGGCATAGAGGTGAATTGATGCTGATCAAACCCTTGATTATGACCATGAGGAAAATGACCACCACCAGAAAACTAATTACCTCCTCTGCCATTACCATGACCCCTATTATTGCCATTCTTGCCTCTTCCCCTACCTTGACCTTGATTGAATTGATGAAATTGATTGACTGCCATAACTAAAGAAGAAGAATCCCTGAGATCTGAAGCAATAAACCTCTTCTTGATTGACCTTTCTTCAGCATTCAAGAGAGTGTTCAACTCTTCAAGTGTAAGAATGTCATTCCTAGTTCTAATTATGGAGCAGGATGCATCATACTCTGATGGTAGGGCTTCAAGAACTATATGAATAAGCTCTTCTTTATCAACATAGACTGCTACAGCCCTAAGTTTATCTCTGACCTCTTTAATTCTTTGGAAGAAAGAATCCATAGATTCTGAGCCTTTCTTGATGCTCATTAGTTCATCCCTAAGACTGAGTACATGAGGGCATGAAATTGAGGCAAACCTTTTCTCAAGCATCTTCCAAACTCCTCGTCCAGACCTCTGACCTACTGTAAGAGCCAAGATTGAGGGAGAGAGAGTTGAATTAAGGAAAGTAAACAAGGCTTGCTTATGACTCTTCCATTGAAAAAACTCTGGATTAGCTTCAGTTGTAAAGTTTCTTGAGCTATCCTTGAGGAAAGGGTCTGGAGCATGATCATCATCATTGATGAAATTGGTGATTGAATAAGCTACCAGAATCACTTCAATCTGATGTCTCCACACCATATAATTGTTGTAATCAAGCTTCACGTAAACCATACTTGCCATATTTGACAAGAGCAACAACGATGGATTAACACCATGAGTAATTGATGAGCTTGAGTTTGACCCTGTTGTTGCAGAGGATGAAGAGCTAGCAGAGGACGCCATTAATGGAGCTCTGATACCATGAAGAAAACTATAACTCTTTGAGAGAAAGTTCTAGAAGAGAAACAATGAGAAACTGAATCTTTCATTAAGAATAGATTACATGAGATACAACATATATAGGCTAACCAATCATAACAGATTTAGGAGCCAAACTCTATCCTAACAGAATTTGTAATGACTAATAGAATACAGACATGTGTGCAGTAGTGTAACTAACTAATACCACAAGTTCTTATACTAAACTACACACAGCTTTACAATATTATGACTGAACTACAGGTTGTTTATGTGACTGTGCTTGTCTATGAACTGAAGCTCTATTGACTGAGTGACTTGAGGTAGAACCATTAGCACCATCATCCTTTACATGACGAACCTAAATAAGAATAGCAAGAAGATTTTTGTCGGACGTCTTCCATATGATCCGACAGAGCTAGAATTGAAAAACTACTTTAAGCGTTTTGGTAAAGTTAGAAATGATGTGGATTTTAAAGGAAAAAACCACAAATATGGATTTGTTACTTTCGATTTAAAGGCTGCTGTGCATAAAGTGCTAAAAAGGTCTCACGTACTAAAAAATACACTTCTAACGGTTGAGATGGCTGGATCTAGTGATAATAAGAAGAAGATTTATATAGGGGGTCTTCCATTGCATTTGACAAATAAGGAATTGAAGAAGTACTTTGAGAGTTTGGGCATGGTTACTAATGCTAAGGTGGTATATGACGAAAATAAAAAATCTAGGGGCTTTGGATTTGTTACTTTTGATTCCGAGTATGTTGTGCATAAAGTGTTGCAGAGAAGTGATCTCGAGATGGAAAATAGGCTTCCAATGGTTGAGAGGATTGACTTTGACAGGAATCAAAGGCTGATATACACTTATGATTGTAACAACACATGCTTGGGTTTTGGTCGTTCTGATTCTGTGACTTATGGGCATACTGCTAGGAATTATGCTAGTTTGCATCCTTATGAATACGAGGCTCCTGATGAGAGTCCTGCTAGTTTGCATCCTTATGAATACAAGGCTTCTGATGAGAGTGCTGCGTGGAATTATTCTAGTTTGGACCCTTATGAATACAAGGAACCCAATTCAGGGCCTAGCGGAGTTGGTTTTGGGGCATTGCCAGGTGTAGGAGATTGGGATGAGCTTGAATTTAGTGGACGTCTGTTGCCTAATGCTAACCCTGCACTCCATCACAATTCAACTAAGAATGACAATCCACCTCAGACGTAGGATAAGCAGAGTATGGGAAACAATGATGTAAATGACAATTAGAAAACTTTTGACAATCAAAGTAATGTGATACTTGTCAATGACCCATTGGTTCAATTGGCACCTGGTGGCATACCTTTTGGTGACGTCCAAAGTTTGATCTCCCATCCCCAAGTTAATGTAGAAAAAAAACAAAGTAATGAGATACATAGCATTTGAGACTTGTGATGATTATAAATGGCAGTTTGTCATTTTTCTACATATTCAGTTTCTTCAATTCATTAATTCAACATTCAATTTTGTTACATTTTTTAGTCTTGCTCATCATCATTCACCTTCTTCAAGTCATTAATTTATATCGCAATTTTATAACACTCATGTTGATCTCCAATTATTGTTTAGTTCCTAAAATTATTTATAACTAGCTGATATGTGGGTATGTTATACTTGTTGATTAATTCTTAGAGCACATGTTGAATTAACTAGCTAATTATCTTAAGCCATGTGGGCTAATGAGATTAGAGGTAATCTCCTATAAATACATGATTGTAATTTCAATATTATATCATTGAAGAATAAACTAATTGATTGTTTAGTGCATTCCCTCTCTCTCTCTCAATATTTCTCTATGGAGGCTGATTACCTCGAATTAAGTCAATTTTCCTATAATTCTCATACACTCCCCTACAATTCCCATCCATCCCAATTAGGAACCACATTGGATCTTCAAAAACATAGGAGCATATGAATTTAGATATGTTTGGTTGGTAAGAAAGGGCTAGAAAAATTAAAAGAAAAAAGAAAATAAGATTTTGATTTTGATTTTTTATTCATTTTAAATGCTGATGTGAAAATTTATTATGTCAATTAGAATTTATTGTTATTATTATTTTAGTCGCCATATAAGCTCCAAGGGTGCCAGTGGTGAGATTAATTCAAAAGGTCAATGTCTAAAGGCCAAATCATATATTAAATAGTAAAAATTGGGCTATAACTATAAGTAATGGTTGTGCCAAATAGTTGCACTAAATTGCAATTTTTTAGATAAGAACTAACAACTTATTTGTTCCTATCAACTACTGTTAGTGTTTTTCTCCTGAAAAAAATCTATAGCTAGTATTTCAATAAAACATGCAACTTACATTCATATCAACATTTTTCATTTTTAACATTTTCTATGGCTTAATTTTTTATTAATAATTTTTTTTTTTTGGTTCTATCCTTTTTTTTTTTTTTTTTTTGAGAAAGAAGCTGATTTATTTTATTAACTTGAAACAATTACATCCAAATCTAAAATTGAAACAATATGCGATGGGACATCTTCCATCCATACTTGAAAATCTGGTATGCGTAATGCATTTTTCGCCAGACTATAAGCAATCCTATTGCTGTTTCTCTTAACATGAGAATACAACAATCGTTCAAAACTATTAACAACCCTTTTCACATTGTCTACCAGCAGACCTGTTGGAGATAGGCTACACTCTGTTGACTTCAAAGCTTCAATCTGACCGAGAGAATCTCCTTCAAGAGTAGCTCTTTGAAAACCCAATTCACGCGCAAATGTCACTGCCTTTAGAGCAGCCAGCGCCTCAACCTCGTCAGGCTTGTAAGCTTGATGAATTTTTTCTGAACAAGAAGCCAGCACAGCTCCATTATTATCCCGAATTACCACTATTGCCGCCACGTGAAATTGATTTCCCTTGGAATATTTTTTCAAGGCATTAATTGGATTAACTCCAATTGTACGTGCTAGCTGGCTGGTAGACTCCAAATAGGGTGTAACAATCCTTGCCAATAATAACTCTTCATTATTATTTATACTAGTATGTAACCCCGTGCTACCGCACGGGACTGGTTAATTGTAATGATGTTATTGGCCAATTTTTTTGTTTTTGTTTTGTTTTTGTTTTTTTGGGTTTATCACACGGATGATAGAATTAAATCAAACAATGAAATATATATATTGCATTTTATTATTTAAGTAATGCTATTGTTTTTTTTTTTTTTTGGTTTATCATACATAGGACAGCATTAGATAAAACAATGAATAAAAAAAAAAGAATATTGCATTTTATTATTTAAGTGATGCTACAGTGAAGAAAAAAGAGAATATTGCATTTTATTATTTAAAATATATAAAGGGACATTAAAAAATAAAAACTAATCATTGAGCTTGGAATCTTCTTGGAGGCGCCAATGAAGCGCTAATGTATGAGAGTGTGAAGCAAGGAAAAGTGGGATTGAACATTGTGTTTGAACCCGGCTTTGCTCTGAGAAATCCGTAAGGAGGAGGAGAGGGTAGTGTGTGGATCTAGTTGGTAGAGGTTGAGAAAGGAGGAGACATGAGATGACGATATGGAATTAGGAGGAGATAATGTTTTACTTTTATAGTCTTTCTCGTTGGACTCCTTGGTTCTGGTTGTGGGATTAGAAGAGCTCCAGACTCTATTGAGATCACCCATAAAAGTGTGCAGGTAAGATGTCCTTGCTTAGGCCAATGAGTATTATCATTGTGGTTTTCTTGGCTTTTGTGTTAAATGTTAATGTATCATTTATTTGGGCACAAAAATTAGAAAATTTAGATAAGATACATGACACAAAATTGGAGTCCAATTTATAATCTCTATAAAAGTGTGCAGGTAAGATGTTTTTGCTTAGGCTAATGAGCATTATCATTGTGGTTTTCTTGGCTTCTGTGTTAAATGTTAATGCATCATTTATTGGGGTAAAAAAATTAGAAAATTTAGATAAGGCCCCCGTTTGGATTGAACTGATCCTCGCGTTTCTGCGTCTTGCGTTTTGATTTTTTTTTTTTTTTTTTTTTTTTTCAGCCGCTAATGTTGACTTGGGAGGCAAAAAATACTGTGCATGAACAGTGCGTGCACTGTTCATGCACTGTTCATATAATAAAAAATATTAAAAATGGGTCCCACGGTACTATTCACATATTAAAAAATTATTTTGCTACAGTGTTTTCAGTTTTCAGTTTTCAGTTTTCAGTTTCAGCAACAATAAGCTCAATCCAAACGGACCCAAGATACATGACACAAAATTGGAGTCAAATTTATAATTTAATTAGATTTTTTTTTTGAGTTTTGGTTAGGACAAGTGGCGCAAAATTGAGAATCCAATTGAAATCTAATTGAATTTTCTCTCTGCTTCACCTATTATTATATATATAGATTTGCCAAAAATGTATCCTCCTGTAATACCTCCACCGAAATCGAAGGTGTATTAATTGAGTTGGAATTATTGCTAATTGGCATGGACTTTGGCAGCACTAAACCCTCAATAATTGCAGGCATTGAAGCCCAATCCAGCTGCATGGCTGAGGGCAGCATTAATGAGGGCGTTACTTCAAGAGTTGTAACTGAAGTAACGTTCATGTGCACCACGTCAGCACGGTCTTCCTCCATTGATCTTACTGCACTCCTCCCTACGTTCTCAGTCTCCGCCGTCTTCCTCCCTGTTGGGCAATACTGATTTCACTCATAATACCCAGGTATTAGTGATTTCGTCCATATTAGTCGACGTCGAATGAGTAGTAGGCTCCTCACAAAAAGGAAAGTGTTTCCCCAACCCCACAACAAAAACACCCCACTAGCTCCATGGATACTCTTGATATCCCTAGAGAGACAAAAGGACAAGCCCAAAACAAAACACTCCTTCATGTAGAAGGGAAAAACAACTTCTACTGTTGAAGACAAGGAGGAAAATCCCCCTTTTCTTAGCAACAGAGAGACAAGGAGGAGAACCCCCTTTTCTATCCTATTTGATTTTAGGTTTTGTTGATATGTTATTAATATTTTAAAAATAAATAAACAAATATAGGACTCTTTTGTTTTTATCCAACCTACATTCTAGGATTTGAAATGAAACAGCCACATTAGCATTAACTTAAATTTATTTTGCGTCTAAATAACAAAACCACATAAGCGGTAAAATATCTTTAAAGATTCTCACCTGCAATTATATAGGAAAAATTGTTACCTAATGTAATTTTTTTATTTTTTAATGAATTCGGACTTATTAAAGGTACTCTCAACAATGGTTTTACAAATTGGATCAAAACAGTCAGTTCAATCGAGAACTGGACCTTAGTTTGGTTCGATAAAGATAGGGAAAACTGATGGTTCAACTCGTAAAAACTAGAAATTGGATACTTTTTTTTGATTCTTTGACCGTTTCGGTTTTTAAAATCATGCTCTTAACTCAAACTTGTCTTTTCAAATTCTTAAGTGCACCAAATGGATTATGTAAGGTTGAATTTATTCAATCATGTGTTGGATTTATTCAATCATGTGTTGGCTTTATTCCGTGCTGAATTTGCTTATAATTTAGCAATTAGATACATTGTATTTAGGTAGGAATTATGTAAGGGTAGTGTGTGAGAGAGTGTGAAGAAAACTCAAATGTGTGCACTCAAGAAGGGCCTTGCGACTGGATCTCGCGACTGGCGAGTCGCCAAAGGTGGCACATGTGTGAAGCATACAGGGGAGCGAAAGGGTCACGCCAGCTATAGCACTACAGGACAAAACTTCCAATCTGGCCAGGCAGTTAGCTCGGATTCGTTCTAGTCGTGAGGTCGAGTCACCAGAATGCCCTGTTTGGTTGAAACATGACTTTTCACATTCCTCATACACCCTACTATAAATACCCTTATACCCATGAAATGTAGAGAGTTTCCAGAGAGAATTTTGAGAGAGAAACCCTAGAGAAAAACAAGATTGACTCATCCATAATCTTCATCCTTTGATTCTCCAAATTCCTCTACTCTTACCCTTTCCATTGACATATCCTTGAGAGGTAGTTTTAGCCAAATCCTTATCTCATCATACCCATATCAGTGAGGAGGTATTTTGGTGCTTAGGAAGCAGTTCAGAAGGGACGAATTCATTTTGGTTGATGCAATGGGTGATTGCGGGATCCGGTAAGCTAGAGAAGACAAGGTTCGGCGTAACCCTGTCGGAGCAAGAAGCTTGGAGGGCTTAGGTGCACTAGGTAGATTAGGCTTGGAGGGTCTTCTGTTATTCATGTATCCCAACTATATTCTCTAGTGGATTATTGACCGCTTGGAAGGCGGCAGAGATGTTTTTCACCTAGTACTTTGGTTTCCTCTTCGATAACACATCGTCGTGTTATCTTTGTGTTTGCATCTTTCTTCCCTTTCTCTTTACCTTTTAATTACTGTTGTGTTGGTTATTAATTATGGTTTAGAGTGTGTTACCAATTTGGTTATAGCTTACATTTCATTTTCAGCACATATATTGTTTGATTGTAAGCTTGTGTTGGTATTTTTAATTTGAGGGTCTAAACATTCATAGATGTTTTACACACTATTTGAACTTTCAGATTAAAAGGACCAAAATGGACCAAAGCAGACAAAATGGAGTGAATTGGACCAAATTGGACTAAAGGGGACTAAATTGGACCGAACGACCGAGTAGACTGAATGGACTAAATTGGACAGAACAAACCGAATGCACCAAACTGGACCAATTTGAAACAAATGAACCAAAATAGACCCAATGGACCGAAGTGGACTGAGTAGACCAAATAGACCTATTGGACCGAATTGGACCAAAATCGTGCAACACATTGGACTAGTGCTAGTTTATCCTTTTATATATATATATATATATATATTAGAACTTAGGCATAAACCAGGTAACTCATCATAAGACAACTTTTGATGATTCCTAAAATATAGGGAAATCTCCAAGTTAAGCTTATTGCTTACTTAACAAATCATAATGACCAAAGATTAGCTCTAAATCTGTTCGAAAGAATTTCCTCCAATCCACTAAGGGTCTATGTAGATACTGCTTATTTTGCTGAAAACTGAAAGCATTGTAGCAAATAAGGGTTTTATTTTCCCCTTTAGATTAAGGGTTTTACAATGGAGTAAAAAAAAACCTTTTTAAAAAAAAAAGATCTGATTTTTTTTTTCATCATAAAACAGATCTGATTTTTTTATTATCAAAAAATCAATTTTTTTAGTTCTTACAAAACAGATCTGATGTTTTTCAAATCAAAAGACTTTATTTTATGTAATCAAAACATATCCGAATTTTTTAAAACAAAAGAAGAGACTTCATTCATAAATAAATTTGTGTGATTTAAGTTTTGTCTCACATGTTCAACATATTATTCATGACATGCATAAGAAAGTACATTGGTCACAAGAGTCTAGAAGACCAGACTTTGTATGGGCGAAATGGGTGCCTAACACCTTCCCATTCCATAACCTAGCCTCCGGATTTAGGTTTTTGGTTTAGTGGATCTAGCCTTGTCTTCATTTGTTTTGGGTAGAATGTAACTAGGATAACAAGCCATGTAAATATTTGGTAGATTGTAACTAGGACCCAAAGCTATGTAACTTTTTAATTTTCTTTCAGATATGTAATTTTATTCAATCAATGAATGGAACTATTCAGTCATGTATTTTGTAATAAGTATTTTTTCTTATTTTTTTGTATAAAGAAAAATAAGTGGCGATTCCAAACCACTTACCCAAAAAGAGAGATGCCCTAAAAGGTATCCGAATCTCTTTTTTGAGGGATGCTTTTCGTCAAGGTCTCTCACAATATGGTGTGACGTAATTCCCATGGATGTAGGGCATATTATCTTAGGTAGACCTTGGCTTTATGATTTGGATGTCACCCTTCATGGGCGATCCAATTCTTGCTTATTTGTGTTTGAAGGTAAGAAAATTGTGCTCAATCCTTCGAAACCCAAGCCAATCGACATGAGCAAGAAGAAAGAAGCACCAAAGGTGAAATTCCTGAATATCATAAGCTCAAAGGCATTTGAAAGAGTAACAATTCAAGAATCTATTGTGTTTGCCTTATATGCCAGGGAACTTCATGGAAAGGCCCGTGAGGAGCAACCTAAAGAAGTGAAGTCTGTGCTCCAGGAATTTAAGGATGTGTTCCCTAAGGAACTCCCCAATCATTTACCGCCCATGCATGATATACAACATGCCATAGGTTTTGAGCCTGGAGCGACTCTACCAAACTTGCCTCACTATAGGATGAACCCTACAGAGCACGCCGAGTTGCAAAGGCAAGTAAAAGAACTACTTAGAAAGGGTTTTGTTCGTGAAAGTATGAGTCCTTGTGCAATCCCTACACTCTTGACTCCAAAGAAAGATGGAACTTGGAGGATGTGTGTTGATAGTCATGCCATCAACAAGATCACTGTGAAATATCATTTCCCTATCCCTCGATTGGATGACATGTTAGATATGATGGCTGGAGCAACAATCTTCTCAAAGATGGACTTGAAAAGCGGATATCATCAAATTAGGGTTCGTCTTGGTGATGAGTGGAAAACTGCCTTCAAGACAAAAGATGGTTTATATGAGTGGATAGTAATGCCTTTTGGATTGTACAATGCTCCTAGCACCTTTATGAGAGTGATGACTCAAGTGCTTAAACCTTTTATAGGGAAATTTTTGGTTGTGTACTTTGATGACATCCTCATCTATAGCAAATCTAGGGAGCAACACTTAGACCACCTAACTCAAATTTGTACTACCCTTAGGAAGGAGAGTTTATATGGCAACCTCAAGAAGTGCTTTTTCTTTATCGATAAAGTCATCTTCCTAGGTTTCATAGTATCCTCAGAGGGAGTTTCCGTCAACCCCCAAAAGATTCAAGCGATTATGGGTTGGCCCGAGCCCAAAAATATCCATGAAATTTGAAGCTTTCATAGGCTTGCTTCCTTTTATCGCCGGTTCATTAAAGGGTTTAGTACCATTCTGTCCCCCATCACTGACTGCATGAAAAAAAGGGAGTTTATTTGGATAAAAGCTGCTGCTAAGGCTTTCAATGAGGTAAAACAAAAGATGACTGAGGCACTTGCCATGCGTCTCCCTAATTTTACCAAGCCTTTTGAAATGGAATGTGATGCCTCAGGTATTGGTATAGGGGGAGTGCTTAGTCAAGAGCGCCACCTAATTGCTTATTTAAGTGGGAAGTTGAACGATGCTAAGCAAAAGTACTCCACATATGACAAAGAATTTTATGCCATTATTTGAGCTCTTTGGCATTTGTGCCATTACCTATTGTCTCTAGAATTTGTTATCTACTCTGATCATGAAGCTTTGCGCTATCTCCATTCCCAAAAGAATCTGAATTTTAGGCATGGTAGTTGGGTTGAATTTCTACAACGCTAATCCTTTGTGGTGAAACATAGGGCGGCAGTTGAGAATAAGGCTCCTAATGCACTAAATCGAAGGGTGTCTTTACTATCAGTCATGAGTATTAAGGTTACTGGGTTTGAACAACTCAAGGATGACTATGAGTCATGCCCAGATTTTGGGGAGCTCTACACTAGCCTAAGTAATGCCTCACAGTCAATCCTGGATGATTATACCCTTCAAGATGGTTACTTGTTCAAAGCCAACAAGTTATGTATCCCTTGGTCTTCAGTGAGAGATTTCCTAGTTTGGGAGATACATGCGGTAGGCCTTGCAGGACATTTTGGCTGAGACAAAACAACTGAGGAAGTGGAACGTCAATTCTTTTGGCTTGGTCTTAAGAGGGGTGTTGTCAAGATAGTTGGCCAGTGTCGTACATGTCAGTTAGCCAAACATTGCAAGTAAAACACTGGCTTGTATACGCCTCTACCTATGCTAGATCACCCGTGGCAGGATGTGAGTATGGACTTTGTGTTAGGTTTGCCATGCACGTTTAGGAAGCATGATTCTATTATAGTAGTTGTTGATCGCTTCTCTAAGATGGGTCATTTGCTACCATTTTCTAAGACCTCTAATGCTTCTAAGATTGCAAAGCTCTACTTTGATGAGATTGTCAAACTTTATGGTCTTCCCAAAACCATAGTGTCTGATAGGGATGTTCGTTTCATGAGTTATTTTTGGAAGACTTTGTGGCATTTGGTGGGCACCAAATTGAAATTTTTCACGGCATTTCATCCTCAAACTGATGGTCAAACTGAGATGGTTAACCGCAGTCTAGGCAACCTCCTTTGGTGTCTAGTGGGTGAAGCTAATCGGAATTGGAATTCAATCTTCCTATAGCCCAACTTGCATATAATAGCTCTATCAATAGGTCTATAGGTGCTAGTCCTTTTAAGGTTGTGCATGGGTATACACCTAGAAAGCCCTTAGATCTTTTGCCCATGTCCCTACATGTTAGAATTTCTAAACCTGCTGAGGCATTTGCACGACATATTCATAATTTTCATAATGAGATTCGTAAAAAAATTCAGGTAAGTAATTCTCAATATAAAATTCATGCTGACACTCATCGGCGTTATGCAAAGTTTCAGGTAAGGGATTATGCCATGGTTCGGATTCGACCTGAACGGTTTCCCTCTGGGACCGTTAAGAAATTGCAAGCTCATAATGCCGAACCATTCAATGTATTAAAACGAATGGGCCCAAATGCATATGTCATTGACCTTCCTCATGATTATGGTATTAGCTCCTTCTTTAATATAGAGGATCTAGTTGCTTATAAAAGCCCCACAGTTATTCCTGATACCCCTTTTGATGAGCCTTTGCTTGATCCTATTGATGCCCCTATCCCTACCCCTTTACCCTTAAATCTGTCATATGCACATAAAGAATCTATTGATGCTATTTTAGATGAACAGATTGTTTCTACCAAGGATGGAGGAGTGTACCATTTCCTAGTTCGGTGGCGAGGGCGACCAGATTCTAATTACACATGGATTACTCGAGATGAGCTACATCGACTGAATCCTGCCTTGCTTGAGTACTATCAAAGCTCTTCAGATTTCCACTCAACAGGGTTGAGTTCTTCTCACTCGAGGGGAGTTGGTGCGGACACAAGGTACAAGCCTCCAATTATACGCATGTATGGGAGGAAGAGCAAAAAGAAGATGGTCCAACCTATGGCCTTATGGATGGAGCCTGTTAGTAATTGGGCTTGAGATTAAGCAAGCCCGAGCATTTAATAATTAGGGTTTCTTTATGCATTTTATTGCTAGCTATTTAAGCACTTTTTCTGATTATTGTAAGACAATTTTGAGAATTATAAAAAAAAAACGTGTGTTTCTTTTACACTGGTGCCGACTCCAGTTTTGCTTGGTGTTGACTCCAAGCAACCCTTAGGTGCTGACTCCTAGGGTTTATTCTTGATTCTATTGCTATTTATTTGTTCCATTGAAATAGTGTGATTGTCCTACATCATAATGTCTTTGCCATTGCTCAAAAGGAATGTGTGGATTCTTTCTTTTCGAAGAATTCTTTTATCGGCTATGAAAATTTGCATAAACTTGGAATTTCCCAGCCTGTTCAATTCTTGCAGATATCCTGAATGTATACCTTTAGTCTATATGTTTGTTCCCCCCTCAATGATTGAGATGTTGGATGCCGCTACTGAGGATGCTCTTGAGCTTGGTAGTTGGATTGATGCTCTTTTTGTATCATTTGCATCATTTGAACCCCAGGACACTTTTAAAATTATTTCCCCCTGTCCATCTGTTCAACTGGCTCTCAAGTCTAATAAAGGACTCATTTTTGGGGAGTCTTATGTATTTGGCAATGGCTTTGTCAAGGCTGTGTATGATTGAATGGAGAAAGAGATGGAACACTTTAGTGTTTCAGGGTCTTCTAGTATTATACCATCTGATGATTCACAATTTCTCAACACAACTAAAGTTGGACATGATCTAAGCAGGTCAATTGAGTCATATGACACTGGCAGTGAGACTGGTAATAGTAAACAGGTTGTCGAGAAAGGACCAAAAAAAAAGCACCATCAACACACAATTTACAACCCAAATTTGCAAAAACCTAGCAACTTGTTGTTCATAAGAAAACCAAACCCATCATTCTCATCTTAATAAGGATTTCTTCCCCATATATAGCTTTTGATACATGGACCATCACGATTCAATAACCTTTGATTTGCTTGTAGGAAGTTTGTTTATGGACTGAATTGAAGAATGAGAGTCCATAATCAGTTGAGTTGGATGATGACTTTAGTTTAGTTTAACAACATCCTTTTGATCTTATTTTATCTTGTGTTTTTATGTTTTTTGTGTTTTTGGAGGAGAGAGACATAAAAATTAAGCAAAATTATATATTTAACCATGCTTTTAATGAAGGTGGGTTATAGAACTCTAACTGAGCTAATCTCAGATGGGTAAAATATCAAATTTCAAACCACAGGTAAGCAACTTAAATTTCAGAAAAACTACAAGTTGATAAGTTGTAATTTGCGCTTAATTTATCTTGCAATTTTATAGCTTTCAAAAGAATTTACGAAGTGTTGCCTAGTTAACTCCATTAAATATGTATGGAAAGATTTTTTTTTTTTTTTTTTTTTAAAATAGAGCTGGCTTTTTCACTAAAATTTGGTTTAAAAGAAAAAGGGAAAAAAAAGGGCGGGATAATGCTTGCCGTTAAGGCTTAAGCCAAACCTCAAGGGTGTTTTGGTAATATAATCCCTAACTATATATTAACGAGAATAACCTTTTTCCTTGCATTTTGAGCTCTCGCATTTTCTCTCAGAGAAAATTTTCACTACAAGAAAGGACTAAATTACGTTCTATCTTTTTCTTCTCCAATCAATCTCTTTATTTATCCTTGTGCTAGCCATTTGGTGCCGATTGCTCATTTGGGTTTCTTTGATTTCATCCTCATTTTTTTCTTTCCAAGAAAAACAATGAAAGAGGTACTCATTGATTTCTCTCTCCGTAAATATTCAATCTTTGTGTTCTATTTTTTTTTTTTTTTTTTGAGAGAGAAGACAGCTTACTGATTTTATTCATTATTCCACAATGTGGATATTAGCAGTTACAAAATCATCAATGTCTGACGGAACAAACTCCATCCAAACAGAAAAAGGAAAAGATAATCTTACTCTTTGGGCTAAAGCATGTGCTACCGCATTACTTTGCCTTACAACATGAGCGAAAGAAAAACTCCGCATGGAGCTAACATGAAATAAAATGTCTCTAAACAAATGCCCTATAGATGAGGATTGCATATTCCCACCCCCCCCCCCCCCCCCCCCCCCCCAGCAGCCCTTTAATGACTGTTTCTGAATCACCTTCAAAGTGGGATTGTTGTAACCCAATTTCTTTTGCAAAAATCACCGCACGCCTTGCTGCCAACGCCTCAAGACACTCCACAAAATGCGGCTTGATTTTTTTTTCTGCCATTGCTGCCACAGCTAATCCATTTGAGTCACGTACCACAATGCCCAAACCTGCTTCCTCACATTCATTAAACAATGCTCCATCAAAATTGACTTTATACTCACCTGGCTTTGGAGGTATCCAATTACAATGTCTCTGCTTCTTAGTACTAACGGATGAGTCACGGCAAGACTGAAACAGTTGCAGAAAGTTTTGGACTGCTTCTCCAATACCATTGAGTGGAGTTGTTTTTTCATTCAGCCTAGACTTGTTTCTATGCACCCATACAAACCATGCTGTAGTTGCAAAGACTTCACTCACTCTTGGTTTTGACAGGACCTTCTCTACCAAGTCTTGAAATGAGCCACGTGCCGCTTCAAATCTGTTCACCCAATTGAAGTCCGGATCCCATACCTGCTTGACAGCCTCGCAGCCCCACAAAGCATGGAGCGTATCTTCATTAGCTTGGCCACATAAATGGCAAATCGGGTCACTCAGAATCTTCCTCTTCATCAAATTAATTTTTGTTGGCAAGCTATCTGTACAGGCTCTCCAAAGGAAATGTTTAACTTTCCCCGGCACCCCCAGCTTCCAAACTTTCGACCAAAACCCAGCTACCAGCCCCAAATTTGAACTTAAGGCTTCACCACTCCTTTCTTCCTCACATAGAGCACGGTACCTAGATTTAACTGAATAGGCTCCATTCTTTTCACAAGCCCAATATAGCATATCTGGTTGTGGTAAGTTAGATAGAGGAATTGCCTTTTTCCTTGTTGCAACCGAAGGCATAAAGCATGAATCAATTAAATTATTTTTCCAACATCTCAGTCTAGCATCAATCAAGTCGGCCACCTTCATGTTTTCATCCACTCCATGTACCGTACCAATCACACACCCTCCCAAAGCATCAGGCTACCACTTGTCTTTTAAAACGTTTATGGACAGCCCATCCCCAACTCCCCATTTTGCTCCCATGGAAATTACTTTTCTAGACTTCAGGATACTCTTCCAAGAAAATGATCCCAAGGATTGTTTAGCATCAAAAATGGTACCATTTGGAAAGTATTTTGACTTAAACACACGATAGAATAAGGAGTATTTATCATGGATAAGTCTCCATACCTGTTTTGCTAACGTTGCATCATTGAACTTAGCTAGCTCCTTAAAGCCCAACCCACCTTCTTTCTTTGGTTTACAAAGTATATCCCACTTTTTCCAATGAATCTTCCTTCTTTCCTTGACCCCACCAAAATTTCCGAATAAGCATCTCAATATCCCTACATAATCCCACCGGGAGCTTGAAACACCCCATAGCAAAAGTAGGTATAGCTTGTACCACCGCTTTTAGTAACACTTCTTTTCCGGCATGAGATAAGAGCTTTTCCTTCCACCCTTGCAATTTGTTCCAAACTCGATCTTTTATGTAATTCAAACTTGCTCTTCTGTTTTTCCCAACAATTGCTGGTAAGCCCAAATATTTTTCATATTGTTTTATCTCCGGTACCCCAAGGAGTTCTTTCACGGAATTCTTTACCCCTTCACTAACAGATTTGCCAAAGAAAAAAGTGGTTTTCTCCTTATTTATTTGCTGACTAGATGCAAATTCATATACCTCCAAAATATTTTGAATGATTGTGACATCCCCCAAACTCGCTCCACAAAATAGCAAGCTGTCATCCGCAAAAAACAAGTGAGAAATCTTTGGACTGCTCCTACAAAGAGAGTAACCCTAAATTTTTCCTTCATACACCGCATTATTAATCAGCCCATTAAGCCCCTCCGAACATAAGAGGAAAAGATATGGAGATAAAGGATCCCCTTGTCTCAATCCCCTAGAGGGTACAATATGCCCCCGAGGCTCCCCATTCACCATAATAGAGAAGGAAATAGTACTCACACATTCATAAATCCACCCTACCCACTTTGGATGAAAACCCATCCTCTCCATAATTTTTATCAAAAAATTCCACTCAACCCTATCATAGGCTTTACTCATATCCAATTTCATAGCCATAAAACCATGTTTTCCAGATTTCTTGGTTTGCATGTGATGTAAAGTTTCAAAAGCCACTAATATATTGTCTGAGATAGCTTTATCTGCTTGGAAAGCACTTTGAGACTCAGAAATAATTAGAGGCAATATTTTTTTCAACCTATTTGCAAGCACTTTGGATATTATTTTGTACAAAATATTACAAAGAGCTATAGGTCTAAAGTCTAAAACTTTCTCAGGACTCTTCACTTTTGGAATAAGAGTAAGGAATGTATGGTTCAAACCTAAAGGTAGTTTCCCGGAATTCAGGCAATCCAAAACTGCCTCGAATACTTCATCTCCAATGCTTGGCCAATAATGCTGATAAAAGAGTGGTGGCATCCCATCCAGTCCTGGTGCTTTCAATGGTGCCATTTGTTTAAAAGCCAAATCAACCTCGGCACATGTAAATTCTCCCACCAATTCCTTATTCATCTCTTCCATTACCACCCTACCCATGTGCTGCACAACCTCCTCCATATTACACAGGTTTGAGGTTTTAAAAAGCTCCTTGTAAAATTCTTCCAACAACCCGGCAACATTATCATCCCCCATACACATCTCACCCCTTGAATTTCTCAACCCTAAAATCTGATTCCTTCTATATCTTTGGGAAGCTCTATGATGAAAATACTTAGAATTTTTATCACCCTCTTTCATCCAATGAGTTTTAGAGCGTTGATGCCACAATTTTTCTTCTTTCACCACTAAACCTGCTAACTCTTGTTTTAATTTGACCAAGGCAGCCCCATCCCCTCCACTAATCGCTGCTCTTTCCACTTGCACTATCTACTTCTTTTTTTCCGCAATTCCCATGTGATATTACTAAAGCAACACCTGCTCCATCTTTTTAATTTTTCTTAACAGCTCTCAACCTTCCTAACCACCCTACCCATCGGCACATCACCCTCACCCACACTCCAAGCTGCTGCCACCGTGTCATGACACCCATCATCCTCAAGCCAAACTTGCTCAAAACGCCATGGCTTGTTTAATTTTATAGGCACCCCATTCGGATAGATGAGAATTGGTTTGTGATCTGATGAACCACACTCCAAAACATTAACTTATGCAATCGGGTACTTATCTAACCACTCCGCTGTTGCCACCCCTCTATCTAATCTTTCCCACACATAAACATCATTTGCACACTTCTTAAACCATGTAAACCTGCTTCCCACAAAACCCATGTCCATCAACCCACATTCATCCAATGCACCATGAAAATTTTGCATTTGTAAGTAGGGGTGTAACCTACCACTTCTCTTTTCCGAAGACTTTGGTAATCTCATTGAAATCACCTGCAACAAGCCAAGGAACCCAAAACCGATTATGTAAGCTTCTTATCAAATCCCACGACTCCACCCTCTTTTAAGTCTCCGAAGCACCATAAAAACCCGTAAACCTCCACTCATCCTCTTTCCCTTTATTGACTAAGACATCAATACGGTTTAACGAAGATGATTCAACGTCCACCACAACACCCTTTTTCCAAAATAGAGCTAGACCACCTCCAAATGAAACTTTTGAAACTCCAAAAAAATCCCCCATCTACAATGTTTCTTTAATTCCTCCTAGCCTTGCATTAAGCAACCATGTCTCGGCTAAAAACACGACCGCAAGATCTTGTGCCGGGACCAAATCCCCGAGCTCTTGAACTGTTTGGCGGTTCCCAAGCCCCCGACAGTTCCAACATAAAATACTCATTGTCCTTGGCGGGGCTGGACACCAGCCTCCACCACTTCATTGTTCAAAAAATCCTCACCTCGAGTGACTACCTTTTTCTTTGATTGACTCTCAAACTTCACAAAAGGTTGTTGGCTTACCCCTCTTTTGTCCTGCCACCACTCCCAAAGAAACGTTTTGGTCACCTCTAGGCTTTTGTAAACGGGTCCAGGTAGGACCTTTTTTTTGGATTTGAGTAGTTTGCTTCTCCACCTCACAGTCCACTGCCTCAACGTGCCCACTAAGTTGATTATTATGGCAATCACGTGACATCCCAAAATGAATAGCCGAGCCCCCATCAGTAGACAATATCTCCCCCTTATTTCGTGCAATCAATTTCTCATTAATTCCATTCAAAATACTCCCCATATCACGTTGATTATTCCCTAAACCAGCTGTGGGATTTATTTGAGGAGAATTTAATGTATGAGGAAAATACTCCCCCTCATTAACCTTCTGACCGTTATCGGGCTGCAGCTGAGAATTCAAATCTGCCATTAATTGCTCTGAAACGTCTGCATTAATGCCCCTCAACCTCCATCGGAGCAATAACCTCCACCAGCGCCGCCTGCACACTGATCTCCCCCTCCTTGTTTTCAAAACTACTCCCCGAACCACCACCCTTATCTTCCTCTAAACCCGACTTATCATAGAATCCAGGGAGCTTTAGGAAGAACTTAGCAGCTAATATAAACTTGTTAACTCCTGGAACTTCAGGAAGAACAATACCAGCATTCTCTTGTTCCGACAGAGAGAGTTTACCCCAAGACCTTGAGAGTTCATCCATAATGGTTGTCCCCACCGGCTTGCAAAACAAACAAAGAAAGGACTGTTTCCCAGCAACCCACAAAAAAACCCCACAAGCTTCACAAGTACCTTAGCACTTGGAAGAACTAAACACACCTACGAAGAGGGACAAAATTTTCCACAGCCTAAGAGAAGATGAGGGCCACCTTTCTTAGCGTCAGGGAAACTCTTTGTGTTCTATTTGATTCTTTATAAAATTTTCTTTCATTGTTTGAGTTATTGAATACTATCTTGGACTACATACATACACTAGATAGTCCCTGAGATAAGTATTTTCTAAATTCCAAATATTGCTCTTGCGTAATTGTGCATTCTCTGTTCTCCTAATGTCAATCTTTGTATTCTATATCATTTTATATATAATTTTCTTTTAAGGTTTGAGTTTTTGTTTACTATCTTGGACTAGTAGATAATCTAGATTGTCCATCCCTGTCTCTCAGATATTTTGTAAAGGATTCAAAATATTGTTCTTGCTTAGTTGTGCATTATTATTTTCTTTCTACGTTGGTTTATTATTTTTATATGTAGTATAGGCCTCTTTGTTTTTTTGTTCTTTTAGTATTGTTCTTCAATTGATTTTGGGGTTTCTTTCATTCCCAGTTGGGATTTTGATAGGATTTCTATTGTGGGTTTTCCATGGAATGACGAGTGGAAGGTTGAGTGAGGCTCATTTGAGAGGATACTTCGGCAAATATGGGGAAGTGGTGCATGCTTTGGTTCTCACAGACAAAGATCGAAGAGGGTTTGGCTGTGTTACTTTCAAAGACCTAGAAACTATTAATTTAGTCATTCGAGAAGAATCTTCGGTACGTACTTGTTTGAGAGGACACTTCGGCGAATATGAGCTTTGTTTCTTTGTTTTGTATAAGAGCATTCACAGCAGCTCATTTATAATTTTAACTATTTAGCACCAATAAAAGTTATTTTATCTATTTTACCTACACACATGCTACAACAGTAGTTCTATTTTAGCTTTCAACACAATAAAATAATATAAATATCACAATAAAATAATAAATCTCTAGAATAAAATAATATTTCCTACTACCAAAAAAACATCAACAAACCAACCACTACCAGCTCTGCCATCACCACAGCCACAGCCACAACCCCAACAACCACCACCACCACCGGCCACAACCACTCCTCTACTTCAACCACAACACAACATTAAAAAAAAAAAAAAAAAAAAAACCCACAACCACAATCACAAATTCCACAAACACCATTTCTATTCTCAATTCATTGATACAATCACTTCTAAACAACGATTCCAGGCACCGAGCTCTCGGCCGGAGCTGTGGGACCCAAATTCTCGATCTTAACCGTGGCGGAGGAGCTCAGATTCTCCGTCTTGATCTTCGTGTTTCGAGCGGAGCCAAACCGGAGCCTCCACCTGCGTTGGCGGCGTCAAGGCGAGCTTTGGTGAAGGTGCGAATGGAGGAGTCGTCTTTATCGGAGTTTCAGCGTTTGCGGCTTCGGGGGCTTCGACATCGGAATCAGTGTGAGCGATGGGGCTTGGGGTGGGTCGGCGAGCTGGGTCGGCGGAACAGATCGGTGATGAGAGAGTTGATGAGAGCTTGATGAGAGAGATGAGAGCTTGATGAGAGTGATGAGAGAGCTGAGAGCTTGAGCTTGATGAGAGAGATGAGAGATGAGAGAGCAGATTATTTTAATCGGGGAGTTCAATAAAAAATTATTATTATTTTTAGATGTGTGCTACAGTACACATGTATTTATAAATGTGCACTGTAGCAAATCAGCAAAAATTTTTAAGTTTACCTCCACTGCTGCAAGGCCTTTTTGGTATGTTGGTGGAGCTAAAAAGCTATAAAAATAGCATTATAGCTTTTTAGCTCCACTGCTGTGAATGCTCTAATATTCTATCTTGTTATTGTGGTTCTTTCTGCATTAATTTTATCACGCTTTTATCCAGATTTTGAATTCTTGTTAAAATTGCAGGGCATACTACAAGGCAGAGTAGCATGAGACAAGCTTCAAGTGTGGCAAGTGATGCAGCTGTTGCTGAGATGAAGTGCACTAGCCGAGCCACAAGGATGGTAGGGAGTGCAGCACTTGCTGATAAGCAGTGCAGTGATCAAGCCACACAGCGTGCATCAACACCTGACCTGATTAGCACTGAAGTCTTGGAAGTCATTGAGGCAATGCCACATCATGAATTCTTCATTCAAGATCACTGAAGACTTAGGTTCCGAGATTTAAGGAAGCAGTTGGTCATAGTTTACACGTGTATAATTCTAGAAGTTTCAATAACTGTTTTTGGCGCCATTATTGGAAGTTAGTTATGCTCACTGTGTATATAAACAGAGCATTATGTATTTTACTATTCACTTTTCATTCTTGTAATCATTTTTCTAATCAATGAAATTCTCCCAATTCTATTTAGATTTCTCTCAGTTTTTTTCACTTCTTCATTCTTTTGTTATCACTTATCAGTGTGTTTCTTTTTTGTTTTTCGTTTCATTATGTGTATAAGGTACGCCAATCTGATTTTACAGGTAGACGTGAAACCAGCCCTGTGCATTAGTGAGAGTAACCGAGAACAGAATAACCACTTAGAACAACTGCACAATAATGGAACTAGTATTAATAAGAAGATTTTTGTAGGTCGGTCTTCCAAGTGATCTGACAGAGCTGGAATTCAAGGACACTCTGAGAGTTTTGGCACAGTTACCGATGCTAGCTTTGTGTATGACAAGAAAAACCACAAACCGAGGGGCTTTGGATTTGTTAGTTTTGATTCAGAAGAAGCTGTAGATAATGTGCTGCAGAAAGGGTTTCACAAACTGAAAAATCGGACTGTGGAGGTTAAGAGGGCAAAATCTGAGGAGGACAGGAATCTGGAACTGCACAATAATGGAACTAGTATTCATAAGATTTTTGTAAAAGGTCTTCCAAATGATCTGACAGAGCTGAAATTCAAGAAATACTTTGATAGTTTTGGCACGGTTACTGTGGCTTTCTTTATGTATAACCAACAAACCAACAAACGGAGGGGCTTTGGATTTGTTAGTTTCGATTCAGGGGAAGCTGTGGAAAGGGTACTGCAGAATAGGAGTCACAAACTGGAAAGTTGGACTTTGGAGGTTGAGAGGGCTGAACCTTACAAGTATGGGAAACGATTATGTAAATGACAAATGGAAAGAGAGTGATAATCAAATTAGTCTAATACTTGACATGATCCATTGGTACAATTGGCACCTCCTGGCGGGTGTACTTTATGGTGACATCCAAACTTCGATTTACCATTGTCAAAGTTAATGTAATGTGATACATAGCATTTGAGACTTGTGATGATTGTAAATAGAAGTTTGTAATATTTCTACTTATTCATTTTCTTCAATTCATTAATTCAACATTCAGTTTTGTTGGAAATTTTTTAGTCCTGCTAATCATCATTCACTTTCTTCAAATCATTAATTTATCTTGCAATTTTATTAATTTAACATTCAACTAGGTTCTAATCCTGCCCACACTAAAAATTATTTGGTATTTTGGCTTAATGGAAAAAGTGATCATCAAAGATACGTTGTTTACCATATATAGAAAAAGAATATGTTAATCGAGTATTTCATGAACAAACTTAAACTTGTTCAATGAGAAAATGAATTAAGTTCGAACATATAATCTATATTTTTTTGAGAACAACATATAATCTATATTATTGATATACTCGAGCTCAATCTGTATTGAAAATTTTAATAGGCGGATTGGAGTAATCACATTATGTGGTTTATCCTAGCAAAATTGTAAGCAAGTCTTAGTATGTTATCAAATATTGCTTTGCCCCTAAAAGAAACAGGGTTGATTGCTATCAAATTTCCTGCAAACCAGTTCATTAATTTAAGTTGGCCCTCACTCTGTAAGCCTAGTTTTGGTAAGAAGCCGTTGGGCTATGGGCTTCTAGTTCAAGCCCATCTCCCAAGCTTCATAATTTAAGCTTGAGACCGAGCCCATCACATCAATAACGAGCAGATCCGCTATTAGTTCCATTAAGATTTTGATTCGGGTCGACCAAAAATTTATTATGCTCGAAATTTTTAGAGCATCTGATTAATTCAGGATGACTTTAGTCTCTCTATTTCACACCCTTTGTAATTATAAGGAGGAATTCTTCGGAATAGCCCAAAGATGATGAAGCAATTAATATATAAATCTTCATACGCTTGAGGCAAAAGAATGTTTATGGTAAGTAATCATGTTAATTTTGCTTCGTTCGACTGAATACAATACATGAAAGCTTGTAAACAGTGTACATATTTTAATCAAACAAAATAAATCTAATATATTTTCATAAAAAAAATAATGAAGATCAACTGATAAATGCAAGTGTAAGATAAATCTAAACGTACATATAGTCCAGTTAAAAGCATTTTCGGAAAATTTTTATATATCTTTTATTTCATTAAAATGTGTGTCATCTCACAAAATTCCATTGGATTAAACTTCTTTTATAGAGTTTTGAGGTTAACTCCTCCTTCTAAAATATTATCCATTGAAATAAGTAGATTTCATTTTTTTCACATTATCAATAATTTAAAATAAATATTGAAACAGTGATAGTTAATATGTATATTTTTTGTTTTTGATAATTTAATAGTTGGAAGTAGAGGATTTGAACTCTATATATTTTCATTAGAAAAACTAAAGAAGTACCTATTACGCTACAAAGGTCTTAAAAATAGACAACATTTGTTTAAATATAAATAATATAGCAAAATTTAATCAATCGTATATTAGGAAGGTTTGTTAGTAGAACGATGGCAAGAAATAATCTTGACCACTAGAATTATAAAAGAAATGTAAAGATTAAAATAATCTTATATGTGTATCCTTAAATCTTAAAAAACAAATTAAATGAATAAGTTGAAAACTACACCCCTAAAACTTAGGAGTGTTTGGATTTTACCCTATGAAATTCTATTTCATTTGCATCAATAGTCACTCCATCCATATTTCTTTGGGATGATTTTACCCCATGAAATAATGGGAAATGTCATTTTATTAAATATACTAAACATGCATGACAAGTTTATATAGCTCTTAACAAAAAAATATGAATGAAGGGACTATTAATGTAAATGAAATAAAATTTTATTGGATAAAATTCAAATTTTAAAATTTCAGGGTGTAAAATTTAAATACTCATAAACTTTAGGGTGTAATTTAGGAGTGTAGTTTTCAACTTATTTATTTATTTTATTATTATTATTATTTTAGGATTTAAGGATACATATTATTAGATTATTTTAATCTTTACATTTCCTTTATAATCCATGAAATGATGTCATGTCATTTTAAACCCCAGCTAATATCATCCCCATTTTAGGTGAAATAATGGGAAATGTCAAGTTGGCTACTATGTTTTCTTTTTTTCTTTTTTTAATGAAAACCATAGCAGCTACCATGCCATTAAGTTAAGCCAATTGGATGGCTGTCATTTTCAATTCAATATATCCTCCAAACCAAAAATAGAGTTAATTAAAGGAATATTGATATCTTTAAATTATTTGTTAATAGATTTTTTTTAAAATTTAATACTAAAATATTAAAAAGGGTCAAAAAAAGAGATAATTACTTTTTTCATTTCTCCTAGAAAATTTTTAAAAATATCTCTTCAACCACAGGTTAACCTTTTTTTTATTTATTTAAAGGCCACAAATAAACACATTAATTCCGTGTGCTGTGAATGATGAAGACAGAGCAAAAGCGGAAAGTAAATTAATCCATTTTCCCGGGACCTTGTAGCTGACACGAAAGACACCAGTTGAACTTGAAATCAAGGTTTAATTGGATTCTTCTTTGAAAGAAACTAGAGAAACCCCACCAGCCCCCTCTTGTTGGCTATATTCAAAACTTTCTCTGTTTATAATCTTATAGACCCTGCAGAATGTGGATATTTTGGTGATTGGGCTCTGATGACTTCACTAAGTTAATGGAAAAATGGGTTTGGCTATTTCCTGCTTTCCTCCTATATCTTTCGGTTTTCTCTGTCCATGAAAGCAATTCTAGTGGGTCTCTTTGATTAAGGCTGCAAGTCTAATATGTGTATCATCAATAGGGGGTAGTCCCAGGCTACCAGCCTTTTCCAACCTCAATGACCTCGTAACCATGCGAACAAAATAAATAATCCTATATGCATTTTTCTTCAAAAGGAAAAAAGAAAAATGAAATTACTGGATGATGGGCCAAGGTGATTGTGAACTTGCTTAAGTCTAATAAAAAGCCTAACACAGCCTACTCCCCTCTCTTGTCTGATTGCAGGTTACTCCTCGTCATGGTTTCACAAGTTAGGGTTGCTCACATGTTTAGGAAAGCAAACAAATGCGCTGATCTTTTGGCTAAGAAGGGATGTTCTATGCGGGATGACTTTGTTCAGTTTGATTATCCCCCCTCTTCTGATTTTGAGGCTGTGGTAGCCATAGACTGTAATGGTCTGTATGTTTGTAGACTTGTAAATGCCAATGTAGCTGCTGTACTAAACTAGTTTTGGTTTCTATTGATTAATAAAATTTCCTTTTAACCAAAAAAAAAAAAAAAATAGAGTTCAAATTTTCTGTTTCACTTTTTCTGCTTCACATTATATTTTACAAATAAAAACTTGCCACATATTCACTAAATTAATTAAATATTATCATTATTAACTTATTAATACTACCATTATTAATTAATGATAATATTTAATTAATTATGTGGACATGTGGCAAATTTTTATTGGTAGAGTATTGACCGTAGTAGGGAGAGAGAGAGAGACAGAGAGTGTATAATTTTGAACGTGACATGTCACATTTGAGAGAGAGAGACAGAGAGAGGTGTAAAATAGAATAGGTAAAGCCAGGTTAATGGGACTGAGTTGCAGAAAAATGGCATTGGATCCATGGAGGAGGCACTTTAAAGGTGAGAAAGGTGCTCTCTCTCTCAAAAAGGAAAGAGTAGACCTCGTAGACCTTTTTAGTCCCCATGCATACACTATGGCACAAATAAGGCTATGTGGTCGCTCCCAGTTAGGTTGATATTGATGTTTACTTTTTCTGTTGACCCGTTGGCCATTTCAATGATTTTGTTTATAATAGGTATATATGGATATGATATTGTTTCTAATATTTATAAGTTTATATACGTATCTCAGCCAAAAAAGAAAAAAAAAAGTTTATATACGTACGTGGGTATTATGGCTTAATGGCAATGCTTAGTTTTCTCTTTGAAGAGAAGCTAGGTTTGAATAATAAAAAATAAAAAATAAAAAAGTTAGGTTTTGAATCTCCTCCTTCCTCTCAGCCAAAAAAAAAATCCCCTCCTTCCCTCGCTTGTTATAAACAAAGATAGATATATATATATACACACACACATATAACCACTTTAAAGTTAAATCTTGACTTCATCGTTACTATCAAGACTCATTCTAAGTAGACTATGAAATATAATTACAAGTTGGAACTCGTCTTTGCATCATTCGTGCTAAGATTGTTGATACTCTAATCAAATTTAATATCTGACTCCTTTCTTTGGAGAACCATTACATGATTACACTCATTACTGGCAATTGGTTGTCAACCTAGTATATTTCTTAGTCACTTGTGCATGCGTGCATCTCCTAAACCATTCATCAAATAAGTTAGTTCATATCTGCTCCACAATTGACTCATTGACTCATTATGTTGTCTTGCGCATACTTCGATATCTTAAGGACACTATTTTCCTTGACCTACATTTCCCTGCTCAGGTTACCCACCGATTGACAGTCCATCATTGGCTACTACTTCCTCCTTGGCTCTTTTTGATCTCCTAGCGAAGTAGGAACCAGACGGTTGTGGCCCGTTCTAGTACCATGGTTGAATATCATGCCCGACTGAGGCCACATCTAAATCTTTTGATTACATTGATTACTGAAGGATTTAGGCGTGCCTACCTTCTTTGCCACTCCTACCTATTGCGACAACTAGACTGTCATTTAGATTGAAGTCTTCCATGTACGGACCAAGCACATCAATATTGACCATCATTTTATTCGACATCACTTATTTCAGGGTTCTCTCCAATGGATCTATTTTCCATCTCAAGATCGACTTGTAAACATCTTTATCGAGTCGCATCCCTCGACATGCTTTCAAATTCAAGTTAGTCTTTCATAGGCCAAAATGGGGATATATCCCTTTCAGCCAAACTTTCCAATAAAATGTCCAATGTCTTGAACTATTTAGGGATATGTCCCTGTTTTAAACTCGATTTTTAAAAAATCGAGTTTTAATGAAAAACTCGATTTGGCAAAAATCGAGTTATAGGCAATTAAACTTTTTTAAAAAAAAATGCATAGAACTCGAGTTCCATGCAGGTTTTTTCAAGCAACTCGATTTTTACCAAATCGAGTTTTTCATTAAAACTCGATTTTCTAAAAATTGAGTTTCAAAACAGGGGCATATCCTTAAATAGTTTTAGACATTGAGCATTTTGCTAGAAAGTTTGGCCGAAAGGGGTAAAACCCAATTTTGGCCATCTTTCATGCTCCTTGAGTTTGAGAAGGGGTGTTTTTGTACAAGCCCAAGGGGCTTTAGGCCCATTGAGCTTTATTTTCTTGAACTTGTATTACTTGTGCTACGCAAATAGTGTAGCACTCATACTTGTACTCTACTTATATATTGGTCTATATAAAGCAGGGTCTTATATTGTTTTATCAATTGAATACAGTAGAACTGTTCACAGAGCTAACAATCTCTAATAGACCACATTAAGATTTGAGTTATGTAATGTGAACGCATTTCTTCGTAAACCAAAACTGATAAATTTGACTCCGTCTGCCCGCCCTCCTTCCCAAAAAAAGTAGAGATAAATGATAAATCTGATATTCTTGAACAAGATTTGGTTGAAAACAATTTCCAACCTGGCTTTTGAAGAGCTTGGATTGCATAAATTGGACCTCGTCTCTCTTATTTGTGAGAGACCGCACTTCTTGATAGTGTGCTCTCAAAAAAAGAGATTTTGGTACTTTTAAGGGCACCTTTCTTTTTGGGTAAGTGGTGTGAAATTGCCACTTATTTTTTATATCAAAAAAATAAAAATAAAAATTGTAAGGACTGGGTTTGAGCACTTCTTTCATTAGATGGATGGACTCAGACCCAACTATCCCAATACAATAAATTTGTAGAGAGTGGGTCAAAGATTTAGGTTTTAGCACATGGACAACAGTTAATATGGGGTTCATGACAATCAAACAGAGATGAACTGAGCTTATCAAAGAAAAGTTATTCTCAGTACAATCCGAGGAGCTTTATTTTAGGGAATATTGAATGATTCTTGTAAGGGCTGGGCTTTTTCCATGCGACGCGGGGGTTCAGGATTTTCACCCCACCAAGGGCTGACCTTGTAATGTAAGGCTTGACACCCTAGTCCCACATCGGCAAGGAAAGCGCCCCTGCGATGAGGTGGACTCAAGCCCAGATAGCTCGATACAATGAATTTGTAGAGTATGGGTTCAAGAACTAAGCCCTGGTAAAGATTGCAACAGCTAAACAGGTAGTGTATGAGTTGAACGACAAGAACGTAAACTGAAGCGTAAGATATGGTTCCTTGGCCCTCTTCTTAGGGGCTAAAAGTTCTTATTACTTCTTCCGTGTTTGGTTACAGGGGTCATACGAGTACTGCAGTATTTCTGCCTCTTTTCTCCCCCCTCTCTTTCCTGAGGACTTCTTACATTATATACCTCTTTTCAGTTGATCCTAGCTCTACATTTGTTGACCAGGCAGGTCACTACTTGAGTGCTTGTCTCATCAGCCGCTTTTCCATCCTTCTATGAGTTACAGCTACTAAGACTGCAGTGTTCAGGGGTCATTTCCTCATTAATGCGGTCAGAATGCCAGCAGCGAGCATTTAATGTGGAGATGACAGTTAGTCTTGGATTTTCTCTTCCACTGTCCTCCCATGATTGGCACATTATATTCATTCTTTCTCATGGGGTGCTCTAGGGGGCCGCCTGTGATGGGGCATTGACTCTCCCTCCTCTGGTTAGGGTTGGCCAAGGACATGGTTGTCCTCGGCGGTCATCCTGGGTGATTCGGACCTTCTCACGTCGTCCTCGAAAGTTTTCTTCCTCCTCGGCATGGGCCTTGGGCTTGGTACGAAGTGGGCTGGGGTCACCTAATCCCTTGGCCCCACAAAAATAATTGCAAATTACATGATCAAAATACTTCATTGTCATTGATTGGATAAAGAAAAGTACAACTTTTGGTAAATTAAACCTTACAACGCTTTGGGTCCTAGTTACAATCTACCAAAATTAAAGAAAGACAAAACACTAATCTACCTATCCAAAAATCTTAAGCTCGGGGGCTAGGTACGGAATGTGAAGGTGTTAGGCACCCATTCCGCCAGACAGAGTCTAGACTTCTAGACTCTAATGACCAATATACTATTTTTTGCATGATATTAAATGATATGTTGACCATACATGATAGACATGTGACTAAAATTAATTCAAATAAATTTACCTTATGGATGTGTCCTCTCTTTTTAGGAAATTCAGATTTGTTTTGCATATAAAAGAAAATTTAATTTGTAAAGAAAGATCAGATCTGTTTTTATCAATAAAAGGAATAAGATTTTGCAAAAAAAAGTATAGATCTATTTTTGTGTAGAAGTAAAAAAAAAAAAAAAAAAAAAAAAGTGATTTTATTAAGAAAAATCAGATCTGTTTTTATGTAAAAGAAAGAATGAGATTTTTGTTAAAAAGTATTAGATCTGTTTTGTGTAAAGTTAAAAAACTGATTGTATCAAGAAAATCAGATCTTTTTTTTTTTTATGTAAAAGAAATATATTAAAAAAAAGACTTTTTGAAAGAGGATCCACATTCATACGATGAATTTATTACACATGCATCACATTCATAAAAAAAATACAACCTAATTTTCAGTCCTTTCATTGAATTTCAAAATCTGCAGTTTTGTGTCAAAGAAAATTTTTTCTAAAAAAATCATATCTGTATTTAATGAAAATATAGATCAGTTTTGAATTTAGAAAAAATCATATCTGTATTTAATGAAAATACAGATCAGTTTTGTGCTTTTTAAAAAAACCAGATCTGTATTTAATGAAAATACAGATCAGTTTTATGTTAAAAAATCAAATCTGAAAAATTCAGATCAATTTTTGGTTTAGAAAAATCAGATCTGAAAGATCAGATCAACTTTTGGTTTTTAAAGAAATCTTTGATAGGCATTAGTGGACTTCGAAATTTAAGAAAGAAAACCACAATAAACAATCATCTAAGAACTTGTTAAAGAAAAATTCAAGCAGAACATGGTAATCATACATTAAGAGCAAGAAATAATAAAACATGTTAAACATATTCATGCATCATCAACAAAACTAAGGGAGAAGAAAAGAAAAGAAAAGGAAAAATAGAATACCTCTAGCATGAGAGTACTCTTCTAGTTGAAAGAATATTTTAGGATTCAAAGAAATTTATTCAACTCTTTGAAGCCTAAAATACTTTACTTACAAAAAAAAAAAAAAAAAAAAAATTCCTAAGGCAAGAGCCTCCAGAACGTCTTTAACATAAGGGGATTTAAAAAATCAGAAGAGGAGTCAAAAAGAGCGGGGTCAAAAAGTGTAAAAAGGTCTGCTGAATTTTGAGAGGCATCCTTTATTTATAGAGGTTAGAAGGCTTCAAAAAATTAGCTGAATGATCAAATATGAATTAGAAGGCGTCCTCATCTCGAAAAAATTGAAAAGGGTAAGGCTTATCTCAATCTAGGAGTCCTTGGGCCGAGTTGACAATTTGGGCACTTTTCGGCACTCTTCATGTGCAAATTGGCACTTTTAGCACTTTTCATGTGCCGATCGGCACTCCAAGAGGGCCATCTTGGGTGCCGAACCCACGTTTGAATTTTGGTCCAATTTGGTCTCCTTTTTTTAGGATTTTTGAGCCTGGAATTGCACTTAGACTTATTTTAATCCGTATTCTAAAAACTAATCCCCTTTTTTGGATATTCAAGTTTTTAAAATGACAATTATCTTGTAGATAAACACTTCAAAAAAGTCTTGATTATCCACAATTTCTTTATTATCAGATTATCCACTTTGTTCCCATGCAAGCAAGTTTATTTTTGACACTAACTAACAATCAATTACAAAATTATTTAATTAATTTTAATTGTCCAACCAATTAGAATTAATTTAAATTAATCATGTGTGATTGGTTCCACCTAAACAAAATGTATGTAGACCATGCAAACTTGATCATGCGATATTTTTCAATTTGACGGTCCGATTTGGAAATCGGACATACCGTCACAACCATTAGAACTTCAAGATCATTTTTATGATATGTAATGAATGAATTAATGCATGTAATGCAACTATAAATTTTGGGTATATGAATGGTCACTTTAGCCATCTTTCTTGATTAAATTATGGGTGCAAAATTGAGTGTCTACGTTATTAAATCTAAACCACCCAAAATGGCTCCCATTGGCCATAGGCCCATACTCTTATGCAAAGGGAAACGAAGCTACAGAGATGCATCAAATATTGTAAATTCCAAAGCTGAAATCGTTTGCGACACTAATGATCATAGCATACGAGCCACAGCTATAGTCCGCTGATCTTGATGGATAAAGTATATTCTTTGGAGCATATTCAACAGGCTAGACCGAAATCCGTAAACAAGAAATACCTTGGCGGATGTATCATAATTCCTTTCCGAACCTATATAAGAATGAGAAACAAACTATCCAATTACAAGAAAAACAAATGGGTGACAATAAGGTTGTTTTGGTCACTGGCTGTGCTAAAGGTGGCATTGGTTATGAGTATTGCAAGGCATTTGCCGAGCAAAATTGCCATGTCTTTGCCTCCGACATCTCCCAACGTATGCATGACATGTTAGACCTCTCATCAGACAATATTGAAACACTTGAGCTCGATGTTGCTTCTGATGAGAGTGTAGCAACAGCAGTCAACAATATTATATCCAATTGTGGCCGCATTGACATTCTAATCAATAATGCTGGAATTGGAAGTACAGGCCCTTTAGCTGAGCTTCCACTTGACACAATTAGGAAGGCTTATGAAATTAACACACTGGGGCAACTAAGACTGGTGCAACAGGTAGTGCCTTACATGGCTTCAAGGCAAAGTGGGAGCATTGTAAATGTTGGGAGCGTTGTGGGGAGAGTGCCAACTCCATGGGCAGGGTCCTGTTGTGCTAGCAAGGCTGCAGTGCATGCAATGTCAAACACTTTGCGGGTTGAATTAAGGCCATTTGGTGTAAATGTTGTGCTAGTAGTGCCCGGAGCCGTGAGATCAAACCTTGGTCGTGCTAACACGGACAGAGTGGGGAACTATGATTGGAAACTTTATAAATAATTCAAGGAGGCCATTGCGGAGCGACCTTGGGCTTCACAATGTGGTAAGGCAACGGATGCTAAAATATTTGCAAGACATGTAGTGAAGAAAGTTTTGAGTCCTAGACCACCAAAGCAAATTATATTTGGGCACATGACAGGTTTGTTTGCCATGCTTTCATGGTCTCCACTTTGGGTGAGAGATCACTTCTTTGCAACTCGTTTCAACCTAAAGAAGGTCTAAGAATTCATCCTTATAACGTTTGTTATATCTTTATCTTGATTTAAAGTGTGTGATGTAAGAATTTGAAATATTATGTAACATAAAGAGAAAATAAGAAAGAATCAGACATTAACATGGTTCGGCTACTAATTAAGATCTATGTCCACAACACCAACAACTTAAGAGTTACCTCCAATGCAAAAAAAAAAAAAAACCTTAAGAGTTACCTTTTTAATTCACCTTGATTGATAACACATTACAAGGGAACTTATGCTTATAATGAGATTTATTGAATTTGAAATAGATCAAGTTATTACTTGTATATTTTTATTTTGAATTTTGTATCAACATAATTGTTTGCTCAAATCTCTTGATTTACTCCAAGTAATCAATCCTTTAATTATGTCTTCAATTTGTGGAAAGTGTTTTCAACACTCTCTCTTGAGTTGTATATTAATCTTTGATGAAATGCTCAACTTGCAAAAATTAAGTCCAAAGCTTGAAAAGTTGAAATTTATCTTCCAAAATTTTTGTACTTCATCTTTTTATAGTTTGAATTAAAACAAACCAATTTTGATGTTCCAAGATCGCATAAAAATATAGATGGTAGACTATAGAGGAAGAAGAAAAGAAATTAATATGAGATCAATTACTCAAATTTAAGTCCACAACACCGAAAGCTAAAAGGGTTATATCTTTCATTCACTTTATTTATTAACATGTTACAAGGGAATTCATATTTAAAATGAGATCACTACAAGAAAAAATGTTTATTATAACGAAAAAATGTTTATGTTGCAATAACATCTGTGTCAAATCAATAGTTGATGAGAGTTGTTGCAATAGAATTTGAGGTAATAAATTTATATAACAAGTTTGTGGAAGGATTCACACTCAAATTCTCCTTATGTAGAGAATCGAATAATACTACTCAAATATAAGGTTCTTGACTCATGTATTAACTTTTTGAATGACAAAAAAAAAACATGAAATTCTATAATAAGTTGCTATAGCATTCGAACAATATATGGAACTATTTTGGTTACTTGGTACTTGTGTATTGGAGTTTGAACCCATCAGCTTCTTTCCCCATTTATATATTTTTATTCCTTATTTATGTATGGCATTAAGAGTGCTTGAGGTGTACTTTTGTGTTATAGATTGGTGTAATGCATAGCTAGTTAGGGTGCCTCCACATCCATTATTTCTAAAAAAAAAAAAAAAAAAAAAAAAGATAGATTAAAAAAAAGATAAAAAAGAGAGTAAGACAGAGTTCCAAAGAGGATATTTCACATACAGACAGAGTAACGCAGCCTGGAGCATCTGCTTTCGTGCACTAGAAAGGGAAATTCAATAGGCAGTAAGAGCTTGGAAAAATCCCATTTCTTCAAGCATCTGACCGACCAAAAGCCACAGGAACGAACTATTACTTGGACTTTAGGAACAAACCATGCATTCGATTTGAAAATTTACTAGATCCTGGAGGAATATTTTCAATTTGACGTTGGACGGTGCCGTGTCCCAAATCTCGAGTTTGAGTATTAGACCCTAGTTGTAATTTGTAAACAAACCAATTAAGCTGTAGATAGCATAGAACCATGCAAGTTTGACAAAATATAAGGAAACAGTGTAACGTAATTGTGAATTTGTTAAAAAAAAAACATATTCAATAGAAATTTATTAAATGATAAAATATTGAAAAAATTTGAGTCAAAATGCAAAATCATCCTTGGGATACGGGTTTATTGCAAAAACACCCCATGAGATTTCAATTATTTCTTATAACTCTATGAGGTTTATATATTCTCTGAATTGACCACTAATACTTACTTTCGTTAGTTTTTTATGGATGGAAAAACGGACGTAATTACCACGTGACCACGATAAGAAAACTTACCAATTAATTGACATATATTATTAATCACATGATGGCCATGTGATTTTTCTATTCATAAAAACTAATGGAAGTTTGCCTCATTAGTTAATTTGGCAGATATAAAAATATTATGAAGTTATAAGAAATAATTAAAATCTTATGTGGTGTTTTTGCAATTAACCCAAACTCCAAAGGGTGTTTTTTTTGCATTTAGACCTGAAAGTTCTATCAAATGTAATTGGAACTCAACCCAACCATGTCACCCTCATAAAATATAATCAATCATACTTTATCTAAATAGTAAATATTTGAGTAAAGTACGTTTTTTCCCATGAAAGTTTGAGATTGTTTTCATTTTGATCCATTATGTTTTAAAATTTTTTTATTGATCTTTCACATTTGATTCCATTTCATGCTGCCTACTTCTGCTAATAATTTGGCCATTAAATGTCATTCAAGTTTATATATTTATAAGAAAAATAGACAACGTGGTCAACTTGATAACGAAATCTCACATGAAGCACCAAAGTAACAATTTGGAAATGTAAATGACCGAAATAAAAATAACCCCCAACTTTAATAACAAAAATTGTACTTTAATTTAAATATTCAATATTCGCCTTGGTTTAAAACTTTGAAGTTGGATCACACCTATGTTTTTTCTCTGAATCCAAGTCCCAAAGGGCATAACGGTCTGTGCGTTGAAGACAAAAGGGCTAAGCACATTGCTAATAAAGGATTAGTGACATCAAAAGAAGACAATGCAGAGTTAAAACTTAAAAGGCATCACCAACCCTTCCCCATCTGCTTGCCACCTAAAAATATTAAAGAAAGCAAATTTTCCCGAGGGAGTACGGAGCACTTTTATTAGGTCAGTCATGCAACTATTTGTAGCAAAATCTTTTTGGCCTCAGTGCTATGGTGAGTGGATTTACTCATCATTACTTCAATCACAAAAGAGTCTCTCCACAATCCACATATATTCTCTACCTCTTTCACTCCCAAACACTTTCAACCAAATCATTCCTTTCAGAAAATCTGTCTCCATGAACTTGGTCATGCATATTTGCATGCAAAACTATGATGAGTTTAGTTTATCAAGGTCAGTTTGGATTGAAAATTGAAGCTCCCTACAATATAAATAATTTAATTAAGGGAAACTCGTACTGATTGCATGGCCCAAGTTTAATTTTCTGCATCCCTCAAAAAAATAAATAATAATAAATTCTGCACTTATAAGCAAAATGAGATTAATTTGAAGAATATTGTTAATGAGGGGATCCATCTTGGATGCTATTTTTCATTATAGAAAATATATTCTAGGAGGAAAATTAAATCCAAATTTTAAATACTATATATTCTTATATTATTTGGGATCTGGGCCTCCTTACAGAAGTTAATACTTCTACATGGGTTAACGTGGATGTCATTTTAATCTTAGAGAGGAAGAAATTAAAAAAAAAAATTATATTTAAAATAATAGTAATAATAATAAACTGACAATTTGGACTTTTTTTTTTTTTTTTTTTTACATTAAGAACCTTATAATTCAACCAGCATCTTTTATTTCCAAAGAGAAACATCCATAGTTCAAATCCTTTCTATATCTATCAAATGATAAAAAAATATTTCCCTTTTTTCTTTCAAATATGCTGCCTACTTTGGGTTAGTTTTGAAATGTAACAACATTCAGCAAAACTAATTCGGCTTTTTAGGACTTCGCCAGAAGTGTGCTAACTAATTTTAGTGGCATCACAAAAATTTTGTGGGGTCTGTGTTTTTTTTAATAAAAAAAAAACGTTTATGTTTGTTATTCTGTCAAGCCTTCTGGGGGTTTGTTAAAAGCGTTTAATTGTTCAGTCACAACTTAGAACGGTTGAAGCGTTTACAACTTGGACAGATATATAAATTTTGTGGGTTTTAATTTAGTTCAATTAATAATATTTCTTGTATTCAAATAAGAAATATGAATTTTAAATTTGTTTCTTAACTTGATGATAAAAAACAATCATCAACATCATAGAACAAACGTGATAAATTTAAACTTCTATTATATCTATCAAAAGTAACATAAATTTTGACCCAAAAAAAAAAAAAAAAAAACACATTATGCCCTAATCTCAAGAGAGACATAAACTTTTAGTAAATTAAAATGTTAAATAATTAAGTATCCGTTTGAAATCATTATCACTGTCATTAGACCTTTTCCACTGAGCAAGCCATTTTCTTGAACGAGGAGGAAGCAAATTCCAGCGAGTTGGAAATAAAATGCGTTTCCACGTACAATGTTCTTATTTGGGCCATTAACTAATCATTGAGCAACGTTCTTTATGCAATAGGATCAAGATAGTCTCAACTTTGCATTCTTGTAGCGAAGTGTGATTTTTTTTTTTTTTTTTTAAATGAACTTAATTAATTTGTCCAATTTATGTACAAAATTTTCTAAAAATTTATCAATTTTGTTTTCCTTAAGAAGTATTCTAAATATCTCAACCAAAAAACAAAGTATATGCTAAAACCCAATAATGCAATGGATTTTTATTTATTTTTTAAAAAAAAAGTGCAATGCATTTGTTCAATTTAAGCACTCAAAAAAATAATAACAATAATTATATATAATGGCGATGCCAATGCCATAGTACCTTTTGAGAGGTTAGCTTAGTGACTTTTTAGGATGAAGATTACTACTGTTATCAGAATCTCTTATTACAAGTTGTATGTCACAACTCACAATGACCCACCTCTCACTTTTTGTCTCTCACCAGGCGTTGACTATATGAAAGGCTCGGCAAATCGAATAGAAACTCCCCCCCACCCCCAGTTATTCATTTTAACTCATATATGGTTGCGATCCACTTGAGTTGGGTCGAAGTATTAAAATTTAAAAACCTATTAATTTGTTTACTTTTATTTGGCTTGAACTCATTATCTAAGTAAATTTTATATCAAAACTGGATTCATTAATTTTTCAAACAAGTTCAAATTTGTTCAGATTCTACTTAACTCTCAAGTCGAGTCAAATCAAGTAGTAAAATTTAAATGTTAATTAATTTATTTAAATTTGTTTGGGTCAACCAAGATAGATTATATATTTTTATTTGTTTCATTTATTTTTCAAAATACGTATAAGTTTGTTCATGAGTTGTTACATTTACTTCTTCTAAAAAATAAAAAAAAATTGTCACATTTACTTGTCAGTAAATACCATGACTTATACCACCTGCTAGTGTGGTGTAGTGGTTGTCCCCTTCTTGATGGTTGTGCCAGGCACAGGTTTGAGTCCTCATACCCCACGGATGTGGGGTTTGAACTTTGGTTTCTAAAAAAAAACGAAGTGCATAGGTGGAGTCCAAGTCGCAGGCACCATTGTGTGCTGGTGGTACTCACAAGCGATGTATCTATGAGGTGTGATCGGGTATGATATCACACATGAGCCACCATTTTTTGACTCTAAAAAAAATTACCATGACTTATATTTTGCACTCTCTTGAAAATCCATGGAAATGATAATTTACTTAATTATAATTTATATTTTATAGTTGTATTAGATTTAATTGTCTTAGCTCTCACGATACTAATTAAATTCAAACACATAGTTATATTGAATTAAATGGTTATTTATTGTTATATTGCATTCAATGCAAATATCACTGCCCACTTATATTCATAACACTCATTTTTCGATGATGACTCACTTAGTATTGTACCTAAGTTGTCCATTGAATTCGTTATATCATGTGTTAATGCATTTATTTCTTATGAATTAATTATCTATAGGTGATACACATCTATAGGAGACACGCTAATTATTTATATCCAAGGAATTATGGGGCATGCATATCAAAAACACTGAGAACATGTAATCCAATGATAGGTTTAAAATATTAATCCAATAAAAAGTTATTAAGTGGAGTAATATTATTACTACACTAGGTATAACTTGATCTTGACTCAATATACATGTGTGTGGACAAAATTAAGTTACACCAAATGTAACTTTTTGTTAATATTATGTCACTCAATAACTTTTGATTAGTTTAATATATTCAAAATCGCATGGTTAGATTACAAATTTTCAATGTCTTTAACATGTATGTTGAATTTCATATTACTTGAATGTTTTTTACTATTTGTTCCGTAAACTCACTTTTTATCATTTTTAAAATATATAAGGAAAAAAAAAAACTTAAAGTATAAGGAGGCACTATATATAATGGTTGTCTTGACCAATGAAGCACAAAAAGTAAGGCACAATACATCAAGCTCTACAATTAAATTCAAATACATAGCGATATTGAATTTAATTATTTTTGGAAAAGATAACACTCTTTGTGTTTCATTAATTGGCTAACGCAACCATGTGTTTAAATTTAATTAAAAAAACCTAATGTACATATCTAAGTCACTATAGTTAGTAGTTACAATATCTAAAATTTTCCCATATATATAAAGCACGAACAAGGTTGTAGACTTGTAGCTATTAAAAAAAATTAATGAGGTAAATGAATTTATTTATTATGAAAATTATTTCATATCTTACAAGAACATAATACTAATAATTTCGGCCATTTGAAATATTATGGACCAAATTTGACACACAAAACAAACATTAGGCCCTAAAATAATAATTAAACCTTTAATATATCACGTTGGGACTTCTTTATTTTGGTAATTGAGGCTGCATATATTAAACAAAGATCACGTTTGGGACATGGTTGCATAAAGAATACTTCAATAAGCGTTTTTTTTTAGAAGAATACTTCAATAATTCAGTTCGGTGTAAAAGTAGGACTAAGATACACCATTTTGTTCCTTTTTTTTCTATTTTATTGTCTTTTATGCTGGACTTTCCTTTTTTTTTTTTCTTTCTTTTCTGGTGCACTTGTTACAAACAATTTCGATCCCCGCCCTTTTCCTTTTTGTCTCGACTAAGGCCACCACATGCATACCCCAAAGTACATCCATTAAATCGCAAACGTACAGAATGGTTATTTTTGAGAAGAGAATTGAAGTTTACGTTGCAGAATTGCTCTACTAGTCTACTCCCTCAAAAGCAAAAAAACAAAAAAACAAAAACAAAACAAAAAACAAAACAACTATTAGTGTGATTGCATTGATAGATTATGTCAGGATTTTTTGAGTAACCCTTTCATATGGAGCCTTGCTTTTGTTCTTATTATTGAGCATATACACACAGAGAAAGCACTTTTAGGGTAATGACCACGCAATATATAGACTGTAGAGCCCAAGGAATGAAATACATGGACATAAGTTCTGATGGTTGCAATTCATACAAGAACGGATTCTGATAGCAACTTTTATTTTTTATTTTTCAACTTTCTTAGAGCATTCCTAGCAGCCTAGTCAAATGCTATTAATTTTTAACTAAACATGTTAGTTAACTAACCAAAAAACACCCCATGTCAGGCTCAACAAATTATTAACAAAAATATTAAGCATTGAACAGTATCTAAATAACAGTATTGAAATATAAATACAAATATATAATATAAAACACACACACGCGCATATATATATATATATATATATATATATATCATGTGTGTATTTACACATGGACAATTACACTAGCCTCCCTTTCTCTCGAGAATTGCAAAATATCTCCCTTCTATCTCAGCGCAATTTGTCATTCTCCTATCTTACATGAGATTTTCCCATCTTGAAGCAAGAATGGAGGTTGTGTTTGGCTCTATGTAAAATGTTTTACAAGTGTAAAATATTTTTTAGGTGAAAATATTTTACATAAAGAAAAACATTTTTTTGCTGTTTGACTGCGTTGTGGAAATTAGGTTGAAAAATTATTTCTTGTGTTTGGTCTCACATGTAAAAAAACCTATTTCTAGAAAATGTAAACACAAGCCAGGCACCACCACTAAGGACAAGCACAACCCACCACCAACCACTCAAAATCCAATCCAGGAAAAGGAAAAAAACTGCCACCACTGCTTCATTGCCATCAAAACACCACAACAACAACAACAACAAAATTAGAGATTAAAGAAAAAGAAAATCAGACAGAGAAGAGTGGGGGGTTTGGCTCAAGTTAGAGAGAAAAAAGTGAGATGAGAGGGAGAAGACCATCATGGAATGGTGTTGCTTGGGGTTTGTTGCAGAGGAGACATGGCGGCTCCACCTTGTCAAATTGAAGAGAAGAAGAGAAGGAGGGTGAGATCGATCCTGATCGAGAGACATTATGGGTTTTGGTTTTAGAGAGAAGTTGAGGTTAAGATGTAAGGCCACTGCCAGTGGTGGTAAAGTGATCGGAGTTAAGGCCACGGACGGTGCCTGAGCCTCTCTCTCTTCGGGCAGTTGTTGTGAGTGAGACCAAAAATGACTTGAAAGTAAAATGAGTATGTAAAACATTTTACAGGTCTAAGGGCTCTATTTTACAGTCAACTGAAATTTATTTTCAATTTGACCGTATTTTCATGTGTACCCAAACATCCTTGAGGGTGTAAAATGTTTTCCCCATTTCCTTTACACCTAAAACAAACACAACCAAAGTAGAGACAAGCATCGATGATTGACCTTGCCCTAATGTTGTCCCAACCACTCCACATTTTAAAAATAAGTGGGATAAATAATGTAAAATTGGAACACACACATTTTGGCGGAAAAATAATTCTAAATAGTTTACTTGCATTATTGGTTGAAGGATTAAATGTATGGTCCAATTGGAGGAATTGATAATTTTTTCATGAGCCTTGTGGTTCAATGATGTTCTTTGTTTCTTTACATAGGTAAAACTTATGTTTGAATCCCCCTACCCCCTGTCCTTAAAAAAATAAAAATCACTTAGTGTACTAGCATAATACTATATATATATATATATATATGTTAATGTGGGTATCTAGAACTTTTCAAGTATTTAACTATTTATCAAGTGTGTGTACTCTTGTTTCACACAATAAGTTTGATCTCTTTGCACTCGTATATAATTCCTTATGAAGCTTTTTAAATCTTAGGATGATGAAAAGTGGTTAATATTTAATAATAATAATATGGTTTAATTATAATTTTGGTCCATAAAAGTTGCTTTATGTGTCAAAATGGTCCCTAGTGTCTGAAAAATGAAAATTTAGACCCTAACATTTTGGTATTGTTTCAAAATAGTCTATGGGGGTCAGAAACTCAATAAAATAAACATCAACTAGTCTAAAAATGGTTTAATCCTTAGGTAACTGACTTGCACAATTCATTTATCATAAGAGCAGGATGGAAATTCCATAGTGGGAAGCTCAAACAACTGATTTTGCAAAGCAAGATTCAAGAATGAGAAGATAAGTAATACAATTTCTTTCCCGAGGTGCAGGGATTTAACAAGAAAAGAAAAATCTCATTATATCTCTCTTCTCTAGGATTTTTTCTTGATATTTCTTAACCTCCTTTTTGTGGTAGCCTTCACCCTTTTTATAAGCATTTTTCATTCCCTTATCTTTCCAATTGGCCTGCCTCCAGCCAGATTTTTTGGAGATAATTGTCACATCCTCCCTTAGTTCTCCCCTCATTTTCATCTTGAAACATGACTTTTGGGGGTTGTTTGTACTATTCAGGTTGTCCTATACGTATTTAATGTGGAAGATATTAGGTAGAGAACCTTTCATTAATGCAGAGGTGACGACCTCTGTGATTCTTATCATTTCAGGAGGTTTTCCGATGTAGTCTTGGTTAGAGTGTCACCTCGACCAAAAAAATAAGAAGGGTGGGGTCAATCTCCCATGGTACTTCTTTTGTTCAACAAGGAATCACCCATGCTTATGATCTCGGAAAGGCATCTCAAGGTTGGTGGCATGCTTGGGACTAAGTAGAAATAATCTTGGGAGATTTCCCTTTACTACTTAAGCATGATTTTCTGAGCATCTGGGCTTTTAACATAAAATCAGAGTAGGAGTGTTAGAAGTAGGCGATTAAACGATTAAATTCTCACGTGTTGAGCATCACCACATGAGGGGGAGTGTTAGAAATATGTGGTACTTCTTTTGTTCACCAAGGAATCACCCATGCTTATGATCTTGGAAAGGTGTCTCAAGGTTGGTGGCATGCCTAGGACTTCGCAAGAATAGTCTTGGGAGATTTCCCTTTACTACTCAAGCATGATTTTCTGAGCATATGGGCTTTTAACATAGTATTAGAGTAAGAGTGTTAGAAGTATGTGATTAAACGATTAAATTCTCACGTGTTAGGCATCACCACATGAGGGTGAGTGTTAGAAGTATGTGGTTAAATGATTAAATTTATTATATCCCAATAGGTTAAGCTTTTAGAACAATTTAACATTAACCATGTTAGGTGCTGTTTTGAACAATATCAAAATATTAGGGACTAAAGAAGAAGAAGAATTTGGGACCAAGATTCAATAGAATTTTGTACAGAAATAACTCTCCAATTTATTGTAAAACAAACCTTGATGCTTATTACACATTTGGCTGGGACCAAGATTCAATAGAATTTTGTACAGAAATAACTCTCCAATTTATTGTTAAACAAACCTTGATGCTTATTACACATTTGGCAATGAAATAAATCTGTTCTCTTTATTTTATTTTTTTTGCTATAAACACAAACTATTTTACAATATTTTTACAAACTGTTATATAATTAACTTCTTCTTGATTTTCATCTAGACCCACCGCTAACATCACTTTTTCATTTACCAATAATCACTCACTAAATCTACCATTTGTATTTTTTTTTTTTTTGTAAAATTATTGGTACATTATTCTTTTTTTAAATGGAATTTAGCAAACTTTGTCGTTATCACTTACAGAAAACACAAGAGCCTGTCATGAAAAAAGGGGAAAAATCAAAATCAAAATCAAAATCAAAATCGAAGTTAAACAAAATCGAGCTTAAATGGTCCTGTCTTCTTCATTTTTAGGCTGGTATTAATGTCATCACCTCATTTTGCAAAGAAGAATAGTAGTAGACGCTCGCTGCACTGCAGCGCAGGCCAAGGAAGGACAGTCAACTCAAAGCGTGGTGACTTTCCCTTAGCCCACAACAACACTTGTCGTCGTATCCAAGCAGGGTTTTGAAAACGGTGTCGTGGAGCCTTGTCTTATATGCATATATCTGTATCACAGATATTAGATAGCTATCCTCTTGCTGCTGCATAGTTGTAGGTCAGTACAGATGCTACGTACAGTTGTGAAGTGGACTGGAGGGACAGTTTGTCTCTGCCCGTGAATCTTATTCAAGATTTGAAGGTCCTCACTCCTCACTCCTCAGAACCACGAGGCTGAGAGAGACCATCACAGCAAAAATCAGTACTACGTACATACCATTAATATCGTGCATTCACTAAACCCATTTACTAAAACAAAAAAATTCAGAGAGACTTTGGCTATGACTGCAGGGCTTTTTTGGGTATCGAACAGCGTATCCAAATGAGAAAATGAAGTATCTTGGGATGGGGAGGTGCAGGTTTTTCATATTTTTTTCGTTTATTTTGTTTGTATTTTGTATTTGGGATATTGATATTTAATGAGGCTTTAACTTTTGAGAGAAGGGGGGGTCTTAAATTAAATAAATAAATAAAAATAAAAAGTAAAAGAAAGACCAAAGGAGCGTTGGGTAGTAAAGCAAAAGAAGAGGTCTTTCTCATACACAGATCCCTATGAATTACGGGAAGGTTGCCAAGGCATTGCTTGCTGGAACTCATTCTTTTTGTTTAGTTTAAAGGAAGTAGCTTTGTTCTCTTTAGAAATCTTTTCAGAGAGAGGGAGAGAGACAGAGCTTGCAGGTGTTGGATTTGTTCAGATGAGCGGTTAGATTTTGTCCAACCAATCTGTAGGTAGCAAACAAAAAAAAAACCAGTTTTAAAAATGGAGGGAAGCAATAGATGTTGCTATGATTAGTTTATTTGTTTCCCAATCATTGAGTTGCCTTGTCTTAAGAGAAACTTGCTAAGAATCTCTACTTAGAACTTAGTGGGAAAAGGAGCAACATTGAGAGAAGATGAAATCCATGGAAAATGATGATAACAACAACAATAATAATAAGTGGTTGGGTTTTTCTCTCTCTCCTCACATGACCATGGAGGTTCCTTCTGGCCCTTCTAACCAGCACCAAACACACCCCTCTACTGGTGCAGCCCCAGCGAACTTTTTCAATTCCCCACCTCAACTTAACTATGGTATTTACTATGGAGCTGAAGGAGAAAATGCTAGCTTTTATTCTCCCTTGTCTATGATGCCACTTAAGTCTGATGGGTCTCTTTGTATAATGGAAGCTCTCAACAGGTCACAACAACCACAAGGTTAGTTCATAGTTCAAACCTCTATTATTCTTTTCTTTTAAAGCTTTGGTTTTTGCCTTGGGAAATATGTTATTCTTAAACTTCTGGACTCTTCTGTGTTTGACTTTATTTTTTATGTGAAGCAATGGTATCAACTTCAACTCCAAAGCTAGAGGACTTCTTTGGCGGTGCAACCATGGGGACCCATCATTTTGACAGCAATGACAGAGAAGCTATGGTTCTTAGCTTAGACAGTATGTTCTACAGTCAAAACACAGACCAACAGCCTAACAACCAAAATTGCTTGGATCATTTTCAACCGAACTCTAGGCACCAAGAACAGCCACAGCAGATTCAGGAGCAACAGTATTCATATTACTCTGGCTTTAGAAGCCATGATATGATGTTAGGTGAGGCTAGGGAGAACCAGTTTGCAGATTGCAGTCTCCAGCTTCCAACAGTGGCAGATGATGGGGTTCCTGGCATGAAGAACTGGATCTCGAGGAACTATTCAGCTAATCATTCAGTGGAGCAGAAGATGATCGGTTGCATGGGTGACAATGGAGGTGAATCTGGGACCATTGGTGCTGTGGCATATGGGGATTTACAGTCTTTGAGCCTTTCCATGAGTCCTGGCTCCCAATCAAGCAGTGTTACAGGTTCACAGCACGTCTCACCCACTGTGACTGATTGTACAGCCATGGATACAAAGAAACGAGGGCCTGAAAAGGTGGATCAAAAGCCAATTGTTCATAGGAAGTCCTTGGATACATTTGGGCAGAGAACCTCCCAATATAGAGGTGTTACAAGGTTAGTTCTTTCCTGTTTCTTTGATCCCTTTGATATCTTAGTATGTCATATCTATTTTTTATTGTTCCAATTGAAAAGCTTCCCTTGCTTTGCATATTGCTCTGCTCTTTCTTTAATAGACTTTGCTGCCTAATTCTCTAACTGTGTCATCTTCAAATTTCAAAAATTATTTTTTAAATTATGTCCTTATTTTCTTCCGATTTTTACTTCTGTTTCATTAGGCATAGATGGACTGGTAGATATGAAGCCCATTTGTGGGACAACAGTTGCAAGAAAGAAGGCCAGAGCAGGAAAGGAAGACAAGGTTAGGAAAGAAAACACAACCTATCTATATCTATGTCTATCTTACTTTCAATGCCTCCGCAATTTTTGGTCACTTTGTGCTGTTTTCCTGACACATACCACATGTGACTGATTTTTTGTGTTTCTTGTTGGGTTGGGGATGTCATTTCCAATGAAACGATGATTCTTAGTTTACCTGGGTAAGCCTTATTACTCATGTACAAATGACTAAGTGAATTAACATATTCTGTCATTTTATTGTTTCGTCAAGTCATTCCAAAAATTCAATTTCAGGGGGTTATGACTTGGAAGAGAAAGCAGCAAGAGCTTATGATCTTGCGGCACTCAAGTATTGGGGACCCTCCACTCATATCAATTTCCCTGTAATGATTCTTTTCGCTTTATCTTCCACTCTGTTTATATTGAGGTAGTCTATTCTTTATTTTACTAATTGAAACCATGATGTTTTGGTAGTTGGAAAATTATGAAAAAGAACTTGAAGAAATGAAGAACATGACCAGACAGGAGTATGTTGCTCATCTAAGAAGGTAATTACTTTTTAGATTGTACTACCAGTGCATGCACTAGTTTTTTTATTTTTTATTTTTTACCATCATTCATTAATGTATTCAACTATATCCTATGCAGGAAAAGCAGTGGATTCTCTAGGGGAGCTTCAATGTACAGAGGAGTAACAAGGTTCTACTAGCCTGCTTTTATGTAGTAGTATTGTAATTTTTGTATTATGCTTACCTTATATTATATCTAAGATGAATTCCTTTTCCCTGAAATCTCTGTTTTTGCTTTCATATTTGGCAGACACCATCAACATGGACGATGGCAGGCTCGTATTGGTAGGGTTGCGGGGAACAAGGATCTTTATCTGGGGACATTTAGTGAGTTCCTTTGAATCTTGAATTTCCAAAAGTAAAATATATAATCATTTATTGAATTATTCGTGTGAGTAATGCAATTGTGTAATATTCAGAGTATAAAACCAAGAGATTTTAGCCATTTGAACCCATATCCTGTGAAAGTAGAAAGCCAATCTTTGAGGCACTCTCATCGACAATAAAAGCTGATCAAGAGCCACTTTAATGCTTGTACAGGATTTCTGGTCAGTCGGACCAAGCCTTTGCTAAGGCTGTTCTTAAAGACAAACACAAAGAAACCTTTATCTCAGTGCTATATCCTCATCTACTGTATTAGAACATATAGTCCTGTGTATCTCTTACTAATCCGATTTAAAAAAAAAAACTAATTCTAGTCCTTAATGATCTGAAATTTTAGGCACCCAAGAGGAGGCAGCCGAAGCCTACGACATTGCAGCTATTAAGTTTCGGGGGGTTAATGCTGTTACTAACTTTGACATAACACGGTACAATGTGGAACGCATCATGGCAAGCAGTACCCTCCTTGCTGGAGAACAAGCTAAACGAAACAAGGAGACAGGATCGACAATTGAGGTTTTGAACAATCCTTCTACTGATAGTAGCAACGGGGAAGCCTTTCTATTACAGAAGAACAATGAATGTGAATCTGATTGGAAAACGGTTCAGTCCTCCCAGGAACTTAATTACAAGCCACTAAAATTTGAAAATTACAGAACTCAATCTTTCTCAATGTCCTCACACAATATGATTCAGCAAGAGGTAGAAGACTCAACGAAGATGGGAGCTCACGTGTCAAATGCTTCATCTTTGGTGACTAGTGTAAGCAGCTCAAGAGAAGGCAGCCCTGATAAAACTAGTCTACCAGTGCTCCTTGGATTGCCTCCAACTGCGTCCAAGTTGTTCACTAGTCCAACTGGTGCTGTCAATTCTTGGATCCCATCAGCTCAACTAAGGCCTGCACACTCGGTGCCTCACATGCCAGTTTTTGCTGCTTGGACAGACACATAGGCTGTTGATAAAACTAGCATATGTTTTTGCATGACACAACGAGAGAGAGGTTTCATGAGGGTTATCTTAGTGGAGATAATTGGGTTTAATGGAGGTTTAGCCTTTTTTTCGGAACAAGAATTTTAAAATATTCAAAGTCATCTTCTTAGTCTTATCTTATGTAGTAGGTCTTTATAAAAAGGAAAATGGTGGGGGGAAAGTTTTAAAGATATTATGATGAAGTCTATGGAATGATTGTAGCAATATGGGATGGATGACCTACACACCCATAATTTGGTCCAGCTTTATTGATCATATTAAGTACAGAACCCGCTCAGATTGTGTCCCAGTAATGCATAGATTTGATCTTTTGCTTTGAGCCTTTGACCGTATAATCTCTCTCATCTCATCACCATATAGTTTCTTCACGTTCATAACATCATCATTGCTTATATGCCCTTTATTATCTAATCTTTCTCAAAAGGTAACAGATATTCCATTCTTATGGTTCAGGGAAAAGTGAGTTGGTGGTGGAAATGCATTCATACAAGACTTTTGGTGGTTTAATTTATGATAACATGGCCCATGGTTGCTAGGAATTGTCTGCATTTTGTGGAAAAGTATCGCTTGTTGGAAACCATTCAGGTCTTTTAAAGCCAACCTACTGTTAAATAATGATGCTAGGCAAAAAAGCATTCTCATGTCCTAATGTGGGCTGCTATGACCAATCAAACTCCACCGTGGATGTGTTCACACGTGATTTGTGATCTGCCCCTTTCACGTAGATGGGCGGGCTCAATTTCATGATTTATTCATTATGTGCTAGCTTCACTATAATGAGCCGCAAGAATGAAAATTGGTGAGATGGTAGAAGCCTTAATACTTATTGTGACTTGACTTTATGAGAGTGTAAGAAAAAATAGTGAGTTTACGCAAAACAAAAATAGAAAATTAGAAGAAACAATTTCATGAGAAAGACAAAGATTATTGTGAAATTTAGACTTCAATTGTTACTAATAATTAATTAATCAATTTTATGTGAAGTTTCATACAACCATATTGTAAATATAACAAAGAAAAATAAACAATACATGCGATATGGTTACACCAAAAAAAAAAAAAATCCCTTGGGGTTTATCACCAAACCTCAAGAAAATAGATCCACCAATAGAATTAAAGTCTTCCAAAAGAATTAACCCTAATTTTAATGTTACATTTCGCAGTACTTACTAACGTGATCGCATGCAACTCCAAAACCTTTGACTCTTTTACCGTGGGCTATGTTCAACATGAACACTCCACTCCTGACTTCAAGAATTGTTTTGAAGGTTTTTCACAACTGTTGATACCCCATTTTGCAACCCACATTTAACCTCACATGGAGGTAAAAGGGTACTTTCACCTCAGAAATATGCATCTTGATTCTGGCCATTAGATCCTTAATCTCATTTCACCAAAATGATCTTGATGTTGTAACGATCAAATCAACTGGTCATAGACCCTAATCGGACCACCAGATTGAAAGTTATCATCAAATCAAGTTTTAATGGCTGAGATGCGTTATCACAAATTGAGTCCGACTATACGTGATTATGAACAATTGATTTCGATTGGTTATAAGTGTAATCGATTGGAGATCAATGATGTGTCATAATTTGATTGGTTAGGACTACATTTTATGGTGAGGTTGCATACACCTAATTAATTAGATAGTTAAACATTAATTATTCAATGAGTAATTTGTGCAATTATCTTTTAATTAGAGTAAATTTGGAACCAATTAAGTCTGAAATGAGAGTAATTGGAGCCATTTAATGTTAATTAGGAGCTAATTTGGGACCTATTAATATTAATTGTGCTGAAACCATTTTCTAACAAATGACATCTGCTTACCTTTTCATCAATATCTCTCAGAATATTTTGAATCTGTGAATGAGGTTAATTTTCCCAGAAACTAGACATCCGGGGCTTCAATTTGAGCATAAGAACGAGGCAATTCCGATCAGAATTGAGTTAGATATGATTTTTCAAAGTTGGCTCTACAAGCTGTTACAGCAGCTACGGGAAAACCGAATTTTGGCTTGCTCCTTACTTCCACCAATCTTTCCATTTAATGCACCAGATTTTCTCCAAGGCTAAAATGAGGTTTAGGTTCATGAATCTTTGTCAACCCTCATTAAATGGTCTTCCATTCATATTTCCTTCACCACTACTATATAAACCCTCCATTTCATTCATTCCAAGACACAAAAAACCCCCATCTCTTCTCCTCTCTTAAGTTCTAGTGAAGTTAAGTGGTCTTGTCATATTTTGGTCTTCCTGAGACTCAAGGTATTGAGTGAGACTCACTCTTCCTCTCCTAATTTTTCTTTTCCTCCACCCTTAGGACCTCTATCAAGAGTCTCTTCCTCCACCATATGAATCTTGCATGAAGGTATAATCCTCTTCTCTAATTGTTTTTCATGTTTCCATGATGAGATTTTAAGATTAAAACATGATAATAATCATTTAAATCCCTTTGAATATGTTTGAATGTTCTTAATTGTTCTTATATGGTCTTCACATGTTCTTGATTGTTCATCATATGTTCTTGATTGTTCATCATATGTTTATGCATAAACACTAGTTTTGATCTTAAATCTAAATCAAAAATATGAAAAACATATTTGTTTTATAATTCTTTCAAATTCTTGAATCTAGGATATCATCATACACACACATTCACTAGAATTTATTTTTTCAATCCAAATGAAATGCCTAATAAATTGAATTAGAGTTTATCACATGCATATACATTAAATTCAACATGTAAATTAATTGAAAACATATTAGATGATGTGATATGAATGTTGGCCACCATAGTCTAGAAGACCAGTTTCACCGAGTAAGGTGGGTACCTAACACCTTCCCACTTTGTAACATGGCCTCCAAGTTTAGATCAAAGGTTAGTAGATCAAATGCTTATCCATGTAATTTTCGATTTTTAGATTGTAACTAGGAAACAAAGTCATGTACTTTATCTTAGATTGTATCTAGGACCAAAACCATGTAATTTCCTATGATCAATGTAAATTCAATTTCAAATAAATAAAATGAGGAATTTTTCAATTTTGGTTTTCTTATTTATCCCAATAATTAAATAAGTGACGACTCCATTGTAAAACCCTTATTCTAAATGGGAAAATATAACTAGTCGAACTTCCATTTTCAGAGGCAATAATACGACTCCACCCATTCACGTGGGTTTGGCCCAACACATTCATAAAAACGGGCCGGGGGCGCGGTCTCTCACAGCAACATCAACCCTGTTTTCTAAGTGCAGTAACTTCATCTTGATCATTGATCCTTGAATCTTCAATCTCTGGGTAATAGTAATACTTTGAGAGAACTTGGCTATATAAACGCTACGTGTGCAAAACACAACTCTCAAAAAGTCTGTTTAGTTGTCTAATAAGTATACTTTTATACTTTAGCTTTAAGGTCATGAAACCCTAGTTGTTGGATGGCAAATAGAGCTTGATCTAGTTTTTGAAACCATAATTCTTGATCTACAGACTTTAGTATTTTAAGTGCTGAGATATTGATGAATCGATTATGTGTCGACTATCTGTTAAGATTCTTGAAACTTTTGTTCTTTTTGAGTAATTGTTGGCACAAGTCTTAAACATCAATTAGACACCAAAACACTTACAAGACATGTTTTGTTCATTATTATGACTATAAAACTTCAAAAAATTGTCAAATATTTTTAAATTATGCCAATGATTGGTAAGACTAGAAAATCAATAGTGTATCATCTTGTTTATAAACTTTGATGATGCTCGAGATCAGTGATCACCTATGATACTTGAGTTAGCACTCATAGAAGTGTTTTATGGTATGTAGCACAAAGTGCTTTTGGTGCGTATTCCATATCTCATGGATGCATGTGAATGACTATTTATATAGCATGCCTTCAACCTATCCCACGGTTTCAAAAACTTTCATGATCAAGGCCGTGGAGCACATTCATCAAGCAATGGTGGGAGTATAAGAAAAAAAAAAACCTCAAATAGGCATCCATATAGTATTAACAAATTATAAATATACAAAATCATTGTTTCTTAATACATTAAGATGCAATCATCTATCAACAAAAACAAAAAAAAACAAAACAAAAACACAAAATAATATTGTTTTTAAATACTAGGCTAGTTAGGATTAATTTTTTTTTTTTTTAAGTTAGAGCATTCACAGTAGTGGTGCTAAAAAATTTTGCTTTTAACATCTCAAAAAGCTACTTTATCTATTCTACCACCACACTTTAAAATACACCCAATATAAAATATTCTATTTTTTTACCACTTCATTTTAAATAATATAAACAACTCATTAAAATAATAAAGGAAGAGAGAGAATTTGAGTTTTTTAATTGAAGGAAGAGAGATAATCTTAAAAAAATATTTTATTTTATTTTTAACAACTTACTACAGTCAACTGGTATTTATATCAGTTTACTGTAATTGCAAAAAATTTAGCTTTAACTTCTCCAATAACACATGATTTTTTGGTTCTTTGGTGGTGTAGACACCATATTTTGTACCCCTTACGACTCAGGCCCCCATTCCTCAATGATGTTGGAATTCTTAAGCCCAAGGGTGGTTTTGGGCTCGATCGTATTAAAGTTGACATAAGGAGGGTGTTTTTGGAAAATACAACTTTTTTATGAACTAAATAAATCTACTTTTGGAAAATTAAGGCCAAGAAACCCTAGGGTATGCGTACGCATACACGCGTATGCGCACACATCCTCAAGCTACGTACGTAGGTCTTATACATGTGTACGCATACACGGGCCTGTGCACAGATGCTAGGGTTCCAGAAACTTTGAAAGATAAGTTTTTCAGCATTAAGTGTAAGGTTTAGAATGAATCTCACATCGTCTGGGAGGCGTTCCAAACTCTCATTTTTCAATTATATAAAGCCATACAATGGTAGCTTTTCAAAAAACACAGAAAATCCTAAGGCAAAATACAAGATTTACTAGAAATAGTGTGTAAGGTTGAATTTAATCAACCATCTTATTGGCTTTATTCCGTGACCAATTTACTTGTAATTTAACACTTAGTAACCCTGTATTTAGGTAGAAAAATTGTAAGGGTAGTGTGTGAGAAGATGTGAAGAAAAGCTCAAGAGTGTGCAAGAAAAACAGAGTCTCGTGACTGGATCTCGTGGGTGAGTCGCAGCTTGCAAGTCGCCAAAAGTTCGCACACGTGCCAAGCATGCTAGAAGCTGAAGGGTCGTGCCAGCTGTCACACTACAGGACAAAAGTCCTAGGCTGGCTAGGCCGTTACGTCGCGACTTAAACTTGCGACTTGGACAAGCCGTGAGACCAAGCCGCCAATTTACCCTGTTTGGCAAAAACTGTCTCTTCGTATTCTTTTCTCACCCTACTATATATATACCCTTATACCCACCATGTTGAGAGAGTTTTCTAGAGAGAAAAATTGAGAGAGAAAAATTGAGAGAGAAACCCTAGAGAAAAATAAGATTGCCTCATCCCCAATCTTCACTAAGAGACTCCTCAAATTCCTCTACTCTCTTCCTCTCCATTGATACATCCTTGAGATGCTTTTGACCAAATCCTTTTCTCACCATACGCATATCAGTGAAAAGGTTTATTTGGTGCTGTTGGGAAGCAGTTACGAAGGAACCAATCTATATTGGTTGATGCTATGGGCTATAGCGGAATCCGGTAAGCTAGAAAAGAAAAAGGTTCGGCACAACCTCGTTGGAGCAAGAAGCTTGGAGGGCTTAGGTACATCGGGTAGATTGGGTTTGGAGGGTCTATTGCTGTTCATGTATCCCAACTACATTTTCTAGTGGATTATTGACCGCTTGGAGGGCAGCGGAGAGGTTTTACACCGAGAGCTTCGGTTTCCTCTTCGATAACACATCGTGTGTTGTCTATGTGTTTGCATCTTCCTTCTCTTTATCTTTGCCTTATATTTACTGCTGTGGATGTGTTTATATTTGGCTTAGATTAGCTATCAATTTTGTGATTGGCTTATGTTCATATTCCGCACATTAATTGTTTGATAATAAGCTTGAATTGATAATTTGTAATTTGTGGTCAAAATGTTCAAGGGTGTTTCATACTCAGTTTGAACTTTCAATTGGTATCAGAGCGGGTACACTTATTGTGGTTTAAATACCTAAGTGTGATCCTTGACCCCTTGTGTTTATTTGTCATGGATTGTGCTATGTATGCCTCCTTGTATAATTTGGTTGGTGATAAATGTAACAGGCCACGTGTTTGTGAAAATACCTCTATGAGTAATAATCCTCATGATTGTGATGCTGTGTTACATGAATCTTTTGATGCTGTTGATATTCCTAACATCAAACCCTTGAAGAAAATTGCTAAGAAGTTTATAAGAATTTGAACAAGTTATTTTATGAAAATGATGATTTGATTGCTAAGCTCAATGAATCCAACAAATTGGTTGAAAAATATAAGAAACTTGTTGAAAATTCTCTTGAAAAGCTGAAAGAGTTTGAATGTTTGAATATGGACTTGGATGCTAAACTTGTTTTGTCTAACAAACTTGTTGATGAGCTAAAATGTGAGAATGAATCTCTGAAAATGCATGCCAAGTGTTTGATTGCTGAACCTATTGCTAAAAAGGATGATAATATATGTTGCAATCATGTTGTGGTACCCGATTTTGTGCCTATTGTGTGTTCTACCTCAAAGGACAAACCGGTGTACATTCCTCCACATAAAATAAATCAAAAAGTGGAGAGAAAGGTTGTTAAGTCAAAGCCTCCGTTTAGGTCTCAACCTAAGGCTTTGGATGGATCTAAGTTTGTTCCAACTTGCCACCATTGTGGTGTGTTTGGTCATCTAAGACCTTACTGCTCTAAGTTTCATGCTCTTAAAAGAATCAAAAGAAAAGAGAAACTTGAGCTTCTTGGAAGTTGTGCTAAAAATGATAAACCGGATTTGATTGAAAATAGCATGTTGCTAAAGAAAGTGTTTAATGCTCTTAACTTCCTGACTATGTGCATCTCCGGTTCTCATTCTTCCAACCCTTATCTCACTTCTCATGAGACACTCATTCCAAACAATCATTCCGTTTGGATGAGGAAGGGTTCTCATGGTTGAGCTTTTACTCTTTTGGTTCTTGATCTAATTCTTTCGATCTTTGTAGGATCTTTCATGTATTGAATGTCATATTTTCATGCATTTGTGCATTTTGCATTTATTTGTATGCGTTGCTTTTGTTTTTTGTTTTTTTTTATCTTATTTTTATGTTTTCGTTTTGTGTGAGTAAAAATCCAAAACCACATAAAAAGTGAAAAATTCAAAAAGTTTGATCGTATATATTTGAGCACATTTCACATGTGAGTTTGGCCTAGTACCTTCATACTAATGGCGTAGTGCATTTAAGAGCTTGGCTTATTATGTATACACATATTTCTATGTGGAAGAAATCTTGAAAACTATGTGTGACTGTTGTAAATAGATCTTCAAACTTGTTATGAATGATTGGTCAATAGTCTTGTTGGTCTTGATACTTTCATAGACTTGTGTCTATATCTCTTCCCACTTTATTTTTATGTTTTTGCAAAAAGAGCTCACCAAATGTAAATCTCCAAATGAAAAGAGATATTGAGCTGTAAAAGTCTGTCGCACACACTAGTATTCGACTTGGAAAAAGGGAAAGTGACTCTTTTTAATGTAATTTGTATGGTGCTCAAAAAGCCAAAGGTTAATCCTCAATGTTGAAATATCAAAAATTTCAAGCACCGATCTCAAAATGAGATGTTTTGTCCAAAAAATGGATCAATTGTTATGCTTTATGCAGAAGCCAAATGAAAAACTTCTAAGCTGTGTATTCAATGGGTGGGAGGTCATATATACTCATTTCTATAATGGAGATAGTTCACTTGATTTCGTATCAGTTATGTATGACTCGATTGAAACTTCACTCTTGTCTAAGGACTATTCCACACTTAATCCTCACACATAACACACAAAACTTTTGTTCAATTAATGTCTATTTCATTTGTGTGATTATACATGTTCAAATGTGATGTGTGTGTGCTCAACCATATGTGGTTCAAACCAAAAAGATTTTTGTTCTTTTTGTTTCCTTTTGGAAATGATTTGTATCACCTATGTTTTTCAAAGTTTTTAAAGTGTTTTTTGTGTGAAAAACATGTTTTCTAGGTGTTTTCGTGACCTATTTCATGTATAGGCTCAACTGGGAGTTAAATAGTCTAATTTTAAAACTTTTTTAGCTTTGGACAGAGAGTTTCGCAGCTATCTCGCGAGTACATCGCGAGTAAGGCTTACCCGCAAAAATTTCGTGAGTACGTTCTCGAGTCAGCTTCCCGCAAAAATTTCCAAAAACAGCTTTTTAAGTGTTTTTCGTGGGAAAACTGTATTAAACCTCTCCCATTCTCTTTTAAACCCCTCTTTCAATATTTCTACATCAAAACCCAATCAATTTGAATGGTTTTTCATTCCATTAACATCTCTAAGGTAATTATGAACTATTTTCATTATTTTTGATCCTTAGACTATGTTTTGGAGAGTTTTGTGCTCTTGGTTGGGATTTTCATCATAGGGGTTAGGAAAACTTTATTTTTATCAAATTTTTGAATGGGATTGGTTTCTTTTGTTGATTTGCTTTGGATGTTGGCCCCTTGTGGCAAAAATATCATGTATTTAGGTAAGATTTTCATATGTTCTTGCATTGTTTATCATACATGTGTAGTGTGTGCACTCCAAGTGTTTGATAAAATGCCCAAATTGCATTTCTCGTTGTCTTGGACTCCGTTGAGTACCAAATTTTGGGGATCACCATAATTATTCATGCTTATCATGTTTTGATTATTGGTGGTGTGTTTTGTACACTTTGCCCTTTGAGTGCCTTGCTCATGCATTAGTCATGCGTCACACATGCACACTAAATGCACTCTAGATGGATTTTGCTACACACACTCTAACACTTGACATGTTTTTGCATTCACTCACGCTAGTTAAGTCTTTTTAAACCTTTTAGCATATATAACATGGTCTTGTGTCTATGTCATGCCTAGGTCCATATCATGTTCCATCATCCTTAGCATATCATGTTCTTTATGCCTTGTAGCATTTTTTAAAAATGTTTTTGTTTTATGTTTGAGCTTCATTTTCTCTTTCATCTTGCACCCCTTATGCATCATCTTCATATTTTTTTCTTTTCCTCCTTCCTCTTGATTCATTTGTCTATTCGTGACAAAAAGGGGGAGAGTATATTGGAGAGTATACCGGTGGTTCTCGTCATTTCTATATGACTCATGTGCACACTCTTAGGGGGAGAAATTCTACCTCGTGCACATTCGTAGGGGGAGAAAGCCATAGGGAGATGCATATACCAAGGGGGAGAAGACATTGTGTTAATAAGAAAACTTTGTCTTGATTGTCATTTCTTTATGACTGTTTTGTGTTTGATCAAGTTGCTCACTTGTTTCACATCATGTTTACTTGATCGCAATTTACTTGTTACATTATACTTGTCCGTTTATTACTTACTTTACCTTGAGGGTCTAATGTGTTTTGTGCAAGTATTTCAGGTTACAGGTATATATGTTCTAAGTTCATCACAACTCCTATGATTCATGAGAAGGGGAGTGATATGATAGGGAAGTATTTTATAGTTTGTACCATGTTGCTTTTGTAAGCTTTAAGGGTTTGTTTCCATGCACTTATGCTGTTTGTAGGCTTTTATAGTTTGTACCATGTATTTGCAATACTTTGCTTATGCAGCCTTTATGCATTGTGCTTTAGTACTTGTTAATACTTTGCATTATCTTAAGTACAACACCCTTGTAGGATTGTTCCTAGATGCATATACGTTTGTATGCATTGGTTGAGTGTTGGACTTGCAAATGATACTCTTCAATTGAACTTATCATTTTGCATGTTCGGATGTTCATTCCTTGTGTGAATGAACATAGTAATCACTTTTGCTTAAGTGACTACTATTTTGATCTTGCCATGAATTATTGCTTTAATGCTTAAGTTCATTTTTGCTTGATCATGCTTCTTTTGCTCCATATGCATATCAAGTTTTCTGCAAACAATGATATTGCTATATTATTGTGTTTCATGAGTTACTTATTCATATGTTCAAGAGCTTTACAGAATCTAGAGTTAGGTGTGAGTGAGTTTTGTTCAACTGTTTCCAACTCACGTTTTAAGTCTAGAATCTGTTGTAGGGTTTTGTCATGGAATAGTCAAAGGGGGAATTTAATCAACCATTTTATTGGCTTTATTCCGTGACCAATTTGCTTGTAATTTAGCACTTAATAACCATGTATTTAGGTGGAAAAATTGTAAGGGTAGTGTGTGAGAAGATGTGAAGAAAAGCTCAAGAGTGTGCAAGAAAAACGGAGTCTCGCGACTGGATCTTGGGGATGAGTCACGGCTTGCAAATCGCCAAAAGTTCGCACACGTGCCAAGCATGCTAGAAGCTGAAGGGTCGTGCCAGCTGTCACACTACAGGATAAAAGTCCCAGGCTGGCCAGGCCGTTACGTCGTGACTTGAACTCGCGACTTGGACAAGCTGCGAGACCAAGCCGCCAATTTACCCTGTTTGGCAAAAACTGTCTTTTTGTATTCTTTTCTCACCCTACTATATATATACCCTTATACCCACCATATTGAGAGAGTTTTCTAGAGAGAAAAATTGAGAGAGAAACCCTAGAGAAAAACAAGATTGCCTCATCCCCAATCTTCACTAAGAGACTCCTCAAATTCCTCTACTCTCTTCCTCTCCATTGATACATCCTTGAGAGGCTTTTGACAAATCCTTTTCTCACCATACTCACATCTGTGAGAAGGTTTATTTGGTGCTGTTGAAAAGCAGTTACGAAGGAACCAATCTATATTGGTTGATGCTATGGGCTATAGCGGAATCCGGTAAGCTAGAAAAGAAAAAGGTTCGGCGCAACCTCGTTGGAGCAAGAAGCTTGGAGGGCTTAGGTACATCGGGTAGATTAGGCTTGGAGGGTCTATTGCTGTTCATGTATCTCAACTACATTTTCTAGTGGATTATTGACCGCTTGGAGGGCGGCGGAGAGGTTTTACGCTGAGGGCTTCGCTTTCCTCTTCGATAACACATCGTGTGTTGTCCGTGTGTTTGCATCTTCCTTCCCTTTATCTTTGCCTTATATTTACTACTGTGGATGTGTTTATATTTGGCTTAGATTAGCTATCAATTCTGTGATTGGCTTATGTTCATATTCCACACATTAATTGTTTGATAATAAGCTTAAATTGATAATTTGTAATTTGTGGTCAAAACGTTCAACGGTGTTTCATTCATACCTAATTTGAACTTTCATAGTGAATCAAAAATGGAGTTTTTAACAAAATATCCTCAAATCAATATTTTCTTATTAGGGTCTTTTCTGGCATTGATTTTCAATTTTTAAGATTGCTAATTACTTTTGTATTTGATTGTGAATAGATTTGATTGAGGGGAACGTTCAAAATCAAGCCAATGAGCTTTTGTTTTTTAGGTAATATTCTGGGTCCTTTTTCTTTTCTTTTTTAGTTTTGTTCTCCATTTCCTTGTTTTTTTTTTTTTTTTTTTTGCTATAATATGTTTGTTTAGTTTAGGTTTACATAGTTTTTATATCCTTAAGTATGTTAGGTTGTTAGATTTGACAATTTTAGTCTATGCTCTGTTTTGTGTTCTTGCTCTTTCTGGGTTAGGGTTTTCAGGGCATATATGCGTATGCATACTCGAAGTATGCGTACACATACAACTTGGCTACGTACACAATCCCTGTGTATGCGCACGCATACTTGTGCCTTGAAACCCTAATTCAACATTTTTTGTTTCTCTTTCGTTGTTTCTCTTATTTAACATGCTTTTGCCTTGTCCAGTTTTGTGCTTTTGAGTCTCTGCTTCCATGTTGTTTGCCTTGTTTGTTCCTCACATGCTAGATTAGTGTTTTATCTTCCAATTTTGTTTCTTTGCCATGGACATGCATATGATCTGACCATGTATTAATGTATAGGTGTTGTGATGCAGTGAGGTAAGTGAGGTAAGATATGCATTCGTATGAACATGCATTGATTTGAATATGGTCTTGTTTTGGATGATGAACATGGATAATGTTTGCTTGTTTGTATTTTCCTTAATAGTGAGATGCAATAACATGTTTGTATGATTCTTCCATGATGAGCTTCTGCCCTTGAGGGTTTATGATGTGATAAGAAGCATGATAGATGTATGTTAGGGTTTAGGGTGAGAATGCCATGTTGTATGCTTAGATGTATGGTAGTGTGTGTGTGAGTTTATGATGCAATATTGAACATGCATTTAATAGAATTAAGACGTAAGATACAATGAGTGGAAGCCAACCAGTGGCGGCTCCAGGAATTTTGTTTAGGGGGTTCATTAAAAAATTTTAATAAAAATGAACTTGAATATATCGAGTTACCAACAAAAAAAAATTAATACATGAAGTTTTACAATTTTCTTCTACAAGTATTCAAATTTTGAATTATGAGTACTTATTACCAATGTGGGTAAGTATGAGCCTACAATCATTTTATTTTGTTAAGCTTATCTAACACTTTTATTTTTATGCAGTTTTTATTATCTATTTGTTATTTTTTTATAAAAATATTTTAAACTAAACGACTAAACTAAACTCATTTGTTTTGTATTAATTGTTGATGCACACAACCACACTCATTCAAACATAAAATTATACACTAGTGTCTACTTAACTAATCAAATGCTTGGACAATCACTAACTTTACGATTTTTTTCTTAAATTTTACTTACTTTATAATAAAAAGTTATTATAACATGATAACAATACGCATACATGTAACAAACCATCTCTATTTCCTAATTATTAAATTATATAAATTTATATTATACACACAAACATCCACACACATCATAATTCACACAAATAACATTATAACAAAAAGTAATGCACACAATCAATATTAAACACACTCACACATAATATAAATTTATAAAAAATAGTGATACTTACTATTCACAAACACTTACTATTTATCCTTAGAGTTAAAAATACTTATAATAATGGTGTGCAAAATTTAAGCCAAAGTGTGCAAAAATACTTTTAAGAAAAAATTATAGTATTAAACTAACAAAAAAAATATTTTTTATATATAATATTATTTTTTTTGAAGCCAGGGGGTTCATTTGAACCCCCTGAGAATAATGTAGCGCCGCCCCTGAAGCCAACCCACGGGTAGGGCGCTCTTGGGTTCCTAATACTTTCCCAAGCTGTACCTAAATTCTAAACACATACTCTAGTAGTAAGATCAGTCCTTCCACGAAATGGTGCTATATATATGGTTCCTAGACCTAAGTTAAGTGGCAACACCAATTATCTTTTCTGCGCCCCGGTCCACTCGGCCGAGGCGTACTTCCCCTCTCCATTGTGCCCACAGGTGGTAAAATAGTTTTTTTGCTAAAATACAATCACCATTGTGAATGTTTTTACTATTTTTATTAAGTTTTTGAGTTGGATAGTGGCTTGTTGGGTTAGGCTGGCTAGGCTAATTAATGAGAAGAGGGCCTAAGGTTTTGGAAGAGTGGGGTCCAACTATAAAAATGAAAAATATAATAAGTAGAAAAAAAAAATTTGGGCCAAGGGGGCTCGGACCCCCTTGAGTCAGTCCTTGTTCCTTACAAAAGACCCATGGAAGGATGGAAGAGTTGGGTTGGGGTCCCTAATTTGGAGAAATACACACTCAATGGGCTAAATAATGAGCAAGTTCATTACATGATCAATAACAAAAAGAGAATTTCTTATACTTAAACGATAGAAGAAAAGAATTGATAGTATTTTAACCCTAATTTCCGTCCTTACTTAATGGTACATTTTTACCCTATGAAAAATTGGGGGACAGGAAAGGTTGTCAATTTGGAACACAGCATATGCCCATTCAATATTAGAATGAGCAAAGAAGTGATCCAGAGCAGGATCCGTCAACAAGATTTGCCTAAAAACAGCACATAGTCAATGCGGCAACAAACTGGCTGGCAAATGCTTTATATACCCACTGTTTCTTTTCACTAATAGTTACTGTTCTTTTGACTCGCTGACATGAAACCACAATTTTTTTTGGCTAATGAAACCACATAATTGAATTTGGTATTTTGAGCAATGAACATGGCGGGAAAATGAGGTGGTTAGTTAGAGCATCCACCATGGCATTTGATTCTTATGATCAGGACACGATCATGACAAAAGAATAACCATGGTTTTTGAGTGAGACAAGTGCTCCATCATGAACTCCACCATTACTTCAACACATTTTTGGTTGATTTAGCAACGTCACATCTTTTAATCATATAACCTAATTTTTACATTGTTTTTAGCCTAGCTACGGAGGTTTCATCAAATGAGCATGCTTTTCAGTGAATTTAATGCTTTTGAATGAAAAGAAGGTAATTGAGTAGATAGAGTTTGCATTAACATGATTGTGAATTTGTTCTCAGAATTATGATGCACATACAAAGCTCACTAGTCGCTCCTATGATCAATAGGTCACAACTTTACAACTTGGTGAGTTGCTCTACAGCTTGGACAATGAGAAGAATCCATTTATGGAATTTAATGTCAAAAGGGAAATCTTATAGACCCATATAGGCACACTAATTTTGACAGACATAAAACCCTTGCCTGGTGGGGAAATCTTGAAAGCATTGTCTTTATTCATTAAAGTCATTTTCATTTAATTTGAATGCCTTTAATTAAGTGGGATATGCCATAGTGCCATGTTCTCTGAAAAGGAAAGGTCGTCTCCAAATCAATGTCCCAATCAGTTCAAAAAAACAAGGAGGTGTTCTCTAATTGATGGATTGGATTATGTTTAATTTTGGTCTCATGTATTCCTCTTTTAATTTGGGAGTGATTGGAAAAAAAATAATAATAAAAAAGTACCCGGTGGATGATAAAAATTTGAGAGGAAAAACACTGAAATTGTATAAAGGAAAAATTAAACACAAAAAAAAAAAAAAAGACAGTTAATTATAGCATATTAGGATCATCAAAAGCTCTTAAGGTAACTCTACCATGGAGTTCTTAAAATCTTATTCATCTTGTTAGGTTCTAAAAGTTTAGAACAATTGGTAAACTGTGGGTACAAACTTGTCTAGATATAGACTCCTAAGTCTATAGGTATGATTAGACAATACTCAAGGTGCTAAATGTCAGAATACAAAAAAAAAAAAAAAAAAAAAAAAAAAAAGGCTGCAGGTTCAAGGATTCGAAACATGCCAAGTTCGACCGATCGAGAAGCATTTTTGCATAATTTAATTTTGGCCCAACAGTCTATTAATCCAATTAAGTGATTAGGGTTTCAAATCTAATTCTCCTAGTATTTAAAGGAAATTCTAAGGCACGTTTTGAAGAGACTTTGGAGCTTCTCTTTTGAGATCTAAAATGTAATGTGCCTTCTCTTTTAAAAGTCACTATCAGAATTCCATCTAGACATCTTTAGAACTGGTAGATCTGAAGTTGTTGCAACAAGATCATACATAGCTGATAATTTAAAGCTTTGAGTGAGATTTTAAAGTCACAAACGTGGGTGTTTGTGTGCGACAAATTCAGATAGAAGAGTCTGTGGGTTCTGAGCTGCATGTGATCTTGTGAGTAAGTACTACAAGAGGTAGCTTTAGATTTAGGGGGAAAACAATCTATTGTAAACTTCCATTCTATCATAGTGAATTTGTTGCATTGATGATAGATTAGGTTAAATTCTCCCCAAGTTTTTTCCCTTGAAACTATTGGTTTTATTGGTTTTCCTAAGTAATCATATTGCTTGTCTTCTTTACTTTTCCACGCTTTGTGATATGATTATTTGTGTTTAACCTAGATCTCATAATAAACCTAAATAACAACTTAGTTAATTAATTAGGTTAAATAATTTAAGTGTACAGGGGTCTAAACGAACAAACACATCCATTTTAAAATGAGTGGGTTAGATTTTGCCACATTATTAATAACTTAAATAATACAAAAATAATAATAGTTAATGCTATTTAAAATATTAACTACGTGATAAAATCTAATTCAATTTTTTTTATATAATCTAATCCGCATTTTTAAATGAATAGATAGGATTTTAGGAACTCCATGATGGAGTTATCCTAAGAACTATCCACCCAAAATTATGGGATCATGTCTTAAGCCTATCATAAACTACAATTTTTTGTAATTAATATCTTAATTCGAGAATAATTTTTAATGTCACTTCACCATTCAAAATTAATGTCACAATTAACAAATGAGTAGGCCAATTGGATGGAACCATGTATTAATATGTCAATTTTTTTCTTCTTCTAATTTTTTGATTATTTGACAGTGAAGAAGAGGAGATTTGAACACTGAACGTCTTTATTGGAAATGCCTGAAAGTGCCAATTAAGTCATGAGGGTCTTAGCATATGTCAAAATTATTAGATTAGTTCTATAACAACAACAACAATAACAACAACCGAGCTTATTCCCAAAATTTTGGAGTTGACTAGCTATAGATATTCATTGGACCAGTAGTCCAAGTTAGCCACATGTATTCAAAATTATTTATTTAGTTCTCAATAATTTATAATATTCACCTTAATCATCGCACTAATATGTTAATTATAATAATAATTTTGGATGATATTGTGCATACTGACTTTGAGTAAGAGATTATAAAAATTTGTAATTTAAAATGATTATAACCCCTAATATATATATATTTTTTCTCTCATCCATATTTTGAGTACGTTTATATTATTGTTATTATTTCAATATATTAAGCTAATCCCTGATTTGTTAAATATAATATTACTAAATCTAACTAATATTCTCAAGAAGTAGCATGATTTATTCTTAATACTTATTGTAATATAGTATGTAAACAAATTTTAATCATCACATTTAAATTTGATTCCCTTAAAGATAAATTATTGGTTTCTCCATTAATCAAATGTGCACTAGAGGCTCATGGAATAATTTAAGATTATAGCTAAAATTAAACGGAACAAAAGATAAATGAGAAGAAAAAACAGCAACAATCACAAGGTCAAAACTCAAAAGGAACCAAAGTGGCCGTGGAATGATTGTGAAAGTTAAGAGAAAATTGTCCTTAACATAATAAAGATGTACGGGTTTAGTGGAGGTTCTTGAAGATTTTAGGGAGTCATGTCAAAAAACAAAAACAAAAGCAAAAAAAGCCTCTATTATGGCATTATTTACTTTATTCGAATTACTCAATATGAAGTTCGTGCAAATGCAATAGGAAGGATTTTGGTAATATTGTGCTAGTGCTTGATGTAAAAGCTAACAATATTGCATGCCATTATTCAAAAGCATTAATCATGAGATGTCGGTAGAAACTTTTCTTGGACGATTGTAAGACCAGCAATCAGAAAGATGAGAGAGGAAGGATACTTCATTTGTCATCACCGTTTTGATGTGATTTGCCTTTTACAAATTTCTCCCTTGTTTAAAAGCTTGTTACTGTCATAGCTAGCTTTACAGGTTGCCTATAAATTTCAAGCCATTATTGCCGTAATAGTAATAGTATTGTGTTTCAGAAGTTAATTAATCCAACAAAGTTCTGCTACATAATTTGAAAATCTAAATTTTGGATTATATATTTTTTATGTTCCAACACGTGTTAAATTTCATGTCAATGGACATTAATTAGAGCATTCACACCCTAAATGCCAAATGCCAAATGTAAGCATTTTTTAGCATTTAAGCCCAAAATCTCCACTCTATCAGAAATTGTAAAAGCCAAATATTTCAAAAAAATTTGCAATACTGCTACAGTGCAATTCTATATGTAGAATTACACTGTAACTACATGGTAAACTCTCATATTATTATTTAATTCTCTCTCCTACTTTTTATTAAATGCACTGTAGCTAATATGTTGTACTATAGATGATGGTGATTTTAGGATATATTATTTTATTGTGTAGAAATATTATTTTAATGTGTTGTATTGTAAAATAAAAGTTGGGATGCTGGAGTATTGTAAAATGGTATTGTGTAATTAATAAAATAGTTTTTTAGGATGATAAAGTAGAATAGGATGGCATTTTGGGGTGTGAATACTCTTACTGTTCGATCTATAAACTCTTTTTTCTTACATAATTTTAAATTACAAAAACTTAAAATTTAAACATTTGATTGATGATAAATTAAAAATATATTGAGTAGAGTTATAGTGTGAACTTGATGGTCTTGATTAAAATCATAAAATGTGTGCAGACAACAAATTGTCACAAAACCCACAAACCCTCCTGTTCATTTTTGTTGATTCTCCCATGCTACGTTCTATCAAGTTCCCTAGTAACATCACCTCCAACTCCAATTAATAGTAAGAAGACTTCTAACTCTAAAGATTCAACGCATTCCTTTTATGTCCTCATCTCAATCAATTGAAGGGTCCCACTTGGATCTTTGTTACATAAGGCCCTTAATGGACTTACAAATTCATGCAAGGCCTAACTCTTTTGGGTCATCCCATTCCCATTCTCGCTAATGTGTTTTCTTCTTCTTATATAATGGCAGCACATGCATTAGCAGTTTAAGCACACACCATCAACACTAATCATTATCATTTTTTGGTAGATTAAATCATGATTGGATTGTGGATTAACAGTAGAAAGGACTAGTAATAAAAAACATGACCCTATTTAATCAATGACGATCGTAGTCTCTTCAAAACAGCGCATATTTAACTAATCGATGTATGCATGCATGATCATTTTCCTTCATGTAATAATGATATTGCTTTGCAGATATTTTCATAATAAAAAAAAAAAAAAAAATTAATTAAACGAGCTTTCTTAAGTATATAATACGATCTTTGTAGCTAATTGTCATGATGTTAACAAGAAGGAGAATGAAATAAATAATTCAATCCCAAGTTCCCAACAAGCTATGATGCAACGCGCTTACCAGCTAACCCGAATAAATAAGAGTAATGCTAAGAATTCTTTTTCACAACTGCCAATATAAACTGTTATGATTAGAGACGAGTGAACGACTTTCTCTATTGAGTTTACTATTGACATTATTTTTATCATGCAATATTAATAATTGTGTACAAAATTGTAAAAAATATTGTGTCCTTTAGCTTATTGAATAAATAATTGATTGTCCTTACCATAAATTTCTTTCTTCCTCTTTTTACTTATTTATTTATTTATTTTTGCCTCAAGCCCTTTCCATAAATTTCATAATCCTTTTACATGGGCTTAATAAATGTTAGTAACAACGTGGGTCAAAGAGCAAGAGCTAGTAAGGAAGAACCAGCCAAACAGAGATTGAAGAGAGAAAAAGAAAATCAATATTATTTCGAGTTTTTTTTTTTTTTTTTTTTTTTTTTTTTTTTTTTTTTTTTGGGTGGGATGAACGGGCCGTGACTCAAAATTCAAATCCGAAAGAGATGAAGTTGTTTTCCCACAAAGAGGACCACGAGACAAGGGGTTGGGCCCAAGGATAAAGTGTGAGTTTGACCTTGTTGGTCTGGCCTTAAAGTTTTCACCTGAAACCCAACCACCACAACCGGAAGCAGTATAAGGACAAGTACCCATTATTTAAAATGGCCATATAATGTGAGCAATGTTGTAGGGGGTTAGGATCTTTTAAAGTTTTTAGGATATGTTAGTTTTTTACTTTTTATTTTATTTCTTTTAAGTTCGTAGAATTCTTAAAATCTTAATTATCTATTAGAAAATGAGTGTATTGGATTTTATTACATCATTAACGATTTAAATAGATATAAAATAGGTGACAATTATTAATTAACCTCTATTTAAATATTAATGATATGATAAAATCTAATCAATCATTTTAAAAATTGATGGAGAATTTTTTAGGATTTCCATGGAGTAGTTACTGTAATAACTCTAGAAGATTCTCATACATGTTGTAGCAATTCCAAAATCGCTTCTACAATAGAAAGTTCTTCATATGCAGAGGATGTGATTGTGGTGACAAAGGCTGCTTAGCAGCCCCACCTGTCCCAATGAAAATTTTGAGTTTAAATTGTTGTGGGTTTCTGAATTCATGGTCAGTTCAAGAACTTAACAAGTTGGTGAAGGCTGACTTTTACTCACCAGTATGCAGCAAATTCTTGCCTCTATTTTTCTACCGTTTTAACAAATGATGTACTCCATATTTGATTATCTTAATAAAATTTTCTAACTTTTTTTTAAAAAAATAATTATTTAATTAAAAAAAAAAAACTAAACTAAACTTTTTTTTAAATCCATTTTGGGCCTATACCATAAAAGTTCTAAAATCTAATCCCCCAAGATAATTATTGTTTTTGAAATAAATACATGCAAGTCAGACATTTTGAAATAAGAAATCCGTTAACAGTACGATCCAAGGCCACAGGACAAAGCTGGTAGAGATGAAGGGCTCCCACGTTGTTCAAAACACATATGAGTCCCTTGATGTGCACTTTGGGCAATGCTTTGAGGTTTTTGACATTGGCTCATAGCTAATAAAGAGCCCGCTTTCATTGCATGCTGTTCAACTCAAGCCATTTTTGTTGGAGATGGCGGCTCCAAGTGGTGGATGGTGGTTAGGTTTGTTGCAACAAGGTTCAATAGGGAGAGAGAGAGAGAGAGAGAGAGGGATTTCCGAAGAAAAAAAAAATAGTGAAGTGAAATGTATTAAGTAAATCTCGACTCTTAAAAGAGTCGAAATCCAACTTTGAAGTGGATCATTTTTTTTTCCTTCCAAAAACGCTACACTAGTCGCAACCGTAGCCATATCAGCAAATGTGGCATGAAACTCGTCTCTTGAAAAGCTAAGTTTCAAGTGGATCTCTTTCTAAAAAAAGCTATATTTTTTTTTTTTTTTTTTTTGATACGAAAAAGCTATATTTTAATATATGTTTGAAACAATACTGTTTGGCCAAATAATTCAAAATATAGTATTCATCAAATACGATTGGACAAAGTTGATATTAAATCTTTACGCATCACCCTATAATTCGTCTTTGGTTATACCATTTGCAAAATTGTTAGGATTGTACAAATTAGGTCTACTATTTGTAGAAATTTGTGATTGAGTGGTAGACAAAAAGAGAATAGAGGTTACGCAGTTCAGACTTATGGCTTAGATCCATGGGATATTAGCCCAAAGGGTTACAATTTCTCATACTATTTATTTGAGAATACATTACAATGAAATTCATATTGTAATTGAGGTTTACACAAAAAAGTATATGAAAATTTTAATTTAAGTTGAATATTGATGGCTTCAATCCCATGATTTTCTCTAGCAATCAATCAATTAATTTATTAACCAATCCCATAATTTTATCTAGCAATGAATGTCTTGATGATTTAGTCTTCAATGATATGAAAAGTAAATTATACTTTAAAAGAATCCCTCTCAAATTGGCCTTAATCTTTGATGAAATGCACAGCTTGCAAATATTGAATCCAAATGTCCTTTAAAAAAAAAAAATCATTGAATCCAGAGTTTGATTTGTCTTCCAAAGTTCTATACCTTTTTCTAGTACAATAAAATTGGCTAACAAAAGTGAAACTAGGTATGACCCAATATAGTGCTTCAATGGCACAAGAAAATAACAACTCCATTAAAATGATGACTCCCCTTTAATGAGAAATCCTCCTATAAAGATGTCACAATGATATTTATGTGATGAAATATTTTGCTATGAAAATGTATAGGAGTGAGAATTGCAATGGCAAAATTACCAATACGCACACGAAGAAATGGTAAATTTCCTATTAAAATAAATAAAATTTTAAAAAAATGAGGTAAACAATAAAAGGGGATTGGCAATGTGATTATATTAGATATGACCAATAAGAGAAAACAAAAACATGTGAACGCTCTGATACCATCTAGAATTTTGTGATTGAGTGATAGAGAAAAGACATAAGAGGAGATGTGGTTCGACATTGGGACCTACATCCACGGGACAAAAACAAATAACCATATTTTCTCATACACTTTCTCAATACATTACAATGAAATCTGTAATTAATGGGGGGATTAAACACAAAAGTCATTGGCAATTTGAATTTGAATTACATGTTGATTGCTTTGCTCCCATGATTTTCTCTAGCAACCAATTCTTTGATATATTAACCAATCCCATGATTTATTCTAGCCATCAATATCTTGGTTTGGTCTTCAATTATATGAAAAGTGAATTTGGAATTTAGAAAGGAAAGACCAATCCAGAATAAATAATTTCATCTAATATACATTTGTTGGTAAGTATCCAATAGTATGTAAGAGGGCCTAGGTGCTCGCAGTCACATACACCAAACCTGGTTGGTCAGGCATGAAAGCAACTAGAATTGTCTTGACATGATCATAAGCTTTGATTACACAAGAAAAGACAAAAAGCCAAGTCCACAAATGGGGGGCATAAATCCAACTATCCGTGTGGCCATAGGCCCAGCTGATATATGGGTCAATATGTGACTATCCAACAGGCCAATCCCGGCAATTTAAAGCAGTCTTAATAAGACCAAGGCTGAAATATGAGAAGAAATTAAAGATGGTGAAATCCCACTAACTATCTTAGCTAGCTTTTACATGCCAACACGAAATTGCTTGTAGTTGTAGTTGTGGACAAACCAGGTCTACATTATGAGAGTCAATTCTTTGAGCTGGCTAGATCAGTAGTTAAAGCCGCACGTTGGGTGACTGCGAAGACAAACCAAGGAATGCCACGTACATGCATATGGGAACCATCATTATTCCCCATTAAATTCAACAAAAACCAGTCATTTCGTTGCCACTTGTCAAGTAGTTATTTGTTTCTTTAAGCCAACAAATGTCAGTTATTAAATCATAATAGAAGTCTAATAATTTTTCGAATTCATATTGAATTTGCATTTTAGTTTTCTCTATATTTGAAAGTGTTTGCGGGTTAAGTGTAACGGAGGCGCACTCACACTCATACGGATAAGACAATTATATGCCAACCAAACTTTATTATAAATGATATATAGTATAATCGCACTCAGTAAATCTCACAAATCAAATTTGTGTACTCTCGCGAAATGCCTTGTAACTGAATTGACACATTTCCATGCACAAAGTGTTTGGGGGTCTAAGGAGAAAATGGTTCGAGCTGTGAAGTTAGCAGCATGTTGTAATTATCTCTCAAAAAAAAAATTTGCATACTCTCATAAACAACACTTATATATCTCAAAAACACAACATAAACAAAATTTCCCACAAACACAAACTAATTCACAAATTCCGCACACACCAACTCACTAATTCACACATGTCATATCTTTCAATCCCAAATATACTATCACACCACTCCTCTCACAATACTATCATAGACAATGAAAACCTAATTATGTCATAAGTAAAAAACTCTTTCCTTCTATCCTAAGAAAATCTTTTTTCATCGTACTAAGAAATTTCTTTGTCTTCTAAGTCGAGGAAACCAGATCTAAATAGTAATTTGAGTTGATCTTTAAAAAAAAATGCTTATTACCTATTTGGACACAAAGACAAGTATGTTAGGGTCATATTTTCTATGTAATTAGTTAATCATTTGACAAAATGCACTTTACTTGTAATTGGTTAGATCTAAGTTGGGTTTAATGTATCAAGAAGTATGTTGTTCAAACATATCAAGTGGTTTCATTAAAGACATGAAGATTGATCCAAGAAACAAGTGAAGAAAAGTTGTTTCATTAAGTCTCGACACAATCTTGATCTATCGAGATCTACGATTTCAGAACTTCCAGATCTAAAATTCGGCCCATGATGATTTGTTTGATTAGAAATTCTTTTCTCACAACCCTAGTCATATATAAGACTTATTTTAAAAGTCATCAAGTACGGAAATAGAAACCTAAAACTCATATACTCTGTGTAAAGCTACTGCGTTTATACGCCTTAGAATTTTGTAACCAAGTATTTCATGATCTTCATCGTTTATGAAGTGAAGAACTTTGCAACCGATAACAATCATTCAAGTTACTGGAGTTAGTCACGTACTAGGATCCGTGCAAAGGAGTTAGTCACAGATTGGAGATTTGTGCAACAATGGAAAGAATACTGCTATAAGATCATGTCTAATTAGGTATTGGAGTGAAAGTTCAACTGTAGGTTGGTATTTTAGGATAGGCCAGGGTAGTGGTAAGATACCTCATACTTGTACGCCTTAGGGGTTTTGTAACCAAGTACTTCATGATCTTCATAGTTTATGAAGTAAAGAACTTTGCAGCTAATAACAATCATTCAAGTTGCTGGAGTTAGGATGTATAGGGATCCGTGCAAAGGAGTTAGTCATAGATTGGTGATTTGTGCAACAAAGGAAAAAATGCTGCTACAAGATTAAGTCCAATTGGGTATTGGAGTGAAGGTTCAACTGTAGGTTGGTATTTTGGGATAAGCTAAGGTAATGGTAAGATACTTCATACTTGTCATCGCTTGATTATTGATTAGTGGATTCTTGAGAGTGGTGTGACCTTAAATTCATCCAATAGAGTTTTTGCCTTGCGAAAGGTTTTCCTCATTTGTCAATAAATTACCGTGTCAATTTAATTTCCGCTACATTTAGTTTATTTGGTGCTTTATTAATACCTCAACGATTTGCATGTAATTTAATTTAATTAATCAACTTGAATAATTAAATTAATTAACCGGGTCAATTTATCTTAACCCAAAAAAGTAAGTTGCTAAGTAGCTAAACATTATGGCTTGCTAACAGTATCTTGCCGGTAGCCAACCAAATTTTCAATGCACAAAAGAAAACACACAAAGACTCACAAAAGACTACGTACTTATCTTAAGGAGGGGCCTAAAATGTCTTAAATGACAACTACCACAAATGAAGCTTTTGGTTGTTAGCCCTTTTGGACATTCTCTCTTACTTATGTAGAAAAATGTGGTTATGTGTGTCTTTGCTTCATCTACAAATCACCGTCTTAACAGACCAAAAAGAAAAGGTTTGTCGAGCATAATTCCACCAAAGTCCAATTCAAACACACTGTAGATTTTGAAAGCTTAAATCAAAAGCTGAATAAGACTTTGTCCCACCCACGCTTACAAAAATCTCATATTGTTCTTTGTCTGAGGGCCCATATGATAAAAAAAGGTTGCGCGGCTGCGCCTTTATTTAAATTGCTTAAATAGAAAAACAGAACCTAAGTAAAAATTCACAACAATTTCATAACATTTTTAAATTAATTTATCACATCACATATGAACTTGCTGCAATTTGTGATTTAATTTTTTTTTTTTTTAATATCGATTTGTGAGTGTTATGAAATTTTGTTATGTTCGAAGCGTTACTCAACACAAATTTGCTGCACAAAATTTGTACTTTCAAGACGCGCTATTTTTTTTTTTCTTTTTAACAATCTCACGTGGCTCAATTTTTTTGCCAGATGAACCGCACCAACCACCCATCACTAAAACAAGACTAAAAAGCAAATTATTGAATTAACAAGATAGAGATCGGGATGATGCCCACGTCCACTTTGTTATCTCACGGATTTATCAAGTCAAGTATTTTACCATTTTCTTTCTGATCATGGAAGATATTTGACCCATATAATATTGTTTTTGTTGTTAGCCAAATGTATCAAGTAAAATCAAATTTTAATAATAATAATAAAATAAAATAAACCTTTTAAAATATCTAATAGATTGATATTGAGTATTTTAATTGTATGATCATATAAATCCAATTTCTGGTCATCCATATGTTCTTCAAATGGTATCTGATTGGAATAATTTTGTCTCATCTTGTTAGGATGATTTTTATTTTTGGCTGAATAAGTCAAGATAAATTTAGACTCACTTGATTTTTTTTTTTTTTTTTTTTTACAATTATTAGAGAGAGGATGAATTTGAATCTAAATTCTCCTTCTCCAAAGAACCCAACAATACCACTTAATATTATACTATTTGGAATTCTTATCTTGATTATTTGTGACGTGGCATCTTAATAAGACAGCTAAAAATTTGAGTTTAGTCATGTGCATTTATCTACAGTAGTTGGGTGAGAGGAATTTACTAAAGGGTCATGTTAACGAGTGCTCTTAGGGCACTTATTAATAATCAATTTTAGGAAAGTTTTGATACCACTTTTATGAGAAATGAAAAAAGCTGTCAAAATATTAATTACTTTTTTTTCATTTCCCATAAAAAATTTCTTTAAATGGATTATTATCCAGTATCCTAAGGGCACTTGTTAACATTTCCCTAAAATCATGTACGTGTTGTTCTTAAATGATATCCATAACACATGTGCCACTTAAATTATTGAAGTTGCTGTCTGCCAGTGCCAGCACTCTCTTAACAATTCAATTATGATCACCATTATTTTAAGAAAGGCCTGGACTCTAGATAATAAAGCCATAAAGGTTCTAAATTTAAATAAACATAAATTACACATCAAAATTGTCATGTTCCAAATCATGTTCAAGCCACATTCCCCCCAAATTATTGTGCTTACGCCCACCATATAAACACAATTAATAAAGCTATAATATTTCAACCTAAGTACCCACAAAGTGATGAAACACGTGTCACATCCATCTCTCTCTCTCTCTCAAATGCAATATATATATATATATATATAATTGTCTAGTACATACCCAGAAAGGTTGTATTGAAGTGACTAGTTAGGACCAACATGCTATCAACCATAGCAATGATATTAATTTGTCTGAGGGGCCAGGTTTGGGCTAAGTTGTTTGTGAACTGAGTGAGAGGTGGAAAAGCCACAACAATAAATAGAAGGGCCTGAACATTTGTTTATGCTCTAAGGCTTTCGTTTGTGCCACTCAAAGTTAATGGGCCCTTTTAAATTCATTGAAGATCCTTTCGGCTTTCACTTTCTGCATTTTTAGTCTCTTCTACAAAGCTTTGGATTTTACATCCCAACAATATGTTGGTGTGTAGGCTTGAGCAGAGGCAGCCAAGGAACCGAAGGTCGAAACTATAATGGGACCACCGTATAGTCCTTAAATGAAGCCAATTCTACAGAGATGTATGAACTATGAAGGTCATTACTAAAAGTTAACAATTTTGTTCTGTGGGGAAGCATTGTTTTTTTCGGACCACAGATTGCATAAAAGAAGATAGAACCCCTCAGAGAATTGAATACCTATTCACATCTTGGGCCATTGCGCAACACCTAGATATCTCAGCCCATTTATACCATATCCAACTCTTGTTATTTATTCGAGTTTATGGGGAAAAAAAAATTGTTAAAATTATTACAAAAAAAACTTACAAATTGATACGACAAGAGTATGATTTGTGCCACTTAATAACTAATAAATAAAAACTTATATAACTTTTTTTTGTAATTGTAACACGTCAACTCGTAAGGTCTATGCAGTGGTTTTTTACTCTTTTTTTATTTATTTATTATTAATTATTGTCCATCCCATCACTCAAAAACATTGGCAACACTATCCATTTAGTCCGCAATTTGAAACCTAGAAGTTAGGATGAGAAGAATCATGCACCTAATAAATGAATACTAAAATAAATAAATAAATCTTTAATATAAAACATTTTGGGATAAATTGTCCTCCCATTTAAACCCTACAATTTCCTCCCAATTTTAGAAGTTGTGAGACACATGACTTTTTTTTTTAATACAAGATAGAAATCTACTTTGACATAATCTAAATGTGTATATATATATATATATATCTATGTATGTGTGTGTGTGTGTGTGTGCATGTGTGTGTGTGTGTAAAGCTTCGTCTTGGGAACTTAAACCCCGACCCTTAACCCCCACACTTCAGAAAAACTTATACTTGTTAAGTGATTATCGGGCAAATGATGCGCGGTGGTGAGACACATGACATTTATTTGATTTCATGTAACGTGGTTTACGTTGTTTAAGAATATATATATATATATATATATATCTATGTATGTGTGTGTGTGTGTGTGTGCATGTGTGTGTGTGTGTGTAAAGCTTCGTCTTGGGAACTTAAACCCCGATCCTTAACCCCCACACTTCAGAAAAACTTATACTTGTTAAGTGATTATCGGGCAAATGATGCGCGGTGGTGAGACACATGACATTTATTTGATTTCATGTAACGTGGTTTACGTTGTTTAAGAATATATATATATATATATATCTATGTATGTGTGTGTGTGTGTGTGTGTGCATGTGTGTGTGTGTAAAGCTTCGTCTTGGGAACTTAAACCCCAACCCTTAACCCTCACACTTCAGAAAAACTTATACTTGTTAAGTGATTATCGGGCAAATGATGCGCGGTGGTGAGACACATGACATTTATTTGATTTCATGTAACGTGGTTTACGTTGTTTAAGAATATAAGATTTTCTTCTACCACATGTCTCACATTTAAATTAATATGTATGATTGGTTCAAAAAAAAATTTTAATTATAAAATATATACTTATAGACCTCCAAATCCCAGTTAAAGTTGTTATATATCAATAAATAAATTTAATTCTTTTAACTGTATAATTTTTATAAGAAATTCTAAGGTTCATTATATTCATTTAGATAAAGTCACAATCTCATTAGTGATGAATTATAATATACCAATTATTTAGAAATTTGAATGTTCATAAAATTATAATAAACCCAGATATTATAGCAATTAGTCAATTATCTAAAATTAGAGTGAAAACAATTTTTTTTCTTTTATTCCCTAATAAAAATGATAGTATTGATGAATTGAACGATAAGTTAGAGTTTTTTTTTTTTTTTTGGTCAATGTTCTTGACTCAAGTTTGTTGAAGTATATTTTTGTAGTTTTCATTGGCTTATAAAAAATTTAGGTTGCATCTTTAATTGTATTTATAATACTATTTTTATTTGATGCCCCAAAGATATATTCATAGTTTCGCAACTACGACTGTGATGTTTACCCCCCCCCCAAAAAAAAAAAAAAAAAACTAATACTGTGAGAAGAGGTATTCATATATATGATGTATAATATAATTTTTGGATTGGAGGGATAGATATCACTTTTTTTTTTTTTTTTTTTTTTATGGATTATATTAGTTTAATGGGCTCTAAGTAAGTCATAGCCGAAGAATAAACTGTCACTTAATCATTAAGGAGTCGTTTGGTATGGGATTTTAAGTAACAATTTTCAGTTTTTAAAAAACATTACACGTATTTTCACATATTTTTCATTCACACATATTTTTAAAAACTACAAACAATGTTACCAAACAAGCCCTAAATTTCAAAATGTGCTAGAGGTCAAATTGCAAATTTGTGATGACCATTAAAAATGAAAAAGGAAAAAGCGGTTCTTACTGCAACGGCAAATGTTGTTTCCATCAAATATATATATATATATATATATATATATATAATAATGATTTAATTTATGAGTAACTTTTATGTTCATAATATTTTTCACAACAAAACTCATGTGACAATATATTACTAGTTTTTATCTGAATTCACCATTAACATCATTTTTTACATACCTTTAATAACTTGCCACATTAATTTATTAAAAGACAGCCCCACGTCAAGACAACATCATTCCATCTCCAACCACAAACTACACAAATAACAAAGATAAGAATGGATCCCTAAATATCGTCGCTGTTATTATTTAATTTATATATCTAGTTTACTATTCTCTTGGATGAGTGTAATTCCCCTGTTCCACATAATGGGTGTGACCCCAAAATGTTCGCTATAGGTTTTGAACCCAACATCTCATAGATCTCATAAGGCTTTAAGTACAATTAGGCCACCTCATTGGAATTGCATGCCAGTACATCTTGGTCACGCACGAAGGTGGAATCAATGTAACATCTCCATCCTTAGTACCTAATTAAGATAATCTTAAACAATGGAAAATCTCATTTCGATCTGTGTTAATTGGTATGGGAAACTATAAATCTACTTCTTCGAACAAGGTAGTCCGATTGCATCTAATGCCACATGACATATGACATCATTTTATTTGTTGAGAAAATGACGTGTCATTGTTGTATACATCCTCAAATTTGCTATCTAAATTTTAAAATATATTAGTATTTTACCTGTATAATGTACCTAAAAAGTAATATGTAGTTTAAAAATAATTCAAAATAATATAAGTGAAATTGAACAATAAACAGATCTAGTCTGTGTGTTAAGCAAGTTCACAAACATATTATGCAAAACTAAGTTTTTATTACAAAAACAACAATGAATATTTTAAAATAAATAATAAACTCTTTTTGAATATCTTGAAACTTTTGGTTATTGAGTGTTAATAAAAATAGCATTTTTTTTTTTGTATGGGGACAAAAAAAAAATTATCTTAATAATTTTTAAACTTGTGGTCCATTATATGGTAAAAGCACAATGTACTACGTGTAAAATAATATTGAATAAAATAAATAATAAATTTTTAAAAAATTATCAAAATTTGGTATCAAAATTTTAATTAAAGTCATATTTTTAAATTTCTTGAAATTTTGATAATAGAAATTCACTTAAAAGAAACTATATTAATAACTTAAATGTTCTTATAATACAACACACGATTATATATATATATTGCAACTTCAATGATTATAGAATATAATATACTAATATGACAGGATGAGCCTCTACTTACCAGGGGGAAAAAAAAAATACTCCAAGAGTTTTTTTTTTTAAGGGACAAAAGTATACTTTTTTGTTTTCATTTGTTGACAATATATATGATCTAGTACATAAACACTCTAGGAGTGTGCATTAAGAATAATAAAAGGATGATTTAAGAGAAAAAAAAAAAAGAAAAGAAAAAAAAAGGGAGAGATAAATGTTTTAAGAGAAAAAAAAAAAAAAAAAAAAAAAAAAGAGGGAGAGAAAAGAAAAGAAAAGGCCTATCCATAAAAAGTAAAAAATAAAAAAATTTGTGTAAACGTATGATTTTAATTTTTTTTGGGAGTGGGCTTTGTGTCAATCAAGAAGAGTCTATGTTTGACTTTTAAAAAAAAAAAAAAGAATAATGAATGAAAAGCAATCAACACGAATTAGGACAAATCCCACCAATATTGTTTTCTTTCACTTGGACTTTTCAATCTAACAAAATTTGGCCATATGTAATCTGATTTGATGACGATTAAAACAAAATTAGTCATCTTCCAAGCACGCCAACTTGGATGTTACCAGATTGCCATGCCAAAGAATAAAAAAAAAAATGCTTGCAAAAGCTTTTTTTTTTCTAAATTTTCTGGGAGGGTTATATATAATTTTTTGTCATTTTTATATTAAATTTATAGCTTTAAAAATCGAAAATCGGAATCTTTTCCGGTTTGTTTACCGTTTCAATTTTTATAACCATGATTAAATATGCAACAAAAAGTTAAAAATTAGCTTATCAAAGAGTTAAAAATTAGATTATTTGAAAATAAAGGCGGAGACAAGTTGGTGAGATATGAGTGTGAATTAGATGACGCCCAAATAGGAAGTCTGTGAGTACGGGAGGTTTGTGAGCCTCAGAGTAATTCTAAGTTATAATAAGCACTTCAGAAAGACATGTGACAGATTCAATTATTCATCTTTGCAAATTGCAAGTCAAGCACCAATGTCTATACGGAGTTACGGTACGGCCCGCTTGTGTGTCCATTAAAATTTAATGCCTTTTAATGCCAAAATCACTAGATCAGATAGAAGTTGTGTGTTAGTTGAATGCCCTTGTTTTTCTCAAAAATAAAAAATAAAAAATGCCCTTGTCTTACGGTTTTTTTTTTCTCTCTTCTTTTTAAATAGAAAATCATCATTTACATTAAAAAAAAAAAATTTGTTGCAGCTTCTTGGTCATTCATAAGCTTTAATTAGTTTATGTGCCTTGGGTTACCAAAAAAAAGAAAGAAAAAAAAAAAGAGAGCTATATATAGTGTTTGTTTGGAAATAATTTATTTAGATAAAATTAAAAATTTTTTGTTAAAAAATATTGTAAATAAAATTAAAAGGTAGCTGAAATAATACAATGAGACTAATAAATAGTATCAAAAAGTGCAGTGAAACTCATAAATAGTAGTAAAAATAAATTTAATAATAAAAAAAATGAATCTTTTTAAGTCTTGCCAAACGTACAAATAGCCTAATACTTTTTTTTTTTTGGAATAAAAATGAGATATTCGGTACAGACTCATTGTGCCTATGTCATGTCACGGTGTAGTCTAATATCTTCTTAAAACCTTTTTTTTTCTTCAATCTATGCATCATAACCATGCTTGTGAGGGGGTAAGGATAGAGATAGTGAAGTGAAACAACATTTTTATTTTAAATTAAAAGTTAGAAAGTGAAAACGCATTTGAAAATGTAATAAACTAATTTTCTTCGGAATTCATCATAGTTTTGACATTCAAACTAGTAACGATTAATTGAAAGGAGCTGCTTGACATTAGGAGGGGTTAATGGATGCAGTATTCGTCAATTATTGATTAAATATAGAATTTTGGGCATGGGTAAATGTCTTGATAGGATAATAACAAAGACGAACTCCACTGATTCAAAGTTTATTAAAAAAAGAGATCTGCGTTTGTCAATTTCTTACCGGCATGTGGACTTGTTTCATAAGTAGGTAATAGCCCAAATAATTAGGTTTCGGAGTCTCCTACTCATGCCAATTTACTCTAGAAAAGTACTAACTTGGAAAAAGAAGGGAAAAGTTTTTCTTTTTTATTTTAATTTTTGTTGGTAAATCACTCTAATTATACAATTAGATATACTAATAAATCCTAGTAACATACCCAATAATACTACATTATTGAACACTCCCAACACTCCCACGGGACGTAATTCAACGCACGTCATCATTTTTGTTTTCATTGTGCTTGAGTTTACTGTATGAATAGTGTTAATTTGAGTGGATAGTTGAGAAATGTAAAAATTCTTAGAGCGTTCACATTACCTTTTTTTTCAAATAAGTTTTTTTTTTTTTTAAATTGGTCACTGTTGAGGGTCATTTTCGTAAAACCCAGCATAACAGACTCTAATAGCAGCAGGAACAGAATAAAGCTATTAGGCCCGAGCGGCAGGAATAACAAAACACAGGCCCATAACACGAGCAAATGGGTCTTGAGGAAGCAAATGGGCCTAAAGGGCCCGGAAAGAGAGAAATGGCACCCATGGGCAATATATGGTATGAAAAAGTGAGAATGGGCCGCGGCAGGCCCGAAGCGATGTAAAGAAAGTAGGGGTTAGTGGCAAGCCCATGAACCCCAAAGATGAGAATGAGGAGATTGGGCCAAGGAAGCCCAATCAAGTTAGTAAATAAAAGCCCATGGGAATACAAAAGCCAGTAAATGGGCCGAGGAAGCCCAAGGGCCGCAGGCCCAAAGAAAGGGACAATGGAGCCCATAAAGTGAGAACACCAACAGACTTCCATAAGTCACTGGGGGAAGTAGTGAAACGGCAGGTCTGAAAAAGGCCTAACAGGAACATGTTGCTATGGTAGGAAAGACCAAGCAATGGAACAAAACATAAAGGGTAAAACAAGAAATGGGCCGAGGGGGCGTACTAAGAAAAGCCCAAAGGGAGATAGTGGCAGTGCAAACAGTCCGCATGAAAATCAAGGCTAGCGGCAGACGAATACGAACTAGGCATCATGAGCCGCAGGCCGGCTTCGAAACACACATGACAAAGAGCATGCGCAAAGCCCAGGTGCCACCAGCCTGTACCCAGCCAATATGGGTCGTGGTGGGGCCATGGGTCCGTGGTAAGAGGTAAAAGGGGGTGTGGTTTGGTGGTGGGGAGGGGGGAAAGGATTTATTTTGCGTTCCCTGTCCAAACCCTTTTTGGAGGTACGTCCTGCTGGGATGACAGACCGTCCAAAAGGGGTAAGATTGAAGAGGGAACGCTGAATGCATGCCATAGGAAGAGAGAGAGAGCATTTAAAGCCACGGCAGAGCTGTGCCACGGCGGACAGAGACAAAACGAACATGTCTTTGTCTGGCGAGGGCGAGCTATGCGCAGAGGGTGGTCGGCAAGCATGCCCAGACCAGACAAAGGCCGTTAGAGGGTAAAATGGTAAAAGAATGCTTGCGGCAGGCCCTATAAAAGGAGCCTCGCCGTGCCCTGTAGAGGGGACCGAAAAACAGAGGAAGAAAAACACTTAGAAAGAAAAACAAAAGGAAGAAGAAAAAAAGAAAGGAAAAAGATAAAATCACTTGTGAGGATAATAGGCATGCACCAATAAATCTTTTCTTTCCTCTCCCCCTCAAAATCCCACTCTCTAAGGGATAAGAAAACGGTAAAAAATAACAAGAACTTTCTTCGCACCTCAACCATTTAGGTCCGGTTCCCTCAAAGTTATTAATCCCCACGGCAGGATATTCACCTGGGAGGTTGATTTCATTGAGAGGAGGCGTTCTCCCTCTTTGGACGGTCACCATTACAGATTGGATCTTGGGCTTGAGTTTTAGCTTTGATTAAACCTTCATTGTTTAATCCATTGTTTTCTTTTCTTTTAAAAGCCATTATTATTGTTATTGCTATTACTACTGTGACATTCGGCCAATCATTATTATTGAAAGCTATAACATTCTGTATGTTCATTTTGTTATCGTTGTATCTGCCTGCCGTAATTTAGTTATAATAAGCTCTGCTTGCCGTAAAGGGTGTTCTTGGCAGACAAGGTTAAGTTTGTGCCAAGCCAGCCCAAAGTGAGTTGCAGTTGGGCTGGTCTCGACTTTCCTACTCAGAAACACATCAGGGCCCATTACCTGCAGAGGGCAGCTCAGCCCAAACACAAAAAAGGCCCCTACAGTCACTAATATGGCTGAAAAAAAAATCCCACACACAGTTCGATGTTAAGGGGAGTGGTGTGCGGAAAAAAAAACTATTTTAATATGACATATTGTAAAATAAAGAGTGAGATGTAGGGTATATTACAAAAGTATATAAATTAAGTAAAAAATTCTAATTTTTAAATAGGCAGTATAGATTAAAAAAAATAGTAGGAATGCTCTAAATTGGAAAACTTCTATCTACATTGGTTGGAAGTCACTTCCTTCGGGTTTTTACAAGTTTAACACCGATGGTTCAACTTATGAGAATCCGAATTATGCAAGTGATGGTGGTATCATTTAAGACTCTAATGGCTTTTGGATAGGAAGTTTTTCTAGGGATATTGGCTCTACCCACCTCATGGCAACTGAGTTATGGAGTCTTTAAGATGGCCTTGCTCTTGCATTAAAAATGTATTAGACTATAATGCAGTAATTATATAGGGATTATTATTATTTTATTTTTTTGGTTGAAAGGAAATGCATTAAAAACTAGAAAAAGCCTATTATAGAACACGTCATGCAAATCGGAATGATAAAAACCTAACTATCATAAAACACAAAATCAAAGAGGTTTGATTGACTCCCAAACTATTAGCCCATCAATTAGTAATGGTATTTTTTGTGATACTGTATATTATTATATATGTAGTTTGAATCTCACATTCTCCTCGCTTTCTCTCTCTTTTTTTTTTTTTTTTTCCGCTATCTACTTATGATATATAGTGTGCTCTCAAAAAATTGAAAAAAAGAAAAAGAAAAAAAGTTTGGATGGTCACAAAAAATAAACGTGGTTGAGGTGAGAGCAATAATAATGGGAATAGAGAGAGTTGTATTTATTCCTGTCACGGAAATACGGGAGATTTGGATATTAAAACTTAAAACCCGTTTTATATATCCTCGAAGGCATAAATCAATCCCAGTGCGTGTGACGGGACAACAATGCCCGGTGGTTCCCTAGAAATGGAATTATCAATTATATGAAATTTGAAGCACATATATATACACTAGAAAATAACGAAAACACCCTTTAACGTATTGTCATTATCCTAAAGCCTCATACGTGCAGGTCACCGCCCCACCAGCTAGCCCCACTCTCAGGCCCCAAACCCAAACCAAAAACTCCCCAGGCCCCCCCACCCTCATCACTCCTCTCAATATGACTCTCATTCCCCCACCCCCTTTTCTCCCTTCTTCTCCTCCTCCTCCTACTACTACTACTACTTATTATACTTCTAGTGCTCTCCCATTAAAGTTTACTACCACACCCACGCCTCTGCCTCCAAAACTTAGAATTTGGTGAGACTACTCTCTCTCTCTCTCTCTCTCTCTCTCTCTCATTCTTGCTAGCATAGCAGAAATTACAGAAACACTAGTCAAAATAAACCAACCCCTCTCTTAGTTTTCTTTCTTGCTACAATTGAATTTTTATCCATAGGGATTTTTATATATATTAAACAAAAAAAAAAAAAAAAACAGGTGCCCCTTGGCAACAGAATATTAAAGAAAATAGTCAGTAGATTCCAATCTCTCTCCCTTGCTTGCTCTCTCCCGCAACAGTCTGTCTTTCCCAGAAGACCAAACAAGACTTAAACAAACCAAAAAAAAATTTGACAAAAGCAAAAACAAAAACAAAACAGAAACAGTCTTTTAGATTTAGACGAACAACTCTTTCTTTCTCTTTCTCTTTCTCTCTTTTTGTGTGTCTCTTTCTCTCTCATTTCTTACCTAACTAGCAATAGCATAGCTAGATGGGTCTTTGGACTCGGCATCTTCTTCTTCTTCTCCTCCTGTCACTCCTTGTCTGCACTTGCTTCTCAGATCCAAGCGACGAGCTTTGCCTCACCCACCTAAGTGAGTCCTTGTTAGACCCCACAAAATCGCTTCATAACTGGACCAAGGCCACCTTCTCCAACCCTTGTTCTGGCTTTACCTCATATCTCCAAGGCGCAACTTGCAACAATGGTCGAATCTACAAGCTCTCTCTCTCAAACCTCTCTCTCAGAGGCTCTATCTCTCCTTTCCTCGCTAACTGCACTAACCTCCAAGCCCTTGACCTCTCCTCCAACGCTCTCACTGGGACAATCCCCCCAGACCTTCAATACTTAGTCAACCTTGCTGTACTCAACCTCTCCTCTAACCAGCTCACCGGTCAGATCCCACCTCAGCTCACATTGTGTGCTTACCTTAACGTTATTGATCTTCACGATAACCTTCTCACAGGCCAAATTCCACAGCAATTGGGTATTCTCGCTCGTCTCAGCGCTTTTGATGTTTCTAATAACAAACTCTCTGGTTCCATACCCACCTCGCTGGTGAACAGGAGTGGGAACTTGCCGAGATTCAATGCTACATCGTTTGATGGAAACAAGGATCTTTATGGGTACCCTTTACCGCCTTTGAAGAACAAAGGGTTGTCAGTGATGGCCATTGTTGGGATCGGATTGGGAAGTGGGTTCGCTAGCTTGGTACTCAGTTTTACTGGGGTGTGTATATGGCTCAAAGTTACAGAGCACAAGATGGCTCTTGAGGAAGGCAAAATTAATCACCTTATGCCCGATTATTGAGCTTCATATTCTGGGAAAATTGATCGCAGATGAGATTATTGAGCTGAAAGTGATGAGTTTAAAAAAAATTTCAGGTATGTTTTTGATACAGGTGAGGCTTGGGCTAAGTCTTAATATTACTATTATTTTTTCTTCTTCTTTCTAATGGGGTTTTATTATTAGATACTCTTTTACTAATTTGTGGAGGGATTTTTCTTTTTTCTTTTTCACCTTCTGTCTTAACCAATTTGGTTTTGTTTTCTTTTTTGGGGAATCTCTATTTCTTTTGGGGATTGATTATCTATATTTAGTAATTGCTTAACAATCAACATTGTATAAATCCAATTCAAACATGAGGCATATGATCAGTGAAATAGTGCAGTTGTAATTGTCATTTTTCCTCTCTTTGATGTAATGTAAGCATACAGTAATGTAATGCTTTTGTTGTTTCTTTCTCTCTCGCTGTCCGTCTATGTCTGTGAGCGTGTGTGGTAGGGTAGGTTGAGACTTTGGTGGGTCTGTTGGGTGAAGAACTCTGCATCGTGCAATTTTGTCTGGCAGCGTAGTATGATACATATGCATACAAACAACTGGCTTGCAAATTTTTATTTATCCGAAACTGCTGGCATTTAATATTAATGCACTTTTACATCTTTGTAGTTTTAGTGTTTGCTAAATGTAAGACCAAGTCCAACTCGTGGTGTATCGGTTTGGAAAAAAATTGTCGATCTCTGATCGATGCATTTAATAAGTTGGAGGTTTGCGCTGCTTTAGGCCAACATTCCGGGCACTTTGCTAGCTACTTGTTTTACTTGGGCTTTGTGTTCAATGCTCTCTCTATATAGGTGCATGTTAAGACTACAAAATTCAGTAATTTTTACATCAAGTTACAGCTTTCTAAACCTTGAATTTGAAGTTCAATTCTGTCAATTATGCTCGAGAATAATACCCCACAATAATAATGTTAACGAAACCCATAATGTTTTGCCGAGCAAAAAGAAAAAAAAAATGTTACACAAGCTTTCAAAAATTAATGATTAGTTAACATGGGTGAGGTGGTTCAGTGTTTACATTATTGTTCTATTGCAATTACTTACTGGGTTTAGGTTGTTTTAGGCTGGCTTGCTTTCCGCTCAGTGTATTTATTTACTAAATCTCTCTTTCGGTAAACGTGGGCCTAGGCTACTAGCCCTGGATTTTTTGGAGTTCTCTAGGGTTAACTTTGATTTGCTTTACTATTACTTTTAGATGAGTGATATTAAGAAAGTAATATATTTGTTTTCACTTACAAGTCACAACTTGGCATCTATCGGCGTGCCTGGCTTCCTCTCCTCGCTCAAACAGACTTTTAGAGTTTAATATGGAAGCAAAGTTCCTATCAAAAAAAAAAAAACGGAAGCAAAGTTTGAAATTCGAGTGTAAATTACTAAATTCTTTTACAAAAGAAATGGATTGCCATACTTTGAACTTAGGTATGATTGGAACCGTTTATTTTGCTAAAAATATCAAAGATAAAGGTAAAAATTAGTTGAAATAGTACAGTGAAATTCATAAATAGTACTAAAAAGTGCAGTGAAATTCATAAATAGTAGTAAAAATAAACTGAATAGTTGAATAGTAAAATAAGTTATAATCTATCTAAGCGCACACTTAGAATGGCATCTCTTAGCACAATTATTTTATAGTAAAATTTCAAAATAGTTCGTTTGACATCAATTTATTTGATTATTTTTTGTGCTAAAAGTTGGTCATTTGATGGGCAAATTTCAAAATAATCTTTGAGGAAATCCAAAACTAGAATAATAACTTAAAAATTTACTCCACAGTGATACAAAGTACAAACAGCTTTTTCTCCTAAGAAAAATAAAAGTAAACAGTTTTCTACTTCGTCCGCTAATGACTCAGTGAGCATCAAACCTTGGGTTTACTGTTCTATAAGGGAAAGGTGTCTAAATAAAAATATTTTAACCCTTGCTAACAAAGTGAGACCATCATCTGTGTTAAGATCTTTTGCTTTTAAAATATTTTAAAAAAATTGCTATTCATTCAAATAAATAAATAAATAAATAAGAATTTGATAACGCTGGCATTAAGACCTGGGACTTTTTATGGCCTGTGTGTGGAGTGTGGTGTGGTTTCCCCCACTATCCAACCAAAAGCCAAAATGCGATAAAATAGCTTACAGAATGTGAGGTCACCTTCCTACGAAAAATTTTTAGTCTCGCCCAAGTTCTTTAACTTTGTTAGCAAATGTTAACCAGCACAGTGTTAAAAGTTGCACTAATAATGTGGGTCTAATTAAAAAAAAAAAAAAGATTGAATAAAAAAAAGACATAAAATTGACTCTAAAATTTATTTAAATATATATATATATTTTGGGTTAATTTTTTTTTTCTCTTTATAAAACTGGTTTCACAACCTAAAAGCTATAAAAATATAATACAAAGCTGTAATAAAGCTGCAAAAAAGTATAATAGACTGCAATTAACGGGCGGTGTTAGTTAATGCAACTCTTCTTTGTTTTATGGACAATCCAAAACTCATTAACAAAGAAATAAATACTACCACTTTAAAATGACAAAGTTGGAACAGTCTTAAACCAACATAATAAATACAAGGAATCAATTAAGAGAGAGAGAGAGAGAGAGAGAGAGAGATGGAAATATAAAAACAAAAAACAAATTGTGTTCCAAAAATATTGGGAAAAAAAAAACGAATAAACATGTTTAACTCAAACCAAATTAGACAAAGATCTGGTGCTATGGAGTTGGCTAAAAAATGGTCGGACATATCTATGATGAAAATTTGTCGATGACAATCAAAGAGGGTATAGCGTTTAAATTCATCAACACGCACACAGCAGGCCCCCATGCTTGTCTTTGTCTAATCAAAACACATTGCCTCTTCTAATGGCTGTGAATAGCAAAAAAATTCAACACACGCCGAAAGTGAAGATGGTCAAATGTGCTTTCATTCCCGTCATTAGTGTGTCCTCCAAGAATGGCATGTATACCATCATGGGGCTTGGGGCCCATTCCCCACCCATGTTTATTGTTGTGTTCGATCTTCTTGGCTCTCATAATAAAAGTTCCAAGCAACTTTTGAGTGATTTTTATTATTTGGTTTCTTTCTCTCTGAACCCCATATTGATATTTAAAACTACTGTTTCCTGCTTTCTCAACGCTCTGTTACACTCTTACTTCTGCAGTAAGTCACAAGGCATGAGTTTCTGCCTTTAGTGTGTATTGAAATGCCTCTTAACTGCACTGTGATATGGCAGATATACCCTACGGCTACTTCAGCCGTGGACCATTTTTTTTTAAACTAGAAAGTTCGAGTTCAAGAGTTGTGACTTGTGAGTTTAAGTACTGACAAGTTCTATTAGTATTCATGTGGTCTTTTGACATAAACGAGAGCAATGACCACAAATGTGAACCTCTTTTTTTTTTTTTTTTTCGTACATTAAAAAAAAAAAAAAAAGTAAGAGTAGAGGGTGAGCCAATTGAACTGTACCTCATTAACAATGGGTCCATTTATTCATATTCATAATTTGTTTGATGAAAAAATTGGAATGCAACAAGTTTACAACAGCGATATACTACTTAGAAAAAGAAATTAAATATTGAAATGTACGTGCATAAATAAATAAATAAATTTTTAATTAATCAGATTAGGGCTTAGTTCATGACTTGAGAGGGAGCATCAGTCTCTCATCCTTAATTGCTAGGAAGTCATTTGATGATTGATTACGTCCAAATAGAGCTAGCGGCAATTCCCACCAACACACACATAAACACACACACAAAAGCGACAATGACTGATTACCCCCTTACGCTTTTTTATTAGGGACAAATTTCACATGTCATCCAAATATATTATATAATATTACAAATTTTCAAGCTTTACAATTAGCATCAATAGAGGAGGTAAAATAATCAATTGCAAGATACAAACTGTCTAACTTTTTATAGGTAACATAGTTAATGGCAAGTTGCAATTTACAAAACTTTGGTCTCAGTGGACCAAGTGCAAATCCTTCATCTAGTTACAATTTTAAATGCATAAAAATGAATTTAAGAAGTTGTGTTAAACCATGATTGTTTTCATATGAATTCATTTTTACTAATAAGTTTCTTGCACAAACTATTTCACACGATAACATTCAAAATATTAGGATTTTGCACCAAGTAAAATTATTCACTCTTTGCGCTTGTTGACCTAATATAAATGGTACTTAATGACCTCATATAAATGGAAGACTATAAAATATTTTGCCTGCACCATCTTATTCACAAACGTAGGTACATATTAATAAACAAGTTCAATGGTTTATTCAAATTTTTTTTTTTTTTTTTTGGTGAAGCAAGTATCAAAATGTGGTGAGCATTTGATGGGCATTTCAAAGAGTTGAACAGAATTACATACTTCTTTGTAATAAGCTCTGGGAGATGGAGAGATAAGAAGAGAGCTTTGGGAGATAGAGAGAGAGAGAGAACACAGTTCCTTTTCACTCTTGCTGTTTTGTTTGAATAAAAATGAATTTAAGAAGTTGTGTTAAACCATGATTGTTTTCAAATGAATTCTTTTTACTAATAGGTTTCTTGCACAAACTATTTCACATGATAACGTTCAAAATATTAGGATTTTGCACCAAGTAAAATTATTCTTTTTTTTTTTTTTTTTTTTTGGGTAAAGGAGGATATATGCATCAAAATTAGATCAGTTTATTACAAAAGGCCCCTTCAATGTCCAGGGTGCAAAAGCCAATCCACAACAGGTGGTGGATGGGCAAACAAAATGAAAGGGACATCACTATTACTACCAATACGGGCTAAGGCGTCCGCGCATTGATTTGCTTCCCTGTAAAATTATTCACTCTTTGCGCTTGTTGACCTAATATAAATGGTACTTAATGACCTCATATAAATGGAAGACTATAAAATATTTTGCCTGCACCATCCTATTCACGAACGTAGGTACATATTAATAAACAAGTTCAATGGTTTATTCAAAATTTTGTATTTTGTATTTTTTTTTGGTAAAGCAAGTATCAAAACGTGGTGAGCATTTGATGCGCATTTCAAAGAGTTGAACAGAATTACATACTTCTGTGTAATAAGCTCTGGGAGATGGAGAGATAGGGAGTGAGCTTTGGGAGATAGAGAGATAGGAAGCGAGCTTTGGGAGATAGAGAGATAGAGAGAGAGAACACAATACCTTTTCACTCTTGCTTTTTTGTTTGAGAAGGGACTAAGAAAATTTTCTTCGCACATAAAAGAAGGTGGATGTCACAATAATGACTGTAGAAGTTTTGGTGAGTCTCTGACCAATGCCAAATTCTAGTTGGTTCAATAGTCCAATTGTGCGTCACATATTTTTTCAGAATTAATATCAGGATTTCTAGAATTTCCTAAATTAGTTTTAGTTTTTCCATTAGTCATACTCATATGTTTTAATAATAATTGTAGGGTCAGCTTTTGTAGCCCAAACCTAAAAGGTTTGGATTATGAGCCCAACAAACTCGGAACAATGAATTTGTAGAGAGTGGGTGAAAGAGCTGGGCTAGTTATGAATTTAGCAACAGTTAACTATGATATACAGGGATGAACTAACGTAAAAACACACTTGAAAGTTAAATAAACTGAAATCCAAAGAGATATGTTATTGATTGAAAGATGAATACAGGTCTTAGAGCTACAATAAAATCTTTTTCCTCTTCTTCCCTCTTTTTCTCCTCCTCCTTCTTTAGAGGCATACCCATTTATATATCCTTCTTCTAAATCATCTTCATCGTACACTTGTTCTTCATCTAAGCATTCACTTGAGTACATGTTACATCAGATATCTTCTTTAATTTTTCATGAGTGGTGGTAGCTGAGGTTGCACTGTTCAAGGGTCTTCTCCACATAAATGCGGCCAGGAAAGTTGCTGCAGTGCAATAAACACTGTGGTAGCAGCTTTTCCTTTTAGATATTTCTCCGTTCTTATCATCTCCAAGCATGCCCAAAGCTTGTCCTTATCATTGAAGTTGTTAGGAAGATCACTTGAACCTTCCAGATATTTGCTAGATCAAGACCCTTTGTATCCGAAGAGAATGACCTCTTCAGACCACTGGAGCTCTCTTCGGACTATACTCCTCGTTCATTTCCGAGTATATCTCTTCTACATGGACTCCTTCTCAACTACTTTTTTCTCTTCGGACACAGTAATAGTCAAATAGGGCCCTAGACCCAACACGTGATGTTGGACTTTTACCCCCACAATAATAATATACACCATTTTTCAAAGAATATATAAAATTTAAAAGAATATATATAATTTTGTACATTTAAAGTAATTTGTTTTCAAATAATGTACATAATTATGTATATTCAACATAAACAACTTTTTTAATAGAGTTTACACAATTTATCAAAGAATGTACACAATTTTATACATTCAACCTCCACAAGTTTTTGATTATGGACATTTTCCTTCACAAATTACAACGAGTGTAGGGTTTATACATTAAATATCATAACCTTCTAAAAATGTACATAACTTTGCATATTCAACATACAAAATATTTAAAAGAATGTACACAATTCTATAAATTCTATGTACACAATTTTTTAAATAATGTACCCAACTCTATTAATTCAAAGTACATAATTTTCAAAAAATATACACAATTTGGTCCATTCAACGAATACAATTTCTTCAAAGAATCTACACAGTTTTGTATATTCAATGTACACAATTTTTCAAAGATAGTATAAAATTATATATATATATATATAATGTACACAATTTCAAAGAATGTACACAATTATGTACATTCAACATACATAATTTTTCAAATAATGTGTGCATTTGTACATTCAACATACACACTTTTCAAATAATACACACAATTCAATAGATTCAAAATACATAATTTTTCAAGGATTGTATTCAATTGTGTATATTCAATATACACAATTTTTTGACACGTGGATATATATATTTTTTCACAAATTACTTAAAAGAGTGTAAGGTTTATACACTAAATATCCAAACCTTCATAAAATTCACACAATCCTATACATTCAATATACATAAATTTTCAAATAATGTACATAATTCTATACATTCAATGCAAACAATTTTTTGATAAACAATTTTTTGAAAGAATGTACACTATATATATTCCATGCACATAATTTATCGAAAAATGTACACAATTATGTACATTAGTGTAGACAATTTTTCAAAGATTGTGAGATTCAATATTCATATTTTTCTTATATGTACACAATTCTATATATTTAATGTAAACAATTTTTTAATGAATGTAAACAATTCTCTTTACATTTAGTATACATAATTTTGTAAGAATGTACACAATTTTTATATATTTAATATACACAAATTTTCAAAAAAAAAAAATGTACACAATTCAATGCAAACAATTTTTTAAATAATGTTCACAATTTTTTACATTTATTGTGCACAATTTTTTAAAGAATGTGCTTAATTTTGTACATTCAATGTATATAATTTTTTTTTTAAATGTCCATAATTCTGTATATTCACTGTATAAATATTTTTAATGAATGTACAAAATTTTGTACAATAAATGTGTATAATTTTTTTTAAAAATTATATAATTCTGTACATTCAATATATACAAATTTTTCAAGAATTTATACAATTTTATACATTTAATATTCACAAATTTTTAAAGAATGTACAAATTCTGTACATTCAATGAATATGAAAAATCTTGTTATATACTTACTATTGCACACTCCTCACAGCACACACATTAACACATTTTAAAATTTACTATGGTAGTTTCTCAACAAAAAAAAAAAATGACTATGGTCATACCCAACGTGTTTGCCATGTATAATGTTCAATGCTAGCTCAACTGAAAAAAAAAAATGCTAGCCCAACTCAAAAGAAAAATGGATTGGGGTACAGTTCAGTTAATGGGCCTTTTGGGCTGCGCAGTTTGGATCCTATTAACTGAGTGGGATTGTTAAACCCACACCAAATTTCTCAACCCGACCCACCCGATACGTGGATCCTCTTTGACCCCTAAACCCTAATTTTGGGTTTATCGATCGCAAAGAGAAATCAACATTTTGAGACAGCCAAAAAGTGGGACTTCAATGGCTGAAACAATGGAAAAACCACCAAAAGTGATTGAAAGCAAGGAAGAAGAAGAAGAAAAAGAAGAAGAAGAAGAAGAAGAGAAAAGCTTCGAAGAGTTAGGATTGGACCCTCGTCTTATTCGTGCCCTAATCAAGAAGGGGATTGATAAGCCCACTCCGATTCAGCAAGTTGCTATTCCTCTAATATTAGTGAGTATTTTTATTATTTATTAATTCTTAAATTTCTATGCTTTCTAGTTCTTTAAATTCGTCTATACTCTGTTTGGCTGCTCAGAAAATTTTGGGAAAGTTTTGAATTTACCAGACTTTTTTTTTTTAACAAATACTTTAGCTATCTAGTTTATTCTTAGCTGTCATAGCTGATGGTGATAACATGACCCTCTGTTGAGCTGTTGAGAAAACTGGGTGAAAAAGAAAAGAAAAGAAAAATGAATAACATACCTAAAGTTTTGAATCCTAAATAGAAAATAGTTAATGGTGCATTCAAATTTATTTATTTATTTATTGGTGAAGGGTATATCAGTGTCAAAATTTGATTTTTATTTTTGTTTGTTGCTCTTGCTTGGGAACCAGATGGTGGGTCAAATGTTAATTATCATTTTTTTTTTTGGGCATTGGTTGATTGTTGTATTTTGTCGTGCTTTTAGGAAGGTAAAGATGTGGTTGCTCGTGCAAAGACTGGTTCCGGGAAGACCTTTGCATACCTCCTTCCATTGCTTCAGAAGCTGTTTACTGATTCTGGTTCAAAGAACAAGCTTGCTCCGAGTGCATTTGTTCTTGTCCCAACTCGAGAGCTGTCTCAGCAGGTACAATTAATTATCTCCAGTTTGTTTTGTAATGATTTCCCTTACTGTTTCGTCAGTGAACTAAAATGTATCATGTATTGCCAGGTTTATACAGAGGTCTCATCTCTCATTGAATTATGTAGAGTTCAATTGAAAGTTGTACAGTTGACGAGCAGTATGACTGCTTCTGATTTGGTTTGTTCAATCCTCCATTTACTTTTATTTCTGAAAAAGTATAAGTACATGTACACATACTCCCACAAGGATGCACCCTCATACATGCCTATCTTGTTATCATTTGTTATTTTAGGCCATACAATACCAAGATGTTTTGCTAATTCTTACCTTGCTGACTCTTTTCTGATTTTAAATACTGATTGCAGCGGGCTGCATTAGTAGGACCTCCTAATATTCTGGTTTGTACCCCTGCTTGTATACCAAAATGCTTTTCAGCTGATGTACTTCAATCTGCATCCATCAATAGCTCACTGGAAATTCTTGTACTTGATGAGGTAAGAATGCTGTGAAATTTATTATGAAGCTTTATTTCTTGAGCTTTGATTTAATTTCAATTTTAACAACCTACCTATTAGTGCGTAATCCTGTGCATCTTACACAACTTACTGCAGCTTAACTAATTCTGTTTGCAGAATTTATGTCTCAGTTAAGAATGTAAATCACAAATATTTTCTTGCTTCTATAGATTTCTAGTAATTGGAACTTGAAACATCCATTAAATAGTTCTTTCAGCTGGCTTTAACATGCTATGACTTTCAAAATTGACTCTGTAGATGATCAGAGTCTTTTGTTAATTGACATTCTCTCTTGACCATTGAGACACAATATCTTAGTATTATCTTGTGGGGAGTTGATTAACTTATTTTTATTTTCAGGCAGATCTTCTATTGTCATATGGCTACGAAGATGATATAAAAGCCTTTACAGCTCACATCCCTAGACGCTGTCAATGCCTTCTTATGTCTGCTACATCAAGGTTTTTATTTTTTATTTTTTTTGGTATATACTAGTGTGATCTCAATTATTTTGGTGATGAAAGGTAGTTTGTGTTTATTATAGCACATTGTTTCTTGCCACTACCTTCCTCCCTGACCACTCATGGGTGGTGTTCCAGTGAGTTGACTTCAGGGTTTTATTTATGTATCCTTTTACCTCTTTCTCATTCTTAAGCAGATAATAGTATTATACTCCCTTCAATACACACAAAAGAAAAAAAAAAGAAAATCTTAGTCAGATGCCTTTGGGGCAGCATATTTATGAGCAAATAAAAAGATAAAACAATAGGTCTCGAGACTGCCTTCCACTAATGATTCTAAGAGGAAACCTTTGTGGGGTTGATGCTGAGTATTAGTTGTTCCTAATGCTATCTTTTTTGGTTTTTCTGATATTTGGCAGTGCTGATGTTGAGAAACTGAAGAAGCTGATTTTACACAACCCCTTCATTTTGACTTTGCCAGAAGTGGGAAATATTAAGGATGATGTTATCCCCAAAAATGTTCAGCAATTTTGGGTAAGATTTTCTGTGCCCAATGTATGAAAATTATGAAAACTATCATGCCTTTCTTATAATTTCCTCTAGCCATGGACCTATTTGTCCCACATTAGAATCATATCATTTGTATGAATAAGGGGCACACTTAATATAACTTTTAGGGTAAATGAAAAAAAATACCTTCTTGTAGTTAGGACCATTATCAGTGTACCCTTCTGATTCTTCAAATGTTACACTTTACCTCCTTGTACCTTGGACTAAATTGCAACATCATGTTTTTCATCCAAGTTGACGGAAAATGGTTTAATGAATGACCAATATACCCATTTCTTTATGTTATGGGTGTTTTTGTCATTTTATTTGAATCATTTTCCATCAATTTGGATGGAAAACATGATGTTGCAGTTTAGTCACATTCAAAAAGTCAAGGGGGTTTACTAATAAATGATCCTGACAACAGGGAGGCGTTTTATCATTTGCTAACTTTTATTGCATTACTCAGCACATCGGCATAGATGCATGTCGGGGTAGTTTTCTTTTGGTGATCCAGCCATAATTAACATATTTTAGAACTGCTGCCCTCTTGTTGGGATGTACAAAGTCTTAATCACCCCATCCCCCCACACCCCCCCCCCCCCCCCCCCCAACCCCAGTTTTCTTAACACAATTGAGAGATTGCGGGCAAGATTATTTCAGTCAGCCGTGACTGACTGACTACGTGACCATCCAATCATGAAATTTCTCATTGAAAACTAATTTTTCTGGTCATATATAGTAAATGGTTGCATAACTTTTCATTTCCCTTTTTTTATTTTTTATGTTATCAATGAGTTCTAAGTCAAACGACACTCTTGCCTCCTTAAGAACAGTTTAGAGAGTAAGGGCATGGGTTCAATACCACTGGGTGCATGTATAACTAATAGAAAGGAAAGAAGTTGTCATCATTATTGTCGTTATTATTGTTATTTTTATCATTATGCCTCATTTTTTTTAAATTTCAAGGTGAATTTGCAGTCTTAACTTTTAACATGACATGATTTTTTTGTGCGTATATTACTTGGTTGCTTCATTGATCTATCTGGATTTGTGTTATGTTCATTAATGAAGTTATGTTTTGAGTAATGAGTTTGATGTCATTCTGTCTTATGTTTCTAGATATCGTGCAGTGATCGTGATAAATTACTTTACATCCTTTCCCTCTTGAAGTTGGATTTGGTTCAAAAGAAAGTTCTAGTATTCACTAATACCATTGACATGGGTTATAGATTAAAACTATTTCTGGAAAAGGTATGCAGACTCCTTTTGATACATCCTTTAATTATTATATATTCCCCCACCCCTCCCCTCCCCTTTATTTCTCAAGAAAATACTTACCTTCTCACACACAGGCAGCTGTTTCTGTCTTAGATGTTAGATATTGTCTGGAAGTGTGGAGCCTCTAATACCTAGAATTTATTCAGTCTTGGCTAATAATGATTTTATCTTAATGTTTATTTATTTCTCTTTTCAATAATTTACTGTCTAAAATGCTGTTGCTCACTTTGTTTTGTTTGCTGCACTTTTCTCACTGTTTATATCTGCACCAAAAAAAAAAATGGAAGAGAGATCTGACTGATTTTGCTTCCCCTTCAAGTTGATCCGCTAATACTTACATGTTCTGTTTTAGCTATCAGTATGTCAAACCTCATATTCTTTTTCTGTGTTTTAATTCTTGCCTTCCATAACCCATTTAAATTTTTTGCTACAGTTTGGAATCAAGTCTGCTGTTTTAAATGCTGAGTTGCCACAAAATTCTCGCCTCCATATTCTTGAGGTCTGCTTTTATACTCATTTATAATGCAACATTGTAATTAAAAAAAAAAAAAAAAAATTATGGTACTGCTTCTAGGTTATCACTAGCCTAGCAATCAATTTGAGAATGATGGTTTACATTATCCTTGGTGAAGGGTTTAATGATTATAATTACTCAAAAATTATTGAATTTTGCTGGCTTTGTAATCAGGAATTCAATGCTGGGCTTTTTGATTATTTAATTGCAACTGATGATAGCCAAACAAAAGAGAAGGAAGAAACCAATAGGGAGAGTAATGCTGAACAAAGAAAGTCTAGAAAGCATGCCAAGCAAAAATTGGACTCAGAATTTGGAGTAGTGAGGGGTATTGATTTCAAAAATGTACACACGGTATGTGAATGATTTGTTACGTGTATGCATGTTTATCTGAAGTCTTGGTGTTTTATTGCTGTTGTTATTCTGGCTATAATTTTGTAATGGAGATTGGACCTTGCAGTTTATGGGATTTCATACCTGTGAGCTTAATGTTCTCTTGCAACTCTAAACACTATTAAGGCTTTGATTTTGTCTACAACTCTACATGTAAAATATATGAATATCTGTGGTGAGAACATTAAACTAGTTTGAAGATATGTATTTAAAAAAAGAAAAATCATATTGGCACATTCTTTTATTAATGAGTCCTAGTAAATTTCATACTTCAAATGAGTTACCCTTGGAGTGGTTAGATCTATATATGTTGAGTTGGAGTTGCAAGCATATGAAATTTTACCATCCCCATTAAGTATTATGAAATACCCGAAGGCTTTCTGTTCCTAACTCATGGTTAGCCCCCAAGTCCCTTTTTCTCAAAATCATATAACCAATTTGTATCGTTCTGAATAATCTGGCAGAAAGGAGGTCTGATTATTCAATTACTTCAGCTTGAGAATGGATGTTGTTATGAAATTTTGAGGTTTAATATACAAAGGTCCTTGTTTTATGTTTTTGCTTGCTTTTCTATTGGGTATGGTGTTTGTTGTTTCTAATTGTGCTTAAGCTGTTCCTTCTTGTTGTATCCTCTTATGATTCATTTGGGAAATTCTTTGAATAAAATTACCTTTCGTTACAAAAAGATTATTTATTTGGGAGATGTTGTGTTTGGCTAGTATGCCATTCTTTTTGAAGGTTAATTGGTATGCCATTTATCAACACTGGCACTGCCTCATTTTTCTTTTTCTTCTTTATCTTCTTTTATCAGGTTATAAATTTTGAAATGCCTGAAAGTGCTGCTGGATATGTTCATCGAATTGGACGCACTGGGAGAGCATATAGTACTGGTGCTTCTGTCTCTCTTGTGAGTTTTTATCAAGCAATTTCATGTAGGATATTCCAAGCATAATTACTATCTGTCTCCTTGTATGATCATATTACATATACTTGATAATTGGGTCATGCATGACATTCCCTCGCCCCCCCTCAAAGTATATGTAAATTAGGGATGGTGTTCTAGTCTTCTAGGTTGGTAATGTGAAGCTTGAACACCTAAGGTACAACCACAACCAAGTTATGAGGGTTTGCTATTGAACCTGAGGCCATCTTCTGTTACTCCCACTGGAGATGAAGATGATTAGATTAGAATCTATTTGTTGGTAGTAGTGCCTGTGCCTTCAGTAGTTCTAATATTTGTTCTTTTTACAGGTTTCTCCAGATGAGATGGAAATTTTTGAAGAAATAAAATCTGTTTTGGGAGATGATGAAAACAAAGACTCAAACTTAATTTCTCCATTTTCTTTACTCTCAAAAAATGCAGTGGAATCTTTACGATACCGAGCTGAGGTGATTGTTCAACTATTTTTTCTTTCTCACAGATTATTTTATAAAAATACTTGGTTGACAGTCTTACAAAAACGCTTAATGCCTTAATCTGTTTTTTGGTATATACATTTTTTGTAGCAATATTAGCTTTCCAGTTTTGGCATGATAAATTTTGTAGCACCAATTTCAACTTTGGAATTTTTCTGTCCTCCCCCCCCACCCCCCCCCCCCCCCCCCCCAACCGAAAAAAAAAAAAGATCATGAGAAATGGACAATAATGATGCTTTCTAATGAAAGAGACAATAAATATACCCTGTCGTAGGCGGTTACTTGTTCTGCACGTATGAAAATTGAGTTGCTAGCTCATCTTCTACTGTTATGGACATTGTTTCCTCTTTTGTTTTTCTTTTTACCAATTCCACAAATAAGCATAGTTTTCCGGTTGTATTTCTTTTGTGTGCATGTGTGTGTTTTGGGACAGTTCCATGGATAACTTGATGTTCTATTCCTTACGGAGGAAGTACGTAGAGATTCTAGTTATACTCTTGTAGATGAGTGTTTATTTATTTTTTTAATTTTTAAAAATTCCTTATCCAATGGGAGGGAGTTAGGGTATGTGCGGCAAATTTAGCTAAATGGTTGCTAAAGGAAAACAAAAATGATTGATTGGAAATGGTGACTTTTACAGGACATTGCGAAGAGTGTGACAAAAGTTGCTGTGAAGGAGGCAAGATTTCAGGATTTGAAGAAGGAAATTCTTAACTCGGAAAAGTGAGTACATACCAATTATTGCTCTTCTTGAGACTAGGATTTCTGTTTTCACCAAATCTTTTGCTAAATAATTCTGCAACATGTTAAAATAATCAAATCTAGTCTTTGACAACCTTGAGGCTCGTATCTTGCATCTGGCTTCAATCTTTGTTCTTCAAATATTTCTGGTTTTTATTATTTCACAGTAGTTTAACTTGTATCTTTTGTTCAAGCTTTCCAGCCTTGTCTTAATTGCACATTAACCTCTTTTTTCACATATATTATTCTGATTTTCTTTCTTTTTTTGGATAAGTGATTCTGATTTTCTTTCTGATGATCTGCTTCTGTGTTTTTAGATTAAAAGCTCATTTTGAAGTTAATCCAAGGGACTTAGGTAATGAAATTTATTGGTTGGATGTCTACATTGCTTATTTATATTTCCAGTTTGCGTGACTAAATTTCAAGAATTCAAATTCAATTTTGAGCAGATCTATTGAAACATGACAAAGCTCTCAGTAAGAAGCCCCCTGCTCCTCACCTACGTGATGTGCCTGACTACCTATTGGACCCAAAAACCCAAGAAGCCAGCAAACTTGTTAAGCTTTCTAGGGCTGCAATGGGAAATAACAAATCTATGCGTCGTGAGGGATCTAGGAAAAAATTCAGAAAAAGTAAAGACCCTCTCAAGACATTCTCTGCTGAGGTATTTTCACTTCTTTTACTTAGCTGATACCTAGCTTATGCCAATTTTAATATTTGATTAACTATTGACAGTAATACTAAGAAATCAAGGATGATATCTTGACAAATTTTTAAATTTATTTTAGCTAGGTATGGTAATTAATTAGTACTACCAAAAGTTACTACATGGATGGGCATTGTGGAAATAGTTGCTAATGGATTTGCATTAATTTGGTCTCAGGCACCAAAAAGAGCTCGTAAAGGTGGGATTAAGAGTGAGGGCAAAGATGGTGATGACAGCCATAAACACAAAAAGAAAAAATCTATTTGATTATATGTTTAGCTGCAGCTTTAGATCCATACATAACCTGGGGTTAGCAATCAAAGGCCCACAATTTTGTATTAAATTATGTGTTAAATTGCAGTTTCGTTTCAAATGACTATATCCCGAAGTTGTATGTTTTACAAAAATTCCTTGTATAATTCTAATTTATTCTTTATTCTGGTCTGGCTCAAACAAGTTGCATGGTGTTTTGATGCTTTTTAATTCGAAATATCAAAAACTCTATAATTGTATGTTGCATGATGTTGGTTTTGCTTATGCTTAGAATCAGACAAGTCTACTTGCTTCTTCTCCAACAACAAAAAAGAAAAAGAAAAAGAAGAAGAAGAAGGAATCAGATAAGCAAAAGTAGGACTCCCTAATGGGTCAAATTATTGGTCACGTTTGGGTTTGAAATGTGCCAAAACAAATATATGGGATCTTTTTACAAACATCAATAATTCTAGCATACTGGGTTGGTTTGGTTTGAGGGGAGGGAGGAAATGGGTATTTACTCCTAATTTGAAAACTATGTAGTAAAATACCCATGTTTTGAGATTATTTAGCAAAATACTCCTGTTTTAGAACTCGATTTTAACAAAATCGAGTTATTTGTAAAACTTGATATTCTCAAAATCAAGTTTTCTGTGTATTTTTAAATAGAACTTGACATTAGCAATGTCAAGTTTTACTTTGAAAATTTAAGTGGCAACATATGTATAGAATTCGACATTGCTAATGTTGAATTTTACTTGTAACTCGATTTTAACAAAATTGAGTTTCAAAAAATAGGGACATTTTGCTAAATAGTTTCAAAACATGGGGCATTTTGCCACTTAGTTATCAAATTAGGGGTAAATACCCATTTTGGCCTAAGTGAAGTGGGTAACAATGTAACATGCATATCCAACCCATTTAGTACACCGGTTTACAACCTAACCTAACTTGTACTGATAAGTTATTTTAGGGCCACAACATTTACCACATCATTTTTTACAACTATTCTATGTAATAGATTGCGACTGGTTGACTTTCACTTTCACAAGAATCCGCCACTTATAGTTTGTTACATATAATAGTTATAATAGTTGTATGTTGACAAATAATGTGAGAAAGATAGGTTTCAGTTAGCTCAATTAGTAAAGTCTCTGATGGTTAAATAAGAGATTTGGAGTTCAATCTCCGCTTACACCAAAAACTAATTGGTGTCTTAGTCTGATGATAAAGAGCTATCATCAGGAGCGAATGTCATAGGTTAAAACTCTCTAAAAAAAATGTGAGAAAGGATGCCCTCTTAAAAATTTTGCATACTAATTATATCAAATTGTCAATCCAATTGGAACAGTTATATACTTGTAATTTTTTTAATAAAAAAATGAAAATATATTCATCTTTATATATTAAGAGGATTTAAAAAGTTAAATATTTTCTTTTTTACTTCCAAAAATACCTTTAATTTAATTAACTTATCCTTATTTCTAAAACATAAAAAATGAGGTTAAAAACTGTAAATACTAGATAGTAGATACTAAATAGACCACACATCTTTCTTATCAAAAAAAGAAAAAGAAAAAAGAAAAGTAAATACTAAATAGGCAAAAATTAAAAACAAAAATCCTATAAGGTAAAAACTCCTCATTAGATAGTATAGATAGATTTTCCCTACAAAACAAGTAGATAGATACAAAAAAAAAAAAAAAAAAAAAAAAAAAAAAAATTCACTACCCTATTGTACACAACCAAAACTACCCATGTTCCTATAAAAAAAAAAAAAAAAAAAAACTACCCCATGTTCTATATATATAAACTATCTCACATTCTATTAAAAAAAAAAAAAAAAAAAAATTAAACAACCCCCATAACTAATTACACCGCCCGAAAAAACTTCTCCTTTATTTTTTCCTCTCTTCCTTGTCCCAATGGTGTGGAATGTATAAGGAAAAATTATAATTGATAGTGTATAAAAAATGCTAAGTGGATTTCTCGTCCATGTGGTCGTCCGTCTGTTACATACACTGAGTGCTGCTACGCTCGACCTTCACTTGCCATCCCCTTACACTCGATCTACGTTCGTTCGTCCAAAGGGGAATGGACGAGTAGTGAACCTCGTCCGTCCACAGTGAAGGACGAGGTTATTTCAACAAGAGCCATGATACTCGTCCAAACAACCAAACGTTGTATTGTTTGTATCAAATCACCTAACTATTATTGGACACCGGTTCTGATGAGGTAACTCCAATAACAGTTATGGAAGTTATCCTCTGAGTTCTCCAAACACTACGACGATTGGAAAAATAACGGCCAAAATCAGCACTATATAAAGACTCCTCTACACAAAGGTATGGGGACAGAAAACTTTGAATAAAGAATTTTCTCTTTAAAAACTGAGAAGAACAAATCCACTAACTTTGCCATCGGAGGACTTTTGGCCGGTCTCCACCGGTCTCCTCTGACTTATTGTTTCTTACTTTCAGGATTTCTCTTGTAGATCGACAGCGCCCGGAAATTTTAGCCCACTGATTCCTTGACATCATCAATAATAATATTAAATTCCTCAAACTACAAACCCTATTGTACACAACCAAAACTACCCATGTTCCTATAAAAAAAAAACTACCCCATGTTCTATATATATATATAAACTATCTCACATTCTATTAAAAAAAAAATTAAATTAAACAACCCCCATAACTAATTACACCGCCTGAAAAAACTTCTCCTTTATTTGTTCCTCTCTTCCTTGTCCCAATGGTGTGGAATGTATAAGGAAAAATTATAATAATATTAAATCCCTCAAACTACAAACCCACAATATTTCTTCTTCACTCTTTTATCATATTTTTAACCGACACTATCTTCTTCCGCACTATTTGTTTAATATACTAAATTTTTCTCAATGTTCAGGCATTTTCCTGTTAAAATTGGTAAGCTTATAAAAAAAATTTATATACTATTTTTTTAATTGAATTATATTGTTTATTATACTTTATCAACTACATATAATGTACTTCCTCCAAAAAAAAAAAAAAAAAACTACATATAATGTGAATTGATAACTCTATGACCTTGTGTGATGTGTGAACTATATGAAATGTGTTATAAAAAAATTTAATTATCAATTATAGAAAATTTAATTATCAATGAAAATTTACATTATATTAGAAATGACCCTTGAATACCTACAGTTCTCATTTTGAGTAGAAGTTGAATTGAATTGAATTGTCTGCCTTGAAAAGAAGTTGGGAAAAAAAAAAATATGAACTCTTAATTGGATTTTTTGTGTTTGCTAAAATTCTTATCCTTGGAAAGCTTGAAAGTAATTTTGTTTCTATCCGTGTTTTAGAAAATGAAGGAAAAAACAAAAAAGTCCGACCTGCCGGATTCGAACCAGCGACCTAAGGATTATCTGACAGGTGTTACCACTACAGTCCTCCGCTCTACCAACTGAGCTAAGGTCGGCTTGTACGTAGATTTTCCAACTTTTATATAAATCGATAAGAGAAAACTTCATTAATATACTAACTACCTAAGAGAACTTTATTTGGTTAAGAACGTTTGCATCCAGCTTATAACTCACAGTACGTGCGAGTACTTAAAAAAAAAAAAAAAAATTTATTATAGACTTCTATTAAGGACATAACTTAAAATGTGCACATATAGAAAAGCAGCAAAATATTTTATTATAGACTTCTATTTGTTATTTATTATTCGATTAATAAATTTATTTTTTATACATAATTTTATATCATAAAAACTTAAAATTTAAACATTTTATTAATGACATAACTAATGATTTTTGATCTTCTTGAAATTTTGCAAGCATGAATAATATAATAAAAAAATGTAATCAAAAGGTTAGATTTTCAAAATTTACATCAACTAAAAATTATTGGCAAAGTTCAAAGGATTTATCTCTAAGCTAGTTTAGAGAGGAACCTTTTTCGTATCTATCTCTCTTTGTGTTGCCCTAGGCTCATAGGAGTTGCCACTCTTTCCTCCTACGCATTATTTTTTTATTTTTATTCTACCAAAAAAAAAAAATTTATGGTAGGTAATTGAGTCATATCATATTGAATGACACTTCTCACACCATTTGAAAATTTACATGTTTGATTTGAAATGACTTGCTCAAAATTAGTTAAAGGGTATTTATAGATTTACATTATACTATCAATATAAATATTACATTGTGGACTATAAATGTGTAAAATGTTATACACGTTACTAGTACAATGTAAACTAAGAATTTTCGTTAGTTAAATAAAAAGAAAACACAAATAGGGTAGAAACTGAGAACCCAATTGTTGCAAAAGGAGGAGGCCTTGTATGATGGCAATCTGATTATGGACTATATGTTTCTCAAGATAAATAGGCATCACTACAACATTGTCTCACTTGTAGCTGAATTATAATTGGCTAATCATATTGTCTTTGTTTGACTATAAACATGAATATTATTATAATCTCATTTTAGGATCAAACTCTCATGTGGCTAATTGGATTCTATCTAGTTCATGCCTTAGGGTCGGTTTGGTTTGGTTGAGGTGAAAATAGAGGGGATAGAAATGAAGGAAAGAAAATTGGAGAGAAAATGGTATTTAGGGTTGTTTGGTTGGAGGAGAAAATTGGAGAGATTTTGGTGAGGCCTAGGTATTTTCTCTCTGCGTCCACCAAAATGCAATCTCTTCAATTTAGAGAGAAAAGTTGAGTGATTTTGTTGGTTGTTGTTGCTCCTTCTAGTTGATTTTATAATTTTAACCCTCATTATAACTTTTAGCTACCATAGCCAATCTAGCTAAATCTGCCCTAATATGTCTCTCTCTCCTTTCCTTGCCCTCTCTCTCTCTCTCTCTTTCTCTCTCTCTCTCTCTTACATTGTTCGTCATGGTCTAGTTTTAAAAAAAAATATTTAATCCTCTAGCTAAATCTGCCTTGATTAATATGTCTCTCTCTCCTTTTCTTGCCCTCTCTCTCTCTCTCTCTCTCTCTCTCTCTCTCTCTCTCTCTCTCTCTCTTACATTGTTCGTCATGGTCTAGTTTTAAAAAAAATAAAAAATTTAATCCTCTAGCTGAATCTGCCTTGATTGTTGGATGTTTTCACCAAATTGTTATAACAAAAAAATATAAATATAAATTATATATACTATAAAACCAAAACTTTTTTTTTTTATTTTTTTGAGGGAATAAAACCAAAACCTATAACTTTTGTTTGACTTTTTTTTGTTTGACTTATTTAGAGCTTGCCACGTATGCTTTGCACTCTCCACAATTTTACACATCAGCAATATTAAAAATAAAATAAAAAACACTCTCCTTCTCTCTAAAAACAAAACCCGATGAATTTAACACCAAAAAAAAAAAAAAAAAAAAAAATCTCTCAAATGCAAACTCAGCCCAAGTCCCCCCAAAACAAAACCCCCGATCAAAAACTCTCTCTTTTAAACGCACTCCCATCTCCTTCTTCTTCTTCAACTATCTCATTCAACACAACTCCCTCTTCTTTTCTCAGCCTCTCTATCCGATCAACTTTGAAACCCCCCCTTTGTTTTGTGTGCTCCTTCGTCTTCTATTTCTTTGTTTCTTCTTTACCTCAGGTTTATGCAGGGGCAGCGCTACACTATATTCAAGGGGTTCAAATGAACCCCTTGACTTCAAAAAAAAAAAAAAAAAAATATATATATATATATATATATATAATATTTTTTTGTTAGTTTAATACTATAATTTAATCTTAAAAATATTTTTGCACAACTTGACTTAAATTTTGCACACCCTTATTACAAGTATTTCCAACTCTAAAAGTAAAGAGTAAGTGTTTGGGAATTTTAAGTGTCACTCTTTTTAATAAATTTATATTATGTGTGTGAGTGTCTAATATTGATTGTGTGCATTACTTTTTGTTATAATGTTATTTGTGTGAATTATGATGTGTGTGGATGTTTGTGTGTATTGTTATCATGTTATAATAACTTTTTGTTACAAAGTTAGTAAAATTTAAGAAAAAAAAATGGTAAAATTAGTGATTTTCCAAGCATTTGATAAGTTAAGTAAACACGTAGTGTATAATTTTATGTATGAATGAGTCTAGTTTAGTCATTTAGTTTAAAACATTTTTATAAAAACAATAACAAATAAATAATAACAACTGCATAAAAATAAAAATGTTAGATAAACTTAATAAAATAAAATGGTCATATGCTCATAGCTACTTCACATTGACAATAGATACTAATAATGAACTATCATATAACAATTCAAAATTTAAATACTTGTAGAAAAAAATTATAAAACTTCATATATTAATTTTGTCGATAACTTGATATATTCAAGTTTTTTTCTTTATTTTTTTTTTATTAAAATTTTTCATAAAGGTTGTCTCGACACAAGTAAAAACGCTGGAACAAGGTCTAAAAGCGCCGGGACCTATCCCGACATTCAAACACCAGCGGTTTGAAGCGTCGGGAAAAAAAAATGCTAGGATAGGAATTTTGACCCTATCCCAGCGCTTTCTAGGGCTATCCCAGTGGTTTTGAAAACGCTGGGATAGCCCCGTTTTTTTTGTAGTGTCCTAAACAAAATTCTTGAAGCCGCCATTGGGTCTATGTCCAAGTGATATTATGTTTTACAGTGTATAACCTGTTGTATGATATGTTTTTTATTGCAGCCAGTGGCGTCTACAATAAATATCATGGCAAGCACTATTGTTTTATAACATAACTACATAGGTACTTAAATCCTAAAAGATACATACTTAAGCCTGTGGCTGTGATTTCTTGATTTTCCTACAATATCACATCAATTATTTATAAATAATTTTACAACTATGAAACAATGTGGGCCATGAATTAGGACCAGCTAATGCATGAGTGAAAGAAAACGTCATCAAAAACAAAATTTGTGAAAAGAATAGCTATACCGTAAATGTGCGTCCATGCACACAACATGACACACTAATTAATTGACGACTAAAATTCACCAGTAATAGTAAAGATAAATATCTTTGGATTTCTCTCTCTCTCTCTCTGATTCAGCCCATCTTCTACTTTATGGCTCACGGGGTTAGCACCCATATGTTTTATGGGAAAGTTATACAAGTAAACTACAAATAATAGGACAAGGACAACACGCTGAAATGAGGTGTATCTAGAGTGGGGTGTGTATGAGTTTTCTTTTTTCTTCTTCTTCTTCTTCTTCTTCTTTTTTGTTTTGTTTTGTTTAATTTTAAGAGTCGCCACCAATCATTGGTTTTGTATTAGATGTGATTGGTCACCTAGATGTTTAATTTTATTTTAAGTTATCTAATTAACTAAACCAAATTTTAAAAGTTCATTAATCAAGGTAAACCAAAAGTCTTTGAACCAAAGATCTTGAACTTAGAAGTTTGGTTACGTGTGGAGAAAGTGTTAGGCATCCACAATGCCTATCTGAAAATAGGATCTCATTTTAATTTATTTCAAATGTTAGCTTTTTATGAAGAAAAAAAAAAGAATACTAGGCATTTTGATTTTTTTTTTAAAGGTTTTTGCTAACGATATACATAATACACACACACACACACACATGTGAGCAGGGACGGACCCAGGTGGGGGTTCAGGCCCCCCCGGGTCCAATTTTTTTTAGTTATTATATGTTTAATTTTTGTAGTTGGCCCCCTTCCAAAACCTTAGATTTTCTTTCTCCTCAATCAGCCTAGCTAGCCTTATCCAAATAGCAATTATCCAATCCAAAAACTTAACAAAAACAATAAAAACATTCATAATGGTGATTATATTTTAGCCAAAAAAAAGTACTTTACCACTAAAGAACCTAAAAATCATGTGTTATTGGAGAAGTTAAAGCTAAATTTTTTGCAACTACTATAAACTAGTATAAGTACCAATTGACTGTAGCAAGTTGTTAAAAATAAAATAAAATATTTATTAAAATGATATCTTTTCATTCAATTAAAAAACTCAAATTCTCTCTGTTCCTTTATTATTTTAATGAGTTTTTTATATTATTTTAAATGAATTGATAAAAAAAAAAAAATAGAAAATTTGATATTGGATGTATTGTAAAGTGAGATGGTAAAATAGATAAAATAGCTTTTTGAGGTGCTAAAAACTAAAATTTTTAGCACCACTGCTGTGAATTCTCTAACTTCAAAAAAAAAAAAAAAAATCCTAGCCTACCTAGTATTAAAATTTTTTATTTTTATTTTTATTTTTGTCTTTGTTGGTAAATGATTGCATCTTATTTTATTTAAAAACAACGATTTTGTGTCCCCGTGTGTGTGTTAAAAATACTTAGTATTCACAAAAAAAAAAAAAACGATTCTAAGTACTTATAATTTTTTAATACTATATTGAAGCCTATTTGGAGTTTTTTCCCCCCCTTTATATTTCGGCCCCTGCTAGCTTAAAATCCCGAGTCCGTCCCTGCATATGAGTAAGTATTTACATATAGCTAGCATGTGAATATTAACTCCAACAAAATCTATACAATCAAGCCATGTGAGATATGTACATAGGTAACATGTGAGAACACATACAAGTATACTTTACAATAACATGTAAGTTTTTATTTATTATATAGCTAGCATGTGAGTACTAAATACTATACACAAACAAGTCTCAGCATAAAAAAAAGAGAGGGTTGAAAGAATAGCACCTTGTTGTCATCCACCATTTTCTCATTTTAATCATGCAAAAAGATGACAAAGAAAACTCATTAGTGCCAAGAAATGTTAGGGACAATGTAAGCTTATAGGGTGTTTAAGAACTCAAGAGAATGAACCTTGAAAACAAATCCTTAAACTACTATTATTCTAAGGTTAGAAAATAAAAAGTTACAATGCTAGCTTTTATTGTTTTAGAAAAGCACATTTTTAGAAAAGATTTTTTTTTTTTTTTGAAAAAGTTATGGGAAAAACATGTATCTTTTTGAAGAAAGCATTTTTTGAAACACATACTTTTGTATATAGAAAAACACTTTTGAAAACATTTTATTTTTTTTAAAAAACTTTAAAAACATTTATTTCTATTTTATTTAAGTTCCTGGTTTCCCCTCTTTGAAAAAACAGATTTTTTTTTTTTATATAAAATTTTTGAAAACGTTTTAAGAAAACAGATTGTTTTTGCTTTGAAAACAGTTTTGGAAAACAAGTTTTTTATATTGAAAACAGTTTTTTAGAAAACAGATTTTTATTTTGAGAACAGTTTTTAGAAAACAGATTTTTTTTTTTATATTGAAAACAGTTTTTAGAAAACAGATTTTTTTTTTTGAAAACAGTTTTTACAAAACATATTTTTATTTTGAAAACAGTTTTTAGAAAACAGGAAAAAAAAACAGTTTTATATTTAAAAAAAAAAACAGTTTTGTAAAAAAGATTTTTTTTTTATTTATTTATTTTTTTTATAAAAAGTTTCGGGCTCCCCCTTAAAAAACAGTTTTTTTTTTTTTAATATTTTGAAAACCCTTTTTTTTAAAGGAGAGGAAAAATCATTAAAAAAAGGTTTTTGTTTTGAAAACTTTTAAGAAGAACAAAAGAAAAACATTTTAAAAATACTTTTTTTTTTAAAAAAAGACTTCATTTTTAAAGAAAGGGGTGGGAAAAGATTTTTGAAGAAAAGCATTTTCATAGAATAGTATGTAGGAGAAATGTTAACCCGAACATATTTATTTTATGGCAACTTTAATAATGAGATATGTAAAGGAACAACAACAATAATAAATGCAAAAAAAAAATTGCAAGGAAAATAAAGTGCAAAAATTTAAATGACATAAAAATAAAGTGCAGAAAATTAAAAGATAAGAAAGTAATGGGTTGAAATATTGTAAAGGTTGATTAAAAAATGTTTTTTTTTGTGGGTTTCCTAGAGAGAGAGAGAGGAGAGGAGAGAGAAACTTTTAATTTGAATTTAAGGTATTTTTCTAGAATTTTCTCACTATTTTATGATTTTCGTCACTTTTTTCACTTTATTTCACTATTTTCTCTAACTATTTCTTTCTATTTTTCTCCATAAAAAATTGGGGAGGGGGGGGGGGGGGGGGGGGTAATTTATAGGGGAATGAGGAAAATGGGAGGCTAGCATTAGTGTATCATGATACACTACTGCTAGCCGCCTCATCAGCCATTTTTTGTATTTTTTCTGATTTCTGGCTTGATCTTCGTGCTGCTGCTTGGAGGCCTTTCCAGGCTCCGTTTTCTTTATTTTATATGCATGGAAATCTTTGGATGTCTAGTTTTCAAATATCCTAGTCTTTCTTGATTTGGAGCTATAGTCGTCGAGATATCGTGCCTAGAAGGAAGGTGAAGCAAAGCTGAAAAATTCAGTGACTTTTTTTCTTGAAAAATTCATATCTTTCAATCTGAATTAGATATTGTCGAGCCTTTTGATTAAAATTAGCTAAGACCTTGTTCTTCAAGGCAATCCAGCCCGCTCGTTTCAATTCTTTCCCAATCGGGATAGTTTATTGCGCAAAATCGGGTAAAAAATTGCCAGTTTTCCTGAAAAAACGGTGAAGATTTTAGTAAGGTTTTCGGTATTTTGGTGATATCTTATCTGTTTTAACTTCGATTTTGACCCGTAAACTATTGTTTCGAAGGGAAGAATATGCCTTACGATATGGTCCAAAATTCAACACGATCCAATGGTTAGATTAAAAAATTAACTTTATGACCATACCCAATTAGGGTTTTAGTCTTAATTGTTGTAAAATGGATTTTTCAATCATTGTGACTTTTTGATTCGCCGCTCAAACATTTAGTACTTATTTTTATCCTTTTTGGCTTTGAAATTCATGATTATGCCCCCTTTTTAAATTTTTTGATTTTTTTGGTCTTTGTCTTGACATGTCAATCAGGGTAGGACAAAATACGGTATCAACACTACTTCACTTGTTGCTAAATTATTATGGGCAAATCGGATTGGATTATTATTACAATCTCATTTTAGAATTAGAGTCTCATGTGGCTCTAACTCACTGATGACTCTAGTTCATGCCTTATTAATGTGCTCATCCAGCTCGTTAATTTTTGCAGTAGATGTTGGAAACTTGGAACACCTCCTCCATCTTGTAATCTTGCTCATTTACAACGTCAAGGAAACCAATGCATAGATCTTTTGCCTAAACTGGGGCAAACAACAGCACCGTTCAAGGTAATATAACCAATATTAAAACATATTTGATCCTTGGATGGCTTACCAAAAATAAAACAACAGAGGTAATATAATATTTTTCATAAATTTTGAGTTTTAATATGTGTATAGTAGAAAATGTTTTTGTTTTTTTAATTTAAGATAGAATTCTATTCTAACTTAATCTTAATGTATACATGTTTAGTTGTGACCTTAAAAGTACGTAAATCATAGACATTATATGTTGTTTGGTTTGTATTGAAAATCATTAATATATTTTATTATTTCAAACAATTACATAAATAAAAACTTTTATTAACAAAACTGTCCCCAAATAGCTAGTGAAAAACTACCAATTTTTGGGGCCATATTGGAGCCTTAAATTGATAAGCAACTCGCAATTTTGAAATTAACACAAAAGAATTAACTATAAAAACAATTGGTTTAAGCGAAAAATACCATTTGAAAAAAAGTTAATGGTCAAGTAATAGATGGTCAACGGCAATTAATAGATGGATAGTGAAATGAAAGGGGGGAGGGGACAAAAGGAGTAATTATCGATGGAAGAATTTTTTTTTTTTGTGGAGAAACTATCGATGGGAGAATTTGTTTTTGTGATGTGTAGTTTATTTTGCGTTAGTCTGTTGAGTATATGTAATGTTCCTAAAAAATGTATTTTTGCTCTTCAAAAACAGAAAATATTTGATGCTCTAATGAGTTTGCTTTACATTGACTTGCATTTTTTGAAATACCAAGAACAAAAAGATATGAACAGTTTTCAACTAAAAAATATGAAACATAAGAAGATAAATAAACTATTCTTTCAGCAATAAAACAAAGACAGCTACTTTAATCAGAAATTATCTACTGCATACCACCTTCAAATCATGAAAGGCCAGCACAAATTAAGCTATAGTTACTCTTTTATCAACACTACTTCACTTGTTGCTAAATTATTATGGGCAAATCGGATTGGATTATTATTACAATCTCATTTTAATATCAACTAGTTTGTGTTATTAACTTAATATTTATGTCTTTAATTTATAAAATTTGTTTAAAAATATAAAAATAAAATAATCGTCTCAAAACTATTCTTTATATTAAAGGTTATGACTTTCAATAACATTATTAGTTATTTAAAAATTTTTTTTTTTTAAAGAAATACAAGATGAGTGTTTGTTTCTTTATACTTAAGTGCGTTTGGATGTGTTTTATTTTTTGAAGTACTACAGAAAAGGAAATGGATTTATTTTTTGGGTGAAGCCCACCAAAATAAGCCACAAAACCATTTTTTAAGAGAGGGAGAAGGGGGGGGGGGGGGGGGGTGTGGGAGTGCTTTTATGTTTGTTTTGGTAAGTTCCACATTAAATTTTTTTTTTTTTTTTTTAAATTCCTTCCTTTACTATAACACTTTTTGAAATTAAGTTGATTTTGACTAAAGGAATTGGTGCTCTGGACCCAAGCCTTCCCCTCGACTAAATAGTAAATACTAAATACAAGATGGAGGTGATCGCGCAACCTCTTATAGGAAGATAAAAATAAGCTTGTTTTGACTATATTGTAAGCAAGTTTTGACTATATTGTATTTTTTTTTCTTTTTGCTAATAAAAAATAGTAGACTATATTGTACTTAAAAAAAAAGGAAACTTTAAATCTGTATCTAAAAAATAAGTTAGCTTAATTTATAAATTAAGATGTAACATACAACACCTAACACTGTTAAAGAGGAGGGATGATGAAGGAATGAAGTGGAATAAAAGAAATTTTAAAGAATATTTCTTCAATTTTTTGTAACATGACAGATGCGTTGAATCATAAAAGCATTCACTCTCGGCTTTGTATTTTTATTTTGTTATCTAAATTTTCACGTCAATTTTTAACCAACACCCTATCTCATACTCTCTATTTTGCAATACATCCTTATTAAAATAATTTTATTTATTTTTCCTTTCCCACATACAAAGAGATTAGAGATAAAACAAAAAAAAAAAAAAAAAATTTTCAGAAAAATGAAATTGAACAAATATGAGACAGCCCAACCCTTGCACAAATTAAAACCCCATAAATAATCTACATTCGTGAATGATATTTTCTCATATTTTTGTCAAATTCGAAAGCCCATAAGCCAGATTTGTATTGGTAAAAGGGTGCTCCGAAAATTCCCCGACAGTAACCACTGCAGCACCCCACAACAGCAATACCAACGAATTTGCCAACATTGAAACCCCACGATGCCCACCCACACCCATAGCGCCGTCGATCCGTGAGACGGTGAGAAATCTGAGTGCGAAATAGGGAGAGATTTTGAGATTGATTTTTGTTCTTTTGAGAGAGAGAGTGTGTGTGTGAAGAGATTGTTATTTTAAAAAGAGTGGAATAAAATAATTAGGTTTAATATTATATAGACTTGCTCTAGTTTTGTTTTGTTTTGAGACTTGCTATAGACTATAGTCAAGACAATTGTAACAAGATGTAAAATTTTGAACAATGATTCATACAAGTCTTTAACAACAGAATTGGCCATTTTAGAGAAAAATCTAATTTAGAAGACAAGACGTGATTCTGATGTGAATGGTGTTGGACTTGGACTTGAACCCCAAAATTTAGTAATTTCTAGAGTCCCCGGTGGGTTGGCAATGGCCACGGAGGTCTCTCTCGTCTCTTATCCACAACTAATTAAAAAAACCAGTTAGTTACCTAACTTAAAAGTTCCCTTCTCATGACTATTATAATAGAGTAATTCTACAATACCCCCAAAAAAAGGGGGGTACGGTACCCACTACTACGTAACTGGCTACACTAGATTACTTTTTTCTCACATTTGACGGTTCCATCCTCACATTGTGCAGTTCCAACATCACATGTGACGGTTCTTTTCTCACATTTGGTGTTTCCCTTACTTTTTTCTCACATTTGACAGTTCCATCTTCACATTGTGCAGTTCCAACATCACATGTAACAGTTCTTTTCTCACATTTGGTGGTTCTCTTACTTTTTTTTTCACATTTGACGGTTCCATCCTCACATTGTGCAATTCCAACATCACATGTGACGGTTTTTTTCTCACATTTGGTAGTTCCCTTACTTTTTTTTCTCACATTTGACGATTCCATCCTCACATTGTGCGGTTCCAACATCACATATGACAGTTCTTTTGTCACATTGGGTGGTTCCCTTATTTTTTTCTCACGCTTGATGGTTTCATCCTCACATTGTGCAGTTCCAACATCACATGTGATAGTTCTTTTCTCACATTTGGTGGTATAAATTACTTTTTTCTCACATTTGACGGTTCCATCCTCACATTGTTCGGTTCCAACATTACATATGACAGTTCTTTTGTCACATTGGGTGGTTCCCTTATTTTTTTCTCACACTTGACAGTTTCATCCTCACATTGTACAGTTCTAACATCACATGTGACAGTTCTTTTCTCACATTTGGTGGTTCCATTACTTTTTTCTCACATTTGACGGTTCCATCCTCACATTGTGCAGTTCCAACATTACATATAACAGTTCTTTTGTCACATTGGGTGGTTTCCTTATTTTTTTCTCACACTTGACGGTTCTATCCTCACATTGTGCAGTTCCAATATCACATGTGACAATTCTTTTCTCACATTTGGTGATTCCATTATTTTTTTTCTCACATTTGACGGTTCCATCCTCATATTGTGCAGTTCTAACATCATATGTGATAATTTTTTTCTCACATTTGGTGGTTACCTTACTTTTTTTTCTCACATTTGACGGTTCCATCCTCACATTGTGCGGTTCCAACATTACATATGACAATTCTTTCGTCATATTGAATGGTTCTCTTACTTTTTTGTCACACTTGACGGTTCCATCCTCACATTGTGTAGTTCCAACATCACATGTGACAGTTCTTTTCTCACATTTGGTGGTTCCCTTATTTTTTTTTCTCACATTTGACGGTTCGATCATCACATTGTGCAGTTCTAACATCACATGTGACAATTTTTTTCTCATATTTGGTGGTTCTCTTACTTTTTTTTCTCACATTTGACTGTTCCATCCTCACATTGTGCGGTTCCAACATTACATATAACATTTCTTTTGTCACATTGGGTGGTTCCCTTACTTTTTTCTCACACTTGATGGTTCCATTCTCACATTGTGCAGTTCCAACATCACATGTGACAGCTCTTTTCTCACATTTAGTGGCTCCCTTACTTTTTCTCACCTTTGATGGTTCTATCCTCACATTGTGTAGTTTCAACATTACATGTGACAATTCTTTTGTCACATTTGGGGGTTTCCTTACTTTTTTTTTCACACTTGACGGTTCTATCCTCACATTTTGCAGTTCCAATATCATATGTGACAGTTCTTTTCTCACATTTGGTGGTTTCATTACTTTTTTCTCACATTTGACGGTTCCATCCTCACATTGTACAATTCTAACATCACATGTGACAATTTTTTTCTCATATTTGGTAATTCCCTTACTTTTTTTCTTACATTTGACGGTTCTATCCTCACATTGTGCGGTTCCAACATCACATATGATAGTTTTTTTGTCATATTGAATGGTTCTCTTACTTTTTTCTCACACTTGACGGTTCCATCCTCACATTGTGCAGTTCCAACATCACATGTGACAGCTCTTTTCTCACATTTGGTGGTTCCCTTATTTTTTTTCTCACATTTGACGGTTCGATCATCACATTGTGCAGTTCTAACATCACATGTGACAATTTTTTTCTCATATTTGGTGGTTCCCTTACTTTTTTTTCTCACATTTAACTGTTTCATCCTCACATTGTGCGGTTCTAACATTACATATGACATTTCTTTTGTCACATTGGGTGGTTCCCTTACTTTTTTCTCACACTTGATGGTTCCATCCTCACATTGTATAGTTCCAACATCACATGTGACAGCTCTTTTCTCACATTTGATGGTTCCCCTACTTTTTCTCACATTTGATGGTTCTATCCTCACATTGTGTAGTTTCAACATTACATGTGACAGTTCTTTTGTCACATTTGGGGGTTTCCTTACTTTTTTTTTTTTTATCACATTTGACGGTTCTATCATCACATTTTGCAGTTCCAACATCACATCATCAATATATACTATAAAACCGAAGATGTATAACCTTATGTGCTCTCTAATTCTTCTTATGCAACATCTGCAACTTAATCACAGTTGTGTGTTTATTGTGGTGTCTAAGGTTGGAAATAGGGTGACTATACAATTAGCAAGTTATGCAAAAAATCCAATACAAAGATTGTTGACAATTTTAAAATTTTCAGTAAACACTTGAATTGAAACTACAGATCCAGTATGAAATAGTCATCAATCAAGGCTACTACACCAGGTTTTATATTTTTTAAGCATTTTCATTAGATCCATGTGTGCAGAAGTGTCAAATGACTGTGTCTGACACGAGTATAACCACCCCACATGTGACAGTTCTTTTCTCACATTTGATGTTCCCTTACTTTTTTTCTCACATTTGACAATTCCATCCTCACTTTGTGTTGTACTAATATCACATGTGAGTGTACTTTTGTCATATTCGGCGGTTCCTTTACTTTTTCTAACATTTGACGATTTCATTTTCACATTGTTTAGTTTCAATATCACATGTGACTTTTCTTTTTTCACATTTGGTGGTTCCTTTTTTTTTTCCTCACATTTGATGATTCCATTGTCACAGTCGACAATACCAACATCACATTTGACAGTACTTTTGTCACATTTAGTGGTTCCCTTATTTTTTTCTCACATTTGATTATTCCATCATCACATTAGGTAGTACCAATATCATATCTGACCGTATTTTTACATTTGGGCCCACCATTGAAGTCACTTTTTTACTTACTTATTTCTTTATATATATGTTTGTAGCAAAAAAATGAGGATGAAGATGGCAATCCCACATTGGAATGGTTTAAAATACATATAGGGACCAAGTATATGTCAAAATTGATGGTTCCTTTTTTTTTCTCACTGATTACCATAATACCCTGGAAACCTAAAATTCTCTCTTCTCTATGCTCTCTGCGGTGTGCTCGGCTTCACTGAATCACTCTCTGCCTCTCTGTCTCTGCTCTCTGTCTTTGCTCTCTGTCTCCGCTCTCTGTCTCCCCTATGAGACAAAGCCACTCAGTCACTTCATTCAAACTTCAGCTCTCTCTCATGCATTCTCAACTCAGGTATTGATATAAAGCTTTCAATCTTAGTTTGATTTGTGATTTGTGAACCTGTAACTCTGTGATTTGTGAATCTTAGTTTCTTTTCAATCTTAGTTTTATTTAGTTAATAGTTATTACTTATTACTCATTGTGATTTGTGAATATGTGAACTTGGGTTTGATTTATTATTAATTTATTTAGTTAATAGTTATTATTTGTAAGTTAAATTGAATCTATTGAATTTGCAATGGACGAAGTTACTAGCACAGAAACTTCACCTTTATCTAATCAAGAAGTGCCAAATGATGAATCTCCTCTTTGGCAGTATGTGACTAAAGTAGAAAAACCACTTAGTGCTTCTGTTAAATCAGGTGGAAACACATACTTTAAGTGCAACTATTGTGGTATAGTTTATATGGGATCCTATTCTAGGGTTAAGGCTCATTTATTAAAAATTCCTGACAAAGGTATTAAAGCATGCCTTAAGGTGACACCGAGCCATAGGCTGGAAATGCAGCGAATGCATGATCAAGTTGAGAATGATAAGTTAGAGAGAGAACAGAGAAGTCAAATTCCCTTACCCCCACCTCCCCCAGGCCATGGGCCAATACCTATTTCCCCATTTTGGAGACAGGAAGGGAGTGATAGTACAAATCCGATTGATGGTAAGAGGTGGAAGGTGACTATGAATTCTCCTTTGGAGAAAGCATTCCAGAATAATGCTAGACATGATTTGGATAGCAGAATTGCTAGGATGTTTTACACCAGTGGACTTCTGTTTAACTTTGCAAGGAACCCATATTATCGTAGTTCCTATGCATATGCTGCTACCCATAGCATTCCGGGTTATCTTCCTCCTGGATACAATGCCTTGAGAACAACACTTTTGCAAAAAGAAAGAGCTCATGTTGAAAGACTTTTGAAACCAATTAGGGACTTTTGGCTTGAAAATAGTGTAAGTACAGTTTTTGATGGATGGTTAGATCCACAAAGGAGGCCTCTTATTAATATTATGGCTGTATCAGATGGGGGTCTAGTGTTTATAAAGGAAATTGATGGGTCAGGTGAGTTCAAAGACAAACATTATATTGCTAGGGTGTTGAAGGATGCTATAAAAGAGATTGGACATGAAAAAATTGTCCAACTCATCACTGATAATGCTAGTGTGATGAAGTCTGCTGGAGCTCTTATTGAAGGTGGGTATCCTAAAATATTTTGGACACCCTGTGTTGTCCACACTCTCAATCTAGCTTTGAAGAGTATTTGTGTAGCAAAAAACACTGAAAAGAATGAAGTTACATATAAGGAATGTAGTTGGATTACACGTATTGCTGATGATGCATCCTTCATACGTGTTTTTATCATGAACCATTCAATGAGGTTGGCAATTTTTAATGAATTTTGTCCATTAAAACTGCTCAAAGTTGCTGATACTAGATTTGCTTTGGTTGTTGTAATGTTGAAAAGGTTGAAATTGATAAAAAGATGCCTTCAAGCCATGGCTATTAGTGACCAATGGGCTTCTTATAGGGAGGATAATGTTGGAAAAGCTCAAAAGGTGAAAGATATGATTCTAAGTGATCTTTGGTGGGATAATATTGATTATATCCTTGAATTCACAGCACTCATTTATGATATGCTACGAATAGTCGACACAGATAAGTCTTGTCTTCATCTTGTGTATGAGATGTGGGATTCAATGATAGAGAAGGTGAAGGCAGTAATATATCAACACGAGGCTTGGAAGATGATCAGTATAGCTCATTTTGGGGTGTGGTGTATGATATACTCATTGATCGATGGACTAAAAATTGTACACAACTACATTGCTTGGCTCATTCCTTAAATCCTAAGTACATTTATTTTCTATATTCCTTAGTTCACCATTTTAGTAAAACACACGTTTCATCTATATTTGTTTTTTAATCTTTAACTAGGTATTACTCCATTGAATGGCTTTCGGAGAATCCAAAACGCATCCCTCCACATCGGGATCATGAAATTTCTATGAAAGAAGCAAGTGTTTGGATCGATACTTTGAAGATGAGAATGAATTAACGGTGGTGAAGTTTGAGTTTGCTACATTTTCAGGAGGTAGGTTTCCTTCATCAGATGCCTTGACAGATAGGTGGGCCTTACAACCTTTGGTTTGGTGGCAATATCATGGCTCCGCATTTCCAACTCTTCAAACCCTTGTCCTTAAAGTTCTTGGACAACCTTGTTCATCCTCATGCGCTGAGAGAAATTGGAGCACAAACGAATTCATTCATTCCTTAAAAAGAAACAAAATGGCTTCTGCACACGCTAAGGATTTGGTATATGTGCATTCTAATCTTCGACTCTTGTCAAGGCGCAATGAGAAGTACGTACATACAACAATAAAGATGTGGGATATTGCAGGAGACTCTTGGATGAGAGCGACATACATGGAGGAGCTAGAATTCTTGAGAATGCAGCCCTTACACTTAATGAGCCAGCGTTGGAGGCCATGGTTATTTGGAATGCTAACACTAGTGCTACAACCAGTGAAAGTGAAGTTCGAAGTGAAGCTATTGATCTTGAGGATGATGATGTTGGTGTTTAATTGTCTTGTTGATTATCTTTTATTTTGTTTTAGTTTCAAACTTGTGAGTTGTATTCTAATTTCTGAACATCATGGAAGGTTTTAGTTTCAATCTTGTGGGTTGTATTTAATTTATGAACATCATGTTTTAGTTATTATCTACTATTGCTCTTAAATTTGGTATATGTTTATATAATATGAAAAAGTATGCTTAGCAATATATTAAAAATATAAATAAAAATATTTTTCATAATTTTTTAATCACCGAGTCCTGCTGCACCCACACCTACCTTTTTAAAAAATTGCCAAGTCCCGCACCCACACCCGCACTCGAGTCCCGAAACGCACCCGTGCTTCATAGCTTAAAAATAGTGCTAATGAGTGGTGCACTTCGGATAGCCAAGTTACGAAGATAGTGATTAGCTTCTATGAGTCCTTGTTCTCTTCATCGCATCCTACTGAAATGCACAAGGTCTTAGAAGCGGTTGAACCTAAGGTAACAGTGGATATCAACCAGGAGCTTATTAAAGATTTCACTAGGGAGGAAGTTGAACTCGCCTTAAAACACATGGAACCTTTAACGGCACCGGGCCCGGGTGGTTTGGCTCCTATTGTTTTCCAATCTTTTTGGTCTGTGGTGGGTGATGATGTTACATATGTTGTGCTTGACTGTCTTAATAATTGTCATATCCCACATGATCTTAATCATACTTATGTGACCCTCATCCCTAAAGTTAAGAGCCTTGAGTTTATTTCTGAATTTACACCAATCAGTTTATGTAATGTCATTTACAAATTGATGTCTAAAGTTCTAGCCAACTGCTTAAAGAAGGTGCAGCCTTTCTTGTTTCTGAAAATCAGAGTGCCTTACAGGCTGGAAAGGTTATTACTGATAATATTTTGATGGCCTTTAAAACTCTCCACTATATGAAGAACCACTAATCGAGTAAAACAGGTTTTATGGCTCTTAAACTTGACATGAGTAAGGCTTATGATCGAGTGGAATGGGGCTTTATGGAAGGATTATTAAGGAAGATGGGATTTCATAAGAAATGGGTCGCTTTGATGATGGAGTGTATTAACACTATTTCTTACTCTATTCTAATTAATGGGGAACCTACAGGTACCATTCACCCCAACAGAGGTATTAGACAGGGTGATCCTCTCTCACCTTACCTCTTTATCCTTTGCATTGAAGATCTCCATGGTTTAATGAATCAAGCTGTGTTATCAGGGGACATTAGGGGCATTTCCATTTGCAGAAATGGCCCAAGACTCACCCATTTGTTTTTTGCAAATGATAGTCTCTTGTTTTGCAGGGCCTCTAACCAATAATGTCAACATATTCTAAACATCCTTTTGGCTTATGAATTGGCATCTAGGCAGCAGCTAAATAGAGATAAAACAACTCTATTTTTTAGCAAAAATGTTCCACAATGGATACAAGATTCTATTATTTCCTTGCTAGGTGTACCTGAGATAAAGCAATATGAGAAGTATTTGGGTCTTCCCTCCTTTGTGGGTCGACGCAAAAAGGCTAGCCTTCTCTATATAAAAGAGCGAGTGTGGTCCAAAATTAGGGGTTGGAAGGAGAAACTACTTTTTCAAGCTGGTAGAGAGATTCCTTTGAAGGCGGTGGTCCAAGCCATCCCAGCATATTCTATGAGTTGTTTTAAACTCCCCAACACTTTATACAATGAGATTGAGAGTATGATCCGTAAATTTTGGTGGGATCAAAGGGGTGAAAGAAGGAAGGTGCATTGGGTAAAATGGATCAAGCTTTGTAGGCCAAAAAATGAAGGTGTTATGGGTTTTTGAGAGCTACAAAAATTTAATGATGCATTGTTAGTCAAACAAGTGTGGAGATTGGCATCAAAGGAGGACTCCTTATTTTTTAGATTCTTTAAAGCAAAATTTTTCCCACATGGATCAATTTTTTATGCCAAGGTTAAAAATGGATCCTATGCATGGAGGAGTATAATAAAACGGCGTGAAGTCATTATGAGGGGTATGAGATGGAGGATTGGTGATGGGTCTTCAGTCCGGGTTTACCAAGACAGTTGGTTACCAATAGCTGAGCATGGTAGAGTCAGCTCTCCCATTTCGGACAATAATCCAGATGCTTTGGTGGCTTCTTTGATTGATCAAGACCAGTGCAGTTGGAGAGAAGCTGAGATTGACAGATTATTTTTGCCAAGGGAAGCGTCAATTATTAAAGCAATTCCCTTAAGCTTTTCTAGTAGATGTGACAAGATATTATGGCCAAGGAATCATGATGGGGTCTATACTGTTAAGTCAGGGTATAAATTGCTCATGGAGATGGAGAATGTGAGTGAAACAGACCCTAACTCAGTTTCTACGGGAGTCATGACGAGCAAATGGAATAGAATTTGGCAGGTGGAGGTCCCGAATCGCATCCATCTGCTCATGTGGCGTGCTGGGAACAATTCCTTACCTACAAGAGCTAACCTGTTTCGTCGCAAGTTGTTGACAGAGAATACATGCCTATAGTGCAAGTTGGGTCCCAAGGACACACTACATGCTCTCTGGACGTGTCCTCAATTAGCCACGGTATGGCAGATTTATTTTGCTGATTTGATTGAAGCTACTAACTCTGTGTCCAGCTTTCTAGATGTTATTCAGCTTGCACAACAGGATTGGTCCCGCTTTCCTTTATTTGCATGGACGTCGTCCTTGTTATGGATGCGTACAAATAAGTTACGCATGCAAGAAGGCATGGCTCCATTAGCAAAGATCAGCTCCATGGCACGTGAGGCTCTCCAGGAGTACCATCAACTTCGGCCCACTCATGAGAAGCTCCCACGAACAGCAAGATCCGTAAGGTGGCGTCCTCCCCCGACTGGTCTGCTCAAAGTAAATTTTGATGGGGCTCTTTTTGCTGAAGAAAACACTGCTGGACTGGGTATTATAATCTGTAATGAAAACGGACTGGTTATGGCTACTCTAACACAACTTATTCCACTACCTGCTTTGGTAGAGATGGTGGAAGTGCTAGCAGCGCACCCAGGGACGAACGCAGGATTTTTAGTTGGGGGGGGCCGGAGATAAGCAAAAAAAAAATTTTCAAATACGCATCCATATAATATTAATAAACTATCAATTAAGACAAATACCAAAAAATCATTGTTTCTTAATATATTAAGATACAATCATCTACTAACAAAAACAAAAGACATGAAACACTATTGTTTCTTTATACAATCATCTATGAAAAGGGAACTCGACGCTCTTTCAAATCTTCAAAATCATCTACGATTGAATCCAAACTAAATGTCGAAGCTATATCCTTTTCAATGTATAACATCAAAGAGTCTGTCAAAAAATCATCTTCCATTTTGTTTCGAAGGTTAGTTTTGACAATTTTCATAGCTGAAAATGCTCGCTCTGTAGTAGCAGTAGAAACTGGAAGAGTAAGCACAAGTCTCACCATTCTATAAACAAGCTTGTAGTGTTCTGAATTTCTAGTTCTCACTAACCATTGAGACAACTCAGATAAACTTTTCAATTCTTTGAACTCTGGATCCTGGACTACATTATGCTCAAAATGATAAAGCTCCTTCTTCAACACTTGTTTGTCATAATCTGTGAAATCTTGTGGATAGAAATTCTCTACCAACAAACAAAGATCACTACTTCTGAAAGATTTTAATGCCTCTCGAGGTTCTAAAGCTGAGCTAAGCCTAAGTAACTCCATTGCATCTTCATCAAACCGATAATTTAGTTCTTGTAGTTGAGAATCTATTGTAGCATAAAAAATATTTACTCGATAATGATGCTCAATTGTAATGTTATCTTTCTGATTACGAGCACCTCGCCTCGGAACAAAACGGGCATTCATATCTAGGACATCAATGCAATGCTTCTCACAAAATGATATCACAGTGGTGAGTAAGCCAGCCCATCCATCATCTCTAAATTTTTGGATAAGTGCTTTAGTAGATGAAACTAAATGCATGGCATTTAAAATGTCTTGAGATTGGCTTTGCAAAGCTTGACAAAGTTTATCAGTGATCTCCATAGTTTCCTTCTCAAGATGCAAGATGAAGACAAATTCAAATGAAGTTAAACCCTCATAAGCTAACTCTGCTTCTGCCCGATGTTCTCCATCAATTGCATCATCAATTATATTTTGTAAAACTTCAACAGTTGAACTAAACATTCTTAATAAGCTAGAAACTGATCTAAAATGTGAACTCCAACGTGTTTCTACAGGTCGTTGTAAAGTGCCAATTTGATTAAGTCCACTTCCAGTCTCAAGCTCTTCAAGATCAATCATACGTGCTATTTCATTAGCATTAGCAACTTTCAATTGTTCATTGCGCTTGCATGAAGCATTAACAATTTTGATCACAAAGAGCAATGCAAAAAAAAAATGACTAATGGCATTAACTTGTTTTGATGCTTTTACTAATGCCAATTGTAAGCGATGTGCAAAACAATGGATGTAATAAGCATATGGGCAATCATTCAAAATCAAAGCTTGTAATCCATTCCACATACCTCGCATGTTGCTTGCTCCATCATATCCTTGTCCTCGAATATTTTGTATATCGAAACAATATTGAGATAACAAAGAATATATCCCCTTCTTTAGAGTCAAAGCCGCGGTGTCAGTAACATGAACAAGCCCAAAAAAACGTTCTTTGACAAAGCCTTCTGCATCAACGTATCTAAAAACCACAGCCATTTGTTCTCTCATGGACTCATCACGAGCTTCATCAACCATTATGCAAAACTTTGCATCACCAATTTCTTCCCGAATGGCCTTCTTCACTTTGGCTGAGAAAACATGTAGAATTTCCTTTTGAATCCTAGGTGATGTGTAGGTTGCATTTTTGGGAGCTTTTTCTATTATTTCAGCAACCTCCTTATTCCAAAAAGTTATTGTACCCAATGATTCAAAAAAGTTCCCACGATTTAATGAACTACAGCTTTCATCTCGACCTCTAAAAGCTATAGCTTGAAAGGCAAGATATCGAACAGTAAAAATGACGGCCTTCAAATGCAACCGATTATTTGCAATTTGTTCAGTAGTGAAATGATCAACTACCCTTTGTAAATGTTGCCATTGGTTCATCAAATCCTTACACTTTTGCTCGGCAACTCTATGAGCTGAGTTAGGATCTTTTCCTATATGACATTGAAAAGAACAATCTTTGCCCCCAACTTTTTTCCAATTCCTAAATCCACCAACAGTGAATGTATTTTGTCCCACAATCCCATTTGGATTATTAAAGACAAAGCAGGGTAGACAATAAGCTGCATCTGTGGTAGGAGAATATTCAAGCCATGTTGAATTCAATCCAAACCAAGAAGCTTGAAAGCTACGATTGTGCTTTCCACTTTTTGGGTATGTTTTTAAAGGAAGTCGGTGCGGACCTTTTTTAATGTAAGCCCGTCGAATTTCATCACGTTGATTAACATGATATTCCCATATTTGCTTGCGTGTTCCGGGATCATAATCCAAAGAATCAAGATCGACTCTTTGAAATTGTGTTTGAGAGATTGGAACATCAACGTTTTCCGGAATTGGAGCATCCACATTTTCTAGAATTGGAGCATCCACATTTTCTAGAATTGGAGCATCCTCCACATTTTCTAGAATTGGAGCATCTACATTTTCTAGAATCGGAGCATCCACATTTTCTAGAATTGGAATAGCAACATTAGTTGTTGGCAATCCCACGTTGACTTCGGAAGAATTTGAACCTTTTCTTTTGAAAAAATCAAGCATTGTAGTTGACTTTTTCATGATCTACAAATAAAATAAGAATCACCGTTATTTTTTTAAATTTGTGTGACAATTTTCTATAATATATTAGTTGTTTGTTTTGTTTTTTTTTTGTATTTAGTTTGCCTTTATTTTTGTATTTGTGTTTGGTCGGCTTTATTTATACCCACTAATCTAAAAAATTCACCATCAACGCATCAACACTAAATTTATTCCCCGCACTACTAACAAGAAATTTTTTTAAAATTTTTAACTTTACCTTTTTTTTCTGTTTTTCCTACCACAGTACCACTTGCCCATTGCCCAACCTCACTCAGTCACTTGTCCCTGTTATGCCCAACTAACAGTCAACAAAGGAAAAAAAAAACTATTCTTAAATCTCTACATACTCACTCTCTGTCTGACTGTCTCTCTCCATCTCTCTTATCCATATAAACAAGAGAGAGAGAGTCACAAATTCACAAACACAGACACAGACAAAGCCAAAAAGCCAAAGAAAAAAAAAATTTCCACAGGCAGCAAGCCAGCAAGATTCAAATATTCAATTCTCATTTCACAATCAGTCAATCACCAACATTTAGTTACTCTACTCATCATCAGTAATTCATCTCAGATCACAAAGTCACAAGGCAATATTAAGTTTTGAACTTTGAAGTTGAAGAAAAAATAGGAGTAAATCTGTAAATACCTGAACTGTGAAGTCGCCGGTGTGGGTCTCAGTCTCAGATGGTGTCGTCGGCGTGGGTGAGACCGGTGAGTGGACTGGAGTCGCCGGTGTGGGTCTCGCCTCTCGCCGGTGTGGACTGGAGTCGCGGTGTGGACCGTGTGGTGTGGGTCTCTGGCTCGCTGCGCTCTGCTCTCGCCGGCGTGGGTATTAACGGCCAAATGGGTGGAGGCCGGAGGGGGTGGATCGAGCAAGTGTGGTGTGGGTCTCGGCGGCCGGTGGGTCTCTCCGTCTCTCCCTTTCCTCTCTCTTTTTTTTTTTTTTTTTTTCTCTCTTTTTTCCTTCGTGTTTTTGCTCTGTGTGGTGTTTGGTGTTTTTAGTGTTTTTGGCTCTCTGATTCTGAACTGAAGGCTGTGTTGCTGTTGTTGTTATTTTTTTTTTTTTTTACATGGACTGGCCGGAAAATGGGCTGGAATCTGGCCGGAAAAAATGGGCTGGGGCTGGCCGGAAAGTGGGCTGGGGGCTGGCCGGAAAGTGGGCTGGGGGTTTCAAGATTTTGGGAGGGGGCCCGAGCAAAAATCATAGGGGGGCCCAATCATTTTTTTTTTGGTTTTTTGAAAAATTTACTTGCTAAAAATTTTTTTTTTTGGGCCCAGGGGGGGCCCGGGCCCCCTTTGGTCATAACGTGGGTCCGTCCCTGAGCGCACCAAGCTCTTTGGTTTGCAAAGGAGTTGGGTTTTCACAGCTTGATAGTTGAAGGTGGCTCAGAAGTTATTATTAACTCTATCAATGGCGACAATATGGCTCAATCTGAGTTTGGGCATATCTTACAAGACATTAAGTTTCTTTGTTCTTTTTTTAGTTGTGTTTCTTTTCACCATATTAAAAGGCAAGGTAATAGTCTGACCCATAAACTAGCCAAAAGAGCGGTGCCTAATCCATTGGATGTTTGGATGGAGTCTGTTCCTCTAGACACAATTGATATCTACAATTTTGATCTTCAGTTCATTGCTTAATAATATTCCCTAATGATAGGGGTTTCTCAAAAAAAAAAAAAAACTAGATTTGTTGCCTAGTTATGCTGCGTTAATCTATTTAAAATTTTAAACCAACCAACCAACCAACAGGGTCTTGCATTGCGTTATCCAAAAAAAAAAAAAAAAAAAAAAAGGGTCTTGCATTGCATGATAAACTAGGAAGCATGGGTGCAAATTCAGGTTCGAGTGCAGTGCGGTGAGTCGGCCATTTTTGAAAAAGTAGGGTGTGGGTGAGGCAGGATACATTTATGATTTATTAATAAAATATTAAATATATTTTTATTTATATTTTTTATATATTGCTAAACATATTTTTCATATAATGGTAAACATATACTAATTTAAAAGTAATAGTAGATAATAAAGTAAATACATAACAATAGAGAATATTATGTCCACAATATTTTCACAATATATTCAAAGCGATAGGTTATTATGAGTTAATATTGATGGGCAAAATATTAATTTCAGTGATAGGTTCAAATTAAAACAAATAAAAACCTTCAACTTATAATTTGTTATGAAAATATTATAAACAATTGCTTCTCCTAGTAATAATACCTCTTCTTTTTAGTATAAATAAACATCAATATATATTATATACCATTGCACGTACTACCTAGTCTGACACTTGCTTAGATTTTTTTTTTTTTTAATGTTTCTTTGTCATTTCCAAAACTAATAAAGTTTGGTCTCGGTAAAAGACTAAAAGTTGAAACTCAAGAAGAGTACTCTAAAAGACTCTTACTCTTTCAGATAGAAACATAAATTAATCTTTCAGATAGAAACATAAATTAAAGGAGGAAAAGGCCAGTGCAAAACATAGAAACGAAGAAGAAGAAGAAGAAGAATGGGGGCAGGCGACATGGGTTTGTAGTGTTTTTTTTATTTTTATTTTTATTATTTTTTTTAACATGTATTTCGGCCTATTTTGGCCGAATTGACCTGAATCGGAGCTGAATCAGCCCGAATCGAAAACCAAAAAAAAAAAAAAAAAAGAAAGATTTTTTTTGCTTTCTTTTGACTCCAAGAGTTAATTATTTCAAGCATGTTCCAAATTTCTGAAAAGATATACAAAATAAATTCAAGGTGGTCCAAGAGAGATAATAGGTGTATTTGTTTTTGCTAGAAGCAAGTATCGGTGTCTTCAACTAACAATAATTAATAATTAAAATATCATGAAATTAAAATCCTATAGTAGTAATCTATGAATTACATCAAACTATAGTAGTAAGTAGTCTCACAGAAACTTTAAAAAATTAATTAAAAACAAAAGAATATTGCAAGGAATGCACCAACTGGAAAAATTTTAGACTATGTAAAGATAAAGTCTCTACTTTCATATATACAAAGTCATTCTATCCCTTTAACACCACAAAAAATACCATAACTCCATATACTTTAGACAATTTTTTTTCTGCATAAAATAAAAACAAATAAATTGAATAGTTACTTCATAGTTCAATAAAAATATCCTCAATGTACAACATAATAATTATATACATTCTTGAAGACTATACTGTCATCAATCAAATACAATTAGTTCATATTAATCTTCTCCAAATTAAAATTGCTAAATCCATAAACTCCTTTGGCTTTGGAACTGAACAATGTAGTTAGTGAACCATCCAAAACCCCATGAACCATGGCTACCCCTTCCCTTTTTCTTGCTAGCAAACTCAAAGCAAAGTCTCTAGCAAATGCAAAACTAAATCTTTGGCTATATCTTATGCCCTTCTTGTTGGAACCCCATATACCATCCGAAAATCTATGTTACCATCAGTAGGAGCACAAAGGGAGTCATCTTAAGCATATTCAAAGGGATTTTGAAGTGAAACTTGAATTAAAATATCCTAAACTAATTATCATAATACAATAACATGATATAGAGATTCTATATTAATATGAAGAAGGCAATAAGACTAATAGCAAAACAATGACTTTTCTATCACTAAGACCCTATCCCATCTTTATTGCAGCAGCTGCTACTACATCAGATGAAATCCCTACCTGAAACAAATATGCTCTCACATTCACCACAGAATTTGAAAACCAAAAAGTCCAGCAAGTAGCTACTAAGAACTTTAGAAATTATGTGTTTAACCAATAAAATGAGTTAGGAATTCTTTTAGTTGAGGATTGGAAAAAGGGGCAACTATGGCTACCAAAACTTTTTAAATAAAACCTAAACATAATTAAATCAATGAGTTTAGCATAAAACTCCTAAAAAGCAAAGAAAATAATACTATTGATAATTCGATTCTAACTCTATTTATTTAATATCATGGTGTTACCAAATGTGGTTAGTGTATTGGAATCTATTGGAGCCATTGAAATATTTACCTCCAACACACAGCAAGTTTTTGCACAGTTGCATCATCAACTCTTGTACCTTGAAAAATTACAAAATCCATTACTAAATCTCCTTCATATCATGTTCTATTTTTTATGCATTCTATTAGAAGTAAAGAGAGACTCGCCAAATTTTGTCATAAGCAAAAGAATTGTTAGTGTATACTGCTATAAGATAGATTGGTAAACAGCCTATTGGGAAGATTTCTGTGACAACTACTTGGGTATCACCATAACCAATGACCCTATGGAACAATAATGGAGATAGGAATCAATAATCATAACAATTCATTTTGCAAGGAAAATAAAAAGGATTTTTTTTTTTGGTTTGCTAATAATACTTACTGTGACAGCATCTATTTCATTCCCTCCAATTTCTCCAATCATGAATATGGCTAAATTAAGTTTCTCAGCACAATCTATCAAACATTAAAGAAACAATAAAGAAAAAAAGAGAAAATGTAAATAACAAATTTAACTTTGTATTAAAAGCTTAATTCAAATGATAGGCTAACCATCAACATTGTGATAGATCCCATTGAAATATGTGGACATCAAATCCAGTTGAACATTGAGAGAGCTTCTAGTAGCTAGCTATGAAATATTCTTTTTTGCAAGAAATATGTCAGTTATATTTGTTGTTTATGCAATACAATTTATATTCTAGGCATATTTGTTGATAGATCAATTAGGTATTTGTCAATTATATTATAGGCATGTAGTTTATACAATACAATTAAATTTTAGTAATGGCATATTACAGGCCTTAATGAAACTAACAACACCTTAAATCTGCCAGGTTTAAAATGGTCTAAAGGAATGTATATGACATTGATTGAGTTACTGGTTAATAAGAGAAAGCATCGCTGATAGCTCAAAGGAACTTTAATCTACTTATAAGTGGAATATAAGATCTTTTATATACTTAGCAATGATCAGCAGAATCACTTACAGACCTGCTAGGGAAGCCCTCAAATTGGATGTGGATGCCCAAGATTGATGTACTAATCTAAATAGATAAAAATTACATAGAATGTTGTTAACAATTGAAATTGGCAATTAGTTATTCGTAATAGAACTTTTTAAAAATACTGGTAACAAACACGCATAATAGAATGAACAACACATATTCATTACAGAACAAACAACATCAAAACTAAATTGCTGAGAACAGAAACTTAAATATCAGCATAATGTTCAATATTATACTGATTTGATCCCAACAACATCTTTAAGATTAGTTACATATAATTGTTTTAAATTCCGTTGATTTACAGTGAAGACGCAAAACTGTAACCAATCTTTTTGTAATTTTCATAATCTATAAAAATGTCTAAGTCCAGTGAGGGAATGGACGGTGGTCTATATCTATGTCGTAAGGTAGTTGTTGTTGTTGTTGTTGTTGTTTTTTTTTTTTTTTTTTCCTTCCTTCTCTATCTCTGTATCATAGGTTTTTTTTCCCTCCTCTATCTCTGTATCGTAAGTTTTTTTTCAGTATCGCAAGCCTTTGTTGTGTATTTCAAGTGTTTAGTTTTCTTCTTATTGAAAGAACTATAAAACAAAACAGTGTTTTAACATTGTGAAACAATATAATTTATCGCTTTTTAATATAAGCCTATGCACCATAGAATTATGTTAACCACATTATCAAATTACAATGGTTACAATACAACTTAAGAGATGAAATGCAACAGAAAGTAAAGTACACCAAATCAAGATTAAAGCATAATTTTAACAATTATAGCATAAATATCAGCTACAAATCAAGAAGGTAATCAAGAATATATATGTACATCTCAAAGTGGCTAGGATCAAAACATGTGCATATTTCTAATTTAAGCTTCTATTAAGGTTACCTAAATTGGTAACACTGTGGAAAAAAATATATAGTGTCTTCCAAACTTAAGACTGTCACTATTCATCTTTTAAGAAAAAGATAAAGAAAGACCTGATTGTGTTTCTTTTTATCTATTTTAAAAACATCATTGACAAATACCCAAAACCAATTAACCCAAATACTCTAAACAAATCTAGGTTAACACAATCACACAATCATATCAATGTAAAGTGCGGAAAGCAAAGAACACAAAGATATAATGACCTAAGAAAACCAAACCAGTAAAAAACCTGGGGAGGATTTAACCTAGCTATCCTCAAAGTAAAACTAAATCCACTAACGAAATAATCGAAGTTTTACAATAGCGACTTAGACCACTAACATCCTATTGCTACCCACTAGTACAAAACTTACTGATATGACCACATGCAAACTCCGAGACCACGTACTCCTTCTTTCTTGGATTCTCCAGCAAGTACAAGTACACCCACTTGCGTATCTTTAAGTTCTTTAGTGCGGCAACTGAATGATCATCAAGCTCTCAATCAAATCTCCTTCTTGATAATCCTAAGCATGTGTGAAGGCAACCACCTCTCAGATCTCACAAGAGATTCACACACACAATAAATAGAGCAACCTAAAAAACGTGGCTAGGGTTTCCCTTTTATACCTAGGGTAAAACATAAAACCCTACACGTCATATGGGCTTAGGGCTGAGTAGGAAAATTCTGTAGAAAAACATTCTGCATGACTTTCGATCGATCGAGCTAGTCAGAATTGCACACTCAATTCTGCAGTTAACTCGATTCCAACTTTACATAAAATACATACTTTGAGCAAGTCTAAAACAAGACTAAACACCTATTTTGATCATGGTTTGCCAATAATACAAATTAAAGTTCTAATACATTAATTCCTAAGTACTTAGAACCTAACAAAAAGCAAACCAAATGTGACACAAATATCCTAAACAAAGCAGTGATAAATCTACAATAACACATGAGAATAAAAAAATCATTGAAAACACAAAACATGGCAGGTTTATTTGAAGTGAATAGCAAGAAATTTGAATGTCTAATAAAACCAAACTGAAGTTTAATAACACTAAAATAATTCTATGTCCTATTTTGTATATAAGTACTCAATTAGGGATAGTAAAAATAGGGGAATAGTGTAAGAGAGACTACAAGAAAAAGTCAGAAATAGGGATGAAAGGAAGTTGATAACAGTTTCTAATTTCGACAGCAAGAATCAAGATTAATTACACAAAGGTTCCTCAAATTTATTAGGCTTTACTTCAAAATTACAAAAAGAGATATATTAGATTATACGCACACCCAAGTTATGGAATTCATGAAACTTTCCACCCATTATTATGTAATCATCTATTTATAAAATAAATAAATAAACAAAAGTAAATCATGTATAAGTACTCAATAAACTGAGCCTAATAGTCTGATCAATACAAAAATTAAACAGAAACCAAGTCTAATAAAACTCAGGCAATTACTGAATATTTGATTTAACCAATGTCTGTAATAGGAATTTAGAAAAATAATACAGTGTTTCTACCTTCTAGGTATCACGGAGGCCACTTTCTTTCGTAATATTGGCGGAACCTATAGTTGTTACACTCCTCCACGGATCTCAATCAAAAAATACATTTGAACAGTTCAAGGTATTTTAAATATTGCAAGAATTAATTAGTCAGACTTAACAAAGAAAATGACAAATATAATAAATGAGCAAGTAAAACCTAATATGTGAACCCTTCTTTTGATTCAAAATGTTGTATTGCTAAAGCACATCCTTGAGAATTAGATTACTCATCTATAGAAAATCAACCCACTGCCTTCTTTTTATCTCTTCATTGGGTTGCAAAGCAAAATTCTCAATAAAAATTAGGAACTAACACCAAAGGGTGGGTGCACGCACATATAAAAAGTTATGTGAATTATAAAAATCAACAGTTACAGTAAATGAAACACTATGCTAGAGACCACAAACTAAATATACAAAACTGGCTTGAAATTGAGTAAAACCTCACAAACACAAATAAGTCAAATTGATCACAAAGCATAGCGAACAAAAATTTAAGGAGAATTCCAGCCTTCTATAAGGCCACTGGAAAAAGGGTAAAAAAAAATTAAAGCAATTCCAAATTTCCAACAATTTTACAGACTAATCTATAAAAATAGAATGATACCAGATAAATTAAGCTAGAAGGTGCAAAACGATGAAAATATATATATATCAATAGAGAAATAATAATAAAATTAAATATCAAGAAGAAAAACAACCAAGGCGATCAGAGAAAATGCGGTTCAATCTGCAAAAACTCAGTAATTAACATAAAAAAATCCAATAATTTTACTTATAAAAATTATAAATAACTGTACTCTCAATAATCAACGTTTTTTTCTTTTTCTTTTAAGAACGATTCAACAAACCATAGATTTGCACAAAGCATAAATCAATTCAAATTTGAGGGTCTAACAAAAAAAAAACACAAACCTAACAAAAATCTGCAAAACAAAAACAAAATTTAATCAATACAACAATCAAACAAAACAGAAGTCAAGAAATTGTAAAAATAAATGGGAAATTAGGGAAAAAGGTAGCCAAACCTTTTGGATTTTCTTTTTTCCTCTGTCTGTTGGTCTGGAACGGAACATGCAAACAGTAAAAAAGTGCGCCAAATCATCAGAGAGAGTATTTGAAAGAGGGAAATTAACCACGCTATTCTGACCTTGTGTGTATGGAGTTGCAGAGAAGAAACGGAACAGGGCAGAAGAGCAGATCTTAGTTACAGTGACTTTGAAGTTTTCATTGGGAAGTGATGTGGCTTATTTCACCATTAGTGAGTAACACAATCATTCTGATTCCGACATCTAGAATGTGAACAATTGAGGGAGAAATACATTGAAATCGGAACATTCAAATTAGAGTACTAGCACCACCAATAAACAAAAGCAATATATTCATCCAAAGAGCAAATGATAAACCCTAGATCCGACAAAAATGAAAAAAATCAACGTAGATCTAAGTGATCTAGAATTTGATCGATTTGAAATTGGTACCTGGTTGAACTGGAGGGCGTGCAGATGAGAATGTCAAACTGAAAAGCGAAGTGAAAAACTTAATTAAAATACCAAAATCGAAAACAATCCAAACAAAATATCAAAACCTAATCATAATTAATAAACAAATTTAAATCGAAGATAAAACTCACCAGTGAATGAAATTAACAGACAGTTAGATGAAGAAATCTGACAGGAAAGTGAGAGACATCTTTTCATTCTTGATTGCAAACTGTTGAAATATTTCAATGGGCTTCTGTTTTTTCTTTTTCATCGGCAAGGAAAATCTTTTCTTTTGGCCATTTGTGTTAACAAATGGAAAGAATGGATGATTGTGTGTTTTGGGTTTCAGTTTTTAAAGCGTTCAGTTTTTGATCTCTCGATCTCTCTCTCCTTCTCCGTTCTCTGTCTCTCTTTCTCCTTTTTTTCTTCGTGTAGCAATCTTTATTTTTTTGACTTAAGCAGTTAATTTCCTTTTTATACCAAGAGGGCTCTAAACAGTGTTTTAACGTAGTGAAAAATTATAATTTATCGCTTTTAAACAGTGTTGTAATGAGTCTTTTGGCCAAATATTGCAAAAAAACGGAGTTTATTGGTGTTATAGGTACTGTTCAAAGTTATTTGACAAAATGAGGAAAGAGACTGAATTTTGTCAATGGTGTTGCCGAAATTGCAAGAAAAAGTACAATGTGTCAGGGGAAAGAGAAAATTGAATTTCGGTAATGAGATTACCGAAATTCTTGTCCTACCTAAGCTCTGCCTGTGAAGTGCCCCAAGTCTTCAAGAAATATTTATTGAAGAAATATTTATTTCGGCAATGCCATTTGTCAATTTGTCACAATAAACTCAAATCACTTTGTCACAATAAACTCAATTTGTCAAAGTGTTTTTGGCAATGTCATTGCCACAAATCACTTTATTGTGATCTATTTCGGCAATGCTATTGCCACAAATCAATTTGTCACTTTTTTTCCCTCTATTTTGGCAATGCCATTGTCATAAATCAATTTGCCATTTTTTTTCCTTCTATTTTGGCACCACAATTTTTTTTTAGAAATGATATGTCTACAACATTTTCACAACATTTTTACAAAAAATCCTAAGTGGCAGGTTGTTACTAATTGTTATGATTGGGGCAAAAAAGTAATCTTAGTGTTATGTTCAAATTTGAACCAGTAACAACTATCCATCTGTAATTTGTTGTGAAAATGTTGTAAAAATGTTGTGGACGTAGCATCTTTTTTTTTTCCGTCATTTCCGGCAACTTGGTTGCCACAATTCTTTTTTTTTTTTTTTTCCACCCATTCTTGGCAACTTGGTTGCCACAATTCATATTTTCTCTCTCCTTATCCCTACAATTTCGACAACTTAGTTGCCACAATTGTTTTCTTTTTTAGGACACTTGGGGCACTTCACGGGCAGAGCTTGGGCAGGACAAGAATTTTGGTAATCTCATTACTGAAATTCAATTTTCTCTCTCCCCTGACACATTACCGAAATTCAATTTTCTCTCTCCCCTGACACATTGTACTTTTTCTTGCAATTTCGGCAACACCGTTGCTGAAATTTAGTCTCTTTCCTCATTTTGCCAAATAACTTTAAACAGTACCTATAACACCAATAAACTCCAATTTTTTGCAATATTTAGCCAAAAGACTCATGTTGTAACGTTACCAAACAATATAATGTATCATTTTTTAAAGTGAAACATGTCTGAATTTTAGATAGGTACTTTTCCTATTTGTCAGCACCTCCTTAATTGTAGGAATCCACTTTCTCTCAGCTTCTGCTATTATATATATATATATATATATATATATATATGTATAGATGTAGATATAGATATAGATTAAAACTATACTCTTTATTTTCTATCTATGGAAGAGCATCTCCCGTAGATTCTCCAAATTTTTGTACTGTTTGGAGAATGAACAATGACTTTTACCTTTAACTATCCACTTTTTCAAATATACTTTCCAACAGATTCTCTATCACATTCTCTATCTCATTTAAATATTATTTCTTTATTCATTATTTATTCTTTTTTTAACAACTACACATTTTCCATCATTTTTTTATTCAATACCTGATTGTTATAATAGAAAAAAATATTTGAAGGATGAATAGTAAAAGCTACAGTATTCTCTACTTATAGAGAAGCACTGTAGCAACTCTACTCTAAAAAATAGAGATAGAGAAGCTGTTGGAGTGGGTTTTGGGAGTGTTGATGCTCTAAATTTGGCTTTAAAGAAGCCATTGGAGATGCTTGAATCCAGACATAGTAACAGACAATACAAAACAAAACATTACCAAACCAGAAAAGAAAAAAAAAAAAGAGCTTAATTGTTTCACATATACTAAATCAATAAAATGCATTCCAATTTTTTAGACACAAACAATTTTAATGGTTAAAATGCAATTATGTATAGAAAAATTGTAAACATGAATATAAAGAAAAAGACTAAAAAAAAAAACACTGTATTACAACATCGTAAAAAAAAAAATCTAGCACAAACCATAAAATAAGGAGATGATAAGTCAGAGAGAGAGAGAGAGAGAGAGAGAGAGAGAGAGAGACAGAGAGAGAGGATTGATTGTTGAATTTAAGGCAATTGAGATTTAATGGTGAAGTCATTAATAGTAGAAACATTAGCAATTTGTTTGGTGGAAAGATGATTTTTTTTTTTTTTTTTTTTTGAGAAGAGGAAGATGATGAGTTGAGAGAGAGATATATATAGATAAGAAGTGGGCTTTATGGAGGAGACAAGGAGATGATAAGTCAAAAAGAGAAAGAGAAAGAGCGAGGATTGATTGTTGAATTTAAGGCAATTGAGATTTAATGGTGAAGTCATTAATAGGAGAAACATTAGCAATTTGTTTGGTGGGAAGATGACGTGTTTTTTTTTTTTAGAAGAGAACAATGATGAGTTGAGAGAGAGATATAGATAAGAAGTGGGCTTTATGGTGGAGATAGGGATGTGATTTATTTTATATTTTTTAGTATTTTAAAATTGATAGAAATTATTTTTAAATTGTTGGACAAATACAAAAAAAATATGATGGAAATGACATGGCTGCTGATGTGGCTCAACATGAGCATAGCAACATTAAATGCCACGCTTCAGCATTTAGTATTATATAGATATAGACTAGTCGCAGACTTACGCGTTGTGCGTGATAATATTATTATTTTAGTTATTATTTATTAATAGTTGGTTTTTCATTATTTTTTAATTTAATAAAAACCATACATATACTTTTAAGTTTATATATATATATATATATATATATATATTGTTCATATATATTTTATATTTTTTTAATGTGAATCTTTACATATATAAACTCTATATATTCCACCTCTTTATATACGTAAAACCATAGACTACTACTCCATAATGATAATGACTAATTAGTTTTATCATTTTTTTTCATGATCTCATTTGTAACGTTTCTTACAATTATCATATATTTATTGACTGGTGATTTACCTAACAGAAACATTAAATGAGAGGTAGCATCGTTCATTAGATTTTCATAAGCAAGAGTGAATGAGAAATATAAATATAAATATAAATATATATATATATATATATATATATATTAAATTAGATTAAATGAAATGTCGAAAAAGGGGATTTTAAAATTTTAAAATTTTATTTCTTATGTAATTTCTTTATTACTAAAGAATATCTTTGTTTTAGTTATAATTGGAAATATGGTTTCCATAGTTAGAGTTTGATTAGTTTTAAGTTTAAATGTAGTATTGTATTTAATTGTTGATTATTGATTTAATTTTTTAACCAAAATTTGATGATGATTCTTTTACATTAAATATGCATTATTAGTTTCTTTTTGCTATATTTGGTTTGATATCCTCATTAAATTTTTTTTTTTTAATTTAGTATTTCTAAATTGACATTTGTTTTGTATTCCATATTCCCTTTAATGCATTGGGTGTGAGAATGAATGTGTCCTTAACATTCCTCCACTTTATGAGGACAATTTTACTAATTGAATTTAAGTAAAATATTATATGTTTAATTTTTTTAAAATAAATGAATAATAATATGACGAAGATAAAACAATATTTTAATCTCACTAAGTTGAAGGTGGTATTCTATTCAATTATTTTGCCAAATTTTTGTATTAAAGTTATAGATTCTATCTTTTGATAGACATTTGTGTTAGATGAATTATGTATATAATCTGTTGTTCAAATTAAGAATTTTCCATCATATATTACTCTTTAAAGATATTATTAGCTATATAGATGGTACTTTTGGTTTATGAGACAAGATCAACAAAACGTTATTTTTATATAATTATATCTAGATGATATTGCAATGTCATGATGGATAAGTTGGTCTTATTTTACTATTTAATCTAAGTAATCATGTGTTTTATGAATTTGAAGAGTTATATATTGCGGGGTTTATTTATATGTTCATATGATGAAAAAAAAATCATTTTATTTTATTTTATTTTTCCACTTTATGATATATGATTTATTGATTGTGAGAAAGAAAGAGATCTCGATCTATGTTTTGGAGAAAACATATCTATAAGAGTTGATTCGCATACATATTTATAGTATACATGGTTATAAGTTAGTATAATAGTTCTCACACTATAAAATAAAAGATACTCCCTCCGTCTCACTTTTTTTGTCCTGTTTAAAAAGTCAAACTTTTTAAGGGAACATCATTTATTGTCTTGTCTACCTTTAAAAAATGTATAAGTTTCCAAAACTACCCTTAAAAAAATTTATCAAAAAATTGAATTAGTAAATTAATAGGGGTATAATAGGAACATTAGTAAATTAATGACTTTTATTTTTAGAAACAGGACAATATTTTGGAATATCTCAAAATGGAATAGAGGACAAAAAAAGTGAGACGGAGGGAGTAACTTTTTTATTGCATTGTGTTTTCAAACATATCTTACAAATATAATATCCAACTACAAAATATATTATGTTACACTACAAAAAAACTTCTAATTTAAAATATTATTTCAAATAACACATATTGACTTTTAAAAAATATACAATCTAATATATTAATTCAATAATAATAATTATAATAATTGATGATGCACAAAAATCAGTAGACTGGAATGCTTCGAACCATGATGATGGCTGTAAATCCTAAAAAGAAAGAAAGAACTATCAAAGGTGACCGATATGACCTGGCCAAGGACCTTCCAACGGTTAAGTCAGTTTTTTCTCTAGAACACAAGGATGAGAAATAGTAAATGGTCAGAACTTACATTTGGTAGATGGGACCTATTCGCTTTTATAGAGATTTTTACGTGGGTTTACTTGTTTGGGACCTATCACCATCGTGGGTGATGTTGGTAAATAGTGAAGAAAATGGGGTATGTGGAACGGAGTGTATGGAATTCCTTCCACGTGTTAAGCAATATGTTGTGTCTTACATATGTAGAACCTTTGGAGAATTTCTTGTAGAATTTATCAAGTACAATTTTATCATCCATGTGTATGTCCGTCTAAATAAACTCATCTATGAAAAACTCCCTTCATCGTATCACTTGGTTATCAACGGATGTGTATGTTCTCATTCTCAGATGACTTGGTACAGGTATGGCTAAGCTTTGGATGACAAAACAAGGACAAGTAATACTTGTGTTGATTCCCATCAACTGCCCCCTTGTCCTTGTGTTGTCTATCAATACTGCTCTTGTGTCTTTCTTTTTTTTTTTTTTTTTTTTTTCCTTTTTTTAATTCTATCTTTGATTATTGACACATGGTACAATCCTGAGGTTGATCCATCATGTCGTTTCGTCCTTCAAGAAATGTACCACATGGTTTCTTCTGGTTGGTTGCGTCGTTTTAGTTGACCAAGCCTGTTGCCTATAAATAGTAGAATTCCTCTCCTGCTCCCTCACATTTTTCAAATTTTCTTCTTTGATCTCTATCGTTCAGCACCTCGTCTAGAAGTCCTCCTTCATCTTTAGGCCTTCTTCGTTTAAAGCCAGGTACCCTCTCCATCTCGTCTTTAGGTTTTTCTTCAATTTTTCACAATGTCTGAAATTGTAGCATCCTTGTCTAGTAATAGTGACGATGGGAGATAGACAAGTATCACGATACTTCTAGTAGAAGCTCTAGTGATAGTAGTAGTAGTAGAGATAGCAGTAGTGGAGGAAATACAACATATGAGCAATACACGTCCGGAGTTCTTGGGGTCCCATTGGAGGTTCTCCAAGAGGAGTTAAGGATGAGAGTGGCTTCTGGGTCACAGACCGGCATGTTTGCAAATGCCCCTTCGTCCTCTTCTTCTGGTGAGGAGGAGACTGTGTTTAGTTGTGCAATTGGGGTCTCCTCTAAAACCGATGAAAAAAGACTTACATCACTTAGGAATTGGTACCAAATCCCAGACGACCTTAACCCTAGATTGGTCGTCTGTGGTGAATGGTGTTGTGACCCTCGTTTTGGAGTAGGTATTTACGAGGCTTACCTTTCGGGGGACTTAGGTTGCCTCTCGATGCCTTTGTCAGAGAGTTACTCACTAGGTTAAGTTTAGGAGATTTTCAACTTAAACCCAATGCATGGAGGCTCATCATCTCTATGCAGATTTTGTGGAGGGAAGTATTTGAAGGGGATTGTCCTCTTACTATGGACGAGTTCCTCTATTGCTACAAGCCTTCCGAAATTAGTCAGTCCTTAGGTTTTTATCAATTCTCAGCTAGAGGTACAGATTGTAGATTGATTAAGTCCCTCCTCATGTCTGATAGGAATTGGAAGACAGAGTTCTTCTTCCTCTGTGGTTTTTGGGCTGGGAACTCTAACATTTTCTATCTTTTGTTGTATTCGTCTAAACCCGCCCCTCCCCCCCCCCCCCCCCCTTTTTAACAACTATAAGATGACCTTCTCTGAGCAGATTCTATCTTGAGCGTATCCAACAGGCTCGTCTATTCATTGATAGAAGCTTCCATTCTTTAGTCACTATTCAGTGTCTTGCCACTTAGTGACTTAGGCCTGAACTGTCTGTTGAAGCCTTAGCTCACGAACTCACTACACATAGACGTAAGCTTTTTTAGTTGAAATTTTTTTCTAACTTGTTTTACCCAAGTTCTAACACCCTTTTTCTTTACAGGGATAGCAACTATGAAAGAAAACAAGGGAAAAGGCTTGGCAAACGAGGAGACCATGCCAGAGACCCAATCTCAACCTTGTCCAGTTGCTGGAGATAAAAGGAAGACTTTATCCAAGATGATTGACTTGGGAAGTCTTCCAAGTCGTCAAGGTCACAAGAAGGCGAAGCATGGGTCGTCTAAGTTTGTCAAGCTTGGTTCCGTTGTCCCTCCTGCTTCTTCCAAACAATAATCCATACAAATCCTTTACTTGGACTTGTCCATCCCTACTGAAACTATTTCGTCCAAACCTCCCAGAAGTGTTCCTATGAATCTTCTTGAAAATGAAGATCTTGCTTGGGAAAGGTTTCAACAGGCTGTAACCGACGAGGACATTACTGTATGCTATGACATGTCCATGAAAGACTTTGAACATTCTGTAGTTTGTGATCTCTTCAAAGTATATATTTATGTATTTATTGTGATTATATATATATATATATATATTGTCTTGCATCTTCATACTTGACATTTCTCGTCTAATCATCTTTTTTAACCAATTGCATATACAGGCCATGTTAAAGTTCATAGTAGTGTCCAGGCAAGCTACTGAGGCGGACCAGGAAAGGATTAGGTTGAGGGCCAAAATCCGTGATATAGAGAAGGAGTCTAGCCGCAAGACAGGGGAAAGGATGAAGCTTGAGGCTAAGGTGGTGGAACTAAAGAACTTGGCAGAGGAGTTAAGGGCAGACATAGTGGAAAAAGACACTCGTCTGGATCATCTGCAGAAGCAAAATGAAGAGCTCAGATAGTCCTTTAAACGAGCCAAAGATGAAGTGATCAAGGAATTCAAGTCGTCCAAAGCATATACTGATCTTCTAGACACGAACTTTGCTGCGAGCTTCGAAGATTTCCATATGGACACAATGGAGCGTTTTCTTGAGGTGGACTTTTCCCCTATTAAGCTTAATAATGGTGCTGCAAGTTCTCTCCTCCAGACGAGTTCTAAAGATGTCAATATTGAAGACGATGCTATAACCCAGCCTGCTCATGACGACCCTACCTCCAAAGAAAATCCCCCTCAATAGTTTAAGAAAAATTTTCAAACTTTTTTGTTTTATTGTAATTTTTATGTGATCCATTGTTTTGGATCATTTGAATTTGTTTAAGTACATTTGGCTCGTCCTTACTTTTTGGACAAGTCTTGATACAATTGCCTTTTAGGCTTAAGGGTTTTTGGACGATAGTCGTCTACCTTTTTATTTAGGAATGTTTTTATTTATGTTGTTTTTTTCCAAGTATTTTCCGTCTATACTTCTCGTCTTTGGACTCATCTTTGGAAATTAACTTGGTTATGTTATCCATGATTTGGACTGGTTGGATGTGTCGTCCATGAGAAATGTCGCATGCATGCTTTTCTTTTGTCTCTAATCCTTTTTGGACGAGTTTCATTGGGAAATTTGTTCTTTCCCTTGTTCATTGTCTTTTATGACAATTTGCTTCCTTTTTATTAAGGATACCTTTTGACGAGACATTCTCTGCGTCCAGAGATTTTAAACGTCTATCATTTCATTTGGATGTTGATTTTACAGAATCATAAACACTTAAATTAGGAAATTCAAGCTGCTTTATATACAACTTCTGTACATAACATTATCCGTGGACGTACAACATCTATACACAACATCGTCCATGGACATTAAGGACATAGTATATAGCATCATCCAAATAGCTTGTCCATACTAATACTTAGTCTTTTTTTAGAGAATTTAAATGACTTTATGTACAAGGGGACTTAGTTCATGACATAGTCCATAGCACACGCCAGTAGCTAGTGCTTTTTAGGGAATTCAAACACTTGAAAACATAACATACTGCTCTTAAAACATAAACACTAAAACATAATATAAATAGATCACTGGCGAGTCACCTTCACTAGTAATATTTCCTCAAATGCTCCATGTTCCATGGGTGTTCTAGCTTCCGTCCATCTAGGGCCTCCAAGTAGTATGAACCTTGCCTTTTGGAGTTGATGATTCTGTATGACCCTTCCCAGTTAGGCCCTAACTTTTCATGAGTGGGATTCTTTGTAGCTAGAGACACCTTCTTTAAGACGAGATCTCTAATGCTGAACTGTCTTGGCTTTACTAGTGCATCATGATGTTTGGACATCAAATTTTTGTAACGAGCCACCCTCGTTCTGCATCCATTCTTACCTCGTCCATAAGATCAAGGCTTAGATGAAGCTACTTCTCGTTCTCTTCGTTGTTGTAGTGAGCCACCTTGTAGCTAGTTAAGCCAACTTCCGCGGGTATAACCGCATCACTTCCATATGCCAACTTAAAAGGTGTCTTTCCAGTTTGGGTCCTTACTGTCATACTATATACCCAAAGGATACTGGGTAGTTTGTTCGGCCATATTCCCTTCGCCCCTTCAAGCCGAGCCTTGATGATTTTCAACAAGGACCGGTTTGCAACTTCAACTTATCCATTGGCTTGTGGATGTGAGGGGGAGGAATAATGATTTATGATCCCCAATTGCTCACAAAAGTCTCTGAGGGTCGCATTATCAAATTGGTGTCCGTTATCCGAGATGAGTACCCTAGGAATCCCAAAGCAGTATATTAAATTCTTCTAGACAAAATTTCTGACATTTTGCTCAGTGATCCTTGCCACGGGCTCCACTTCCACCCATTTTGTAAAGTAATCAATTCCTACTGTTAAGAACTTCATCTGTCTTGTCCCTATGGGAAAGGGACCAAGAATGTCAAGTCCCAATTGGGCAAAGGGCCAAGGGGCTACCATTGGGATAAGATACTCTGATGGTTGCCTAGGTATGTTGCTGTACCTTTGACACTTATCACATGTTTTAACATAAGCTTTAGACGGACCATCTTGTAGAAGAAGGATCTAGCCCCTGAATGATTTCCATAAGCTCCTTCATGGACGTCTCTTAGGACATAAGAAGACTCGTCTAGATTCAAACATCTTAGGTAGGGTTAAGAAAAACCCCTTTTATATAACACCTCGTCCATAAGGACAAACTTCGCAGCTCTTACTCTTAGTCTCCTTGCTTCTTTTGTATCTTGAGGGAGTATTCCATCTTTGAGATAAGATACAATTGGGGTGGTCCAGTTGGCAACTCCATCTATTTGATTTACTTCCAAAATATCTATGCTCGAAACATACTAGACTTTAACTTGATCACCTATCATCTTATTTGAAGACGCTGTCTTAGCCAAGACGTTAGCTTCTGTGTTCTCTTCCCTTGGTACTTGTTGAAATTGGGCTGTTGTAAAGCCTTTTATGCACTGCTTAACTTTTTCTAAGTATCTCTTCATTCGTTCTTCTTTGGCTTCATACGTCCCATTTACTTGGCCTATCACCAACTATGAATCCCTTTGGATGAGAATTGAGTCTGCTCCAAGTGATTTGACTAACTCCAAACCTTGAAGTAAGGCTTCATACTCAGTGTACGGGCAAGGCCCCAGGCCCATTGGGCCCTGGGACTAGGCAAGATGGCCCAATATGTCACCCTACCCTCATTGTTGACCTGCGACATCGGTCCAAACACCTTTGGCCCATTTTGGGCCCCGGAGCTGGAACAAGTCCACGTTAGTATGGATAATCCAATCAAACCTTTCCGATCATCCCTACCTTGATCAAGAACAATGTTGCTCGGGACACCCTGTACTTGGCTGCCCGGTAGTGCCTTTGAGAACATCGTTGCCGAGCTGGCTCATGGAGGTGGGAATCAGTTCCAATGCCATTATTACTATTCCAACGGGGCATCCACTTTGGGCTGTTGGAATTGGACCCTCACTCACACTAGTAAGGGGGAGCAATCATCACACCTCCACTTGTTTTAGCCTATAAATAGGGGAAGAGAATGAGGAAAGGGGGTTGGTTGGCAAGGGTTGGAGAGAACATTGAAATGAGTAGCCACTCTAAGGAAAGGGAGTAGCTTTGCTAGTTAAAGAGAAGGGATTGTGTAAACGAGAGTGTGTTCAGGTCTACCAAGTATAGGACCACCCACAGTAAGAAACCTAAAAGCCCACAAAACAAATAAATTGTAAGCCCAAGTTGAGGATAAGCCCAATAGCCCTACTCTGGGTACGTACAATTGGCGCCGTTTGTGGGGATCTCCTACAAAGCTGTGGTTTTGTCAAGGCGTGCACAGGAAAATGTCTAGAGGTCCGTTTGGGATTTATACTGAAAGTGGTTCTGGGAGGTCTTCACGGGGATCCACCTGAAGGGAAAGAAGACAGAAAAGACGCAAAGATATGGAGTATAAGGATGAAGGGTAGTCCGGCCTTGGAGAAGGGTTGTTTCAAACGTACCTGACAATGTCAAGCGCTTCGGGGCGCAATCGTTTTGACAGAAGGGATGAAAAGCACGATCAAAGGGACGAGGAACTTGAATGTCTTCGTAGGTTGGTGAGGGATTTAGAGTTGCAAGCAAGAGGCAAGCATTAGAGAAGGGACTACAGGGAGCGGAGGAATAGGTTGGCTAGTGTCAAGGATCATCATGGGGCGGGTCCCCATCAATCCGGTTCTTATTGGCACCAAGATCATTCATGAGAATATGCAGACCGGGATTCAATTTCTTCGGAGAGACGACCTCAGAATGCGGCTATGGACGCTATGAGCCGCACATTATGCCAAGCCGCCCAGTCACCATTCTCTAGGGACATTGAAAGGGCACTTATGCTAGGCAGATTTACAAGGCCTCCGTTCAATTCTTACAATGGAAAGACGGACTCGGTAGAACATGTAAGCCATTTTATTCAAATGATGTCTTTGCACACTCATAACGATGCACTAATGTGTAAAATGTTCCCCTCGAGCTTCAGCCCCACTACTTTGAGATGGTTCAATGGACTAAGGAAGGGCTCAATTCACAGTTTTTCTGAATTGATTCAAGAGTTCGGTGTATGGTTCATGACATGAAGCCAAGTCCTTCAGTCCGTGGATGCGTTGCTGTCAATGAAAATGGGGGCTAGGGAAACCCTTCGCAACTACGCTAACCGGTATTGGGAGCTATATAACGAGATCAGCGGAGGTAATGAAAAAATCACGGCGAGTACTTTCAGGATGGGGTTGCTCGAAGATTCTGGCCTACGGGAATCGTTGACAAGGAGGCCTCCGAGGATATGAGGCAGTTGATGAGGCGTATCGAAGAATATAAGCGCTTAGAAGATGACTGGCTACAGAGCAAGGGCAAGGCCCCGATCATAAATCATCCTCGACATTTGGCTTACAATCCAAGCCCCGGAAGGATTTAAGGATTCAAGAGCCAGGGCCACAGATGGGACAAATGAATGTAGCCTTCAAGGAACCGGTGCATAGGATTATTGATCGGATTAAGAATGAGCCATACTTTCGGTGGCCAAACAAGATGGGGGGAGACCCGTCTAGGAGGAATCAAAACTTGTATTGTACTTACCATAAAGATAAGAGGCATACCACTGAACAGTGCAGGGTGTTAAAGGATCATCTGGAGCAGTTGATAAAAGCGGGATACCTGAAAGAGTTCGTGGTGGACCCTAGGAATCAGGAAGCCGGGCAAGGCGCCCGACCTCGTGGAAATCCTCTCCCACCCCCACTGGGAGTGATAGAAGTTATTCACGTAGCTCTAAGAGGTACTCGGGTGTCCAGCAGAAGAGAGGTATTAGTCGTGGTGTCGGCGGAGGGCTGCGCGGGTGATCAACCCCCCGAGAAGAAGCTAAGGTGTACTCGGGAGCCCATCGCCTTTAATGACGATGATCTGGAGGGCACGATTCAACCACACGATGATGCTTTGGTGGTTATGGCCCAAATAAATGGTTTCGTATTGACCGAGTATCATCTACAGTTGTTATTAAAGAGATCTGATTTCACGGGAAGCATAGCTAAGTGGGGAACTCGGCTGGGCTTCTTTGACATTAGGTACAGGCCAAGAAGCTCGGTGAAAGGACAGGTTCTCGCTGATTTCATTGCAGAATTTTCCTTAAGATGGGAGAAGGAGATGGTCTGCCCTGTAGAGGTAATCCTGTGGAAGGTATTTGTGGATGGTGTATGTAGTGCATTAGAGGTCGGGGCTGGGATCGTAGTCATCACCCTAGAGAGAATAAAATTGGAACACTCCTTTAGGTTAGACTTTAAGGCCTCCAACAATGAAGCCGAGTACGAGGCCCTACTGGCCAGGCTAAGAGTTGTATTAGATCTGGGTCCTAAGGAGGTAGAGGTCTATTCAGATTCTCGGCTGGTCGTCAATCAGGTACAGGGAAGCTTTAAGCCCAACGATCCCCGGATGATGGAGTACTTACGGTTGGTGAAGCAAACTATGGGCCGCTTTTTGAGCGTCAAAGTGGTTCAGGTGGCAAGGGGGTAGAACCGGCACGCTGACACATTGGCCACATTGGCGTGATCATTAACCGAGGAAATCCCTCAGTTAATAAAAGTGGAGCTGGTGGCAGAACCAAGTATCTATACAGGAGTAGATGTCTCAATGGTGGCAACGTCTGAGTCGTATTGGATGGATTCGAACATCAACTTTTTAGCTGAGAACCGTGTGCCCGCGGACGAGAAGGAAGCAGAAAAAGTACACTGGATAGTCGCTCGGTATTGGTTGTCCGCCGATCATAAGCTATATCGAAGATCTTTTGACGGACCTTACCTGCAGTGCTTACACCGCATCAAGATCAAGGAACTCCTAACCGAGCTACATGACGGGGTGTGCGACAATCACGTGGGGGGATGATCGTTAACTTACCAGGCAATGACCCAAGGATTTTGGTGGTCGAGAATGCAAAGGGATGCTCTTGAGTATGCACGAAAGTGTGAGCAGTGTCAGAGGCACACCCCGATGATCCACCAATCGGCGGGGAGCTTAAATCCCATTAGTAGCCCTTGGCCCTTCGCACAGTGGGGGCTGGATATTGTTGGACCATTTCCCTAAGCTACAGGAAATCGGAGTTTTGTCTTGGTAGCCGTAGATTATTTCACCAAGTGGGCTGAGGTAAAGGTGTTGGCGAACATCCGGGACGTAGATGTCAAGAAGTTTGTATGGAAAAACATAGTGACAAGATTCGGGGTGCTAGAGTCTATAGTGTCAGACAACGGGTTGCAATTCGACAGCTGAGCTTTCCACGAGTTTTGCAGCAATCTCAGCATCACAAACCGATATTCTACCCTGGTGTATCCGCAGAGTAACGGTTAAGCCGAGGCCACCAACAAGGCCATTATGAACGGGTTAAAAATGAGATTAAAAGGTGCTAAGGGCAAGTGGGCAGATGAGTTGCCTAGTGTTCTGTGGGCATACATAACAACACTGAGAAGGTCCACTGGAGAAACCTCGTTCTCTTTGACCTATAGAGTGGAAGCAGTCATACCAGTAGAAGTAAACTTGTGCAGTGCCCGGGTTTCAGGATTCAGCCCCGTTGAGAATTCAGAGCTAATGTTAAAACAGTTGAACTTATTGGAAGCGACTATACGGCTTGCAGAATATTAGCAAAAGCTTGCTCAGAGATACAACAAAGACATGAGGAAAAGGGAGTTCAGAACGGGAGATCTGATACTCCGGAAGGTGGTGGGGAATACGTGGGATGTTAACGCAGGGAAGCTAGCACCAACTTAGGAGGGACCATATAGAGTCACTGCCATCGCGGGCGCAGGGGCGTACTATTTGGAAGATTTGGATGAAAGGCCACTTCCCCGACCGTGGAATGCCCACAATCTAAAGATGTTCTATCATTGATTATCCGTACTTGGGGATATGAATTGAATGTAGTGTGTACGTTTTATTAATTAATATGAAAGTGATGTTTATCCATGCAGATGTATTTGTACTTACAATTCCAATGTTGCTGACCAGTTTGCCTTGGTCAACATACGCGAAGACTAAGGCTAATATTTTAAGGACAAGCCTGCTTCTCGGTTCAATTTTCATCACCGAGCAAGTCGAAACCTTATGTCAAATTAATCTAAGGATGGAAACCTGCTTCTCGGTTCAATCTTAATCACTAGGTAGGTGGAAACCTTACGATTAAATTATTCTAAGGACAGAAACCTGCTTCTCGGTTCGATTTTCATCACCGAGCAAGTCGAAACCTTATGTCAAATTATTTTAAGGACAGGAACCTGCTTCTCGGTTCGATTTTCATCACCAAGCAGGTCGAAACCTTATGTCAAATTAATCTAAGGACTGAAACCTGCTTCTCGATTTGATCTTAATCACCGGCAGGTGGAAACCTTACGATTAAATTATTCTAAGGACAGGAACCTACTTCTCGGTTTTATTCTCATCACTGAGCAGGTCAAAACCTTATGTCAAATTAATCTAAGGACAAGAACTTGCTCCTCGATTCGATTCTCATCACTAGACAGGTGGAAACCTAATCTCAAAAATCGTAACCTGTCCCTAGTTTCTATTCTGGATACCGGGAACATGGGGGTCACATCGAATCATTGGCTAGATCGAAGCCGATCTCTCAGATTCAATCCCAACCATGGAAAGGTAACCACTTCACACTAGATCTTCCTAGGACAAGCCAAACTAGATTAATTTCAATTCTTATTACCGAGGAGTCAATTCTTTCTAGACAAAGGTGACCCCTTCTAGGCCATCATGGTCATCATACACGCACAGATATAATTTACCCTTTGTAGGGCAAACAAGAGAATAGTTTTAATAACCATTCAGAGGGAAACAGTGATTAAATTGCCTGGTCATTAGGAATATATATACACAAAAGAAAGAAACAAGCAGGCAAAACATAACGGAAGGGAATAACATGGTAAACATTCACAAATACGGATAAACCAAATGTTTGTTCACACACAGAAGGCAAGCAGAAATAAATTGTTGTTCAGTCACCACATCTCGGTGACGGTAGGCAAACTAAGTGAAACTAAAAAATTAATAAAATAGCAGAAATTAAATTTAAGCATCAAGTTGAAGGGTGGCAATCTGGGGTAGGGCGGCATCCTCAGTTGGCTATTCTGTTACATTCTCGGTTGGCTGAGCTGATGATGGTTGAAGTTAGACATTCTCGGCCGGCGGGTTACCAACACAGAGGTTACCTGTGATTTCCAGGTCAACTAACTCCATATGGGAGTCAATTGCCCACACCAGCTCCTTCATGCTGGGAGTCTCTTAATCATCGACAAGGTCGGAAGGATTCTGGACAGCAGGAGAGGTATCCGAGAAGGGGATCTGCTTAGGGTTCCTTGGTGGGGAGTCTTCAGGTACTCCCATGGCTTGCAGTGCGGCCAACCACCCCTTCTCGAACTCGAGCTTTTGGGCTTGACAAACGACCAGCTCCGCAAAACCCTCATTGTACCACTTGTTTTCACAAGCTTCCAAGGCTGCTTTCAAAGCGGCTAACTCCTCTGCTTGAGCAATGTTCAGGCTTTCAGCCTCTGCCAACTTGAGCTCGATACCGCCTAGCTTCATGTCCAACTCTGCAGGCCTCTTTTCCGCTAATTCTCGAGCCTTCTTGGATGCAGCAGCCCTCTTCTCCCCGACCTCGGCAGTTATTGTTTTCTCTTTCGCGGTAGCCATAGCGACATCCTTAAGAGCTTTTTCCCGCTTAGCATCCTCGGAGAGCTCCTTCAGCCTCCCATCGAGGATGTAGGTCAGCTACGCGGCCTGATAATGTAACAATGACAAGTATGAAAACAGGTGGAATGCACGCATACTGAAACAAATGAGAAATAAAGAGAAGAGATTATCGTGGTAGTGTGCCACTGTAGCCGCTTGGCCACAAACTCCTCGGTCGTGTCAGCAAAAACTTAAACATCCTTGGGTAGAAGGAGGCCCTGCACTAGGCTTTATGCAACCCGCCCTCCTTCGCCTTGAGACCATGTCCTTACACTGGCAGATGCAAGTAAGGGTCTGTCTCCGAGGTTGAAGGTGGGCTGCCAGATTGCCTCAAACCACAAGGAGGAGGCCACATTTGTCTCGACTTGGGAAAGCGGCTCCCTGATAATGACTCCTCGAGATGGTTGAGGGGGAGTTCTTATGGGCACATCCTCAGAGCCTACGATTGGTTGCTCAGCTGTTCGCTGCCTCTTTCGAGAACGGTCGGGGGTAGGAGGAGGGGGAGTCGGGTCTCTACCTCTGGGTTCTTGCTGTTGTGGGGTTAGCCGAGCGCCGGACACAAAGCAGCCAATGGTCATTGTCTTCCTTGTCACCATTTCGTCACCAAGATTAGATTCTGCTCTCGAGGAATTAACTGATTCGGCCGCTGCTAGCTCAACCTCTTGGACGGAGGCTTCGGGTTCAACAAGCACGTGGACCCTACAGTTCTGAGACACCAGTTTAGCTAAAGCGTCCCTTATTAGCGCGAGTTCGTTTGAAGCTGTGTACCGCAGACCGAGATCCGAGGCCTCACCTATTGTGAGTTATGGAAGGAGGTGGTTGGTGTGCCGAATGTCAATGTATGATAATAGTGGGCTATCCATTAATAGGGCCGGGTCCGGTTGCCAAGTCGTGTAGACTGGAGCACAATCGAGGATAAGGTGTGACACCCGGAGTTGTTCGACAGAATTTACAAAGATTTCAAACCGGAGCATGAAATTCAAATCTCTGACGTGCACCACCTGTAGGTCCGGCCTGAACCTTTTGCTGTCTGCATCAAAATAACACAAAATGGTTAACACCTTTTTGAGGAAGAAAAGTACAAACAGAATACAAATAAAAAGTAAAGGATGTTCGGTACCGACCAACATCACGTGGCAAGAGTGGGCAAGGGAGCTCACCGGAAGCCAATTGCCGCTCACCCGAACATATTCCCCCGTGGAATTACGGTTAGAATTGGGAAGGCATGATATAAGCCTTACCCGTAAATTCCTAGCTTTTAAATAATAGTTAGACCTAATATTTCCACACAAACTGTACATGAAATTTATGTCATGATGGTCTAATTGCAGGCCATATATCTGGTTTAATCTATTAACGCAGCTAACTACCCGGTAAAAGTTAGAAGGAAGTTGGTTAGGACATAGACCGTAAAATCTAAGGGTACTAAGCAAAAGAGGGTCCACAGGGAACCTTACCCCTCCCTCCAAGAATGCCATTAAGGGAAAAAAAAGGTAGTGTTGAGCCCAGAACGATGATGTAGAGCGATGTCACCCTCATGGCAATACACCACATCCACATCCCCTGGGATGTTGAAGGTTTCCTTAAAGGTGGCTAAAGACGCCTCAGAGGACAAAAGGTGAGAAAACCCCATCCTAAAATTATAAAATGAGGAAATGAAATTGAAGAAAAGGAAAAGGAAGAGAAGAGGAGATGAAAACTTACTAGAACTATGGAAAGAAGTGCTCGTGGATGAAAGACCTGAACACTAGAAGAGTATGCTCGGCAGAGAGATGTTTGTGAGGAGTAGGAAAGTAAAGAGTGATCTGAGGAAGCAAATGGGATTATTTATAGGGATGAAAGCAATTAATGTAAGGAAAGGCGGGAAAATCTTTCTGGCTCCCTCATGCAACCCCTACACGCATGGGCTCGGTTCACAAACCGTCAGACTTTGATGACAGTTGAATATGACAGCCTAGTGTGGCGCTCCAATTGAGAGAGCATTGATGGCTGTCTCGTCTGTTCAATAACCAACAGTTGAGCTTCCCAAGGAATCACAAGTGCCATTCAGATTATCCTGATTCGCTCCCGGTAGCTGGTCACGAATTAGTGGGGGCTATTGTATAGGCCAGGGCCCCAGGCCCATTGGGCCCTGGGACTAGGAAAGATGGCCCAATACGTCACCCTACCCTCATTGTTGACCTACGACCTTGGTCCAGACACCTTTGGCCCATTTTGGGCGCCGGAGCTGGAACAAGTCCACGCTAGTATGGATAACCCAATCAAACCTTTCCGATCATCTCTACCCTGATCAAGAACAATGTTACTCGGGACACCCTGTACTCGGCTGCCCGGTAGTGCCTTTGAGAACATTGCTGCCGAGCTAGCTCATGGAGGTGGGAATCAGTTCTAATGCCACTATTACTATTCTGACGGGGCATCCACTTTGGGACGATGGAATTGGACCCTCACTCGCCCTAATAAGGGGGAGCAATCATCACACCTCCACTTATTTTAGCCTATAAATAGGGGAAGAGAATGAGGAAAAGGGGTTGGTTGGCAAGGGTTGGAGAGAACATTGAAAGGAACAGTCACTCTAGGGAAAAGGAGTAGCTTTGCTAGTTAAAGAGAAGGGATTGTGTAAACGGGAGTGTGTTCAGGTCTGCCGAGTATAGGACCACCCACAGTAGGAAACCCAAAATCCCACAAAACAAATAAATTGTAAGCCTAAGTTGAGGATAAGCCCAATAGCCCTACTCTGGGTATGTACACTCAGCTTCATTGTTAGTTGTCTAGAATTGTAGACGGACAATGTATTCCAAATGATCCCCTTCTGGTGATTGCAAGACTATCCCAATTCCTCCTACATGCTGTGTGGACGATCCATCTACATGGGCGACCCACTGCTTTGCCCCTTAGTCTTCATCTTTTTTAGCAGGACTAAATTTAGCAATGAAATCTGCAAGGACTTGGGCTTTTATTGCTTCCCTTGGCTTATATCGCACATCAAATTCACTAAGTTCCACTGCCCACTGGATCAATCGTCTAGTGGCCTCTAGCTTATTCAATGCTTTCTTCAACAGGTGGTCTGTTAGGATATTGATTACAAAAGCTTGGAAATAAGGTCTGAACTTCCTCGCTACTGTCACGAATGAAAATGCTAACTTTTCCATTAGTAGATATCGTCCTTCAACTCCTCTCAAGGCTTTGCTGGTGTAATAGATGGGCTTCTGTATCTTTCCTTCTTCTCTGATCAAGGCTGAACTCACTGCATGGGGAGACACCGCTAGATAGAGTTATAACTCCTCTCCTGGTTTGGACGGGCTCAGCAGCGGGGTTGAAGCAAGATAAGTCAAGTCTTCAAATGCTTGTTGGCACTCATCCGTCCATTCAAATGCTTTCCTTAATACTCTGAAAAATGGTAAACACTTGTCAGTGGCTTTTGAAACAAACCTGTTTAGGGCCGCCACTCGTCCAAAAGGCTTTGGACGTCCTTAATATTCTTCAGAGGTTGTATGTTCAAGATTTCCTGGATCTTATCAGGGTTGGCTTCAATCCCCCTTTATGAAACCATAAAACCAAGGAACTTTCCTGATGCAACTCTAAAAGCACATTTGCTTGCGTTCGGCTTCATCTTATATAGCCTTAATGTATCAAAGGTTTCTTGAAGATCATCCAAATGCTGCGTCTCTCTCACACTTTTCACCAACATATCGTCCACATATACTTCTATGTTCCGCCCAATCTGCAGACAAAACATATGGTTGACCAGCCTCTGGTAGGTAGCCCCTGCATTCTTCAACCCGAATGGCATTACTTTGTAACAAAACAAGCCTTGGCTTGTTATGAAGGATGTCTTCTCTTGATCTGCTTCATCCATCTTAATCTGATTGTCCCTTGAGAAAGCGTCCATGAAACTCAGCAGCTAGTGTCCAGCTGTTGAATCTACAAGTTGATCAATGCGCGGAAAATGATAACTATCCTTAAGGCATGCTTTATTTAAATCTGTGAAATCCACACACATCCTCCATTTGCCATTGGCCTTTTTTACCATCACTACATTAGCTAGCCAGTCAGGATAACAGACCTTGCGAATGAATTCTGTGATGACTAACTTCTGAACTTCTTCTTTAATAGCATTATCTCGTTCTGGGAAAAACACTCTCTTTTTCTGACGAACAGGCTTGTAGGACGAAGATACATTTAGACGATAAGTAATCACACTTGGATCAATTTCGGGCATGTCTTCATGACTCCAGGCAAAAACATATGTGCTTCTTTTGAGGAATTCAACGAGATCCTGCTTTGTCTTTTCCTCCATGCTCGTCCCAATCTTGGTAAACTTCTCCGGGTTGGACTCATCTAATGGTACTTTTTCCAATACTTCAACTGGTTCAACCAACGTCCTTCTTTCTTCAATGTTCATTGTCTGCATTTGCTCGTCCATAGCTAGCATCGCTAAATAGCATTCTCTAGCAGCTAACTGATCCCCCTGTACTTCTCCAATGCCATATTCTGTTGGAAACTTGACTAACAAGTGGTAAGTGGACGTTGCAGTTCTCCAACTATTCAAAGTTGGTCGTCCAATGATGGCATTATATGAGGACGAACGGTCTACAATAAGAAAATTCACTTCCTTGTTGATTTGTCTTGAGTAAGAACCAACCATGACTGGCAAGGAGATGGTACCTACAGGCAGAACCTTCATCCTTCGAACCCTATCAATGGCACATTTACCAGACAAAGTAGCTCCTTGTTGATTCTCATTTGCTGAAAAGCTGGATAGTGAAGGATGTCTGGTGAACTTCCATTGTCTATTAACAACCTTCTAGTTGTAAAGTTGGCAATTTTCAATGTGATAACAATCGCATCATCATAAGGGTGGTGTAACCGTTTTGCATCTTCATCTGTGAAAACAATGGCTGGCTCATCGTCTCTGATCATCCTTGGTAGTCGTCCAAATATCTGAAGATTCTGAACCTCCCGTAGATAAGTCTTCCTGGATTTGGACAAACTTCCTGTTGACATGCCCCCTACAATAATCTTTATTTCTTCAAATGGTGGACGTGCTAGTTCCTTTGCCTTGCCCTTCATTGGCTGTCTGTCATCCTTATTATCTCGTTCAAGGAAAATTTTCAATTTTCCTTGTTTGATGAGAACTTCAATTTGCAGCTTCAAGTCATAACATTCATCTATATCATGTCGATGGTCACAATGAAAGCGACAATACTTACTTTTATTCCACTTGCTAGGATCTCCCTTCATTCTTTCTGGGCACTTCAAGGATGGACCATCTTTTATCTGCATCAACACCTAATCAAGTGAAGTGTTCAAAGGAGTATAGTTAGAGTATGGTCCTGATGACCATCTTGCCTTCTTGCCATCCGATCTCTTTTCTCCCCAACTTTAGCTTTCTTTGGACGACAGCCCTGTTCTGGATGGTGCACGTAACTATTCTCCAATCATTCACTGTTCTTCTTTCTCTTAGCAATAATTGCATCTTTTGGATTCATGAAACCTTGGGCTGAATGTATCAACTCAACCATTGTCTGCGGCTCCTTATCATATAACTTATGAATGAATAGATCTAAACTGACTCCATTGTAGAAAGTTGCCAAGAGTATCTTGTCATCCATCTCGTCAACTAATAGGGCTTCCCTGTTGAAGCAGCTGATAAAAGATCGTAGACTTTCATTCTCTCCTTGCTCTTTGCTCAACAAACTGGACGAGGAACGTTTCTACCTTTGTCCGCCCACAAAGTTGTTAACAAACAACTTACTTAACTCCTGAAACGAAGTTATGGTATTTGGTGGTAACTTTCCAAACCACACTCTGGCTGGTCCTTTCAACATAGTAGGGAAGGCCCTGCACATAATTTCATTTGGAACACCTTGAAGATGCATAGTCATCTTGAATGTGGCAATGTGATATCAAGGATCACGCGTCCCATCATAAGTGTCCATTTCCTGAATTCTAGCACCTCTCTCCACCATGTTGTTGACGTTGTCTATTAACTTCTCTAGTTAACTTTTGTTTCTGTTGTGTTAGTTCTGCCATTACTGCTGCCATGGACTATAGCTGTTGCTGGACGGTCATAGGGGGTGGTGGTGCACGATTTGGATGACTGGAGGCATTTCCATTATCCTAGTGTCCTGGACTAGTGGCCATTGACCTAGTCCAAACCATGCAGCCTTTTTGTTTTGGAAAGGGCAAAGAAGTTAACACTTAGAAACTTTTAAATCTCTTTCCCATAGGCGGCGCCAACTGATGATGCACAAAAATCAGTATGTTGGAATGCTTTGAACTATGATGATGGCTGTAAATCCTGAAAAAAAAAGAAAGAAAGAACTATCAAAGGTGACTGATGTGACCTGGCCAAGGACCCTTCGACAGTTAAGTCAGTTTTCTCTCTAGAACACAAGGATGAGAAATAGTAAATGGTTAGAACTTACCTTTGGTAGATGGGCCCTGTTCGCTTTTATAGAGCTTTTTACATGGGTTAACTTGTTTGGGACCTATCACCATCATGGGTGATGTTGGTAAATAGTGAAGAAAATGGGGTTTGTGGAATAGAGTGTATGGAATTCCTTCCATGTGCTAAGCAATGTGTTGTGTCTTACATATGTAGAACCTTTGGAGAATTTCTTGTAGAATTTATCAAGTACAATTTTATCGTCCATGTGTATGTCCATCTAAATAAACTCATCTACAAAAAACTCCCTTCATCATATAACTTGGTTATCAACGGATGTGTTTGTTCTCGTTCTTAGATGACTTGGTACAGGCATGGCTGAACTCTAAACGACAACACAAGGACGAGTAATACTTGTGTTGATTCCCATCAATAATAATAATAATTGAACAAATAGAGAATGTGGCTGAATTTAAATATTGAATAAAATAATATGAGAAGAAAAAAATAAAAATAAAAGATATAACAATAAACACCAAATTAATTATCTCTAAATAAATACCAAATTATCCAAATCATACTATGTAATATAATAATATTATATTCCTATATACCATCTTTAATTCTTTATAATGCAATATGATAAAATTTAACAATAAAAAAAAAAAAAAAAAAACAACAACAACAACAACAACTTAAAACAAAATTAAATCACATCAACCTAAAATAGAGTTCAAAAAAACACAAAAGTTTATCAACCTAAAGCAGAGATACAAAATAAATAAATAAATAATAATAATAATAAATCCAACAAATATTGAGAGAGAAAGAGAGTAGAAATAAATTTTTTTATGAGGAAAAATTATGCATATAATGGAAGAGAGAATCTCAAATTTATCTAAAGGGATGCTAATAAGAAGAAACAAAATAAAAAGAAGATAAAGGGAAAAATGAAGAGTGATATTAAGATAGCGGGTAGTGGAGTGATGAAAATGTAAATGGAAGGAGAAAGGTTAGAGAAAGTGTAAATGTTAAAAAAAATAAGTGCAATTTTATTTATTTGAATTTAAATAAAATATTATAAGTTAAATTTTTTTAAATAAAAAATAAGAGAAAATGTAAATAATTTAATTATATGGAAGATGTGGCTGAGTTTAAATATTGAATAAAATAAGATGAAAAGAAAAAAAAAGTAAGAATAAAATATATAATAATAAATACCAAATCACCCAAATCATGTTATGTAATAGAATAATATATATATATATATATATATTCTTATACATTATCTTTAATTTTTTTTATAACGCAATAGGATAACCTTTAACAATCAAAGAGAATAAAAAAACTTAAAACACAAAACTAAATTGCATCAACCAAAAGTAAAGTTATAACAAACACAAAAATTTATCAACTTAAAGTAGAGATGCAGGGAAAAAAAATACTCCAAAAAATATTGAGAGAGAGAGAGAAATAACCTTTTTGTAAGGGAAAACTATGCAAAAAATGGAAGAGAGAATGACAAATTTATGGTAAGATGGTGTGAATATGAAGAGACAAAATAAAGGAAGATGAATAGTGATGTTAAGGTTAAGGGTAGTAGGGAGATGAAAAGGTAAGGGAAGGAAAGATGGAGGGAAAGATGAAGAGACAAAATGAAGGAAGATGAATAGTGATATTAAGGTCGAAGGTAGTGGAGAGATAAAATGGTAAGGGAATGAGAAAGGTTAGAGAAAATGTAATTATTTTAAAAAAAAGTAAATGTTAAAACTAATTATATGAAAATTAGAAAGAAAAATGATAATGACGTGGATGTTAATGTGTCTCAATTGGAGCGTGGCAATAATAAATGCTACGCTTTAGCTTATAGATGTATATAGATATAGACTAGTCGCAAACCTGCGCATTGCGTGTGATAATTTTTTTAGAGTGGTCTTATTATTATTATTTTTTTCAGTTTGGACTAATTTAATAAAGAGTAATTTATTTCATAATCATATTTTTATTTATTATATCTTCTCAAAAAAATTTATTTATTATAGGAACAGTTATTAGCAAAATCTCAAAGTTAAGTTTCTATATATGCATTGTTATAAAATAATAATAACAATAATGAAAATACAATTGCAAAAGCTAAATATATGTCACCCATTTTATTTTCAATTGACTAACCTTTGCTTTTCTCTGAATAAGTGGCATTAAAGTTTATAGAGTACTTCTAAATTTATTTTTTGATACAGAGAACTTCTAAATTTCTAATACAACTATTTTGTATGTTAGGTTCTAAAGGTTTAGGAATTTGTGTATGTAGAATTCTAATTTGTAATGTTGGCAAACCATGATCAAAACAATGTACTTAGTCTTGTTTAGGCTTGCTCAAAGTTGATAAAATATTGTAAAGTTGGAATCGAGTGACTGCAGATGCATTGGGGCATTTCGGCCTGGCTCGATCGATCGAAGGTTAGACTCGATCGATCGAAAATCGGCCCAGATGCGTTTTCTGCAGAATTTCCAACTCAGCCCTAACTCTTTAAACGTTTAGGGTTTTATGTTTTTGCCCTAGGTATATAAGGCAAACCCTAGCCACGTTTTTAAGAGTTGCACAAGTTGTATTGTTGCTCATACATTGCGGTTTTGTGTAAATCTTTTGTGAGATCTAGAGGAGCTTTCCTTTACACAAAGCTTAGGGTTTTCAAGATTGAGATTACTTCAACATCTTGATGATCAACTTGGTTGCTGCCTTTGAAGCTTAAAGAATATCAAGCGTGGGTGCTTGTAGCTGATTGAGGAATACAAAAAAAGAAATAGTCCGTGGACTCGGAGCCTGCGCGTGGTCGTGTCAGGAAGTTTTACTGGTGGGTAGCATTAGGAAGTCAAGCGGGGAGCTTGTAAGTCATTTTGTAAGAACTTCAATTCTTTCTTAGTGGATTTCGTATTGCCTTGAGGATCGGTGGGTAAAATCCTCCCCAGGTTTTTCCGTGTGGTTTCCTAAGTGATCATATCTTGTGTTATTTATTATTTTCGCTGCTTTATATGTTTTATATGCATGATATGATTATTTGATTGTTTTAACCTAGAATTGTTTAATTTGACTAAGTAAAAACTTGGCTAATTAATCTAGGCTACGCAATCTGGTTGTGTTTTAAGGGGTCTAAAACCGTTCATTGTCCACTTTAAAAGATTAAAAAAAATAAATAAAACTTAGTAAAATCTCATAATTTAACATCTAAATTGATCACTATAAAAAAAAAAAAAAAATTTAAAAAAAAACATATTTTAACTTGCCAAAAAACTAAATATTAAACCAAATCAAATCAAACAAATGGGATAAAGAAAAAGAACTTGTGGTCAGGATTTAAAATAACAAAATACTTAAATATGCATATAAGTCTATAACAATTTACCAAAAAGAGAAACAAATGGTATGTAACAATTAAATCAACAATAACAAAAAAAAAAAAACCATTAATAGAAGAAAAAAATTGGTTGAAACAATAAAAAAAATCCACCAAAAGAGAAACAAAATTGGAGAAAGAGAGAGAGTATTGATCTTTTTTTCTTTTTTTTTGTCGTGGACAACTTAAAAGGAATAGGGGGGAGAAGTGGAAATGAAATAAGAAGAAATTTATATAAAAATTAAGGCGGAAGAGGAAGAGTGGAAGTAGATGAAAGGTTGAATAAAGTGAAATTGTAGAATTTAAGAAGATATAAAGGGAAAAAAAATTAAAATCTATAAATGGAATCAAATGAAAATTTTAAAAAGACAATGATTAGAGGGGGTGAAATATTGAACTAAAAAGACAATGGTTGAAGAAGATGTAAAATTGAATAAAGTGAAAATTTCAATAATAATAATAAGAAGAAGAAGAAGAAGAAGAAGAAGAAGAAAGGATGCTAAATAAGTGGTGCAAAAAAGAGCTTTATAAACATTATTTTTGGTTTTTGATTCTTCATTGATTTCTGTAAGGTTGAATTTAATCAACCATTCTGTTGGCTTTATTTCATGCCAAATTTTCTTGTATTTAAGCATTTAGAAACCTTGTATTTAGGTGGGAATCATGTAAGGGTAGTGTGTGAGAGAGTGTGAAGAAAAGCTCAAGTTTGTGCACTCAGCAAGTGGCTTGCAACTGGATCTCGCGGCTTGCAAGTCGCCAAAAGTGGCACACATGTGGAGCATGCAGAGGAGCTGAACAGTCACACCAGCTAGAGCACTACAGGACAAAAAGTCCAGATTGGCCATTTAGTTAGCTCGCAGCTTGAACTTTGTTTTTTTTTGTATGTTGGACATGCATACATCCTTATGATATTGTGCTTCATTGAATGCATGTTTGGATGATCATTTGCTTTGCTATGTGATCATTGTAGTCACTTCTATATGACTGTTTTGGTGTATGATCAAGTTGCTCAAATGTTTCACATCATGTTTACTTGATCGCAATTTATGTGTTACATTATACTTTTCCTTTTACTACTTGCTTTGCCTTGAGGGTCTAATGTGTTTTGTGTAAGTGTTTCAAGTTACTGGTATATATGTTCCAAGTTCATCGCAGCTCCTATGATTCATGATAGGGGAAGAGATATGATAGGGGAAGTACTTTATAATTTGTACCTTTGCTTATGTAGCTTTTGTTTTGTACCCATGCTTTGTAGCATAGTACTTGTTGTTAAATGTTATGCATTTTCTTTAAGTACATCACTCTTGTGCCCTTTGTTGGATTTTATATCCTTAATTTAATTGCCTTGTGTTGTTGCATTGGTTGAGTGTTGGACATGCAGATGATACTTTGCAATTGAGCTTATTAGCTTGCATGTCCGGATGTTCATTTCTTGTGTGAATGAGCATTGTGGTCACTATTTATAGTGATTGTTCTTTTTTGGTCAACTAATGGTTTATTACTTAATTCCATTTTGCTTGATCACATTGTGCTTGCTCTATATGCATTACAAGTTTTCAGCATACAATGATCATATAGTGTTGTTGTGTTTCAGGAGATACTTGTTCTTATGGTTCAAGAGCTTCATAGATTCTAGAGTTAGGTGTGAATGAGTTTTGTTTAGCTGTTCCCAACTCACGCATTAAGTCTAGAGTTTGTTGTAGAGTTTTGTCACGGAATAGCCAAAGAGGGAGATTGTAAGGTTGAATTTAATCAACCATTCTGTTGGCTTTATTCCGTGCCAAATTTGCTTGTATTTCAGCATTTAGAAACCCTGTATTTAGGTGGGAATCATGTAAGGGTAGTGTGTGAAAGAGTGTAAAGAAAAGCTCAAGTTTGTCCACTCAGCAAGTGGCTCACGACTGGATCTCATGGCTTGCTCGTGGTTTGCAAGTCGCCAAAAGTGGCACACGTGTGGAGCATGCAGAGGAGCTGAATAGTCGCGCTAGCTGGAGCACTTCAGGACAAAAAGTCCAGATTGGCCATTCAGTTAGCTCGCGGCTTGAACTCATGACTCAGTCAAGTCACGAGGCCAAGTCACCAGTCCACTCTGTTTTGGAAAAACTGACTCTTTGCATTCCATTCTCATTCTAGTATAAATACCCCTTATACCCACGAAATGTAAAGAGCTTCCAGAGAGAATTTTGAGAGAGAAACCCTAGAAAAAAACAAGATTGACTCATCCACAATTTTCATCCTTATTTCTCTAAATTCCTCTACTCTCACCCTCTTCATTAATATATCCATGAGAGGTACATTAGCCAAATCCTTTTCTCACCATACTCATATCTGTGAGAAGGCTTTTTGGTGCTTGAGAAGCAGTTAGGAAGAGACTAATTGATATTGGTTAATGCTATGGGCTATAGTGGAATCCGGTAAGCTAAAGAAGACAAAGGTTCGGCGTAACCTTGTTTGAGAAAGAAGCTTGGAGGGCTTAGGTACACTGGGTAGATTAGGCTTGGAGGGTCTTCTGCTGTTCATGTATCCCAACTTCATTCTTTAGTGGATTATTGACCGCTTGGAAGGCGGCTGAGAGGTTTTATGCCGAGGACTTCAGTTTCCTCTTCGATAACACATCGCTGTGTTATCTTTGTGTTTGCATCTCTCTTCCCTTAATCTTTGCCATTTAATTTCTGCTGTGGTTGATTTTATTTAGTTTAGATTGTCTTATCAATTCTGTTTTAGCTTATTCTCATTTTCCGCACGTACATTGTTTGACAATAAGCTTAAATTGGTAATTTGTAATTTTGGGGTCTAAACGTTCAAGGGTGTTTTGTACACATATTGAACATTCAGTTTCATTATTTAGTTATAACATCTAAATTAAAGTATATGAATATGTAAAGGAAAATTTATATATTTTAATATAGTATAGATATGTATAAACATTCTTTTTAGCTTTTTTATTCTTCATTGATTTCATTATTTAGTTATAAACATCTAAATGAAAGTAGATGAATATGTAAATGCAAAATTATATGTAATGTTAAAACCGCTCAAGATGAATGTGTAAAGTCAATAATCTATTAATATATTTTTTTTGTAAAAAAAGTATGAATAAAAAAAATAAGAAAAATAATGATTATATGGTCAACGACGTGGCGATGAGATAGTGCAACAGGAGTTTAGTAACAATAAATTCTTTACTTCATCTTTTAGATATATATATATATATATATAGAGAGAGAGAGAGAGAGAGAGAGAGAGAGAGAGAGAGATAAGTAAAATCAAGAATAATAATTGAACTGGGGGAGCTTGCCAAGATAGCTTGGTAAGCAAGCAACCAGTTATGTAGGCGCCAATTCCCAATTCTCGGTCGATTTCTTAAGCTTGTTACAAAGAAATGCCCTGCATGACTAGAAAATTGTTGCTAATACCTCAAGCCTTTTCTGGTTGCTAACTCCACATGATTACAATAAAAAATTCAACTTTAACAAATTTCTTAAGACACCCGTTAACCGAACTCATAAGCAAATACCTCTTTAACTAAAAGTTGATGACTACCCTACAAAAGCCTATCAATTCACCCCCCCACCCCAAAAAAAAAAAAAAAAAAAAAAAAAAAAAAAAAAAAAAAACTCAATCGATCTAGTGAAAGAAATATTTTCACAAAATAATTAAAAAAAAAAAAGGAAAAAGTGAATGAGATATTGCACAAATTTACAACTTGCCCCCTTAGCAAATTATTTTGGTTGGGGGGGGGGGGGGAGTTGTATACTTAGCATTACTCTAAATAAAAGAAAGTTTGATATACTTCATATGTTTTCATGGAATTTTTAAGAAATTACTTGTTTTCTTGTATTTGGTTGCGACCTTAAAATTAAACCATAAAAAATTATATGTTGTTTGAGTTGTATTAATATTCATTAATATTTCTTATTATTCCAAACAATTATATAAATAAAAAAAATTTATTCACAAAACTGGCCCCAAATAGCTAGGGAAAAACTATCAATTTTATTGGCCATGTGAGAGCCTTAAATTGATAAACAAATCCCAATTTTGAAATCAACACAAAAAAAAAAAAAAAAAAAAAAAAAAAAAAAAAAAAAGAGTGTAAAAATGATTGGCTTGAGCAAAAAATGTCATTTGAAAAAAAGTCGATGGTGAGGTAATAATTGGTCAACAACAATTAATAGATGAATAATGAAGCAAAAGAGCGGAGGGGACAAAAGGAGAAATTAGCATTGGGAGAGTTCTTTGTGATGTGTAGTTTATTTTTGCGATGGTTTGTAAAGTATATGTGGTGTTCCAAAAAAAATGTTTTTTGCTCTTCAAAAAAAAAAAAAATTTGATGCTCTATTGATTTTGCTTTCGATTGACTTGCATTTTTTGAAATATCAAGCACAAAATAATATAAACAGTTTCAACCTAAACAAATGGAACATAATAAGATAAATAAACTATTCTTTCAGCAATAAATCAAAGACAACTACTTTAATCGGAAATTATCTACTGCATACCACCTTCAAATCATGAGAGGCTAGTATAAATTAAAAGCTATAGTTACTACTCTTTTATCAACTAGTCTGTGTTAGCTTAATATTTATGTCTTTAATTTATAAAATTTGTTTAAAAATGTATAAATGTTAATAAAAGAATAAAAAAATAATAATCTTCTCAAAATGTTTCTCTATATTAAAGACTATGACTTCCAATATGATTATTAGTTATTTTTGAAAATTAATATTTTTAAAAAATACATAGTAAGTGTTTGTTTATTTATACTTAACTGCGTTTAGACATGTTTTATTTATTGTTTATTTGTTTAAAGTATATATAAAAGGAAGTGAATTTTTTTTTTTTTTTTTTTGGGTGAAGACCACCAAAATAAGCCCGAAGGCCTTTTTTTTTTTGTTGGGGGGGGGGGGGGGGAGGGATCACTTTTGAGTTTTTTTTCGTAAGCTCCAAAACTCCCCCCCCCCCCCCCCCCCCCCAATAAAAAAAAAAAAGAAAGCTCGCTTTAACCCTTCCAGAACTTTAACACTTATAGCAATTAAGTTAATTTTGACCCTTCCCTTCAACTAAATACAAGATGGAGGTTGTAGGGACTCGTTTTGTAGCCCGAGCCCAAGATGTATGGAACCTTGGCCCAGTGAGCCCAGTACAATAAAATTTGTAGAGAGTGGGTTGGAGGACCAGGCCTTAATGAATGTGACAACGACTAGTATGGATTTGAGAGGTGATCAAACAAGAACAAAAACAAATAGAGCTAAATGAGCTTAATGTCCGAGAAGGCCAATTTTATTATAAATCAACTAAAATAATTTCAAATGCAATTTTGATTGCTACAGTATTCTTTCTCTCTTTTCTCCGATCTCCCTCTCATGGAGGGTCTTTCACATTATATAGCTCCCTTTGGATCATCCCGTCCCTACACTTGTTGATCGTTTGAGCCCTTACTCAATTGCACGTCGCATCGGACACCCTCTTTGGCTTTCTGTAAGTTGTGGTAGCCAAGGTAGCACTGTTCAGGAGTCTTCTTCACATAAATGCGGCCAGAAAAACAACTACAGTACATTTAATGTGGTGGCAGCAACTTTCCTTTAGATATTTTTGAGTCCTTATCACTCTTATACATGTATGACGCACGTCCTTATCACTGGAGCTTCCTGGGAGGCCACCTTGATTGTTAGAGCATAGATTCGAGTCGTATTCATCACATCTGAGGAGGGGCTCCTCCTCAGACCACACTCCATTCGCTCCTTACTTATGAGACTTTAAAATTGGAACCTTTCATAACTATTTGTCCCTGCTCAAACCATTTAGTGTCCTCGGACCAATCCCAAGGCCCAATATATGATTCTAGGCCCTTATCCCTACAATAGCCCCTCAAAACTCAGGTTTTTCCCTCTCATCCGAGGAGAGAAAGTGGGGTTTTGATTTTTTAAGAGACGAGACCATTTATTTTTCTGGCTCACACGCGTGGAAGTGCCATTTTATGCACTTTATAACCGCTTCTGACGCTTCAGGGTCCGCAAATTGTCATTTATTACTCCAGGTAGCGCTTTGTTCCCCCGCATCAACAGTGAGTCACACATCCTACGAAGGACATTTCTTCTAGAATTTTAAGTGGGATTATTCCCACTCACTTCCTCCCTCTATATAAAGCCTTGAGGGAACTCATTTTCTCCTTTACTTCACAAACTTTCAAGTGCTCCAAAGAACCCCAGCGCTCAAACTCACAAAATACTCTAAATTCCTAAGCCTCCATCACTCTTTCCTTAAGAAATTTTCTAAAGACCTTTCTAAAGGTTCAAGATTTGACACATTCACTTATTTTTGTAAGTGTCCACTTCTTCAAACTTTCTTTTTCTCCTCGGCCGAGTTCCTCGATCTTCTTCCTTATTAGAAAACTTTCCCCTTGTCATACACGTTTACTTATATGGGTAGATTTAAGCACTTAGTGGATTCTCCAACTGGTATGGAGGGTTTTAGGGCCAAATACCATATCCCATAGGAAGTGGGCTTACAATATTGCCCCCCAGACCAAATACTTACCAATAGAGAGGTGGGAGAAGTTGTCATTCCAATGATCGCTTTTATAGAGGGAGGAATGACACTTTCCATAGGTAGGATAACCTAAGATTATTTGCTCGACCAAAGGTTATGCCCCCATCAGTGTGCTCCCAACATGTTTAGAGTCTTAGGGAGTGTAGATGCCCTAAACGACCAGATGAATCTTAGGCTTACATGGCACGATGTCGCTCATATGTACGAGTGACATTCTCTCGCCGGGGGGTATTACCTAAAATCTCGATCCGAAGAGGTGAGGTTGATATCCTACCTTTCCAAGTCCAACAAAGGCTTGAAGGACGATTGCCTGGTCGTCTCCGGGGAGTGGCACAACAATCTTCACTGCCCAGTTAGGGCGAGAACACCAGGTGGGGTACCTCAGGATTAGGTCTCTTAGTGGGGACCTTAGTTTCCTTAGCTTTTCTTCTATTCATTCTAAGCCATTCGTCTCCTCGGATAATAGTTGTCATTGATCTAACCACAATTTCCTTTTCGGATATTTTTGCAGATAAAGATCATGTCTCTCCAAAACTTAGCCACGTCAATGTTCCGGGGTTCAACTACTTGCTGAGGTCGGAGATATTCCAAAGTGAAGACGAACAATTACTAGCTGCTCACTTGATCCTAGATTAAAAGCCCTTGCCGCGCATCTTCTGGGACGCAGGCCAAGCAATAAGAGCAGGTAGCTCCAAGCTTGCTCGAATAGACATCTGTAAGCCTGGGTTTTTGGCTCGAAAAGACCTTCCCCCCGTTGTGCTGCCACCCAAACCTACTCCTCAACCAATAATTGCTCTAAGAGAGGAGTCGGCCTCATCCCGCCATTCCTTAGACATCGAGATCGACAGTTCCATTTCGAAGAAGAGGAAGGGGCCCCGGAAAAACCTGTAGAGCTTTTAGACTCCGAGTCTGAGTCTGAGAAATTTTTCGTCGTCCATCCAAGGCTAATAGTCGCTCGGTCGAACACTAGTTCCAAGGAAGAATGCATGGACTTAAAGCCGAGGACTAGTTTGAAGGGCCTAATGGCCAACAAAAATAAAGGGGGGTTAACTTCGAAAGAAGTTCCTAAGACCAAGGCTACTCCTAACCTTCCTCCCCCTCCCCCTCAGCTCCCTACTAACCTCGGACTGAAGGTTAAACAGAACCTAAGGAAGAAGAGGCCAGTAAAGGATTCGGAGGAAGGTGAGGTGGCACAACAGAAAGGTGCCAAGCAGCAAAAGAAAGCCAAGGACCCCTAGGACAAGAGGGCCCAATCTGTGGAGAACTGGAGGGATGTTGAAGTGCACCGAGGGCAGCGCTCCTGGGCTCCTCGGCTAGAGGTGGAGAGTGCTCCCATTTCTTGGGATGCCACCATCTAGGAGTCCCAAAGGGGGCACGCCAGGATCCTTGCCGAGGCCTTGGAGCAGCCCCTTCTCCTTCCTAAGGACATGGAGGGCCTCAGGTGTGTCAGGCAACCTGACTTCTTCATGTCATTAAAGAGAGATCTTGAAATGGTAAGTCAATCAGTATATTTATATTTATTATATATATATATATATATATATTTGGTAAATACTAAGCTGCACGTTCATTCATATATGTGTGTATTCTTTATAACCCCTTTGCTTCTTTTATGCAGCTTATCCAACAAGTCTATGTCGCCGAAGAGTGGGTCAGGAATGCTTAGGACGAGGCTAAGGCTGAGGCCCACTCCCGGCTGGAGGTTGAAAAGCAGTTGGGAGCTCTATGGCAGGAGCAGGCTGAGATGTTCGAAAGGCTGAAGGAAGCAGACAAAGCTCGCTAAAGTGCTTTGGCAGGTCTGAAAACCGTGAAGAGGCAAGCCGAGGATCAGCACCAACAATTACACATAACCGATATAAACCTGGCCACAGAAAAGCAAACCGTTTTGGATCTGAAAGCTGAGCTGCAAAAAGTCAAGGATGTAGCTCGGGTGGCCAGGAAAGCTACTGAGGCCACGGTGAAGGCATCTTACGAGCGTGGGGTGCGGGACACGGAGACTCGACTGGCAGAGGAGGTGGCCGTTGTGTGCAAGGACTACTGCACCGAGTCTTCAGGAGTAGCAATGGACCGGGCAGGAGTTCTTGTAGACTTCGAGCTGAGGAATGCCGAGAATGTTTTCTTCCTAGAAGACATTCGAGAAGTTCCCCCCTAAGCAACTCCCTACCACTCAAGCTCCACCTCCTAAAACTGAAGTTACTGAAGAGGCTGGAGTAGGTAAGGAGACTCAGCCACCTCTAGAGGCTAAGTCCTCCGAGGATGCCCTTACCATCAGGGATGTAGTCTCCCAGGCCAAAGACACCGAATCCAACTTTAAAGCTGATGGTGTTCATTCCAAGGCTGCTGATCCTAAGAAGGACCCTCCCCAGGCCACTGCCTAGATGTAGAACTCTTTTTTGTAGTTTTTTTTTTTTTTAATGTATATATATTTTTTGTAATGGCAATCTTCCATCAAACTTAGTGTATTCATCTTTCTATTTAATAAAAAAGTTCTTCCTTTTATCCTCTGTATTTTCACTTAGTATGCTATAAAGTTTATCACTATTACCAAAGGTATTGAACTGCTAACAATCTAAATAATTTGATCGAGCACTAGTAATAAAAAGGTCTAACATATATTTGTAATACGAATTGGAAAAACAATATGGCTTTAACTTACTCGGAGTTAGAAATTTGAGAAGCTAGTTATAACTTGAAATCCGTTTTGACACTTAGTGAAAAATAAATGAATATCACAGAACATTAATTTCCCCAAAGCATCTAGTCCGATGACACAAGCATGACTAAGGTTCTGTTTAGGCACTTGTAAGGATGTCATAGAGTGTTAATTTTCCTAAAGCATTTGGTCTGAGGACACAGGCATGACTAAGGTTCTGTTTAAACCCTTATAAAAGATGAATAAAGTGGAGTACAATGCTTTTATATAACAAATGAACATACTAACAAAAGAATCTTTCATTAATAATAATACATTTTCAAGTTGTTTACATTCCAAGGGCCCAATATTACATGCTCATCTAAGTCTTTTAGAAAATATGCTTCTATACCAACCACCGATGTGATGTGATATGGTCCTTCCCAATTGGACCCTAGTTTTCCCCAGGCTGGGTTCTTCACAGTACCCAAAACTTTTCTCAACACCAAGTCACCGGCCATTAGTGACCTCAGCCTCACGTTGGCATCATAACCTTGTCTGAGTTTGTGTTGGTAGTAAGCCAACTGAACCATTACGCTTTCTCTTCTCTCTTCGATAAAGTCTAAACTCTTTTCTAACAACTCATTGTTATTGCTCGGATTGAATGAGCTGGTCCTTAATGTTAGGAAACCAGTTTCTAAAGGGATGATAGCCTCAGCTCTATAGGTCATTGAAAAAGGGGTCTCTCCCGTTGACCTACGAGGTGTAGTCCTATACGTCCAGAGCACATGTGGCAACTCTTCTACTCATTTTCCCTTTGCGTCATCCAGCATTTTCTTCAGTTCGTTCACTATGACCTTGTTTACAGCCTCGGCTTGTCCATTTTCTTGGGGATAAGCTAGAGTGAAATACCTGTTTGTAATTCCAAGGTCGCAACAGTACCTTCTGAAATATTTTCTGTCAAACTGAAGGCCATTGTCTAAGATGAGGGTACAAGGGACCCCGAATCATGTGACAATATTTTTCCAAAAAAATTTCTTGGCATCTATGTCTTTGATGTTTGCCAAGGGCTCAGCCTCAACCCACTTGGTGAAGTAGTCCGTGCCGACCAACAAATACCTTTTGTTTCCTACTACCTTGGGGAAAGGGCCAACGATATCTAAACCCCATTGAGCGAAAGGCTAGGGGCTGGATAGGGGTTAAGGATTCCGCCAGGTTGATGTATATTTGGTGTGAATCTTTGGCATTGATCACACTTTTTCACATACTCTTGCGCTTCTTTCTGCATATTTGGCCACCAATACCCCTGAGTAATGGCTCTGTGAGACAAAGATATGCCTCTTATATGGCTTCCACAAATCCCTTCATGTAATTCCTCAAGGAATAGCTCTGATGCCTCAGGGTGAATACAGAGTAGGTATGGCTCAGAAAAAGAGCACTTGTACAGTTTTTGGTCCTCGGACAGCCAGAAAAGAGGTGTCTTTCTCTATACTTTATTAGCTTCTAATTTATCCTCCGGCAAGATGTCCTCTTTTAAGAATAGTATTATGGGATCCATCCAGCTAGACCCTACTCTGACTTGATGAACATGAACCACTTCCTTGTTCACCTCTGTGGGTTTGAATAAGTCTTCTACTAGGATGACCTGAGGTAAACTTTGTGCCGAGGAGGTTGCAAGTGTGGCTAGGGAATCGGCATGTGTGTTTCCACTTCTAGGGATATACAATAGGTTGAAGGATTCAAAGCTTGATTGCAAAAGTCAAACCTGGCTTAAGTACCCTTGCATTCTCTCATCCTTGGCCTCAAACTCCCCTTTTACCTTGTCGACGACCAATCTTGAATCCGAGTACACTTGTACAGTCTTTCCGCCCATTTTTTAAACCATGGCCATTCCCATCAGTAGAGCCTCATATTCGGCTTCGTTATTTGTGGCCGAGAATCCCAATCTTAATGATTTCTCAATGGTGATTTTCTCAGGTGAGACCAATACTAGCCCCACTCTAGACCCTTTTTGGTTTGCTGCACCGTCAATGTACACTTTCCAAGTTAAGGGGCTTTGTTGGGAAATCGTGCCAATCGATTTTTCATCCATATTTTGTTTCTCTATTTCCACTTTTACCGGGGATTCGGCGAACTCTACTACCAGGTCCGCGAGGACTTGACCTTGACAGAGTTGCGAGGCATGTACTTGATGTCAAAAGCCCCTAGAACTGTGCCCCATTTAGGAATCATTCCCGTAATCAACACTTCGAAGTATGGCTCTAAGTGGAAGCTGAGTGAGGACGACAACTATATGTGCTTGGAAGTAATGGGGCAACTTTCGTGTACAATGCACAACTGCCAAGATGGCTTTCTCCAGCAGTAGATAACAAATCTCAGCCTTATACAGTGACTTGATTACGTAATAGACTGGCCTTTGGATGCCACTGTCAACTCGTATCAGTACCAGGCTTACCGCATGCGGGGCCACAGCAATGTAGGCAAACAGGACCTCGTCCATCTCAGGATTGGACATGATAAGTGGCCGAGAGAGATATTCCTTAAGCTGCTTGAAGGCCAAGGCACATTCCTCCATCCATTCAAATCTCTTCCACTTGTTCATTAGTAAGAAGAAGGTTCTGCACCTCTCTGCTGACCAAGAAATAAATCGATTTAAGGCAACAGTCATCCCTGTTAGTTTCTGGACCTCTTTAGGATTCCGAGGTGGCTGGAGGTTGTTAATTGCCTTAATCTGGTCGGGGTTAACTTCAATTCCACGATAAGTGACCATGTAGCCCAAAAACTTGCTTGACTCGACACCAAAAGAACATTTGGAAGCATTGAGTTGCAGCTTGTGGTTCCGTAGGATTTCGAAGATATTTTCGAGATTCTCTATGTGTTTGGACACCACCTTGTTTTTCACCACCATGTCGTCTATATAGACCTCAATACTTCTGCCTAATTACGGTTCAAACATCCTGGTCATCATTCTTTAATAGGTAGACCCAACATTTTTCAAACCAAAGGGCATCACTTTATAGTGGTAGTTTCCAATGGGAGTAACAAAAGCTGTCTTTTCCTGATCATCCGAGGCCAGTGGTATCTAGTGATACCCCTGAAAGGCATCTAAGAAGCTCATCCGAGGATGCCCTACTGTTGCGTCCACCAACTGATCTATCCGGGGCATAGGGAAAGGATCTTTTGGGCAAGCCTTATTCAGGTCTGTGAAGTCCACACACACTCACCACTTCCCGCTCTTCTTTTTCACAACCACAGTATTGGCCAGCCATTCAGGGTAGAAAACTTCCTTGATAGCCCCCGCTTGCTTTAGCTTCATCACTTCACTTCTGACAGCATTCGCATATTCCTTGGAGGGGCGCCGGGGCGACTGTTTTTTGGGAGTGATAGATGGGTTAACATTTAAATGATGGCAGATGAAGTTCAGAGCCACTTCCGGGGCCTCATAAGCGTCCCATGCGAACACATCAATGTTTCTACCAAGAAATTCTACAAGGTTCTCCTTCTCTTTAGGAGGCAGCTGAGCCGCAACCTGGAAGAATTTCTCTAGATCATCACCTATAACAACCCTTTCCAAATCTTCACACTTTGCTTCCTCGGCTGGTCCATCGATAGGTAGCTCTGGAGCCTTTGGTTGTTACAAGCCCCTACCGGCAGAGGCCGAAGGCTCAGTTTCGAGTTGATGTAAAATGGCAGCCACCAAGCATTGTCGGGCTGTGGATTGACTTCCCAGGATCTCTTTGACCTCTCCCTTTGAAGGATATTTAACCTTCTAGTGTAAAGTAGAAGAGATGGCTCTTAGGGTATGAGGCCAAGGTCTGGCCATAATAGTTATGTAAGGTGAGTAAGGGTCCACCACAATGAAATCCACCTCCACCACTTCTAAACCAGTTTGCACGGGTAGCCTAATCTAGCCCTTCAGAATAACCACCTGCCCATCAAAGCTGACTAGGGGCGAACTGTAGGCTGTAAGGTCATCGGGTCTCAAATTTAGCCCCTTGTACCGGTCGGGGTACATAATCTCAGCACCACTGCCTTGGTCCACCAAACCCTCTTCACATCGTACCCCCCAATTTTGAGTGTGACCACCAAGGCATCATCATGGGGTTGGATGATTCCGATCTTATCCTAGTCCGAGAATCCCAGAATCGGTTAGATTTCCATCCTGATTAGCTCCATCGACGGGTAGCCGAGCCACAGACATCACCCTAGAAGGGCCGGAACCGGTCCTCCCTGGAGCAGTGAAGATAACATTTATTGTTCCCAATGGTGGTGTTGAAGAATCATCCCTCCGGGATTCTAGGTTTATTTGGCTCCCCTAGCCACTGGAATGATGCAAGAGTTGCTTTAACTTTCCTTCACAGACGAGCTGGTCTAGATGGTCCCACAGATTTCTACAGTCTTCTGTAGTATGTCCCTGGTCTTTATGATACTAGCAATAGAGATTCTAATTGCGCCTCATAGGGTTTCCTGCCATCTTATTCGGCCATTTGAAGAATGGTTCGTTCTTAATCTTCTCCAAAACCTGATGTACCGGTTCTCGAAATACAGCATTAACCACCTGAGTATTGGCAGATCTTGACTGCCCAGCAAAATCTGTCCATGGTCAGTTGTTATTGTATCAGTCCGATCTGAAATCCCTCACGTCCTAAGAGATAACCTTGTCCTTTCCTTTCCCCTGCTACTGGTCGTCCTCAACCTTTTATACTTATCAATTCGGTCCACAAGCTGGAGCACGCTTGTGACAGGCTTGCTGGTCAGGGATTTCCTTAAATCATGCTCAGCTAGGAGGCCGATCTTAAAAGTACCGATGGCCACATTGTCAAAGTCACCATCTATCTCGTTGAACATCTCCCAGTATCTATCCAAGTACCTTTTCAAGGTTTCTCCCTCTCGCATGCTTAAGGACAGTAGGGAAGCCAAAGGCCAAGGAACCCTGCTGCAAGTGACGAATCGAGAACCAAAAGCTTGGGTGAGCTCCTGAAAAGAACTTATGGAATCCGCCCTTAGGCTGTCAAACCATCTCATTGCTATAGGTCCCAGACTTGATGGGAAAATTTTACACATCAAGGCTTCGTCTCTGAAATGGACAACCATTCTCTGATTGAAGTGGCTCACATGCTCAATAGGGTCTGTCTTGCCATTATACGTGGTGAAAGCGGGCTGGTTGAATCGCCGAGGGAGTTCTGCCCCCTCAATCCTACATGTGAAAGGCGACCTGGAGAGTTGGTGCAACGCCTTGCTCATAGCGTCGTTTCCCACCCCTTTGCAAGGCGAGCTTCGAACTTTCCGCTCACGACGCTATTCCTCCTTGTAGGAGAAAGATTCGCTAGGTGGGGTTTGGGACTTGTGCCTGTAGTTAACGTCCCTTTCACCATCAGAAGAAACATCAGAGTTTGAGGGAGTTCGCCTTCGTCGTGAACGGCGCAACTTCCTTTTCAACTGGTCAATCTCCAGTTACATGCCCTTGTTGCTCTTTGCATGGGAGATATGGCTTCCACCTTGAGGTTGGCTCTTACTAGTATGCGTGATATGCACACTTCCCTCACGGTCACCTCTTTGCTCAAGGCTAGCAAAATGATCGCGATGCTGGGATCCCAAAGACTTCGCTTGGTGTGGACCTAATCCTTCCATGGTTGACCATTGCTTTCACTGTCGTACAAGTTCTTCCCACAGACGGCGCCAATTGTAGGGACTCATTTGCAGCCCGAGCCCAAGATGTATGGAACCTTGGCCCAGTGAGCCCAGTACAATAAAATTTGTAAAGAGTGGGTTGGAGAACCAAGCCCTAATGAATGTGACAACGGCTAGTATGGATTTGAGAGGTGATCAAACAAGAACAAAGACAAACAGAGCTAAATGAGCTTAATGTCCGAGGAGGCCAATTTTATTATAAATCAACTAAAATAATTACAAATGCAATTTTGATTGCTACAATATTCATTCTCTCTTTTTTCTGATCCCCCTCTCATGGAGGGTCTTTCTCATTATATAGCTCCCTTTGGATCATCCCGTCCTTACACTTGTTGATCGTTTAAGCCCTTACTCAAGTGCACGTCCCATCGGACACCCTTTCTGGCTTTCTGTGAGTTGTGGTAGCCAAGGTAGCACTGTTCAGGGGTCTTCTCCACATAAATATGGCTAGAAAAACAATTTCAGTACATTTAATGCGGTGGCAGTAGCTTTCCTTTAGATATTTTTGAGTCCCCATCACTCTTATACATGTATGACGCACGTCCTTATCACTGGAGTTTCCTGGGAGGCCACCTTGATTGTTAGAGCACAGATTCGGGCCGCATTCATCGCATCCGAGGAGGGGCTCCTCGACGAACCACACTCCATTCGCTTCTTACTTATGAGACTTTAAAATTGGAACCTTTCATAACTATTTGTCCCTGCTCAGACCATTTAGTGTCCTTGGACCAAGCCTAAGGCCCAATATATGATTCTGGGCCCTTATCCCTACAGAGGTGTCATGCAATTTCCCGCATGAAGATAAAAATAAGTTAATTTTGTGTTCGTTTGGGAACAACTTATCTAATTTTGTACTAAAAACTTTTTAATGAAAGTATGTTAAAACATACTTGTACCTTGAAAATTTTGAAAAAGTGAAAAAAAAATAAATAAATAAAGTAAGGTTTTAAAAAGCTATACATAAAAGTTAAAAAGTTAAAGCTTATGCTAAACTCACCAATATATATGTGTGTGTGTGTGTGTGTGTGTGTGTGTGTGTGTGTGTGTGTGTGTGCGCGCGTGTGTGTGTATAGGGAGGGGTCCCATTTTTAAACAAAGTGAATGCAACTACAATCTTCCCTTAACCATATTTTAACTAATTAAAATAAGGCATATGAATACTAAAGAGCCATGCATAATGACACATGTTTTGTACATTAAGCATAAATTGGCCACGTGGCCGGCCATGCAAAGATCTTCACTATAAAAGGAGAAGAAAAAAGTAAAGGAAGGCTCTCTTGAAAAAACCCACAGGTCCAACAGCAAGGACGGTGAATTCCTTCAAGTTTTCTCAATTGTTACTCTTAAAGACTTAAGCTAAAGTGATTCTAGCGAACATCCCTCCAAGAACCCAAGATTAAAAGACTTTCCGGAGCATTCTCTCAAACCTTCATAGGTACTCCCTCTGACTTGGCCGAGGTGCATTAGGCCGAGGACTCCCTTTGGCCGAGGAGACTTTTCAAAGCACTCTTTTAAACCTTCCTAGGTACTCCTCTGACTTGGCCGAGGTGCATTAGGCCAAGGACTCCCTTTGGCAGAGGAGACTTTCCGAAGCACTCTCTCAAACCTTCCCAGGTACTCCCACTAACTTGGCCAAGGTGCATTATGTTGAGGACTCCCTTTGGCCGAGGAAACTTTCTAGAGCACTCTCTTAGACCTTTCTAAGTACTCCTTTGACTTGGCCGAGGTGCATTAGGCCGAGGACTCCCTTTGGCTGAGGAGACTTTTCGGAGCACTCTCTCAGACCCTCATAGGTACTCTCTCTGACTTAGCTGAGGTGTATTAGACCAAGGACTCTCTTTGACATTCCTAGGTACACATTCTTTGATCCTATTAGATACATACTCTTTGATTCTATTAGGTACACACTCTAACCCTTTCAGATACCTTCTACTGAGGACACCCTTCTGATGTCTCATAATGTACTTAGTTTCAGCAAAACTTCCTTCAAATAACAAATTTATTGTAGGAAAGTCAACCCCACCATATTTTTACCCACTACAATATATATATATATATATATATATATATATATATATATATAAAGTACTTACAAAAAGTAAGACTTTAAAATTGTATCTTAAAAAATAAGTTAGCTTAATTTATTAATTAAAATGTAACATACAACACCTAACACTGTTTGAGAGAAGAAAATGCCAAAGGAATGAAGTGGAATAAAAGGAATTTTAAAGAATATTTCTTCATTTCTTTGTAACATGACACATGCATTGAATCATAAGAGCATTCACTCTTGGTTTGGTATTTTTATTTTGTTATCTAAATTTTCTCGTCAAAAAATCACTAAATCTAAGCACTCACTTTTTAACCAACGCCCTATCTCCTATTCTTTTTTTTTTCTTTTTCTTTTTTTTTTTTCTTTTTCTTTTTTTTGGTGAAAAGGATATTGCATTAAACATTAACTAGCCAAAATGGCCAAAGCAGCAGTGGTAAGTCTGCTATAATACAAGCCATTGTTGTCTGATATTACAAAAGAGTTTATATCGTGAGAAGGAGGAGTTTCAAACACCACAAAATCCTCATCTTGAGACAGACCCCTCCTAGCCAAGGCATCAGCACAAAAATTAGCCTCTCTAAACACATGCTGCACCCTGACCTACTGGAAGCTGCTTAATAGTAACCTGCAGTCATTGAGAAGGGGAAAGAAAGGTCTGTTAGTCATTGATTCAGCTTGCAAAAGATCAACAATGATTTTTGCATCAAGTTCAACTTCTAACTTTCGGATTTTCAACTGTTTTGCCAGAGCCAGCCCATCTCTAATGGCCCAACATTCTGCCATGACACTCGTAGCAACTCCTATAGATCTAGAAAATCCCTTCACCCATTTTCCAGAGCTATCTCTTATGACACCACCTCCACCTGCCTTCCCCGGGTTGCCCTGTGATGCCCCATCTGTATTTAGCTTTAGCTAATCCCTAGGGGGTTTAATCCATCTAACTTGGATTGCAACCAAGCTATTTTGCTTTCTGATTTTCCCTACACAGTAGAAATACTCCAAGGCTTGGTTAATGCAGGATTTTTGAAGGGAGAGATCTGAAGGAGCATTTTCGAAACACATCTTGTTCCTGTGTTTCCAAAGAGACCAGATGGCGAAGGGAAAGTGCATTTTCCATGGTATGGATGTCTGATGAGACTCTTGGCTTGTGCAATTGCCTTTAAGCCAATCTGCCATATTAGTAACATTGGCCTGCCTCAAACCAGGGGGAATTTGTATTCTATCCCAAAATATTCGAGCAAATTCACATTCACATAACATGTGGGTTATAGTCTCCTCCTGCCTATTGCAGACAGGACATAGGCTGCTGCAATTAATTCCTCGAGAAGCCAAGATACCTCTCACTGGTACACTATTATGTAGATAAAGCCACAGGAAGTGGATTATTTTAGGGAGTGAATCAACTTTCCATATCCACACTCCACAGAAAGGAGAAACTTGAGAATGGTCCAAAGTGGCTAAGCAATAGGCAAAGTTAGTGGAGAACTCACCATCCTTGGATGCATTCCACATAATAGAATCCTCACCCGTGCCAAACATTTGGACAAGGATAGCTTTAATACTATCCTTGATGTGCTGGGGTAGCTCAAAGGAAAGTAAACTCCAATTTCACACATGATTTTCGTTAAGATCAACCACCTTCAAATCACTCTCTGCTGAAGGCAGAGACCCTTCAATAAGCTCCCTAAGCGATCTTCCCTTTATCCATCTGTCTTGCCACACATTAGTTTTTTCCCCATTCCCAATTCTCCACCCAATACCATCAAAAAAGGTAGCAAATCCAAGCTTGATTGCTTGCCAATTTGGTGAGGAAGGTAGTTTATTCAGATCCTGTGACCTCCTTCTAAAGGTTGCGTAATACTTATTCAATATAATTTTTGCCCACAAGGATTCCTTCTCATGAAACATTCTTCAATTCAGCTTCGCTAGCAAGGCTATGTTCTTCCCTCTAGCCGCTTGTATCCCAAGTCCCCCTTCCTCTTTAGACTTTATTATTTTGCTCCACCCCACTAGGTGTATTTTCCTTTTCTCACCCGTAGTTCCCCACAGAAAATTCCTATTTACTCTATCCAACTTCTCACACAAATGCACGGGGAGGGCTGAACCTTGCATCACGTAATTAGGAATAGCCGACATAACTGACTTTACCAGGACTGCTTTACTAGCAAAGGAAAAGATAGTTTGCTTTCCATCCAACCAATTTCCTCATCACCTTCTCGACCACAAATTTGAACCGATTTCTGTCCGAGCCTCTATGCTTAAGGGGAAAGCCTAGATATTTTCCAAAATTAGAAGTGGATTGGATACCAAGTTTAGCACACACCTCTTCTCTCTTCACTTGAGCCACATTTGGAGAGAAATAGATTCTAGATTTATCCACTCACTTTTTGGCCTGATTCAGAGCAAAATACTTCCATCACCTCCAATATTGCTTCACATGCCTCCTCTGTGACCTTTGCAAATAAATTAAGATCATTTGCGAAAATAAAGTGGGATATTCCAATGTTCCCCCGTGATGCCTTAAGGGGAATCCAGCTGCCATCCACACACTTACCTTCAATGAGATGAGTGAGGAATTCCATACACAAGATAAATAAGTAGGAAGATAGGGGTCTCCTTGCCTGATACCACGAGAGGGGAGGAAACTATCCATCCTGCTTCCATTCACCAAAATCAATATACTAGTTGTAGAAACACAACTCATGATAAGCTGATGGAATTAAAGATAAGTGCAGCGGAAAAGTAAGTTTTGAACGGATCTACTTCATTCAATATTGATAACATGCATAAAGTAAATTTCAGAATTTTGAGAACAAGAGATCGTACCTTGAAGCGGTGAATTTCAAAACAAAGATTGAAGCACTCGAGAATACTTTTGATCTTCACTCCAATTCCACTAATCGCCCAAGATGTGTGGTCTCTCAAATTGGTAACAAAGGGATGACTAGTGAGTACCAAAAACTCACTTCCACACCACTACAATGATGTTTTTCTTACCAATATTTTTCTGTACGTTTTTCCCTTTGTATCTAACCAATATATATCTAATTGGGCTAGCCTTTTGGGCCTTACCAATTGGGCTTAAGTGTGTGGCTTGGAGTGTGACCAAAAGGGACCAATAAGACACTAGCTCCAATGGGCCTTGGGCTTTTCTGTCAACTCTTGACAAGTCCAAAGTTACCATTAACTATATTTAATACCACTATATAAATATAGTTGCACTCTAGGTCTTATCTATATATTATATCTCAAGACTTTATTATACATGCAACCCCTTCATAAAATATTCGTAGTAACACAAAGTCAATAATGTAGACTGTCACTTTGTGAATTACTACATCTTAATCCTTGAGTATCCTGTTTAATTCTTTAATGTTATTCATTATATATTTATGAAATCCTATTCCATAAATATATACTTTAGTAACTACTTACTAAAGTGGTTAGGCCTAACTCTCTGAATAACAAACCCATTAAACTTATCTCAAGGGAATATTTTATATCTCCGTTAAGAGATTATGAATTCTATCTTGAGAATACATGTTCCATCAACACTTAATGTGGCTGCCCAACATACTGAGGTTTTGACCATTACTATAGATCTCACTCCTGATATATCAAAGCAACCTACACCTTATGATCAGGTCCATTATTCTCTCAGGATTAAGAGTTCATGCAAATGTAAGTCGTGAGATTTATTATTCATTTGACAGTCCTTAGGAAAATAATAAATCTCACAGCGGTCCAGTTCAATATGTCTTAACTCTTAAAACATATTAACACATCAACTAGAAGTCTCCACTTCCATGATCAAGACAAATCATCGTAGTTGATATGTTATAGTCTTCGCAGATGAAATGCTCAATTTCATCACCGACTACGAACTATAATTCTGAGTTTACAAAGAACTTGTGATTTATATCTTCTGTGACTCTTCACATAAATCACATACTATGCATCTCATGGACTATATGATAATGTCCGAATATTCATGTTACCATTATTTCAGATAATAATAAAACAAATTTATTAAACACAATATTAAGTCATACATAATGTCAAACTTAATATCATACATAGCATCATTCAATAAGATTTAAGGGCACTAATCCTAACATAAACTTGGTAAAGTGTTGAAGAAAATGGAAGGCTTGGAGTACTTTGTGAATAAAACTCCATTCTAATCTATCGTATGCCTTTTCCAAGTCCACCTTGACAGCCATATACCCATCCTTTCCCCTTTTTCTGTCCAGAGCATAAATCATTCTTGAGCAATTAGAACATTATCTAAGCCTCTCCTTCCAGGAATGAAAGCTGCTTGCACGGGCAAGATGAGATTACTTAGATACGGTCTGATCTGTCCCACAATAATCTTCAAGATCACTTTGTAAATGGAGTTACACCCTATCTCCTATTCTCTATTCTGCAATACGTCCCTATTAAAATAATTTTTTTTCCTTTCCCACATACAGAGAGATCGGAGATAAAACAAGAATATTTTTTTTTTTAGAGAATTGAACAAGAACAAATATGAGAGAACTTAACCCCAGCTCAAATTAAACCCCCAAAGAAAAATATACATTCATCAATGATATTTTATCATATTTTTGTGAAATTCATGAGCCCATAAGCTAAATTTGTTGATTTTGGTAAAAGGCTAAGCCAAAAATCCCTCCACAATGACCACCGTGGCACCCCACAACAATAACACCAACGAATTTGCCAACATTGAAACCCCACGGCCACCTACACCCACAGCGTCGTTGATCTGTGAGAGATCTAAGTGCGAAATAGGGAGAGATTTTGAGATTGATTTCTGTTTTCTTGAGAGAGAGAGAGAGAGAGAGTGTGTGTGTGAAAAGATTGTAATTTTAAAAAGGTGGAATAAAATAATTGAGTTTAATATTATAGACTTGATAGAGTTTTGTTTTGTTGTGAGACTTGCTAGAGTAGGTTATCAGGGAGGATGCAGCGTGTCTTGTAGATTTGTAGCTCTTTTTCTTTGAATAAAATTATTCATTCAGCAAAAAAAAAAGTGAGACTTGCTAGAGTTAGACAATATTCAATATCGTAAAAAGTTGTAAAGTTTTGAACAATGATTCATACAAGCCTTCAACCAGAATTGGCCGAGAAAAATCTAATTTAGAAGACAAGCTACGATTCTGATGTGAATGTTGTGGGACCCCAAAATTTAGAAATTTCTTGAGACACCGGTGGGTTGACAATGGCCACAGAAGTCTCTCTCATCTCATGTCCAGTTAGTTACCTAACTCGAAAGTTCCCTTCTCATGACCACTATAATAAAGTACTAGACAACTCTACAAAAATAGATTAATTTATATAATACTTTCCTACCCCTTCACAAAATTACGCCCTGGGTTCAATGTTAAAGACTAAAGACCTTTCCCATAAAAAAAAAGACCTTAATTTTAAGGCATTAATCCAAAAGACGAAAACCTAATCAGAGTCATCGAGTCCAAATTCCACAATGAGCCAGTCCCTCACCCATCCACATCTATATGCAATTGCATATCAAAATCAAAATCACCACCGCTCGGCTTTAATAGCTCTCTATAAAAGCAAACACAATCCTCACCCTCTTACTATCTCTCTCGTCCGTGCTACTGCTAATAAATCCTCAACATCAACTTCAACCCCCACAAGGTCCACAAGAACAACCAACACCACAAAAAAGCTAGAGAGAATTACTAAAGGTTTCATTTTGATCCCAACCCATTCTTCTTCTTCTTCTTCTTCTTCTTCTTCTTCTTCATCTGGGTCTCTTTGTTTTGTTCCAAAGAAGATAATTGTTGTGATTGATCAGCACGTACTCTGGACATTCTTTGCCTCCCTCTTCGGCTTTGTTCTTCTCTACATAATTCGTCGTAATAGCAATGCCAATAACAGGAAGCTAAAGAAGAAGAATTCTCCACAACAATGTGTCGACAACAACAGCTTCACCGACGGAGAGTTCCGCCCCGTTAATGGCTCCGACTCCGGCACCGACGTCATCGTCGTCGGCGCCGGTGTTGCAGGTGCCGCCCTTGCTTACACTCTCGGCAAGGTACATTTTTATAAACAAAATCCTTAATTTCTTCACAAATTTTTTTTTTTTCAGTTGTGAAATCCTTTTTCTAACGGTGACTTGTAAGTTGTAACTTTTAAGTAATTTTAACTTGTACTTAAGTAATCAGAGAATTCTGGGAAGTGCTTGTTTGTCATGTCTCTTACAGAAATTATCTAATATTATTATTATTTTCTAAATTATGGAGTGGTGGTTGCGTGTGGAAGCAGATGACGCAAGAGCAATTGTCATGGGAAATAAACTGTTTAGTTTGGTAGGTGGGGTTATGAGGTTGACTGAACGCAAGTGCAACTCCACATGATTTACTAGCATGAGCAGAGTTAGGTCCATATTAGTTTGTTATACAAATTTAGATACTGTTTGGTTTCGCTTTCTCACAATGCCTGCTGGAATTTTTCCCATTATGACCGTTCAGCCTAAAATGTTGATTTTTTTTTAAATATTTACTTACGTTCTTGTTCTTTTAACTTGTTTTGTTACCAATTACAGGATGGAAGACGAGTTCATGTGGTCGAAAGAGACTTGACAGAGCCGGATCGAATTGTTGGTGAACTGCTGCAGCCCGGGGGATACCTGAAATTAGTTGAATTGGGCCTTGAAGGTATGTATCAAAGTTAACATCCTAATTCTAGTTTACAAATATCCTTCAAATACATTTAATGGAAAATCTTTAGAATAATTGTTGGACATGGTTTTTAGAACTACTTCTGTTTCAATAAAGAATTTGTTAGCCTTTTGTATGTGAAATGAGACACAATTGTGCTTTGACATCAGATTGCGTGGAGGAAATTGATGCTCAGCGTGTTCTTGGATACGCTCTCTTCAAGGAAGGGAAAAAAACAAAATTGTCTTATCCCTTGGAAAAATTTCATTCAGATGTGTCCGGGAGGAGCTTCCACAATGGACGTTTCATACAAAGGATGAGAGAAAAAGCCGCTACTCTTTCCAAGTATACTTTCTTGCCTTCTTATAGATTCACTGTATCATAGTATAGTTTAATGCTTGTTAAAATTTGCCATTTTTTATCTTCTTGTCCCTTATCATGATCAATCTTCTGTTCAGTGTGAAATTGGAGCAAGGTACAGTAACATCCCTGCTTGAAGAAAATAAGACTATCAGGGGGGTTCAGTACAAAACAAAGGATGGCCAAGAACACACAGCTTATGCTCCTCTTACAATTGTGTGTGATGGTTGCTTCTCAAATCTGCGCCGTGCACTTTGCAACCCCAAGGTGAAGTTGCTATCTTGAAACTTTATAACAGTTTGCTTGGTGTTTTTTGATGAATTGGAAAATGGCCTCTGGTTATTAGAGAGTTATAATATGTATCTATTGCTTCTTGCAGTTGGCATTTGCATCCATGCTTTCTACTGAGGCTAACTGATAGTACAATTTTATTTTTGTTTAACAGGTAGATGTGCCCTCTTGTTTTGTGGGTTTAGTCTTGGAAAACTGTCAACTTCCATTTGCAAATCATGGGCATGTTATTTTAGCAGACCCTTCTCCCATCTTGTTTTATCCCATCAGTAGTACAGAGGTTCGCTGTTTGGTTGATGTACCCGGTCAGAAATTACCATCTATTGCTAATGGCAAAATGGCCAAATATTTGAAAACAATGGTAGCTCCACAGGTACTTATACTGTTCAGTATATGATCTTAGATTATCAAGTCCATAGCCCAGTTGCATTGGCAATACTTATGTGTTCTATATTTTTCATCTTTGTTTCACTTTGGCTTTGAAAGCAACATATATGTCCTGCCCCTTAATCAAGAGAATTTATGTTGCAGATTCCACCTGAGCTTCATGATGCCTTCGTGTCAGCAATCAATAAAGGAAACATTAGAACTATGCCAAATAGAAGCATGCCAGCAGATCCACATCCTACTCCTGGAGCCCTTTTAATGGGTGATGCTTTCAACATGCGTCATCCTTTAACTGGTGGTGGAATGACTGTGGCCCTATCTGATATTGTTGTACTTCGAGATCTTCTTAAGCCATTGTGTGACCTAAATGATGCAGCTTCATTGTCCAGATATCTTGAATCCTTTTACACCTTGCGCAAGGTAAGCTTTCATGAACGCAAGAGTATAATCTTGAAATGTATAAGGTGCAGATATGAATTTCTGATTGTATGTGTTGCAAATAGAATTGGATCACAAAGTGCCAGTGATCATTATTAAAAGAGAGGGTGAGCTGTTGTTTTTTTAGAATTCCATATTAGTGAATGGAAAAAAAACAGTCAAGATGATAGTACAAATAGTATGCTTAATTATTTCTGAGAGATGTGATTTTGGGATTGCTTTCTTCTGTGATCATCTTTGGCGCCAAAATTTTTGGAAATCAAGGAGCCTTTTATGTCCAGGGATTGTTATGTTTCACATTTTATAACTTGTTGTATGATATGGTGATTATGGTCTTTATTGCAGCCAGTGGCATCTACAATAAATACTCTGGCAGGTGCCCTCTATAAGGTGTTTTCTGCTTCACCTGATCAGGCAAGGAAGGAGATGCGCCAAGCATGCTTTGACTATTTAAGCCTGGGAGGAATATTTTCTACAGGACCGATTGCTTTGCTCTCTGGTCTGAACCCTCGTCCATTAAGTTTAGTACTCCATTTCTTTGCTGTTGCAATATATGGTTTTGGTCGCCTGCTACTACCATTTCCTTCACCTCAACGCTTGTGGATTGGAGCTAGATTGATTTGGGTGCGTATTTCCTATTCTCTTTGTATGATTGTTGTAGAATGCTGAGTGATGCAGACAGTTTTTGTTCTCTTCTATGTTCCTTTAAGTTATTGTTGTTCTGTTTTAATGCCTCCAATCTGTTTTATGTCACCACCCACTTTGAACTGTTTACTCAAAATTTATGCTATATTTATTGTTTTTTTTTCTTTTATGTCATTTTTTCCATATAGTATGTATCTGCAATAATTCGTATGGAACAACTTTGTCTTTTCCAGAGTGCAGCAGGTATAATATTTCCCATCATCAAGGCTGAAGGAGTGAGGCAGATGTTCTTCCCTGCAACTGTTCCAGCATATTATAAAGCCCCTAGTGTTAAGTCAGATTTTTAGAAGAATACGGCAAAGATCTGTTAGCTTTGAATTTTTTTGTAGTAAAGCAAACCAGCTTGCATTACGTAGTGAATACGGGAAGTTTTGTATGCTTGAGCCCTCCATTAGAGTACATAAGATTTGAATTCTTGAGCCCTCCATTAGAGTACATAAAATTTGTATGCTTGAGCCTTCCACTAGAGGGTATAGTTCAATTATTTGTTCAAACCACTACTAAGTTGTATTTAACTGGGTGAACAATACTTCTGTTCCAACTCAAAACATGTATTTCTCCTTTACGTTTAAGAATATTTTTTGAATCAAAGAAATTCCTGTTTCTTTTGATTTTTTGGCGGGACATTCTTGGGTTATTTACATTGCCAATAAGTCTATTCCTAGACACAAATCAAATAGCCAAATGTTGCTTAAATATTTGTAGTCTTGCACTCTCAAAATGTGCTTTTAATTGGATATAACGAAAACGACAATAGCACCAACTGGAAGGCAGATGGTTTGGTTAGGCCACGAATTAGATTTGTCATAAGGTGCGTGTGAGCAATGAGCATTATGTTTAGGCTTCAGTCATTTTTTTGAGTGTCAGTTCCTAATTTAATTGGATTTGTTACCTAGTTATGCTGTGTTAATCAATTTAAAATTTTAAACCAACCAACCAACCAACCAACCAGGTCTTGCATTGCATGATAAATGAGCAGTGCTTGTAGCTTGAGTACTTGACTGGCTAGGCGATACAATATTTGTGAACCAGAATTAGGAATGTGGAGAAATGTATACCATACCAGCAGGCCAGCTGGTTTGAGGTCCATTCCCATGATGTCTTGTACCGTACGGATAATATCTCATGTGGTCAGTGATAAGCAAGCGTCCCTGTCCTCTGTTAGCTCCAGATGACATAAGTTGCTTTTGGGTTCTGGGGAGAGCAGAATACAGTATCAATAAGTATTGTGTGATATATAAATTTTCATATCTTTATTTCATAATTTTTTAGGTTGCTTGTTGTGATTAACCCATTGTAAGTGATATCAGTGATGGGTATGTATAGTTCCAATTACACGTTGGGCCTCCATTCTAGGCTTAAGAAAATAAAGTAGAGGAAAATCTTCAACCCCAGGTCAATTCTTAGGCTTGTTACTTAAAAGGGGTGTCAAAACCATTTCCTGATATGCTATTCCAAGCTGTCTAAAGAAATGCCCCCACATGACTGGAAAATTGTTGCTAATACCTCAATCTTTTACTGGTTGCATACTCCACAAGATTCTTTCCTTCTCGGTCATCAGGGGTTTGATGATATAAGATGATATCATCATGTGATTTCATAATGTGATGAGGATGACGTAGTTAAGACCTAAAAGTGGAAACAAAGATCTATAGGGGGGTTTATGGATAGCCACGGTGAAAACATAAGATGGGGCTGGGGGTTGATGCTGATCATAGTATCGTAATAATTCCCTTCTCTTTCAAGAGAGCACCTCCATGGAAGTACTTCGGCTTCTATTAATAAATGAAATGTAGCCTTCAATAAAGTTAACTGGATTAGCAACTTTCTATGTCTCGACTAAATCAGATCAAGAAGTTGCTGTAGATTACAGTGAAAATTTCAAACTAACCTGGGATTCTTTCCCCAAGGGCTCTTTAAGAAATGGGGTAATGGAGGCTATGATCAAGAGAAACTCGAATTGCAGTGGAAGGGCTAGGGCTCTATGGCTGCATATGAGATATGACTGAGGCTATGCCCTCTATTGCACACAAATCATGCGGACACAAGCTGGGAATAGTAATACTTATCTTTCAACCTCAATTCTATTCATGGTCAACACTTTTTGAATCAATGTCCTTACATGCATATGACTAATGCAAATTTTGTAGTATTTAACTAAGAGATGGGTTCAAGTTACACCTAATGTAACTCTAAAGAGTTACATCTTTTTAAAGCAACTGGATTTAAGTAAATCCAACGGTCAAAAAAAGATCCTCATTAATGCTAACATTCTTACAAATATCTCATTAATTATCCCTTATTTATTGCATTCAATACGTATCTCTAAACCCAACAAAAGAAAACGTCTAACTCTCTCTCTCTACGTTTGGAGTTCAAGCCCTTTGTCTCTCCATTTGTCTCTCTCCCTCTCTCTCCCCGTTTGCCTCCATCTGACTCTCTACATTGCTCCTCCACCATTGTTCCAAAAAAAAAAAAAAAAAAAAACAAGCCGAATTGTGGGTGTGTGAGTACTTTGTTTCTTGGGTCACCATTATTTTAGCTCATAGCAATTGCAGGTTGGTTCTCTCTCTTTCTCTCTCAAGGTCAACTGTTTTTCCTTTTTTTTATTTTTTTAATGTAATTCTTTATCTGGGTTTTGCTTTATCGATTCTTTTGTTTGCTAAGAAAGTAGAATCCTTTCTTTTTGTGAGTACTCTATTTGGTATCAAAGAAATCAAGCCGAACTGTTTCTATTAATCTGTTTGGTACTCTGTTTCTATTTTTCCTTTCTTTTCTATTGATTCATTTGTTTGCTTAGAAAGTAGAATCCTAGAAATTGGTTGTTTTGGGTTTTATATTTTTTAGCTAGTTTGGTATCAAAAGAAATCAGCTTGAAAGATTCAATTGTACTTGGTAAAGTGATTTTATTAGGCTCAGTTTTAGTTTTAATGGGTCTTAAATAATATGAAAAAACAAAAGTTTCAAACTTTTGTTGTGTAATGATGGAAATATATATAAAACAAAGTAAAAGGAACAAGAAATTGATAAACTCTTATATTCAAGTGGTCATCCACATTTCTTTTGATCTCTCTTAGATGTGTACAATAACAGTAAAGAAATCTCACATATATATACAACCTTAGAATGCTTGTAGAGTTTATGGGATAAGGTTGTAATAATGAGTACAATTATGGACATACATCTCCCCTATAGGCTTTACACATTTCAGCCTTTACACATCCCAAATAACCTTTTCATTGCCCAAACTTTACACATTCCAATCAGACTTTATTTCTAACAACTTTAAATTTTTTTTTTTTTTTTTTTTTTTTTTATAATTCTCCTGCTATTTCTGGGGAACCAAAAAAACTCGTTAGTGCCCTTTGTGATTGTAAAGTTTGGTGGTTGTCTAGTTCTTTGGTTTTCAATTGTTTTTCTGCAATTTAGTAATGATTGGGTTGTCTATGTTTTTTACAATATGACATTGTTTAGATAATCATTAATAAAATAGATTATGACAGTTTCTTGAATAAGCAATGGAATACCTTTGCAAAACACAAGTTGTAACAAAATTATTGAAAGTGTAGATTAATAGTTATGGTTTGAACTGATAGGAAACAAAAAAAATGTTATAATCTCTATTCATGTGTTTGAGAAAGCTTGAAAATTTCATGATTGTAAGATAGGGATTCCAACAAATTTCTCAGGTTGGAAAACCCATGGTGTTCATTTAAAAATAACAATGGAAAGATGTAAAAATAAGTTGAACCTCTTTTTTTCCTTTTAGATTACAAATTAGCAATACAATCAACATTCCATTAGAGCTCTCTCCCTCTCTTAATGCTTGTGAAGTCACTTCTATGCCAACCTCACTATGGTTATATGCATAATTTCAACGATGATTACCAGTTAATAATACTCAAGTAAGCTGTTAGAAGTATGAACCTATTAAAATTTAGATAAAACTGATTTTTTTTTTTTTTAAGCTATTGGTTAGGCAAGATATGTGATGTTATGGCTCTAATTAGCTTATTTTATACTTTATAGGAATTGGATTCAAGAGTGTATTTTTGGTTATCTTTGATTGAATCTTCTCCTTTTGCATGTAGATAATTAAGGAAAATGGTGCTCAGCTTTCCTTTAACTCCCAAGAAATTGTTGATGACTGTGGCATGCTTCGTCTCTAGTGCTACTCTTTTTGCTGCTAGTGTGCGTCTCTCTTATGTCAACATTGCCCCTCAACAAGCTTGAACTAAAGCTCGGAATTATTTCGTCAAAGAAAGATTGAGAAGAAGTATGGGAAATGAAGAGTTCGGCTCACTGCTACTTGTCTAATTCATACACAATATTACCTAGACTAAAATGAATGTGCAGCCATGCGGCCTTATTGTTCCATGTTATGGTTCATGTATAGCACACGTTTGTAGTAAATCTTTAATACCTGATGTAGACAAGAAGTGCATCAGGATTAAGAAAACTTTCTTTATGAAATTGTAAAGGCAGTTAAGCCAATGAATTTCTCTCTCTCTCTCTCTCTCTCTCTCTCTCTCTCTCTCATCAAAGTCAGATTATGAAGCACACACACCCACAGTAAGTGGATAAAGTTTATCAAGTAGGAAGTAGTTGATCTCAAAACCAAAGATTGCAAGATTATTATGTTATTGTTAAAAAAAATAAAAAAAAAATTATCAATGGGATGGACATCTTGTAAAAGCAATATCTAGGAGATACTTTTTGGTAACATCTTGTTCAGACCCTTGATTTGGCTTTGCTTTTCCCTGAAATTACACCAATAGAAAAAATGCTAAGGACAGTGATTGATGCAAGCCTTGTATTTAAACCTAGGTGTGATTTCCTATTGCTTATCTTTCTTTATTTCGCATTCTACTTACTACTTTAATACCAAGCAGTCATCAAACATATTCATGATCCAATCTTTTATTCACCTAAATCCTTAAATATCAAACCCTATTCAAGAATTCTTCAAAATCTCATCAAGAAATCTAATTTAGTGCTGAGTTCCTAAGGACACTACATCAAAATTTGAATCAAAGTCCATTCAAGCTTCTCTCCTACATCACAATGACACCAAACCAAATTGTTTACCGAAAAAGAGGCATTAGACGAAACTTTTTATTGACACTGAACAAGTTTTCATTCTAAATTAATTAAACAACTAGAGTTAAATAGGTGAAAACTTGAAAAGTGGCTGATGTGTATTTTTGTTAGAAACAATTGTTTGGAGTCTTTGGACAGCACAAAGCAGTTTTACTAGAGAAATCATTGGAATTTTAGGATTGTTGAGATGCCTACTTGAGTAGGTGAGCTGAGGTCTTTCTATGATCTCTATAGGATTGGTCCACTGGATTCAAGAGTGTTTTTATTCTTCTTGTATGGACTTCATTGACTACCTTTGATTGTATTCGGGAATTCTTTTGTATACATCATGGATGCTTATGCCTCTACTTATATCAATAAAAGTTGCCTATTACTTATTAAAAATAACTTGACATAGATTCTTGGAATTTACACACTACTGTACCAAGAAAATTGCTGAATTAGCAAATGTAACTTCTATAACAAGCATATATTAAATTGTAACTTCAAGTAGCATTTCTTAACATAAGAGGATTCAGAGGCAGTAAAGTGCAGTGCAAAAATTGTAATTTCAAGTAGCATTTCCTAACATAAAAGGATTCAGAGGCAATAAAGTGCAGTAAAGTGCAGTGCAGTGCAGCTATACGTAGTAGCATTTCCTAACATAAATTAAATTGTAACTTCAAGTAGCATTTCCTAACATAAGAGGATTCAGAGGCAGTAAAGTGCAGTGCAGAAATTGTAACTTCAAGTAGCATTTCCTAACATAAGAGGATTCAGAGGCAATAAAGTGCAGTGCAATGCAGCTATACGCAGTCCAGTAAATAGAACAGTGCAGTAAAGTGCTGTAAACAGTGCAGTAAATAGTGCAGAACCACTAATGCAGCAACTTAAAGCAGCTATACTACCTGTTATTTAGAACCACAAACAAAGATAGATCATCCCTAAGAAACTATTATTAAAAAAGCAAACACAAAGTTGCAGGTACTCCCTCAAAACAAGAGGTGAGCAATAGAAAATCTGGAAAAAAAAAAATATATATATATATATATATATATATATATAGGCATATGTCCTTAAATAACAGTATTCTAACATAGGTCCTTAAAAAAACCAAATAAAACTATTTCATCATGATTAACAACATAGGTCCTTAAACATAGTTCCTTCAGCTACTTGGACTCAATATATAAATATATATATATATATATATATATATATATATATATAAATTCCACCAAGGAATGATCATTTCGTGATTCTCTTCAGCCACATGTACCTACAGTAGAACAAAAAAAGGTATAAGTAAATTTGAAACATGAGATATATATTATTACAATAAAAAATTCTTTAAAAAAAAAAAAAACTCGAAAAATGTAATGAAAGAACTCACTTTATGCTAAATCATCAATATCATTGTCATCAACCTCTGTAATGTTTTCTTTATCTTGGTAATCACTTCCTTCGCCGTTATATTGTTTACAAGTACGACGATGATGACCATAACCCCCACAAAGTTGACAAGATCGTCTTTTTGTCGTTGCACGAGCTAAGGATATTTCAAGCCCACCTTTAATTCTCTCACCAGGACCCTGTTTCTCGGTACTTTTCTTTCGACCTTTGGTTTGTGATACATGTGGATCTTTTATATTCAAAGGAACAATGACAAAGCATTCTTCTACTTCAACAATGTCAGCTGATTCACCACTCTTGTGATGCATATCCATTTCATCATCTTCGTTATCTTCAAGCAGTTCATTTTCCATTCCAAAAACTTTCTTAAGGGTGTGTCCTAAGTCTGAGATTATTATTTTATATATATCTTCAGATTTTTCAGCAAGGTAAGACAATTGACTTACACGTTGCCAAACATGGATGCTTCATAAGGCTCTTGACATATGATGCTCATCCTCAAAGCTTGATCTATATTCTACACTTTTGAGTTCTTTATTTGCTTCTTTTGTCCAACATTGTAGGATGTAGTGGCTAAGAATCTGAAAAATATTTTAAACCTGGAAGATTAATAACATGTTCCTACAAACAATTCCCATAAACTCAAAAAGTTGGCATTCACATTCACAAACTTTTGATTCCAAGTTCAGCTTCACAATAAATGCATCATTTGGATCAAAAGAACTTGTTACTTTGTACCTATAAAAAGTTCCATTTTCTCAACCTTTTCCTTTGTAAAGTAATTACTACTCACCAATTCTTTTTGGAACTTGCTAAATATGGTTCTCGTGTATATAGAAGCAACTTGATGCTCTATTTTTGAGCCAATTACCAAAGAATGTGTTTTATGTCTTGAATCAAAGTCTTCCTTCCTTTCTTATAACAACTATCCACTGCCTTTGCGAATTTGACCACAAAATCCTTTAATGTAGTTCTTGAGTTAACAAAGGAGTCAAAGAATGCATTGATGCTTTCACTTCTCTGTGTAGTGTTCATTCCTGCAAAGAAAGTATTTCTATTGTAAACCGATATTCATGACTCTCGAATATTATATAATCCTTCAAACCATTCATTTCTCTCCAAGCCATAAGTCAATATTAGGCTCTTCCAAGCCTTCTCAAATTTTTCCACACTAGGTGACTCACGTATGCATCTCTTCAACTCACGTTTGAATATTGACTTCTTATGATATATATGGGAAAGTTTCTCTGGAAATTTCTTCTTAATATGCCAAAAACAAAGACGATGACGAGTTCTTGGGAAAACTTTTGCAATAGCTGCACCCATGGCTAAATCTTGATCCATAATAATAGATTTTGGTTTATTCCCCCACATTGCTTGAAGCCAAGTTTCAAACAGCCACACAAAAGTTTGTTCTGTCTCATCTTGCAACAATGCACAACCAAATAAAATTGATTAACAATGATGGTTTATCCCTGTAAAAGGAGCAAATGGCATATCATACTTGTTTGTTTTGTAAGTTATGTCAAATGTCACTACATCCCCAAAGTATTGATAAGCCATTCTTGATCGCGCATCCACCCAAAAAAAATTAACCATATAGCCAACATCATCACATTGAATTGCATAAAAGAAATTGGAGTTTTGAGCTTGTTGTTTTTAACAATAATTAAGGACAACTAAGGCATCTCCAACATCTAGATTTTTTTCCCCTAGCATCTCTCAAGTGATTCTAACAATCTCTACTTGAATGTCTGGTCACTTATATTGAACATCATGGCAACTTTTCCTGTTGGAAGACCTTCTTTACCAAATTTTTCAACTAGACTCTTAGCAGCAATAGACATTTTTTTGTGACATTGGAGGTATGACACACTTTTTGGACTAATAATACCATGATTGTGGTTGTTGTCAAATCCCTTCACAACCCATTTTTGTAACTTCTTATTCTTCATGACCCTAAGCATTGCTTCACATCCTTAAGCAACTTCTACAGGCCTTGTTTTCATCATCTCTGCTCAAACCACTGTCTAATACATTTTTTGTTTTGCGCTGCCCTTCACTACTGAGTGCTTTTTTACTCATACGGATACGGATTCCAAAACCTTCTTTTTTGGCAAATTCTTTGTAAAAAGTTTCAACATCATCAAGGGAGTCAAATTGCATTCCGACAAATGGCTTGGATTTCAACTCACAATTACCAAAATCTTCAAGTGGTAACTCTTGCTCTGATGGTCTCGAATTGTTTGGGGCATCATATAACTCTTCACATTCCATTTGCGATTTAGTAACTATAAGAACCAATACAAATAATGAACACAAATAAGCAAACATTTTAAATAAAAATGTTTAAAATGACAAAGATATAAAAATGTATATAATCATAATCAAACACTCAAATTGACTTGAAGTTGTAAATATGACAAAGATATAAAAATGTACATAATCATAACCAAACACTCAAATTCAATTTCAACTTTGAAAACATGAGATTTTTTAAATAAATAAAAAAAAAAAAAAATATATATATATATATATATATATATTCCATCGGTCTAATTACAGATTTGGAACATGAAAACAAGATATTTCCATCAAAATCATTAATTGGTTGGCAAATTGCTGTTTGTCCATTATCATATCATTATCGGCCACTTATATAAGTTCATGTCTCTTTCTCACAAAAGAAAAAAGAATTAATATGTTCATGTCTAGCTTCAGTGATGTCTTTTGTTTATCAATTTCTTCAACTATTCAACAGTGTAAGTTTTTTTTAGAGCACTCACAACAGAACTACCAACGATGTAAGTCACTGTGTAAGTTTCTCTAAATTTACTACACATACAATGGTTTTATATTGAATATGTATTTTGAGTTCTAACAAATCTGTATTGCCACATGATTCTTTGTGAACCACTTATTGTGTTCCAGAAAAGAAAAGAAAAAAACAGAGCACTCACAATAGAAAAGAAAGGAAAAATAGAAACAGAGTACTCACAATGTTGGAGGAGCAATGGTGGAGGTGGAACAATGGTGGATGCGATTTGTACTCACAATAGAAATAGAGCACTCACAACACGTTAATGCGATTGGTTTTTTTTTTTTTTTTTGGGCGGCAACCTGGAACAATGGTGGAGGAGCAATGTAAAGAGTCAGACGGAGACAAACAGAGAGAGAGAGAGACAAACAGAGAGACAAAGTGCTTGAACAGCAAACGAAGAGAGAGAGAGAGTCAGACGTTTTCTTTTGTTGGGTTTAGAGATACGTATTTAATACAATAAATAAGGAATAATTAATGAGATACTTGTAAGAATATTAACATTAATGAGGGTCTTTTTTTGACTGTTGGATCTATTTAAATCCAATAGTTTAAAAAATGTGTAACTCTTTAGAGAAGGCATTAGCTTCGGTGTGCAACCAATACCTTGGTCATGAAGATATCATTCTTGATCTATCCACCAATGTCATAACCAATGCCTGTCACATGAGAGGAATGAGGAGAAAACAGTCTTGTTACGGTAATACAAGATTGGAGAGAATCTTTTCAAATTGCCAAAAAAAAAAAAAAAAAATGAAGAAGAAGCAATTAGCCATTCAAATAAGGCTACCTTTCACCCCGCCAGGAGTATTGACGACAAGAGGCAATTCAATCTTAGTTGGGTTTTTACTCTTGTTAGACAAGCAGTACTCCTTTCAATAGTAACCACGTAGGGAAAATATAGCATTCAAATACAATGTTGGATCCCTTTTTGAAGATAAATCACCGAAGGAGAGGCACCTGAAAGGAAATGAAAATAATAAGTTAGTACATGCATTTTCTTAAAAAGAATCTAGCATAGACATGGAAATGCCTACTTTTAACATAAGGCAGAATTGAAAGAGAAGGGTCGAAGAGAGAAATAGTTGAACAGTTAATCAATGTCTTTTGATGGTAAACCCTTAGAGACTGATTAACATTTTGGGAAGAAAAAAAATCTTATGAGCTCGCATCTAACAGACTCTGCTCAAGCATTAGGTCACAAGTAATATTTTGTCTACATTCATAAAGTAGCAAGATCCCATCTTAAATTCTGCAGACCAAAAAAGAGTTTCAGCTTTGTACTGATTGTGGGAATTTAAACTCCAATTTATACACTTCATAATATTAGGAACTTCCATTCAGAGTTTCCAATTCCCACATATTTAAAGTTTTTGACTGAAACCAAATTTTAAGCTTATAGTGCCCACATTGAAATAGTTGGTCACCAAAATTCCCTCAAACTACTACAAATAAATTCTACATCCTATAGCATTTACCAAATCAGAGATAAACCAAACCAATCTTCACATTATCACACTTTTTCCATGTTTCATCACTCAGTTAGCTTTTACAAATTATATCAAAAACAAAGAAACTATTTTTAATAAGGAAAAAAAATGTAATTGCAACACCTATGACAGATTTAATGAGGTAAATGATAACTTATGTGAATGTTATCATAAAAATGGCAATGGACTAAGAGGCCTATCGACAGGACCATGAAAAATTCATCATCACAATGATTTGCCCTTCACACTCTGGACAACAAGCAACAGATTTAACCCGCTTCTTATTAAAGACAATACCGTCCTGTAAATCTCATTTGGCACAATAACTCCTATTCAATGCACATCTTGAGTAACAGGTTGTCAACTCTATCCCATAGCACATGGTTACATAATTGATCCACTAGCAACAGTGCCAGCTTTTTTTTATGAAATAAAAAATAAAAAAATTTAAGTAAACTTAATAACAAGCAAGACAAGGATCAATAGTTCATACCTCTCTGGTGTCTTTAGAGTTCAGACATGGGATTGTCAAATCTAATTCAATGAAAAAAAAAACTGGATAAGTAATTAAACAAATTACAAAGAACAAAGACTAAGACTCCTGAGAAATTTTCGAAACATGATGAACTGACAAGATTCAAGATTGTTAACAAAGCTAAAACCATAAATAAATTACCAGGGGATAGTTTGTCAACTACTGTGAGGGATAGGAATCCAGGAGGTGTAAACTCAGGCTGACCAACATCTGTATCCAAATAAGCTATCTCCAGGTATTGGATACGAGTAGTGAGAAAACTCATTGGAATGCTGAAAGTGTTTATTGGTGTCAACGTGTACAGATAAAATTTTGAATCTCACGGATTCTGGAAACCCGGTGGTATACGATAATGTGACAACACTGACAAGTCTGTGGCAGAGTTTTGAAAATCCAACTGATACATTTCTTCCAAACACGTCAATGGATGAAAACTTGAAGTTGACTTCTTGGAGAGACCATCATGACCCTGGAAGTGGGAATTTCCGGTTTATGCTAGAACAACTACGGAGTTCCAGTAATTGTCGACAAAGAATGTAGTGCTTACTGGAAAAACGTTGGTAATGAATTCTACATTACAAATAAATTGTATTTCAGCAATTCAAAAGTTTTTCAATGAAGGATGTTATATAATCAATGTTCCAATTTTGAGAAAGGAAGGATATTATATAATCAAGCCTTTTGTGGTTGCAAATCCAAAAAGATTCTCTCCTTCACTGTCATCAGGGCTTTGATGATGTAAGATGATATCATCATATGATCCCATAATGATAGTGATGATATTGCTAATGCTAATGATGAAGGTGATGCAGTTAAGACCTAACAGTGTATATAGATAGGAGGATTTATGAACATCCATAATGACAACGTAACATTAACATGGGGCGGTCGATGTTGATCGCAGTATCATAGTAATTCCCTTCTCTTTCTAGAGAGCACCTCTACTGAAGGACTTTGGCTTCTTTTGATAAATGAAATGTAGCCTTCAATAATATTAACAGCCCTCAGCAGGTTTCTCACTTGTCTAGCCTTGTTGAACTGAATGTAGTGGGCTTAACAACTTACCATGTCTTGATTAAATCAGATAAAGAAATTGCCATGGATTGCAGTGAAAATTTCAAGCTAACCTTGGATTTCTTAGCCTCCCATTTGAAAGGGTTAACAACTTATATATAAAAGGATTTATGACCCAATCCAACTGCATCCAGGTTGTTTCATCACCCCAGTTTTCTTCATCAATTCCCTAACATTAGCTGATTCTTCCCATTGACCTACAGCTGCATATATATTTGACAAAAGCACATAAACTGATGGATTATAGCGTTCAGTTTCAAGAAGAAATCCAGCAACTATTCTTCCTAGCCTTATATTGCCGTGAGCTGCACAAGCACTAAACAATGTCCACCAGATATTGGAATGTGTTTCAACATGCTCACTGTTTATTATTCTTTCTGCCTCATCAAGATATCCACCACGACCTAGAAGGTCAACAATGCAAGAAAAGTGATCCACTCTGGGTATCAATCCATAATTTTTTACCATCGAGTTGAAGATCCGAGTACCATCATCAACTAAACCTGCATGGCTGCAGGCAGAAAGAACTGCAGTGAAGGTTGCATGATCTGGTTTGACCCCAGATGAGTCCTGCATTGCTTCGAAACAGTTCACAGCATCCTTTCCTTGCCCATGTTGTGCATAAGCAGATATTAGGGAATTCCAAGAAACTGTATCTCTTTCACCCATTGCATTGAAGACTTTCAAAGACCAATCTAAAGCCCCACATTTTGCATACATTGTCACAAGGGCATTGCCTAAACACATCTCTGAAAAGAACCCCAATCTAAGAATGTAACCATGAACCTGTCTCCCATGTTCCAAGGATGAAATGCTAGCACAAAGGCTCAAAATAAGACTGAGGGTATAGACATCTGGCCTTAGTTCCGTTTTGAGCAATTTAGAGAATTGCTCGAACCCCTGTATTGGATATCCATTAAACAAAAACCCCGCAATAATAGTATTCCAGGAGATCAAATTTCTGGGGCATATATCAAGGAATATTTTATAAGCCTGATTTATCTTCCCATGCTTAGAGTATCCAGAAACTAATGCATTAGAAACTTGGATTTGCATCACAAGACCATTTTTAGATGCAGCGGCATGTATCATCTCCACAACTTCTAAGCTTTCCGAGCTTGCTAATAAACTTCCAAAAGTAAACTCATCTGGTTCAATTCTTGCCCTTTGCATTTGCAGGTAGGCCAAGGTTGCTGATCTACCATAATTCCCTTGAGCGTAACTTGAAATCATGGTGTTCCATGAGACAAGATCCCTCTCCTTGAATCTCTCAAAGACCACGTGAGCAGCATGTAAATCCCCACAACTGGAATACATAGTTATAGTCGCGTTGCTCACACATGTAAATGCTTCAAAACCCATTTTAACTGCCTGGGCATGTACCTGATGCCCAAATCTAGCAGATGAACACCGGCTCATCACACTCACAAAAGTCAGTTCAGTAGGCCTGAGACAAGCCTTGTGCATCTCTCGGAACAGTCCCAAGGCATCTTCATCTCTTCCCACACTTACCAATCCATCTATCATCACATTAAAAGTAATCTGATCATAAACGTCATCATCTGCCTCCTCAAATATCTCATACGCATTGGCAACAAGTCCACAATTAAAGTACATTGTAAGCAGAGCATTAACCACAGAAGCTCTAACTAAGTACCCAGTTTTGATCACCAACGAATGTACCTGCCTACCAAAATCCAAACCCTCCAAAGAACACACACTCAAAACACTAGCAAAAGTGTAATTATCATGCCTAACACCCACCCTATGCATTTCACTAAACAGACTAACAGCAATCTCCGCCTGCCCATTCTCCGAACACCCAGTAACTATCGCATTCCAAACCGCCACATCTCTCCTCGGCATTTTATCGAACACCTCCCAAGCATCCGCAAAGTTGCCAAGCTTAGTACACGCCGATAACAGCGTGGTCCACGAGTAAACATCTGGGTTCTCAATCTCTTCGAAAACCCATTTCACGGAATGCAAATCCTCAGCTTTCGCATAGAGCGAAAGCAGAGTGTTTGCTACATGAGGGTAGAATCTGAGGCCTGTGAATATGGCATGGGCGTGGAGTTGGTTCCCGAATGAGGTTTGGCGGAGATTAGCGGAGGCGGTGAGAGCGGTGGAGAGGGTGTAGTGGTCTGGTTTGAGGTGTTGGGACGAGTGGATTTTGGTGAATAGGTGGAGGGAATCGGAGTAACGATTTGAGCGAGTGAGGTTAGCGAGTTGTTGGTTGAGTTTAACGAGTTGGAGTTGGAGTTGTTGGGCGGTGCTTTCGGTTATGGTTTTCAAAAATGGGAGCTTCATCAGTTATTGTATATGTTGGACGGAACCAGGAACCAAATTTGTTTGTGGATTTTCAAAAGTTTAAGGCAACGCAATCTCATCATTTTTGGTTTTTAATTTTTTTTCTATTTTTTCTTTGAAAAAAATTAAACAATGTAGTTAATTTACTATGATCTACAAAATATTAAGAACAAAGGTTCTTTCCAAATTTCTTATATACTTTTATATTGAGTGTGAATTTTGAAAATCTAACTGTTAGATTGTATGTTCTTATTACATTCTTCATGCATGTAAAATTTCAAAAAGATCAGAGATCAATTGCTATCTCTTCAAACAAATGTTAAAATTTCAAATTTTTATGATCTAAAATTATGTATAAAAAATAAGTTCATTGATCGAATAGTAAATAATATCCAATTTGAACAAAATTTGATATGCATGTTAAAATTAAATTGGAAAAATTTCAAAAAAATAAAAATAAAAATTGAATTGAATAAAGAACCGAAAATGAGAAGTGTGGGGCTCGGATTTGAATACTATTCAGAATGAATTTAAGCCCAACAAGCCCAATACAATAAATTTGTAGAGAATGGATAGAAGAACTGGGTTTCAAGAGTGTAACAATAGTTGGAGATGTACTAAAGGATGAATGGATGAATCAAGAACAAATTCGAGCAAGCTATCCCACCCTCGGCACTAGTTCGAGGAGTTTCAACTTGTTCTTTCTTGAGTGATAGTAACAATGGTTACAGAGTCAATTCAGTTTGCTACAGTATTTTCTATGGTGAAACCTCTCTCTCCCTTTCTCAGTGCTTCGTCTTCCTTTTATTCTAGCTTCCTCCTCCATCTCAACCATACACGAGTAGATCAGATTTGCTATTATTGATCTTTGTCACATCAAACTCCTCTCAAAGCTCCTAAGTAGTAGCTGTGAGTTTGAAAAGACATTGTTCAGGTATCACTTCCACATTAATGCGGCCAGAGAGTTAGCTGGGGAGCATTTAATGTGGAGGCAACAGCTTTTTCTGGAATTGCTCTACCGCCATGCTCCAGCGTGCTTACTTGCTGTACTTGCTTTTCCTTTGGAGTGCTCTGGAAGATTGCCTGCACTCATGAATCAATCTTCTTATACCTCGGCCTTGGCTTGTCGAGGACAGAATTGTCCTCGGCATGATTATCTGACTTGCCACGAACACCACTATTTTCTTCACGTGTGATTACGGGCCTCGACATGGGCTTCAGGTCCAGTACCAAAAGGTGGACGTGTATCACTAGGCTTTATGACCCCACAAGAAGTAATTGGTTTTTGTCCAAAAGGGATTGAATTGGTGACATTATATTATAATAATGTAATTAATATTATAAATACATAAATATTTGGTTTTATTCTTTTTACATTATTTTTAAATTCGGCTTTCTATCTTCTTATTAAAAAATAATTAAAACAAGTCAACGACTAAATCAATAGTCATTCATTAATATAAGAAGAAATAAATGGTGAAAAATTAATATTTATCCGTGAAATAGCGTAAGAGGAAAGAGATTTCAAAAGTTGCAACTCCATAAATCTAATAATAATAATAATGACAGCTCTCAAGCAATCAAATGATAATGGGCAAGTTTTTCTAAATAAATACATAATAAATGTTTTCATCAATTTAGTAACAACTACAAATAAACTTAAAACCCATAATCTTCTCAAAAAAAAAAAAAAAAAAAAAAAAAAAACTTAAAATCCACAACAACTTACAAGACCCAAATCAGAACACATACAGAGTGTATCTTCGCCATCTTTATGTCAAGACACTACAAAGTACAAACAGTAAACATATATAGCAAGAGACTGTCAAAGACTAAAAACTCAAAAAAAAAAATTATCAAAACACTATAACCACACACACGGTAATTCAGTGAAAGAGACTTTATCATTAACAGTTTGAGATTAGGTGCAATACGCAATAACAATAGATGGTTGAGATTGAAAGTTGAGAAAAGCAACTTTCAATCCCAATCATTGAATAAAACAAAGTTTAAAAAAAAATAAAAAAAAAGAAGTTGAAAAAAGTTAAAAAGTTAAAGTTAAAAAATAAGAATGGTAAAAATATATGTGAGAGGGAGTGGGGTAATTGCACCAGACGCAATACCATCCAAATCCATCATAAACACACACTCACACGGTGAAAGAAAGAGCTGAAAATACTAGATGAGGCAGTGGCAGATCAAGATATGGCAGCAAATCAAGACTGACCAACGTCTCACGTCAACGATGCAAGGGCTAGATTAGGTGACACAACGCCACAACTGCAAATCATGGGTAAACTTTAGCTTTGGGTTTCAAGAGTGAAGAGGGATAGTGGGAGAGGACTGCGTTTTTCTCTCTTAGGTTTTGGTTTGACCCCTTTTTTTTATGGTTTTTTTAAAATTTGATTATGGGCTTTTTTTTTCTAAGATAAAAGACCAAAAATTTTCAGTCGGTCTTGCTATTTTTTTTTTTTTTTGGAGTTTATTTAGTTGGGCTTTAAAAAAAAATATTGCAGGGTCAGAACAATTTTTTTTTTTTTTGAATATTATAGGATAAATCTTAGGAATAGTACTTAAGTGGAAAAAGTATCCTATGGGACACTTTCTCCATGTCAGCAACTTATTTAGTGAGTCTTTCCAATCAAAATAGGACACGTGTAACACCTTAAAGTCATAATATTCTCACAAATTTCAATAGTTTGGCCAGCTCCTTTATGTTTTATTTATCCTAAGTTTTTCAAAATTCAAATTTCATTCTCTTCTCTCTCTCTCTCTTCTAGTTCCAACTGATGGTCTCTATCTCTTCTAGTTCCAGCCGATGGTAATCCACCAGATGGTGACAATCCGACGACCACTCCACATCGACAATGACACCACGAAAAGAACCTATATCTTCTCCGCTGATACTCTTAACATTTTACAATTACCATGATCTCTAACGATCTCACCTGAAGGTAATTTGATCCCATCTCTTCTTCAATTCACTTCATTTCGTGATTTTGATTAAAGTATTGTTGAAATTTTTAAGATTTTTTATAATGGTATGAAACCCAAGTTATGTGTGCATGTGTCGATGACCAAGGACAAGCGGGTTGCTGGAGGCAACTCTTTCTTCTTCTTTTTTCTAGATTTTGTGAGTTTGGGTTGGTGAATGCCGAAGGCGGTGATTGGTGGGCGTTTGATGTTATTTGGGTTACAATATTATGTCTGGCTTTTGCTAGTCAAAAAATTTAAGGGAAACACAAAGTAGTTTTACTTACAAATTCATTCAAATTTCACACTCATAATAAAGAGAAAATGGAATAAGGTATAAAATTTGATTATGTATTCTCTTGCTTGAATTTTGCTTTTGGAACCCTCGTCACACTTGGTGAACATGATTGCTTCCTTGGTTTTGGATTTGGTTTTGGATTTTGTTGAACTGGATTATTATTATGAATTTCCCTTTGGTTTGTGAATTTTGATGGAGTGGTAGTTGCATTTGTTTGCTTATTACTACTAATATTGGTGGCTAGTTTTTGGTTTACAATCAATGTTACTTTGGTGGATTTTGTTGATTGAGTTGATGAAATGGTTGGTCTTTGACTTGGGGCAGCAAATCTCAGAGGGGCTTTTGGATTTGGACGTGGAGGATTTGGATTTGGTTTTCCATTGCTTACTTTTGGTGCCTCTGAATTGCCACCTTCAAACTGATTGGTTATATACATATATATCACCCTTTAATCCTAAACTATATACATAAATATCACCTTTAATTTCTTCCTTCAATTTTGGGTTGAACTGGTGTGTACTCTCTTAAGCTTAATAGAAAGAACTTAATCTTGGAATCATGGTTGAAGTTTAGTTTGATTTATTTTTGCTCTAAACTGACCTCATTAAAGTCTTTTCTTTTCCCAACCTTTAAATTTTTGAATTTTTGGATTCTAAAAATTTCTCTGTTTTGGTTGCTTAACTTTTGATGTTGTCTACTATTATGTAGGATACTTGCAAGATCGGCATCTAGCTTCAAACATGGACCTGTATGTTGTGACAGCACTATTGGCCAAACTACAATTTTATGAACTAAGGCTAAAGCTCTAGTTGCTCAGAAGCTATTATTGTTTAAAGTCTATTTGTTTAACATAGCTTAAAGACATTAAGAAGGAAATTGTTGGGAAAAATTTTCCCTTTTAGATTTGTTACAGCAAATCTTTTGTAAATAATTTTTTTTTCTTTATTTGAGTTAGTAAATGATTTGTTATTATAGCATAGAATGGTTATTCATGTATAGACTTGTGAAATGGCTTATCATATGTAATACATCCTGCCGAATGGATTTTGTAATGAATAAATTTAACAGCTTTTGGGCAATATCACTTGAGATGTCTATACTTTAAATGTTCTAACTTCTTATACTAGATTTCTATAATGTCCAATGAATTATGGCCTTTGTCTTTAACAATTTTCACCTCTTTATATTTTAAAGAGGCATATGAATACAATTGACACTAATATATTTGTGTAAATATGTAAATTTGACCATATTAAAACGTTGAAAATGACAGTGAAGATAAAAACATGAATTGAAAAATGATCTTAAAGCTAGAATGTAATTATAACTAAAATTCTTTTGTTCATATATCCTGTTTTGGCAGCCAATAAGTATCAGTATTCAAGAGAATGCTAAATAAATTTTTGAGAATGATTTGTTATAACTAGAACTTGTGAACTTTGATTGCTAAACCTTTAAGTTATTTGAATACATTGCAAATAGTCAAATGCTATTTGAAAAACTACTACAATCAAATTACACAAGAAGGAAAAGAAAGTGGCAAATAAAATCATAAAAACTGCAGTGAAAGAAATATTCATTCTCACATATATGATAAGTGTATAGTTAGCAACTATAAGTTGGAATAGTTTCATAAGTCAGCTACAAATATTGTCCAAATAGCTATTACAAATTGTACGGCACCGAACCCCCTGGATCTGCTGAATCATTAAGGCCCACTAAGGCCCTGTATTCTCGGCATGCTCGAATGAGGGCATTTCGGTCTTGGCCACCCGCACGTGCCTCCCAAGGTTGCCCCCATCCCCCGAGTATAAGTCCCCGGGGACCACACCGTACCCGGGAAACACATACCGAGTGCCAGCGACCGAGAGATGTATCCACCGAGCATCAGAGCCTGGGAACCATTCCCAAGGCCACTCCCACCTAAACATCCACAAATCATCATCAGCATTGGACCTTCAAATGCACTAGCGTCAAGCGTAATCATCACCATCCCACTAGCACCTCACTATAAATACAGGATCTTGGGAAAGAAGAGGGTTGTTGAAAAACTGGGGAGGCAAGAGGGAAAAAAAAGAGAGATAAGTAAGGAGAGAGGCTCTCAATCAGTCTCAGTGTAGGAACGACCCAGTGTAGGAACTCCAGGCCCACAATACAAATAGATTGTGAGCCCAAACGAGTCACAGCCCAGTAGCCTCGTTAGAGGGTCCGCACAATTGGCGCCGTCTGTGGGAATCGCCTACAAAGCTGTAGTTCGACTGAGACTCATTTTCGAGGCAATGTCCGGCAGACATTCGGGGAGCGCTGACGAAGTTGGTTCGGAGGGATCTTCTCGGGGATCATCTTGGCGAGATAGAAGGCAAAAGGGACGAGAAGACAGGGAGCGTGAACGGGACGACATGTCCGGTCCAGGGGAGGGGTCGTATCAGTCGCAACGGACAACGGCCGACGCCCTGGACCGCGGGCAGCTTGATCAAAGGGACCAGGAGATTGAGCGGCTGCGCAGGCGGGTGAGGGAGTTCGAATTAGAAGCGGATGATAGGCGACGAAGGAGGGAACGAGACAATGTCGAACGTCGGGGAGAGGAATTAGGAGGTCGCCGGGGCGCGGGGGCCAGCCCTTCGGGATCCCATGGCCGGAGGGAGCGATCACGTTCGCACGAGTCGTATAATCACCGAGAGAGGGCGCGTTCGCGGGAGCCTTATCATCGCCAACACCGCTCCCGGTCGCACGATCACGAGGACCGGGGGTCGGACTCCCCCGAGGAGAGAAAGCCTCAGAACGCTGCCATGGACACGTTGAGCCGCGCCTTACGCAGAGTAGCGAGGTCCCCCTTCTCAGATGAGATTGAGCGGGCCGCGATGCCGAGAAAATTCCCGAGACCGCCATTCAACGTCTACGACGGAAAAACGGACCCGGTGGAGCACGTCAGCCACTACATCCACATGATGTCCCTGCATTCAAATAATGACGCACTAATGTGCAAGGTGTTTCCCTCCAGTCTTGGCCCAACCGCTCTTAGGTGGTTTAACGGGCTACGGAAGAAATCCATATATTCTTTCGCCGAGTTAGTTCAGGAGTTCGGCGTTCGGTTCGTGACCTGCAGCCGAGTGCCACAACCTGTTGATGCCCTGCTATCAATGAGGATGGGGGTGGGGGAGACACTTCGCAGTTACTCCAGCAGGTATTGGGAGCTATACAACGAGATAGGTGGTGGCAATGAGAAAATCGCTGCAAGCACCTTCCGGATGGGCTTACCCGAGGATTCAGAACTGCGTGAATCGCTTACAAAAAAGCCACCCGAGGACATGAGGCAGCTTATGAGGCGTATCGAAGAGTACAAGCGCCTAGAAGATGATCGGCTACAGAGCAAGGGTAAGGCCCCGTTGATAAATCGTCCCCGGCAGGGAAATTTCCAACCGAGACCACGGAAGGAATGGAGAACGCAGGAGCCATCCTGGCAGGCGGGGGAAGTTAATGCAACGTTCAAGGAACCAGTGCACCAGATAGTAGAAAAGATCAAGAACGAGCCATACTTCAGGTGGCCAAATAAGATGGGCGGCGACCCATCGCGACGGAATCAGAGCTTGTACTGCACTTATCATAGGGAAAAAGGCCACACCACCGAACAATGCCGGGTACTGAAAGATCATTTGGGGCAGCTGGTACGGGCCGGGCATCTGAAGGACTACGTGGCAAATCCCGGCGACCAAGGCATCAGCCATTTAGGCCGTCAGAAAGGCATCCCCCAGCAACCGCCGCGCGGGGTAATCGAGATGATACTCTTACCCCCATGGGATAAATCGGTGGCGGGAGGAGGGGTGTTGACAGTGGCACCAGCGAAAGAGTTACCAGATGCAGGGCCGGTGGAGAAGAAAGCGAAGTATGACCAGGGGGCAATCACCTTCGGGGAGGACGATCTAGAAGATACAATACAACCGCACGAAGACGCGTTAGTGATAACTGCCCGGATAAGTGGTTTTGACGTGAAGAGGGTAATGATAGATCAGGGCAGCGGGGCTGATGTGATGTATCCGGACCTGTTCAACGGACTCGGGTTGAAAACTCAGGACTTGGGAAAGTACAGTGCGCCGCTAGTCTCGTTCGATGGAAGAATAGTGATGCCGGAAGGGCGGATTACGCTGCCTGTAGACGTAGGGGGAAAGGAAGTAAGAGTCACCTTTATTGTGGTTAAGTCCTTCTCACCGTACACGGCAATCTTGGGAAGACCATGGATACACGCCATGAAAGCCGTGCCATCCACCCTGCATGTAAAGGTTAAGTTCCATACCGAACAGGGTATCGCAGTGGTGAAAGGGAGCCAGCGGATGGCCAGGCAGTGCCTAGTAGCTGCAGCGAACTTGGAAGGCCAGCATACGCGGTGCGACAAAGCGGACGAAGAGGTTTCGTTATAGCAATTACCGCGCCCCCGAGAAGTTCCGGGGAAAGCTTGCGCCGAGGAATTGATAAAAGTCGGAATACTGCCGGATACCGACAAGCACTTTCAGATAGGAGCCAGTCTGACGACCCGTGAGAGAGTTGAATTGTTGCTATTCCTTGTTCAGAGCCTAGACGTATTTGCATGGAGTCCGTACGAAGTGCCAGGAGTAGACCCTGAATTTATCGTCCACAGGCTCAACGTGGATGCCTCATTCCCTCCCAAGAAACAAAGACCGAGGAGGAAAGCACATGAACATGCCGAGGCTGTTAGGGCCGAGGTTCAGCGTTTAAAAGAGGCAGGTGCAGTGAAAGAGATCTTCTTCCCAGAATGGCTTGCGAACACAGTAGTGGTGAAGAAGAAAAGCGGTAAGTGGAGGGTCTGCGTGGACTTCACAGATTTGAACCGAGCATGCCCGAAGGACCCGTTTCCAATGCCCAAAATTGATCAGTTGGTAGATGCCACGTACGGACATCCGAGAATGAGCTTTCTGGACGCGTTTCAAGGCTATCACCAGATTGCCCTGGCCGGCGAGGATCAGGAAAAGACCGCGTTCATATCTCCCGACGCCAATTATCACTGCACCGTAATGCCGTTCGGCCTGAAGAACGCCGGGGCAACCTACCAGCGGATGATGACAAGGATGTTCCGTGACATGATTGGACGGACAGTGGAGATATATATAGACGACCTTGTAGTGAAAAGCAAACTGCAAACGCGGCACGTGGAGGACCTTCAGGGGGTATTCGGGGTATTGCGGCAACATAGGCTGCGCCTTAATGCAGGGAAGTGTGCCTTCGGAGTGGGGGCTGGAAAGTTTTTAGGATACCTGATCTCCAGCCGGGGAATAGAGGTGAACCCCGACCAAATTGTCGCCGTGCAACTCCTTAGGCCCCCGAGCAACCCAAAGGAAGTACAGGTGTTGACCGGGATGATGGCAGCTCTTAACCGGTTCATTTCTAGATTTTCCGACCGTTGCCGTCCGTTCTACCAGCTCCTCAAGAAATGGAAGGGGTTCCAGTGGGATGCCGAATGTGAAAAAGCATTCCATGATTTAAAGGAGTACCTAACGCACGCGCCGATACTGACTGCCCCGGAGCCCGGAGAGGACCTGTTTATGTACCTCTCGGTGACCGACCATGCCGTTAGCGCCGTGCTATTGTGTGACCGGGGGAAGCAACAACCTGTGTATTACATCAGTAAGACACTAGTTGACGCCGAGACCAGATACTTGCCGTTGGAGAAGCTGGTTCTGGCACTAGTGCATGCAACCAGGAAGCTGCCGCAGTACTTCCAAGCCCACACCGTGTACGTACTAACTGAATACCCTTTGCAATCATTGCTAAGACGGTCAGACTTCACAGGGCGGATAGCGAAATGGGGGACCAGGCTCGGGGCTTTTGACGTACGGTATAGGCCGAGGACTGCTGTAAAGGGGCAGATATTAGCTGATTTTGTGGCGGAGTTTTCACCAAGAGGATCGTGCCAGATAGTCTGCCAGACAAGTCGCCGCTCATGGAGGATATACGTGGACGGCGCCTCTAGCTCCACGGGGGCTGGCGTGGGGGTCGTAGCTATTGGGCCCGAGGGGGTTCGCCTGGAGCATTCCTTCAGGTTCGGATTCAAGGCCTCCAATAATGAAGCAGAATATGAAGCCTTGATAGCCGGACTGAGCATAGCCTCAAGTTTGGGGGGCCCAGGATGTGGAGGTATATTCGGATTCACGGCTGATTGTCAATCAGGTTAATGGCAGTTTTGAGGCCCAAGACCCTCGGATGAAGGCGTATTTGGAGCGGGTGAAGCAGATGATGGCCGGGTTCGAAACGGCGAGGGTCGTACAAGTAGCTCGTACGCACAACAGCCACGCCGACTCCCTCGCCACACTGGCGTCATCAGTAGCCGAGGATGTACCCCGGCTAATCAGAGTGGAGCAAATTCCAGAACCGAGTATCAAACTACCCGATAATTCGCCAGTCGCGGCTATCGCTACACAGGGGCCCAGTTGGATGGACCCGATCATTGAGTTCTTGGCCGAGAACCGGGTCCCACCCGACGAGAAGGAAGGAAATAAAATCCGAAGAACCGCTCCTCGGTTTTGGCTATCGGAAGACCGCACGTTGTATCGAAGATCCTTCGGGGGGCCGTATCTTCTATGCCTGCATCCGAACAGAGTGAATGAGCTTCTAGAGGAACTGCACGAGGGGGTATGTGGTAGCCACGTAGGAGGGCGGTCATTAGCCCACCGGGCTATGACCCAGGGATTTTGGTGGCCTCAAATGCAGAAAGACGCCGCCGAGTACGTGCGCAAGTGTGAAAAATGTCAAAAACACGCTCCCATGATACATCAGCCCGCCGGCCATCTCAATCCGGTTAGTAGTCCCTGGCCATTCGCACAGTGGGGGCTAGATATACTGGGGCCGTTCCCCCGATCAACGGGTAACCGAAGGTTCGTCCTCGTAGCCGTTGATTACTTTACGAAGTGGGCGGAGGCTGAAGCCTTGTCGAATATTCGAGACGTGGACGTGAAAAAATTCGTATGGAAGAACATCGTTACCAGATTCGGGGGTACCAGATTCCTTGGTTTCAGACAATGGGCTGCAGTTCGACAGCCGGGCATTCAAAGAATTCTGTACGGAACTCGGCATCAGGAACAAGTATTCTACCCCAGCGTACCCTCAAAGTAATGGCCAAGCTGAAGCCGTCAACAAGGTAATTGTCAATGGGCTGAAGAAGAGACTTGATAATGCTAAGGGGAACTGGGCCGACGAACTGCCGAACGTCCTATGGGCTTACCGGACAACTCCGAGAAGATCCACGGGGGAGACCCCTTTCTCTCTTACCTACGGTGCCGAAGCTGTTATTCCTACCGAGGTGAGTATATGCAGTTCGCGAGTAGCTGAATATGACCCCAGTTCAAATGACGAGATGTTGGTTAGACAGTTGGACCGGCTGGAAGAGCGCCGTGAAGCAGCAACTGTCCGGCTGGCCGAATACCAACAGAAACTGGCAAGAAGGTACAACCGGAGCGTGAGAGCAAGGAAGTTTAACGCTGGAGACCTGGTTCTAAGAAAGGCAGTGGGGCACATGCGAGACATCCATGCAGGCAAGTTAGCACAATCCTGGGAAGGACCGTATAGAGTCACGGCAGTAGCCGGGGAAGGGGCATATTACCTGGAGGAGCTAGACGAGAGGCCACTACCTCGCCCCTGGAACATTCAGAACTTGAAGAGGTTCTACCATTAGAAAAACGCGCGTTCGGTCTGAATTGTACATTTGTTGGTATTAATAACAGACGTTGTTGATACAAGACGCTGGCAATAGGAGTCTTACAAATTTCCTAAGGACAGAAGCCTGTCTCTCGGTTCGATCCCTATCACCGAGCAGGTGGAAACCTAATATTTTGCCTAAGGACAGAAGCCTGTCTCTCGGTTCGATCCCTACCACCGAGCAGGTGGAAACCTAATATTTTGCCTAAGGACAGAAGCCTGTCTCTCGGTTCGATCCCTATCACCGAGCAAGTGGAAACCTAATATTTTGCCTAAGGACAGAAGCCTGTCTCTCGGTTCGATCCCTACCACCGAGCAGGTGGAAACCTAATATTTTGCCTAAGGACAGAAGCCTGTCTCTCGGTTCGATCCCTACCACCGAGCAGGTGGAAACCTAATATTTTGCCTAAGGACAGAAGCCTGTCTCTCGGTTCGATCCCTATCACCGAGCAGGTGGAAACCTAATATTTTGCCTAAGGACAGAAGCCTGTCTCTCGGTTCGATCCCTATCACTGAGCAGGTGTAAACCTAATATTTTGCCTAAGGACAGAAGCCTGTCTCTCGGTTCGATCCCTATCACCGAGCAGGTGGAAACCTAATATTTTGCCTAAGGACAGAAGCCTGTCTCTCGGTTCGATCCCTACCACCGAGCAGGTGGAAACCTAATATTTTGCCTAAGGACAGAAGCCTGTCTCTCGGTTCGATCCCTATCACCGAGCAGGTGGAAACCTGATATTTTGCCTAAGGACAGAAGCCTGTCTCTCGGTTCGATCCCTACCACCGAGCAGGTGGAAACCTGATATTTTGCCTAGGGACAGAACCCTGTCTCTCGGTTCGATCCCTATCACCGAGCAGGTGGAAACCTAATATTTTGCCTAAGGACAGAAGCCTGTCTCTCGGTTCGATCCCTATCACCGAGCAGGTGGAAACCCAACTCTCTTCTAAAGACCTAAGCCTGTCCCTCGACTCGGCCTCATCTCCGAGCATATTGAGAACTAACACTATCCAAATAACTGGGGCCTAACTTTCGGAATGTTTCCACACCCCGAGCTACGGGAAATCGTGAAACTAGCGCTCATCCCGAAGACAAACTTTGCTCCCAACTTGACTACATTTGCCGGGCGGGTTAGAAACTTAGAACTAAAAATACTTTCAAATGCGCACCCCCGAGCAAGACAAAGTCCCCCGGGAAGGGTAAACCCATCATCTGGGAAGCAAGCCCGGGCGGCATATTCAGCAGGCAACACGTTAATACGTAATAGAAAAAAGGAAACGACACAATAACATTAACTAGAAATCCACAAGGCAAAATGTTCGAAATACAGTAAAAGCCAAAGAAATAAAATGTCTTGTCACCACAGCCCGGTGACTTAGGCAAAAACCTTTCAAAAAAGAAGAAAGAAACTAAGTTAAAAAGCAGATAACTATGTACGGCAATCAGCTGGAAGGGGCGTCGCCGCGGGGATCACTGGTGACCTCCAAACCGGTTGGCTCGGCATGGGAATCAATGGCCTCCACCAGTGCCCGCATACTGGAGGTCTCCTCCTCATCAATGACAAGAGGGGTGGTCTGTGCGGGCGCAGCTTGAGCCGGGAAAGGTATCTCGGCTGGGTTCCGCAGGGGGGAATCCCCGGGAACGCCCGCAGCCTGGAGTGCGGCTAGCCACCCTTCCTGGAACCCAAGCCTGTGAGCCTGACGGATGACCGGCTCCGCTGAGTTCTCGGCGTCAGCAAACCCCTCGTCGTACCACTTGCTTTCGCAAGCGTCCAACGCAGCCTTTAGAGCCGCCGCCTCCTCTGCTTGGGCTGTTTTCAGGCTCTCTGACGTGGCCAACTGCAGCTGCACGTCCCCCAGCTTCTTTTCAAGCTCGGCACTCAACCCCTCAGCGCGAGCCCGGGCCTCCTCGGCTGTAGCTGCTCTTTTCTCTGCGTCCTCCGGGGCTTCAAGCTTTTCCGCGGCGGTGACTTCAGCCACCTCCTTCAGGGCTTTTTCCCGCCCAGCATCCTCGGCAAGCTCTTTGAGTTTCCCATCCACGATCTGGGACAATTGCGCGGCCTGAACAAATGATTGCGTACACAGCGTATGTCAATATGCCGTTCATAAACAAATTCAAAGAACAAACCAATAAAGAAACTAAGTGTTGTAGTTGTAGAAAATCTTACCGCCATAGTAAACCAGACGAGCCGCCTCCCAACAGACTCTTCCGTCCCCTCCTCATAGGCGTGGACGTCTTCGGGCAAGAGCAAGCTGCTTGCCAAGCTCTGAGCAACGCGGCCCCCCTGCCCCTTGTTCCAGACTCGGAGGCTGGCAGTCTCGGTGAGGGGCTCGCCGTCCACCAGGAAGGAGGGTTGCCAGATCGCGGCGGACCTGGATGTTGAGGCGCCGTCCGGCCGGGGCCGAGTCATCGGCTGAGTCATCGGCTCGCGGATGACGATGCCGGACGAAGGTCGAGTCGAGACCACGCCCGGGGCGGTCTGCGTCTGCTCCCCGGTACGTGGCCTCTTGCGTCTGCCCCCTTGGCCGGTCTGCTGGGCAGGAGGCGTTTGGGACGGCTGGTTCGGAACTTCCTGCTGCTGACCGGCTGGGCGTGCACCGGGCACGAAACGGCTGATGGTCATAGCCCTTCTCGTCACCATTTCTTGGCCTTGGTCGGACTCTGTTTCCGAGGAGTCAACTTGTACAGCTGCGGCGACACGGACCACCTGAACGGGCTCCTCCGCTTCCTCGGGAACCTCGGGCTGAGCGGGATCTTGTTGCTCAATCTGTTGGTGAGCCCTTTCTCGGAGTGCGCGAGACACTCTTTCAGCCGATTCGTCGCGAAGTGGCTGGCGCTCGTCCGAAAGGATATACCGGGGCCCGAGGTCCCGTGCTTCCCCCACCGAGAACTTTTTAGGCAAAAGGTTCGAATTGCGCACGTCGATGTAGGAGAGCAAGGGGCTGTCCACCAAAAGTGCCTGGCTGAATGCCTGCCAAGTAGAGTAGGTGGGGGCGACACCGAGGATCAAATGCGAAGCTCGGAGTTGTCCGTCCGAGTGCACGAAGATTTCCGACCTGAGCACGAAATTTAGGTCGCAGACGTGCACTACTCGGCGATCCGGCTTGAATCTTTTGCTATCTGCATAAAAACCGCACAGAGTTGGTTAGGGGTTACTCGAGGGCGAAGATCAAACATAAGGAAAAAGTAAGGATGCTTATTACCGACCTACGTCGCGCGGAGAAAACGCGCAGGGGAGCTCCTCGGCAAACCAATTGCCGCTCACCCGTACAAATTCCCCGGCCGAATTCCTGTTGGAATCAGGTAGGCATGATATCAGCCGTACCCTCACATCCCTAGTTTTCAGATAGTAATCTGAATCGATGTTGCCGCATAGACTGTACATAAAATTAATATCGTGCTGGTTTAACTCTAGACCGAACATATAGTTCAACCTACTGACACAGCTCACTACCCGGTAAAAGTTGGGAGGGAGTTGGTCGGGGCAAAGACCGTAAAACCTAAGGGTTCTTAGTATAAGGGGATCAACCGGGAATCTAACCCCGCCCTCTAATATAGCCATTAACGGAAAGAAAACGGTATTGACGCCTCGGCGCCTTTGGATGTCTATGTCGCCCTCGGGACAGTACGCTATATCTACGTCCCCGGGCACATCGTAAGCAGCCCTAAAGGTGGCCAAAGCGGCCTCAGTAGAAAGGAGATAGGAATAACCCATTTTATACACCAGAGCCTCTAGAAAGAAGAACTATGATTTATGAGTGCAAAAGAATGAAACGGAGAATCAGAGAGGAAAATGGAAGAGGACTTACTTGGGGCTCTAAAGGAGAAAGATCCTGAACTAGAGAAAGTGCACAGAGAGAAGCGCTCAGCCAGACGAGAGGTAAAAGATTTGAGGACGCGAAAAGTGAAAGGAAATGGCTGATGAGGGTATATATAGGTGGTGTGAGAAGAGTAAATGGTAATTAATAATCCGGCGGCGCGAAATCCAAACAGCCATCGCGTCAACTGCCACACGCGCGACGCCTCGGTTCGCGAAGCGTCAGGCAGTAATGACAGCCCATCTGAATTAATGCACCTTTTGAGAAGAGCATTAATGACCGAGGGAATCTCCCTGGCCAGGCGCCGACCCCTCAGGTTCCTTGATTCATCCCCCGAGAACGTGGTTTGAATCAAGGAGGGGCTAATGTACAGCACCGAACCCCCTGGATCTGCTGAATCATTAAGGCCCACTAAGGCCCTGTATTCTCGGCATGCTCGAATGAGGGCATTTCGGTCTTGGCCACCCGCACGTGCCTCCCGAGGTTGCCCCCATCCCCCGAGTATAAGTCCCCGGGGACCACACCGTACCCGGGAAACACATACCGAGTGCCAGCGACCGAGAGATGTATCCACCGAGCATCAGAGCCTGGGAACCATTCCCAAGGCCACTCCCACCTAAACATCCACAAATCATCATCAGCATTGGACCTTCAAATGCACTAGCGTCAAGCGTAATCATCACCATCCCACTAGCACCTCACTATAAATACAGGATCTTGGGAAAGAAGAGGGTTGTTGAAAAACTGGGGAGGCAAGAGGGAAAAAAAAGAGAGATAAGTAAGGAGAGAGGCTCTCAATCAGTCTCAGTGTAGGAACGACCCAGTGTAGGAACTCCAGGCCCACAATACAAATAGATTGTGAGCCCAAACGAGTCACAGCCCAGTAGCCTCGTTAGAGGGTCCGCACACAAATTGTGCATAATGCTATCTAAATAAAGCGGCTAGAAAATGTGCATAAAGCTATCCAAAAAGCGGCTAGAAGCTGTGCATAAAGCTATCCAAAAAGCGGCTGCAAGCTATGCATAAAGCTATTCAAAAAGCGGATACAAGCTGTGCATAAAGTCATTCAAAAAGCGGCTACAAGCTGTGCATAAAGCCATCCAAAAAGTTGTTTGTCTTGAAAAAAAACTATCCAACATGCTTCACAAAAAATTGTCCAAAAAGTTGTCATAAAAGCTATCCAAGATTCTTCCAAGTCTTGTGTCATTCTTTGATATGTTAGAGCTCTACATAAAAAAAATATCATAATTAAAAAAATAAAAAAATAAAAAATATGATGAACTTTGGAAAGTACTTGATTTAATTGTGGCAAAAAGAAACTTTCTTGAAACATTCTTGTAGAGCTAACCATAAGGTAATCACAACACATCTCAGGTGGAAAAAAACAAGGTTGCAGATTCTCCTAGACAAAGAGGAATAAAAACAAAATTAAAATTAATTGATAAAACTAAGGAAAATAATATTTGAATTAATAGAATTGAAATTACCATGCATCATAGAACTAGCTTGTGGAACTTGAAAAGTGGTTGCACCTTTAACTTTTTTCTTTCTTTCCCTTTTCCAACAGACCTTTTATTCTTTTGTTTGTTACCCTCTTCGTTCTCACATGTGGTAGATCAAGAATTGGTTTATCACCAACTAAGCAAATTTGTAAATCATCATCATTTGTAAGATCTTCTTGATGACTTTCTTTACCAACATTTTCTACCTTATTCATAGCCATAATCATCTGTTCAGCCTCCCATGTCACTTCACTCAACTTATTTTTGACAAATTTGGTCATCTCATTATAGGAAGTAACTTTATCAAAAAGATTATATCACATATGACTTAACTCGTTCATTCGCAATGCATGAATAGATTTCTCATTTAATTGACATGAATTAGCAAAAGTCAACCTCTTCTTTGCATCTCTTCTCCATCTACTTGATATATATTTGTCCGGTATCATGTTTACATTATTCACAAGAAACACCCTTAAAGCATGATAACATAACAAGTCCAAAGTCTCAAATAACTTGCAATCACAACAAATAGTCAAATTAGATCAGTTAAAATGCACAATATGCACCTTGTTACTATCACCACCAACTAGTGAAAAAGTAAATTCATCATCATGATGATTATTTTCAACACAACTCAATCATGTACCTAAAGAGAACTCATCTTCAAACATTTTAAACAAAACAAGAGTATAAACATTAGCAGCATGCTTCAACATACCTCTATACCTGTTAACTTTTTGTAGGTACACCATTCTTGCAACAGAAATCTTCATTTGTTTCTTCTTGACACATTTGTGCCACTTTTTTCTCATAAAATTCAATAACTTGAATAAGCGGCAAGGAAGTTTTCATGATTTTATGAAAAACACTATTTGTGCTCTTACTTCGTTGGGTGGACTCCATCTTTGCTGAAAAGAAGTCTACGTTAAAACTTGGACACCACTTTTCTTGAATATGATATAACCTATTAAGTCAATCATTATTTTGTTGCTTATGCTTCTCAATCATCACACTCCAAGTTGCCTCAAACTCAATTACATTCATATTTCCATATAAGCATTTATTGAAACTTTATCATGATTGCTATAAAGCCCAGCAAGTTTTTTTTTTTTGGCATTTTGACTAATATGCCACAAACAAAGTCGATGTCGGGACTTTGGGAAAACCTCCTTAATTGCATTTGCCGTTGCTTGGTTTTGATTTGTAAAAATGGATATTGGTTTTTTACCTCCCATTGCAGTAAAAAAAAAAGTCTCAAACAACCAAATAAATGACTGAATAGTCTCATTTACTAGAAATGCACAACCAAATAAAATATTGCTCCAATGATGGTTAATCCCCACAAATGGTGCACAAATTAAGTTGTACTTATTGGTTCGATAAGTAGTATAAAAAATAGCAACATCTCCAAAAGAGTCGTAATCTAATTTTAACCTACCATCTCTCCAAAAGAAATTTGTCATTCTATTATCTTGATCTACTTGCATTGAATAGAAGAACATTGGATCTTCACTTTGCCTTTTTTGGAAATGATTAACGGTATTTTGCCCATCTCTAGCTTCAATTATTTCTTTTCTTACAGTCCGCAAGAAGTTGTGATAATCTCGCCTTAAGAACCCAAGATTATTTGCACCACCAACTTCCTTTGCTAAAAAGGAGTATGACTTTGTTGCTTTTATACCCGCACCAACTATATTGCTAAGTATATTCCCATGTCTACTATGCACCTTTCTACTTGATTGCAAATTACACCTTTCTTCAGGTCTTGCAAATTCATGAGTGTGTATATCGTTGAAATGTGACACAATCCAAATATCATTCTTCACATCAAACCGAATCCTAGCACAACAACCTGTCCTTGTCTCTAAATGATTGTATTTTTTCACATCAAAAGGGTCTTCAAATTCTTTAAAACCTTACTTAGAACACACAAATTCTCTTTGCCTAACAACACCATTTACTGTTCGTCTAGCTGCTTTTCAAATGCTAAACCCCTTCTTTAAAGCGTATTCATTATACATGTTATATGCTTCTTCTTTGGAATTCACTTGCATTCCTATTTTGATTTCACCACTTTCAACAAAAGTTACATTCTCAATATTTTCTCCTTCATCATTGCCTTCATCCACATCAATGACATTCTCATTTTTTTCTCCATTATTGTTCTCAGCGACATCAATAACATTTCTTTGAAACTCCATTGCATTAGTCTAACGCAAACAAGAAAAAAAAAACATTGCATAGAAACAATTAGAAAAGACAAAGGGGAGCTTTTAAAAAATTAAAAGGAAAAAAAAAAAACATATACTAATGCTCCTATATCTCAGCCATAAACACACAAAGATAGTAAACACACATACTATTGCTCATATACTCTGTTGAAATCATAGATAGTAAACACACAACACACAGTAAATACTATGATGCCCAAACAAAGGGAAGGGGGCAATGCTCCTGTATCTCAGTCATAAACACACAACACACTCAACTGGGCATCATACCCATAATCAAAATATTATAATTTCCACCTAACTCAAATACTAATAAAGTATTTATTGGTGGGTTCCAGTTAGCTCAACTGGTAAAGTCTCTGATAGTTGTATAAGAGATCTGAGGTTCAATCCCCGCCTACACCAAAAACTGATTGGTGTCTTGGTCTGATGATAAAGAGCTATCTTCAGGAGCGGACGCCATAGGTTGAAACTCTCTAAAAAAAAAAATAGAGTATTTATTGTATTTCCTCAAATACCTTTTTTTTCTTTTTCTTTTTTTTTTTTTTATATGTAATATTTCAAAACTTATATTACAAATGAGATTGAATTGTTAAAAATTAGTAATTCATATCTGTTGATCAAGAATGAAATCCTACAATTAAAAACAAAGGTCCTGCATAGCAACAATATAGAAATTAAAAAACAACCAATTGAATTTTTCAAAATGAATAAAAAATGGAATAGTCACTTAACAAACTTACTATTGGTTCAATAAGGCTTTAATTAGAGATGAAGGAACTAGATTCCTTTTAGAAGGTCATTTGACAAACTGGAAAAAAAAAATAGTGCTACAAATAAAAGAAATGGATGAACTTTGGCAAAAAAATGATACAACACAATAACAAAAAAACCAAAAATGTAACTTCAAAATATCCTTACCATATCTAATCACTTTTTTTTTTTTTTTTTTGGGGATGGATTTTGAAATAGAGGTGAGGTGGGTGGTGGAAACAGTCGGTTCATTGCCGTTCAATCGCCAAAACCTTTACTCTGGTGTTTCGTGGTGTTGCCATCAAGCTGGAGCAATTGTCGGAACTTTTCTGGGTGGAGTAAGATTGCCGGCAATGACAGATGTGATTTTCCGTCGATGGCTAAAAGTGATAGGGAGAGTATTTCTTGTTTTTAAGAGAGCTGTGTTTCTGAATATTAAAAAAAAGAAAAACGTTTGGTGTTTCAGTCGCAAAAAAGTGAGAAAAATGGGCGGGCTATTGAAAACTTTAAGGGTATTATGGTATTTTTATTTTGCTACACATGTCCAATTTTCAGTGGGTAGTCTCACCAAACAAGTTGCTGGAGAAAATGTCCCATAGGATACTTTTTCACTTAAGTGTTATCCTTTAGATTACTCTTTTAAGATTTTGTTATGTGAATTTTTTCTTATAAAATAAAATTGTACTTTTTAATTAAGTAACCACATGATTAAATTTTAAATATGTGAATCTACGAGTCCAAACAATCTAAGTTAAGTTTTGTCCAATATTATATACGGTATAAAAAAAATGAGAAATGATATATCTACAATATTTTTACAACGTTTTTACAACAAATTCTAAGTGGTAGGTTGTTATTGGTTGTTATTGTTGGGGTAAAAAAGTAATCTTAGTGTTAGTTTAAATTTAAACCAATAATAACTAACCGCATATGATTTGTTATAAAAATATTGTTGACATGGTTTCTCTCAAAAAAAATTTTGAAGGTAGCTCCGCCCTCATCAGACATTCCCTCTCTCTCTCTCTCTCTCTCTCTATGTAAATGTTTTAGACAGAGCCTCAAAATGCAGAGAGTGTTTTCAAAAACCACGACCTTCTTCAGCAAACACACCACTCTGTTCAACAAACAGACACAAAACACTCATTTCCTCCTCCTTTACACAACTTCAAATGGCGAAACACACAAAGACAAAATCCCTCAAATCCATACCTCTCAGTCTCGGACTCAAAGCAGCAACAACAACAACCTTCTATCAGGCAATACAAGAACTGGGTTTGGGCTAGTTCGCCTTCAAACTGCCCCAGATGATGATCAAACCCTTTACAATCACAGCCACGACGAGTTTGCTGGTGATGTCGAAAAGGTATACAGAGTTTTAAAGAAATTCCACTAAAGCGTTCCCAACTTGGAACTCGCTTTGCAACAATCTGGTGTTGTTATGCGTTCTGGTTTAACTGAGCGTGTATTGGATCGCTGCGGCGATGCCGGGAACTTGGGGTATAGTTTTTTCATTTGGGCTTCCAAACAGCCCGGTTATAGGCATAGCTATGAGGTTTACAAATCTATGGTTAAGATTTTAGGGAAAATGAGGCAATTTGGTGCTGTTTGGGCACTGATTGAAGAGATGAGGAGGGATAATCCCCAGTTGATATCCCCACAAGTGTTTGTTGTTCTGATGAGGCGCTTTGCCTCGGATAGAATGGTTAAGAAAGCCATTCAAGTATTGTATGAGATGCCAAAGTATGGTTGTGAGCCTGATGAGTATGTGTTTGGGTGTTTGTTAGATGCTTTGTGTAAGAATGGTTGTGTTAAGGAAGCTGCATTGTTATTTGAGGATATGAGGGTTCGGTTTACACCTACGCTTAGGCATTTTACATCGTTGTTGTATGGTTGGTGTAAAGAAGGGCAGCTTATAGGGGCCAAGTTTGTGTTGGTGCAGATGAGGGAGGCAGGGTTTGAGCCCGATATTGTGGTTTATAACAATTTGCTTAGTGGGTATGCTCAATTAGGGAAGATGAGTGATGCCTTTGATGTTTTGAAGGAGATGAGGAGGAAGGGCTGTGAGCCGAATGCAACTTCATATACTATTTTGATTAAGGCACTTTGTGGGAGGAAGAGAATGGAAGAGGCACAGCGGGTTTTTTTGGAGATGCAGAGAAGTGGCTGTGAAGCTGATGTTGTGACCTACACCACACTGATAAGTGGTTTTTGCAAGTGGGGGAAGATTGATAAGGGTTATGAGCTTTTGGATGCTATGATACAGCAAGGACATACTCCGAATCAGACAACTTATATGCACATTATGTTGGCTCATGAGAAGATGGAACAGCTAGAAGAGTGTATGGAACTCGTGGAGGGGATGCGGAAGATTGGTTGCATTCCTGATCTTAGTACTTACAATACAGTGATTAGGTTAGCTTGCAAGTTGGGAGAGGTTAAGGAAGGCGTTCGGCTTTGGAATGAAATGGAGGGAAGTGGACTTAGTCCAGGGCTAGACGCCTCTCTCATAATGATTCATGGGTTTATTGGGCAAGATTGTCTGCTTGAAGCTTGTGAGCACTTCAAAGAAATGGTTGGGAGAGGTGACGCAGGACAACCATATGACCTAGGAGTCAGCACTTAGGCCTTGCTTGGAGTCAGCACCAAGCGGAGAAACCACTAGAAGTGAGCACCTAGGGTAGACCTGGAGTCAGCACCAGACCAAAAGAAAGACCAAACGGCCATTGTTTTCATTCATCAAAATCAACTATCTCCTCAAGGAGTACAATAGGTTACGTATAAAGGATTGCTAAACCCTAGTTCTAATTGGCTAGGAAACCCTAATTGCCTTATTACAAAAATAACCTTACTTCTAAATTAAAAATACTAAAAGCCCAATAAACTAATAGGACCTAAAATATAAAAATACAATAGGCTTGCAAATATAAATAATACTAAATAATAATCTTCTTGTGTCTCCTGCATCAAGAGGTCTTCTATCTGCTTGTCATTATGGTACCTTGAAGGAGTTCCTGAATTCTCTATTAAACACCGGGAAGCTTGAGATGGCTGAAGATGTATGGTGTTGCATCAGGAGTAAAGGGTGTGAGCTTAATGCGTTTGCATGGACAATTTGGATTCATGTGCTCTTTAGGAATGGGCACGTGAAGGAGGCTTGTTCATACTGTCTGGAAATGATGGATGCGGATGTAATGCCACAGGCAGATACTTTTGCTAAACTCGTGTGTGGATTAAGGAAACTTTATAACAGAGAGATTGTGGCTGAGATAACAGAGAAGGTTAGGAAAATGGCTGCAGATAGACAGATCACTTTCAAGATGTATGAACGGCTGGGAGAGAGGGACTTGGAAGAAAATGTCAAGGAGAAAAATGATGGGATGAAAAGGAGGGCTCGTCAACGCCAACGGGGTGGAGGGCATGATAGAACTAAGCTTTAGTAGTTTGAATGAGAGGGTTTCTATGAAGTAAATCAATTAGTTAGCAGATTGTGCGCAAGTAATATGTTGCCAGCCAGTATTTAGGTAATGCACTTGTCATGAATAGTTAGAGGACTGGACCCTTTTTTTTTTTTTAATATATGAAAAACTTTGTCTGGATGTGTTTGGGATGCAACCGTTGCAATGGGTGCTTTGCTAATGGATATGGGAAAGAGCAGCATATTTTCACTAGCATTCTTTCCTGCCCGTATGTTCCATCAATTTGTTTCATTTTTGTTATCTTGTGCTATTTATTACATTGGGTTCTCCTATTCACTAGAATATTGTTCTGTTCTTGGCTAGATATAATTCATGTGCTACAGAGGAAGTCCATTCCTCTTCAAGAACAAGGGATGTTTTGGTTTTGGGCAAAAAACTATGACACTCTGGTATCTAGATTGAAACAGTCACACTGCCACTTTCCTGACTTTTCAGTGTGCATAAGGAATATAACATCTTATATCCTCCTGCTTGAGAAAAGTGGGAGATCCAAGAGCATTACATACACTTAAGGCTATCACAATTTTGCCAGACCGTTGCTTATGCAACCAAGAGGTGCAGATGGTGTCACATACTCGAGTCAAATTCTGAAAGAAGCCTGAAACATACTGTTTCTGCTAGTATCGTTTACTGCTAAATTAGTCTAGTGACTAGTGAACATGTTACACTGATGATTATACTTTTGAAGATATTGTGAGATCAATAGATCTTTTGAAGCCTATATTAGTTGGGACCTTGTTTAAGTGGGGTAAAATTTGGGGTTTTACACAATGTATTTCCATTTCCGAATTTCTTCTTTCTATTCGTATCTCTTCCTGAGGTACTTGTATTTGTTTTAAGTTTTGAGTGTTCACCATTGTGAACATGATGTCATTTTTATGAAATAAATTTTTGATTATCTATCCAAAAAAAAACATGTTACACTGATGATTTATTTGCATATTATTAATCTACTTTGTATTTGTTGTGGCTATTTTCACTTTTGCAGCCAGTGGCATCTGAAATATATTGTATGGTGTACAACCTACATTAGAATTTTTTTTGTCATTATTATTACACAAGGAAGGTAAATAAGCATGTCTTAATTTCTTGTGCCTCAGAAATGATTCTTTGTCAAGATTGGTGGCTATTCTATCTTCTTAAATCCCCTCCTCAATTAGTTGGGTTCTACATTTTTTGCAGGTTTCATAATTGCAATCTCCTTTACATAAATATCTGGTATGTTTTGTCATTTTCTTTCTTTAATAGTTATATTTGGCTATATTATTATCTCAAACTGCATGATCCATAATATTATGCATTTGAACCATTCTGCATGGCAGATGGCACTGTGTGGATGTAGGTTGTGGTACCTGTCCTGGGGGTTGATAAATCTATCCATTCTTATGCTTGGATTGGATCCCATCAAATAACAATCAAACCCCTGCTTTATATGCTTATAAAGGAACTTAAGCTTCCAATATGATCTCCCCTATTAGTTGACCAAGTCTTTCAAAAGTTTGATGGATAGAATGATTTGGCCTTTTGTGTGTGTCTTTGAAACAGTCTGTCTATGAGATGGGATAAAACTTATTCAGTCCTGTAAACTTTTGATGCTGTTGATAAACTCAGTAGGCTCACTATAAGGTGGCTTTGCTTCCTTTATTTATGCTTAAAATAGAGAATTACACACTTGAGCGTCTGAGGTAGTGATAGCTTCCTCATTCTCAAGTGGAGCAGAATATTTGAATATTATTCCTTTCTTAATATTGCCTCGTGCATTTATACTATTCCCGGTAATTAAAAGGTGGAATACTTTTGATAAGAAATTAAAAGGTGGTATTACTCTGTTTCTTTTTCTGTGGTCATTGTTAGTTCATAAAATGTTTCCCGCATATCGTAGAGCTTTTCTGTAACACAACAAATTTTTTTTGTTCATGACTGTGTCCAACTTTCAATGTCAATTTCAAATTTTTGATGTTCATGACTGTCTCCAACTTTTAATTACTATGGTAATGCCCAAGTAGGGAAGCCATTTTGGCTGCTCCCTCCTACCCTTTTTGGTTATCAAAAAAGAAAAAGAGACTGTCCAACTCCAACAATTCAGCATTCATTACTGGGCTTACTTGTTCAAAGTGATGGCTATGGTGTATGCTTAATTATTCTCCCATGAGAGGGATATTGTATGACTTATTATTTAATTAGAATGATTCATGAAAGAATATTCCAAAATACCCTATTGTTTGTGCTGTGCCCACCATGTGGATGCCATTCCACATTAAAGGAAGGTGGATGCTGCTTCAACTGAAGTTGTATTTGAATTATGCTTTTATTGATTAGAAAAAGGATACTTGAACAATTTTGATTTTTATGCAGCATATTTGATGGTAAGATAATTTAGGTTGGCTTTGGTGCTTATGGACGGGAGATTTGTCCACTGTTGGTATGCCATTGTGGGACGAGTATCGTTGTATGATGTTGTAGCTATTCGCATATCTTTATGATGAATAATAGTAATTCTAAGGATAAATTCCAGTTAACCCTCCTGAGATTTAGGTTAATACCAACTAAGTCCAAGACTTTTAAAAAACGACCAACTTGGTTCTTAAAAGACAATTTTATCCCTAACTCTGTTTAGCATTGTTCACTCTTCTCTTTCTCATCTTAGACCCTCTCTTCTATTCACTGTGATTGGCTGATTGCACTAACATGAGCATGGATTTAAGCACAAATCACACTACACAGCTACACCATGTCATAGAACACAAACATACACACATGGCCATATAAATTCCAAAACCTAAAACCCCCAAAAATCATCTCAGATTACCAATCATACACATAGATTCATATGCACATACCAACAAAATCACCATATTAGAGCCATTTTGAGACAAGCCCTAAATCAAAAAGGACAAAACTTAGGTACGGTACCCTAGGTGCTGTTTCTTAGGTTCCCTCTTAAGATTCAGCCATGTGGCAACTTAACTAAAAAATACACTTCCATCTCATGAGAAAAAATCCACATGGCAGAATCTTAAAAGGGAAACTTAAGGAACAACATCTAAGTACCGTACATAAGTTTTACTCAATCAAAAAATACCCACAAATTTGCAAATGACCATACCCAAACCCCCTTTCAAACCCAAATAAAAAATCACCAAATTCTTATATCACATAAGAAAACCCAATCCGTAAATTGACCTAGACCCAAACCAACAAAGAACCAAATCAAAAGAGGAAAAAAAAAAAAAAAAAAAAAAGAACAGAGAAAGAGGATAGAGATCGGCGGCCACCAGTGGTGGCGTAGCCGATGGTGGTGGCGGAGCTTGTGGGTCTTTGTCAAACGTTCCCTTGACGTTTGACACACAAACAAAGACCCAAACCCAGAAATAGAGCTCCAAACCCAGAAACGAAGACCCAAACACGTTTGGCACCAGATTAGAGCTGTTGGAATGGAACAATAGCAGTGGTGGTGATGTGAAGCTCAAAAATCCATAGCCAAATGTCTCCATGGCACTAATTTGAGAAGAGAGTGGAGGATGGTAGTGGAAAAAAATGGGTTTTGGCCATGAAAGAGGGAGTCTTCAATCGCCGTGGGTATGGGTGAGAGAGAGGAAGCTGCTGTGGGTGTGGGTGAGAGAGAGAGAGGAGAAGGGTTAGGGTCTGAGATAAGAAGGGTTTGGGTTAGTCAAGGACAAATTTCTCTTTTAAGGATCAAGTTTGTCATTTTTGAAAAGTTTTGGACCTAGTTGATATTAGCCCAAACCTTAGGGGGGGTTTAGTGGAATTTACCCTAATTCCTAAATAGGAAGGAAGCCACATTTCACCACTAAGTATGGGATTAGAGTAGAAGAACCTATATAATTGTGCATCTCTTGTATATTTGCTGTGCATATGGGAGTTTTTGTCCAATGCATAACCACAATCTACTATTTGAAAACATAGAAAGGAGACATATATATTTTCCCAAGCACTCAATCTTGCTCAAAATCTAAAGGGATGTTAACTTTGTGAATGATGGCTTTCATAAATTATTAGGTGCGACCGTGCGATGTATCCATGTCTGCCCTATCTACTCCAAAAAGTATATCATGTATTGCCCATTAAATGCAAGTATAGTTAAAGGGTGATTTAGGAAAAAAAAAAGTACAGTTATAGAATGAAAATTAGGGTGTGTGAGAGCCACGTTATTTCAAACCTAAAAGGCCTTAGTCTGGGACACAGAGATTACCCCCCAAGCCTTCTCTACCATCTCTGGACAATAAGGGTGTGTGAGCCACATCATTTCAAACCTAAAAGGCATTGGGCTGAAGGGGGATAAACCTCTATTGTATCCAAAAGCATAGGACCATGATCAGATCTTACAGTGGCCAGGTTCTTAGGCTTTTCAATTATTGGGAAAACTGAAGGAGGTTAGAAAAAGATTAACATAGTGGAATGACTGAATAAGGCTGTTTTTGGACACGTTGACAAAGCCATTGCCCAGAAGAGAGATGAATTGCAAGCTATTCAAGCAAACATATGCAATGAAGAGGATGTATGTGGTGAACAACAAATTAAGGAGCCACAAGAGGAGTTGATGCGAAAGGAAGAGATTATGTGGGATTAGAAAGTCAGGAGTAATTGGATCGTTCAGTGGACAGAAACACCAAGTACTTTCAAGCTATGGTAAGGAAAAGAAGAGTGGTCAAAAAAATTGTTCAATTGAAGGGAGAAGATGGAGAATGGTATGATGGTTCCAGCCAAATGGAGCATTGCAGCATTTCAAAGGAATTTATGGGCAATAGGAGAGCATGCAATAGTGTGAAATTTTGCGACAGCCTAAAGGCCTCAATCTACTAGCATTCACTGAAAATTGAAATTTGAATAGCAGTTGAATAGCAGGACTAGGCAAAGCCAAATTTGAGAGGAGCTTGATGGATTGGCAGATCCTAATCACAACGAAGGGTGTCTGGAAGTGAAGCAGGGTGTGAAGTGGTAGAGGTTTTGTTGCTAAGTCAACCACAAGAACCTAAATTTTTGGTGGCTTCATAAGTTTCAAACCTTGCAGTAGGAAGATAACTAGATTGTTGGATATTAGGGGGGCACTGCTACAAGCTAAGAGCTCAGGGATTTTAAGAATTATTCTTCTATTACCTTCTAAAGAGATCAAAAGTTTTGTTGTAAATAGGGAATGTTGGCCGTGGCAAGCATCATCCGTGTTGGAAGACATCTGTCATCTAGGATGTTTGAAGCTGCAGATGTCTTTTTTGTGGTTCTGGGTGTAGCTTTTGCATCGGCTTGCATCTTAGCCAAATTGGCCTCTAATTGTTATATAAACTAGTGGCAGGAGATTTGTTTTTTTTATTAGGGGAAAAATGAAAATAATAGATGAGACTTATAAGTGTTAGTCACAAACTCTTCTTAAAATGATGTTATTATTTTCTAACAAAGTATAATTGATACAATATATTGGATTTTTTAAATTAAGCTATTTATATTTGTTATTTGAAAGTGTTTTAAATTTTATAAGTTTTTTTTTTTTTTTCAATGAAACATAATTCATTTTACGTTCAATTATTATATAAGGTGAAATATTTTGTGAACAATGTAATATATGATTGGAATTTGTTTGTAGTATTCCTTATAAATGGTTCATCCTTTATACGCCTTTGTGGGGCCGGTTATCCAAAAAGATGACATAGAAATCATAGGAAGTGGGCTTATGGCCCAACGGCCCAGTCCGAGGACATTCACTTATCCGAGGATGGTTAAAGAAAGGTATTTTAGGAGTAATATAAGACAAAGAGATGTAAGTCGTGTATAGTGGCCCAAACCAAATCCGAGGATGAGATCCACCTCTGATATCAAGGTCCGAGGTTGATGCAACTATTTTAGTATTCAAGATACTCCACCAAGTTGCATATGAACTAAAAAGTGAATATAGAACAAAAGAGGAACCGGGAAAGGTAGCAAATATCTTCTAAAGCTGCTACCTCCACATTAAATGCTTCCCAGCTAACTCTCTGGCCGCATTAATGTGGAGGTGATACCTGAACAGTAACCAAGCAGCCTTATGGCCACCGAGCGAAGGTTCCAAGAAGTGTTGGATGGGACAGAAAGAAGTTCCTAGAGTAAAACCTACACGTGTACGGTGAAAATGAGGTGAAGAATGCAGTATATAACAGGAAAGTAGGAGACATTAGAGGGGACTTTTTTGGGAAAAAAGAGAAAAACACGCGAGCATCCAATAAGATACCCCTTGAAACCTAGCCGAGGAGAGTTGATATCGTTTAACTAGTTTGAAGCTTCCTTTGCTGCACAATGATCATGTCTTTTTCTACCAATTGGAATTAGCTTTTACACCCGCTCTCTAGAAATTCTATTGTTTGGGCTTAAACCCATCCCTCTTTTGGGTCCAATCCAATTTGAGTCCTTACAATTGGCGCCGTCTGTGGGTAGAGCTTGATCTATTTGTAGAGAAAGACAAGTGCAAAGGTTGTGATGGAAGAGAGAGCACCACAGCAACCAGGGGCGGGCCCACAGCAGGTGGATGTTAATCCACACCAGGCAGAGTCCTGGGGCTCTCAGTATGGTAATCCGTTGGTAAACTATGAACAAAGAAGACATCGTGAGGGAAGTGCGCGAACAATCCATACTGATAGAAGTCATTCTCGTGGGAAAAGCCATATTTCCCACGTAAATAACGACAGAGGCATGCAGCATGAGATTAACAGATTAAAAAGGAAATTACGGCACAAGCGACGGAAGCGTATGGCTCATAGCTCCGGGCAGTCCTCTGAGGAGTCAAATGACACCAGTTACAGACAGAGGTCAAGAACTCCACCCAGTGAGTCTTTTTCGTATGTTGAGGAGCACCACCGCGAACAAAAACATAAGAGTCCACCTCGCCAGGGCTTAGGGAACAACGCTCTGGACAAAGCATTGAGTCAAGTTTCCAAATCACCCTTCACACGACGCATTGAGGATGCAAATCTTCCTCGGCGGTTTCATCAACCTGTGTTCACCATTTATAACAGTTAAACAGATCCAATGGAACATGTTAGCCATTTCAGTTAAAGAATGACCGTTCATACTAAGGACGAGGCCCTGATGTGCAATGTTTTCCCCTCAAGCCTAGGTCCAGTGGCGATGAGGTGGTTCAACGGTCTGAGAGCGAATACTATTGACTCCTTTAAGAAGCTCACCCAAGCTTTTGTTGCTCGCTTTATCACCTGCAGGAGGGTTGTTCAGCCCTTAGGATCGTTATTATCCATGTCTATGTAGGAGGGGGAAACCCCGAAAGCCTACTCTGATAGATATTGGGAAATGTTCAACGAAGTAGATAGAGCCAATGATGACGTGGCCATTAATACCTTTAAGGAGGGCTTTCCGACCGAGCATGATTTGAGGAGTTCTCTGACTGGTAAACTTGTTACCAGCATGCGATAGCTTATGGACCGAATTGACAAGTATAGAAGAGTAGAAGAGGATCAGATACGGGGTAGAGGAAAGTCCAAGGTGATCCCTCAGGAGAGGAGGGATTTCAGGTCGGACCGATATAACAACAACCGACCTCAGAGGGACTTTGGGGGGCAATCAGGATCTGCCAACTCCCAAGTAGTTAATGCTGTGTTCCAAGAACCAGTACAACGGGTTCTGAAAAAGATAAAAAATGAGCCATTCTTCAGATTGCCCAATAGGATGGCAGGGGATCCTACGAAACGTAATCAAAACCTTTACTGTCAATACTATCAAGACCATGGACACATTACTGAAAATTGCAAAAACCTATAGGATCACTTGGAATAGCTGGTCTGAGAAGGAAAGTTGACCCACCTTCTGCACCATTCTAGTGGCCGAGGAAGTCAAACGGGGTCGACATTTCGAGGAGATGCCTTTTCAAGAGCCCCCCTAAGCACAATAAATGTTATATTTGCCGCCCCAGGAAGAATAGGGTCTTGTCCCTCCAGGATAATGTCTGTGTCTCATTGTTTGGATAGGGGCTCTAGTTCAATGTCGAAGAAAGCAAAACTAAGCACTTCACTGGTGTTGGGCTTTTCAGATGAGGACAAGAGAGGAACCATACAACCACATGATGATGCTTTGGTGGTTACGCTTAAGATCGGGGGGTATGATGTGAGAAGGGTGATGGTTGATGAGGGAAGCGCAACCAAGGTGATGTATCCTAACCTATACAGGGGGTTGAATTTGACACCCCAAGATCTAACAGCCTATAGCTCCCCGTTGGTGAGTTTTGAGGGTAGATTGGTCATTCCGATGGGTATGATTAGATTACCAGTGCAGACTGGCTCAGATGTGGTGGAGGTAGATTTTATTGTGGTAGACGCTTTTTCTCCGTATACGGCGATTTTGGGTAGGCCCTGGTTGCATACCTTGGGGGCTGTTTCTTCCGCTCTTCATCAAAATGTGAAATATCCATCAGGAGGCCAGGTGTTACAAATTTTGGAAAATCAAGCCATGCCCAGGCAGTGCATGGTGACTGCCATTCAACATCAACCAGAGATAGGTACTTCGGCCACAGCCGAGAATGACTTATAGCAATCAAAGACTCTAGGAACCCTCTTCAACACATCCGTTGGAGAAGCGAAGTGTGAGAATTTGGAGATGGTGAATGTTGGTGATGACCCAGATAAGTACTTTCAAGTTGGAGCAATGTTGCCTTCGTTGGAGAAAGAGCAGTTGGTTGAGGTCCTAAGAAGAAACGTCAATGTGTTTGCATGGAATGCCTATGAAGCCCCAGGGGTGGATCCAGATTTCATTTGTCATCATTTGAATGTCAATCCCTCTGTTATTCCAAAGAAACAGCCACATCGGCGTCCGTCCAAAGTACATGCCGAGGCTATCAAAGACGAAGTGACCAAGCTCAAGTAGGCAGGGGCTATCAAAGAAGTGTTTTACCCTTAGTGGTTGGCAAATACAGTTGTGGTGAAGAAGAAAAATGGAAAATGGCACATACGTGTTGATTTCACGAATCTTAATAAAGCTTGTCCAAAAGATCCTTTCCCTATGCCCCGTATAGATCAGCTGGTGGATGCAACAGTGGGCCATCCTCGGATGAGCTTCTTAGATGCCTTTCAGGGCTATCACTAAATCCCATTGGCATTGAATGATCAGGAGAAGACTACTTTTTTCACTCCCACTGGAAATTATCACTATAAGGTAATGCCCTTTGGCTTGAAGAATGCGGGGTATACTTACAAGCGGATGATGACGAAGATGTTTGAGCCACAGTTGGGCAGCAGCATTGAGGTCTATATTGATGATATGGTTGTGAAAAGCAAGGTAGAGGCCGAGCATGTGACAGACCTCACCAGCACATTAGAGGTTCTAAGGAAGCATAAATTACGACTGAACACATCCAAGTGCTCATTCGGGGTATGCTCTGGGAAGTTTTTGGGTTACATGGTGACCCACCGAGGAATTGAGGTGAACCCTGAACAAATTAAAGTCATAAATAGCTTGCAACCACCTCGGAATCCCAAGGAGGTCCAGAGGTTGATTAGGATGACCGCTGCGCTAAATAGATTCATATCCAGGTCGGCGGATAGGTGCAGACCTTTCTTCCTTTTACTCCACAAGTGGAAAGGATTCGAGTGGACTGAGGAGTGCGTCCTGGCATTTCAGCAGCTCAAAGAATATCTATCTCGGCCACCCATTATGTCCAGTCCTGAGGTGGACGAGGTCTTTTTCGCCTACTTGGCGATAGCCACTTATGCGATCAGTTTTGTTATGATACGAGTGGATAATGGCGTACAGCGGCCAGTCTATTACGTGAGCAAATAACTTCATGAGGCCGAAGTGCGTTATCTACCGTTGGAAAAGGCCATTTTGGCAATGGTGCATGCTACAAGGAAACTGCCCCATTACTTTCAGGCATACACTGTGGTTGTTCTAACTCAGTATCCGCTCAAAGCAGTACTTCGGAGTGCAGACTACACTGGCAGGGTTGCCAAGCGAGGCACAATTCTAGGAGCTTTTGATATTAAGTATATGCCTCGTACTTCTGTGAAAGGTTAGGTTCTCGCCGACCTGGTGGCCGAATTTGCTGAAGGCCTTGAAGAAATAGGAGCAAGCCCACATGACATGGATGAAAAATCAGTTGGCCTTATCTCCACGCAACGTTCCTCACCCTGGAAAGTGTATGTGGATGGAGCAGCAAATCAGAGGGGGTCAGGAGTGGGGCTGATTCTAATATCTCCTGAAATGGCCATTATCGAGAAGTCTTTAAGGTTAGGATTCTCAGCCACTAACAACGAGGCAGAGTATGAAGCTTTATTAATGGGAATGATGATGGTTAAGAAACTAGGTGGAAAAACAGTGGAGATGTTCTCGGATTCAGGACTGGTTGTGGGCCGGGTTAAAGGGGAATTGGAAGCTCGGGACACCAGAATGCAGGGTTACTTGAGCCAGGTTAGGCGTATGCAAGTGGATTTTAAGTCTTTTGAATTGTCCCATATCCCTAGATGTGGAAATGCACATGCAGACTCTTTGGCTACCCTTGCTACCTCCTCGGTGCAGAACTTACCTCAGGTGATCATGGTTGAAAATTTAAACATACCCACTCCAATAACGGAGGACTCGCTTCAGGTCAATCAAATCAGCTCGGCGCATAGTTGGATGGATCCTATAATGTTATTCCTTGAGAAGGATATATTGCCCGAGGACAGATCGGAAGCTGAAAAGATACGAAGAAAAGCTCCTCGGTTTTGGCTATCCGAGGACAAAGAGTTGTACAAGCATTATTTCTCTAGGCCATATCTGTTTTGTGTGCATCCTGAAGCCTCAAAGGTGCTTCTAGAAGAGCTGCGTGAAGGGATTTGTGGGAGTCACATTGGAGGAAGATCTTTATCTCATCGGGCAATTACTTAGGGGTATTGGTGGCTAGACATGCAAAAGGAAGCGCATGAGTATGTTAAGAAGTGTGATCAATGTCAGAGGTTTGCCTCGAACATCCATCAGCCGGGGGGAGTTCTTAACCCTCTTTCTAGTCCTTGGCCTTTTGCTCAGTGGGGTTTAGAAATTGTTGGTCCTTTCCCTAAAGCAATAGGAAATAAAAAATATATGCTAGTTGGCACGGACTATTTCATGAACTGGGTCGAAACTGAGCCTCTGGCTAATATCAAGGATGTGGATGTCAAGAGGTTTGTCTGGAAGAATATCATCATGCGATTTAGGGTTCCTCAAGCTCTCATCTCGGATAATGGTCTTCAATTTGATAGCAAGGCTTTCAGGAAGTATTGTTCCGACCTGGGGATAAAGAATAGATATTCCACTCCGGCTTATCCACAGGGAAATGGGCAGGCCGAGGCTGTCAACAAGGTCATTGTGAGTGGGCTCAAAAAAAGGCTGGATGATGCAAAGGAAAAATGGGTGGAGGAGCTGCCACATGTCCTCTGGACGTATCGAACAATGCCTCGACGGTTAACAGGGGAAACCCCATTTTCCATGACGTATGGGGCTGAGGCTGTGATTCCACTTGAAACGGGTTTTCACACACAAAGGACTAGAACTTTCACCTCGCATGGCAATGATGAGCTTTTAAGTAAGAATCTAGATTTGATAGATGAACGACGAGAGAATGCGATGGTTCAGTTGGCCTATTACCAACATAAGTTAAAACAAGGTTATGATGCAAATGTAAGGCTGAAGCCGTTAGCTCTAGGGGACTTAGTATTGAGAAAAGTCTTGAGAACTACCAAAAATCCAACTTGGGGAAAGTTAGGGCCTAATTGAGAAGGACCGTATCGTATCACATTTGTAGCAAGAATAGGGGCTTATTACTTAGAAGATTTAGATGAAAAAACTGTACTCCATCCTTGGAATGTAAGCAACCTAAAGAGGTATTACTATTAATATAAACAGTTTTGTTCTATTTCCCTTTTACAGCTTATCCTAAATTCTATTACTTATGTTTCTCAAGTTATTGAAGTATTAAACAGAAACTAAGTCATGTCAGCTCCTCGGACCACAACTTGGTGGAAATTAATACACTTTGACACCTATTGAAGTATTAAACAGAAACTAAGTCATGTCAGGTCCTCGGACCACAACTTGGTGAAAATTAATACACTTTGACATCTATTGAAGTATTAAACAGAAACTAAGTCATGTCAGGTCCTCGGACCACAACTTGGTGGAAATTAATACACTTTGACATCTATTGAAGTATTAAACAGAAACTAAGTCATGTCAGGTCCTCGGACCACAACTTGGTGGAAATTAATACACTTTGACATCTATTGAAGTATTAAACAGAAACTAAGTCATGTCAGGTCTTCGGACCACAACTTGGTGGAAATTAATACACTTTGACATCTATTGAAGTACTGAACAGAAACTAAGTCATGTCAAGTTCTCGGACCACAACTTGGTAGAAATTAATACACAGTGTGACCTTAATCGAAGTATTACACTAAATCTAAGGTATGACAGATTGTTTATACAGCAAACTTAGTAGAAATCAATGCTTCTTAAATGGGATCCGTGCGACTATCATTGTATATCAAGGCAAACTCCATGAGCATCACTTAAAGCGTTTTAGGGTGTCCAATACTTCTAGGGACTAATTGTTTGGAATGCTATCTCCAATGTGGACATTTCTTAATGAATATGAAGTAAGCCTTTGTAAGGCTGGGGAGTTCACGGTTATAGTCTACTTTGGTTCCCAATTAGCATACATAAAGTTAAGTTTTCTCTTATAGTGTCAAATTTTACTCCTCTATAGCCTGAGATAATGTAAAAATAAAAAACAGTCGTGCAGGAAATTACACAAGTAATAGATAAAGCCATAATGTCTCATATTAATTTGGAAAGGAAAATACACATCACAATTGAGAATATCCTCAAAGAAAAAAAATTAAATTAAAAAAATTACATCAATTATTTGCTTAGTTTTATTTGGAGCTTGGGTTGGGGGACTTTGCGAGTTTCCTGAGGAGGAACACCTTTCTCCTTCTCCTTTGAAGCTTCCCCAGCAGGTAAAATGGTAGAAGCTAAGTCCTGTTCAAAACTTTAAGAAGCAGTTCCATCCTTAGGTCCCTCTGTTACTTTGGCCGAGGAAATATCTTTCACCACTTTAGGCACTTCAGGCTGTTTCTGCTGATTGGTAGAGGGAGGATTCTGATTTTGAGCTTATTCAGCCAATTCAACAATAGTAGAGGAGGCCTCTTGTTGTTGGGAAGAAGGACCTGGGGCTCGTATGGCCGGAGGGAAGTAAATATTTTCAGGCATTCTCAGCTCTGAGGATGGCTCAATCCCAGCTCGGTTGAGAGCTTCCTCCCAAGTTTGTGCACAGTATGTCCAACATATTACTGGGACCTCAGCCCGGAAGTTATCCTCGGTCTCAGCGACGTCGACGTCGTATCCACGCTGTTCGGCTTCATCTTTTTCTTTTTCAACCTCAGCTCTTGCTTTTTCAGCCTCAGCCTTAGCTTTTTCAGCCTGATCTCTGAGCCTCTAGGCTTCATCCAGTTGTTTCTATAGGGTTAATATCTGTTCCTTGGAAGCTGCCAGCTGATCATTGGCGTCACGCAGACTTTTCCTCTAGTTCTCAGCCTGTCTTTGGAAGCCGGCCAAAGCTAAATCAGCACTCTTCCGAGCATGTTCTTCGTAGGCCAGCTTTTTCTTCAGCTGTGCATTGTTCTGCTCAGCAACATTGAGTGTCTGAACAGCTGTTGTTCGCTTTTTCCTCTCCTCATCTATTTGTTGATAACAGGCATTGGTTATCTCCTCCAGCCTGAAAGTGGCTTGAACAGCCTAGAGGAAAGAAAGTCAGAGATGCAATGAACTAAAAAAAAAAAGGGGACAAGAAAAGCAGTAAGGATACCATACCATGCCCAAATGTCTTTTTATATTCATGAAGACCTTGTTCTTCTTCATATTTTTCAGCTCGGCCATATCCTTTGGAAGAAGGAGGGTTTCTTCTAAGGCCGAGGCAACGTGGCACCCAATTCCACCGTTGAAGTCCCTAATCGAGGCATCTTCCCTCAGAGGCTCACCACCGAGCATGGGAGCAGGGAGCCAAACCTCGGGCTCCGAGGACTGAATATTTTGCTTTGTCGCAACTCGTTGAGGCCCATGAGTAACTTTTTGCTGCTTCGCAGCTCGTTGGACTTCGTCTTCACGAGTCGGGCGAGATCTCCCAGTCTCCACCACTTCTTTGTCTTTTGACTCTCTCCTCCTCTTTGGATCAGTAGGTTCGATCCCCTGCGGTTGGGGTAGTTGAAGAGGAGGAGGAGGGGGAAGATTGGTTTGAACTGACTTCCCCGGCGCCCCCTTTCCAGGCTGGCCTTCGATCACATCTAATAAACTCCTTTGGCTCTTTCTCTGGATGCCCATGTTGTCAGAGGTCATCTCAGGAGATTGAGGTTGATTGAAAGCTTCAAATTTGTCTTCAGAGCCCAACAATTCTACAACTTCTTCTTTTTCTCCTTCTTCTTCTTCCTCTCCTTCTTTCTCCTCTTCCTCCTTCACTTCCTAAAGAATAGAACGTGATGATGAAGCCCCTACGGAAATAGCGGCCACAGGTAACGGCTGAGTAAAAAAGGTACCTTCAGGAATCGGAACACTCTCAGGAACGATAAATCCTTCAAAGGCTACACTGATTCGGTGCAGCCAAGGATCTTTAGCCTTTATCACGCACTTGGGAGCTTGAAAGGCATTGGAAATTGGTTTGTATCGAAGGATTATGTGCGCTACTCTCAATTGGCCGTCGGATGGGTTCACATACACCTCGGACCGCAGAATTCTATCTAAGCTCTCCCTATTAACCAGTTTGAACTGAGGTCTGGTAGCGCGCTTGTCTGCAAAATCAATAAAACAATAGAAAAATTCTATCAGAAATAAAGGTAACTTGAACTAAAGAGTATAATCTAAATTGTAGAGGCTTATAGCCTAAAAACCCCACCTGGTGTTCCCTCTTTAGTTGGACAGGGTAAACCATCATGCCATTCCCCAGAAAAAAATGAGAAAATCATCTTTTAAGCCCTTGTTCGATGTAGGGAGACACTGGATCAACCTTACCTCAGGGAACCTAGACTTAAGATAGTACCCCTGGCCCTTCAAATGATTGAGGTTATACACCCAGTTCACATCGTGATGGGTCAGACCTAGTTTCATCCTCGCATTAAGGGCTTCTATACTCCCTAGCACCTTGAACATATTTGAGGCGCATTGTGTGGGAGATAATCTAAAGAACCTAAGATAACTTCTAGTAAGACTACCCATAGGAATAGTCATCCCTCCTTCTATGAAAGCGATCATAGGTATGACCACTTCCCCTGTTTTCCTATCGTCAAACCACGTTTCTGTGAAAGCATATCTCATGCCCACCATTGGGGGAATCCTATACTTAGTTCTAAATTCTTCTATTTGCTCCTCGGAATCGACTAGATACTTAAACCTACCCATTTCCTAAAAAAATCATCAAGAAAAATTAACGAAAAGGATTGAGGACTAAGGAGGGTTAAGGAAACTTATAGGTGTGGAAAATGAGCTCCTCGGACAGACTCCCAGTACTTATGAGAGCAGAGAGAGGAAGGAGAAAGGGACAGGTTCAATGAATACACGTTAAGATGGTGTGATTTTTGTAACTGAAAAGAGAGTTGATTTGAAAAGCTCTTTATAAAGGCGCAGAAATCGTGAAGCGGGAAAAATCCCGCCCATAAATACTGAGAGTCCTCCACCATTGGATTCACATCTTGCCGGAACGTGGGGGGACAAAGAAGCCGCCATCATTTAATAATGGCGTGCTCCTGACGCCGAAACGTCAGGAGCGTGCTTTGGGTAGGTAGAAAGGCGTTCTGAAAGGTAGAAAGGCGTTCTGAAGGGTAGAAAAGTCCAATGAAAGAGATGAGGGCAAGATATCAAAATCTCCCTTTTTTCGAGATGACAAAAAGTGAGATTTTGAGGGGCTATTGTGGGGCCGGTTGTCTAATAAGATGACATAGAAATCATAGGAAGTGGGTTTGTGGCCCAACGGCCCAGTCCAAGGACATTCACTTATCCGAGGATGGTTAAAGAAAGGTATTTTAGGAGTAATATAAGACAAAGAGATGTAAGTCGTGTATAGTGGCCCAAACCGCATCCGAGGATGAGATCCACCTCTGATACCAAGGTCCGAGGTGGATGCAACTATTTTAGTATTCAAGGTACTCCACCAAGTTGCATATGAACTAAAAAGTGAATATAGAACAAAGGAGGAACCGGGAAATGTAGCAAATATCTTCTAAAGCTGCTACCTCCACATTAAATGCTTCCCAGCTAACTCTCTGGCCGCATTAATGTGGAGGTGATACCTGAACAGTAACCAAGCAGCCTTATGGCCACCGAGCGAAGGTTCCAGGAAGTGCTGGATGGGACAGAAAGAAGTTCCCAGAGTAAAACCTACACGTGTACGGTGAAAATGGGGTGAAGAATGCAATATATAACAGGAAAGTAGGTGACATTAGAGGGGACTTTTTTGGGAAAAAAGAGAAAAGCACGCGAGCATCCAATAAGATACCCCTTGAAACCTAGCCGAGGAGAGTTGATATCGTTTAACTAGTTTGAAGCTTCCTTTGCTGCACAATGATCATGTCTTTTTCTACCAATTGGAATTAGCTCTTACACCCGCTCTCTAGAAATTTTATTGTTTGGACTTAAACCCATCCCTCTTTTGGGTCCAATCTAATTTGAGTCCTTACAGCCTTGAATGGCCTAAAGATGAAACAAATATAAGTAAATTCATCACTTATATATTAAAGGTAAAAATACCATTTTGGTCTTTACATTTTGAAGTTACAGTCAATTTGGTCTTTACATTTTGGTAGTAGTCAATTTGGTCATAGTTATTTTTAACTTGCCATCAATTTAATCTCTACTATCAACTCACTAACAAAAAATGCCTTCATAGCAAATGGTGTACACTGCTGCCACACTTAAAGCTTATGTTGTTTATAAAATAATATTAAAAATGACACCTCATCATTTTAATAAATAAAAATGCCACGTCATGAGCTAATGACAAAGATAAAAGAAAATGAAGATCTGCTAAAAACCAAAATAGAAAATTTAATTCCCTTTTATTTTTGTTTATTTTCTTGCAATCCAAACACACAGAAACATCAAACATTTGCTATTCGAATGTGAAAAGTAAAAATATGAAATAAAAGACCAATGGGTGGAGTCGTAGTTTCAGTCTAGTAGGTGGAATTTAAGACTTGGGGATTTTAGTTAATGGTGCGGTCATGGCAGAGGTCGAAGGGTTTGAATTTTTGCATATATTAAATTTTATATATATATATATATATATATATATAAACTTTAATAACATATGAAAAATGTAATTTTATCAAGAACTTATCAAATTATTCTGAGAATGTGACATAATTGTCAATGAAACAGTTGGATCGAAATGGACTAAATTGGGCCAAATGGACCTAAATATTGCTCATGTGACTCAACAATAGCGTAACACCTATAAATACTAAGTTTTAGCTTTTAGATATTATATAAATATATATGGGCTTATAACTTATTAAGCTTTGACATGTAGTTGTTATATTCTTCAATGGTATCAAAAAAAGAAAAGGAAATTATAAAATAAAAATAAAAAACAACTAGATTTTGCTCCAAGATCATGATATTATTTGCTTTGTCCTCCTTTCAATTATATGTACCATTCATTTCCAGAGTCTAATGGGGTCATAGTACAAATCTTTATCATCTTCCTATAGTTAGAACAATGTTGTGTGCCTATATGCCTCTTAGTAAAAGAAGCTTTTTGTATGCCTGTTTGTCTCTGTAGTAAAAGAAGCTGTATGCCTATTATGCGTCTCTGTAGCAAAAGAAGCTTGTTGTATGCCTGTATGTCTCTGTAGAAAAAGAAGCTTTTCAATTATTAACTCCCATCACGATGATCTGTCTCATCATAGATTTCCTCCTAAAAGAACAAAATGGATAGGAGTATTAATTTCTTAAGGGTATGAGAAGAGAAGAATTAAATAAAACAAAGTTCCTCGTACCTGTAAGACCTCTTCAATGACATCTTCCAGTGTTATGATACCAATAGCTTCCCCTTCTTCGCTGAAATTTGGAAGTAGCTCATCATTGATATGCAGGACTTCTGGGTGGAAGTCCTTCGACCATTTCTTGCTCTTGGTCTTGGATAATCCTCTATTCATTGATAGACTCTTCAACTTCTTAAGTGCTTTCCTGCTCTTTAATCTCTTCTCTTGAGGATGCCTTTCAACATGAATGTCCAACCTCACTTCTCTTACTAAATTTATTGTATATTCAAGTAATGCAAGTTAGTCCAGTGGGAAAAATTCATATGAACTATGGACAGCGTAAACATGGCACACCATTGCATAAAGTTGGTGCTTACCATCAGTTGGGTTTTCAGTTGATGGCTGCTCTATTTGATTGCCGTGCTCTCCAACAACAACAGCCATATGGCTATGACCTTTTTGAAACTCATTTAGTAAGACATACAGAGGCATATTTTCTGATACCCTGGTAGGCAAATGTACATTATACATCAATTTCATATATTTTAGAATTTGAACAAGGGATATATTTGAATATTATATCACTCTTAAGCCTAACAAGATATTTAAATACTTAAAAAGATCATGAACCTAGATCAACCTCATCCTCCACTCTGGTTTTTTTTTTTTTTTTTTTTTTTTTCTTTTATAATAGGTTAGTCCATCAAGATTTGCTGGATTTTTCACTCTGCTGTGTATTTTGAGATCCCTTACTTTTCGGTTAACTGGTTAACGAAAAGCATTACAGTAGTCATTTTGCTGCATCACACATATAGAAACAGAATATGTACATATACATGTGATATGTTGTACATATAAGTAGGTTGTATCTTACTATTCATTAAAGGAAAAATACCTCAAAATCTTGCGAATAGTGACATTCCTTGCAGGTACTTCATCAGCTAGATGGACAGTTAATAAGTTCTTCACCTATAATTCAAAAATATACATAGTGATTGAGACTTGACATCTACAGTGAGCAATTTATTGCTCCTTATTTTGTTTATAGGCATAAAGTAGACACAAGACGCAAGTACCTAACAATGTATAAATTGCTGAATAAACAACTGCATAGAGATTGTTAGATAACAGTCCGTAAAATTTTACCTAAATAAGGAAACTATGAGAAAAATGGAGTAAACAATGATGATGTTAGTGAAACTACACATGTACTGATATTTGGTACACAGATTCCAGAATCAAAACCAAAGGATGGTTCAAAAATGCAGTGTTGCAGTTGGAGACAAGGATACAGGATAATTAATAGATTTGTCAAATCATTAGCTATTATATTATATCACATAAAGAACTAAAACAAATTACTTTTCTTCTCAAGACAAACTGTTCAAGTAAAGCAACAAACATGTACCAATATAAGTCCGATGATGTTTCTCGGTTGCTCATAATATACTGGCACTCTGCTATGCCCTTTCTCCAAAATTAGTTTCATCAAATCCCTATATACTCGCCAGATAGAGAAAGATAATTAGAGTCTGTTTTAGATATCGCTTATTTTGCTGAAAACTGAAAACATTGTAACAAAATAATTTTTAAATATGTGAATAGTGCCGTGGAACTCATTTTTAATGAAAGTTTTGTTAAAAAAAAGGTTTGTGGGTCCCGTGAATAGTGCACGGGATCCACTGAAAAAGTCACCACAGCCACAGAAACACGCTTTAAAAAAAAAAAAAAAAAACATAGATGCTAATAATCAGTATCCAAACGGGTACTTAATCATCATGAGGAGACTGATAAATGGAACTTATTTCTTCATTTACAAAGACTCATCAAACCTGTCAAGTTTGGCGCTGATGTCAATTGCAAAAGTTTTAGATATAGGAGTCATTGCGTCCCTTGCTGTTTTTTTAGTAAGTTCAAGCGCTCCTGCAATGATCATTGTTTCATCTCGTGTCAGTTCTCCACCTTTTCCAGCCTGCATACCAGTTAACAAGAAGAAAATTACTGAATCAATAGGCAGAAAAGAAAGAGTTGCATTGGGAAAATTTGATTCATTTATTGAACAGACTGATAAAACAAGTAGTAAATGATTTTTGTAATTGATCCTTTAATGTTGATGCATATGAAAATAAATACCTCATTACTGTGCAAATCAACTAATGTCTTCAGTTCAGCTCGACGATAAAGTGCATCATGGTCTTTCCCCAAAAAGCGATCTAATAGCTGGTAAAATTTCACCAAGAGTAAGGATCATTCATGTAGACAACGCCATATGTATTGAAATAACATTATATTGGCACCTTGAAGAAAATTAAAGGGATGTATAGACAATATCACCTTGCTTATTGGATAAGCAACAGGAAAACAAATCCAAACAAGTATCTGGACAAATGGAGCCACTGCTGCACCAATTGCCAAACCATATCGAGTGCAAACAGCCTGGGGTAAAATCTGCTATAAAAAGTTCAGATCCCAATTAATGTTAAATTAAAATGATAAACTAAGATCAATTGCAGCATTGCAGCCCATTTTGCATGATGATTGATGAGTGTATATCAACTCACCAAAACTTCTACATATCTTTTGGTCTACTTGTTGTTCGGGGACATGCATTTTTGCACACATATATCTTCTTGCCCCCCCAACTAATTACATACCCCAAGATAAGAAACTAACCTCGCCAAACAAAAGTACCAAAGTTACTGAAATAACGATAGCACCCCAGGCTGTGACCAAACTATCCAGAAAAATTGGAAGCGTCTGAAAAAATAAGACATCAAGTACATTTATGATTCTAGCTTTTGAGTCTACGATTCTAAAAAAAAAAAAAACGCTTTTGAGTCTACAATATATGTTGTTTACATTGTTTCTGATGGCACTTACCTCCATTGCAACAGCATTGCAGATTAACAGGGTGCAAAGCAATAAATGCTGCCTTCTCACAACTGGCAATATCTTCGCTGTTATGACATAGTGCTAGCTATAAGTGAATACAATATAACACAATGCTCAAACAAGTTCCCAATCAAGAAATAGAAAACTGATGAAACTAACAATACCTCATAACCTTTTTTTTTTTCGGAGAAAGTACAACACCTCATAACTTGAAAGTTGAAAGTATTAATATGAAGTATCCATGTCTCGTGATACTTACATACTCATGCATATATATATATATATATATATTTGGCTAAATACTTCTAGCACTAGAAGAAAAAGTATGTAAAATGTAATTTCTTTTAGCGCTTAGAGAATTATTACAAGAGGTAAGGAGATTGATGGAATGAATTACCAGCATGTTTACGATCACTGGGTGTTCCAGACTTGACAAGAACTTCAAGTTCGACCAGGCTCATCGACATGAGCCCCAACGTGAGCCCAGACATGAGCCCAGCGAACAATACTAGCAAAGTTATAAGTATTATCCGAATGATAAATGCTGTTTCACAACAGCTATACTCTACAGCCATTCAATTCCCTTTTTTATTAATTCCTCTTCAATTTCTTCTTCTTCTTCTTCTTCTTCTTCTTCTTTGAGATTTATAAATTGGTTTTAGACCCTTGAAGACACACTGTCTTCTTAAAGACAACCATATATACTGGCATAGTGTAAGCAAGTCAAAATATATTCTATCTATTGCACTAGGCCAGAATGAAATCAGATTCGACCCACTGTTCTTTTGGGTGCTTTAGTTTGATTGAAACTTCTGGAACTTACTTTTTCCCTTCTTTTATTTTGCTTCTCTCTGAAGAGAGAGCTTTTGACTGTAACTCAGAGAGACTGAGAGAGCAGCATAAGAGTTGACATGGACTGTCACTCAGTGATCCACTTTTGGACCTAAATATGCATATACGTTGGTGAGAGAACACCTCGGGGAGCAAGTAGTAAATACTTTATAACATGCTCGCACCCCAAGGTGTTCTCTCCCCAACACAAAGTTGCCCCAAATGGCCAATTTATAGATCCATAATGTGGATCTTATTGCCGAGAATATGATCCCCACAAGTGGAAATGTGTTTGAATGAGGACTATATTCCTGCTTAGTGATTATGATATACCTTCGAGTAGTCACATAACATAACCAATATTTCATCTTTTGAGACTTAAGCGTGAATAAAAAGAAATCCCTATATTAAGCAACAAGAAGAACAAAACTAGATCCAATTCAGCTTTATGCACTATAATATTTTTAAGGAAAATGTTAAATTTATAACAAATTTTAATATAAAATTTTATAAATTAAATAAATATTTTAATTGCCATTTTGTAATGGATGACATGTCAATTTATAAGATTTATGTAGTAAAACTTATAGTATCCCTAGCATAACCCTATTTTATAATACTCTTTTAATTAAAAAAGCTCAAGCAATGTTGCCAAGTAAAAAAAAAAAAAAATATATATATATATATATATATATATATATCAAAGAAATGAGGGAACTTGAGTTGAGAGAGTTTGTGTATACATGAAACATGAAATAAGATTAGAATTTTCATATATATATATATATATATATGAAATAAGATTAAAGTTACCTATAAACTAAACTAAATGTGCTTTTGGATTAGTTTTTTACTAAAAAAAAAATTATTTGCTAAAAGATGGCAAAATTATCATTGTACTTAAAAAAATCGAGACTTTAAAAAGTTGCACACAAGAAAATAAGCTAAAAATTTAAAAAAAAAAAAATTATCCAAACTCATACAATATATATAGCTTTAATAATGAAATATAACGTGTTAGGTAAAGGGAAAATTGAAAAAAAAAAGGGTAAATAATTAGGAATAAAATCTACAATAATCCTAAAGAAGAAGTGTAGGGTTCAAATTTGATGGGTCAAGCACAAACCCTGCAGGCCGGTAGCCCAATGAACCCCGTACAATAAATTTGTAGAGAATGGGTTAAACAACTGGGCTGGAAATGGATTTAGCAACGATACATGTAGACAACAAAGGATAAGATGATGTTCAGACTCGTATTCCGTGAGAATCCTCTTGAATCCGAAGAGAAATAGTGTTTACAAGCCAGAAAGAATTCCCCCCCTCATCGTCAGAGGTCTATTCCCTTTATATATGCTCCTTCCTCCTCATCTTCACCGTACACTTGTTGTTCATCTAAGCATCCACTCAAGTACTTGTCACATCAGATACTTGCTTTAGTTTGCCGTGAGTGGTAGTAGCTGGGGCTGCACTGTTCAGGTGTCTTTTCCACATAAATGCGGCCAGGAAAGTTGCTGCAGTGCATTAAATGCGGTGGTGGCAGCTTTTCCCTCTAAGATATTTTGTGTTATTCTCGTCCTTAGGCGTGCCTTGAGTTCGTTTTTTACCGCGGAAACAGCTGGGAAGGCCGCTCAGGTCTTCAGTACATTTGTTTGGTCAAGTTCTAAAGTGATCCGATGAGGAGATCCTCTTCGAACCAACAGTAATGTCTTCGGACATACCCATCATTCATTTTCAAGGGCAATTCCACTAATGGGGCTCAGCCCTGATCCCTCTTATCTCTTTGGTCAAATAGTGACATTCAAATTGGGCCCCAAGCCCAATTCGTAGCGTTGGGCTTTCACACCCACAATAGCCCCTCAAAATTCTAATTTTTCCTTCGCAACCGAAGAGAAAAAATGGGATTTTGATCCTTCGTGAAATAAAAACTTTGCAATCGTTGAATTCTGAACCCACATGTGTATGCGCATGAATTTAGACACTTCATTATTGCCGCTGTTGTTGCACCGTTTCCAAGGCGCCATTAATTGCTTCAGGTGGCGTCTTGTTTATGGAATCCAACGGACAGCTGCTGATCCAACGGACATGAATTTTCTCAAAATTTGGGTGGGTCAAATTTTCCCACTTTGCTTGCCCCTATATAAAGCCACAGAGGGGGTTATTTCCCCCCTTACTTTGCAAATTCCAGACTCACAGCGCACTCAGGCATCCACGCTCATAACGCCCTTCCTGTCGTCGACTCCAACTCACCCCAGAATACACTACGATCTTTCTGCGAGCATCAGGGTCATTCCTCCATTTAGTTCCGCGTAAGTTCCTTGTTCGAGATTCTCAAATTCTTTTCGGCTTGCCTCTTCGGCCTTTGGTAGTCGTTCCCCAGTTACTGTTTCGCATCTTTCCCTCTAACCTAACTGAAAATGGGTAGATTTGAATATTTAGTGAATAGTCCCTCCCAGATGGAGAAGTTTAGAGCGATGTATCGCATTCCTCAGGACGTGGGGTTGAGGTATTGCTCTCCGGAGGAATTATTAACAAACCGAAAAGTGGGCGAAGTCATAATCCCCATTATCGCTTTCCTAGAGGGAGGCATGACCATCCCCATGGGTCCTGTTACTAGAAGCTATCTTACAGGCCATAGACTTAGCCCTGAACAGTGCGCACCTAACATGTTTAGGATTTTAGGAGCAGTTGACGACCTAAACTGCCATTTAGGATTGGGACTAACCTGGCTCGATGTGGTACACATGTACAAGTGTCGTACCAAAGAAGGAGCGGGATACTATCTAAGGTCCCGATCCGATATTGTCAGGCTCATCTTCTGTCTCTCCAAGTCTAATAAAGGGATGAAAGACGATTATCTGATCGTCTCGGGCGCATGGCATGACGGACTTCATTGCCCAACCCAGCCAGGAGAGCCAGGTGGGATATCCCCCATTGAGATTTTCTAACAATAGGTTTAGGGTTTTGGTTTCAATGATTCGCCCTTCTCTTTTTATCACCTTTCAATTTTTTCTGATAGTTTTATTGCAATGTTTACAGATAGAAATCACGCCGCTCCTCGGCTCAGTCTCACAAACACCGCGGCGCTTAATTACCTTCTTCGGTCAGAGATCTTCGCAAGCGAAGACGGACAGCTCAGGGCCGCTCACCTTATCCTCGGCTATACTCCAAAGTCAACGGATTTTCAGCCGATCGGCAACGCGATAACACTCGGAGACCGCCGCATCAACCGTATTGATGTTACTCGGAAGAATTTTTTAGCTCCCTTCGACCTTGCTCCTGTGCCATACACCAACCCACAGGGCATTCCGTTGCTCGTCGAGCCTGTTCAGCAGGTCCCTCTTCAACCAGCAGCAGAGGGAGAGAGAGTTGCTTCTTCAACCCCTTCGCTTGACGAGCAGATAGACCAGTTCAGATTAGAAGGAGAAACTTCAGAAGAGGTTCAAATTCTAGATGTTGATGAGGGGACAGATAGGCAATTGGCTGTTCTCCCACAGAGAATAATCGTGTCAGAATACTCTTCGAACGAAGACATGCAGAGCCTAGCGGATCTGATGAAGAGCCGAAGGCAGAAGGCCCCGACTAAGGGCACTGGTACTTCTCAGCAAACGGTGGCTCTTCCTCCTCCCCCTCCTCAAGCTCCCTCGGATCCACGCTTAAAGCCACTGCCAGATCTAAAAAAGAAAAGGATCGCGACTGAAGCTGAAGGTACCGAGATTGCACCTCCGAAGGGGACCAAGCAACAGAAGGTGGCCCATGACACCAGGGGTAAAAGGGCTTCATCCACAGAAAGTAAGGAAGACCCTTTGGCCGCCGATGTACGACAAGGCGCTCGAACATGGCCTCCGAAGTTGACACTGGATGGTGCGGTTATCCCATACGATGCTTCCATCAGAAATTATGGCAGAAGGAAAGCCGGCTACATTGCTGAAACTCTGGAGCAGCCCCTGCTCCTTCCGAAGGACATGGAGTCCTACAGGCGCTTTAGCCAGCAAGAGCTTTTCTTATCTCTAAAAAGGGATTTAGCCATGGTAAGGGAATTTGACCCTTTGATCCTCTTTTTGCTATGTTTACCAACTAAAAAAGAAACTTTCATCTGTTGTGCAGATCGCCCAGCAAATATATGTGGCCGAAGAGTGGAATAAGAAAACTCATATCCAAGTCCAAGTGGAGGTCAGCGCCCGCACGGAGACCGAGATGGCCTTGGGCAGCCTTAAAGATGAGTGCTTCCAAATGTCCGAGCAGCTGAAACAGGAAGCTAAGGAGAAGAAAAGTCTGGAGGCGGGCCTTAAGAACGCCCAGGAGCAGGCCGAAGATTAACACAAAAAGCTGTACACCACTGAGATCAACCTGGAAACAGAGAAGGTGTTGGTGAAGGATCTTCGGGCCGAGCTCGACAAAGCCAAGGATTTTGCTAAATTGACCAAGGAGGACGCTCAACTGGCCAAGGAAGCACTTGAGGCTGAGAAAAAGGCTGCTTATCTACTGGGGGTGAAGGAGACCCAAACGAGGCTGACCGAGGAGTTTGCAAAGGTCTGCAGGGAATATTGCGAGGTAACGTGGGGCAAATGCCTTGACGTGGCTAGAGTTCCCCCAGAGTCTGCCCTGAGGTAGCCTGGGAGTGTTTACTACCACCCCGATATCTGCGACCTGCCAGATACCTTGGAAGCTTCTTCGGTCGGTCCGAATATCCCAGACCCTGCTGAGGCAAGCCAAGCTCCTGTTCAGACTGGGGATGCGGGCGATCCGTCAAAGACTGACCCAGTGCCTCAGAAGAAGGCTTAGGTGTTTAGGGGACATTTTTTGTACTTGTAATTGTTAAGACACCATTTTCCTTTCTTTTGTAACGCAGTTGTTTTCCTTTCATCAATGAAATGGCTTACTTTTTATCTTTATTGCTATCATGGTATATGTCAGGATGCATCATTACAGCAAATAACGATAGCTTGACAAAATGAGAACCAGCTAATGCCAGGATTTTGATTTAGACAATGCCAAGTAGGCCCTAAGGTAATAACGACCGCATTGGAACGTTAATTTGCGAAAGTAACTTGGTCAGAGAACTGTTGATACAACTGAGTTTGACTTAAAATACTTGGGGAGATTGTAAACCGAACCACCGCAGCATGTTAATGACGTAGATAATAACACTTAAGAAAGACTGTTCGTAAGGGAGTTAGTAAATGAGTGTTAACTAACTCAAATGATCTGGCCCAAGGACTTCTGGCATATTTGATGTTAAGTTTAAACTCTTATGTGAATCGTAAAGAAGTGTTAACTAACCCAAATCATCTAGTCCGAGGACTACAGGCATGATTGATGTTAAGTTTAAACTCTTATGTGAATCGTAAAGGAGTGTTAACTAACCCAAATCATCTGGTCTGAGGACTACAGGCATGATTGAGTTTAAGTTTAAACACTTATTTGAATCGTAAATGAGTGTTAACTAACCCAAATCATCTGGTCCGAGGACTACAGGCATGATTGAGTTTAAGTTTAAACACTTATTTGAATCGTAAAGGAGTGTTAACTAACCCAAATCATCTGGTCCGAGGACTACAGGCATGATTGAGTTTAAGTTTAAACACTTGTTTGAATCGCAAAGGAGTGTTAACTAACCCAAATCATCTGGTCCGAGGACTACAGGCATGATTGAGTTTAAGTTTAAACACTTATTTGAATCGTAAAGGAGTGTTAACTAACCCAAATCATCTGTTCCGAGGACTACAGGCATGATTGATTTTAAGTTTAAACACTTGTTTGAATCGTAAAGGAGTGTTAACTAACCCAAATCATCTGTTCCGAGGACTACAGGCATGATTGAGTTTAAGTTTAAACACTTGTTTGAATCGTAAAGGAGTGTTAACTAACCCAAATCATCTGGTCCGAGGACTACAGGCATGATTGAGTTTAAGTTTAAACACTTATTTGAATCGCAAAGGAGTGTTAACTAACCCAAATCATCTGGTCCGAGGACTATAGGCATGATTGAGTTTAAGTTTAAACACTTATTTGAATCGTAAAGGAGTGTTAACTAACCCAAATCATCTGGTCCGAGGACTACAGGCATGATTGAATTTAAGTTTAAACACTTGTTTGAATCGCAAAGGAGTGTTAACTAATCCAAATCATCTGGTCCGAGGACTACAAGCATGATTGAGTTTAAGTTTAAACACTTTGGAGAGTTCTCAGCATAATAAAATGGTGTCATAGCTAAAGGAAGAATTCATTTAATAGTAATACCTTTTGAGGTTATATACATTCCACGGCCGGGGTACTACATGATTATCCAGATCTTCTAAGAAGTATGCTCCAATGCCAGCCATTGAAGTGATGCGATATGGTCCTTCCCAATTTGGTCCTAGTTTTCCCCAAGCTGGATTCTTTGCAGTGCCTACGACTTTCCTCGACACCAGATCACCAGGCTCTAAAGGTCTCAACCTTACATTGGCATCGTAGCCCTGCTTGAGCTTTTGTTGGTAATGCGCCAGTTGGACCATTGCATTTTCCCTTCGTTCTTCAATTAGATCCAAGCTCTTTTCCAGCTGCCCATCGTTACTAATCGGATTAAAAGTGCTTGTCCTGTATGTTGGGAATCTAGTCTTCAGAGGTATAACAGCTTCAGCTCTATAGGTCATTGAAAAGGGGGTCTCCCCGGTAGACCTGCGAGGTGTAGTTCTGTATTCCCACAACACATAAGGCAGTTCCTCCACCTATCTACCCTTCGCATCGTCCAGCCTTTTCTTTAATCCGTTAACTATGACTTTATTAACAGCTTCTGCTTGCCCATTTCCCTAGGGATAAGCAGGAGTGGAGTATCTATTTGTAATTCCCAGCTCACTGCAATAACTTCTGAAAGCTTTACTATCAAACTGAAGCCCATTGTCCGAAATCAGGGTATAGGGGACCCCGAACCGAGTGACGATATTTTTCTAGATGAATTTCTTTACATCTACATCCCTGATATTTGCTAAAGGTTCAGCTTCGACCCATTTGGTGAAGTAGTCTGTTCCGACCAGAAGGTACTTCTTGTTTCCTGCTGCCTTAGGGAATGAGCCTACGATATCCAATCCCCATTGAGCGAAAGGCCATGGGCTGGATAGTGGATTAAGGGTACCACCCGGCTGATGTATGTTCGGCGCAAACCGCTGGCACTGGTCACACTTTTTAACGTATTCATGGGCCTCTCTTTGCATATTTGGCCACCAATAACCCTGAGTAATGACTTGGTGAGCTAAAGATCTACCCCCAGTATGGCTCCCACAGATCCCTTCATGCAATTCTTCTAGTAGTGACTCAGCCGCTTCAGGATGCATGCACAATAAGTATGGACCTGAATATGAACGTTTATACAGTTTGTGGTCCTCGGACAACCAGAACCTCGTAGCTTTCCTCCGTACTTTGTCCGCTTCCCTTTTTCTTCGGGCAATACATCGTCCTTCAAGAACTTAATGATGGGATCCATCCAGCACTGGTCGGCCCTGATGTAATGAACCTGGACTGCCTTTTTTCTTAATTCCGCAGGCCTCTGCATGTCCTCAATGAGGATGACCCTTGGTAATTCCTGTGCCGAAGAGGTGGCGAGGGTGGCTAAAGAATCGGCATGTGTGTTGCCACTTCTGGAGATGTGTCGTAGGTTAAAAGATTCAAACTCTGACTGCAGGGACTTAGCCAGGCTCAAATACCCCTGCATCCTTTCATCTTTTGCCTCGAAGTCTCCCTGCACTTGGCCAACGATTAATCTTGAGTCCGAGAATATCTCAACTGACTTTCCTCCCATCCTTCGTACCATCTTCATCCCCATCAATAGAGCCTCATACTCTGCCTCATTATTCGTTGCTGAGAAATCCAGCCTTAACGCTTTTTCAATGATAATTCTCTCTGGGGATATCAGCACTAGCCCCACTCCTGAACCTCTCTGATTCGATGCGCCATCTACGTACAATTCCCAGGGTAATGGGCTCTGTAGAGAAACCATGCCAACAGACCTTCCATCCAGGCCTAGTGTTGGTGTTACTTCTTCTAGATGGGGCTTCGTGAATTCGGCGACCAAGTCTGCAAGGATCTGGCCCTTCACTGATGTGCGAGGCATGTACTTGATATCAAAAGCCCCTAGGATCGTACCCCATTTGGCAATCCTTCCAGTGTAGCCAGCGCTTCGGAGTATTGCCCTGAGTGGAAGCTGGGTGAGGACTATAACGGTGTGGGCTTGAAAATAGTGAGGCAGCTTCTTCGTACCGAGCACCACAGCTAGGATAGCCTTTTCCAGTGGCAAATAACAAATTTCAGCTTCATGAAGTGACTTACTTACGTAGTAAATTGGTTTTTGCACCCTATAATCCGTCCGTATCAACACCAAGCTCACAGCATTAGGAGCTACAGCGATGTAAGCAAACAAGACCTCATCTGGTTCAGGACTAGGCATGATTGGTGGCCGAGCCAGGTAATCCTTAAGTTGCTGAAAAGCAACAGCACATTCCTCCGTCCATTCGAAACCCTTCCACTTATTGATTAATGAGAAGAAAGGCCTACACTTGTCTGCTGATCTAGAAATGAACCTATTAAAGGCAACGGTCATCCCAGTTAGCTTCTGAATTTCCTTGGGGTTCCGAGGAGCTCGCAAGTTGTTGATGGCCTTTATCTGATCGGGATTAACTTCGATTCCCCTGTGAGTGACCATATACCCTAAGAACTTGCCTGATCCAACACCAAACGAACACTTGGATGCATTCAAGCGTAGTCTGTGTCCCCTCAGAATTTCAAAAACATTCCTAAGATCCCCAATGTGCTCAGCTATGACCTTGCTTTTCACTACCATGTCATCAATATAAACTTCCATGCTTTTACCCAATTGCGGCTCAAACATTCTGGTCATCATCCTCTGATAGGTAGCCCCTGCATTTTTCAAGCCGAACGGCATTACCTTGTAGTGGTAATTCCCCACAGGGGTTACGAAAGCTGTTTTCTCTTGATCGGCGAGAGCCAGTGGTATCTGATGATAACCTTGGAATGCGTCTAAGAAACTCATCCGAGGGTGTCCAACAGTAGCATCAACTAGTTGGTCTATCTTCGGTATGGGAAACGAATCCTTCGGATAAGCTCTATTAAGATCAGTGAAGTCCACGCACATCCGCCACTTTCCGCTTTTCTTTTTTACCACCACGGTGTTAGCCAGCCATTTGGGGTAAAAGATTTCCTTAATAGCCCCTGCTTGCTTAAGTTTCATCACTTCCTCCCTGACTGCATCTGCGTGCTCCCTCGATAGACGCCGAAGCGGTTGTTTCTTAGGAACGATGGTGGGATTAACGTTTAGATGGTGGCAAATAAAATCTGGGCTTACCCCTGGGGCTTCTGCGGAGTCCCATGTAAATACATCAACGTTGGCTCTGAGGAACTCTATCAGCTCTTCCTTCTCTTGAGGAGGCAGCATGGATCCGACTTGAAAAAACTTCTCTGGGTCGTTATCAACAACTATCCTTGCCAAGCTTTCGCACTCTGCCTCTTCGGCCGAGGTTTCGGTGTCCAGCATCGAAGGTTTTAACTGCTATAAAATCTCATCATTACGGTCTGGGGACTCAGCCTGGGGTTTGTGCTGGATAGCTGCCACCAGACATTACCTGGACGTAGATTGATCTCCTCGGATCTCCTCGACCCACCCTTCGAATGGGTATTTAATCTTCTGATGAAGGGTGGAGGATACGACCCCGAGGGTATGAAGCCAAGGTCTTGCCACAATAGCAGTGTAAGGCGAATATGCATCCACCACTATAAAATCTACCTCCACCGTCTCAGATTCGGTTTGCACAGGTAGTCTGATTTGGCCCTTCGGGATGACCACTTTGCTATCAAAACTCACCAAAGGGGAACTGTACGGCGTTAGGTCTTCGGGAAATAAGTTCAGTCCCTTGTAAAGGTCTAGGTACATTATTTCTGTGGCGCTGCCCTGATCTACCATCACCCTTTTCACGTCGTATCCACCTATTCTGAGAGTAACTACCAAAACGTCATCATGCGGCTGTATAGTCCCGATTTTTTCCTCGTCCGAAAAGCCCAAAACTGGTTGAACCTCCATCCTAGGCCTCTTCGGCTCTCTGTTAACACTCTCCGAGGGCATCCGAGCAACTGATAGTATTTTGGATGGGCACGACCCTGTCCTCCCTGGTGCGGCAAAAATAACATTGATCGTACCCAAGGGGGGTTTTACAGAATCACCTCTCCTAGGCCCCGCGTTTGCCTGGTTTCCCTGACCATATGAGTGGTGTAAAAGTTGCTTTAACTTGCCCTCGCTGACAAGCTGATTCAAATGGTCCCACAGGCTCCTACAATCCTCAGTGGTATGCCCATGGTCAAGATGATATTGGCAGTAGAGATTGTGGTTGCACCTTTCAGGGTTTCCGACCGTCTTGTTTGGCCTCTTGAAGAAAGGCTCATTTTTTATTCTCTCCAGGACTTGGTGCACTGGCTCACGAAAAACAGCATTGACTGTCTGAAAGTTCGCTGTACTTTGTCCGACCCAATCTTTTCTCGGCCTGTTGTGGCTCTGCCGATTCGACCTGAAATCCCTCCTCTCTTGAGGGATAACCTTATCCTTTCCCCTACCCTGCTGTTGGTCTTCTTCAACTCTTTTGTACTTGTCAATCCTATCCATCAATTGGCATACACTGGTAGCAGGTTTGCCCGTTAGGAACGTTCTCAAGAGATGTTCAGTGGGGAGGCCTAGCTTAAAAGAGCTGATGGCCACCAAGTCACAATCTTCCTCCATCTCATTATACGTTTCCCAGAACCTATCTGAATATGACTTCAAAGTTTCACCCTCCCTCATGCTAACGGATAATAGGGAGGCCATGTTCTGCGGAACCCTTCGACATGTGACAAAACGCAACCCAAATGCCTAAGTTAGCTCTTGGAACGAGCTTATGGAGTCCGCTTTCAAGCTATCAAACTATCTCATGGCAATCGGTCCCAAACTGGACGGGAAGACCTTGCACATTAAGGCCTCGTCTCTAGAGTGAACGACCATCCTCTGGTTGAAATGACTCACATGTTCCACAGGGTCTGTCCGGCCGTTGTAGATGGTGAATGTAGGTTGGTGGAAACGTCAAGGAAGTATTGCATTCTTGATGTTGCGTGTAAAAGGAGATCTGGAGATCTGATCCAGAGCTTTACTCATAGCATCGCTCCCTACGCCCCTAGGTAAGGGGCTCCGTGGATTCCTCTCACGATGGTGCATCTCCTCATAGGGAAAGGACTCGCTGATTGGTGTCCGAAGTTTTGGCTTGTAGTCAACGTCCCGTTCGTCCTCAGAATCTTTATCATAGTACGAGGAAATGCGTTTCCTCTTTGCATGGCGCAGCTCCCTCTTTAGCCTTTCAATTTCTAACTGCATGCTTTGGTTTTTCTCTCCATGGTGCATGTGGCTCTCTCCATGCAACTGGTTACGATCGACGTGTGTGGTGTGCACGCTACCTTCATGATCCTGCCTCTGTTCCAGGTTGAGAAAAGGATCGGTGTGCTGAGATGCCCTAGACTCCGCTGGTCGTTGCCTTGGTTCAGACATTTTTGAGGTGTTGCTCCCATCTTTGCTCAAGCTGTTCCCCACAGACGGCGCCAATTGTAGGGTTCAAATTTGATGGGCCAAGCACAAACCCTGTAAGCCGGTAGCCCAATGAACCCCGTACAATAAATTTGTAGAGAATGGGTTAAACAACTAGGCTGGAAATGGATTTAGCAACGATACATGTAGACAACAAAGGATAAGATGATGTTCAGACTCGTATTCCGTGAGAATCCTCTTGAATCCGAAGAGAAATAATGTTTACAAGCCAGAAAGAATTCCCCCCCTCATCGTCAGAGGTCTATTCCCTTTATATATGCTCCTTCCTCCTCATCTTCACCGTACACTTGTTATTCATCTAAGCATCCACTCGAGTACTTGTCACATCAGATGCTTACTTTAGTTTGCCGTGAGTGGTAGTAGCTGGGGCTGCACCGTTCAGGTGTCTTCTCCACATAAATGCGGCCAGGAAAGTTGCTGCAGTGCATTAAATGCGGTGGTGGCAGCTTTTCCCTCTAAGATATTTTGTGTTATTCTCGTCCTTAGGCATGTCCTGAGTTCGTTTTTTGCCGCGAAAACAGCTGGGAAGGGCGTTCAGGTCTTCAGTATATTTGCTTGGTCAAGTTCTAAAGTGATCCGATGAGGAGATCCTCTTCGGACCAATAGTAATGTCTTCGGACATACCCATCATTCATTTTCAAGGGCAATTCCACTAATGGGGCTCAGCCCTGATCCCTCTTATCTCTTTGGTCAAATAGTGACATTTAAATTGGGCCCCAAGCCCAATTCGTAGCGTTGGGCTTTCACACCCACAAGAAGTTTCAAGTGGATCTTTTTGTTGTCACAACTTGGTCGGTTTGGAATAGAAAAAACCATGACAACTAGCAATTAATCCCACTAGAGCAAGTCAGCCATCTCGCATTGGCTTATCTAGATGAATTCCAAAAACTTTGCCTAAAGCAAAATAGGTTGGCTCCCACCCAAAGGGGAGTGGTACATAACTAATTTTGATGGAGCGATCTTTGAAGGCTCAAATGAAGCCAGTATTAGTGTGGTAATTCGTAACTCGAAAGGACAGGTTATGAGATGTCTCAAAGAATTCCACTAACCATATTTTTTTTTTTGGAGATGGTAGAGGCTGCAACAAAAAGAGCTAATCCAATTTGCATTAGAGATTGGGATAGACAAGACAGAAGTTGAGGGAGACTCTTTGTTAGTTATGAATGCTCTATGTGGCTCAAATGTCCAGTTCTCACTAATCAAACATATTATTTAAGAGGCATTGATAGATTTTAGAGATTTGAGTTTTTTATCATGTATGCAAACATGCAATATGATAGTCCATGCTCTTGTTAGGAAAGCTATTTTCTCTCCTTATTTTTGGTCTAGATAGAGTTTAGACATTAAAGACTTAGCTAATGCTAATTTTGTACCAGTTTAGTATGATTTCTTGACATGATTCTCAAAAGAAAAAAAGAAATTAAAAAAAGGGTAATTACACTCATCTCCCTTGAGTATTAGGGAAATGACATTTCACCATAAACCTAAAGGGAGAAAACACTCTTCTTTCTAAAGGTTTGAATAAATTAACATTTTTCCCATTTTTTTTTTTATATTAGTAATGATATATTCTAATTTTTTTTAATAAAAATCTCTTTATAAAACTTTATCCATGGTTAGTAAAAAAATAACCGGTAAATTTAGAATAAAAATGTAAAATTTATTAAGTACAATAACACCTGTAACCGCAAATCTCTCCATAACCCATTAAAAAAAAAAAAAAAGAGAGAGTAAAATTTCACACCTAATATTTTAAAACAAACTTTAATTAAAAATTTTTAAACAATGAATTTTAATTATGAAATAAAATAATTTTGAAAACCTACCCAAGTTAGCACACAACATTCTGAATATTAATTTAAAAAATTTTGGTCAATATATGTTAAGATATATGTCAAGAGGGGCAAAGTATTTTTCCCTTTCAAATTTGGGGTGGCGTATTATTTTCCCAAATTTTATTAAAGGGGAGTATAATTAAAAAAAAAAAAAATCTAAACTACTCAATATATCTATAGTATTTTTATTTACAATATAGAAAACTTAATATAAATCTAATATACAAATATACATTTAACATGAGTTACTATAATTTAAAATTTTATAAGGTTTCATGATCGGGTCGAATATGGGCATGAACCTTCAGGATTCGGATCAGATCGGGTTGAGGTAAAATGGATTGCTATTTTATGATCCATTCACACCCATGTCTTATTTTTTGTTTGGGTTCTGCCAAATTATCGGGTTCGGATCGAAACTAATATTTCCCACACTGACACAGTCGTGGACCATAGTACTGAAGAAGAAGAAGAAGAAGGAAATTGTGTAGAGTGTTCAAATGATCAGAACCTCAGGAACCCCAGTGACCTTGAGGTCTCTAACCCAAACCCTAACCTCACTCCGTTCAAACCAAACTCACTCTCACCCTCACCCTCTGCCTCATCCCACTCTCTCTTCTTCTTCTTCTTCTTCGATTCGCATTTTCACGTCGCCGTACTCGTCGTCGAAGCAGAAGAAAGAGAAAGAGACAGAAGAGGAAGGAAGCGACGTCGTATCTCTATTCAACAGGGACCCAGATAGCCCTCCTCAGCTCTTCGTGGTCCAGCCCCGACTCCGACCCGATACCTACTTGCAGGCAAAGCTCAACGAAGCTCTCTGCCTCGCGAACTCTCTCGAAGAACAGAGAGATGGCTACTTCCTCTCCGATTTCTTCGACAAGTCTTTGCCTCCACATATTCTCGTTCAAAACCCCGCTGCCAAATCTCGCAAGCCTCGTGCTGGTCTCTCTCTCTAACGTTATATTGTCATTTCTGATTCTGACTGAGATTGAAACTGCTCATCTTTTCGCTTTTGTAATTCGTGTTTTGGCTATAAATGTAAACTAGTCGATAACCCGTGATCGCACTGAAGAGTCGAACAAATGTAAATGGATTTATGTTAGAATTTGTGAGCGTTTGTGTATTCAATTGCTGGGTCTATAAATGTGTGCTTTTTTTCTTAATTTTTATGTGTTTATTTTGTTTCAGACACGTATTTTGGACCAGGGACAGTGGACACAGTTAAATGCCATCTTTACAATGCTGAATCAAAGGCAAGAGACTTTGAAATTTTCACCTTGATTGTTTGATTTTTGGATTTTATTCATGGCATTTGTAGCATACGTGATTCGATCGAAGAAGTTTTCAACTTTACATAAGCTTTATTTGAATAGCAGGGTGAAGTGGATGCTGTTTTTGTAAATACGATACTGTCTGGGATTCAGCAGCGGAATTTGGAGGCAAGTCGGGTCTAAGTACAATTTTGCGCTTTTAGTGCCTTGCTTATGTTTCTATAAAGATGGATTTTGATTGTGCATTTCTTTGATATACTCCCATTATGAATTGCAGCGAGCATGGGATAAACCTGTACTGGACCGTGTGGGACTTATAATAGAGATATTTAATGCTCATGCTCATACAAAGGAGGGGAAGCTACAGGTATTCTAGGTAGCTCTTACTTTAATGTTTTTGAATTTTTTTGTTAGGTTTCAATTTGATTGTGTGGGAAGAACTGCTTCAAAGATTTTTTTTTTTTGGTGTTCTTTTGACCTTTACAGGCTGAATTAGCAGCTCTAATGTATAAGAAAACAAGACTTGTTAGAGTACGTAGCGCAGATGGACGCTTAACTTTTGGAGCAGCTGGAGAAGCTGAAGTCGTTAGTGCCCGGGGGTTAGTACATTGCCAAAATTTGTAGTGACACAGTTGGTAATTACATATGCACCCGGTAGATCTTGAATCCACAGCCTCACCCCTTATGTTGCTTGTAGAAGGGGAAGTGGTGCCATTTGAACTAAAGCTAATTGGGGAAAATGTAGTGAAACAAAGCTGAGTAATACATTTTAAATAAAAAATATTTCTCTATGCTACTGAGTAGATGTTACTCGCACTCTTGTCTACTTAATGGCCCTTCAAAGAGCGTTTTATTTTTCTTTTAAAAATATTTTTTAATTAGCATTTTGGATTTTAAGAATAATCTGTTGAACCTGTTTACTTATAGTTGCTTCAACAAGACAATAAACAGGTCATACCCAGTACGCATGGCTCTTGCTTCTGCAGGGTTTAGGAAGGGTGGTTGATAGGCAACCTTATCCTCTCTTTTGGAGAGACTTTAGAAATGGCAATAGACCAGAAAATGCACGTGTTGTAGATTTCATCATATACTTGATCCAAACCATACACACATTTGGTGATATTACAATGTGAAGTCACTTTCTTTGCTTCTTGAGACAGCTTATTTGATAAATGTTTTAGTGGTTGGCCATTATAGTTTCTATATACTTTAACATGAATTCTGTGATGTCATTTGAAAATGATTTCATGTACATAGCAAAGCTAATTAAGAGTCTTGACTTCTGTATTGGCATAAATTCTTAGATTTGGAAAGGTTAGTCTTATAAATTCTAAATGGACAAGCTCATTTTGCTTGATGTGAAGAAAATTTGAAGTAATTGGCATTTATGGTTTAATGTAAACTAACTGTACTATTTGGACTCACCTGCTTTGTGTAAATTGCAACCTATTATCAGATTTGCAGTTTTTGTCCCAATCTTCCCTATGACATGGGACCAATGAACTATAGCTCAACTGGCACCTCCTCCCCTCGCAAGTGCTCGGTGGAGGATGAGGTCATGGGTTCAAGACCCATTGGGTGTTTGTGTAACTTACCAATAATAAAATAAAATAAAAAAGAAAACTTCCCTATAAACGTGGGGAGATTGGTCTCAGACAAACTGACCAGGTTAGAAATTTTACTTTGGGTTGAATTTGGAATGACTTCTAGTTATAGTTCTTTATGCTGATTTCCTACTCTCACTCACTTAACTGGAAAAGCTGGGCTAAGCTAGAATCTGTTACCCCTCTCAAAAGTGTGGCTTAGATTATCTTACCCCTCCCTCGATGGTCCTTGACCTATCTTCTCCTTTCTTTTTTGTTTATTTTTGTTTTGTTTTGTTTCGTTGTATTGTATTGTATTAATTTTGGCAGAACACTCTAGGTTTCTTTGTGGCATCTTGAAATATATATATATTGATTTAAAAAAAATTTCAAATAGGGTACAACAGGATCTCCAATTGCACTTCTCTAAAGCTTTGTTTCATCAACTAAGCTGTAAAGTTTATCCCTTTTTTTTTTACTATTAATTTTATTTGACATAATTTTTGGTTGCTTCATGCCCTTTTGATGTAACCCTTTGTCTCTTAAGTTTTAGGGCATAATGTATTACATTCAAGAGGGTTTTTTTTGTTGGGGGGGGGGGGGGGGGGGAGAGAGGGGGTGTTAGTTTCGCAATTTTGAAGGTCAAAGTGCTACATTTTTTTTGTATGGTAAATCTTATTGAAAAAAAAAAAAGGAGAGACCTTAAGTATAATGGATGCACACAAAGGCTCACCTAAAGAGGACAAGGTGCTATGTGATTGGTGCTAAATATAAACAAACACTCTTGACATCTCTTTCTCCCATATTTCATTTGTGTGCACATTTCCATATGTTTCATTTGGTTTATCTTTGAATCTTGGAACAACTTTTGATCTAAACGGGGTACAATTACAGGAGAGGAAGTGGGGGGCGTGGCTTTATAAGTGGTGCAGGAGAAACAGAACTTCAGCTTCAAAGACGAAGGTTTGCCCCATGATACTATTCTCTTAAATTTATAATAATTCCTAGATGCTATATATTGTACCCTTTTTTTTCCTGGTCGAGTGGTTGCTGTAACCCTGTGCCTGATGAAAGTTCTAATCCAAATGAATGTGCTCATTATTGGGAACTGTGGAAGGTATATGCTTGAAACTTTAGACATTTCATAGTAACATCAAAGCAGATGCTTGCATCTTCATGTGGGAACATAAGCTGGTCAAAGACCTTTGCTTCACCTTACCAAATGTTTGACGATGTTCATTTGAAAGGATTTACAGCCTTTGATTTATTTAAATTTCCACCATATGGAGTTTCATTGCCCATGATATCTACCTTGAACTTGTTGTCAAGTACATATATGAATTTGGTTAAGTAATCAATTCCTAAGACTTATCCTGCAGCAGCATTATGTTTAGCATTTCAGATGGAGCCTTACTGACTATATAGTCTATCTGGTTAATGAAATATGAGATTCATTTAGTTTCCATCTTTGGTTTACTGATTATATTGACTTGCATTTATTCATAAGTCCACTTAATGGCACTATAATTGCAGAATTCTAGACCGGAGAAGTTATCTGTTATCACAGATTGAAGAGGTTCGTCGTACGCGAGCTTTGCAACGTGCTGCTCGCAAGAGGCATGGAGGCTCAGATGGTCAGGGCTTAGCTACTGTAGCTGTAATTGGGTACACAAATGCTGTAGGTGGTCTAAATCTAATTATACTTGGTCCTCATAGCTATTATGCACGTCATCTAAACAAGATATGTTTATTATTTTGGTAACCAGGGAAAATCGACATTAGTTAGTGCACTTTCAGACAGTGATCTGTATAGTGATGCTCGGTATTTTAATTCTCTTGTTGAATATATTATTCAAATTTACTTTCCATATTTTACTTAAGCTGTTGACTTCTGATATCCTTTTTCCCCCTTTTGTCTGACTGGAGAAGTGAACTTATATTTTTGGCAGATTGTTTGCGACAGTTGATCCAAGATTAAGAAGTGTTGTTCTTCCTTCTGGGTAATATATTCAGTAATGAGTTAAATGTTTGCTCTCAATTTTAAAACGAAATTTGTTATTCACCTTTCTAGGGTTTTTATTCCACTAATCCAATTGAGTGTATGTTCAGGAGGAAGGTGCTTTTTAGTGATACAGTAGGTTTTATATCTGATTTGCCTGTTCAGGTAATGCAAAAGCTTGCACAACTGCTTTGTGGTTATCGCTATTTTTTGGTCACTAATACATTCTAACTTTGTAGTTAGTGGATGCGTTTCATGCAACTTTGGAAGAAGTGGTGGAAGCTGACCTGCTTGTGGTATGATTTAATTGCCTGTCCTTTCATTACTGGAGATCAGAATCACTTCTCTGATTTATCACATAGTTCATTGCTCTCCTTGCTTTGTTAAACAAATAGGTAGGAGAAGATAAAATATGAGAAGAGAAACAAGATTACTGAAGTTTACTGAGGGTAGTCAATTTTCTTAATAGATTTTATGACAATATGATGTGTTCTCTTTGGGCTGGCTCCCCTCCCATTATAAATCCTCCCATTTTTCAAACATATGAAAGTCATGTGGCAACCAATAATTCTTAAGGTTAAAAAATATACCGTGTCAAACAATTTATTTCTCACCTCACAGCATACTCTACTTCTTCGCCTTTCTCTCTCAGTGCCTCGACGAACTCAAACATACTGAATCACTTTCCTGATGAGGTTGAGGAAGGCACTCTCATGAGCTTCTCACTCTCAACTTCTGAGGCAAGAAAAGGCCAATCTATGAATTCAAATGGGAGGAAATGATTATTTATTTTTGTTTGTGTATGCTTGTATATGAATTCTTTCAAATTCAAAATAATTGGAAAGATGGGGTGGGTGGGTCAAATGGAAATGAGTCTACTAACCTTCCAATCAACCAATTTCAGATACTAGATGTTAAAAAGATTTCTATGTCTCTCTTGTTCTATTGAAGATTTCTTGTAGATGGGTCCAAATTGGCGCTCCATCTATTTCTCTGGTAATGGAGCCATGGTGGTGGATGTGTAGCAGAGAGAGCCATGGTGCCATGGGGGTGGCATCTTTGAAAGCTCCAGTACCATTCCAATGGCTCCTTGTCGTTGGTGTGGGCAGTGGGTTTGCCAAGGATGCTGCTGAAGGAGTTGAATTTGGGAAAGAGAAATAAATTGTATTTTGAGGTGGCATGTTTTTGACCTTCAGATTTATTAATTGCCATGTGTCTTTCATCTGTTTTAAAATGGGAGGATTTATAATGGGAGGGGAGCCAGACCCATTCTCTTTAACTACTCAGAAAAAAAATTCCTTTTGAGATGTTATGACAATATCTGATATTCTCCATATCCAGTCAATTAAGCCCTCATACAGGTTGTCTGAGCATGAGAGCATGATATATATAAAAGAAGGTATTTACTGTATCACGTGTTGCCCTAGAGGTGTCTTTAAAGAAACAAGAAAATGCCCTCATGGGGGTGGCCTCCCTTGTAATTTTGTTGGTAAATTTCTTTCACTTCTTTGGTTGTCTTGCCACAGTCATCTTTTAAATATGATTCGTTAACAAAACCAAATTCCCTTCAGGCTTTTTCATGGTTAAATTAGAACAAAACATATAACGCTATACAATATGATGTGCTTTACCTTTATTTCTTTTTTACCTTGCAATACATGATATAATATTGGTAAACAACAATGAAATTATAGTAATTCCAGGAATTAATACTAAACATGATATGAACATCTGATATATTTCTTTGTATTTGCAGCATGTATTGGACTCTACTGCCCCTAATCTTGATGAGCACCGGTCAACAGTGTTGCAAGTTCTTAAGCAGTTAGGGGTATCTGAGGAGAAGCTTCAGAATATGATTGAAGTTTGGAATAAGGTATTACCATTAAATCTTCTCCTCTTTTCCACCCACTCCAGATTAGAAGGATAAACTGGGAAAAAAATGAAAAAAGAAGTTAAAAGTATGCTCGCTTCTGATTTTTGAGAATTGCTCAGATTGATTATCAAGAAGAGGGCATGGATGATGGTGAAGATGACTTCATCAGTTCCTCTGAAAAAGAAGATGATATGGCATCTGATCTATCAGCTGAAGAACCAGTTGATGATTATGATGATGACAATGTGTCTGAACAGTTACCAGAGTCTCTTGCAGAGACATTGGATGATGAACCAGGTGAGTACTCAGATGGCTGGCTTGATGAAGAGATTCCTGGTGAAGAAAGTCTTTCGGGATGGGCTCAGCATGACCAAAAAAGCGAGTCCTCCGAAAATTGCATAACCGATAAGGATTTACAATCCCAAGGTCCACCTGGTCCGCATGTCAGAACATCTGCCGTTATGGGAGTTGGTTTTCAAGAGTTGCTTGAACTTATTGATGAGAAGCTAAGGATCCAAGACAAGAAGACGAAGGCCCAAAGAGTAGTGGGAAGAGGATTATTTGAACGAAAATGGAGGCCCCCTCGCACAGAGGACGATGCCATTGCAGTTGAGCAGTAACATGCATTATCCTATACGTTATGTGGATCGTACTTCTTTTCTAGCTTAAAGCTCCAAAGTCAAAATGCCTATTGGTACACTTAATTGGCAACTTAAGAGAATTCTTCTCAGCTTCATCATTTACAGTTAAAGCAAGCTGGCTTGGGTGGTAGGAGAAACTGCTCAATAGCTCGCCCAGTTTTCTTAATCTGTATCAATGTCTTCTATTTATGCCTTCTTCAGCTTCAAGCTGAGCTAGCCTTGAGAGTTCAATTTTTCTTTTCAATTTTGGAAACACAACATTTATCTAAATTTTGGAAGCGACTTCTTTGTATTGAGTTTTTTGTACCTGTATAATATTGGACTTTGGGGTGCCCAAAGTGTACAAAAACACAATAATATGTTTAAAATTCCGTACAATTTATTAGGCAATAAATTGTAATAAGCTCTGTAGCAAATCTTGGCATTAGATTTATTCCGATATTGTTGAAATTCCCACTTCCCAGCATTGGGTTGTCTGTACTGTGTAATTCTCCCTTGAACGTGTGTACAGTAGCAAAATTCTTGCCAACTGTATTTGCGCGTGAAATGAATAAAGAAGGTGGTGGCCGACATTTCATAGTCATACTCATACTTGAGAGGATCCCACATTCCATGTTCCGGTGCTGTACCTGTATAGCATTTCGGTTTCTTATTGGTTTACCAGAAGGACCCCCGGTATTTTATTGGTCCTCTTATTGGGTGTTAGTGCCTTTAAAACACTTGTTAATAAATTATTTTAAAAAAATTTTAATACAACTTTTACGAGGAATATAAAAATTTATAAAAAAATGAGAAGTGTTATGTTCACAACATTTTCATAACACTTTCACAACAAACAGGGACGGACCCAGGATTTTAAGCTGGGGGGCCGAAGATAAGCGAAAAAAAAAATTTCAATTACGCATCCATATAGTATTAATAAATTATCAACCAAGACAAATACTTAAAAATCATTATTTCTTAATATATTAAGATACAATTATTTACCAACAAAAACAAAAAACACAAAACACTATTGTTTCTTAATATAATTATCTACGAAAAGGAAACTCGACGTTCTTTCAAATTTTCAAAATCATCTATGATTGAATCCAAACTAAATGTTGAAACTATATCATTTTCAATGTATAACATCTACGCTAAATGTTGTTACTAACTAAAGACAAATACTAGAATTAAGGTAATATGCATGATGCATTTAATTATAAATGTAGTATTTCTCACTTCTTTTCAATTTATAAATTTATCTAATTTAGCATTATGAGTTAACACTGTTATTTTCTTTAATTTATGTGACAATTTTCTATATTATATGATTTGTTTTTTTCTTTTATCTTTGGTCTTTGCCTTTATTTATCTCTTTGTCTTTGTCTTGTCTCCATATTCAGACACTGACCCAAGCCCCCCACTACGGACACTATAAATTTATTCTGCACTACTAACAAAATTTTTTCTTAAATTTACCTTCTTTTTTTTTTCTATCACTTGTCCTTATTGTTGCCCAACTACCAGTCTACCAGTCAATAAAAAACAAACACTACACTAATAATATATTCTCTCATATTTACAAACTCTACTCTCTCTCTATCTCTCTTATCTATATAATAAGAGAGAGAGAGTCACAAACACAGAGTCACAAAGCCAAAAAGCCAAAAAAAAAAAAAAAAAACACAAGTAGTCAGGGCCGTCAGGCACAGATTCAATTCACAATCACGTAATTACCAACATCAATTCATCACTCATCAGTAAAAACACAAACACCACAAGTCAACAAGCATAGATTTTTAGATTCTGAGATTCACAACCATTATATTAGGTTTTGAAGGAAATGATAGGTTAAATATCTGTGAACTGTGAAGGCTAGAGCAGTGGAGAAACGAAGCTGGGCTGGGCAGATCAAGTAATCGGCGGCGGCGGTGTGGGTCTCGCAAGATCGAGCAACGAAGCTGGGTTTGGGTATGCGACAGCTGATGGCAGCGTGGGTCTCTCTCGCGTGGGTGTGGGTAGCAGCGTCACGGCGTGGGCAGTGGCGTCATGATCTCGCCTCTCACTTTCTCTGTCTCACCTCTCCCTTTCTTTTCTTTTCTTTTCTTTTTTCTTTTTTCCTTCATTTTAGGCTTTTCTATTTGGTTTTGGTTTGGAGTCTTCGACTCTGGGTTTTATTTTATTTTTTTACATTTTTTTTAAAGGTTTCATGGGCTCTTGCCTCTTGGGCTGGCCGGCTGGATCATAGGGATGGTTGAGCCATTGAGGTGAGGGGGGCCAAGCTAAAAACCAAGGGGGGGCTCGAACTAAAAACCAAGGGGAGCTAAGCCTTTTTTTTTTTAAATTTTTACATGCAAAAAAATTTTTTTGGCCCCAGGGGGGCCCGGCCCCCCTAGGCCCTCACCTGGGTCCGTCCTTGACAACAAAGGTTGTTAGTTGTTACTGATTTTAATTTGAATTTATTACTGAAATTACTTTTTTGTTATATGAATAACAGTTTGTAAAAACTTGTTATTTAGAATTTGTTATAAAAATGTGGACATAGCATTTCTTGTAAAAAAAAATGTGTTTTTTTTCTTCCCTCTTAAAAAGTTTCTATAAATATTTCATAAATCAATGCTCTTAGAGGCATTTGTTAACTTTTCCCATTTTTATTTTGTTTTTTAAAATATTGGATGAAATTTCAACTTATGTTAGTTCCATTACAATTGTTCTTTATTATCGAATTAAGAAATTAATTGTGGGTTTCAATTAACTCAACTAGTAAAGTTTTTGATGGTTGAATAAGAAATTTGAGGTTCAATTCCAGCTTACACCAAAAATTGATTAGTGTCTTGGAGTAATAATAAAAAACTATTATCATAAGCGGACGCCATAGGTTGAAACTATTTTAAAAAAAGATTAAGAAATTAATTTTTTTTTTTTTAAGGAGATAGAAGTCGAATATCTAATCTCTTATTTGGTCACAAATAATTTTAATAGATGAGCTAACTCAAACCTATAAAAAGACTGACCTTAAGAGTTAGGAGAAAATCTAAAGACAAAAAATTTGATTGGTTTTTTGGTGGAGATAGAAGTCAAATATTTGATCTCTTATTTGGCCACAAATAATTTTAATTTGATTGGTTTTTTGGTGGAGTAGACGCCATAGGTTTAAACTTTCTATAAAAAAAAGGATTAAGAGATTAATTGTTTTTTTTATTTTTTTATTTTTATGGAGATAGAAGTCGAACATCTGATCTCTTATTCGACCACAAATAATTTTAATAGATGAGCTAACTCAAACCTATAAAAAGACCGACCTTAAGAGTTATGAGAAAATCTAAAGTCAGAAAATTTGATTGGTTTTTTGGTGGAGATAGAAATTGAATATCTGATCTCTTATTCAACCACAAATCATTTTAATAGATTAGCTCATTCAAACCTATAAAAAGACCGACCTTAAGAATTATGAGAAAATCTAAAGACAAAAAATTTGACACATGTTAATATGGCAAATTGTTAGTGATAAATTAAAAAATGATGTCAATAGTGGACCTAAATGAAAAGGAAGTGTACCAGTTATGAGTCCTACTAGCTGTGAGAATGAGAAAACATACACCCGGGTGTATTTTTCCCTAGATGATAACCACTACAAGCTTAGCACATTGGTGTAAGATGTCATTTTTTTATAATACTCGAGTCGAAAACTTTACCAGTTAAACTAATTGAAATCCACATAAATAAAGAGCAGAGAAGTGCTACGTCCACAATATTTTCACAACCTGGTTAGATGTTATTGGTTCAAATTTAAACCTACGAGTGAGATTACTTTTTTACCCCAACAATAACAACCAGTAGCAACTTGCCACTTAAAATTTATTGTGAAAATATTGTTGACATAACATTTCTCTAAAAACCAAATGCTATGTCCATAATATTTTCCCAACAAATTTTATGTGACAGGTTGTTACTTGCTGTTACTAGTGGGTAAGAAAGTAATTTTAGTGTTGAATTTAAATTAAAAACCTATAACAACCTATTAACTAAAATTTATTATAAAAATATTGTGAAAATATTATGTTACAAGCTGTATTCAGAAATGGTCCACACTCATATAGTCAGAGTCCACAGTTGGATCTGAATCTGAGACTGAAAGCAATGGGCAATGACCTAACTAGATTGGATCTTCTATTAATATCACGTCGCCGACACAAGATGCCATTAATTAATCAAACTACTTATTAAGATTATCGCGTGGTGTTGCGCGCGTTATGCTTATCATCCAACAAAAACACACACACCCACAGAGTGAAACAAACAGTCACGTATCCAAAATTCCAGTCGTATCCAACATAATAAAAGTACAATTTGCATTTAAATCTAACTCCACCACTTCTCTTCTCTCTCTCTCTCTCTCTCTTTCTCTCTCCAATCTCCATCGCAAGCTAAAAAAGCAGAGCATTCACACAGACACAGCACAACGCAACGCAACGCAACAGATCTAAGATCCAAACCTCAATGCGCTTCGCTCATTTCCTGATCTGAGGTAACTTCTTTCTCTCTCTCTCTCTTTCTTTTTTCTCTGCTTCTTTTCGGATTTCATGCTTATTGAAAACTTTACTCGTCTCATTATGGTATTGAATCGATATCAATTGGTTCTCAGCGCGCAATCATTTTTTTTTTTTTTTTATATATATGGATCTGAGTGCACCGTTTATGGTTTCCATAGCATTCGCTCACTATGTATTGAATGAGTGATCGCTTTTGTCTATTCTGTTCTCTGTTTCTGATTTTGGATTTGGATTTGGATTTGGCATTTGAAGTGCAGTTTTTATTTAATTCTACTATGACTAAGTTGTTTATTGGAGATCTTAATATTCTTTTATTTTCGGAGCTCTTTGTTCGTTTTCTTAGATTTTGAGGAAGAAAAAGGTGTTGAATTTATTGGATCTTTCTTAATTTGGGATTGAATGTTATACTACGCAGTTACTTAAAGTGGATTGGGTTCTTTTCTTGGAAGCTAAAACACCATATATGGTCAAATATTTATATATTTAAACAGGAGGGGCCAAAGCTCCATCACATGCAATTCAATTTCATGTTTATAGATAAGCAGCTTCATACACAAATGTCTAACAAATACAGCTAAAACTCGATTTTCTGGAAACACCTCCGAGTTTATGCAGTACTTTTTAATAAACAAATAAATTTTGAGATAAAGATTTAATGATTGTGAAATAGAATGTATGAATATACTTCTATCTTGCAATTTTCATTAGTGGCTTATGTAAAAATATCTGTGATTTTATGGCTGCATATTCGTTTCTTCCACACTCAGCTTTAACCGGTGAAGATTTACTATTTTTATATGGTTTATTGTCCCGTGAAAGCTAATTTTTCGCGATGGAATTTTTTTAAACAGGGTATAGTTCAGTTTTGTGGACGCATTGTTTTATACAAAAGTGGCTATGTCAAGGAGGCAAGTAGGCTCCACACGGCGTGGTGGAAGTCTTCCGTTTGTGGGAGTCATAAATTCAAAATCGAAATCTTCTCCCTTAGTATCTGTAGTTCTTGTCGTTCTGGTATTTTTCATATCTAAACATCACTTATCTTTTTGCCAATTTATATTTTAGTCTGTATTTGTGTGTAGTTGCTATTTCAGTTAGAGATCATGATGTTTGGTTACTAATCATATTTTTCCTGTCATTTTTAAGCCCATATTTTAAATAGTACAAATGATAGAAAAAGTTATTAGTTAAAATCCTGATAGCTTCTTTTTGTCTCTTGGTTGAAACTTGCAGGGAGTAATCCTTCTTATCGGCTATGCTTCTCGAAGTTCTCGTAGCTCAGGTTTGTGTACGCTACTCTTTGTCATTGCATGAAATGGTAAATAACTTTTAGATTCAATAGGTTAGGCATGCCATTTTTGGCTTCTTGCTGTGAAATGTAGCTATGGAACAACATGAATCACTTCTTTGTGTGCTTTCTTTTTAGATCAAAATGTCTCTTTATTATTTTAATTATTATCAAATTAATGCATTAATTAAAATATCATTTTTAACAATACAGGTGCATTGGGAGGAAGTAGAGAAGCAGATAGCAAGATTGAAGGTATATTTGTTTGGCCTTCCCACCCCCACATCCACCCCCAACACACACAAAAATGTGGCTGCTTAATTTTTCCTTTTGAATGACATATAAAGGTCTAGGCATGTTATATGTATAGTTTGCAATTGTATCTCGACGTTAAGCTGCTTGAAATATTGGGAAGAATTATTATTTTTTGTGTACATTGGAGGCGCCTAAGCTCATGGGCATACAATGAAAAGTCTGTCCATGCTCTTTCAAGAGAGAAAGTTGGACCTAGGTGAGAGGACACAACTTCCTCCTTTATCTTTTATCGTGAACCAAATTAAATACTTATATCAATGGTATACATATAGACTAAGATGGGCAGCTTGTGTAGTGATGAATGTTCTCCAAGTGTTGCTTTTGGTAGAAGCATCAGGTATTCTAAATATGGGATAAAACTTGCCAATGAACTCTAGCTCAAATGACGCTCCCTCCCCTTGTAAGAGTAAGGTGGAGGGTGAGATTGTGGGTTCATGACCCACTAGATGGATGTGTTGCTTACAAATAAAAAAAAAGGATATCATGGAGAACTTCAATCAAGTAAAACTTTGTTTTGGTTAAGTATAGTGGATGATCATTGAAATGTGCTTTTAATCTTTAATTTTGTTGCATGCCAAGGTTGAAGTTTCTGGATTTGAATGTCCCCCATCCTCCTCCTCACCCCCCCTCCCCCAAACCCAAAACAATAAGGGACCATAATATAGAAAATCTTATTATTTGTAATCTGAGAAAAAAGTTATGTAGGGTAAATTTCTAACTTAAAATGTTATTTAAGGCAATATGTTTCACTGTTATATGCTTTACGTGGTAACCTTATGATTCACCACCTTGAGTAGGTTGTCCTTTGCTCCTATATATGTGTCATGCAGCATTTAACAGTAAACAAGTTCTGATAATGTCATATGTGTTTTGAATTGAACCATATTGATAATTGATGAATTTGAAGCTATAAGCTGATACAGTTTCCATCCTCAATGGCCAAGATTGAGGTTTTAAGTCATTCTCCTCTCTCTCTGCCCCCACACCCCCCCACCACCCCCCCCCCCCCCCCCCCCCCCCAACCAAAAAAAAAAAAGTCAGTGCATAGAAATAACTGATAGCAATATGGCCCTTTAACTATTTTCTTAAATTCAAGGTGGAAATTCATTGCATCTTGCAGGTGACTTTTCATGCACCGCAGAAGTTGAGAGAGCAATACCTTTTCTAAAGAAAGCATATGGTGACAGCATGCGCAAAGTTTTGCATGTGGGCCCTGATACTTGTTCAGTGGTCTCCAAATTGTTGAAAGAAGAGGAAACTGAGGCATGGGGTGTGGAACCGTATGACATAGAGGATGCTGATGGAATCTGCAAGAGTCTTGTGCACAAAGGCATTGTTCGTGTGGCTGATATCAAGTTCCCTCTACCCTATAAAGCAAAATCTTTTTCTCTTGTTATTGTGTCAGACACATTGGATTACCTGTCTACAAAATTCCTGAACAAGACCCTTCCAGAAATTGCTAGAGTGTCTTCTGACGGTCTTGTTATCTTTACAGGTACTTTTTTTTTCTTTTTTTGAGAAATTTATCTATCCGTGTAATATCAAAATTACATAATATTCATATGTTATTTATTTATTTATTTTTAAATTTATAAATTCATGTTCAGAAGTAATTGCACTTTTAGCTGCATCACTTTTGATGGATACATCAGCAACCTAATGCATCACAATAATTGTCTAAAAGACGTTTAGCAATGACATCTCCTATCTCTCACTCCCTTCTCTCTAATTCATGCACACACCAGCTAAGTGGGAAACTTTTATCCTAGGCAGATAAACAGATAAAGTCAATAGAATGATTTAGATCTCTTGCTATGGAAGCTAGGCCAAAAATCTCCACAGTAATCAAACTTTCTCACTATTCAATAATCAATAGAAATACTTCAATTTATAACTTTAAGCATTGTACTTTCCTGTTGGGCATATGTACACCTTTGAATGATTGTTAGATGTTTTTTCTTGGTTCTGTTATTCCTTTATGATAATTTCATAAATATCTATTGCTGGCATTCATTTTCCAATGTTTTCATCATGGTTATTCATGTGAAAAAGTATTAAAGCCTGATCTTTGTTTTCTTTGCTTTTCAATTTTATGTTTAGGTTACCCTGGTCAACAGAGGGCTAAAGTTGCTGAGTTGTCTAAATTTGGACGGCCGGTAAGTGTACATATATCACAACTTGTATGGCATCTCTCAGCTCTTGGGGTGTGGTTGGATTAAAACTACTTTGTTAACAATCATGTTATTGGTGAAGTCTTTGCCGGTTTTCAATGCAGACTCAATTTGAAGGGGCACTATATAGGGATATTATATTAGCGTTCAGCATTTAGTGATTAAATTATTGTTGTGTTGTATAATTCAAATGGTACAATACAAAAAAGGTTAAGAGCTAGCCAGGAAAGAGGTCTGGAAAATCATTAATCCGTCTTCCATATCCTTGCCAAATTCTTTTGGTTAATCATTACCATTACCAAGTAAAATGGAAGAATCAAGAGGACTCCAGTTGTTCCATTTTTGCTTACTTTTGTTGTATTATATTATATTATTCGTTTCTGTAACATTTTTTTAGTTCTCATATCTAAATGTGATTTTGACTATAGTTTATGCTTTTTTTATCTGTTGTAGGCAAAATTGCGAAGCTCGTCTTGGTGGGTACGCTTTTTTGTCCAGACCAGCTTAGAAGAAAATGAAGCTGCCATAAAGAAGTTTGAGCAGGCTGCATCCAAGAATTCATACAAGCCAAGCTGCCAAGTTTTCCATCTCAACTCATACCATTGATATTTTAAGATTTATTACATTTTATCATCATTTTTGGGATTCGCTCATGCAACAACCCCACAAAAGAGGAAAAAAAGTGAAAGAAAATGTCCAGTGCTCATATAAAATGCACCCTCTTAAAGGTTATCAGCTTTGGTACAATAGATGTTTATGATATTCCTTATGTTTTGTTCCTAACATTATACAATCAAATATTTATTAATTTAATTGGAAAAATAGCCTGCATTCTTTTTCTCTGTGATCTCTCTTGTTATATTCACAATTTTTGGGAATATCTCATGCAAACAAAATAAATAAATAAATAAAATTAGTATGAAAAGAGGGGAAGAAGATTTTCAGCTTTCATACAAAATGCTTCTTTGTGGGTTATTGAATTCAGTGTCATAAATGTTTGATTATATAAACTTATGTTCTGTAATTCATATTATACGGTCAATATCCCTTTATTTGAATGATGGTAAATATTAGCATCAATTGTTTACCTCCGTTTGTTAAATTTTTATATCTGGTTTTCTTGTCCGTGCTTCTCTCTAAAAGAATTTCTCCAGGCCATCATCTTGCCTATGCGTATTGTGCTTGGACATCAGTTTTTGAGAATCTGTGCTTTGCTCCCACAACAGAACTCCAGCATTCGGTTTAATCCCCCACCCCTTTTTGGGGCCTATGTAAAGAAATATTAGTTTAACAAAATGTAAAAAAATGCAAAACTACTCCACTCTATCACTTCACAATTTTGCCTACTTCAAAAAAACAGCTTTACCAAATGCTTGTGCATGACATCAAGACGCACATAAAAACCTTTCATGTGGTGATTTCTGGATCAGGTGCTCCATTGTGAGTGAATCATATATTCTACAGATGTCACATGATTCCAATGCACCAAGGGAAAGGATCTGCTTGTTTAAGGCCATGGGGAAAATTAAACCTGTCAGAATGCAAATATTCCATACAATGAAATTCTTTTTGCTACATTTAAGCACCCCACTACTGGGGGATCAAATCCTGGATTCACCATTCAACCACAAGGGTCGGCTTCATGTTCACTTCAATAAATTTTACCATAGAGAGTTGTGTTGTTGACCAACGGAAAACTTGAGAGAAAGAAAGATGCACAAACAAAAAGGACAGCAAAAAAAAAAAAAAAAAAAAAAAAAAAAAAAAAAAAAAAAAAGCCGAGGTGAACTATCTATACTCTTATAAGTTATGGTTTGCAGTAGACAAAGTCAAAGAAATAATCAAAACTCTATCAACTTGATCGGCTCAAGAATGAAAATAATGTAGATTTATGCTGAATCTTAACTAACTGCTTGAAAATTTGAATGAGCTTTTGTATTTTGGTTGGTGCCATAAGTTTGAGCAGAGTCAATGGTTAGTAGATACCCTTGACTGATGAGTTACTGATGTTATGCCTTCTTCGGGAGCTGATACAGCACTGGGTTCCTCATTGATTGCTTGGCAATTTTGAATGAGCTTTTGTATTTTGGTTGGTGCCATGAGTTTGAGCAGAGTCAATGGTTAGTAGATACCCTTTATTGATGAGTTACAGATGTTATGCCTTCTTCGGGAGCTGATACAGCACTGGGTTCCTCTTTCTCTGTCGCAATAGTGAAGTTTAGACATACTCAATTATCACCAATAATCCCCACATGAGCATTTCCCTTCCTTAAAGCAGTGAAACCTGTGAGTATCTCTAATAGTGATTTCCCTCCCAGAAATGGCAGAAATAAATTTGATTGCGTTGTGGCAATCCCCACATATCCTTAGGTTCTTCACGACAAGTATAGGCTCTCCATCTTTAGTCGAGATCAGCCCAAAAGCAACTGCTAGCTTCTCACTGTGATGCCCTAACCTCATCTCCTTCTCTCCCTGCCCTGTTTCATCATCCTTAACCAAAGCCCATCTCACATCTGGCACATACCCTGCTCGCTTCATCTTCTTTGACATCTCCTCCAAGTATTCGTATATTTCCTTTGTCATCAGGTGTGAACTATCTTCAGCCATGAACACATGTATCCTCTTATTCACCTCAATCCAGCTACAACCTGGTTTCTTTTTTACACCTCTGTCTCGCATAAGCTTTCTAACTGTTGCTGATTCTTCCCATTTTCCAGCACTGGCATACATATTGGCAAGCATGACATAGGGAACAGCATTTGAAGGTTCCAGCTGAAGAACATTATTGGCGGCCTTTACTGCTAGCTCCATGTTTCCATGTGTTCTACAGGCACCAAGTAACGAAGCCCAACCAATTGAGCCAGGGCTAAATGGCATTGTCTCAATTAGCCTCTCAGCTTCACTCAGTTTGCCAGCACGACCCAAAAGATCTATCATGCAGGAATAATGCTCTGCTTCTGGTTCAATGCTGAACTTTTCTTTCATCATATTGAAATAATTCTGACCCTCCTCAACCTTTCCAGTGTGAGCACATGCACAAAGGACAGAGATAAAGGTTATGCTTGTAGGGGCAATATCTATCTCCAGCATTTGCTGAAAAAGACGTATTGATTCTGTTCCAATACCATGTTGAGCATAACCTGCAATCATTGAATTCAACGAGACAGTATTGTGCTCCGGCATCCTATCAAATAGCCTCCTTGCATCTTGAAGATTCCCACACTTTGAGTACATTGCAACGAGAGCATTATTGACTGAAATTTGATTCGAAGGAATCTCAGATTTGATTGCCAACGCATGAATCTGTTTTCCTCGAGAGGGAGATGACAAATTGGAACATGCACTAATCACACAGACGAAACTGCAATCATCAGGGCGGTAACCAACATGTTGCATCTGCCGAAAGCAATCAAGAGCATCTTCAGAGAAATCCTCATTTTGGGAAAACCCTGAAATCATTGTGTTCCAAAGAACCAAATCTGGTTCAGGAATCTCTTGAAATACTTTACTACAATCTGACATACCACCCTTACACTTGGAATATAAATCAATCAAACCACTACCAACATGTGAATTCTGGTGAAATCCAGTCTTTATCAACTTAGCATGAAACTGAAGCCCACCCAACAAATCCTCCACACATGTAAACGCAGTCAAAACACTCGCCAAAGTAAACATGTCAACAACAAATCCCCTCCTAACCATTTCCTGAAACAATCCCAGCGCTTTTGATCCTTCCCTATGTTGCCCATACGCCACGATCATTGAATTCCAAGACACCTCATCTCTAACGTCCCCCATCCCATAAAACACCCTCTTTGCCTCCTCCAAAAACCCGTTCTTACTATAATAAGTAACAAGCGCATTGTTAACCGAAACATAAGAATCAAACCCACCCGACACTGTCAAAGCGTGCACTTGTCTTATCATGTCTATATCATCAGAACAAGCCGTGACCATACCAGACAGAGTGAAGCCATCCATGTCAAGACCCATCTCCCTCATCCCCGAAAACAAGCGAAATGCAGGTTCAGGTTCACCACGATCTGCATAGGTAGAAATGAGAGTGTTATAAGAGACAAGGTCTGGTTGCGGCATTTGATCGAACAGTTGGTGGGCAATATCAGTTCTTGATTCTTTAGCGTAGGCAGCAATGATGGCGTTGAAAGAGAACACATTGGGGTCTAAAGTGCAGTGAAAGGCGTTGCGGGCAGCAGAGAGGCGGCCACATTTGGAGTATGCAAGGATGAAGTGGTTGGATAGGTAGGTGGAATAAGGGATAAGGGACTTGATGTATAGGGTGTGGAGGGACTTGGCAGTGAGGAGATCTTTCTGGGTAATGCATGTTTTCAAAAGGTGACGAAAGGTTTGGAGGGACCATGGCCATGACCATGAGATTTGGTTCATCTACTACGTACTTTTACAGGGAAACGCATGGGCATGTGTTAAGTTTACGAGGAACTAGTTAGTTTCGAAGAGTACCTTTTGGATTTGGCATTCAACTGCAGTAAGTCTATTTTCAGTATTTTGACTCTTTTTTTTTAGGTAAAGTATTTTGACTCTTGAGACCCCAGACTTTTTTTTTTTTAAACCGACCCCAGACTCCTAAATCAAGTAAGACTTAAAATGTTGCATTTTGGGTTTTGATCTTGTTATATGAATAACAAATTGGAATTCACCCAATTTTTAATTGAAATATATATATATATATATATATAAAAAATATGCCTATTGAAATATATTTATTAGAAATGGTGAGATAGACTCTATAGTGTTTGCAAAGCTTAAATATAGGGGTGGACCCACTAAGAACGGTGGGGGCCATGGCCCTCCAAACTTTTTCATTTTTATAAAATTACTCCTAAATTTTCATAAAATTTTCAAAAAATATATGGTTCTCCTCAAACTTTTTAAATATTAGATTTTTACTCCTTAAATTTACTTAAAACTTTCAAAAGAAATATGGTTAACCCCTCAAACTCTTCATATTTCTTGTATGATACTAGTAACTTGGTTCAATTTTATATTTGTTATTATTTTGGATACCCATTCATAAAATTTTAGTTCTGTCCCCACTTAAATAGCTATATCTTATGGGTTTCAATGAGTTCAATTTTAATCCTTACTTCGAATATATATATATATATATATATATTTAAGATAGTTAGATCTTTATTAACAAGCTTTATGTATGTTACAATATAACTAATGAATGATATATATCAAAATAATATAAGTCTTTTATATAAATATATTTATTTATTTGATAATTTAATAGTTACAATGGAGAAATAGAGATTTGAACTCTAATGTCTTAGAAACACTAAGAAGTGTTAATAAGTTGAACTACAATAAATCTTATATGGTCATCCTAAAATCACGACATTGGTACAAAACTACAGATGGTCCATTATATTATTTGAAAACAAAATTGTAGCTTATGGTTGATCCTTTGCTTAAAAACAACTTCAGTTTGGAAGAAAAGTTGGGTTGGGCAAAGTACAAGTAACAAGAAAAAAATAGATGATAGGAAAGTAATACAAATGTCAGTTTTATTGCATGGGTTCATGTGTCCACATTCTAATATTTTGATTAAATTAAAGGGTTAAATCAAATTATACTTGATGTAACTTTTTATTAATATTATATCATACAATAATTTTTTTATTAATTCAATATTTTGAAATTTTCATAATTGATTACATGTTCTTAATAAGCACATTAAAATTCATACCAATCGAATATTTTTTTTTATCTTATCCATAAACTCATATATGTTTTGCAATTTTAAAATATCAAATTGAAATTTAATTTTATAAATGAGATAATTATTAGCCTCGGATAATCTCACAATTTCGGAAGTATGACGGTATAAAAAGATTTAATGAAATCTAATGAAGGTATTGTCATATACTAACATATTAATTTATAATTTTATTAAGTGGTATAATATTGACAAAATTTAAATCAAGTATATCTTGAACTAAACCCTAAATTAAGATATACTTTTCTACATTATAGAAAAATCTTACTAGATCAAATAAAATCATTCAAGATTATATATAAATATATGTATGATATAGATAGCAACAACATGAAACTAAAAACATGTTGATTTTGATAATTTTATTGTCATATAATTTTAATGTCAATAAGAATAATAAAATTTAGCTAAATTTAAATATTTGTGTACAAGAATATAGGAAACGTTACTGTGCGTTATAATAATAATAATAATAATAATAATAATATTTTTGTTTCATTTACGCATATCATAATTCATAACTAACTATGCTAGGAACTGTTTGGTGAGCTCCAATGAAAAATATACCTAATATTTTAAGTAATGACGCTATTTGTTTACCACTTGAATTAAAGATCTAAAGGAACGGGGACTGAATTCATGAGAATGCAATCTTGCGAATCTTCAAGTAAGTGGATAATTTTAGAGAATATTTCCTTACATTGCAGATTTAAGATTGTACACATCAAAGAGTTAACAAATTCAAGTGATATCTGTTTAGATTGTATAAAACATGCCTAGCTTGAAAGGAATTTTTTATTTATTTATTCTTTATATATATATAAAATTTTAATTTATGGCATTCGTTTATGATGATTGCACAATTTTCACTCAAGTAGCTGAACTGTGCATGTTATTTGGTGTTCTAAACTTCTACATCTATAACTTATCCAAATTTTCAGCTTTACTAATGATGCAAAATGCTTTTGTGCGTAACCTTCGTTTGAATGTATGTATGGGCTTTTATGCTAGGATTCAGGTATTCGCCAATCAGTTTGTATAATATTCAGCAATGATAGGATAACAGCCTCACAACAGGGTTAACCATAATTTTAACAATGAATTTTGGATTGCCACAAAATTTGCTGCATTAATTTTTTTTCCTTTTATGGGTTCTTTGTCTGACGTTGAACCTTGTTTCTTTTTCTTTTTCTTTTTCAAGTCTTTTTTTTTGGCTGTCTTTGGTTTCATTGAACCTTTTTTTTCCTGGGTTGTTTGATACTCACATTTAAACTTTTTTTTTCCTTACTTTGAACCATTTTACGTAGAACCAATTTTTTCTTTTTATTTTTCCTTTATAAAATATTTATATAAAATAATTTTTGTAATAAGGGCTTGAGATGAGAGTAAATTTATATCAACTCTATTTTCTAAACTTTTACTTTTTCACCTTCCAACCAAACACAAATGAAAGAAATTAAAATTTATTCTATCTCCCTACTTTTCCATCCGTTCTCCATTTTCAATATACTCACTTTTTCATCATCTCAACCAAGCGGATCCTTAGAGAGCTATGAGATATTTTCTACTGGATCAACTGGGAATGACTGAACTTGCAACCTCCAACTATTCTCAGGGTCCAGTTCTTGGTGTGCCAGGGCCCAGGGCCCATTATTTCGGTGTAGGATCTGGCCCATCGAATTTGGTGTCCCCTATCCCGCAACTAGAGTAACCCAGCATTTCAGATCATGGCCATCATGAATGGCAATAGATTTTGATTTTAGGTGTCTCACCGAGTCAAAAATGTTGGCCCAAAACTAGTTGGCCATGTTTGGAACGATGGTTACTCCAACTGTCTGTGGGTCAATTGACAACCTCATATATATATATATGATTGGAAGATTTTTATTTTTATAATTTTATAATATTTATTTTTCTTAAAAGTTTTTAATTTAACTAATTGTTACTTCCTAATATTCCCAAGACATCTACCATTCAAATTTTATCTCCTTTATTATAACTATTGAATTATAATATTTATAATCGTAGAACAATATTTGGAAGAAGATTTTTTATTTTGACAGCTAGTATGGCTAATGGGAGATCAAAGGTTGGCCTTAGGTCCTAGTCTAACTGTGAGTAATGGTGTGCAGCCAACCCACAAACCTGCCAAAACCAACTTGACCCAATCCAACCTGTCAAGTTGGGTCGGTTTTTAGGGGTGGGTGGGTTGGGTTGGGTTGGATTATGAAATTTTTTTTAATAGTAAATTGGGTTGGGTTTGAGTCATAACAATCACAATTTACCTAACTTGACCCGACCCACCTATATATTTAAAATTTAAATTATATAAATTTAATATATATTTAAAACTATATTATATAATTAATAATTTTTTTCCCTCTATTCAGCTCTTCCTATATAAAATCCAATTACCTCGCAAATCCTAACAATCATATTTTTCTTTCTGCCGCCTCCCACTCACACTCTCTCACTCCACTCTTATTTATTTACAACTGAATTGAGATACTAGTTCATGTATATTATGTTTGCCAACTCAATTGGATATATTTTGTTTATAACTGAGTTGGAATACAAGTTCATGTATTTTTTTTTTATTGACTCAGGTTGCAAGGGAGATATATATTTTTGCTCAATTTAATAATAATGTAATAATAATAAAAATTGTCCAACTCATGAGTTCAACCCAACCCAACCCAATCCATGTGAGTTGGGTTGGGTTTGAGTCATAACAATCACAATTTACCTAACTTGACCCGACCCACCTATATTAAAATTTAAATTATATAAATTTAATATATATTTAAAACTATATTATATAATTAATAATTTTTTTCCCTCTATTCAGCTCTTCCTATATAAAATCCAATTACCTCGCAAATCCTAACAATCATATTTTTCTTTCTGCCGCCTCCCACTCACACTCTCTCACTCCACTCTTATTTATTTACAACTGAATTGAGATACTAGTTCATGTATATTATGTTTGCCAACTCAATTGGATATATTTTGTTTATAACTGAGTTGGAATACAAGTTCATGTATTTTTTTTTTTATTGACTCAGGTTGCAAGGGAGATATATATTTTTGCTCAATTTAATAATAATGTAATAATAATAAAAATTGTCCAACTCATGAGTTCAACCCAACCCAACCCAATCCATGTGGGTTGGGTTGGGTTGGATTTTTTTTAACCCACCATGGTAGGTTAGGTCGAAAAATCCCCTCAATCCGATCCATGCACACCAACGTGAGGAAATCCCAGAGAGAGAGAGAGAGAAGGTCAACGTCTTTACTTTACTGTTGCAAGTTCTTTGACAGTCAATGGCAACAAAATGGTTGATCATGGGAGGAGAAACAATGAGTGGTGCCTATGCGTTGAGACTGTTGTTTTACGCCTCTTAAGGTGTGTAGACCATTATACTCCTTGTGAGCCAAAAATTTACGATCAAGCCTTAAAGTATTTTTAAATTGACCACCATTTTCGGTTGTATCAAACAACAAGAATTGGACAAATTTTTTTCTAGAAAATATTTTACATTGAAACATACGCAGCATATAAAACACATCGACAAAAACTAATTTGCAATTTTCAATTGATCGAATGTCAATTGAAATTACAAACTCTTCTTTCTTTTGAGCTGCTTCTTGTACAAATGAGGAATGAATTACAAACTCATTTGATAATTACATTATCTTGAATTTAATTACCAACTTGAAACCTAACCAATGTTCTTGATACAACTGAAGAAGATAACGTTGAGGCAAAGGTGTCATTCTCTTCTGGCGTACAAATGGTTAACTACTAATACAGTTTATCCTATGGAATTCTCTTAACTTGATTTTGGACTGCAGGTGGCTTCTCCACAGGGAATGGGAGGCATGCATTGAGCACATATGGAGAGAGGCAAATAGCTGTGCAAATTTACTGGCGAAAGGGATGCTTCCCAATCTGAAAGGGAAATCTTGTATGATACCTGCCCCACGTTTTTGTGGAAATGTGTTTTTTTGGGACTCTATGGGATTTGTCTCATCCCGGAGTCATTACGGAGAATAAGCGTCCAGTAATGTTTTTTTTATAGTTTTAGCTAGGCCTCTCTTTAGTTAGTTTGATCAGGGGTTGTGTTTTCTTGTAATATAAGTACGGTTGTTATATCTGTGTTTGTCAGACTTTTGTTTATGTAATATATCGCCTGTTTATGCAAAAAAAGAAAAAGAAAAAAAAAACGGGACTCATTCACAATGCTTAATATTATTCCTTAGGGATTGGTTTTCACCAGAAAGTTCCATATTGTGCCCGCTAAGAAGAAAAGTTTAAGAAGTTCCATTTGCATCCACCCGTTCACATATATTGGACTTGTCTTCTTTGAATTTGGTTTAAGTTATCCTATATGGTTTTAACATATTAACAAATGTGTATGAATTTTCATATAACACCACTTTCTTTGATATCATTCAGAAATCTTTAATTGCTTCTGTCCGAGCCTATGACAAAAAATCTTGGCCACATATATCTACGCTCCACATGCCTTGTTCACCGTTCTAGAATGAAATGGAGATGGTATTGGCGTCGCTATTATGTACAGGTTTCAATATATTTAGATTATGGGGCCTTGGTTGCACAAAAATACAGTATTTTAAGGGCAATGATTGAGATAGGTACATATCTATATATAGGTCTTCGAGTATATGGTTTCATAGGTTTGCATCTATTTAATTAAGGTCTCCATGATGAGAGAAGTAAAACGCGTATTAAAGAGTATGATTATATTTATAACGAGTTTTCATTCATCCAAAAGAAGAAAAAAAAAACAAGAACAAATTAAAATGAAAGATGTTACGTCCGCAACATTTTTACAACAAATCATTAGTGGTTAGTTATTATAGGTTCAAATTTAAACCTAACACTAAGATTACTTTTTTTTTTCCCAATAATAACAACCAGTAACAACTTGCCACTTAAGATTTATTATAAAAATGTTGTGAATATATCATTTCTCAATTAAAATTCTAGTTCTCTAGTTGTAGAAATTAAACTCACATACACAACATGCACAAGAAAGTAGGCCACCACGATCACAAGCAACACTGATCAGTCTGAAAGCTGGGCTGATTGAGTCCCCATTTATCTAAAACGCAATGAAATTACACAGCTTGGTTGGCATTATTTCATTTGGATATCCATATATATATATATATATATATATATATAAATATAGCTGCAGCAAATAATTAGAAACAAGTTCAGAAATGAGACCCGTTGATGTGAGAGTTAGGCACACACTCCATGCTTGACTGCTACCCAAAATGACCCACTTGCATGTACCAAAACAACAAATTTAATTGGTTGATATATAGAACTATACAGGAATGTTAAATGGTCCTCGCTTCATATATTGTAGGCCGTGACTTTTAGCAAGCTTAGTTGATTTTCATTTTTTGTTGCTAATTAAATTGGACTTACAGTGGTTGACAACTGTATGTGACTTACAGTGGTTGACAACTGTATGTAAAATATTGCTCTCTGACTCATAGTCGATCATAGAGTTGCAAGTCCATTTCGGCATTTCCTAATATCATTTTCCAGTTGACAATGAATAAAAATCCACCCCCCCCCCCCCCCCCCCCCCCCCCCAAAAAAAATCCTAAAAGATGTTTCTGGTGTGGACAACAACACAGGATAATGTAGATGACAATTTTTGAGGGAGAAAATGAGATCAAATCTGAGAAACTTTCTTCTTTCTACTGCATGCAAAATGCAAGGGATCCTGCACCATTACCATTACATTGTGCATGCCACTGTGTTTGCATGCAATGGATTACCATCTAAATACATGAAAAAACAAAAACAAAAAAAGCAGTCTATAAGATATTAAAGAATAATACATAAATTTTGCCACTCATAAGTTATGAGATTACTAGAATAATATATATGTGTTAAGAGTTTTGTAATTTAATTAACATTTTATGATATTTTTAATAAAAATGTCAAGAGTTCAAATTTTTTTTTTTCAACTATTGAATTATCAAAAAAAGAATAATAGATGCGTTGGCTTAATTTTCGTTACGATTTAGTGAGAATCTAGGAATGCAAACATAATTTGATATTAAATAAAAAACCTACAACATCAACCTGTACTGAGTGTGTTTATGAAAGTGGTTAGTACTGTCTTTCATTTACTTTCCGTCAAATACCATTTTCTAACAAGAAAGCGAAAGCGCTCCACTGGCGGCTCGTAATATTCTTCTCGAAACTTGGTCAACTATGAACTAGCCAATTAATTAACATCAACAATGAGATTATGCCTATTTTATTGACATCACATCATTTCATTATAAATTTATGAATACCTAATCTGTGTACCCGGCCATTTGGATAAGCAATAAAAAGAAAAAAAACTGAAGTGAAGTGGGGGTTACCCTAGTCCAGAAACATGCCACAACTGCATTCTCCATCTAGCTTCAACGTTTTTCCACATACTCATCAATTTAAACCCACAAGGCACAATACTTTCTTCACAAGAATTGGAACCGTGGATAATAGGATAAGTACTTGTAAATCTGTAACACTCAGCGAACACATCATCAAGTTTGAAATTTCGACTAGTCCCTTTACGACCTTTCACGTCAATGGTTGTAAAAAAAATTATAATAATAAATTATTAAAAAAAAATCCCATTTGAAGAGAAGACTTTTAGTACGTATTCACTCTAGATGTCTGGAATTTACGTGTTTTGTTTTATTAATTTAGTTAAGTTGGTTTCAGTAGTTTTCGTTGACCTCCTATAGTGTCTATTGTTGGATGCATAAGTCAAGCATCAATGTCATTCAAAAAGAAAGAGAGAGATCAGAGACATTGATGGAGGTATTTGTAGACAAGGGGGGCCATGCCTCCACACCACCACCCCCCCCCCCCCCCCCCCCCCCTTCTTTAATTTTTTTTTTTTTTAATTTCTTTCTGTGCATATATATATATATATATAAACACACAAGAAATTTATATTTGGACATCAAATTAAAAGCTAACCTTAAAAAATCTAAAAAAGAATATGATTTTGACTTGTATGCGTTTGGCATTATAGTTTGCTTACTGGATGTTTGGGATCCAAAGTAAAACATTTGATGTTTTTGGTTTTGAGTGATGCCATGCAACTTTTTTTTTTTTTTTACCAAAAAGATTGTTTGAGTGTTTTTATTTTTTGAGAGAAGTGTCCCCCCCCCCCCCCCCCCCCCCCCTTCCCACTTAACAACACTGATAGATTTTTTTAGTAAGAGAAATATTTGAAATATAATGATAATAAATAAGATTTTCAAACTTCTGTAGTTGATGCTATTTCCATTTGTAGAATGATTGTACTTTTATTTACTTTTTCAATTTTATTGCAATTATAAAATATGCATTTTTAGTTATGAATATTATCAAAATCAAGCTTCGCAACAAATTTAAAATAATTTTATAACTTAATCTTTGCTTTATATATTGAAAGGGATCGAGATTGTTGCAACATTTAATACACTCAATCAAAAATTATTATTCAATTGTTGTGACATGTACTATTCAACCACAAATAATTGAGTAGAAATGTATTAAGAAACAATCATTTTATATTGTTTTCTTATGTTTGCATTTTATTAATATTGATTAGATACTAGTTTTAAGTTTCAAATATTATTTTGGTTTTGAATATCAAATTTTTCTTATGCTTTGAATCTTAGAGGTTGGGTCTTAGTCTAATGTCAAGTGCTTTCTACCCAAAACGACATGATTACATATTCAAGCTTAGAAAATTACTTACCAATCACCTCTTAGATTTAACAAAAGAACGTGATTTGTGTATTAGATGACTTTTGACTGCGAAAAAAAAAAAATCCGTGATTAGAGAGAACTCCAAGGATTGAAGAGGGGCCTACGATATTGAAGAATGGAAGCAAATGGTCCATGGCAATGTCTCCTCGGAAGTATGTGAGGAATGGACTAACGTGAGCATCACGTTAGTTGTCACCATGGACTAGGTCTTAAATGGTCCCAAATCTACGTGTTCCATAGGGACTATGGTGGGGGCACTTAAACGAGGGTTTCACATGCCCTAATAACCCTTTTTCTACTACAAACCATGTGACTTCCCTCTATTATTCAGTCCTCTTTTAACTTACACGTCTAAATGCCCCCATTTAACTCTAGGTAAAATCAAGTGGGGTTAGCTTAATTAGTTCCTAACCATCCATTTAATTATTCTAACATATATGTGCCAAATTTGAACCAAAATGTGCTCCTATCAAGGGATACCAATTTTGCTCAACTTGGGCTCTTTGACAAACAAAAACTCCTGCCTGGGAAACAAGTTCATGATTGTCCAAACAAGTGCCCATGTAATTTAACCAAGTATGTTAGAGTGGCTATTACATTTCTTCTTTGGGATTTTGCATCATGTCTTTGCTTGTCAAACCTGTGCCCACCAAGCTAAATTGTCATGAGTTGCATCAATCAGATCATTCCAGCGAAATGAGAGACAACATTAGCTACCTGGTTAGGCAAATATGGGGTATACCCATTGGCAGAGTTTGTCTTTGTATAATGAATTAATTCAGATTATTGGCTAATTTGAGATTAAGACTCAGCATATTGATCCATAACTGAAGGTCTCTGTTGTCCTTAATTATCAAATCATAAGTTAATTCGTTGCATTAATCAACACAGATCATTCTCTCAAGTTCTGACATTTCATTGATTATCTTGATTGAAAAAAATAACTCAAATTTAATATATAGTCCCTTAAGTACTTTTACTTCAATTATCAAATTTATTCTTAATAAAGCTTTAATATTTGTCAATTCATTCTCTTCCTTTGTCAAAATGAATCAATTTAATCCTTCTATCCAAATTTGTTAGCAAAGAAAATCGTTTGAACATTTTCTTTATTTTTTATTTATATAAAATACTTATCAAATTAAAAATAAAATTTATTAAAAGGCTCACCTCATGAATGTTTTTAGTTAAATTTGTAATAAAAAAGAATATTTAAACAATGTTGTTACAGAGGATGAAATTGACTCTTTTTCAGCAAATGATGGACTAAATTAACAAAAATTAAACCTTAGTGATTAACTTGACAGTTCGAGTAAAACTTGATGGACTAATTTGAATTTTAGTAAAAAAATATATTTGTTTTCTTCATTGACAAATGACAAGAAAGATTCTTTTTCTTTTTTCCCTAAATATTTTGATTACGCAAAACCTAAGTAAAAAAAGTTCATTTTTTTTTACCCTTTTATACTTGATCCAATGGCTGCTAACAAAAGTTAACATTTTTATTTTAGGTAGCCGAAGCGAATCTCAATCCATTTAAACCTACTTCAAATTCATTTAAAACTGTTAGGACATATGTGAATCATGTTAGGAACATATGTCATTTAGAATTGGCTAATCCTTTGACAAAACACACTTTACTTGTAATTTGGTAGATCTAGGATGTGTTTAATACTTCAAGGAACAAAAGTCCAAGTCTAAGTGTTAAAGCCATGCAAATCTGTCCAAGAATCAATTGAAAAAGTGTTGGATTTTAAAACTCGACAGCTATCTTGACAGATAGAATCTATCGAGGTTTGGCTGTGTAAGCCCAATGCTCGACAACTACTTGATAGATAAGCTATCTATCGAGATTTACAAAAATCAGATTTGTAGTTCTAATTTCACTCCAATCCGTGTATATTTGTTTATGCCTTCTTTTCTCACAACCCTAAACACATATAATGATTATTTTAAGGGCCGTCACAGCTGATGCAACTCAATGCAAAAATTTTTCACAAGCATATTATGATCGGAGACATATGCTCTAGTTCATCTTTCTATTGAAGAAGTTGCTGTGTTTGTACGTCGTAGGGTTTTGTAACCAAGGAGCTTTGTGATCTTCATCGTATTGATGAACTGTAGAACTTTGCAGCCAACATCCTTTTCAAGTTGGTGGTTAGTCACGTACTTGGATTCGTGCCTCGATTGGTTAGTCAAGTACTGGGAGCCGTGCATTAAGGGTTGTCACAGCTAATGCAACTTAATACAAAAGTTTTTCACAAGCATATTATGACCGGAGATATATGCTTTAGTTCATCTTTTTATTGAAGAAGTTACTGCATTTGTACGCCGTAGGGTTTTGTAACCAAGGAGTTTTGTGATTTTCATCGTGTTGATGAACTGAAGAACTTTACAGCCATCATCCTTCTCAAGTTGGTGGTTAGTCACGTACTTGGATCCGTGCATCGATTGGTTAGTCACGTTCTGAGAGCCGTGCATTAAAAGGGGAGATTGTCACTACAGAACAAGTCTAATTGGGTATTGGGGTAAAGGTTCAACTGTAAGTTGGTATAAGGTACTAAGATTCCTTTACTTGTAACCGCTTGTTTTGATAATAGTAGATTCTCGGGAGTGGTGACCTTAAATTCATCCGGTGGGGTTTTGCCTTGGTGGTTTTCCCCATTTATAAACAAATCACCGTATCAACTTTATTTTCTGATGCATATTAACTTAGTTGGTGATTTGTTTGTGCTACCACGCGTATTGCATGTTAATTGAATTAATTAATTAATTTGGCTAATTAATTGGTTAATTTATCATAATGGGTCCATACATTCTTAGCCTATCAAAACTACACCTTGTCCTTTTCCTTCGCTACTAGGAGAGTCTGCAACTTCTATTAGCACTGAACCTTGAGTCGAATTGCTTGTGTCATGTGCAACGTCCATCATATCAATGATGGTTCATTAATGTCCATTGATTTAGACTCCTTCCCCCTTCTCTTTATGTTAATTTAAGATGAGTTTAAGCTCATTTAAAATTATTCTTGAAACTTAATAACAACTTCAATGATATCTCTATCAGACAACAATTTTTAAATAATTTTTTTATAATGTCTGACTTTTAATAATTTATTTGAAAAATGTAATAAACGCATACTAAACGCAGACGCAGGGAGTGATCCAAACACATATTAAGAAATAAAAACTAAGTATAATAAGCCAACAAACTGTTTTCCTTTTTCCTACTAAAATAGAGAATTCAAGAATGAGCAACTTTTTGTTGAAAGAAAAAAGAAAAAAAGGAAAAAGCAACTCCATACTCTACTAAGTGATATCATTACAAGATTTAGACAAAAATTCAAGGGCAAAAAAATACACACATTTCAAACGTGTATTTTTGAATAATGCTAGAGAACCTTGCAGCTTAAAGAATAATGCTAAAAATATAAACTATTTTACAAAAAAAATTTAAAAGCTGCTGATGTGGCGAGTGATTATTGGTAAATGAAATAGTGATATTAATGGTGGACTTAAATGAAAACCAATAAGAGGTTGGCTACATCAGCAGTTTGTAAAAATGTTATAAAATAATTTGTAACTGTAGCATTACTCCAGCTTAAATATTTGGTAATTCATGGTTTTTCTAGCAAATACATTTAAACATACATATAAATTATATTCATAAATTTTATATTAATTACTCTCTCTGTCCTAAAGTGTTTGTTCTTTATTTTATTTTGGAAAATACAAAAATGTAGTCCTATTTTTTTAAAAAAAAATCAATAATAATGCTCTAACTTACCCTTTATTTTAATGGTTGTTTAATTGCATTCATTAATAAAAAAATCTAACGGCGCCCAATGTATTAAAAAGTAACAAAAACAAATAAACATACACAAATTTAAGTAAATATTGTTTCCATACTTTCTTAACTAGACCAAATATACACAAATAAAAAGGTTTCCTTAACCAAGCAACCTCACCATAAAGGAAAAAGGATCAAGAAAACTATGATATGAGTTAGCTGTCTCTCACCTTTCTCAATTCTTTTAAGGGTCTGGTTAATATATGCCCTTAAAACATATATTAATAAATTTGTTTTTAGAAAAATTTTATCGAAAATTAAAAAAGTTGTCAAAACTTTTTCAATTCTCAAAAAAACTTTTTCTATAGTATATTATTGTGTGCTCTTAGATGACACATTAGTAAAATCCTTCTTTCAAAGCTAGAAAAGAACAATTATGCCAGAAAGATAGAAAAGATTCTGGTCTCGATATCTGGGAGCCGTGGGTTGAGTTTTGTGACACTTACCAGTCACCACTACTAGACTACCTACCCAAGCTTGCATATTTGTTTCTTGTCTTCCCATTTAAAAAAGAAACTACTCTTTCCCTTTTCTTTACTCACTTTAAAGTTTTATAGGAATTTTTTTTAAGGGTCATGCTAACGAGTGCTCTTAAGGCACTGGTTAAGAATTCAGTTAAAAAAAGTTTTTATGGGAAAATAAAAAAAAAAGTAATTAATGTTTTGATAGCTTTTTTCATTTTCCATAAAAGTGATATCAAAACTTTCTTTAACTGGATTCTTAACCAGTGCCCTAAGGGTATTCGTTAGCATTTTCTTTTTTTTAATTATTGATTTTCTTAAAAGTTTAAACTATAAAATGATGATGAATTTAATTATTTAATTTCATAATATTAAAATTAAAAAAAAAAAAAAAAAAAAAGGTTTGATGATGGGTACCTTACCTAAATGAGTTCGATTTGAAGTTCATAAAATTCACTTTATTACTCAACGACCCCATTCTCTTCTTTTTACCTCATCCCATATCGTTATTGAATTATTAAATATGACACTGGGAAATCAGGTAGCTAAAACAAAGTGCGGACAGTTGATTAGAAGTTGTATCTGCTTGTTTTATAATATTTCATTCTACCTACTCACTATTTTCAGCCTATAGCCTCTTAAATTTTGTTTTGGCATTGTATAAAAAAAAAAACAAAAAAAAAAACTTTAAAATCGAACCACCCAATCTTCACCATCAAAGTGCTGACTGCTGAGTAGTATCATGAAAAGTTAAAACAGTGGAATATGAAATGGAACATTGGATAGTATAAAAATACAAATGACTGCACTCTACTCCCCATGAACTCAATTCAATGGGCCAGACGTTAGAAAACCAAACCACTTCAATGGGAATCTTTTTAAATTTGCGAAGCAAGTTCACTCAATAAAAAGAACAGCCACATTGCTAAAAAAAATTACAGGTCTTGAACCTCATAGTTTTGTCTGGAAACTTCTATCTTGGGCACATATATACAGATAGTGTTAGAGAGTGAAAATTCATACCACCATCATCAAAATAATTTGTGTCGAACAGAAGCTATATATAATCAGCACTGTGATTTTCCTCATATATGTTAATTTGGTGTAATTTCTAGCTATAGCTAAGAGCAAGATAAAGTCTATTTTGTTAGCATTAGTTAGAGATTGTGAAAGTTATGGGCATGAACAAAAAACTTAAGGGGAAACAGGGGCTGATGGAAAGGGGTTTAAAAGTGAAGGATGTGGCCGACATATATCAGCAAGGGAGCATATGGGCCCGTGAGAGGGTCGAAGGTCCAACTTTGGCATGGACCTTGTGGGTCACTCTTGCCACTTTCTCTCAGATTTGCTGTCGGTATGGCTTTCTCTACGTTTCACTCTTCCCCCTAGTCTTATTTTTTTGTTTCTTTTCCTTTCTTTTGATTACTAATTTTATTACAATATATCCAGATATGGAATATACAAACCAAAATCTTTCAAGTACAGCACCAAGTTTTTCCGAATTTCCTGGTTAATGAAGAGCATGAGTGAATTGTATAGTACATGAAATTAGAGGTTGTGTTTGCTATACATTTAATTTTGACAACGCAGTCTAATTTTTTTTTTTTTTTTTTTTTTTGGGGGAAGAATTGGCCAAGTTAGTTACTTATCAACAAAAAAAAGAATAGGCTTTTTTTTTTTTTTTTGATGAACATAAAAAGAATAGGCTTTTGTGTATAAAGATGAAAGAATTTTTATGGTCTTATTACTTACCAACAAATTAAAGACATATTAATGTGAACAAAGACCTCTAATTTTTAATTAGTTAAAATGATCTCTTCAGCTAGTCTTCTCCTTACAGCTTTGTTATCTCTTAATTTACTATCGTGGTTCACAAGTCACAAGGCATTCTTACTTTTTCCATTTGACCAATTTTCAAGATATATGGTAGGATGTGATGTGTTACTACGATAGCCAAATAGCCAATAGGAGAAATATGTCCTGATTTTAATCCTTGATTCCTTTCCAAAATGTTTATTGTCCGTATGTAGAGCATTGATTAAAAATAAAAATAAAAACAAAAACTCTAAAACGATAGTTTTCTTATCCTTAATTTTCTAGAATTTTATGAATAATTCACTGCTTTGAAATTGTATTATGAGAGTTTCAATAAGTTTAACTAATAAAATTAAAAAAAAAATGATAAAAAATTTTGTTCTCAAATAAGAGATTTTAATTCAAATTCTATTTACCAATTAAAATCTTAGTTTGATGACAATGAGTAATTATTATTGGAATTTAAAAGATTTAATATAATGTATCTTTTTAAAAACAGAAATAATTGTTGCTTTTAGAAATAGTTTTTTGATATATATTATTTAACAAGTAATGCATGCATGTTTTTGATGAACATAATAATATATGAAGTTTGGTTTACATCTAATCTTATGCATTAGACATAACACATGCCTAAAATAGCCACGTGTCATTCCCGTGCCCCCCTATCTAGATAAAACTTTGAACTTCCATTTTGCCTTGACATATGCACACAAACAAGCCCCCCCCACGCGATTTTATTTCCGGTTGGGCGACACTTTCCAAAATCCCTAACCTAAATGATACATTGATTTCGTATCATGGGATCCTTTATGGGACGGTGGCGAAAGCGCGTATATAATTTTTGTCTAAAAATAAAATATTAAAATACTTTAAAAGTAGAACATTTGTAGAAAAAAAAATGTAAGTCTTTGTCGAGCACCGTATTGGTCAAACGTGTTTTTTTTTTTTTTTTTTTTTTGGGTCATTCCGACCTGGCATTCCCCAGCTGCTACTTCTTCTATATAATAGACCACTCCACTACAACACCAACCAACCCGTCTTCTTCAAACTTTCTAAAGTCTCTAGATCTCTCTCTATCAAACTATAATTTCTTCTTAAATTTTTTTTTTTTTTTGGTAATCAATTTCTTTTTAATTTGCTCTTTGCATTTTCTGCTCTAGCAAAGTTGAGTTGAACCCATTTGCTAAATACTCCTTATAGCTTAGTCGCAGATACACCAATCAAAATGAGGCATTTGTCTACAAAAGCTACGTGCAACTCTCACGGCCAAGATTCATCATACTTCCTAGGGTGGGAGGAGTATGAGAAGAATCCCTATGATGAGGTTCAGAACCCAAAAGGGATCGTTCAAATGGGTCTCGCCGAGAATCAGGTTAAATAGCCATCCCTTTCATTTTTATTATTCCTTTCCCTTTTTTTTTTTTTTTTTTTTTTTTTTTTTTTTTTGAGCAATATTATTATTCCTTTCCCTGAATATTAGTTATTATGGTTAATTAATTTTGTACTAGTGGCTAACTTCATTTTGTTATATATATGTATGTAACTTGCAGCTCTCATTTGATCTTCTTGAATCGTGGCTTGAGAAGAACCCTGAACCAGCGGGGTTCAAGAGAGATGGAAAATCCATATTCAGAGAGTTAGCTCTTTTCCAAGATTATCATGGCCTCCCAGCTTTCAAGAAGGTATGGACTAGTACTTCCATATCTTTTTAAATAAGAAAATAATAATAATAATAATGCCACTTTCATTATTCTTAGAAATGAATATATTCCTAATTCTAGTTTTGGTTATCTTTTTTAGGCCTTGGTAGAATTCATGGCAGAAATCAGAGGAAACAGAGTTAGCTTTGATCCCAACCACATGGTTCTCACTGCTGGCGCAACTTCTGCTAATGAGACTCTCATGTTTTGCCTAGCTGAACCCGGCGAAGCCTTTCTCCTTCCAACTCCATACTACCCTGGGTACGCGTATAATAATTTTGATAATTATTCTACTCGTACACTTTATATACATAACATTCATTATTTTATTTTACGTCTGATGTCCACATTTTTTTTTATCAGACTTACTGATTTTGCTTGCATTCTTTGGCTTGTAGATTTGATAGAGATCTTAAGTGGAGAACAGGAGTTGAGATTGTACCAATACACTGTACTAGCTCCAATGACTTCCAGATTACTGAAACCGCTCTAGAAGCAGCCTACCATGAAGCAGAACAGCGTAATCTAAGAGTCAAAGGTGTCTTGGTTACCAACCCATCAAATCCATTAGGCACCACATTGAGTCCAAGTGAACTGAACCTCCTCATTAGCTTTATTACCACCAAAGGCATCCATCTTATTAGCGATGAAATTTATTCCGGTACCGTTTTTAGCTCGCCAGGCTTTGTTAGTGTCATGGAAGTTTTAAAGGACAGAAACTGTGACAAAACCGAAGTTTGGAACCGAGTTCACATTGTTTATAGTCTTTCAAAGGACCTGGGTCTACCTGGTTTTCGTGTTGGAGCAATCTACTCCAACGATGACATGGTTGTGGCTGCGGCAACCAAAATGTCTAGCTTTGGCCTAGTGTCCTCTCAAACTCAATACCTTCTTTCCGCATTGCTTTCTGACAAAAAATTCACAAAGAACTACATCTCCGAGAACCAAAAAAGGCTTAAAAAACGGCAAAACATGCTTGTTATGGGCCTTAAGAGAGCTGGTATTAGCTGCCTCAAGAGCAATGCAGGATTATTTTGTTGGGTCAACATGAGGCACCTTTTGCAATCAGACACTTTTGAAGCAGAAATGGAGCTTTGGAAGAAAATTGTTTACGACGTGAGGCTAAATATCTCTCCTGGCTCATCCTGTCACTGCACTGAACCAGGTTGGTTCCGTGTGTGCTTTGCTAACATGACCGAAGAGACTTTGGACCTCGCTATTCAACGACTCAAAGACTTTGTGATGGAGCACGCAGCCAATGGCCACAGTAAGAGCAATAACTCCTCCAAGAATTCAAAGAGAAAGTTACTCCCTAAGTGGGTTTTACGGCTATCTTCCCGTGATCGTGATCACGAGCCCGATGAACGATAGTATGGTGTGAAAGATTTTTTTTTTTTTTTTTTCTTTTTCACAGTTTTTTTTTTTGGGAGGACTACCCAATTATTATTATTATTTTTTTGGTAGAAAGTGCACTCTATCATTTGGATTAGCAGTGGCTTAAGCTTCGGTTTGTACAAGTTTGTGTCATTATGAATTATTACGAGAGTCCAAATTTTCTGTCCAATATTTCTTGCTCTACTCTATACTCCACCAATAAAAACTTACCAAATGTCCACATGATATCTCATTTGCATGATAATTGATGTGTTTGTGATCTTAATGTGATTATGTGCTTAATTAATTTATCTTGTATATGTAATTATGGTTTAATTTAATGTAAACAAAGTGTACTTTGTGTTATGACGTAAGACATAGGTGGGAACAAATATTTTTGCTTGCAATGATGTATATAGGTAATGGCGCCGGCGAGATTAGCGGCTATAGACGGTGACTTGTGGTGCCGACGCTGGGGGGTTTCTTCATTAATTGTTTGAACCGACCTTATCATTAACACTGTTTTCTTGGTGACTATAGGACGTTGTTTAAGGCGTGTGAGTAGGGGAGTAATAGTAATTATTAGTACCATGGAAATAAACAAGCTAGGTGTTGGTGTGGGTCTAAGGCTAAAAGTGTCAAAAGTCATATATGTGTTAGAATTAGGGTTTCAAACTTACATTCCATTTTTTGAGACAAAGCCATGCACATAGAGAATCGCAAACTTTTTTTTTTTTTTTTGAGAAGGGAGACTCGCAAACTTATTCATCTCTCTCTTACACTCAGAGAGAAAGAACACTGCAGGAAAAAATTGACTTTGCATTGTCTGGGTCCTTTGGATCTTTATAAAGTCGTCACCAACTACGCAAGCCAAGGAAGAGTAGATAGAGTCTCTCACAAGAAATATATATATATATATATATATTTTTTTTTTTTTAATCTTAAAGTCCAAAGTCTTTTGAACTTTTTGGGGACAATTAGTGCTTCAATCGTACCAAAGGTTACCTGCACTACACCAAAAATAATTACAGGGTTAATATAGCAAAATATATATAATGATATTAAACTCGCATCTATAAGTTTAAATTGCTGTCATAGTAACTTAAAAGTGTTAAATTATTGTATTAACAATAATAAGTTGTAATAACTTATAATTTTCAGTTGCAATAGAAGTTTTAATACATTAAGAAAAATTGTTGTAATAATTTAAAATGAAAAATTCTTTACACTAAATTGAAGAATTCGTTACAATAAATTGATATCAATTATTTTTGTAGTCTATTACAACGAAAATTTTGAACTAATAACTTATTGCAACAAAGTTATTATTGCAACAAAGTTATTATTGCAATAATTTGATATAAATTTTTTTTAACAATCTAATACAATAACAAACATGAATCGATTCTAGGTGGTTAACTTGTATACCCATAGTTTTGGACAGGACAAGTGGAAACCTAGAGGTAAAGCATTTGTTAAAGCAATTGGGCAAATGCGTTTATACTAGCTTATTAGCTTTAGTAGCTTGTGTACTAGCCTGTTAAAGGAAGCGTACCCTGATATCAATTATTATAATCTATTGGCCTATTGCAATAACAAAATAAAGTAGTTATCTATTACAACAAAAATATCTTTACAATAATTTGATCTAAATTATTTTTGTCAATTATTTACAATCTATTTCAATAACATTTGTGAAGTAATAGTCTATTACTACAAGATATTCGAAGAAATAAATTGTTTATGTCAACACACTACAAAAAAATTGACTTGTCCCAGCGTTTTTTTCCCACCGTTTTTACAAACCGCTGTAATAGATAAGCCTATACCAGCGCTTTTTGAAAACGCTGGTACAGAAAATCCTATTACGGCGGCTCAAAACCGGCGCTTTACAAAGTGCTGCAATAAACGCTGGTACAGGAAATCCTATTACGGCGGCTCAAAACCAACGCTTTACAAAGTGCTGCAATAGGAGGCCTATAGCAGCGTTTCTCAAAAACGTTGGTATAGGAAGCCCAAAAGTACTGGGATAGGGTTATTGATTTCTCTTATGGAAAAGACCTATCTCGGTGCTTCTAAAAGCGCTGGGATAGAGCACCCTATTACAGTGCTTCTTAAAGCGCTGGTACAGCTCTTTTAAAAGCGCTGAGACAGCTCCTTCCATTCCCGTATGGAGAATGACCTATCCTAGTACTTTTAAAAGTGCTGGGACAGTTCTTTCTCATAAGGGATTGGAGAATGACCTATCCCAACGCTTTTAAAAGCGCTGGGACAAGTCCCTCCATTCCCGTATGGAGAATGAGCTATCCTAACGCTTTTAAAAGCGCTAGGACAACTCTTTATCATAAGGGAATGGAGAATGACCTGTCCCAGCGCTTTAAAAGTGCTGGGACAGGTCTCTCAATTCCCCGGGAGAATGACCTATACTAACGCTCCAAAAGTGCTAGCATAGGTCATTTTAAATTATATTGATTCAAGACCTATACCAGCGCTTTTCAGAATGCTGAAATAGGTACTGCCTATGCCAGCGCTTTCAAAAGCGCTGGTATAGGCCTTTTAAATTTTATTCATTCAAGCCCTATACTAGTGCTTTTGAGAGTGCTAGAATAGGTACCCCATATGCCAGCGCTTTCAAAAGTGCTAGTATATATTATATTCTCATTTTCATAAAGGTTGTCCCAACACAAGTAAAAATACCGGAACAGGGTCTGAAAGCGCTAGGACCTATTCTAGCGCTTTTGAAAAGTGCTAGTACAGGTCCGGCGACCTTATCCCGACATTCAAACACCAACGGTTTGAAGCACCGAGAAAAAAAATGCCGAGATAGGAATTTTGACCTTATCCTAGCGCTTTCTGGAGCTATCCCAGCGGTTTTGAAAACACTGGAATAGCCCCTTTTTTTTGTAGTGACAATATATATATATATATATATATATATATATTGTTATGATCCTAATGTCCCAGCACTTAACCATGTGTTTATAAGTATTGGTTATAGACTGACTCCAATTAATTAATTAAATTACCCAAGTTTATTAATTAAGTCAAACTATATCCAACAAATCACCAAATAAACTAATATGCAGCGGAAATTAAATGACACAGTGATTTGTTGATGAATGGGGATCTCTCGCAAGGTGAAAATTCCACCGGGTGATTTTCAGGTTATTACTCGTAAGAATCCACAAATTAAAAACAAATGATTACAAATATAAGGAATCTTATCACTACCTTAGACTATCCCAAAATACCAACTTACAGTTGAATCTTTACACCAATTCCCAATTGAATTTGATATTATAAAAGACTTATTCCTTTACACGGATCTCAGTACATGACTAACTCCAAGCAACTGATTGATTGTTGTTGGATGCAAAGTTCTTCACTTTAAAGTACGTTGAAGATCTGGAAGTACTTGATTACAAAACCCTAAGACGCATAAACGTAGTAACTTCTCATAGAGTGTATAAGTTCTCTAATTGAGCCTCTGTATCTTTGATGACTTTAAAATAAGCCTTTTATATGGTCTAGGGTTTTGGAGGATGAAACCCTAGCAATCCAAGTCATTATTGGTTGAAGTTCAGATCTGAGAATTTTGAAATCGTAAATCTCGATAGATCGAGCTTATGTCGAGCTTCTTCATTGAATCTCGATAGATGCTGGTGTCAAGCTTAGTGTCGAGAATTACTGAATCTGCTTTTCTTCACTTGTTTTTTGGATCAATCTTCATGTCTTTAATGATACCACTTAGAATGTAAACATTACATACTTCTTGATACATTAAACCCAACTTATATCTACCAAATTACAAGAAGAATGCTCTTGGGCATTTATTTATATGCAATGCGTTTAAATTTGATGCAATTATATATATGTATATATATATATATATATATATATATATATATATATATATATATAATTGCATTAAATTTGTCATTAAAATATTTAGAGTTTATTGCAACAAAAATTTTTGTTGCACAAACCTATTACCTCAAATTTTATTGCAACACCTTGCATAAACTATTGCAATAATTCTAATGTTATTGCAACAATATTTTTTGTTACGATAAACATTTGTTCTTGTAGTGGCGGTTTACTGGCTAATTTGAGTTCCCAAGAGACAAGTTTGTTCTGGGGTTTTTAGTAACTTTTTAGAAAACAAAGCATATCTAACTGATATTCAATTATCAAGAATCCTCCTTTAATTTTGACAAGACTGTCTAATTTGATGTTGATGGTTCAAGGGCTTGAGTTGGGCTATAACAACCTACAACAACAACAACAACAACTAAATGGGTTGGATGGATTTTATGGAATGGATTGATGGAAATATGCATGTACGTAGCGAAAAATTAACGGATTTACTCCATTCACAATTGATAACATATGCTATGTAAGTTTCAAAATATAAGAACAAGAGAGTGTACCTTGAAGCGGTGAAATTCAAAACCAAATATTAGAAGCACTTGAAAAAAACTTTTAATCTTCACTCCAATTCTACTTGATGCCCAAGAAGTGTGGTCTCTCAATCAGTTGTATGTGTATATTCTAGAGAGAATCAAAGAGTGTCCAACACTCACATACATACCAATTCATGTTCTTACAAATTCTGTATATTTCTCTCCATATAACTGATTATCTAATTGGGCTAGCCTTTTGGGCATTTTCCAATTGGGCTTTAGTATGTGGCTTGGAGTGGAACCAAAAAGGAACAAATAAGACACTAACTCCAATGGGCCTTGGGCTTTTCTGTCAACTCTTGACAAGTCCAAAGTTACCATTAATTATATTTAATACCACTATATAAATATAATTGCACTATAGGCCTTATTAATAAATTATATCCCAAGACTTTATTATACATGCAACCCCTTCATAAAATATTCATAATAATATAAAGTTATGAATATAGATTGCCACTTTGTAAATTACTACATCTTAATCCTTGAGTACCCAATTTAATTCTTTAAGTTATTCATCATATATTTATGAAATTCAATTTCAAAAATATATATTTTAGTAACTATTTACTAAAATAGTAAGGCCTAATATTCTGAATAACAAACCTATTAAACTTATCTCAAGGGAATATTTTATATCTCCGTTAAGAGACTATAAATTCTATCTTGAGAATATATGTTCCATCAACACTAAATGTGGCTGCCCAACATACTAAAATTTTGACCATTACTTTAAATCTTACCCTTGATATATCAAAACAACCTACACTTCATGATCAGATTCACTATTCTCTCAGGATTAAGAGTTCATGTGAATAAAAGTCGTGAGATTTATTATTCATTTGACAGTCGTTAGGAAAATAATAAATCTCACAACGGTCCAGTTCAATATGTCTTAACTCTTAAAACATATCAACATATCAACTAGAAATCTCTACTTCCATAATCACGACAAATCATCTTAGTTGATATGTTATAGTCTTCGCAGATAAAATGCCCAATTTCATCACCGACTACAAACCAAAATTCTGAGTTTACAAAGAACTTATGATTTATATCTTCTGTGACTTTTCACATAAATCACATACTATACATCTCATGAACTATATAATAATGTCCGAATATTTATGTTACCATTATTTCAGATAATAATAAAACAAATTTATTAATCACAATATTAAGTCAAACATAGCATCATATAATAGGATTTAAGGGCACTAATCCTAACATGGATATGGTCAATGCTAGCATTGTAGGGACTACTATTACATGTTTGATAAATATTCTTTTACACTCGTTGATGTATACTATGTATACACAATGTTCATAATTTTATGATGTCCACATTTTTTTATTAGACTCCCTGATTTTGCTTGCATTCTTTGGCTTGTAGATTTGATAGAGATCTTAAGTGGAGAACAAGAGTAGAGATTGTACCGATACACTGCACTAGCTCTAGTGACTTCTAGATTACTGAAACCGCTCTAGAAGTAGACTACCATGAAGGACAACAACGTAATCTAAGAGTTAAAGGTGTCTTGGTTACCAACCCATCAAATCCATTGGGCACCACAATAAGTCAAACAGAACCGAACCTCCTCATTAGCTTTATTAATACCAAAGGCATCCATCTTATTAGTGATGAACTTTATTCTGACACTGTTTTTAGCTCGCCAAGCTTTGTAAGTGTTATGGAAGTTTTAAAGGAAAAAAACTGTGACAAAACCGAAGTTTGGAACTAAGCTCACATTGATTATAGTCTTTAAAAAAAAACCTTAATGAATTCACTCATTCAGAGGGTTGTTTGTTCAATTGTTTTGCAACTAGTTGCACTTTCATACTAACTGTTCTTTCTTATATATGCTATTGGTTTTAAATAATTTCTCTTTCTAGCTAGGTTCCCCTTTTGCATCTATGATTGTTGGACTGAATTGATTTGAATAGAGTACTGCAGTGTTCCATTGCATTTGGGTCCAGTGTTCCTACCACTTTAAGAATAGTTGTGTTTGTTCCATTTTGAATTAATGGTGATGTTGCTTGAGATTTGAAACAAGATGAAGATGCACATTAATTTTGAATAAAACCAGTAACTTTTTAGTACATATGATATAGGGCCGCATTAGTACAAGAAATCTAATTTTTCTTCTTTAATTAATTGTAAAACTTACTAAATAATCATTAAAAGAAAAAAGCTCTAGTGCAGCCATTTTTTTTTTTTTTTGATAAACTCAAAATTATTGCAATAAACACCTATTGCAATGAAAATATTTCGTTATACATTGTTGCAATAAAGTTTGTAACAATAAGTTATTGCAACAGATGTTTAAAAGTTATTGCAACAATAAAACATAGATGCAATAATCTAGTGCCTTTTAAGTCTACATTTGCAACAAAAAACACTCTAAACACTAAGTATTTATTGCCACTATAATTAGTGTTTGTTGCAATAACTTTGTGGGAATAGACTTTTTTTTTCATGTAGTGAATAGTATTAATATAATTATATGATAACTGCAAATCTATAACTTAAGCAAGTATAACTATAACTAATTTAGAGTTCAAGTTACTACTAGTTAGCTCATAATATAAGTAGACAAATATCTTGCCAAAAAAATTACAAATATCATTTTCTACTAGCATTTTTAGTACATGATAGTGTCTCTCTCCAATTTATTTTTATCATCAAATGTGATTTTCATGCATATATTAATTATTCCCATTCTATACATAGAGAGAATTAAAGTAACTCATGCTTCCAATCCCATACCCATAATCATAGTTATTAAATTCGGACTGACCTGGTCGGTCGGATTGGAAACTTGATGACCCAACATCTAGACTGTTCCAGGTGTTTAAATGGATCATTTATGTATAAAATCCGATCAAACCCAATCAACTCTGGTGGGTTTGTGGCAACCCGGATAACCCAAATGGGTTTATATAGCGTAATTGGATTTGTGGAATTTGTAAAATTATATCTACACGTCCACTTTATTCACTTATTTACTGTGTAATACATTATGATATGATAATTTAAAGATGAGAAACCTAAAGAATTAAATAAAAGTTATTGCAACAATAAAACATAGATGCAATAATCTAGTGCCTTTTAAGTCTACATTTGCAACAAAAAACACTCTGAACACTAAGTATTTATTGCCACTATAATTAGTGTTTGTTGCAATAACTTTGTGGGAGTAGACTTTTTTTTTTCATGTAGTGAATAGTATTAATATAATTATATGATAATTGCAAATCTATAACTTAAGCAAGTATAACTATAACTAATTTAGAGTTCAAGTTACTACTAGTTAGCTCATAATATAAGTAGACAAATATCTTGCCAAAAAAATTACAAATATCATTTTCTTCTAGCATTTTTAGTACAGGATAGTCTCTCTCTTCAATTTATTTTTATCATCAAATGTGATTTTCATGCATACATAGAGGGAATTAAAGTGACTCATGCTTCCAATCCCATACCCATAATCATAGTTATTAAATTCGGACTGACCTGGTCGGTCAGATTGGAAACATGATGACCCAACATCTAGACTGTTCCAGGTGTTTAAATGGATCATTTCTGTATAAAATCCGATCAAACCCAATCAACTCTGGTGGGTTTGTGGCAACCAGATAACCTATATGGGTTTATATAGCGTAATTGGATTTGTGGAATTTGTAAAATTATATCTACATGTCCACTTTATTCACTTATTTACTGTGTAATACGTTATGATATGATAATTTAAAGATGAGAAACCTAAAGAATTAAATAAAAAAGCAATTCTCTATCTGTCTACCTACCTCCAAAATTCCTATCCTATCAAAAGTCTACTCTGTTATTGTGAAATCTTAATTTAGAATTATAATTGCCAGTTTAATTTAGGCATATGCCTATTTTTTTTACTTTACATATTTATGTTATGATTTTTCAAATTTTTTTATTTGACGCTACGGTTCGATTGGTAACCCACTAATTGAACCCATGACCCAATAACTCGATTCATAAGCCAAGTCAACGTCCAAACCGAGTTTAATAACTATGCCCTTAAGTACAACCTTAGGCAAGAGGCATTATGCAGGGTGGGGCTGCGTACACACACAACAACACATATTTTAGCCGTAATTAGCCCTTATATTTTGGGTAGTAATAATTCAAGCAAGCAAGATTTAGGTATAGCACTTAGATGTTATTCCTTAGGTTCCCCTGTTAAGATTCTGCCATGTGGATTTTTTTTCTTGTGAGATGAAAATGTATTTTTTAGTTAAGTAGCCATATAGTTGAATCTTAAAAGAAGAATCTAAGTAATAGCACCTAAGTTTTGTCCAATTCAAGAAGTCCTTGTGTTTGGCAATCTGTTTCACCTTTGCGTTCTAACGAGGCAACTGGAGAGACGTAATGTTGGGATCCAGTGAACAATTATTTTTATTTTTTTCTGTCGCAGGCATTGAATAATTAGTTACTATGGTTGGTCACTATTTTCAATATGAACATATGACTTAAATGCTAGCGTAGTATCTATAATAACTAGTAAAACTGTATAAATTTCTTTTAAGTTGAGAGGCTTATATCCATGTGTTATGTTATTTATTGGGCTTAAAATTATGGGCAAAAGTAAATTAAGATATACCTTTTATTTTTATTTTTTGAGAAGAAGATAATTTAAGATATACTTGTGGTTTCGCCTAATGATCTATGCCTACAAAAATCCCAAATGGCTGCATTTTTACTATTTTTAATTTTGTATATCATAAAATCCAACATATGGTATACATAATAACACATTAAGTTTGTCAAGAGCCTAATGGAATTACCTGCTATCTTTTATGAGAAGAACTATGGTTTGAATCTCTCATCCTCATTAACGACTATCGAATTATAAAAATAAAAAATAAAAAATAAAAAAATATGTTAGATTTAATATGATAACCCTAAAATTACAGTAGCGTAGGGTATTTTACAAAACCATAATCTACTTGATTCTTTTAGAATGTCCTAGTGTGTAATATCTAAATATATTCTTTAAAAAAAAAAAAAAAAATCAAACTTGATTAACATACTCCCTTAAGGAATGAGTCCAACTACACATTTCAACGAGTGCATGTGATGTGAGCACTCCAAAAAAAAAATTTAAAAATTAATTAAATATAAATATAATTAAGTACAAAAATATTTTACATTTTCATTTTTTTATGAGGATTTTCTCTAATGTCCCATGATATGCGGCTTGCAGCCCATAATCCTTGCATGTGAGGAGGAGTTTGGTAGCTCTGATTAGTGGTTTAGTAAATGATAATAAGAGATTAGAAACTAAAAATTGACTGAAATAAAATATACAAGTGGGAATATTGGTCGATCTCCATGTTCTTGTTGACTACAAAGCATGTGCCCTAAAAATTTCTTGGTCTATGCTGCACATTCAGGGTCACCTACTATATATTAAAATCTTAGTACGTAATTAACGTCGAGGCTCATGAACTTTAAACTGGGACAGGTCTTCACACATTGGTATACATATGCGAGCTCCTTCAGTTATATCTCCATCACTCTTTTTTTTTTTTAATCACATGTCAACGGGATTATTCTACTAATTCTTTTTCAACCCTTTTGATTTTGGGCGGCAGGTGGATTATATATCTATTGCAAGTTTGAAGAATCGCAAATTAATATTGTTTAGTCAATAACTTAAGGAAAAAGAAATGGTTCTTTACTATCATGGTTTACATTAAAATAGACGACTATTTTTTTTGTTTTTTTGCCTTTTTCTAGACAAAGTTTCATGGTTAATTACACATAAAAACTATGGAAAATATGAAACTTAGTTCCCTTCGATAACCTTACTAACAGCCAACTTGTTGGACCACCTTATAGCACCTTTTGGCTAAAAGATAGAAGAACAAGAAAAGTATATAAGTTCAGTGAAGCAGTGTTTAGGTCATCAAATTTCATAATTAATTGGCTTTTCATGCAAACATTGAAAAAAATAAAAAATAAAAAAATAAAAAAAACAAAAAGACACAGACATGAAAGCCTTTGATTAATAAAGCTGTTTCTGGATAGACACTTAAAACACAAACATCACAATTAGACCATAATCACCCTACACTGTCTACTTTACAAAACCTTAGAGGGACAATGACAAGAAAGGCAATGACAAAAGTATTATCCAAAATATTAATTTTAATCTGTAAAAAAAAAAAAAAAAAAAACCCTCCACTTAATTTACTTCATTTTTAAGTAATTAAGTATAGCTCTAAATTTATTGACAAAACTAGAAGTAAAATTTTATTTTTAAATTTTCTTCTCAAGAAGCAGGAAATGACAATTTTGATTACGTGGTATGGGTGACATGTGGGTTTCACATGAGCTAGCACATGCTAGCCAGGGAACATAGAACACCTGCAAAAATTTTAAAATAATAAGTGTGAATGGGTAGGGTGTTAGGAATTCTTCTCGTGCCTCATTGAAGAACAAGCATCCTGGTATGCCCTCCCTTTGGTGATGCTCACTCTGATGGGGACAAAGAGGGCCATGTGAACATGCCTCATTGCCTCTCATAGTAATGCCACCCTACCCACTTCCCCCTATCAATAAAATTCTAGTATGTTGAATTGGGCCCCCTTGGGGCTCCACATTTTGATTGGTGTTCTTTTGGAATTTCTATGTGAATGATTGAGTAATAAGAGGTTTGTCTTCATTTAAGGGCCTCGGCGAAATAGAAAATTGTGGTAGCTTGTATTATTATTATTTTTTTTTTTTGGGAGCGGGGGGGGAGGAGGGGGATTAATTGAAGCCCATGCAACTCTTATTTATTTATTTATTTTTATAATAAAGGAGATACATTAAACTTAAATGAACACAAATACCGAGTTCACACATAATCTATGTACTAATTTGGGCATCTATACTATGTATCCAAATTGTTAGGTTTTTAGACTTAGATTGGTAAATCGTGATCAAAAGTGTCTTGTGTTAAAGTCATTCAGTGTTTATATGTATTGTCAAGACTGCTACCCAAGTGCAGAGGTTTGCTGTGCAAATCAAAGCTGTTCGACGCCCACTCAACTAATTGAGGGGGCTAGATCTTGACAAATTGAATCTTGGGAATATTGAAAATGAGATTTCAACCCATTACTTTTGATGGCAAAGACAAATTGAGAATTTCCTTCTTTTTTTTTGTTGTTGTTGTTGTTGTTGTTGTTGTTATTCAATAGCAAAATCATATCTTTCACCCCCTATTTGACCCTAGAAAAGTGACCCTGTCTCTCTAGTGGTTGTTGTTCAATAGCAAAATCATATCTTTCACCCCTATCTGACCCTAGAAAGGTGACCCACTCTCTCCACTTGTTATATGTACAATTAAAATGTTGTTTGAGAAGTTTTAACTTTTAAGTTTTGTTGTATTTATTCGATATGCTTATACTTTGTGAATTTCTTGAGAGCTCAATTATTTTCTTCAATTTATTTTTTTTTCTAGTATTTTGTTAATTTCCAAGATAGAAAATATTGCAAAGTCCCATAAAATGTCAAATTATGAGTTTTTTGAGATATTGATTGCAATGATAGATTTCTAAGATTATTCTTGATTGGTGTATTGCTTTGTTTTATACTAGTAAAAGATTGTTACAGATGCTAAGAATTTGGTTAATTCCACAAGTTTATTAGTACTATGTATGGTAAAAGTAGTTATTTTTCAGAATAAAATATTAAAATATCCCAAATATTTGAAGCTTAAAATTTTTAATATAACAAAATTATCTCATAAAATGTTATCAAAGCTAAAAATAAATTATAGATACAATACAGATACTATATTTAAATTCAATTTTTTTTAATGTAAAATTTAAAATCTTTCAACGTCCCAACAACACATATATGACTTATTCAATTTTATATGAAAGATAGTATTTATTTATCAAACTTATTAATATCAAAAAAATATAAAATAAATAAATAAATCAAAAGATTTCTTTGTCATATTTGTTTCTTCATATCTCATAAAGTATGAAATTTTCACTCTCATTTTTCATATAATGGAAAAAGTATGCATAACAACATAAAGTGTGTGTGTATGTATTATTATATTTGTGATTTTATTTTCATTATTACATGCTGGTTCTGTCCTATATTGATATATTATAGACCATTTTTTGGTCATTTTCCTTCGAAGCTATATGCCTATATATCTTTTTTAAACTTAGGGGTACCTATAATTGAGAGCATGGCCGGCAATCAAGTTTCCACAAAAAAGCAGAAATATCAACTCAAGCAATTGAAAATTTTTGTTAATAACTAGCAACTAGAGACTCTTTCGAGGAAACTTCATCAGTACGACGCACGAAGGTGTTTGAATCTTTGCATTGCATTATGCATGTATAAAAGTCGATCTTTTGAGTTTCTTTTCTACAATGTTTATAGCTTTTCTTTATTGCTTCCAAAAGTGGCAGAGATATCCCAGGTATTCCGTTCAATGCCGTGGTCATGCAGATCGAGTGATTTGGGTACTTAAATTTCCATTGTTAGGTGCATTTCAGAAAATTGAGACTTCTCTTTAGCTGACAACAATTGGGCAGTCCCTAAAGTTAAGGTCTAAATTTGCTGTCATTGAAGAAAGTTTTGCTTTCTATGTCCCTTATTATGAGTTGGTGTGGGTCACACCTATAGTACGATGATCTCCAAACTCATCCTTGAATAGAATTATAAAAGATGAAGCTTTAAATTAAGTTTGCATTTCGAACAATTCAAAAAAGCGTGTGGATCAAACTCCATGATCACATTTTTGTCTAAACTTTTCTTATAGTTCATTGGAGTGGTCAGTTAAATCTGTGCCCCCCGGTAAATTCTTCTAGCTTTAACTCTATATCAAAACTAAAAGATTTAAGAGGCAAGCTCCATGTATACTGGCAAATGGGGCCATTGTCACTATCCATTATCCTTTCGAAAATTGACATTGATTGCCTACTTTGTCGAGCTTGTACAAAAGGTTTTCCTGTTTTCCAAAAGACGTAAATTACTTGAACTCTTGGGCTAGCTCTTTCCACTCACGTGTCTCCATTTTGGTAACTTCTAGGTCTACAACGATTATGGTAACTATGCTACCTACTTTTTCGTACCAAAAAAAAAACAATGCTACCTACTTTCTTGTCTACAAGTACATAGCAACGCAAAATATTATTCTTTAAATGAAATCTATGCCTTGTTTCATTTAAAACTTAATTAATCTTAAGAAAAAGTTAATGGGTGCCCTAGTAAATGTTCTAAGGGCACCTGTTAATCGAACCCTTAATCTTAATGCAACACAGATTTAATAATATATCGCATCTTTCTTTTATATATATATATATATATATATATATATATCATAAAAAAATGGAATGAAATAGAATGAATAAAACATAAAGAAAATGAAGGAAATAAAAAGAAATGAATATTATTTGGGTGGTGTTTATTACATATACCTTATCTCACACAACTAGACACATACACATTTTGCACTAAAATCGTGACTTCAATGCAAAATGTGTGTGTACGGTTGTGTGAAATAAAATGTGTGTAATAAGTTTTAACCATATTCTTCTTCTAATGTATAAGACAGTTTATGAAATAAGAAAAAAAAATGAATAAATGTATGTTTTTCTACCATGTACATTTTATTTTAATTTGATGGGAATGTACATTTTATTTTGATTGTGATTTAAAGATATGGGGATAAAAACATAATTTTCACACAATTAATGAGGGGAGTGGATCATTCTACTGATTTTTTAGAGTAATGACTCTAATAGAATAGATGTAGGGACACATCCGAGGAGGTAAGTTTTCATATATATTGATTAAACAAAGTATAAGTGCAATTTAGATTGCTACAGTGCCTCTTCTTTATTTTTCCTCCTCTTCCTCATGAAGGGTTTCTTACATTATATAGCTCTCTTTGAACCATCTTGATCCTACATTTGTTGATCATCTAAGCCCTTATTTGAGCACCTATCTTATCAAACACCCTCTTTGGCTTTCTGTGAGTTGTGGTAACCAAGGCAACACTATTCATAAGTCTTCTCCACATAAATGCAGCTAGAAAAGTAGCTGCAATGCATTCAATGCGGTGATAGCAGCTTTCCCTTATGTATTTTTGGGTTCTCATCTTTCTTGTACGTTGATGGCGCACGTCCCTATCATTAGAGCTTCCTGGAAGGTCACTTTGATTCTTAGGATCTACATTAGGCCCATGTTTAGCCTATTAGTGAAGGTATTCCTCCTCGGACCACACTCCCCTTCGTATCATACTAATGAAACTCTGAGCTTAAAACACTTACCACTATCTACTCGTCCTCAGATCACCCATGTTCTCAGTCAAGGCCCTAGGCCCAATATACAATCTGGGTCCTTAACCCTACAGTAGCTATTCCTTCATAATCCTTTTCTTCATTCTCAAATTTTTTTTTAAATGCTTTTTAGTCCATTCTATTTGGTTCTAACTTTCAAACAAGCCTCACCAGATTCACCACCTTACAATCAAGAAACTGTTATTCAGCCAAAAAAAAGAAAAAAAAGAAACTGTTAAATGAGCCTTATGGGACGATCAAAACAAAATTGTATAAATTAAATTAAATTTTTTACAATCTGAAGTATTTTTATTATGATAAGTTAACTGTAAGGTACCAAAGTAGTAAGATTCAGCACCAAAAAAAAAAAAAACAAAACAAAACAAAACAAGAAAAAAAAACAAATAGTGCTAGCCCCTGATTGCTGGTAAATTAAGGAAAGTTCAGAATTCTTTGAACATTTCAATATTTTTTGTTTTCAGTTTCAACCTTTTTTACGGTTGGAGCCCATTATCTTTAGACCCCTTTAGAAGTCCAAAAGCAGAACGTGTATATCACGGGACTTGCAAGTTCCCTACATAACTAAAATTGGGTTGGGTCTACTCGCTATTAGGCCCTACACAACATTCACAACGCAGACTCTTTCAGGACTAATTATTTTACACAAAAAGTCCAGTTTGTGTCGCGAAGTCCTCCATTCATGCTGGGCATGTAGTCTAATCACATCATATCTAAAATCATCATTCTAATTGAAGTTTTGGGCTAGGCCCAACCAGAACCTTTCCAGGAGAAACCAAACAAAGCCTTACCTTTGTTCGTGCAATACTTTGCCTAGCTGGGAATACGTCCCATAATTCATCACAGCAAGTTTTATCAAAAAATAATTCATCGTAGCAGGTAACTCAATAAAGAATGTGAACCCTCTTCAAGGTAGGCACTATAGAGTTTTTTTTTTTTTTTTTTTTTTTTTTTTTTTTTAAGTAGTATATGTTTGGTATAACTCATTTTAATTGGAAACTAGGCACTTATTGTTTAGTGTGAGTTTTGCAAAAATTATTTTTACCAACTTATTTTACTATTTAACTTATTTTTTGTATTATTCATGAGCCCCACGGTACTATTTCAGCTAACTTTTATCTTTATTTACAGTATTCTCAGCAAAAAAAATTTAGTTCCAGCAAAATAAGCGAATCCTAAACCGACCGCAAAAATTATTTTTACCAACTTATTTTACTATTTAACTTATTTTTGGTATTATTCATGAGTCTCACTGTACTATTTCAGCTAACTTTTACCTTTATTTATAGTACTTTCAGTAAAAAAAATTTAGTTTCAGTAAAATAAGAGGATCCTAAATAGACCCTTAACGTAGTACATGTGAAAATTATAGTAACTAAATATTAAGGGTGTCCACAGGTCTCAAGTTGGGTTTGGGCTCAACCCTAGACCCGACCCAATCCCGTTGGGTGGCAAGAAGGAAAACTTGCCATCAATTGGAGAGCAGCAAGCCAGCAACATATCAAATGGGTCAAGTTGGGCAGGTCTATGGACAGCCCTACTAACCAAGGTAAATTTGAGAAGAAAAAAAAAAACAACCAATTAACCTACGTTATTAATTATTCCAATAGCTTGTATCACAATAAGTTATTTTGGCACCTACTCGTAACTTGATGCACCTCTTAAAGGTACACTAAAAATGTGGGGACTGGGTGAAAATCAAATAAATGTATGTTATTGATGAAAAATGTTTAGCTTATTAAAGACTCACCGATGCTAGCGTGCCTCTTTAAGGATGAGTTTGGCATTAACTTTTAACTTTTAACTTTAATGTACTGTTTTTTAAAATTTCATTTTTTTTTTCACTTTTTTTTAGGTACAAATATATTTTAGCACGCTTTCAATAAAAAGTTTTCAGCAAAAAACTAGATAAACTATTTCCAAACGAACACTAATTGATGTACAGTAAAATTGGAATGATTTTGGTTTTCCAGAGCGTATTAGATATATACATTGTTAGTATTCCATTCAAAAAAAGATATACATTGTTAGTATCTGACCAATTGACTAGAAAACCCAAATCAAAGTAGGCAACAACCCATGTTGGGGGAAGTGGTACCTCCCATTGCTATGACGGCTTAGGGCTTTTCCACGGGCTCGCTAATCACTTAGTCCGAGTCTCAGGGCGGGATTTAGGTAGGATTTCCAAATTAGCTCAAAAAAATAAAAGGCAACAAACCAGTCACTTAACTAAAAGCAATTAAAGACAACAAATAAGGGGGGGGGGGGGGGGGGGGGGAAGTTTTTCTTAATAAACCATAATGTGATTCGCAGCCAACTTCTTTGCGAACCCAAAAAGAAAAAAAGGAAAACGTGTTTTTATTTAAAGTTATTGATTAGTTCCTGTAAACAAGCCAAATTTGTGTCCATTCATCAGGCTAATGCTTTTGTGAATCAAAAGTCGGCACGTCTAACATCAAAACAATTTCCAGCTAATAAACAAGGAAATCTATGTGCTTAGATTTTATGGTTTAGAAAAAGAAAAAGGGAATTATAGCCTTTTCTTAAAGAAAAAAAGGCTATAATTCTGAAGTGTATATGCATTATGGTTTATTAAGAAAAAAGTTTCAGCGTGTGTGTATATGAATTGTTTAGTTTTGAAGTGTATCTTATATATGCTGCGACTAATATAATGCTCCCAAGTGTCCGAGCAGGGACGGAACCAAGATTCAAACTTAGGGGGGGCCAAAGTTCTTTGTTCTTAAATTTTAAAAAATTGGAATATCAATACTAGAGGTTAACAAAATTGCAATATTAGCATTAATTTATTAATTATTATTTGTATTTTTTCTTTTGAAAAAAATTTAATAATAGGATTTTATAATCAAAAGTTTTGCAAGTTAATTGACACGTCTTAATATTTTCAAAGTCTAACTAATGTGTGGATGAAGCAATCAATATGTGGCATAAGAGTTGTCTTTATGGCTATGAGGGTGGAGTCATTTGAGAGGGGAATAGAGCTCTCAAGAGAGAGGGAGAAATTGGGTAAAAGTTATTGGGTTTTTGTGATTTTTTTTGCTAGGATTTGTAATTAATTTGTTGTTATTATTTTTGCTTAGATCAGATTTATAATTTGTCCAAAGATTTTTCTTATTATCTAGATATGTGCATTTTTTTTAATATAAATTTTGCTTGTTATCTATTTGTTGGATTTCTTGGGTCAATTTGTAAATTTTTTGGGAAGGGGGGCCAAGTATATAAACTTAAGAGCTAGAATTAAAATTCTTCCTGTTAATACACATATTAATTTTTTTTTTCAAAGGTTTTTTTTGGGGGGGGGGGGGGGGGGCAATGGCCCCCCTCTGCCCTTGAGTAGTTCCGTCCCTGTGTCCGAGGTCGAATCCACAGGGAAAATGGAATTGATTAGCAAATCACAAGAGATTAAAACTAAAATAAAAAAGTTTAATTGAAGAGATTTTTAATAGTTTAGTGAAAGTAATTTAAATTGAGTGAAAATCACAATATATTAAGGCGCTAAGGTTTAGGGATCCACACACAACACATCTATTGGTAGTTTTAACAATATTTATTTTATAACTCAACTAAAATTGATACGAAGGATGATCTTAGTCGGATGATTTAACAATAAGAACTCAAGAATTAATTGTCTAAGGTAGTTTCATGAAATTGATTGATTTTAAGCGAAACAAAATTAGTGAATTAGTTCGCAAAAAATACTAAGCATTTAACATACCCGAAGTCTACGATAAATCAAAAGATTATACAGAACTAAACATTTTTCTAGATGAGTAAAACAATCAAAAACATAAAAACATAAGTATTAAAACCAATAAATAATTGTTAAAAACATATCAATAAACGGTTGGGTTTCACTCTTGCCTTAGCAAGGCTTCTAACAAGCCATAACACAAATAAAACTCTAAAAACTGTAAAGAAACTTTAAGAAGACCTAAATTATGTTCTACCGCATCTCTCCTCTGAATTTTGCCCTAAAAAGCTTTTAAATAGGTTAAAGAATCCTATTACAAGTTAAATTCCCGTTTAGAGAAAATCTCAGGTTTTTAGGGTTTATTTAACCGACGTTTTTGGCCCATTTAACTTCAGAATTAAGACTTTTGGTAAACTACAAAGTTGTAGCCCTTTAAGTTATCTTTCCAGCCCAACTTGAATCATCTCGATTGGACATCTGAGCCAAAAGTTATGCTCCAAATACTAACTGGTGCACAAGCTGGAATCCTAATCCGAATTGGACTTAGATTAGGTGCAAATTTCCTTTGATTCCTTGCTCCAATTAGACTTGAATTTAATTGGGTTGGCCTTCTTTGACTTCATCATAGCCCTTGTAAAATTAAAATCCATTAGCTTTCTTCTTTGCACAAATCCACTTATTTAATTTCATTATCCTATAAAAGACAAATTCACGTATTAAAATTCAATTAAGCACAAAATTAATTATCCAGCATTATTCCAAAATCAACTATAAAATACATGAATTAACTCAAAATAAGTATAATAATACTTTCTAATAATGATATAAATATGCAAAATTAAGCTATTATCAATATACATACCCTTTTCTTCTAGCTGTTGTACCCTATTTATGGTGGCATATGTGCCTCCTTTGTAACGCTTCTGGGCTCATTCAATGTAGGCTTTGATGGGTCTCCAACGGTCTTCTTGGTTGATTTGTAACCGTCCGAGGTATTGAATGTTCCTTTTTATGGCGCTTCTACCATTGTCCATGCTGGGTCCAAGTGGACAATGGTACTTGATGGGCTTGTCTAGATAATGGTATTTATTGGGCCTATCAGCTCCCCCCCCCCCACCCCCAAAAAATTCTGTGGTCATCCTTACGTGTAATGACGTCCACAAGAAGATTGAAGTTTTTTTTTTTTTTTTTTTTTTTTTTTTTTTTTTTTTTTTTTTTTTTTTTTTTTGTTCAGACATGAGGATAACCCTTACCTTTTCGGGCTGAGGACCCGTTAGCCTGGATCGTCGATCTCTCTGCTTCATCTTGTGCTCCTTCTTCATCAGGGGTCATGAACTCGGCAATAAAGTCCGCTAATACTTGTGCCTTGATTGCTGTTCTAGGGTGGTACTCAATGTCGAACTGACTAAGTTTGATTGCCCATTGCACCATTCTTCCTACAACCTCGAGCTTGTTCATCGACTTCTTTATGGGTTAATCTGTCATCACCAGAATAAGATTTGCCTGGAAGTAGGGGCGCAGCTTACGAGAGGCTACAATCAAAGCGAATGCAATCTTCTCAATTCGTGGGTATTTTGCCTTAGCTCCTTGGAATGCCTGACTGACGTAGTAGACTGGGAGTTGTGTTCCATTCTCTTCCTAAATCAAGGCCGCACTTACGGCTGTAGTTGATACTGCTAAATATAAATATAGGTCCTCTCCTTCCTTTGACTAGCTCAGGAGAGGTGGATTGCTCAAGTAATGTTTAAGCTCCTAAAAGGCCTTCTCGCGCTCCTTCATCTAGGTGAAAACCTACTTTAGAGTTTTGAAAAAGGGTAGGCATTTGTCCGTTGCTTTAGAGACGAACCTGTTGAGTGTTGCTATCCTCCCTGTTAACTTTTGGACTTCTTTCATCGTCCTTGGCGACGTCATCTCCAATATGGCTTACACCTTTTCTAGGTTTGCTTCTATCCCTCTCTAGGACACCATGAACCCTAGAAATTTCTCAGACACTACCCCAAAGGCGCACTTGCTAGGATTCAACTTCATCTAGTATTGTCTGAGAGTAGTGGAGGTCTCCTCGAGGTCATCCAAGTGTGTAAATTCTTCCTTACTCTTGACGAGCATGTCATCTACTTATACCTCCATGTTTCTCCCAATCTGCTTACTGAACATTATGTTGACTAACCTCTGGTAGGTTGCTCCTGCATTTTTCGATCCAAAGGGCATTACCTTGTAGCAGTAGAGCCCTTGGCTTGTGATGAAGGCAGTCTTCTTCTGGTCTTCTTCTGACATCTTGATTTGGTTGTATCCCGAGAACGCGTCCATGAATGTAAGGAGCTTGTGTCCTACCGTGGAATCCACATGTTGATCTATTCTTGGTAGGGGGAAACTGTCGTTTGGGCGGACCTTATTTAAGTCTGTGAAGTCTACACACATCCTCTACTTTCCATTTGCCTTTTTCACCAGGACAACATTGGCCAGCTAGTCTGGATAGTAGACCTCGCGAATAAAGTTTGCTGCCAGCAATTTGTTTACCTCATCCATGATTGCTTTGTTTCGTTCAAGGGCAAAGACTCACTGCCTCTGCTGGACAGGCTTCCTTTCGGGATCTACATTCAGTTAGTGTTGGATGACCTAAGTTACTATGCCTAGCATATCCTCGTGACCCTATGTGAAAACGTCCAAATTGTCTTTAAGGAATTGGACTAGCCTTCTCTTCATCTCTTCGCTCAAAATCGTCCCTATCTTTGTGGTCTTCGTTGATTCCCCGTCTACCAGTTCCACAGTTTCCAAGACTTCCACTTTTTCTTCTTCCTTTTCCTCAATCATCCATGTATGGTTCTCCTTTACGGCTAACACCACTTGGTAGCATGCCCTGGCCAGCACTTGATCTCCCTTCACTTCACCCACGCCATTCTCAGTTAGGAATTTTACCTACAGGCAATAAATGGACGTTGCTACCTTCCAGCAGTTGAGTGTGGGCCTTCCAATTATCACATTGTATGAGGAAGGGCAGTTTACCACTAGGAAGTCGAGCTGACAAGTTAACTGTTGGGGGTATGATCTTATCGTGACTGTCAATGTCACTATACCTTTAGGGTACACTCGATCTACACTAAAGCTGACGAGGGGGGACTCAAAAGGTTGCAACCTTTTAAGATCTACCTTCAGCTGCTGAAAAGCGGAGAGGTAGATAATGTCTGCAGAGCTACCGTTGTTTATGAGGATTCTCCTAGTGTTAAACCCTTCTATCATGAGCATGATAACCAAGGGGTCGTCATGCTGCTGCTACTTTACACCTCTGTCATCTTCTTCTGAAAATAGGATGTCCATGTCCGTCCTTCTCTGCTTAAAGGGTGGTATCATGTGGATGTTGTTTACCTGCCTTTGTTGTGGCTTCTTGAGGGATTTAAAAGACTCACCTATGGACGGTCCTCCCATGATTGTTTTTATTTCTCCTATCGCGCTCTGTGGACCGTTGAACGGGTTGTCCTCATCCCTTAGAACAGCTTTGTGCTTCTCCTTGTTATCACCTTTAAATCTACTAGATTCCCCCTTCTTCACAAATTTCTGCAACTTCCCCTTCCGAATGAGTTTTTCTATCTGCTCATTCAGGTATCTGCAATCTTAAGTGTAATGGGCATGGTCTTTATGGAAACTGCAGGATCGTCCATTTAAGGTAATGTTCGTCTTTAATCTGCGTCAAAATTTGGTTAACAGACATAATCAAAGGGGTAAATTTTACCATCTGAGGGGTTTTATCGTCCTTTTGCTTATTTCCGTCGATACCCTAACAATCTCCTTTTTCTCTTTTTCGTCCCCTCCGATCTTCTCCCTTTCCTTCCCTTTCCCTGGGCTTTTCCTCATCCCTTATTGCTACCAGGGCGTCTTCGGCATTCACATACTTTTACGCTTTCAAAAGCATTTCCATCATCATCTAAGGAGGACTTTTCGCGAGTGCAACCACGAACTCTCTAGACTTCAATCCAGCCTTGAAGGTCTTCAGCTGCACTTTGTCATCTGCTTCATCTAACTCTAAGGTTTCTCTAGTGAAACGCTTCACATATGACCTCAGGGTCTCCTTCTCCTTACCTGATGATGAGCAAGTGGTCTACCAGCCTTTTTGAGCATTGTCCAGTGACGAAATGGCGTAAAAAGGAACTGCCCAATTGCTCGAAGCTGTCAATGGGTGATGTAGGTAGCTTAGTGAACCACTCTCGTGCTGCTCCCTTGAGAGTGGTAGGGAAAGAACGGCACAGTATCTCGTCAGAGGGCTATTGAAGACCTAAAGTTGTCTTAAAGGTGTTTAGGTGGTCTAGAGGATCTTTTAGATCATCGAACGACTCGAGCTATGGTTGACGAAACTTTGAAGGCATTGGGCATTCTAGGACTCTAGTTGTGAAGGGCAAGTCCGTCCTCCTGATCATCCTATCTAAGCTCCGGTCTATTTTCTCCCTTATTGCACTTCTCAGCTCGTCCATTTCCCTTCTCATTTCCCTAAAGAGGTTTGAGCTCACCCCCTTAGGGGTAGTTGGTTGTCGGTGGTCGTTCCTTTTTTAGTTGTCTCCATCGTCGTTCTAGTTGGTCCCAGAGCGATTATCTTCCTACTGAAGCTGCAATCTCATCTCTTAGTTCTACCTTGTGAGTTCCTCTACACTGACTGTGAGTGTTTGGATTTGCAGGGCTAGTGCTGCAAAATCTTGAGGCATGCCGGACTCCATTTGGACCTTAGAGTTGAATGGAGCTACGCTTTCAAACATAAGTTCGAAATTGTCGATTCCCACAGACGGCGCCAAACTGATGATGTCTCGATCGTCAGTCAAGTAGGTTCGTCCAGATAGGTCAGCACGGGCTTCGTCTCTATACCTGCAAGGTTAAGAATGGAATCCTCTCTGAGGAGTCACCAGTGTAGTGCCGGCCACGGAGTCTCCGATGATAAAGTCAGTGAATGAAATTGGCAGAGATGGCTTATAAGAGCTAGAGTGATTAAAGAAATTATCAGTGTTTCAGTGTGTGTGTATATGCCTTGTTTAGTTCTAAAGTGTATCTTATATACATATCCTTTTCTTCTTGTCGTTGTACCTTATTTATGGTGGCATAAGTGCCTCCTTTGTAAAACTTTTGGGCTCACTAAATGTAGTATTTGATGGGTCTCTAACGGTCTTCTTGGCTGATTTGTAACTGTCCAAGGTATTGAATGTTCCTCCTTGTGGTGCTTCTATCATCATCCATGCTAGGTCGGGTGGACGATGGTACTTGATGGGCTCGTCTAGACAATGGTATTTATTAGGCCTATCAATAGTAATTATAAACCTATTAGATAGCTCCGAGCAATACATGAGATTGAAAAAAAATGGTATCCTATAAAGCGTCACCATCTCTCTTTTCATTCTTTGATTGATATCAGCCAAATCAATAACAAAAAAAATTGCTGACTTCTTCGAGGAAACAGAATAATCGAAGACATTTGTTTTCACATGAAGATACCCAATCCAATTGTTTAATTATTATACAAAAAACAAGTTTTTTTTTCCTTTTTATTTTTATTTTGCTAACTTTCTCGATCAGGACAAATCGGAATAAAGAATTATTCTCATGTTAGTGAGTGTCGATGTCACTAGATAAACAAAGAATGTGGCACTATCTATCTAAATGTTATTACTGTCCAATTAATATAAAAATGAAAAGGTTGCATGTAGGTCGTCGCGGGACTTTTGTCCTCAAGGACTCAATCAAGATTTATTTGGTGTTTCTTTTCGTCATGGCATTGACAGAATGTGCCCACTCAATTTAGGGTATTAATTGATTCTTAAATAAAATAATAATAATAATTAAGGCTATTCTTTTTTATTTTTCTTTCATTAATTTTGGTTTTTTGCTTGGGGCTTTTTCTGTCATGCCGCTTCTAGTCGAGGATTATTCCTCCTTACTTTCCAGGAATTATTATTAATTAATCAGTTTTTATTTTTTAGAGTATATTAATTAATCAGTTAGCTGTGAACTTTTGCACTAAAAATAATTTTAGTAACCAAATTATTGAATCAGTATCGTTTTTCTATAAGTTAAACAGGCATCTATGTCAGCTCTCACCTCTCAGGCTGCTACATGCCGAATGTAAGAAGAAGTAAATTCGTACACCTCAAATTAATTTCCTTGGAATTTGTGTGATGTGTTCTTGCCCCAATTTTTAAGAAAGAGGTTCAATGTTTTTGTTTTTGTTTTTGTTTTTGTTTTTGGGTCTCCTCTCCATGCTGTCTAAAAGCATTCACACCTCAACTCAAAGAAAAAAATTGTGTTTATTTTAGCATGATATTACTTTATTATTATTATTAAGTTTTACATAATCACTTATAAAAAATACTCGCATCAAATTATCTATTCTAAATTTTATTTTATTTTAAATATAATTTTTTCTTTATTTTTTTATTTTTTTATCTTTTTTCACACACAACAATCACTATCCACTCTCCTCCCTATCATGCTTAAGATACACAAAGAAAAATAAATAATGTCAGTATAAATTTATATGGTTCCTATAGTGTGAATGGATTTTACAAAATTATACATAGGCTAATATGAGAGGTTTTGAGGTTGGTTGGGCAAAATGGAAAACTTTTTCTATTTCACAAATACAGTTGTGAATGCTATTAATTTTTGAGAAAAAAGTTTCAAGTTTTTTCTCCATATTTGCAGTCTGTTTTGAACCCTCTCCTAAGAGGTATGTTTTAATTAATATATTATTAAGTGTAACATCTATACAAAATAATAAATTTTTTACTATGTATTCTCTCTTGACTCTTGTGACATTTCTTAGTGTTAAAGTGTAATTCAAGGACCAGCTTGGCTGGTCGTGGTCGGCCCCAATTGCTCAAAGCTTTTATAAAACGTCACACATATAATTGGACAACGTTCTATTCAACATTAATGAAAGTTGAAAATGCAAAAATAAAAAATGGATAAGTTTGAAACTCGTTTTAAACACACCTAAAATAATTTACACGAAATTTTAGAGGGTGGATACATTGGATTCTTAGGGTTAAAACTAGAAAAAGAAGAGGAAGAAAATTTGATCGGACGCCCTAAATTGGTGAACAATTGAAGTGTAGAAGGAGAAATATAGGTCGCACTCTCATATTTTAATTCAAAATCCAGACTTATTGAGACTATGCAATGCATTGAGATATATATTAGCTAGATAAGAGTGAATGGTCTGGACTCCATTATTATTCAGTTCATACTGCTTTTTCTCTGATATCCTTGATGTCACTGCTTACACAATTCATTTTTATTAATAAAAACCTTTTGAATTACAGAGACAAGTTTCAGAAGTTTCTTGGTCCTGCACCTTTGGCCCTAGGCTAGAGTTTCTTTGACGCTTCTCTCTGGTTATTGAGCCCATTTGAGTCATTACTTACGTTTTTTTTTGGGGCGATTCTAGATGCAAGGAACCTTGAATGGTTGGCCAAGACTTGTTTGAACTTCTTTGTTTTGTTTTTATTTTTTTATTTTTATTTTTTGCTGAGGTTTGAATTTCTTTGTTACTCATTCCTGATGTGACTTATGTAATAAATCACCTCGATGCATGTAAAATTTGTGCACCCAACCCATCTGTGTTGAAGTCGTCAGACTCTTTTTTTTTTTTTTTTTTTACATAAATAGTAATTTGATTTTAAAATGGTTTTTATATTTAATTGATGTGTACTTTTGTTGGATTTGTTTTCTTGCTGTTTGTTGAGAGTGTCCGTGGCATTTACGCGGATTCTTTTAGTATATCATAATTAATGACATGACAAGAAAAAAAAAAAAAAAAAAAGATAAAAAGAAGAAGAAGAAGAAGAAGAGGTTTTCTTATATACCATAGTGTGATTCTCAGCCAACTTTTTATTTTCAGCCAAGTTACTATAAATTTCTTACCAACTAACGTTGTTAGAAATCTTTTTGATAAAAGATTTTTAATAACATCGTTTAAATGTTGTGAAAATATATGTGAGTTAAAAAATATTGTAAAAATACATATTGTGGTATTTAAATATTAAAAACTGTTATTTAAATAACAGTACCAAACAGACATATTTTCTTGAAATGAAATGGAAGATTTTTTTGTTAAAGAAGTAAGTAGATATTTTTTGTTAAGAAGTACAGTTAAAAGCCTTATAAATAGGCATATTTTAAAAAGAATTTTGTAATTTTGGCCCGAGTGGAGACCCTGTCCAAAGTAGTAATGTTGTAAAAGGACTGGTGTGATAGTAATTTTGGGGTTCAAAGATCTACGCATGTATGAGTTAGTGAGTTTGTTTATTATGTAAATGTTATAGAATTAGTGGTTTGAGGCTTTGGATTGTGAGTTTGTGTATATGAAACTTGTAATTAAGTCTGTTTTTGTGGGAGATTTTGTTAGGTTGTGTTTATGAGGTTTGCAAATGTTGTTTGTGAAAATGTGAATTTGGTTTGTGAGATTGATCAAGTATGGTTATAATTTATATCATTAATAATGGATTTTAGTTGACGCTACGCATGAATTTAGGGATGGAGTTAACCGAAACCAAGTTAGATAGTATTATCTTATATGATTGTTGTAAAGTCCATATTTTTAGATTAGCAACCATGAACAAATGTAACAACTTAGAACCTAGTTTGTCTAGTTTATTTTCATTGAATTAATCTTTCAAATCAAGACAAATCAAGTGAAGAACAGTTGAAGACTCAAGAATGCAAAACATAGACTACTAGAAATCTGCATTTCAATTGTAGCTTGACAAGTCAAAAATCACTTATCTCAATCGGTCGAACTGCACATCTTGACCAATTGAGATTCGTGCAAATTTGAGCTTCTTTTCTCAGCTTTTTGATCTAGGGTTTTGGTGCAACTTAAGTAAATATAAATACAAATCCCAGAACACATTTTTAAATACACAAGAGGGCAATGTTTCCGTATACAAATCTGGAATTTTTCAAACTCTCTTGAAGCATCAACTGGAGACTACGTGCATACAAAAGATTCGGTGATAAAGCAAAGTTGCTGCATTAGTTAACGATAATTACTAGTTAAATCTTTAAAAGTGAATCTTACAGTCACGAACAGGGGAGTTTGTGTGCAATAGTCTAGAATAGAAAAGTCTGTGGATCTAAGAGTTACGTGTGGTCACGTCAATAAGTTCATGTAGCAGTAGATTTATGGTCGAGTCTATTATACAAATTTCAATTCTATTCTAGTGGATATGTTCCCTTGAGGATTATTTAGATCAAATCTCCCCAGTTTTTTTACTTTAAAATAGTCATTTTATTAGTTTTTCTAGGTCATCAATATAGTGTCATATGTGATATGTTAATCAATATTTAATTGAGAGGATAATTAATTAATTAATCGACAAATAGCAACCGGTACCTAAAATCCAACAATTGTTTTTATCTTTAGTTGATGTAGGTGCCCTTGCACAAACCTCAAAATCCAAAAAACAAAAAAATTTGTTGTGAGAGTGACTGTTATGAGAGCTCCCACCCTCACAACAAATAATTTTCTACTTCCCTTTTCCTTAAGAAGGAAACAACTTCTGAATGTCGGCAGAGAAAATAAATACATGATGAGCGATATAGTCAATAATAAAACAAAATTTAGTTCAATTTGAAGTGATTGATTTGAGATTTGGGTTTGTCAAGGGACTTTGAAGCGCCTACATGTACCCACAAGATCCACTAAAAAGTCTCATCCCATGTCGTACATAAAGTTGGCCAACCAAACAAAGTATAGAAAGAAAGTCAAGGTGAAAATTTCATATGTTCCAACTTGTAACAACTACAATTGGTCTCAAATTTCGGATTAATTTGAGTCCCTACATACATAGTTTTGACTTCAAAAAGAAAGTAAGTACTCTGTTACCATGAATTTTATTTTTAGTCATCTTGCTGTAACTCGCAACACAGTCTTCAAAAGTTCTTTCTTTTTTATTATTTGGCGGTGAATTAATTAGGAAGAGAGACGGCATTAAGAAGAAGACTCTCCAGAAAGTTAGAACCCATGGGCATGGAAAACTATAGACTAGAAGACCTAGTGGTACCTATTCTTCCAACATCACCAACTCTTCCAAATTAGCCTCCAGCCAGCTAGCCATACATATATATATATAATTCTTTATTGACATCGCTAGCATGCATGTTAATCACACTGCCTTAGGAACAGGGAATGAGAGCATGAAATCAATGGTGACGAAAACCGTATCAAAGCATGTTGGAAGCTGCCATCTAAAGTTGGCTTCGTCATAATCAGCATATCAAAGATTTGGTACCGCGTTGACAGAGTAAATAAAATGCCTCTTTAACAATTAGTTATCAGTCTGCATCAGACATGCAGGATACAGCACAAGGAGTGATTCACTGATTTGGGCCAACATTGATATTATCTCCAAATGTAAAAATGCAAAAAAAAAATTAAACTAAAAAGAAATAATATGGAACTTTTTGAAATCGATTTTTTTTTTTTTTTTGTTGTAATATTAAAAAATTAAATTTAGATCTCAAATTATCTAATCAAATTATAACTTATCTCATACATACAGAGAGCACAAATAAGTATTTCAACCACCATCTGCCAATTTTTAAATAAAAAAAGTATTTCCTTAATAATTAACCATCAAATCTAAAAAAAATAATTATGAAAGCAAAAAAGACAAAAATTTGGTAGAGAAGTTAAAAAAAAATGAGTAACCTCTTCTAAAAAAAAAAAAAAAAACTCCAGTATGAGCATTTAGATGTAAAAAAAAGAACTATTTTACATTTCCAAACACTTTTATCTATTTTACTAGCCTGTCTAATAATATACCCAACATTCTAGTTCTTATTTATATATACAACCCAATAAAATAATATAAACTATACAATCAAATAATAATATAAAAAAATATTGTTTCTCTCTCTTCCCTTCCATCTCTCTTTCCTCTCTGCCTTTTTGTCTCTTTCTCTCTCCAATAATATATATATATATATATATATATATATATTTATGTTTACAAGCTATGAATAGTAGGTTGTATATTTGTGAATTTACTATTCACAGTTGCTAAATAAATATAGCAATATATACCCAGATAATTTGATTTTTGGGGTATTGGTTGGTAAAATAGTAACTGAGGGATTTTTACACCCTCCAATGTTAATGCTAGGGATTCAACCTTATAGAAAATCCACTATAGGAATAAGAAAAACAGTTACAATAGCATATCTACAAAACCTTTGCAAATAAATTCTCAATGTAATCTCAGCAAACGTTGCAATGGCCCCAAAGCTCTAGAATTCTCCCACAAAAACTTTTTATGCGATCTAACCTTGTTCACAACACCTCAGAACCTTAGTGCTCCAAAAAAAAAAAAAAAAACTCTTTGCATGGTTTCTACAAATGAACTCCCTAGCAAAATTTAAATTTTCTATGGTTTGGATGAACAACAACTCTAGTATTTTAATATCAGGATTAAAGTTCAAAGCGAGAAACTCTCAAAGAGAAAATATGAAAACAATCCCACTAGGAGGAATTGTAATATTGTAGATTATGTAAATTGGATTATTTAAGTGTATATTTCGTTGATGTGTGTTGCGTCCTATATGAGATGTTTACTAGGTCAAACATATATAAGTGATTATAAGAAACCTTAATTGTAACTTACCTAGTCCTTTTTAGGGAATATCATGTATGTAACATGGTAATGTTGTGTGGCTTGGGTGCACTTAAGGCTGTCCAAACAACCCGTAGAATTGACCCACCTGGCCAAATCAACCGGACCCAAATCGTCCACCGCCTAATCCAACTACTCTAGCGATCGGCGGCTGGTCTCTTCTTCCAAAACTCGAGCCACCCGACCCGACCAGACTATAAATGGGTTAAAAGGTTTTTCAGAACTCACCTTTAGACTCCGTTCTTCTACTCTCACTCTCTCCTCTAACGATCTCTCTGCTCTTCGCCAATCTTTACTCTTCGCTGATCTCTGCTCGTCGCCGATCTTTGCTCGTCTTCGTCAATCTCAGCCTTTTCATCGTCAATCTTTGCTCATCGTCTGCAACGTCGCTAGCTCGTCTTCGCCTCCATCGCCTTCATCTCTCAAGTTCGATCTCTCTACTCTCAGTCACTCAATCTCTCTACTCTTTTGCCGTAACATCGACAGGTCATCTCTGTCTCCAATTCGCCTCCATTGCTAACATCGCCCACTCTCCCTCACCAGTTCAGATCTATGATTATCTCTCTCTCTCTTTCTCTCTCTCTCTCTCTCTCTCTCTCTCTCTCTCTCTCTCTCAGGTTCCAGCTCTCAAGTTCAATCTCTCTATTCTCTGTTATTTGGGTTTGTAGATCTATTATTTTATTTGGGTTTGTCGATCTCTTATTTGGGTTTGTTGATCTGTTCTTTGGGTTTGTAGTTGTAGATCTTTTGAATCGTTGTTTTTGTTCTTTGGGTTTATGTTTGATCATTGTATTTTCGGTTGAAATCAAAGCTAACTGCCATCCACCTGAGGTCGATCTGACTCGATCGATGGCTTTTTATGATCGGCAGTTCTGGAACTTCTCCACTCAATCTGATTAGGTCGGTTACGGGTTGGGCACAAACCCGACCCGAACCTACCCGTGGACAGCCCTAGGTGCACTATTACACAATTTGAGCTTTCACAAGAACATTAGAATTTAAGGTAGGGAGAGGGGGCGGGGTATTGTGATACCCTAGACTATATGAATTGGATTAAATAAACGTGTATTGTATGGGTATGTGTTAAGTCCACATTAGATGTTTACCAAGTTGAACTAAGATATATAAGTGATTATAAGGTGCCTCAATTGTAACTTGACTAGTCGTATGGGATATAATGCATATGTGGCTAGTACTTTCCTCGAATTATTATAAAATTACTTAAATGAGATGAATTTGAAACTCTTTATAAAATTACTCAAATGAGATGAATTTGAAATTCTTTAGGCAAAAGGAGGTTTGGATCTTACATATCTACTCTTATATGGTTGCCTATCACCCTTTATTGTTAGCAATAGATGGATTTTATATATACATATTAAAAAATTGGTTAAGCAGGTAACACATTCAAGTAGTTCACTACAGCGAGTGTTAAGCGAAGGTCGATACTTGTACTACACATCATACTTTGTATAGCCAATTCTCAATACATAAGGGCAATAGTATTAAAACATGACCAAATGATCTAATCACTTCATAGTTGTGAATTGGGATCAAAATTGGTCTATCCTAACCTTTTAAAGGTGAAATTTTTTTAAATGAATCAAAATGGGCAAAATCAATAGTTCAACCAATTAAACCAAAAACCAATTTTGATTTGGCTTTATTTCTTAAAAAATAATGTTTTAAAAACAAACCAAACTAATTAGTCTAACCGATTCAATCTGAAACATAACCTAAACTGGCTATTTGTGCAATATGGTTTTTAAACTAATTTTTTGTATGAGTTAAAGGACAAAAAATGTTTTCCACCTCATTTGGAAGGTTGCAACCAAACATGGAAACAAAAGTTAAAGCATTCACATTAACTCGCGCAAAAATTTATGTCTATTTTAGCGTAATAACTTACTTTCAAAACACCCCCACATCAAATTATCTATTTTATATGTTTCATTAAAATATCAATTTTTCTTAAATTTTTTAATTGTCTTTCTTTCTTCATACATAACAATCATCATCAACTTTCTTCCTTTATTCCTGAGATACGTAAAGAAAGAATAAAAAACAAAATACAAAATAATTAGTGCCAATGCAAATTTACACTATTTTATAGTAGTAACTTTACAAATTTACACATTTTTCACTTCACTAATGTGGGTGATTTTGAAACTTAGATGTGTAAAATTGAACCTTTTTTTCGATTTTGCAAATGCAAATGCTCTTATTGTTATAGAAAATTCCTTTTAAAAATACATCATGTTCCAGAAAATGTTTTCCAATAAAAGAAAGGGAGCATTAATGCTTGATTTGGATAGTGAGGGGTAAAATTGCATTAACCCTTTCAATTTAGGTCTTAATTCTCCAAACAAAAGGTTTGAAGAGGACATTGTAACAAGAGCAATGATTCGGGATGTAGTATGCCGCAAATTCTACACCCTTGAAAGCTAATCTCGAAAAAAAAACAGAAGCTAATCTTAAATTGAAAAGCTTTGTTGGGGAAAAAAAAAATTGAATGGCTTTCTAGTTTTGACTTTTGAGTGACAATTGCTAAGAGGACAAAATAGTGCCTAGACGCTCTTGTTTACTTTTCCTTCTCTTCATCAGCTTATTGATTAACAATTCAATGAAAGTGATAGTGATTGACTGAACAAATACTTAAACTTGAATTCTGATAAAAGATAACAAAGACCTGGTCAATTTTGTTTCACTAGGTGCTACCCTCCTTTATCTTTTGACTTGAGAGCATAGACATGTGCTCTCTCTTGAAAAAACTGTGTCCTACAAGGCTATTTTTTTTTTTTTTTTGGTGATATGCTTTATAGTTTATGTATACCTTTCTATGTAGATTAGTTAAACTTTTATTTTGTGAGAAAGCTAATTCAAGTAGTTTCAATTATGCTTTTTTTTTCCTTCAAGATTTTCGATGTTACTATATATTTCACTATAAAATTCAAATAGAGATTTTTGTTTTCTAATTGCCTTTTGCATTAAATTATTATTATTATTATTAGTACTATCATTGTTAGGTTTTAAATATATAGATATAAATGTTTAGGCTCTAATACTTTGTATATTGGCAAACCGTAAACAAAAATTTATCTAGGAATAGATTATATAGTCTATGAAGTGTTTTAGACATTACTCAAGTTAATACAAGTCAAAATTCAAGAACATACGAGTTGCAAAAAGAAGAATTGAAAAACTGTCAAGCTCAATCGATCGAGAGAAAATTTTGATCGATCGAACTGTGAATCTGCAGAATTTTAAACAAGGCTCAACAGCCCGTGAAACGTTTAAGGTTCAAGTCCAACATTACTAGGTATATAAGGGAAACTTTAATACATGTTTTTCAAGTCTTAGAGAGTTACTCTTGTGAGATCTGTGATGTAATTATACATTCTAACTCTTTCAAGCACCTACCGGAGATCACATGCATATTGCTAGTACTAATTGAGTAAAAGTTGCAACAAGTTTAAGCTATCTAGCATACTGAAGATCAACACATGAAATGGAGGTTCATGTTCAAAAAAGTCCACATCAAAGAAGTTTGAGGGGTTCAATGCTCAATTTGGTAACTATGTTAGATTTACTACAAATTGGTATTCTTGACTGTAAATCTTAATTTGATATAGTGGATTATTCTCTTTGGATAGTTCCCCCTAGGTTTTATACCTTAAAACTAGTTTGTTTTATTTGCTTTCTAGGGTCATTACATTTTGTGTTATTTATATTTCCTCTATGCATGTTGATTGTGATGAATGTTTAACCTAAATCTAATTAATTGACCTAAATAACTAATTGGCTAATAAATTAGGTTAAACACTGTATTTTCCTTCAAGAGGACTAAACTTTACAATCATCCTCTATAAAACCCTTAATAAATAACATGATAAAACTGAATGACAGAACAGGATATGGGATGCAACCAACCCAAGGTACAAGGAGCAAATCTTAGTAAATAGGTAGAATTTAAAACCTGAAAATAATTCGTAAGTAAGTGTAGGGGCCTTTTTTGTATTTTGGTTTGAGCTAGGCTGCCTCCTGCGGTGATGGGCCCGGTTACCTTTCTGAGTAGGAGAGTTGAGACCGGCCCAAATGTAACTCACTTTGGACCAGCTTGTGCACAAACTGAGCCTTGTCTACCAGGGACGTTCTTACAGCAAGCAGAGCTATTACAAAAAGGTTACGGCAGGCAGATATAATAATAATAAAGAAAAACAGAGTACCACGGCTTTTTCTTAATAACAAGGCCGAATATTCCTATGACAATCACGGTAATAACAATGATGATAATAATAACAGCTTTTATAGAAAAGAATAACTGAATGAACGATGATGGAAGTTAATAAGCATCACGTCGAGTCTAAGTCTGTAATGGCAAAGAATCAAAGGGGAAGAACGCTTCCTCTCAATGAAACTAATCTCCCAGGAGAATATCCTGCCGCAGGGATTAATAACTTTGATAGAATCAGACCCAAGTGATAAATGCTTGAAATAATTCCATTCGCTTAATCGTTTCTTAGAGAATGGGATTTTAAGGGGGAGAGAAGAGAAATGATCTATTGGTGCATGCCTATTATCCTTACTCTTTGTTTTCTTATCTTTTTCTTTTTTCCTTTCTTTTCCTTTTGTTTTTCCTCTGTTTTTTTCTTCCTCTGTTTTTCGGTCCTTTGTATAGGGCATGGCAAGGGTCCTTTTATAGGGCCTGCCGTGATTGATTTTTACTACTTTACCCTCCAACGGCCTTTGTCTGGTCTGGACGTACTTACCGACCACCGTCTGTGTACTACTTCCCTTCACCAGACAAAGACAGGTTTTTTGTTGTTTCTTAGTCCGCCGTGGCACTTTCTCCTGCCGCGGCGTAAATGCTCTCTCTCTCTCCCTATGGCATGCACCCAACGTTCCCCCCCCAACCTTGTCTCTTTTGGGCGGTCTGTCATCCCAGCAGGACGTACTTCCCAAAAAGGGCTTGGACAGGGAATGTAAAATAAATCTTTTCCCCTCTCCCCACCACCAAACCACACCCCCCTTACCTCTTACCACTGACCCATGGCCCACCACGTCTCATATTGGTTGGGTACAGGCTGGTGGCGCCTGGGCCTTGCGCGTGCTTTCCTATTATGTACGTTCAAAGTCTGCCTGTGGCTCATGTGTTTGTTGCAAGGGAGTCAATACCGTACCGGAGGCTGTACCGGTTTGGCCAGCGGTACGATATATTTTGAATATCGGTCAATACCGGTGTACCGTTTCGGGTTTACCGCTATTTTATATATATATATATATATATATATGTATATATGTATGTATGTATGTATGTATGTGTGTGTGTATTATAATAAATATAAAAGTTTACCATAAAATATTTCCTCAATTCAGAACTAATTATTCATAGTTTTAGACTTTAGTATCAATTAAAAGAAGAAAAAAAATACAATATAAAATATAGAAAGTTTAAAAGTTACCATTACATACTAAGAAAACAAATAATACTAATAATTTAATGCAAATAAGTTACCATTCTGCCCTAACAAAAATTCAAAAAGTACAAAACTTAAAAAAAAAAAAAAAAAAAAAAATTTTCCGGTACGCCTGGTATCGGCTGGTATTGCCCGAAATTGGCCGGTACGTCCGGTACGACCGGTATTTTTTCCGGTACGAAACGACCGGAATGCTTGCCGGTATGAAATATTCCGGCCGGTACGGCCGGTACGGTACGGTATCGACTTCCTTGGTTTGTTGTGATCTGAAACTTTGTTTGCATCGTCTGCCATGCTCCTTGGGCCGTTCTGTACATTTCACCGCTTCCTTTGGGATTGGGCTTCCCTTAATACTGGGTTTCACATTTCTCTTAGCCTATTTCTTGGTTACACTCATATCCTGTTTCATTACTTGGCATTTCCTGCCATGACGGTATGTTCCTGCTAGGCCTCTTTTCAAGCCTGCCGTTTCATTCCTTCCCCCAAGTGACTTAACAGAGCCACTGGTGTTCTCACTCATGGGCTCCATTGTCCCTTTCTTTTTCCCTTGGGCCTGTGACCCATTTACTAACTTTGCATTCCCATGGGCTTTTGCTAACTTGATTGGGCTTCCCCGGCCCAATCTCCTCATTCTCATCCTTGGGGTTTATAGGCTTGCCATCAACCCCTACTTTCTTTGTTTACATTACTTTGGGCCTGCCGCGGCCCATTCTCACTTTTCCATACCACATACTGCTCATGGGTGCCATTTCTCTCTTTCAGGGCCCTTTGGCCCCATTTGCTTCCTCAAGACCCATTTATTCATGTTATGGGCCTATGTTCTATTATTCCTACCGCCTGGGCTTAATAGTCTTATTTCTATGTCTGCCACTCTTATTGCCTGTTTTGCTGGATTGGGCCTGTTTTACAAAAATGACCCTCAACAGTAAGTTGTCAGGCTTAGATCTGTCTTCTCTTTCAAAGACTTTCTGGGTTTCTTGATTTTGGCACGATGACAAATCATAATATATATATATATATATATATATATATATAATAAATGAAACTGAGAGAAACTCAAATTAGAATTCCAAATTAGAGTTTCAATTTTGTTCTTAATTTTAGAATCAAATGTGGGACCACATCATAAATATTCATCTAAATGAGTTATTAAGTACAAAAACCAAAGAGTCTAGAATAAATGAATCATAAAAAAAAATGCTTCACAATAATTAAAAAAAATATAAGGACAATTTACATTTTATACATAATAATATCTTTACAAAATTTTTTAAAGAGTTAACAAAATATAAAAATGACTATTAATAGTATTTAAATTATATATATATATATGTGTGTGTGTGTGTGTGTGTGTGTGTGTGTGTGCGAATTATATTATGCATCTTATTGTATATTTTTAAGTATATCCATGCATATGTATGAAGTTACAAGCTAGTTCGTTATGAAGACTGATAATGATTGTTAGAAAATTTAGACCACAGTTGATAAAATTAACAAGTTTTAAATCCAAATTGTTAATTAGATTTATTATGAATAAAACTTGTTAAAACAAACAAATATCAATATCATGTCAAAATCATGTACAGCGAAAAAGTAAATAAGACAAGATATGATGACCTAGGAAAATCAATGAAACAAACTAGTTTCATAGTAAAAAACCTGGGGGGAAATCTTGCCGAAAAGCAATCTACTATAATCAAGAGAAGTTTCAGATCTAGTACAAAACCTTTGTCCCTAGACTCTATAATCCCCGTAGATAAACTTACATCAGAAACCTTCTACCGCTTCAGAACCTCTGAACTCTTCAATATATGAACGCCACCTTTTGATGCACAGATCCCAGTACGTGACTAACCAATTACGCGGACCCCAGTACGCGACTTCAATCACCAACTAAAAGAAGATTTTGGCTGCAAAGTTCTTCACTTCATCAACAATGAAGATCAAGAAACACTTGGTTACAAAACCCTAAGGCGTAAAAGATGCAGTAGCTTCTTTCAGAGAGAATAAGGCATCGGTCACCTTTTTCATTTGTTCTCTTTGTATTCTCTTATGTGACGGCCTCTAAAATAAGTCTTATATAGGTCTAGGGTTGTAAGAAAAGAAACCCTACACATACATGTCAGCATAGGTCGAAAATCAAATTTGGAAATCTAAATTCTCGTAACCTTGATCGATCGAGAGGTGTCGAGGAGATGTCGAGATTTAAACTTCGACAGATATAGCTATTGAGAAGCTATCGAGGAGCTGTCGAGCATACAGGAGCTTTCTCGATCGATCCACCAGCTATCGAGAAGCTATCGAGATTGCGGTAAGAAGAAGTTGAAAATCTCGATAAATGGCCTAGCTGTCGAGAGGTGTCAAGAAGCTATCGAGCTATCTGTCCAGCTTTACTGAACAACTTTTCTTCACTTGTTTCTTGGTCCAATCTTCATGGCTTTAACACTAGACTTGAACAACATGTTTCTTGAAGTATTAAACACATCTTAGATCTACCCAATTACAAGTAAAGTGCATTTTATCAAAGGATTAACCAACTACATAAATATTGACATATGTTCTTAACAAGTGAATTACATATGTCCTAACAGTGATACTTCAGTTTGGTACTCCTGTAAACCGTAAACAGCTATATGATTTATAGACCAGTTTACTATATTTATGCAATCTTAGTAAAGCAACACGACAGCAATTAAAAAGTTGCCTACTTAGGGTATTGAACAGAAAATTGAGTCACTGTCTAATATATCATGTATGATCAAAGACGGCATTGCATGTAAGAATTTCCATCATGGTTATGGATGAAATTTCTGATCTGCTAGGTGTTTAAACTCTACATTGAGACTTAAGGTTTGACTTCACAAATTTCTCAGTTTTTTTTTTTTTTTTTTTTTTGGAACTAATTTGAATGCGTAGTTGAAAACAATAATGGGTTGGGAAATCACATATGCTTATGTAAACCTCATTTTAATGGGAATAGATAATAGCTTAAAAGGTATTCATCAAATCCTAGGGTCTTAAAAGGAAGTTGAAACCCCATTTTAATCAATCAAGAGACGTTTCTAAATTTAGTTTTTGAAGAGCTTGCCACGCAGTCTAGATTTACTAGGATTAGTTCTTCACATTGAATTTTGTATTATTTCAATTAAAATGTGATTGATATGATATGGCCTTGAGATTTTAATTAAGTGACGAAGTTACTTCAGCCTTCATAATAAGGATCGTTACCAGCAGTATAACTACGATCTCAGTGAGCCATAGAGCCACAGTCCCTTCTTCTACGATGAAAAGATATTTGATTTGAGTACCAGAACCATCTGGAATTCACTTGAGTTGGACTATTCTTTTTTTATTTTTAAACTTGTACTTTCTTTCTAATAATGCCTGACAAGCTTCGTAAAGTTCAGGCCAGGAATGAAAGAACCACACGTGGAACACATGAGACGTCATTTTGACCAATGTGGTGCTGCTCCATGCTATTTTGGTATTGAAATTTCATCCAACATGAAGAGATTAATATCAACTTACCAGAAATCCTAATTTAATTTTCATCTATACACCAAACTGAATATATGTCAGATTTTCTATTCGACCTGATCATACCGTTCTACTGAACAATATGAAATTAGAACCGCAATATATAATTCCATAATAAATAAACCCCAATTTATAAAATATTAATGAATAAACGAGATAAAGAGATTGATTAATTTCGATTATTAAATTTGATTGAGATGGTACTATATATATATTTACGTAATCCATTTCTGTAAACAAAATACTTAATTAAATTGATCACCAGACAAATCTAGCTATAATATAGAAAGTACTCAGAAACTTAAATTTTCCTCATTCTAGTTGGAATTACATGAAAGATAAGATGTGCTTTCACAGATCTGATTGTTATTAAAGACACGAAGAAACCAATAAAAGAAAGAAGCCATATTTTGATGCCCTATTTGCTAGAGCCGAGCAAGTCACGGCCAAAATGTCAAAGCACCTTTCCAAACTTTTACAACCTTTTCATGGAGGTTTCAGGAGAACTTTGTGAAAGATACAATTCAAACCATGTGTTGGAGGAGAAAAAAAAAATACTACATAAAGGTACATTTTAGGCTGTAATCAAGAAATGGATGACCAAGGAGACCAGTCAATACGGAACAAACACGACTGTGCTTAAAGTGGCAGGAACACTGGATCCAATTGCAGTGGAACACTGTTACAGTTTCGAGTTTCATAGTCCTAAGATTCCAATTCAGCAATAACACCCGACCCAAAATCAATTCAGTCCAACAATCATGGTTGCAAAAGAGAACCCCAGCTAGGAAGAGAAATTATTTAAAACACATAGCATATATAAGAAGTCAGTGTGAACGTGCAACTAGCTGCAAAACAATTGAAAAAGAACTCTAAATGAGTGAATTCATTAGTTTTTTTTTTTTTTTTTGGTGAAATCCTGAAATCAAATCCTCTACTGGTACAAATATACACCACCCATGTACAGTGCCGCTATTGCATCGGCCTGAAGTAACTCAAATCTCCAAAAGCAGAATCTTGTGGTTGTGGTGTCCCTTCATAGTCAGAAACTAAAGGGGGATAAACATTAACCAAAGAGCTTATGTCTCCCCAGCTAGCGCTTTCACAAGAACTAGGAGTAGTAGTCCCTGCAGTGCTAGCATTGACCATGTCCATTCCATAAAATCCCTCCAACCCATTTAGTTGTTGTTGTGGATTGTTATAGCCCAACTCTACCTCACATGGGAAATTTTCAAGCCCTTGAACCATGTTTGTCAATTGAGTACAAGTACTGCCAACGGAATTGGTAGTCGTTGACGAAGTAAGCATACTCATTGAGTTTGCATATAGTTGATCTTGAGGCGAGGAAATGATATGATTATCAATGGGATATTGAAAATCAGTGGTCGTGGTGGTGGTGAGGTTTGGTTGTTGATGACCGTCTGAAAATCTTCCTCCTAGTTTGATCAGAAAATTTGTAAGAGCTGCTTGGTCCACAAGAGGAGGAGGGTATTGGGCTGCACACACTATTGGCACTGCCACAGGGAGTTCTACAGGCCAATATGGGCTCTGGTTCATGGCCCCAGGAACCATAAAATTCTCATAGCTCTCTCTCTTCATTTCTTGCTTAGCTCGCCGAGCCTGTGCCTGAGCGTGAGCCTGAGCCTGAGCCTGAGCCTGAACCTGTTGCTCTTTGCGTTGCTTTCCTAGGAGCTTCTTCTTCAGCCTTGTGTTCCAGTAGTTCTTTATATCATTATCAGTTCGTCCTGGTAATTGACCAGCGATGATGGACCACCTACAAACAACAACAACAACAATAACAACATCATTTTCAGTGTGTCTGAGTCCATACGAAATTATTATTGTGCACAAAATTAGTTAGAAGGGTTGTCAAAATTAACAAAATTAATTAATGATGTACCTGCTTCCAATACTAACATAGAGGCTGCAAATAATGTTTTCTTCTTCCTCAGAAAACCCTCCATGCTTGATGTTTGGTCTGAGATAATTCAACCATCTAAGGCGACAGCTCTTCCCGCATCTCTTAAGGCCTATATACATAAGGGATATATATGCAAGCTTGAATAAACTTTATTTGGATTCTAATATACAGAAGAGAAGTGAAAACCATAATAAACAAGGTTGATTGATTTATAATTACCTATCTTCTGCGGCAAGGCTATCCAGTTTCCACCTGTGCCATTCTGCTCAATGTAGGCCTTGAGTGTGGCATCTTCCTCAGGTGACCAAGGGCCTTTCTTCACATTGGCTTTGTCACAGCAAGGAGCTCTCCCCATGTTTGTTTGTGTGTTCTTGTGAGGTTCAAGTAAGCTACAATTCTCTCTATAATTATAACTTGATGATTGTGTTCAAGATAATGTAATATATATAATAGAGAAAGAGAGAGAGGGAGACTATAATAGCTGGAGGAGGAAAGACATGGAAGGGTCACAAGATTTCAAAAAGGTAATGAGAAAAGATGAGCCTTCTTTCTATAATATAATGAAAAAAAATGAATAAGTGGCAGAATGGGAGACCAGGGTTTTTCTCATTTGTCTTTCTTATTCCAGAATCTAAAACATATGTCCGCCATCCACCTTGACTCACTCTCTCTCTCTCTCTCTCTCATAGATAGGGTCATTATACATCTTAATTTGTATGATGATCATGATGTGCAATTAATGTGGACCCAAGTTACTTGAAGGTTAAAGAATCAGCCATCAACTTTGTTGAATGTTTCCTCAGTTATGCTTAGATGAGTAATGTAATGGGCTAGCTAGATATATACGCATGATAGAGAATATGCTTATATCACCTGTGACCTATGAAGAAACGGCTCTCATCGCATCAGTAAATCATAAGGAAAAATTTTTGTCACTCTCAGAGTATAGAAAAATGGTGTTTAGTTTCTCTCATATTTGTGATGGACCCCACTATAAATTTAATAAACAAACCCCACTATAAATGTAAAAGAAAATAATACAATTTTTTGTATTCTGAAAGTACCTAAGAATTACTAATAAAGTAGAGAGAAGAATTTGTCTAAAATTAGTCTAGTTTCCTTTCTTTTTGAGCTAAGATTGTTTCTCATGCATTTCAAGAATCTTATTTCGAGGTTCATTTTGATTTTGTCTTGAATGAAATATATAGTAATTATTTTAACTCTCTTTACCAAAGTTGCGATAAAATAATCATGTATACCAAATTAAACCAAATATAAACTCGTTGATCTTTATTGGATATGTGTGTCAAGAGAGAGCCACGATGTCTCAATCTTATCAATAAACTATTTTGACTCATGAGTCGCAAGATTTCTTCTTTAGCTAATATTTATAATATAAATAAATAATTAAAAAAAAAAAAAAAAAAAAAAACAACAACAACAACAACAACAACAACAATGTAAACCTTCAAAAGATCTAGAAGATGAGCTATTGTCCAAGAATTCAATCATGTGGGAATGATAGGAGATTTTTCGTTATGGTAGGTAACCAAATAGCCACTAACACGAAATTACCGTGATATTACTGGGGGGATAAGCCCCTCATGGTTTGAAATTAATCACCCAATGAAGATTAATTAATTATGGCGAAAGTTTCAAATTATGCAACAATAATAGATGGCTTTTAGATTAATAAAATACTATATAATAGCCAAGGGCCTACTTAATTTAAATTATAGATTGATCCTTTACAGCAAAAATTATGGGTGTAGCCAATTATACTAACGACTACACATGCCATTTGGGACCCAAATATTTATTAAATAAAAGACGTGATGAAGATGTAATGTATTAGATTACTGGTAGCAGTCAAGATTAACAACAACGCCCACCGTGACGTCCATTGCGTCACAGATAATTAGACCATGCATATGAACATTTTCAACGAACTTGAAGCTGGGGGATTTGATTTACCTGGGAAAGCCAAGGCATGAAAAATGAATTTACAGTGGCTGACCTGATTCTTCGATGAAAAGGAATAAAAGTCAAAGGTGGCTTTATCAAATCATTAAATGTTTGTTGGGTTTTCACCGTTTGGACTTTAGATTTGCCCTTTCATTACGCTTAGGGACACAACTTTGTAAATTTTACCATATGTGTACATGTCTTGACTTTATTAGTTTTTTTTTTTTTTTTTTTTTGTCAAACATTTAGTATAAAAGTTTCCAAAAATTATATTTTTTGATAAATATTATGTAAATAAGTTATTGAAAACTACAAGATAAAAAGTATAAAAGATTTATGAACGAATAGTATATTATTAGTAAAGAAAAAGTAATTCAACATTTATTTATTATATTTTTTTATATATTATCAATCATATTTATTATCACATTAAATCGTAAATTTTTTTGCATGGGTAAAATTTATAGACTCCTATTTTTTACAATTTTATTAGTTGTGAATGGCGTATAATAAAAATTATGTGTCACCATAAGTGATATTATTCCAACCATAATTTGTTATATATTTAGCATGAGCAAATTTTTGAAAAATTCTGTATTCCTGGCCCTAGTGTTTGAATTTTTACTGATATTTTCTTGCATATATATCTATTCAGAAAGTAAGCAGCCAAGCACACGACTTTTCCAACTCCGACAGAAGGCTTTGGTCTTCTTGGGTAGGCCTAAGTTTGTCTCTCATTTAAGGTTTTTACTTTTTCCTTATTTGGCCCAACTTAGTTTGATAAAGTCTTTAGGACAGTGCTCCAAGTCTTATACAGCTCAAGGCCACTTTCTTCTGACTTTTTTTTATAATATTTTTTTTTTCGCAATTATTGATTTATATTTTATCGATGTAAGATTTTACATTTTAAACCGAATAAATAAGACAAAACTTAGGTATAAGTACTGTTCTTTAAATTTTTCTTTTAAAATTCAATCATGTAGTTATTTAACTAAAAAATACACTTTCATTTTAGGAGAAAAAATCCACATGGCAAAATTTTAAAAGGAAAACTTAAGAAACAGTATATAAGTATTGTACATAAATCTTATCCAAATAAATATATACAATATTATAAACACTAACTTATAAGCTCATGCATATGCATAGATACATTTAAAGATATACAATAAGATGCATAATATAATTCCTATATATAATTTAAATATTATTGATAGTCATTTTTATATTTTATTAACTCTTTAAAAAATTTTGTAAGGATATTATTAGATATAAAATGTAAATTGTCCATATTTTTTTATAATTATTGTGAAGCACTTTTTTTTTTTTTTTTAACAATTCATTTATTCTAAACTCTTTGGTTTTTATACTTAATAGCTCACTTTGATGAATATTTGTGATGTTGTCCCACATTTGATTCTAAAATTAAGAAATAAAACTCTTTAAGAATAAATAATTTAGGACACATGGCGCAAAATTAAATTTCTAATTTGAAATTTTAATTTGAGTTTCTCTCAACTTCACCTATTATTATATGTATAGATTTATCAAAAGGATGCAATATTATATACATATGCATAAAAGTGTATAATGTTATACATATTTGCTTAGTTTATAAGGTAAATCTTACATTAATAATACAAAATATATATATATATATATATATTTACTATACCGCATACGGTAAATGCGAACAAAGAGCGTTCACACTTCACACGAAGTTGTACTAAACTACTAATACAATACTAAAAGACGTTCACACTTCACACTAACCTCCCCAAACTTCTAGATAAATTGTAGTTAAATTTTTTTTTCTATTTTAGTTAACCTAAATTTCTCTATTTCTATTCAAGAAATATTAATTTTGTTGACACAAATTTCTCTATAGACACACACATATACACACACCTATTGGTATAAATATCATCCACTTGCATGCTTTATCATCCGATTAACAGGTCATTGACCAACGTTAAGACACTTACTTATACCACAATTTTAAGACCACTTTACCAAAATCGTAGACAGACAAAAATTACGAATAAATGTTGTTAATTGTCATCGTGCTCTAAAGAGACTAAACCTATTTTTAGTTCAAAATATTGTTACATTTTTTTTTCTATAATTCCTATACATGATCTGTCTTCAAGGAACATTAATTAATTCTGCGGTCTGCCTTGTACTGTCAGAAATCAGAACATGTTGGATTGAGATCAGGTGCAATTGCACCTGATACAATTGTAATCAATAGCTAAGATTCAAAGTTGGAAAAATATTTTTCAATCTTAACTATTAAATAAAATATATTAAAAGAAATTTAAAAAGTTAAAGTTAAAAAGTAAAAAATGTAAAAAAAAAAAAAAAAATTGTGAGAGAAAGTGGGTGAATTGCATCAGGTGTAATACCTTAGATATTGCACCTGATCTCATTCTAAAATATGTGTGTGTGTATATATATATATATATATATATATTTTGATCTGTTCAGAAATCAATAGTTGGGGTGTAAAGATTTGAACTTTGAAAATCTCATCTGAAAACAGCTAAAGGTGTCAGTTGAACTAAAAGGCTTAGGGCACCAATTTTTTGTTATGTACACTAGCTTGCTAGTTAGCAAATAGATAGTAATCATCCATATAGATATAGTTAAGAAAGAGTACTGCTAGAGATACAATATTTTTTTAAAACTTTTTCATAATCATTGGCATGATTTGTTGTTATTAAAGTAACATCACTTTTACTTAGATCCATCACTTTTATATCACTAATCACAATAAGTTATGTTAATAGTTATAAAAAATGTTGTTTCCCTAAACTTATTGGTTAAGAAATCACCCCTGAAGAAGAGTTCATATATATCATGCCTTGCGTTAGTCGTTCCATTTTGTTGAATGGCAAAAGAAACTGCTTAAAACGGTGCTTAAACCAAATTTCTTGCTAAAGTGCCGCACACTTATTTTAAAAAATGTTGTTGGGTTATAGATTGACCCTAATTAATTAATTCAATTACCTAAATTGATTAATTATGTCAAATTACATGCAATATTGTGGAGACACAAACAAATCATCAAATAATCTAAAGTGCAATGGAAAATAATTGACACAGTGATTTGTTGACTAATGGAGAAAACCTCTCACAAAGCAAAAACCCCACCAGTAAATTTTCAGGTCCCCACTCTCAAGAATCACTAATCAAAACCAAGAGATTACAAGTACAAGGAATCTTACCCCAAACCTAGTCTATCCCAAAGTATTTACCTGCAGTAGAATCCTTACGTCAATCCCCAATTAGTCTTGATTTTGTAGAGACTTCTTCCCTTTGCACAAATCTCAATACATGACTAACTCTTAGCAACTTGAAGCTTGTTGTTAGATACAAAGTTCTTCAATACACTTGTGGAGAAGGAAGCATTTGGTCGCAAAACCCTAAGGCATATTTGAACGCAGTAGCTTCACAATATATAAATTCTCTAATTGAGTTTCTATGTATGATGACGACTATAAAATAAACCTTTTATATCCCCTAGAAGTTTAGTGAACAAAACCTTAAAAGTCCAAGTCATCATGGGCCTATTTGGAATTTCTGGATCTGCAAAACTCGATAGATCGAATAGTGTCGAGCTTGTATCGAGGTCCACTATTTTCAACTTTTCTTACTTGTTTCTTTGTGCAGTCTTCATCATGTCTTCAATAATACCACTTGTTTTCCTTAAGAGACATACTTCATGATATTCTAGAATGCATTTAGAACTACCCAAATACAAGTAAATTGCATTTTGTCAAAGAATATGTCAACTATATAAAATATGACCCTAAATTGATGCTCTGTGATTAAAGGTTGTTGGGTTAAAATAAATTGACCCCTTGCAAATTAATTAATTACCCAAGTTAATTAACTAGGTTCAATTACATGCAATAGCGTGGCAGCACAAACAAATCACCAAATTATCTAAATGCAGTAGAAAATAAATTTGACAATGTGATTTTTTTACAAATGGAAAAAACTACCAAGGCAAAACCTCATCGAGTGAATTTCAGGTCACCACTCCCAATAATCCACTATTATCAATCATAAGCGGTTACAAATATAAGGAATCTTACCAAACCCTTTACCCTGTCCCGAAATACCAACTTACAGTTGAACAGTTGTCCCAATACCCAATTGGACTTGTATTATAGCGGCAATCTTCTAGTTCAATGCACGAATCCCAGTACATGACTAACCAATGATGCATGAATCCAAGTACGTGACTAACATCAGCAACTTTGAAGAAGATGATGGCTACAAAGTTCTTCAATTCATCAACGAAAAAAATCATGAAACTCCTTTTTTACAAAATCCTATGGCGTACAGATGCAGTAGCTTCTTCAGAGAGAAAAATGAACTAGGTCACTTTCTGCATGCGTTCTCATGTGTGACGGCCTTTAAAAATAATCCTTATATATGTCTAGGGTTGTGAAAAAAGAAACCCTATACAAATATACAAGCATGAGCTGAAAATCATATCTGGAATTTTTGATTTCGTAAGTCTCGACAGAAACAGCTTCTGTTGAGCTTCAACATTAAATCTCGATAGAAATGATTCTGTCGAGACTTCTGTCGAGCTTTAATGAACATCACTTCTTCACTTGTTTCTTGGTCAGATCTCCATGGCTTTAACACTTGACTTGAACAACATGTTTCTTGAAGTCTTAAATCTATCCTAGATCTACCCAATTACAAGTAAAGTGCATTTTGTCAAATAATTAGCCAATTACATAAAATTTGTTCCTAACAATCTCTCCATTTGGCAATCCGAGACAAAACCATAACAAACAAATAATCATGAGAGAAGTCTTAAATCACTAAACTCATAACCACTTCTTGTATTACAAAATAAATCTATCCCTACTACAAACTCTTGAAAAACTTTGCAAGAAAAGAGTTTATAGCATGATAGACTTTCACAACTTGTCTTTCTGAAACATTTAAACAAAACTCATGAAGGCATCATGTGTGAAACAAAAATAAGGATTGCATACATAAAGAAACATGTGTATAAAAAGATAAAAGAAGCAACACATGTATAGGTAGGTGAATAAAATGAACATAATACATCATCATCATATATAAGAAAATAAAGTACAATGTATGTCATAATAATAATGGTCACAAGACCGATGTACAAGAGGCTAATGTAACTAAAAAGAAAGAAAAGTACATATAAACCTCACTACATCCCTCAAAACTATATATACTCCCTCTATCAAAAATGTCCTATACTAACTCTCTCCCTAAAAACAAGACTACTCTCAAACCCAAACTACTCTCCCTTTTTGTCATGAATGACAAAAGGTAAGTCACTGAGAGTTCGTCATCTCATCATCACCGGAAGAGCTAGCACCATCCTCATCATCATCATCATCAGGCAAGGCCTCTGGAGAAGGAAAGGGATTAGGAGCAAGACCAGCCATGCGAGCCTATCTGCGGGAATGAGACCGACTCGGGTGTTCATCTAACACATCTCATCGATGAGATAGTCAAGACGACCACTAAAGTCAACCTCCATCCGTTGAAGCTGCGCCATGATGGCCTCAAGGGTTACACCACCAGCTGTGGAGGTAGAAGGAGCGAAGGAAGAGGGTGGAACAGCAGAAGCTGCAAGATTGGTCATCTCCACTCGTGGCCGCTTCGGTCAAAACTGAACCTCACTTCACCGGACAGAACTAGCGCAGATGGCACCCATGATGGTGAAAAGAGGAGAGAGAGGAATGGGAATGTGAAAGTGTGTGAGGATACGTGTGATAGCCAAAGAGAAGATAAGCTTATCAAGTAGAGTAGTGTCCTGATACACATCTATGATAGATGTGATGAAGTGAGAGGGAAAGTCAATGGAAAGATCCTCCATCAAGGAAAGAAGAAAACGAGCACAAGGCTCAGTGATGGAGTTATAGTGAGACAATGGTGTGAGAGTGAATGTCATCATCATGTTAAGGAACCTCGGGCCTTTAGCAAAACTCGAGCATGGAGTGTTTAGCTTACCATCCCATATGGAAGGAGTCTCATAAAAGTGAGAGATGAGGTCGTCTCTAGACACAGTCCGGAGACGCGCATAGCTAGGGTAGTCAGGATACGCTACCCTAGGGATGTATAGTACCTTGAATATAAGATTCAGAGTAACTACGATACGTGTACCTCTTAATGTAGAAACAAACTGAGGCCAGAGGTATCAATGTCGTGTATGTTGGAGTAAAACCCCTGAATAAACACTACAGGACAACGCACGAGTTTCTCACAGAGAGATTCCTATCCCCAAGTTCAAATGACATCAGGTAGCGTAGTGTCAGAGAAATCCGACAGAATGACCTGGCGTTCCGAATGAACACCACAGTTCAAGAAGTTCTCAAAAAAGTCCATCTTGGCCTTCTCATCACCAAACCGAATATGAGATTGAACAAAAGGATCAAAAAAGGATGACTTGGAACCACGAAAAGGCTTCCGAGCCGAAATGGATTTTCTCTATTTGGGTGCCATAGAAAGGTTCTATCTGAGAGAGAGAAAGAGAGAGAGAGAGAGAGAGAGAGAAGAGAACAAAAGGAAACACAACACAGGTTCAAAATAGAAAAGAAAAGGAAAGAACGTATGCATGAAAAATGCATGACCATATGATGTGCAAAAATTAAAAAAAAAACATCATGGGTAAATCCAAATCTAAACTTAACAGCACTCACAAGTTTAATCAAGCACACATCTAACAAATGCATAAAACATTCTTATAGTGTATAGAAGATGCAATGCATGAACATATAACAACAATTTCACAAAGCCCAACCCAAAAATTTCATGAAAAACTCAAAAACCCCAAAAATTTTGAAAAAATCCCAAAACCTAGGTCTAAAATGCATGAATGCATGAAAAGAGAGAATATGGGAGCACTTACCAAGTATTTGGAGCTTGATCTAGGCCGAAGAACACGTGGGTGAGGATATTTGAGAGTGAGAAAGAGTTTTGGGTCGAAAGAGAGAGTTTTCTATCGAGAGAGAAGTGAGAAAATGAAAACCAGATCACACCTCAGCTATATATAGAAAAACGCAGCTCGATGGACCAAGGATCTGTCGAGAAACTGTCGAGCACTAAATCTCAACATAAGAGAATCTGTCGAGGTGCTGTCGACGGCAAAAACATGACCTCGATGGATCAACACATCTGTCAAGAAGGTGTCGAGGAGATAGAAGCTCAAGGAAATCCTCTTGATGGATCAAGAAGCTGTCGAGGTGCTATTGAGAAGAAACCCAGAAATCTTGATGGATTGAGAATGTGTCAAGGATCTGTTGAGCAGACAAAGAGGTCAAAAGAAAAACTCAATGGATTGGCCTGCTGTCGAGAATCAATCGAGAGCAAAGCAAAGAAGCTCGATAGAAGATGATGTGTCGAGGTATTTGTCGAGAAGCTGTTGAACTTGAAGAAAAAGAATTTTTCAACGGAGGAAAAACACATAAAGATGAATGCAACAAGCAAGCTACTCAAACAAAGATCCACTCAACATGTTAAGCTCTCAAAACATCTCTCAACATATATGCAAAGCATCCATAGATCCAAAACACACACACACACATTAAACAAGTCTAACCAATTTTATATTTCAAAAACGAGTTAAGACAGTTTAGTGAGCATATATTAACACGTGTATTCCTTGTGATGGTAAAATCACATTGTTCCTACGCATGTACCAAAAGTAGCAAAGAATGTGCGTGTTGTGTGTGAAAACATAGCAAGAGTGCACAAGTTTCTCATATTATGAAGATTCAAGATATCAGGTGATCCAATACACTTCACACACAATCATAACCGTTTAATGGGGACTATCATCTTTGAGGTACATCATACAACTCCCACATCTCCTAGAAACACGCTTACAACCATTTTTAAAAGCATTTTGATTTTTTTTTCTTTTCATGTTCTTTGCATATTTTTCTTTTTGAACATTCCATGCATGGGCATATATAGATAGAAAAGAAACACCTAATTATATAAGCCAAAAACATCACAATTTTGCTATGTCGGATTATACAAATGTTATACATGATTGGCGGGCTTTAGTGGTGAGATGGTTATTTATGTCTTTCTCTTAGAATTTTCTAGTACTTCCCGTCAAAAAGAGTGATTAAAGTATAAAGAGTAAAAGATCACTTGATTATACTCATCACAAACACAAGTTACAAAGCTCACTTGCTTAGTTGTGCATGGAGATGCTCATCTAAGCTACAAGAGATACAAAGTTTAGAAAACTTTGTTTCAATAGTCATCTAGGGTACACAAGTACCAATATACACAGATACACACTGTTTTTGTATTTTTCTAATATTTCAATTTTTTTCCTTTTTTATTTTTATATAAAACAAAACTGAAAACAAACAAACAAAAATATTGTAAACAAAACACACAAAGCATAAAGATTAGACTGACTCAAAAACAACTAGAAAGCAAAACAAACAAGTTATGCAAGAACAAAAAGGGGGAGAGAGAAAAAAAAAAGTGACTGAATCACTTTAAGCCTTTTTCTTTCCAAACTTTGGTTTTGGAGGAAGATCCTTTCCTAGAGTTGAAACTTTGTTCCAAGGGTAAGGGGGAAGAATTGAAACCGTTCAAGTTCGAAAAGAACATGAGGGCCTTGAGAAGATCTCCAAGAGGACCCAAAGATGGTGGAATCTAACCTTGACCACCAGATGATAACACACTATTGCTCTATTGAGTGGCTAACCACTTATAGCAATTTGGACGAGTGTGTCCTGAAGCTCCACAGTGATGACAGAAATGCGACTTCTTTGGTTTAGACTTCTTATTTTTAACCTTATTGCTCTTAGGGTTTCTAGAATCTTTCTTCTTTATCTTAGGGGGTGCTCCTAGAATAGATTTTCATTTGTCTAGATTGTTCTCACTAGGTATCTTAGTTTTAGTTTCATTTTTCTCAACATTTTCATTATTAGCAGAAGAGACAAAAACAGTATTACTAGAGGAGGCAATATAAGAAGAGTTTTCCTACCCTAAACTGGTTTTGTTAGAAGCAGCTTTCTGAAAGCTTAGCATCTCATCGAGCTTTGCACTAGAAGTCCTCTCCAATTGAGCTTTGACTTGAAACAGCTTCGCTTCAAGCTTCTTGGTCCTTTCAGCCAAGAAATTGTTCTCAAATCATAGTGCTTCAATGGTTTGATTGGCTTCATCAACCTTGATAGAGAGCTCCTCTTGATCCAGCTCCACATCACTCGGCTTCTTGGTGGCTAGCCTATACAGTTTCTCATGCTTTTTAGAAATCTTATACAATTTTACATAAGCTGTGTGGATGTCATCTTATTCATTCATTTTCTCAAACTTAGATTCCACCAAATCCTCTTCTTCATCCATTGCTTCTACGATCCCCTCAGTAGCATCCACTGTAGCTGTGAAAGCACTCAAGATTCCCTCATCATCACTGTCATCTGACTCAGTCTCAGGCTCGATATCACTCAAGGTAGCAGCAAGAGCCTTGCTTTTCCCAATCGACTTGAGATATGTTAGACATTCTTGTTTCATGCGTCCAAAACCTTGACATCCAAAGCACTTTAGTCCGGAGGGAATAGTATACTAACTGCCATCCTTAGCATCCTTCTTCCCTCTGTCTTGACTTTTGAATTGAGAAGAACTGGATTGCTTACGGTCCTTATCAAAACCTTTCACATTGGCATTCTTCATGAACTTCTTGAACTGCCTAGTGATGTAGGACTTTATCTTGAAATCTTCATCATCTGAAGACTCATCAGTCTCATTACTTTTGGTCTTTAGTGACATATTCTTACTTTTGGTTCCTTTCCCAAGTCTAGTCAAACCCAATTCATAGGTTTGCAAGTTGCCAATCAACTCCGTCAAAAGAATGGTGGCAATGTCCTTTGATTCTTCAATCGTTGTTATCTTGGCATAAAATATCTCAGGGAGAGATCTGGGCACCTTTCTTACAATCCTGGGCTCGGGAATATGATCACCAAGATTGAATGTTGAGTTCATTATGTCCTTCAACTTGGCATAGAACTCATCGAATGTCTCATCCTCCTCCATCTTTATCTCCTCAAAGCTATTCATAAGCCTTTAGAGTTTTGAATCCTTGACAGCCTTAGTCCCCTCATAGGATGTTTAGAGGATAGTCCATGCTTCCTTTGAAGTTTCAATTGAGGATATTTTCTTGAACTCTTCATTGGTCACTACACTGAATAGGGCATTCAATGCACTGCTGTTGAAGTTTGCCGCTTTGACCTTGGCCTCATCCCAATCAATCGGCACTTCCTTTGTCTTCACCCAGCCAATTTTCACAGCTTGCCGGACCTTCTTATCTAAAGACTGCAAGAAAACTCTCATGCATACTTTCTAGTATGCATAGTTAGTGTCATCGAATAAAGGAGGTATAATAAGAGACTGTCCTTTATCCATGACAAACAGTGGTCAATAGATCACACAACAAAGATTAAAACCTAATCAGAGTATAAACCGCTCTGATACCACTTCTTGGGTTAAAATGAATTAACCCCTTGCAAATTAATTAATTACTCAAGTTAATTAATTAGGTTCAATTACATGCAATAGCGTGGCAGTATAAACAAATCACCAAATTATCTAAATCCAGAGGAAAATAAATTTGACAAGGTGATTTATTTACGAATGGGGAAAACCACCAAGGCAAAACCCTACAGTTGAACTCTTACCCCAATACCTAATTGTACTTGTATTGTTGCAGCAATCTTTCAGTTCAATGCACAAATCCCAGTACGTGACTAACCAATGATGCACAGTTCCAAGTACTTGACTAACCAGTGGCGGCTCTAGGATTTTTTTTAGGGGGGTCAATAATTATGAAGTTAAGAATTTGTCATGGGGGCGATTAAAAAATAAAATGATTAATTTTTTATATATAAAACTTTCATATTATATACAATAATCTAAAATAAATACAATTAGTATACAATACCACTATATCATATAATAGTCTAAAAAATTTATTAATAGTTAAAAGATTAGTAAGACAACAACCATTGAATGCATAATAACTTATTATATTTATATGTAATATTAATTAAATAAAAATATATGATAAAGAAGAATAATAACAAACCTAGGAGTACGACTAGGAGTAAATGTGAAACTAAGAAAAAAAAACTGATATAAATTTCTGCTTTTGAAGTGTATGACTTTTTAACCATACATGTGATCACTCTCTTGGAATTGGAGCAAACAAAGATAAAAGCCAAGGAAACTACTTGATCAAACAAAGATAAAAACTAAGAAAACATAGAACAGAGAAAGAGAGATAGAGAGAATGAGGAAATAATTACGGATATAAATATAGATATGTTGGTTGGAATGACAGTTTAATTTTTTGATGATGAAGAAGAAGTGTAGGGAAAAACAGCTTCATTTTGCTGTCAACGCAAAAGTAAGCCAAAGTCCTAAATAGAATGTTTATTTTTATTTTTTTTTAACGAATGAGCAAAAATTTGAAACATTTTTTTGTTTATTATAAAATTAAATATTTTAAGAGTAGTGTTGTTGACACAACACTTACACAAAAATTTAACAACAAAATATAGGTGACAAGTTGTTAAAGGTAGGTAAAAAAAAAGTGATACATTAGCAAAAAAAAGAAAGGTAAAAAAGTGATGTCAGTTGTGGGTCAAAATAAAAACTAGTTATAACTTGTCACTTAACCTCTATTATGAAATTATTGTGAAAATATTATGAAAGTAACATTAAAATAATCACATTCAAGTTTATTTTAGCTGAATTTAAACAAAATTTAGGGTGAGGGTATTCAAATATTTATTTTAAGAGAGTCAAAACAATTTTTTTTTAAAAAAAATTTATATATGAAAAAAATATTCCAGCTGGTCAGGGGTTCATTTAAACCCCCTAGCCAGCACGTAACGCCACCCCTGTGACTAACACCAGCAACTTTGAAGAAGATATTAGCTGCAAAGTTCTTCAGTTCATCAACGATGAAGATCAGGAAACTCCTTGGTTACAAAACCCTATGGCAAAAAGACGCAGTAGCTTCTTCAGAGAGAATAATGAACTAGGTCACTTTCTGCATGTGTTTTCTTGTGTGACGGCCTTTAAAAATAATCATTTTATATGTCTAGGGTTATGAGAAAAGAAACCCTATACAAATATACAAGCATGGGCCAAAAATCAAATCTAGAATTTTTTATTTCATAAGTCTCGATAGAAACAACTTCTGTCAAGTTTCAACATTAAATTTCAATAGAAAGGATTCTGTCGAGACTTCTGTCGAGCTTTAATGAACAGTTCTTCTTCACTTGTTTCTTGGTCAAATCTTCATGGATTTAACACTTGACTTGAACAACATGTTTCTTGAAGTTTTAAACCCATCATAAATCTACCAAATTACAAGTAAAGTGCATTTTGTCAAATGATTAGCCAATTACATAAAATATGTCCCTAACAAAGGTCAAAGGAATTAAGATGTCATACATGTTATTGAAAATATTTTTATTTTTATTTTGAAAATTTTTGAATTTTTTATTAGGATCTTTAAAAAATATATTTTTTTAAGAGTTTTTATGTTAAATTAGATTTATTCTTTTAAGATATTAATTTGAATCTTTTGAGATTATTCTTCCATGGAAATTAAGTTTTCTCAAGGAGTTAAATTCAATCCTATGTTGCAAAACGAATTTGGAGGTTTATTATCCATGAAATTTTGGTTATTTCATTTTCTTTTATTTATTGAATTTCTAAAAGTTCTTAATCTTTTTTTAGTTAGCTAAACCGGATAAAATCACCCACAAAATGAAGTAACCGCACCTCACTATAGGTGAAGGTGAAAAAACCGCATTGCACCATGTGGTGTGGTTTGTGGTTCAATGTTAAGAAAAATGTACAAAACTACAACACACCACAAACACACACACACACACACACCTATCTAGGGCAAAATGGATAAATACCCTTTATTTTAAAACTATGTAGCAAGATATCTCTTTTTCCAAACTATTTAGCAAAATATGTCCCTAACAAAGGTCAAAGGAATTAAGATGTCATACATGTTATTGAAAATATTTTTATTTTTATTTTGAAAATTTTTGAATTTTTTATTAGGATCTTTAAAAAATATATTTTTTTAAGAGTTTTTATGTTAAATTAGATTTATTCTTTTAAGATATTAATTTGAATCTTTTGAGATTATTCTTCCATGGAAATTAAGTTTTCTCAAGGAGTTAAATTCAATCCTATGTTGCAAAACGAATTTGGAGGTTTATTATCCATGAAATTTTGGTTATTTCATTTTCTTTTATTTATTGAATTTCTAAAAGTTCTTAATCTTTTTTTAGTTAGCTAAACCGGATAAAATCACCCACAAAATGAAGTAACCGCACCTCACTATAGGTGAAGGTGAAAAAACCGCATTGCACCATGTGGTGTGGTTTGTGGTTCAATGTTAAGAAAAATGTACAAAACTACAACACACCACAAACACACACACACACACACACACCTATCTAGGGCAAAATGGATAAATACCCTTTATTTTAAAACTATGTAGCAAGATATCTCTTTTTCCAAACTATTTAGCAAAATATCCATATTTTAGAACTCGATTTAATTGAGTTCTTTGTAAAGCTCGACATCCTCAAAATTGAGTTCTATGTGTATTTTTAAGTAGAACTCGACATTAGTTCCACTTAAATTTTAAAAAAAAATTAAGTGGAAAAATATGCATAAAATTTGAAATTATTAATGTCTAGTTCCACTTATAACTCGATTTTGTCAAAATCAAGTTCAAAAAATATGGGCATTTTGCTAATTAGTTTGGAAAGTGGGTTATTTTGCTACACGGTTTTAAAATTAAAGGCATTTACCCATTTTGCCTCACATATCTATATATGTTTTATTTTATATTAAATACATATTATCTAAACTATGTGTTTTAGACTGATTTAAATATTTATTATATTTTAAAACCAGACCGTACCATGCCGTTCCAAGATTTTCAGAAAACTGTAAAAAACAAATCGCCCCACAAAGCATCTATTAATATATAAGTATTATTTTATATTTAATATAGGTTTTATAAATATTTAACATATATTAAATATATTTAGTATATATTTGTAATATATATGAAAATCAATCAAACCACACTACACCGCATGGTCTAAAACTGAACCACATTGCATGGTGACCAATTTATAAAGTAAGGTGTGGTGAAGGCTTTGGAAACCACACAGTATAGTGCTAAATATGGCCCAAACTGCACCGTGGACACTCCTACCCATAATAGATTCTGTTGATTTGTTAAAGACCAATGTAACACAATTAATCTATTGATTTTCTAGAAATTGAAAATTTGTAGTTTTATGTTTAATCCTTTATTTGTTAATATTGTAAGTTAATTGAAGAGTGAAAAGAAGAAATATTGGGCTATGCAATTGTGGAAAATTATTTCAAACCGGTTTTTAAATTTGTCAAATTAATATTCTAATTATCTCTTTATTTGGAGTATAAGATTCCAATATCTAGAAAAATACTTGAGCGTTGACCATTTCCAAGTGAAGCCATATACATCATTGAAATTGGCCCTGTATACTCACTGGTAGAATTAAAAATAGCTATAATTATATAGATATATGTGTGTGAAACTTGTATACCATCATAGTTCCCCCCCCCCCCCCCCCCCCAAAAAAAAAATCATAGTATACATAGAAACAAAATAAATTTGAATTGAGTTTTTTTATATTTCATAAGTTTAGATTTATGAATTTGCATGTAAATATAGACACAAAATTATAATATAATTATAATTACACCTGGTATGAAATTAGAATATATATAGTGAAAAATCTAAAGACACTTGACGTCAAATTATAGTTCAACTAGACGGACACTTGACATCAAATTATAGTTCAATCAAGAACCACCACAATTAGATACATACATATTTATATGTTTTTGCCTAATAAGTAACAAACTATAAACATTCACAATATTACCTAAAAGACTAATAAATTTTGAATTCAATATTTTAATATTTTATAAGTTTAGATACATGAATTTACATGTAAATATGACTTACACAAAATTAAAGAATAATTGAAATGTCACTTGATTCAATTAAAAGAACACTCGATGTCAAATTAATCTTTGTATATTTCAGAACTTCCCATAATATAGTTCTAGACTTCTAGTATCTTGTTTTCAAGTTTTTTTTTTTTTTTTTAATATGTTGATTATAATACTTTTCAAAATATTCTTCATGCTTGAGATTGTTTGGGATGTGGGGGAAAAAATGTCTAAAAAAAAATTAGAAATATCAATTTTAACAATTTTTTTTTTTTGGGTACATTTTCCGTGTGGGGGCATGTTCTACTGTGGGTCGGAGAGTTGGATCTGGCCCACTATTCTAGCAAGAGCTTGCTAAAGGGCCAGTCTTTGCACAAACTCAACGTCCAAGAAACAAAGACAACAACCATTAACAAATGCGTACATATTAATTCACCAATGTTAGCTCGAGTTCATGGATTTGAGAACAAATATCTCGTGGCGGGAAGATAAGTTACAACGGGAAAAGTAACCAATGACATGACTAACGTATAGCAGAATGTTAAATGATATAGCAGAATGTAAAAATAATACAGTAGAATGTAAGAATGACACAGCAAAATGTAAGAATGACACAACAGAATATAAAATGGTAAGTCTTTTCGTAAGGAGCGGACCACAAAGAACTTGAACCCCAACTTGGACAACCTTATTATTGGGCTAAGGTTGTGCATTCTCGGTAATGGGTTTAGATGGCTACTTGTTGCTGCTTTTGGGATTTTAAAGAGTGAGTTGGCTGTAAAAGGGAGGGAAAAGATAGCCTATTGATGCATGCCTTTCTGCTGTGTCAACTCTCTTTTCTTTCTACTTCACTCTCTCTTTTCTTTGTTATTTCTCTCTCGATTCTCTCTATTTCTTGCCTTAGTTGCTATCCCTCTTCCATTTATAGCTACTATTCCTATTTGTATTGGTTCAAGCCTATGGGATTTCTCTATTTTACCTATATGGTTCACCAACCATTTTTGTCTTGGTTGCTTTGCCTCCACTACATCTGGGCATGCCCAATACCCTATCTCTCTTCCACTACCCATTCCATAACAGATCTCAATTCGTTTGATTATGTCGTGAGTCTTTCCCCCTTGCTTGAACGGATAAGGCTTTGGGTCTCTCTCTACTTACCTCTCTAGCATGCATCAAGTAGTTCCAACCGTCTACTACCCATTTTGGGTAAAATTTTCATCCCGGCAAAGCATCTCCCAAAAGAGGCCCTAGCTAGAAATCGAAATTAGGCTCTTCCCCCCCCCCCCCCCACCAAACCATACCTTCTGTAAATCCCTTAACTGTGGGTCCACCTCCCTTGCGTTGGCTAGGAATAGGCGGGTGGTGTTCCAACCCTAGTATGGTTGTTCCACTACTCTCTATTTTTGTTTTCTTTCTTTTCCCATATTGTTTCTGCCATTGTTGTTCAACTTTGTCTTGTTTTGTTCCAGCATCCTTTCTACCTGTGCTTATCCTTTATGGAGGATAGCATTGGCTTGTTGGGTTTGCCCCATTTTTACCCTTTCTTAGGCCCTTAAGGCTGCTTGTTGCTGCTTTCTGCCAGGATAGCCTGTTGGGCCTTTCTTCTTTCCCCTCTTTTACTTGGGTTTTTTCAACCCTTACTTTATGTCGTTACTTACTATTCTTATTGTTGGGTTAAGATAACTTGACCCCGATTAATTAATTCAATTACCCAAGTTGATTAATTAAGTCAAATTACATACAAATCATGGAGGCACCAACAAATCACCAAATAGACACAGTAATTTGTTGACAAATGTGAAAAACCTTTCACAAGGCAAAAACCCCACCGAGTGAATTTAAGGTCACCACTCCTAAGAATCCACTAATTAATAATCAAGCGGTTATAAGTATAAGGAATCTTACCACTACCCTGGCCTATCCCAAAATACCAACCTACAATTGAACCTTCACTCAAATACTCCAATTGGACTTGATCTTGTAGCAGTCTTCTTTCCTTTGATGCACAAATCTCCAATCTGTGACTAACTTCTTTGCACGGATCCTAGTACGTGACTAATTCCAGCAACTTGAATGACTGTTTTGGCTGCAAAGTTTTTCACTTCATCAACAATGAAGTTCAAGAAGCAATTGGTTACAAAACCCTATAGCATACAAACGCAATAACTTCTCACTGAGAAAATTAAACTCTTGGTCTCTGTATCCGTGTATGACAGCTCTTAAAATAAGCAATATATATGTCTAGAATTATGAGAAAAGAAACCCTAAACAAATATTTTAGCTTGAGCCAAATTTCAGATCTGGAGTTCTGAAATCATAATTCTCGATAAATCAAATTTGTGTCGAGCTTCCCATTTAGTCTCGGTAGCAACTATCTGTTGAGTTATCTGTCGAGCTTTAATAAAACAACTTTTCTTCACTTGTTTCTTGGATCAATCTTCATGTCTTTAATACTCACACTTGATATGTTTGAACAACATATTTCTTGATGTATTAAACCCAACTTAAATCTACCTAATTACAAGTAAAGTGTATTTTATCAAAGGATTAGTCAATTACATATAAAATATGACCCTAACACTTATTACGTTCCTTTTTTCACTTGTGATTGGGCTTTCTTGCTGTTAGGTCTTTTTTTTTCAAAAATGGGCATCAATGGTCCATATATAATATAGCACTCATTTTATGTTTTAAACTAGTATGTAGTCCCGTGCTACCGCACGGAAATGGATATATTATTAATCATAAGTTTATTCATGTTTAAAAGGCTCAGTTAAGTCTAAATTCATATTATTAACCAGAAAATTTCATTAACAAAACTTAACACTATATATATTTTACACAGAAAGATGAACCTTGGTGACAATGTTTATCCAAAAGATCCATTCACACTTTTGAATCTTCAATATCTATTGGTGATTGAAATTTTCGTAGCTTAAAAAATTTAAAATTTAAAAAAAAAAAAAAAAAAACCTTCAGAGTTGTACTCATTTTGTAGTTTTATGATGGGTCATTTTGTAACATAATGAGCATTTGTGTGAAGAAAAAACCTCTGAAGTTCCATGATTGATAAAAGAAATTCTTTCCAATCTCTTTTTATAGAGAGACAGGATTGTGTGTGTTTTTATACATCCTTCATAGTTGTATTGTCACGAAGCAGGTCCAATGGATTTAAATTGGTACTACCGATTCCCAAAGCATGAGTGTTTAATATGTTATTAATTTCATCTCATTGGCTTCGACACATGACAACAAAATTAAAAATAATTAGATTGTACACGTGTATAGTAAAATTGGACTCCAATTTCAAATTCTAATTGAACAATTGGAATGATAATATATGATAGTAACAACAATAGGAAAATTCAAATAAAATTTTGGATTAAATTGTAACAATCTGAGTAAAAAATTCTAGTAGAAAGACAGGGTGGACTGATCCACTCCAAGAAGGTGACCAAACTTGCGTAAATATAGAATAATAAATCTCTCTCTGGAAAATTTACATTGTTCATAACCTTTACCTTCACTGAAAATTTTAAAAACATAGTGACTCACATCAACCATCTAGACATCTACAGCCGGGTCCTCTCCAATTCGCGTGAGATTCCATTGATCACTGAGTTCCTTTGCAGCCTGCAAAAAGTATAATCCATCGGTCCACAGTAGTGCTTTCTTCATTGTTATAGGTGCCAAACCTGAACAAAAAGCCAAATATAAGGATAGTGAATTCTAGGCATAATGTGCATCTAATCACATATTAGCAATTTAAAATAAATGTAAAGATGCAAACTTTGTAAGTGAATATTAAACAAAACTCAGTGTCAGAACCAAGAAGAAAGCACTTTAATTCGAAACTCAGTGCAAATGTAAAGATGCAAACTTTGTAAGCAATTTATAACAAAAATGCAAACTCTGGCTTTGCTATCTTTTTGGAAATTATGCAATGTACCCAAACCAAGTTCTTATCACCGATATTAATCTCTTTGGTTTTCACGTTTGACTGCAAAATCAAGAAAAAACTTAATTAGCATAGTAACTCACTTGACCCGATACATAGAAGTGGTTTTAATGAGAATGAGCCCACATTCATTTATCTTTTTGGAAATTATGCATTGTACCCAAACCAAGTCCTTATCACCGATATTAATTTCTTTGGTTTTCACATTTGATTGCAAAATCAAGAAAAAAATTAATTAACACATAACTCACTTGACCCGATATATAGAAGTGGTTTTAATAAGAATGAGCCCACATACATTTAGCCACATGATGCAAAATTCAACTTCAATTTCAGATTCTAGACACATGGCACAAAATTAGAACTCTAATTAGGAGTATACGTGGCACACAATTAAAGTTCTAATTTGGAATTCAATTTCACACTCTCTCTGCTTCACCTATTATTATATATATAGATATGATCATAAACAAAAAATAAGTTGGCAAAGATTATTTTTTGCCAACTTATTTTACTATTCAACTTATTTTTGTTACTATTCTGGGTTTCACTGCACTTTTTGGTACTATTCTTGGGTCTCACTATTCTATTTCAACTAACATTTACCTTTATCTACAGTATTTTTAATAAAAAGTTTTTAATTTTAGCAAAATAAACAAATCTCAAAGAGACCCTAGCTATGAAATTATAAACGTTGTGTACACGGCCATACAAGTGTGTGAAAGCAAATTTCCCGCAATTCACTGAGTTAAAGCCCTGCATACTAGTCTTAAAACGTGTCATGTGAACATGACAATAGCCGAGTGCCCCGTGCTCCCACTACGATCTGTGACTGTGATTAAAGGTGAGAGTCACTTCCCATATTTGACTGCTACTGAATTCTTTATAAGAAAGTAATCCAACCTTGTCTCTTAGCTTATCTTTTATCGTCAAGCAAAAGGTATACATATTAGTCAGCTACGCGGTTTCTTCTTCGCTGGTTTAACTTTAGTTAAAAGCTAGATTTATTGTAAAGGAGGTAAAGGTCAACAGAACCAAAACAAAACAAACGGAGATCAACTTTTGAAGTTTCAGTGATAATGATACCTCTTTTATTCATGAAATTCTAGAAAAAGTGTAATAAATGTTGCTCCCTATTTTAATGCTGTTTGTGGACCTGTGCTAATAAGACAAAGGAAATTATATCGGAAAAATAAACCATGAGGCAAAATAATGTAGATAAATTCAGGTATTTGAAAACTACATATTTGTTCCTTATTGTTATTAAATAAACCTGGGCCTTGTGGAAGTAGACCCAGATATTATAGATAGAGAGCGTGAGGTTCATGTGAAAGAAAACAATGTTATGAATATTCTTTCCAACGTAACCAAGAAAAATCTGAGAGAGATTTTGCTTTCCCGCTCCCCACTTTTCTCCTCACATCATTTGGACTCTAATGTATGAGAAGGTATCTTATGCATTCATCGTTCTTCTAGCAATGCATGAGTTCTATATGACTATGAAACTTATATGTTGTAAGAGGGATGATGCATGTATCTGATGTATAGAATAATTATTAGTAAAGTACCCCAATTAGGAGTAATTAATGGACAGAACTTCCATGAGTGCTTCTCTTCTTTGGTGACATGGAGAAAATCAGGAGATCCCAAATTTCATCCACCACAGTATCAACCAAGGGATTTCAAGTAATAGGTTGTGGTTGACAAGATTAAGTCTTGCTAATCTATTACAAGCCGAGGTGTTCCAATCTTACAGCTTGTTGTCACTGATATGCGAAATACATGTTATACTTCTAAAACTCACTTTGTAATGATAATGAAAACATGATGTTACCCCTAAACTATGTAATTAACAAAACTAGAATTTGTGTATGAGATCAGCATGTTTGTAGGAAAGAAAACCTACCTTTTATTTTCCTGAATGTAGAAGACTATAAATAAATCTTAATATGTATTAAAAAACAGGTCCTTTCCAAGAGAAGGTTGGGAACAAATATTTGGGACTTACCAACAAAACTTGTGTTGCGAGCAAATTCTATACTGATTTCCAGTTTTAGAGACCAATAATAGAACCCAATCGAAATGAAGAGAGCAGGGCTAGCCCAAAGAACCCTATTCCAAACTTTTAGAACAGGCCCAAACTAAATAAAAACCGAACCCAGCGCCCATGAATGGCGTCTCTGTACAACTCAGGCCCGCGAGTACAATATGTCTGGGTGGGACAGCACTAAAATCTTGTCTGTCGTGTCAAAATCTCTCATTTTTTATGAAAGGATTTGGTTAACGTGTGTTAATTATTCAGTTTAAGAAATTTTTTTGTGAAAAATTAAAAAATGAATTATCAAAATATTAAGTCTTTTTTTTATTTTTTTATAAAATTTTTAAAAAACAATTTACTAATATATACCTTAAAACTATAAATTGTCGTTGATGATGCATGAAAATTAATAAGTTGGAATGTTTCGGGTTATGATAATGGCTTTAAAACCAAAAAGGAATGAAAAGACTGTCAAGGGTGACCGGTGCGAACCGGCCAAAGACGCTCCAACGGTTAAGTTAGTTTTCTTTCTAGAACACAAGGATGGTGGTTTGGTGAATAGTAAAATCTTACCTTGGTTGAATGTGACTTTATCCTTTTATAGAGAGTTAGGAGTGGACCTACTTGTTCGGGTCCACTATCATTATGAGAGATGTGTGCAGTTAATGGAGAAAAATGGAGCGGGTTTCGAAGAATTCTCCCTACGTTCTGAAATAACAAATCATGGTTTGATTGCATAGAGTTTATAAAGAGTTCCTCTGAAATTTAGTAAGTGTTGTATGGTTGTCCATACCCTTGTGAGCCATGGACGATTATACTTGGTCGTCCATACTCTTGTGAGCCATGGACGACCATCCTAATTTGGACGGTTACAATATCTTATGGAGGGATCTTGTTCATACTCGGGGTGCTTCTATTGGGCTTCTTTTCTTGTAAAACCCTATAGATGTAATCTGAACATGGACGACTACCATGGACGAACTAAACTTGGCTTGGACCCCATCAGTCATTGTACGTTTTTAAACCTCTATAAACTAGATTGTTTAACCTAATTAATTAACCAAGTGAATACTTAGGTTTATTATTTAGATCTAGGTTAAACACAAATAATCATAAACAATAAAGCAGCAAAAAATAAATAACACAAAGATCTGATGACCCAGGAAAACCAAACCGGTAAAAAACCTGGGGATGATTTAACTTAACTATCCTCAAGGTAAAAAGCAAATCCATTATAAAAGAATTAAAGTTTGTACAATAGAATTTAGACCTCTAACATTCTATTACTACCTCGAGTAGAAAACTTACTACCACGACCCCATAATAGCTCCGAATTCACGGACTACTTCTTTCTTTGATCTGTAGCAACCACAAGTTCTCCTACTTGTGAATCTTGATCTTCTTGAATATTCTTTATGCAGCAACTGAAACAACCATCAAGTTCTTGATGTGAATCTTGATCTTGATAGCTCAATGTGTGTGTATGAAGGTAAACACCTCTAGATCTCACAAAAGATTCAACACACAACTCAACAAAAACCTTAGAGAGCTTTTGGATACAAAACCCTAGATCTATATAAGAGGCGCAAAATGCACTCTAATCTCTCTAAAAAACCTTTTAAAAACGTGCTTAGAGTTTCCTTTATATACTAGGAGAAGTAAATCTGAAACCCTAATCCTTAATGGGCTTAGGCTAAGTTGGAAAATTCTGCAGAAAAACAATCTGCACAACTTTTGATTAATCGAGTCTAATTTTCGATCGATCGAGTTAGGCAAATTTACACAGTAAATCCTGCAGAATACTCAATTCCCACTTTACACTTAAACATACTTTGAGCAAGTCTAAACAAAACTAAAACATTTTGATCATGGTTTGCCAACATTACAAAATGAAGTTCTAATACATTAATTCCTAATTTCTTAGAACCTAACAGTCATCAACACGAAAAGACTTGATACTGCAACTTCCTTCCATAAAATGGTGTGCAACTGCAAGTACTTGATCAAGTAAAGCTGTACACAATTATTTCAAAACGTCACTATCTAGTTGCTTGATAATAAATCATCCTTCTTCTCTTTTTGGTAACTGGTGAAGTGCTCAGTTTAATACAGCTTTCCTTTATCTATCTATGTTAAAACAGCATAGCAGAATACCTCCTTGCATCAAGAAGAAGTCCATTTTGCTAATCAAATTAGCTCGCAACTTCAAGGTGATCAAGGCATTGATCAAACAGCAAATATGGCTATGATTGAAGCAATGCCTCACTATGATCAAGTGTTGTACTCAATGCAGTAGATGATGCCACATATGCAAGAATATTGGGAAGGTGATTGGACACGTGTGCATGAGCTGGAATGTTGCTGTAACATATTTTCCTTCTTTTAGGGAGTTAGTTATTTGTTAGTTCTCTTTTGCTTGCCTTAGTCTCTGTATATAAATATAGGATCAGAGCTTGTATGTATGTTAGTAGTATTCATTTACTCTTTGATCAATAAAGGTTCAATTTCTATTTAGAGTGAGAGCACAACATTTTATATGGTATCAGAACTTCAAGGTCCTGCAATGGCGTCCACTGAAGCGAACAATCAATCAACTCACACATCCCCTGAGCCTGTCAATAATCAATCCACACACACAAACTCGAATTCACCAAATGATTCAACCTCTGTTACTTCTAATCCCTATTTCTATAATTCCAGTGAGAATCCAGGAAACATTCTTGTTACACAACCTCTGTTAGGAATGAGAAATTATCAATCCTGGTCAAGAGCTATGGTACTTGCCCTTACTGCAAAGAAGAAGATCGGTTTTGCGAATGGGAAGATTACGAAGCCTGATCTTGATTCACCTCTGTATGAAGATTGGGAGAGCTGCAACACTATGGTGCTTTCATGGATGATTAACTCTATGCATATGGATGTCTCAAGCAATATCATGTACTGTGAAACAGCAAGGGAGATATGGATTGAACTGCAGAATGTATTCTCACAAGGAAATGGACCTAAAATCTACAACTTGCAAATTGAGATTTCTCAAATTCACCAAAATCAGATGTCTGTAACTGAGTTTTATAGCAAATTCAAGCAATTGTGGGATCAATTGCTGAACTATGAACCAATGCCAGAGTGTTCTTGTGGAGCTATGAAGACTCAAAGTAATTCTCATAATAAGGCTTATGTGATGAGATTTCTGATGGGACTAAATGAGAGTTTTGATACTGTGCGAAGTCAAATCCTTATGATGGATCCTTTTCCCTCAATGAGCAAGGTCTATTCACTGATTTTGCAAGAGGAATCTCACAAGAATGTTGGTCATGGAGGTTCTGGTTCTTCACAATCTGATACAATGGCGATGTATGCTAATTCCAAGGGAAACTTCAAAGGAAATGGGAAAAAGGAAAGGCCTTTCTGTACTCACTGCAATATGGCAGGGCACACTATTGAAAAATGCTACAAATTGCATGGCTATTGATGTGCATGAAATATATACAATAAAGTACTCACATATCTACATATTTAGCTTTACTTTTATGTTATTTTGTGACTGATTATATAATATCTTTGTGTTGCAGATAACAAGGGATTTACATGCAAAGTGGGGCTAGGCCAATTGAATCAAGCCAACTTACATCCAGCCAGGCATGAATTCAAGAGAAGACCAACCCAATTAAATTTAAGTCCAATTGGAGCAAGGAATCAAAGGAAATTTGCACCAAATCCAAGTCCAATTCGGATTAGGATTCCAACCTGGACATCAGTTAGTATTTTTGGCATAACTTTCGGCTCAGATGTCCAATCGAGATGATTTAAGTTGGGCTGGAAAGTTAACTTAAAGGGCTACAACTTTTTAGTTTACCAAAAGTCCAAATTCTGACATTAAATGGGACAAAATAGTCGGTTAAGTGAAACCTAAAAATCTGGAATTTTCTCCAAACAGGAATTCAACTTGTAATAGGATTCTTTGACCTATTTAAAGGCTCTTTAGGGCAAAATTTAGGGGGGGTGAGGCTAGTGCTAGGGCTGGGGGCTAAATGCATAGAGAGTGCAGCAACTTCTTTGGTTTTCTTCCATGACATTTAGTTTTATTTTATTTTTCTAGTTTAATGTTTAATATTTTATTTTTGTGTTTTCTTTCAATTACTATGAGTAGCTAAATTTATAATTAGGGTTGAAGATAAAACCTTGTTAAGGATTATCAGTAATATTTATGTGATTTGATTTTTCCCACAATAATTGTTCTTTAATGATTTAAATTGTTCTTACTTCATATCTGTAGGGTCCAAATTTGTTGGGCCAAGTACCAACAACCTGTATTGTGAGCCCAACAAATTCCCAACAATGAATTTGTAGAGAATGGGTTAAACAACTGGGCTAGTGACGGATTTAGCAACGGTCCATACAAACAAAACCAATAGAGAAAGAAAAAAGGATTGAGTCAGGCATTCAACAAGAGAAATCCCTTTAGTCCGAAGAGGCTTACTATTTAAAGGTTTAGTGAATACAATTTTTTCTCTCCCTCCCTCTGTGAGACTTGCTTCCCTTATATATACACCATTTTCCCATCTTCACCGCACACTTGTCCTCCATCTAGGCGCCCACTTGAGTACTAGTCACATCAGCCGTTTGCTTTAACCCACAGTGAGTGGTAGTGGGTGAAGATACATTGTTCAGGTGTCTTCTCCACATAAATGCGGCCAGGAAAGTTGCTGCAGTGCATTAAATGTGGCGGTGGCAGCTTTATTGGTAAGATATTTCATGATAGCTACGCAGTTAGACATGCCTGAAGCTCAGCCTTGGCAGGGAGGTCTTCAGCATATCTACTCCATCAAGCTCTAGGCAGCTCCGTTGGGTAGGGTCCCTTCGGCCCAACCAGGTTGTCTTCGGACGGAACGTTTGTCCCTTATGGGTTGCACTTCCACCAGGATGGCAAAGCATTGATACTTTTACCATCTTCGGACAGAGAGTTGTATCTGAACTGGGCCTCAGGCCCAACATATGGCGTTGGGCTTCCTCACCCACAATAGCCCCTCAAAATTTCACTTTTTACCTCGCATCCGAAGAGAAAAAAGTGGGGTTTTGATCTTTTGACAAATGAGGGCACTGAATTTTAACTCCACACGTGTGTGCGCGTGAATTTAGGCGCCTTCTTTATAACCGCTGCTGTCGCGCCTTTCCCGAGGCGTCATTAATTGCTCCAGGCGGCGTCTTGTCCCTGAAATCTAGCGGCTCATTTAAAATCAACGGACGAGATTCCCCTCAAAATTTCGGGCGGGATAAGTCCCACCACTTTACCTGCCATTATATAAAGTCCCAGAGGGGATTGTCTTCTTATTTTGCAAACTTCAGAACTCCCAGCGAACTCAAGCGTTCAGACTCTCAAAGCCCTTCCTGTCATCTGCATCAACTCATTCCAGAATCCGCTACGATCTCCCCGCAAGGCCAAGAAAAACATTCTCCGATTCAATCCTACGTAAGTTCCTTTCTTCGAGATTTTTTGAAATCTATTCAGATTGCCTCTTCGGCCATTGGTAGATTTTCTTCAGTCGCCGTTCTGCGTTTCCCTCGCTTTAACCTTATTAACAATGGGTAGATTTGAATACCTAGTGGACAGTCCTTCCCAGATAGAGAAGTTTAGGGAGACGTATCGCATCCCTCGGGAAGTGGGCTTGAGGTATTGCTCCACGGAGGGATTATTACTGGACCGAGAGGTGGGTGAGGTGATAATCCCCATTATTGCCTTCCTGGAGGGAGGAATGACCATTCCCATGGGTCCAGTCACCAGAAGTTACCTTACCGCCCATAGGCTTAGTCCTGACCAGTGCGCACCCAACACATTTAGAATTTTAGGTGCAGTTGATGACCTAAACCGCCATTTAGGCCTGGGATTAACCTGGCACGATGTGGTACATATGTACGAATGTCGTACCAAAGAAGGGGCAGGATACTATCTAAGGTCCCGATCCGATGTCGTCAGACTCCTCTCCGGTCTCCCCAAGTCCAACAAAGGGATGAAGGACGATTATCTGATCGTCTCGGGTGCCTGGCACGATGGGATTCATTGCCCAACCAAGCCAGGAGCGCCAGGTGGGACATTCCCCCTTGAGCTTTTCTAACCTTTTTGCTTCTAGCTATTCGGACTTCCTTTCGCCATATTGCAATTCTCTGACAGTTCTATCGCCATGTTTACAGATAGAAGGTACGTAACTCCTCGGCTGAGTCTCACGAATACTGCGGCCTTGAACTACCTTCTTCGGTCGGAGATTTTCGTGAGTGAAGACGGACAGCTTAGGTCTGTTCCCCTCATCCTCGGCTACACCCCAAAGTCTGAACTCCAGCCGAGAGGCAACGCAATAACAGTCGGGGATCGCCGCATAAACCGCATTGACGTGGCACGGAAGAACTTTTTGGCGCCCTTCGACCTTGCTCCGGTGCCCTATCCTAATCCGCAGGGTATCCCAGCGCTCATTCAGCCCGTCCAGCAAGTGCCCTTTGAACCAGCCGCAGAGGAGAAAAGAGTCGCCTCTTCTACCCCTTCGCTTGACGCGCAGATTGACCAGTTCAAGTTCGAAGAGGGAACCTCGGAGGAGGTCCAAATCTTATCTGCCGAAGAGGCGCTTGACAGGCAGTCAGCTGCCCCACTTCTGAATTTGGCTTTGCCAGACGACTCTGAAGAGGAAGACATGCAGAGTCTAAATCAGCTGATGAAGAACAGGAGGCCGAAGGCCGCGGACAAGGGGACTGGTACATCCCAGCCCAGAGTCAATCTCCCTCCACCGCCTCCCCCTCCTCCAGCCCCAAAAGATCCTGGTCTAAAACCGCTGCCCGATCTGAAGAAGAAGAGGGTAGTGACAGATGTGACAGACATCGAGGAGGGGGAAGTGGTTCCTCCGAAGGGCCCCAAGCAGCAGAAGAAGACCCACGATACGAGAGGCAAACGGGCATCTTCTACTGAGAGTAGAGAAGAGAACCGGACCGCAGACGTGCGGCGAGGGGCTCAGGCATGGTCCCCTGCGCTAACACTGGATGGCGCAGCTATCCCTTATGATGCCTCTCTACGAAACTATGCCGGAGGGAAAGCGGGGCATATAGCAGATGCGTTGGAGAAGACTCTTCTTCTTCCGAGGGACATGGACTCCTATCGGCGCTTCAGCGAACAGGAGCTCTTTTTGTCCCTCAAGAGGGATTTAGGCATGGTGAGATAAGTGGTGTCATTTTATAGTCTTTATGTGTGTTCACAAATTCACGTTAAGTTCTTTGGTTGCCATGCAGATCGCCCAACAGATTTACGTGGCCGAGGAGTGGGCGAAAAAGAAAGATATCCAAGTGCAGGCTGAGGCTCGATCCAGGGAGGACGTCGAGAAGGCCCTGGGCAGGTCGAAAGATGAGTCTACCCGCATCTCTGAACAGCTGAAGGAGGAGGCGAAGGCCAGGATGAATGTGGAAGCTGGCCTGAAAAATGCTGAAAAGCAAGCCGAAGACCAACGCCAGCAGCTCTACACCACGAAAATTAATCTGGAGACACAGAGGGAGTTGGTAAAGGAACTTCGTGCTGAGCTGGAAAAAGCCAGGGACGCTGCTAAATTGGCCACGGAGGACGCTCAGTTGGCCAAGGAAGCGGTTGAGGCTGAGAAGCAGGCTGCCTACCTGCTGGGGGTGCAAGAGACCCAAACAAGATTGACCGAGGAGTTTGCCAAAGTCTGTAGGGACTATTGCGACATCACATGGGGTGAATGCCTCAATGCAGCTGGAGTCCCTGCAGAGTCTGCCTTAAGGCAGCCTGGGAGCGTTTTCTATCATCCTGATATATGCGATTTCCCAGAGACCCTGGAAGCCTCCTCCGCCGATCAGAATCTTCCAGCCCCAGCTGAGACGAGCCAGGCGCCTCTTCAGACCAAAGATGCGGGGGATTTGCCAAAGCCCAACCCAGCGCCTCAAGATAAGGCTTAGGACGTTCCGTTTGTGTAATAGCTAGGATCCTTCATTTCCTATTTTGTAACGAGATCATCTTTTTAATGAATGAAATACTTTACTTTTTACTCCTTGTTGTTTTTCTGGTGTTTGTTAAGTTGTCATTACGGCTAACAATGATAGTTTGATAATTAAGGATAAATCAAAACCATGGTATTCTTTTATGCGTGACTAAACAATGCCTTATGGTAATAACAGTTGGCGTAATTTAGCCTGAGTCTGCATATTCCGCCAAGCATCAGATTAGATTAATAATGTGAATGTGTATTTAATGAGATTACCTGGTCCGAGGATCGTGGGCATGGTTGAATTCTAAGTTTAAACGTGAATTCTAAGTCTAACAACATAAAGGTGTTAACTAACCCAAATCATCTAGTCCGAGGACTACAGGCATGATTGGGTTTAAGTTTAAACGTTTGAGAAAAACGTAAAGGAGTGTTAACTAACCCAAATCATCTGGTCCGAGGACTACAGGCATGATTGGGTTTAAGTTTAAACACTTGTAAGAAAAACGTAAAGGAGTGTTAACTAACCCAAATCATCTGGTCCGAGGACTACAGGCATGATTGGGTTTAAGTTTAAACACTTGTAAGAAAAACGTAAAGGAGTGTTAACTAACCCAAATCATCTGGTCCGAGGACTACAGGCATGATTGGGTTTAAGTTTAAACACTTGTAAGAAAAACGTAAAGGAGTGTTAACTAACCAAAATCATCTGGTCCGAGGACTACAGGCATGATTGGATTTAAGTTTAAACACTAGTGAGAATCGTAAGGGAGTTAACTAACCCAGATCATCTGGTCCGAGGACTACAGGCATGATTGGATTTAAGTTTAAACACTTATGAGAGAAACGTAAAGGAGTGTTAACTAACTCAAATCATCTGGTCCGAGGACTACAGGCATGACTGGATTTAAGTTTAAACACTTATGAGAGAAAACGTAAAGGAGTGTTAACTAACCCAAATCATCTGGTCCGAGGACTACAGGCATGACTGGATTTAAGTTTAAACACTAGTGAGAATCGTAAGAGAGTGTTAACTAACCCAGATCATCTGGTCCGAGGACTACAGGCATGACTGGATTTAAGTTTAAACACTTATGAGAGAAAAATTAGCATAACAAGATGGCATTATGACTGAAAGAAGAATTCTTTTAATAGTAGTACCTTTTGAGATTATTTACATTCCACGGCCGGGGCACTACATGGTTATCCAGGTCTTCCAGGAAGTATGCTCCGACGCCAGCCCTTGAAGTAATGCGATACGGACCCTCCTAGTTCGGTCCCAGTTTTCCCCATGCTGGATTTCTTGCACTACCTACCACCTTCCTTAGGACCAGATCACCAGGCTCGAAGGGTCTAAGCCTCACATTAGCGTCATAGCCCTGCTTAAGTTTCTGCTGGTAATACGCCAGTCGAACCATTGCGTTTTCCCTTCGTTCATCAATCAGATCCAAACTCTTTTCCAGTTGCCCATCGTTGTTGGTTGGGTCAAAAAAGCTGGTCCTGTAGGTCGGAAATCCAGTCTCGAGAGGTATAACAGCTTCAGCCCCATAGGTCATTGAGAAGGGGGTCTCCCCAGTGGACCTACGAGGCGTAGTTCTATAGGCCCACAACACATGGGGTAGCTCTTCCACCCATCTACCCTTCGCATCATCCAGCCTCTTCTTTAGCCCGTTAACTATGACTTTATTAACAGCTTCGGCCTGCCCATTTCCCTGGGGGTAGGCGGGAGTGGAGTATCTATTTTTGATTCCCAGCTCACTGCAATAACTCCTAAAAGTTTTGCTATCGAACTGAAGCCCGTTGTCCGAGATGAGGGTATGTGGGACTCCAAATCTGGTGACGATGCTTTTCCAAATGAACTTCTTTACGTCTACGTCCCTGATATTTGCCAGAGGTTCGGCTTCTACCCACTTGGTGAAGTAGTCTGTTCCGACCAGCAAATACTTCCTGTTCCCTGCTGCTTTAGGGAATGGGCCTACGATATCCAACCCCCACTGAGCAAAAGGCCATGGGCTGGATAGTGGATTAAGGGTTCCACCAGGCTGATGTATGCTCGGCGTAAAACGTTGGCACTGGTCACACTTCTTAGCATACTCATGTGCCTCTCTTTGCATATTTGGCCACCAATAGCCTTGAGTAATAGCTCGGTGAGCTAAGGATCTCCCTCCAGTATGGCTCCCACAGATCCCTTCATGCAGTTCTTCCAACAGAGACTCAGCTGCCTCGGGGTGCATGCACAACAAGTACGGGCCCGAATAGGATCGTTTGTACAGTTTCCGTTCCTCGGACAGCTAGAACCTTGTGGCTTTTCTTCGTATCTTGTCCGCTTCCCCTCTCTCTTCGGGCAACACTTCATCCTTCAAGAATTTGATGATGGGATCCATCCAGCACGGGCTGGTTCTGACACAATGAACTTGGAATGACTTTTTTCTTACTTCCGTAGGCTCCTGCACGTCCTCAACGAGGATAACCCTTGGCAATGCCTGTGCTGAAGAGGTGGCGAGGGTGGCTAAAGAGTCTGCATGTGTGTTGCCACTTCTAGGGATGTGCTGCAGGTTAAAATATTCAAATTCTGATTGCAGGGATTTAACCAGGTTCAAGTACCCCTGCATCCTCTCGTCTTTCGCCTCAAATTCTCCCTGTACTTGGCCGACGATTAGTCTTGAGTCCGAGAATACTTCAACCGACTTTCCCCTCATCCTTCGTACCATCTTCATTCCCATCAGTAGGGCCTCATATTCCGCCTCATTGTTCGTTGCTGAGAAATTCAGCCTTAAGGCCTTTTCGATGGTAATTCTTTCTGGGGTTATCAACACAAGCCCCACTCCAGAGCCCCTTTGATTTGACGCGCCATCAACATACACTTCCCAGGGCAAGGGGCTTTGTGACGAAATCATGCTGACTTGCCTCCCTTCCAGGCCTAGGGTTTGTGTTACTTCTTCCAAATGGGGCTCTGTGAACTCGGCGACCAGGTCCGCAAGGACCTGGCCCTTCACGGACGTGCGAGGCATGTATTTGATGTCAAAAGCCCCTAGTATCGTGCCCCATTTGGTAATTCTTCCTGTGTAGTCGGCGCTTCGGAGTATGGCCCTAAGCGGGAGCTGGGTAAGGACTATGACAGTGTGAGCTTGGAAATAGTGGGGCAGCTTCTTAGTGCCCAGCACAACAGCCAGAATGGCCTTCTCCAGTGGCAAATAGCGAATTTCAGCTTCTTGCAGCGACTTGCTCACATAATAAACTGGTTTTTGCACACCACAGTCTGTTCGGATCAGCACCAAGCTTACAGCACTAGGAGCCACAGCAATGTAGGCAAACAAGACTTCATCTGGCTTAGGCCTGGACATGATGGGAGGTCTGGCCAGGTAGTCCTTAAGTTGCTGGAAAGTAATAGCGCATTCCTCCGTCCATTTAAAATCCTTCCACTTATTGATTAACAAGAAAAAAGGCTTACACCTGTCTGCTGATCTAGAAATGAACCTATTAAGGGCAGCGGTCATCCCAGTCAGCTTCTGGATTTCCTTGGGGTTCCGAGGAGCTCGCAAGTCGTTGATGGCCTTTATCTGATCGGGGTTAACCTCGATTCCCCTGTGAGTGACCATATACCCCAGGAATTTGCCTGATCCCACACCAAACGAACATTTGGATGCATTTAGGCGCAACCTGTGTCCCCTCAGGATTTCGAAAACCTCTCTAAGATCCGCAATATGTTCCGCAATAACCTTGCTTTTAACCACCATGTCGTCAATATAGACTTCCATGCTTTTGCCCAACTGTGACTCAAACATTCTAGTCATCATTCTCTGATAGGTAGCCCCGGCATTCTTCAAGCCGAATGGCATTACCTTATAGTGCTAATTTCCTACAGGAGTTACGAAGGCCGTTTTGCTCTGATCGGCGAGAGCTAGTGGTATCTAATGATAACCTTGAAATGCGTCTAAGAAACTCACCCGAGGATGCCCAACGGTAGCGTCAACTAGTTGGTCTATCTTCGGCATGGGAAACGGGTCCTTCGGACAAGCTCTATTGAGATCAGTGAAGTCCACGCACACCCGCCATTTCCCACTTTTCTTTTTTACCACCACTGTGTTAGCCAGCCACTCAGGGTAAAAAATTTCCTTAATGGCCCCTGCCTGCTTGAGCCTCGTTACTTCCTCCCTGACTGCATCTGCGTGTTCCTTCGATGGTCGTCGGAGCGGTTGTTTCTTAGGGACTATGGTGGGATCTACGTTTAGATGGTGACAAATGAAGTCTGGGCTTACCCCTGGGGCTTCCGCAGGGTCCCATGCAAACACATCAACGTTTCCCTTGAGGAATTCTATCAATTCTCCCTTCTCCTGAGGAGGCAGCATAGATCCGACTTGAAAAAACTTCTCTGGATCGTTATCAACAACTATCCTTGATAAGCTTTCGCACTCTGCTTCTCCGGCCGAGACTTTGGTGTCCGGCGCCGGCGGTTTTAATTGCTATAAACTCTCCTTGTTACAGTTCGAGGGCTCAGCATGCTGCTCGTGCTGGATGGCCGCCACTAGACATTGCCTAGACATAGCCTGATCCCCTCGGATCTCTTCGACCATCCCTTCGGAGGAGTACTTAATCTTCTGATGCAGTGTAGAGGATACAGCCCCAAGGGTATGAAGCCAAGGTCTGCCTACTATGGCAGTGTAGGGTGAGTAGGCGTCCACCACTATGAAATCTACCTCAACAGTCTCAGGACCGGTTTGCATAGGCAGTCTGATCTGTCCCTTTGGAGTGATCACTTTGCCATCAAAACTGACTAAAGGGGAGCTGTACGGAGTCAAGTCTTCGGGGGACAAGTTCAGCCCCTTGTATAGGTCTGGGTACATTATCTCTGCTGCGCTGCCCTGGTCCACCATCACCCTCCTCACGTCGTATCCGCCTATTCTCAGTGTGACTACCAGGGCATCATCATGCGGCTGTGTAGTTCCTATTTTGTCTTCTTCCGAAAAGCCCAAAACTGGGACGTCTGTCCTAGGCCTCTTCGGCTCTCTGTCAACCTTCTTCGAAAGCGCCCGAGTAACTGACAATACCCTGGATGGGCGAGACCCCGTCCTTCCTGGTGCGGCAAAAATAACATTGATTGTTCCCAAAGGAGGTTTTACAGAATCACCCCTCCTGGGCCCCGTGCTTGTTTGATTTCCCTGACCATATGAGTGATGCAGGAGGTGCTTTAACCTGCCTTCGCTGACCAGCTGATCCAAATGATCCCACAGGCTCCTGTAATCCTCAGTATTATGCCCATGGTCCAGGTGATACTGACAATAAAGATTGTGGTTGCGCCTTTCAGGGTTTTCTACCATCTTGTTCGGCCTTTTGAAGAATGGTTCGTTTTTTATTTTGTCCAGGACTTGGTGTACTGGTTCGCGAAAAACCGCATTGACCGCCTGGAAGTTCGCTGTGCTTTGTCCGGCCCAGTTCTTCTTCGGCCTGTTGTGGTTCTGCCTGTCCGACCTGAAATCCCTCCCTTCCTGAGGGATAACCTTCTCCTTGCCCTTGCTTTGCTGCTGATCTTCCTCAACTCTTTTGTACTTATCGATCCTGTCCATCAGCTGGCGTATACTGGTAGCAGGCTTGCGCGTCAAAGAATTTCTCAAGGGATGTTCAGTGGGGAGTCCCAGTTTGAAAGAGCTGATAGCCACCGATTCACAATCCTCCTCCACTTCGTTATACGTTTCCCAGAACCTATCCGAATATGACTTCAATGTTTCACCCCCTTTCATGATAACGGACAACAAAGATGCCATGGATTGAGGTACCCTTCGGCAGGTGACGAAACGGGATCCAAAAGCCTGAGTTAGTTCTTGGAAAGAGCTAACAGTGTTTGATTTCAGACTATCGAACCACCTCATGGCTATTGGTCCCAAACTCGATGGGAAAACTTTGCACATGAGGGCCTCGTCCCTGGAGTGGACTGCCATTCGCTGGTTAAAATGGCTCACATGTTCCACTGGATCGGTCCGGCCATTATAGATGGTGAATGTGGGCTGGTGGAAACGTCGAGGGAGTTTAGCATTCTCGATGTTACGGGTAAAGGGGGATCTGGAAATCTGATCCAGAACTTTACTCATAGCATCGTTCCCTGCGCCCCTCGGTAAGGGATTTCGAGGGTTCCTCTCGTCATGACGCATTTCCTCATAGGCGAAAGGTTCGCTGACCGGCGTTCGATGTTTCTGTCTGTAGCTGACATCCCGTTCGTCGTCAGAATCTTCCTGGGAGTACGAGGGACTGCGTTTCCTCTTCGCATGGCGTAACTCCCTCTTTAGCCTATCGATTTCCTTCTGCATGTCTTTATTTTTCTCTGCATGGTGTGACTCTCTCCATGTGACTGGTTTTGATCGTCGCGTGTGGTGTGTACACTTCCCTCACGGTCCTGCCTACGTTCCAAATGAAGAAATGGATCGGTGTGCTTAGATGACCTGGACTCAGCTGGTCGTTGCCTTGGTTCAGCCATCTTTTGAGGTGTTGCTTTCACCTTTGCTCAAGCTGTTTCCCACAGACGGCGCCAATTGTAGGGTCCAAATTTGTTGGGCCAAGTACCAACAACCTGTATTGTGAGCCCAACAAATTCCCAACGATGAATTTGTAGAGAATGGGTTAAACAACTGGGCTAGTGACGGATTTAGCAACAGTCCATACAAACAAAACCAATAGAGAAAGAAAAAAGGATTGAGTCAGGCATTCAACAAGAGAAATCCCTTTAGTCCGAAGAGGCTTACTATTTAAAGGCTTAGTGAATACAATTTTTTCTCTCCCTCCTTCTGTGAGACTTGCTTCCCTTATATATACACCCTTTTCCCATCTTCACCGCACACTTGTCCTCCATCTAGGCGCCCACTTGAGTACTAGTCACATCAGCCGTTTGCTTTAACCCACAGTGAGTGGTGGTGGGTGAAGATACACTGTTCAGGTGTCTTCTCCACATAAATACGGCCAGGAAAGTTGCTGCAGTGCATTAAATGTGGCGGTGGCAGCTTTATTGGTAAGATATTTCATGATAGCTACGCAGTTAGACATGCTTGAAGCTCAGCCTTGGCAGAGAGGTTTTCAGCATATCTACTCGATCAAGCTCTGGGCAGCTCCGTTGGGTAAGGTCCCTTCGGCCCAACCAGGTTGTCTTCGGACGGAGCGTTTGTCCCTTATGGGTTGCACTTCCACCAGGATGGCAAAGCATTGATACTTTTACCATCTTCGGACAGAGAGTCGTATCTGAACTGGGCCTCAGGCCCAACATATGGCGTTGGGCTTCCTCACCCACAATATCAATTGACTAAGATGAGATTCTAGATATAAGTTCAATCATGTTTTTCTCATGATTTAGGATTTGTCTTAATTAATTGAATGCTTGGTTTATTAATTCTTGATTATAAAATTAGATATCGTTTGTGATTTGTCTGTCAATGGATACAATTTATGATTTGATTTTTAGAATTGGATATATCTTGTGATTTGTTTGGTTACAGATTCAATTGATGATTTGGTTTTATACTTAAGAAGCGAAGAAGAACATGCTTTAGATTTTTAAACATAAGTTTTAATGATGATATTTTCCATGATAGCAAGATTGATTTCTAGATTATCATGCAGTGGTTAGGAAAAATTAATGATCATAAATATATGCTGATATGACTTACAAGGCGGATTCCAAAACCTTAATTTCTTTCCCTTGATTGTTTACATCTTTTTATTGCTTTATATCTTTTGTTTAGTTTAACTATTTGCTTAATTTTATTATTTTCTTAGTTTATTTAATTTCAAAACAACCAATTTTTATTAAACTAGATTAGGATTAATTTGGTTAAGATTTGATTTAATTTTCCTACGTTCATTCAAATCCCTGTGGGTTCGACCTCGTTCTTGTCAAACTATACTTCGGTACGGTTCGTACACTTGCGAGTATTTTAAAATTTCACAACAAGTTTTTGGCGCCGTTGCCGGGGACTTGGTTAGGAAAATAAATTAGGTCTTAATTGAATTTTTCTTTCTACTAGTTGTTGTTAAATTTTATTTTTTTAAAATTAAAAAAAAAATTATTTCTTTGTGCTTGGTGTATGAGAACTTGGATACGTGATAAAGAAAATCGTCTTGTTAGTTTTGATTATTCATCCACAATGGGAGAAACAGGAGATGATTCAAAAAATCTTAAGGAGTTGTTCTCACCCATAACCACCAACCCTCCATCTTGCATAGTATTGCCTGCAACCACTGCTGCACATTTTGAGTTGAAGCCACAGATAATCCACCTTCTTCCTAATTTTCATGGATTGGATAGAGAAGACCCTTATATGCATGTAAAAGATTTTCTTGAGATTTGTGCTACTTGTAAGTTCCAGAATTTCACTGATGAATCTGTTCGCTTGCGTTTATTCCCTTTTTCCTTGAAGGATAAGGCAAAAGCATGGCTCAATTCTTTGTCACCTGGATCTATCACTTCATGGGGAACTGTTGGTCACAAAATTACTCTCTAAATTTTTGCCAATGGCCAAAACCAATGCTTTGAGGAGAGAAATTGCAGATTTTTATCAGGATGAACAAGAGAAATTTTATGAGAGTTTGGAGAGATTTAAGGACTTGATCTTAAAGTGTCCCCATCATGGTTTTGAAACATGGAGACTAGTACAATATTTTTATAATGGTTTGACTCAGACAAATCGTAACATGATTGAGTCCATGAATGGTGGTGGATTTTTGAGTCTTGTAGATGATGAGGCATACAAATTTCTTGAGAATTTTTCTGAAAGTTCACAACAATGGGATTTTTCCAACCGTAAAGAGAGATCTGCCCCTGCAATTAAAAAAGGAGGATTGTATGAAGTCAATGAAGATTTAGACATAAAAGCTAGGTTAGACAATCTCACTCGTAAGGTTGAGGCTTTAGCTTTAGGTAGAGTGATGAATTTTGTCAATCAAGTTCAAAGTGAAACATGCTCTATTTGTGCAAGTCCTATGCATACAACACAAATGTGTCCTTCCATAACTGGGTACCCTGATTATTATACTGAGCAAGCAAATGCACTGAATAATTATGGAAAACCATTTGCTAGTCCATTTTCAGAGACATACAATCCAAATTGGAGAAACCATCCTAATTTCTCATGGAGGCAAAATCAACCTTCCACAAATGTAGGTGGACAACAAGTGCATCAACAAAGTCAATTTCGTCCACCTACTCAAGCATTTCCTCACATTCCTCAATCAAATCCTCAATTTATGACCCCACTAAGACAACAACCATCTTTGGAGGAGTCTCTCAAAATTTTCATGCAATCAACTAGCCAAGCCATTCAAGAGATGAAAAGTTCCACTCATTTGAATACTCAAGCTATTTCAAAGTTGGAAAATCAAGTTGGCCAGTTAGCAACCCAAGTTGGAGAGAGGGAAAAAGGAAAGTTTCCTAGTCAACCTATACCTAACCTAAAAGGGCAGTATGCATTTAATGGTTCTTCTAGTTCTACTCATGGACAAGAACATGTTCAATCTATTACTACCCTTAGGTCTGGTAAGCAAGTTGATAATCAAGTGAAAATGCCAGAAGTAGAGGATAATGAAAATACTGTGTTAGAGAAAAACGGAGTTCACAGTTCACAGGATGATCATAAAGAAAAGAAGGGCAACTCAACCTCAATTCCGATTCAGGATCTTAGTTCTCCCCTTGATAAGAGGTTTGTTTCTAAAGCTCCATTTCCTCAAAGGTTAATCAGTCCTCAGAAAAGTGCACAATTTGGAGATATTTTAGAGGTTTTTAAGCAAGTGCAAATTAATATTCCATTTCTTGATGCAATTCAGCAAGTTCCTGCTTATGCCAAGTTTCTAAAAGATCTTATGACAATGAAGAGAAAGATAAATGTTCCTAAAAAGGCATTTTTGACAGAGTAAGTCAGTTCAATCATTCAGAATAAATATCCAGTGAAATGTAAGGACCCAGGATCCCCTACAATTTCATGCAAGATTGGGGACCGTCTCATTGAGCGAGCTTTGCTAGATTTGGGGGCAAGTGTGAACCTAATGCCATATTCAATTTATTTACAGCTAGGTTTGGGGGAGCTAAAACCCACAACCATGACACTTCAATTAGCTGATAGGTCTGTGAAAATCCCTAGAGGTATTGTTGAGGATGTGCTAATTAAGGTGGATGCATTCTATTTTCCTGTTGATTTTGTTGTGTTAGACACTGAGCCTGCTCTAAATTCCAGTACACAAATCCATGTTATTTTGGGTCGCCCTTTCTTAGCCACATCCAATGCTTTGATCAATTGTCGAAGTGGTGTGATGAAGATTTCTTTTGGGAATATGATTGTTAAGCTTAAGATCTTTGACATAAGTAAGCAAGTACTAGACAATGAGGATATATGTGAGGTTAACATGATTGGGAGCCTAATCCATGATACTTTCCTACAATCAAGTTGTGAGGATCCCCTAAAGGCTTGCTTAATCCGTGTTGATTGCAATTTGAATATTGAAAAGTCAATTGAGGAGGTCAATGCATTGTTGGATTCTGTTCCTCTCTCAAGTATTGATTGTTGGCAACCAAAAGTGGTCCATTTTCCACTTTCTTCATCCCCATTCCTATCTATTGTAGAACCACCAAAGTTGGATGACTTTTGGGAACACCAATTGATAAGTATACTTCAAGAGCATAAGGAAGCTATAGGTTGAAAAATTGCTGATATTAAGGATATTAGTCCCTTTGTGGTTATGCAAAGAATTCACTTGGAAGACATTGCAAAAGCTTCTCAACATGTTTTTGACCCAAGTAAGTTACAATCTCATTGGACTAGTCCATTCATAATATGCATTATTTATCTCCATGGTGTTGTTGAGGTTTGGATGGTCCTGTTTATCAGGATTGATCTCCAGTTGTGTTAGATCTTTTTCCCAAAAAAAAAAATTTTTTTTCTTGTTTATTCCTGCTTTTAGATTAATATTTGTGTTTATTTTCTTGTTTAGTCTTATATTATTTTGTTCTAGCTGATATTTGACAGAAATTAAAATTTACAACAATCAGCTTGATCAAGGTACGTATCTTTCTTCTCCTTACCTTACTTGTTTCTACTTTGTTCTCATATTGCATATTAATATTTTGCTCTGTTTTCATTCAAGACATATATTTGAGAGTATCATTTTTAACATTGAGGACAATGTTTGGTTTAGGTTTGGGGGGGATGTATATAGGTTTCTATCTTTTGTTTTGTTTTGTTTAGTTGTGTTTAAAAAAATATATATATATATCTTTTGCCTAGCTTGAGGTTTATGTTTTGAGTTTGTTATGCTACTCCTGTTTAAAGAATTTCATTGCTTTCATGCTCAATTCATTGCACATACACATAGCCACTCAGACACAACTTCTTGTTGAAGGATAAAAATGATTAGAAAATCTTGATGATAACAATGTGGAGACTGTAACCCCTGTGAGTTTTGAGCCAATCATTATTTTTGTAGGGTTATTTATTTTTTTCTAATCTTAAAATTCATTTGGAAGTGCGTAACATATTTCTCTTGTTATAGTCTCATTATTCTTTCTTTTGGCCAAGAAAAAAAATATGATTTTATGCCACACTTGAATCTTTTGAAGTCAATGATATTGAATGAACTATACTAGTCTTTGAGAGATGAGATTAGGCCATTTTTGTTTACTTTGAGCCATACATGTTTTTGTTTTTTTTGATACATTATCGCTAGTCACCCCGTTGAGCCTTTTAATTAGTCTTTCTTTCTTAAAGCCCTTATCCATAGTGTTTCAAGATTGAATTTGATCAGTTTGTTTCAATGTGGTGGTTTGTGCGAAAATTCAAAGAAGAAAGAAAAAGTAAATTCAAAAAAAAAAAAAAAAAAAAGAGAGAGAGAGAAGGAAAAGTGTCAAAAAAAAAAGAAGAAAATAAAAAGGGTTCTCATCAAATTTTGAGAAGTGAAATGGAAGGAAGGAGTACTGCTTTGAAGAAGAAGAGTTGAAAAAAAAAATGTTGAATGGGAATTCCAAAAAAAAAAGTTGACATTCTGACAAATCTTGAAAACACTTCTTATTATTTACCTTCACCCATTTTTATTTCATTCCCTTTGCTTTTACCCTACATTACGTCCTAATAAAGTCCTTATTTGTTCTTGAAGATTGTGTAGTTCAAATATTGATATAACTGAATAAAAAGTGTGGTATAAATTTTTTTTGGCATCCTTTCACGAGACTACTTGTTCTTTCTTGATTAAGTGTTTTTCATGTGATTTATATGTGAGATATTTGATTTTGCTTACATTATTCTACTCATATATTTTGTTGAGAGTGTTACACCCCATTTCAGAGTGATTTCATTTGTTGAGTGATAACACCGAAAAGATTTGAGTTGAAGCATACTTTCAAATAGAGATTCAAGTCAAATTTATTATAAAACTAAGAGTATGTTTGGGTTGGCTACCACTTTTCACTCACATTGAGTTTTGATGGCATGAGAAATTTCTTTAGCATCTGTAGTGTTTTTGAACTTGAACTAATCCTCTTTGCAAAAGGCAATTGAAAAAAATAAAAAAATAAAAAAATTTTGATCTTCTTTGTTTTGTTTATTTTAGTATTCATTCTTAGAATTTTGTGGGTATATTCCCTGCAAACCCTCACGAGACTACAACTCGTCCACTAGTGTAAGCTAGGGGTTTAAAGGCTTGTTGCATATGCTAAATGTAATCAAAATTTCCAGTGAAAGTGGATTAGTTAGGATATTTTCTTTGTTTTGTTTTACTCTTTATCTGTTTTGCTCAAGGACTAGCCAAATGTAGGTTTGGGGGTATTTGATGTGCATGAAATATATACAATAAAGTACTCACATATCTACATATTTAGCTTTACTTTTATGTTATTTTGTGACAGATTATATAATATCTTTGTGTTGCAGGTAACAAGGGCTTTACATGCAAAGTGGGGCTAGGCCAATTGAATCAAGCCAACTTACATCCAGCCAGGCATGCATTCAAGAGAAGACCAACCCAATTAAATTTAAGTCCAATTGGAGTAAGGAATCAAAGGAAATTTACACCAAATCCAAGTCCAATTCGGATTAGGATTCCAGCCTGGATATCAGTTAGTATTTTTGACATAACTTTTGGCTCAGATGTCCAATCGAGATGATTCAAGTTGGGCTGGAAAGTTAACTTAAAGGGCTACAAATTTTTAGTTTACCAAAAGTCCGAATTCTGACGTTAAATGGGCCAAAATAGTCGGTTAAGTGAAGCCTAAAAATCTGGGATTTTCTCCAAACGGGAATTCAACTTGTAATAGGATTCTTTGACCTATTTAAAGGCTCTTTAGGGCAAAATTTAGGGAGGCTGAGGCTAGTGCTAGGCCTGGGGGCTAAATGCATAGAGAGTGCGGCAACTTCTTTGGTTTTCTTCCATGACAGTTAGTTTTATTTTATTTTTTTAGTGTAATGTTTAATATTTTATTTTTGTGTTTTCTTTCAATTACTATGAGTAGCTAAATTTATAATTAGGGTTGAGGATGAAACCTTGTTAAGGGTTATCAGTAATATTTATGTGATTTGATTTTTTCCACAATAATTGTTCTTTAATGATTTAAATTGTTCTTGCTTCATATCAATTGACTAAGATGAGATTCTAGATATGAGTTCAATCATATTTTTCTCATGATTTAGGATTTTTCTTAATTAATTGAATGTTTGGTTTATTAATTCTTGATTATAAAATTGGATATCGTTTGTGATTTGTCTGTCAATGGATATAATTTATGATTTGATTTTTAGAATTGGATATATCTTGTGATTTGTTTGGCTACAGATACAATTGATGATTTGGTTTTATACTTAAGAAGCGAAGAAGAACATGCTTTAGATTTTTAAACATAAGTTTTAATGATGATATTTTTCATGATAGCAAGATTGATTTCTAGATTATCATGCAGTGGTTAGGAAAAATTAATGATCATAAATATATGCTGATATGACTTACAAGGCGGATTCCAAAACCTTAATTTCTTTCCCTTGATTGTTTACATCTTTTTATTGATTTATATCTTTTGTTTAGTTTAACTATTTGCTTAATTTTATTATTTTCTTAGTTTATTTAATTTCAAAACAACCAATTTTTATTAAATTAGATTAGGATTAATTTGGTTAAGATTTGATTTAATTTTCCTACGTTCATTCAAGTCCATGTGGGTTCAACCTCGTTCTTGTCAAACTATACTTCGGTACGGTTCATACACTTACGAGTATTTTAAAATTTCACAACAACTATCCTCCTGGTTACAAACCTAATGGCAAGCCAATAGCCAATGCAAATCAAGCATCTTTCAACTCTGGAGATGGTGCCTTGATTACTGGAAATCAATGCCCTATTTCTAGAGCACAATGTGAGAAATTATTGGCTTTTCTCGACTCAGGAACCACTGGTACAGGGACTGCTCTTGGTGATACACATCATGCTGTAAATGCAAACATTTCTTGTATGGCTACTGGTGTAGGAGAAATCTCTGGTGAGGGTTCCGGATTGGTAGGATCTTCCTCACAGTCATAGGTCAATACCTATCCTGTTTTCAATCCTACACTCATGTTAGGTAATCATTCCAATCATTTCTCTAATCCTTCTTTTTAGCATTCCATTTTTTCTACTAGAAAAGTTGATAGGACTGCCTTCAATGGATCTGATTAGGTAATTGATACAGGGGCCACAGATCACATGGTGCATTCTGTGTCTTGTTTTACTTCTATTACTGCTGTTTTGAACACTTTTGTTAATCTTCCAAATTGAGAGTCAACCTTAGTCACTCATATAGGAACTGTTGAAATCTCAACAAAACTTGTTCTTCACAATGTTTTGTGTGTTCCTTCATTCACTTTTAATCTTCTTTCTGTCAGCAAATTGGCTAAGTCTATTTCTTGCTGCCTTATGTTCTTTGGAACTCTTTGTTTCATCCAGGACCTGGCTCATTGGAGCACAATTGGTCTAGGTAAGGAATACAAAGGATTATATCTGCCGGAAAAAAGCATCTCAACCTCATCAAATTGCTCTACTATTTTTCATTCTGAACATAATGTTCATGCTATCAATAATGTTCATGTCCAGCCACATGTTTGGCATTTCAGATTAGGACATTTGTCAAATGCTAAATTGGCATTGTTAAAACATAATGATGTACCACTTTTCAATGTTAATAAAATGGTTGATTGTGAAATCTGTCCTTTAGCTAAACAAAAAAGATTACCTTTTAATTCTAGTTCTCATATCTCTAGTCATTGTTTTGATTTGATTCACTGTGACTTATGGGGACCTTTTTCAACATCTACCATTGATGGCTGCAATTTTTTTTTAACAATTGTAGATGACTGTTCAAGATGCACTTGGGTTTATCTCCTTAAACATAAATCCCAAACCCAAGCCATCTTAGAACAATTCTGCATCATGGTAGAAACACAATTTTCAAGAAAGGTTAAATGCATTAGGACAGACAATGGGACTGAATTCATCATGTCTACCTTCTTTTCTCGAAAGGGCATCTTGCATCAATTGAGTTGTGTTGAAACCCCTCAACAAAATGCAATAATTGAGAGGAAACATCAGCATCTCTTAAATGTTGCAAGAGCACTTAGATTTCAATCAAATTTACCTTTGTATTTATGGGGGTATTGCATTCTTACTGCCACTTACTTAATCAATAGAACTCCGTCTTCAATTTTAAATCATAAAACTCCTTTTGAAGTTCTTTTTGGTCAAGTCCCAACTTACTCTCATTTAAGGGTCTTTGGCTGTCTATGTTATGCTTCCACCCTTTCTCACAATAGAACTAAATTTGATCCAAGAGCATCCAAATGTGTCTTTTTGGGTTATCCTATTGGGGTTAAAGGTTATAAGGTAATGAATCTATCCACCAAAGCTGTTTTTGTTTCAAGAGATGTATACTTTCATGAAAACATATTTCCTTTTGCCACTACTACACAAGATTTTTCTGATCCTTTTGTTAATGATGTTGATGCTTCTGTTCCTGCTATAGATCCTTTTGTTACTCCTGTCAACATACCAGATGCTCCCATTGAGTCTTCCCTTCCTTGTACTTCTTTGATTTCACCTTCTCAACCTTCTTCAACTTCTTCACCCAGTCCTACTCCTCCTTGTGTCCCTGTGGTTACCTCTGATTCCCTTGATACTGTTGCTCCTATTAATAATATCACTAATGCAGATCCTCCACCAACCAGAAAGTCCACCAGAGCTCACAAAACTCCAGTATACTTATAGGACTATGCTTGTAATTCAGCTGCCATATCACCTTCAGCTGTTTCTCATGCCTCAAGGACTTCTTATGACATTGCAGATTGTCTTACTTATTGTCATTTGGATCCAAACTATCAGTCTTATCTCATGACAGTTAGTCATGGTCATCAGGCACCTCAATACTTTCATCAAGCTATTACAGATCCTCTTTGGAGGGAGGCTATGGATAAGGAGATTCAAGCATTAGAACAGACTCATACTTGGGTGATTGCTCCTTTGCCACCAAGAAAAAGACCTATTGGGTGTAAATGGGTCTATAGAGTAAAGCTAAATCCTGATGGTACTATAGAAAGGTACAAAGCAAGGTTGGTTGCTAAAGGATACACTCAAAGGGAAGGACTTGACTTCTGAGAAACCTTTAGTCCTGTTGCTAAGACTGTGTCTGTAAGGGTTTTGATTGCTCTTGCTTCAGCCAAAGGGTGGCCTTTGCATCAACTAGACATAAACAATGCATTTCTCCATAGTGATCTTGATAAGGAGGTATACATGGACTTGCCACCTGGTTTTCATAGTAAGGGGGAGACTCCTAGTTCCACTTCTGCTACTCCTTTGGTATGTAAATTGGTGAAGTCCTTATATGGACTTAAAAAAGCTTCAAGGCAATAGAATGCAAAACTTTCTGCTACCATTATGCAGCTTGGTTTCAAGCAGTCTCAAGCAGATCATTCCTTGTTTGTCCATGCTGATGGTTCTTCTTTTACTGCATTATTGGTGTATGTAGATGATATGATAATTACAGGAAATGATTTAGCTCGTGTTGCCAAGCTAAAATCCTTGTTAGATCAGAAATTTGGAATCAAAGATCTTGGTTCACTCAAGTACTTTTTGGGTTTGGAGATTGCAAGAAGTGCTAAAGGCATTAGTATTAACCAACAAAAGTATGCACTTAAGGTTTTAAAAGAGGTAGGAATGCTTAGTTGCAAACCTGTAAAATCACCAATGGAACAACCTGTAAAATCACCAATGGAACAACAATTGAAGCTATCCAAGGTAGATGGGGAGTTATTAAAGGATGCAAGGCAATACAGGAAGTTAATGTACTTAACCTTGAGTAGGCCTGATATAGCCTATGCAGTTCACAGACTTAGTCAGTATTTAGCTCAACCTCGAACTCCACACATGAAGGCAGCCACTAGAATCCTTCAATATATCAAAGGTACACCAGGGAAAGGGGTATTCTTCCCTGTTGAATCAAACTTACAGTTAAAGGCATTCTGTGATGCTGATTGGGCAGGTTGCCCTGACACAAGAAAATCCTTAACCGGTTATCAGAGTACAAATCCATGGCCACCACCACATGTGAAGTCACTTAGTTGCTTTATTTGTTAAGAGACTTGCACATTCCACATGAAAGACCAGTGCTAATGAACTGTGACAACCAGGCAGCCATACATATCTCTGCAAATCCTATATTCCATGAGAGATCAAAGCATATAGAAGCAGACTGTCATATAGTCAGAAACAGAGTATTGGATGGTGCTATCAAGATGTTTTATGTCTCTTCAAGGAATCAACTGGCAAATATATTCACAAAAGCACTTGGGGTTGATCAATTTTCTAGATTATTAGCAAGGCTAGGAGTTATCAATATTTTTGCTCACAAAATACAGTATCCAAAGTATAAGAAGCATAATCAAGAAGCTAGAGCTTTGCTCTTGAGGGGGAGTGTTAAAACAGCACAGCAGAATGCCTCTTTGCATCAAGAAGAAGTCCATTTTGCTAATCAAATTAGCTCGTAACTTCAAGGTGATCAAGGCATTGATCAAACAGCAAATATGGCTATGATTGAAGCAATGCCTCACTATGATCAAGTGTTGTACTCAATGCAGTAGATGATGCCACATATGCAAGAATATTGGGAAGGTGATTGGACACGTGAGCATGAGCTAGAATGTTGCTGTAACAGATTTTCCTTCTTTTAGGGAGTTTGTTATTTGTTAGTTCTCTTTTGCTTGCCTTAGTCTCTGTATATAAATATAGGATCAGAGCTTATATGTATGTTAGTAGTATTCATTTACTCTTTGATCAATAAAGGTTCAATTTCTATTTAGAGTGAATGCACAAGGGGGAAAAGCGGAAGAGGAAGAAGAACCTTTCAGAATGGGTTCCCCTACTCAAAACTAAGAGGGTATTCTATAAAAATCCCCGAAGCAATAGGACAAGTCATGGTGATCAATGGGGAAGGCGCATTGCCCTCGATCAAGGCTTTCCTTGAGTTTTCAATAAGGGGCGTGTTAGCACTCCTGCAAGAAAACGGCCTAGCTAACGCGCGCCCTTACGTTTTCTTCGCTTGCTCTGCAATACGAGCCTCATACAGAGCTGCGCCCTTTTAATATGATGAGAAGAAGAGGGGCCGCCCTCTTTTTCTATTTTATAATCTATCTAGTTTCTTTGAGCTCTGTACTGTGGTGACGGTATGGACCTTTCTGTTAGCAATATAGAGCGAAGCCACATGGTTAGCTATATTCGCCAAAATAGTGAGTCCGTAGTAGCAAAGCTGTATATAGAGGACATAAGGAAGCACAAATTCTCAATCGGTGAGAAGCGTCCAAACCCGTTAGCTGCAGACCTTCAAAATGCAGTGGCCAACCTCTCCTCCGAGCTCTATACCAAAGACGTCCATTTCCTTATGGAGCTCATACAGGTCTCTCTCTCTCTCTCTCTGTTGTGTGAAGTTTGTTTGTTTTGTGTTATAAAAGTTGCCTTATTTTGATGATGGTATGCTTATAATTGTTGGGTTTTCCGTGTTGGGTGGATTAGAATGCAGAAAACAACGAGTATTTAGGAGTGAAGCCGACGCTAGAGTTTGTACTGACGAACGCAGATATAACAGGAATTGGTGCACCAACGACTCTCTTGGTGTTTAACAATGAAGTTGGGTTCTCTGCGTGCAACATCGATTCCCTTTGTGGCATTGGAAGATCCACCAAGAATGGCCAGAGACACCAAGGCTTTTTAGGGGAAAAAGTTAAACACATTTTCTATAAATGTTCCGAAAATTTAATTAGTCAATAGTTTTTTTTTTTTTTTGCTTGTAAATGAATTGATATATGAATTCTTGTATATCAGATGAGAATTTTTGTTTGATATGTGTAATTAGTTTGTGTATAGGATTTTTGGGTTTCAAACACTAAAAAAAAACTAGGGTTTTGTAATTTGTTTCCCTTGGACTTGCGGAAGTTTGATCTTGGTGTACAGATGCTTTATCCATCGATAAAACAGAGAGAGTAAGAGAGGGGGTCTACACTTTACACTGTAAAAGGTTTTTATCATTCATAACTTTATGTACTTGCATTTGCATTATGAACTAATTTGCTTACCCCACTAACATTTTGTATCAAGTGAAAAAAGTACAAATTTGGCATTATAGATACGCATTGACTATATTCATGAATCTTACAATACATAGACGTGTATCATATAAATTATATCGTATCATAAAATTATACCTATTAGACGATACATAGACATGTAGGTTTAAATTGATTTTTTTTTTTTTTTTTGGTTAAAATTTTTGCTTTGATTGGAGTCCAACAAGTTATTAGACTATTTTTAACACAATTATCGGACAAGGATTTTTTTTTTTTTTTTTTAAAGAAAGAATTATTGGACAAGTTGATTAAGTCCAATAATATAACATGCATGTGAATGAGTTTTTTTTTTTTTCCCCCTTCTCTTTTTCTCCTACAAAATTTGTACCACGCACCTAGCACCTAACACTTCGTTTTTATATTTGCAAATTTCTATGACAATATAATTATCTTTTTATTTTAGTTATTATTGTTATAGTCTAAGTAGATAAAATGCAAAGAATAAATAAAAATAAAAATTTATTAAAATATAAAAACAAAAGGAGATAGTAAAATTGTAGATGATGATTGAAAAAAGAATATATATATATATATATATATATATGTAGATGAATAAATAATTTTGCAAAATGATAAAGATGATGATAACGTTAACTAAGATTGAGTTTATTAGACAAGATGATGAATATAACGAGAAAGAAATTATTATTTTGGATTTTATGTCATAAATTATCACTTTTGAATTTAATCAATTTGAATGATGTTATAAACATATTTTAATTTGATTTATTTAGTTATTTTTGTTAAATATTATTTCATAAATGTTGTTTAAATTAATCATTAGTTGAATATGTTCCAAAATTATAATGAATATACTTTTATATATGTTGTTAAGTTTTAGACCCATGAAAAACACAATTTGTTTAACATAATTCATTAGCCAAGTAGTTACTTAGGTTAATTCAACAGATCTAGGTTAAACATTCATCACGATCAACATGCACAGTGGAAAAGTAAATAACACAATGATATCTAGAAAATCCAATGAAACAACTCATTTTAAGATAAAAAACCTAGAGGGAACGATCCTAAGAGAACAATCCACTATATCAAATTGAGATTTAGAATCAAGAATACAATTCGTGGTAAATCTAACACGGTTACCAAACTGGGCTCTGAACTCCTTAGACTTCTTTGATCTGGACTTGCTCTCACATGAACCTCTAGTTCACGCTTTAGATCTCCCACATAAGCCTCCAGTCTAACTCCAAGACCACCCTTGAAGGTTTAGATCCAACACTCTTGATGACTAGTAAGCAGCAATTTCAGATTTACCAGTTCTAATGGTATGTAGATTGAATTCTGGTAGTAACTTTGAATGGAGAAGACATAGAACCTTTTAGATCTCAAAAGAGAAATGTACCTTAAGGTTTCCTTTAAATACTATGTGAATTAAATCTGAAACCATGATCACTTGATGGGCCAATGGGCTATTGGGCTTTAATTAAAATTCTGCAAAATCTTCTTTCGATCGATCAAACCATCTTCTTGATCGGTCGAGCCTGGCATGTATTGAATTCTTGAACCTGCAGATTCCTTTTTCTTGTATTCTGACTTACAGGACCTTGAGCATTGTCTAATATACCCTATAGAATCTAAGATCTATATCTAGACAATTTTTTGCTCACAGTTTGCTAATTGTTCTGAGCTTTTAGAACCTAACATATGTGTATCTATAATTTTTTTTTATTAATTTTATCTAGCATTTGTATGTATCTTACAATACATGTTACGATATGAAACAATAGGGAAAAAAATATTCACTATATGATTCAAGTTTTAACAACCATGCTTCTCAATTTCCACTTAAAGAAACTCGCCTCCTTTTTTATCAAAAAAGAGCAATGATTACTGCACAGTATCTAATACACATTGCTACTGTAAGTATCTAATACACACAATGTGGATATCTGGCTTTACAAAATACGAACATTGTGTAAACTAATGTACATCAACTAATGTAAAACAACACATAGTTATATTTAAAATAAAATAAAATAAAATAATAATAATAATAAAGCCAACCTCTGACACTAAAACAACACATAGTTATAATAATAACTAGTCGCTAACTCGTGCGATACATGAGATAGTTAAATAAAAATTAAAAGTATTTATTTGTTTAAAGGTCTATGACTTGAATTTTTTTAAAAAAAAAAAAAAATGTATAACTTGAAAATGAATGAAAATAAGTAATTTTTTGTTCAATATAATAGTTTAGAAAAAAAAATTTTCTTTCATATCATTTTTTTTTTTTTTAAGAGAGTTTCAACCTATGGCGTCCGCTCTTGATAATGCTCTTTATCATCAAACCAAAACACCAATTGGTTTTTGATGTAGGCGAAGATTGAACCCCAAATCTTTTATTCAACTATCAGAGACTTTACCAGTTGAGCTAATATAGGGTTATAGATTTCTAATCAAATTTGGTTAGGGTTATGGATTCCTAATCAAATTTGGTTATATAATTTTTTTTTTTTAAGGATGAATATGTTGGTAAAGTCCATTGGATATAAAATTTAAATCTTATTGAAATTAAAAATGATATATATTTGTTGAGTCTCATTTGATATAATTATAGAGTTTAAATCCTATTGAAATTATAATTTCTAATCAACGTTAATATAAAAAAATGAAAAAAGAAGAGAAAGAAAACATGATTGTTAAATATAAGGAAATATGATAGAATTTTTTTTTTTTTAAATGTCATCAACATAGAAATTATCAAATTAATGGAGATATACTCTGTTTTTTGGGATAGATCTATATTAATGGAGTTATTATATAATTTGTTAGGATTATCTAAAAATTTCTTGATTAGGTGATAATTTAAGTCTCCTTTAAGTATAGTGGTTGTGTGGCACCAAACAACTAAATTTAAATTTTTTTTAAAAGAAATTTAATAAATTTTCTGCAATTTGGTGCTATAAAATCAAAAGAATTAAATTGAATTAAATCAAATTAAAAAATATAAATAAAAAAATGCTGATGTGGAAAATTGTGGAGAGGTCAACAAAAAATCAAATGTTTGATATAATTATATAGTTTAAATCCTATTGAAATTATAATTTCTAATCAACGTTAATATAAATAAAAAAATGAAAAAAAGCCAGATGTGGAAAATTGTGGATTTGTCAACCAAAAGTCAAAGAATTTGGTTTGGTATATGTGTGGGTCCTTTTTGAACAGTACCCAGACCCAAGTAGAAACAAGGACCCCCGGCCCTTTACTTGTTGTTTTAAGGGACTGAACTTGGTTCACCGCAGCTAAATGGGCTGATTACGAACCAGATGGTGCACAGAACATGAATCCTACAACACATACATGCTAGCAAACAAGAAATATATGCATTGAACAGTAAGAAATAGTAAAGGGGCAATATGGTAAAGAAAGACACAAAATAAAAAGTTAAGGGTCCTTAAGACAATGTAAAATATTCCATTACTTTCTTAATTGTGTAATACATTATGCTCATTAGGACGTGTTACAAGGTCCAAATAAGTTCAAAAATCACAAACTTAGATGGCTCTTCAGACCTCTAAAACTTGCAAAGTTTGAATTCCTTTGAATCCGAGTGTGTTCTCTAATGGCTGTTTGAGGATACTAGGCGGTATTTCCCTCTCTTTTCTTTCTTTTTTGAATTGTAATAGAGTTTTTTCAATGATTCTGCTCTAATTCATAGTTGCTGAATGTCCTTCACTATTTCCTGCTTCCCCTTTTTATAGTGTCATCCTAGGGTTCTCGGGGTACCACTGATTACCCCCATTTACTCCCCTGGGTACCAAAACCAATGTTGTGCCAGCAACATTCATGGATAGACCCTTCCTCATTTCTCATAATTTTTTTCTTTTGGTGTTTCTTTCCTAAAAGTCTCTTGTTGACTTTTCGTTCTAGGGTGTCCTTAGAAAACTGATATTTGGTCCTTCTTCCTTCAAGGCTTCCAAACCTCACCTTTTCAGACTCAACTTTTGGCTGCCTTTCCCTTTGTCATTTTTCCCAAGTGAGCTGATTCCTTCCTACCAGGTTGAAAGTTTCTCAGCCACTTCCCTTCATGGTTCTTCTTTTTAGGTTCCCCGAGGTACCAGCCCCTTGTTTATGAATTGTTGGTTCCCAAGCTTTCTGATTCCTTTCTGCATCATTGGGTGGCTAATAGGGACATATATGTTCTCGTTCCTTGTGTTTCTTAGCACCCCCTTTAAACTGTCTTAATCCAACCCTGGCTTTTCTGCCCGTCTCGAGGTTCCCGAGCTCTTGGCAGTCCCCAGGTATCCCGGCTCAGTTCTTACCACTGGGCTCCCTTTCGATTTTCTGACCTTGGCGGGCTAGGCTTTTCTTCTTCCCTTTGTTTCATGAGTTCTAAGGCTTACCCATTCGTGGGTTTAGGTTCCTCCTTAAAACCCTTAATGGATTTGGATCTACCATCTTTTTTCTTTATTGCAGACTCAAGTATTTTATCTTGTATGGAGTTCAATTCCCTGAGCCATTTTGGGCTTTAGTGCAACATTGTGACTTTTTAGACCTCAACAATTTGTATAAGGGAAATTTTAACCAATGCCCTAAGGGCATCAATTTACATGACCCTAATCTATATCTATATATATCTACAAGCTAAAGCGTAGTATTTATTGTTACTACACTCCAGTTGAGCCACATCAACGGCCATATCACCTACTAATTTTCAATCATTTCTCACTTATTTTTTTTATTCTTTTTATTTATTTATTAATTTTTTAGTTTACTTTTACATTTTCTCCAACTTTTCCCCTTCTTTTTTACCTAATCATCTCCCCACTATTATCAACATTAATATCACTCCTCCTTTATCCCTTCATCTTCCTTTTATTTTAACTATTCTTATCCCCATCCTCTTACTATAAATTTGTTATTCTCTCTCTCACTTTATACATATTTTATCACATAAAAAGGTTATTACTCTCTCTCTTTCTCTTTTTTTTTTTTTTTTTTTTGTATCTTTACTTTATGTTGATGAATTTCCATGTTCTTTAGAATTCTACTATTATTCTCTCTCTCTCTCTCTCTCTCCTTTTTTGTGTGGATTTTTTTTTATGTTTTATATCCTTACTTTAGGTTGATGAATTTGTGTGTTTTTTAGAACTCTACTTTAGGTTGATGCATACCACTACAAAAAATAAATAGGATTAAATTTTATTTCATGCTTCAAACTTTTTGGTTTTGTGTTTTTAAGTTGTTATATTTCTTTTTCTTTTCTTTGATTGTTAAATGCTATCATATTGCATTATAAAGATAGTATATAAGAATATAATATTATTCAATTACATAATATGACTTGGATAATTTGGTGTGACTATATCTTTTATTTTGACTATTCTTCTTCTTATCTTATTTTCTATAAATTTATCTAATTCAGCTCTCTCCCAAAAAATGTAATTATTCTCTTTCTTGATTATTTGTTCTTTCTTGCAACTTAACTTTAGGTTGATGAATCATCGTATTTTTTTATAACACTATTTTGGGTTAATATACGATTTTGTGTGTGTTTTTGAGTTCTCCATCACAAACATTTTCTCTCCATCTTATAGCTTTTGTTTGATTTTTCTATGACATTATCCTTAGTTATTTTGAAAGTGAAAATTAGAATTTATATCAAAATACAATCTTGATATGTATTTGAATGTGTTTCACAACTATTTAAATAATATTAAGTGTAATTTTGTGATGAGTTTTGATTATTACAATATCTCATTTAAGAAATGAGAAATTTGAATAATATATTTGAAACTCAAAGAGTTTAATTGTAAGAAAAAAAAGGAAAACACAACGTACCATAATATAATTTAGAAAAATATGGACTACCTCAAAAAGAAATAATTTCAATCAAACACAACAAATACTAAAATGATATATATATATATATATATATATATATAGTTGGATAGATGAAAAATAATTTTAAAAATTTTTTTGATGTTAGAGAGAACAAATTATACATCATACCACAATTACAAAGTAATCATATATTCTCACGCATCACGTAGGTCTATGACTAGTAATAATAATGAAGCCATCATTTGACACTAAAGGAGGGAGAGAGAGAGTAATAAATAATAATAAATAAGCTAGCTTCCCTGACCACACCAAACCCTATCTATACTTTTCGATCCTTTTACATTTTGGAAAATGTTAAAGTTACAAATTATTTTACTATATTTTTTTACAAATGGTTGATGTGTTGAATGGATATTGGTAAGTGCTGTCAGTGGTGGACCTAGATGATAACAAATAAAAATTTGCCACAACAATAGTATGTAAAAATGTTGTAAAATAGTTTGTTGTTGTACTAAAACCCTAAAGTCTCCACTATCTTCCTTTCTCGACCATCTCTTAACTTTTTAATAGTTTCAAATTCTGAATTCACTATATATAAACCTAAATTTTAAACTTAGAAAAATGGAGAAAGAAATGTGAATTCTACATTTTTTTTTTTTTTTTTGAGTTTAAGAGCAAGGATGTGAGATGTGTATACAATTTTGTGGGTATATTGCTATATTCTTAACAATATTAGATTAAATTATTATTCTATTTATTTTAAGGAATCAAATTAATCAAATTAGATGTCTAAACTTATACGTAAATATACACTTTTAGTTAATTGATATAATGGAGAAACTTGAGCATAATAATGAGTGCCGATCCAATTCTAAACAAACTTGCATCAAGGTAAATATATTTAAGAATATTGGGAATGAAGAAATCATATAGCGATTTTGAAAAAAACGACAATGGTTGTTGAGTAAATTGAACTAGGTATGAAAAATAAATTACACTTTACATTTATATTAGATTTTGTATGACAATTACATTTGTTTGAAATTTTTTATTTATTTAGTTATTAATATGAATATTTTATAAGTTTTTTTTTTTTATTTCCTTTTAATCTTATCCCCCTAAACCGAAATTCTTGCTCTAAAATCCTAACTTTGCCACTAGTAGAAAGTAAATGGGAGTTCTGAAATAATTTAGAAGCATATCAGGTCCATTTTGTTTTGAAGTTTGAACTAGTAGCTAAGGTGTATCTTGATTCATTAGGATAAGGTAGCCACATGATGTGAGAGTAATGATACATATAACCAACACATGCATGAGATAATTATTGTATCTCGAAAGAGACATATTTCTAAAGCATGCACTTAAACCCTTTGTTTAGATAAGATCCTTACCAAAGCTGATGGCACCAATTGCATACGTTAGAGCATTAGAAATTCATGAGTTAAGAGACCGAGGCGAGGATCTTGTCATATAAATCCTCCTGACAAGTTATGATTCCATAACACTGATGTGTCAACCTTAAACCTGGGAAATGGCAGGAAAATAATGTAAATGTATAGTCCGACGTTGTATCATTATCTATTTATCTCTATTTGTCATGATATTGGACTTAATCCACAAATGGTAATAAGATGTAGAGTCAAGAAATCTAGTTTTCTGACATGGCTAAGGCCTACGGAACACTTGCAACAGGATTTATACAGGTCTTGAGGAAAAATTGCTTTGATCTATAAACTATTCACCACATTGCTTTTGTTAATACATTCCTTGTAAAAACATATGTAAGTTTTTCTAACTCTAACTCTGGCAACTTACAGGGATTGGATTCAAGAGTGTTTCTTGTCAGTGCATCACCTTATATATTTAGCAATGGGTACCAAATAAAATTTAGGGATATTCCCCATCCAGATTGTGCCATTGGGTACATTGTCCCACAATGGGTAGTGTCCACAAAACCCAGTTATTCAGACATACGGGCCATTTATGGGTCTGGCAAGGCTCTGCTGAATACCGTGATTATTCTCCCTATAAAGCCTGAGAAAGTGGAAACTGTAAAGAAACAGCTTTCAGAAATTCATCCTGAAGTCTTGCTCTTCTTGAACAAGATCAAGCGATTGTCAATACAAGAAAGTAGTGAAACTTGCATTGCAGACTCTATTTCTGCAGTTTCTGTCTCTACTGAGACTAATCTTGTCTCATTAAAGACTCAGGGAGCAGACTGTCATGTAGTCTATCTTTCAGTTCAGGAGGAAGCAAACACGACTGCGAAAACATGCCCTTATTATGTATAGAGACAAGCTTTCCCTGTAAGACCTAACAACATGGTGGATGCAAGGAAAGATATAAAAGAATGGGTGATTTCTCTGGCTTTTCCATCTGGTGAGAGACTGAAGCTGGGGACTTCTTCCGCTGGTGTATTTGCCTTCCTACCTACTGCAATGGTGACTAATTTCCCATTTATAATACAGGCAGACTTTGTACTTTCATCTTCTAGAGAAACCATTCTCTTGGACAACAAGTGGAACTCCGGAATCTTGGACCATGTGCCTCACTCCTTTTGTAGTGCTTTTACTACTTTTATGAAGTCCACTTTGACAGAAAAATACTTTTCTGCTGCTCAAGTACTTAATTTCTTGCCTTGCCGAGAATCTCATTTCAAGGAGCTTAACACAGTGAGGCAATTTATCATGACATTGTTGCAGGAAGAGAGTATTGTTCCTTATGAGACATTTGTTGGCGAGTCGATAGTCTTTTGCAGGCCAACTAACATGATAAGAGTCTTGCCTGAGTTAAAAAAAATCCTCCTTCACATTAAAGAACACTGTCCTTTCCAGTAGCATTTTTGCTCAGGGGAAGTTTGTGTTGCACAATTTAGTAGATTGCAGAGAATATGATGATGCCTGGGACTTTCTCAGAGTTCCTCCTGCAGGTATTTGTAATGAATGGTATGGGAAATGCATTCAAGCCTGCAACCTCACGTGTAGAGCTTCTACAGAAGAGTATGTGGATCTTCTTGGTTTTCTTGCTGCAAATTGGAGAATTTTGCCCCGAAGGAATGTCAATGGTATACCTCTTTTCAAACACATTACTTGGAATGGAGAAATAAAGTCATGCAGTTTACTAGAAATTAAAAGGAAACATCTAAAAATCCATATTGTCTGGGAGCCACAAGAACATGCCTGGCTAAATAAATGGAACCAAGTAATGGGTTGCCCAGATGACATTTTTTTTATTCCCTGATACCTTGGTGGCTGCTCTGGTAGGGTGTGGGAGAGAAGGCAACTTGAAGCAATGGTTGATAAGAGAGGGGGGATTGGTAGTCACTAGTGTTTCTAAATATTGTTCAGAACTTGAATATTTTCTTAATACAAAGAAAGATCCAAGACTAGCAGTTTTGTTTTCTCATTTCATATATCATACATGGTAGAAAAAGTACATTAGAGAGAGAGAGATTTCTAAAATTTTGCATTCCATGCCAGTGGTTGATGAATGTGGAAATGTAATTTCGTGCAACAATGTTCTTGTTCCATCTTCTGGCAATAAATGGATTAAACTCTTTGGATCTAATCCATTTACAGATGATAATGGCAAGTATGTTGAATTAGGGGTGGTATATGCCGAAACTGCTGAATTTGCTGGAGAATACACTCCGGAAAATGAACTGTTGCATTTTTTCAAAAAGTAAGAGAAAACTTCTGATTTGCAGGACATAATACCTCAAGACATGGAGTTTGAAGTTAGTCAACTAACATGTGATGAGGCTTTATTGCTTCTGGGCTGGATCCAGAATCTGGGGGCTAGAAATTGTGAATTGCATGTAAGGTTCATTGAAAGCATACAGAACAGGAAATGGATTAAAACATATTCAGGCTCTAATTCTCCATCCCAGTGCTTTCTTTGTGATGGAACTGAGATATCAACTCTTCTGGAGATGGGAAAGACTCTAAAGGTCTTATCAGCTATTGATGAAGAGTACTATATGAACAGGATAAGATCATTCAGAGATGAGTTGATTTTCATTGGAATTCAAATTGGCTCTGAAGTTATGCATCAGCTTATCAATGACCACTTTAAGTGTCTTGCTTCCTCAGCTACGAGCACAATTTTGCTGCTTAGCTATATAAAGTACTCAAATGACCAAAATAAGCTTGATGAAGACCTATTAAAAACTGTGAAAGCGGGGAAATGGTTGAAGACTAACCAGGGGTATTTGACTCCTCCAGGAACTGTCTATCTGATGCCTGATATGTTAGCTAGTTTTGTACAAATTACAGATCTATATTTTGTTGACAGAAGATATTATGAAAACCAGCTTGATTGTTATGAGGAGGAGATAAAGTTGCTGGGTGTTCTCATTGATCCGGAAAATGTTTATAAACTGATACCAGAGCACCTTCAATTTCCAAAAAATCTTTCAACTTTGACAAAAAATAGTGTTTTTCTGTTACTTGGATGCATCCAACATTTGGGGCTTGCAGGTAATAGTTTTGTGCAGAAAATTAAAGACCAACCCTGGATGAAAACTAGTTCTGGTTTCAAATGCCCTTCAGAGTCCCTTCTGCCAGGTCTTAATTGGGACCACTTATTAAATATTGTTCATTTGCCTGTTGTTGATGAAGAATATTATGGAAGAAGAATTGGCTCATACAGGGCTGAACTTGAGACAATCGGGGTGGTTGTAGATATAAATGGAGCATGTACCATGCTTTCCTTTACACTGAAGTCAACATTGTCTTCAAGCAGTTTAACCTGTGCCAATGTGTTCTCCTTACTCAGCTGCATCAGTTACATGTGAACGGTTTAGACCCCTTAAACAATAACCAGATTGCGTAGCCTAGATTAATTAGCCAAGTTGTTACTTAGTCAAATTATGTATTTCTAGGTTAAAACAATCACAAGATCATATCATGCATATAAAACAAATAAAGCAGCGGAAAATAAAGAACACAAGATATGATCACCCAGGAAACCACACCGGAAAAACCTGGGGAGGATTTTACCCACCGATCCTCAAGGCAAAACGGAATCCACTAAGAAAGAATTGAAGTTGTTACAAAAGGACTTACAAGCTCCCCGCTTGACTTCCTAATGCTACCCACCAGTAGTAACTTCCTGACACGACCACGCGCAGGCTCCGAGACCACGGACTACTTCTTTCTTTGTATTCCTTCTTCAAGTACAAGCTCCTCACTTGTTTTTCTCTTTAAGCTTTAATGGCTGCAACCTAGTTGATCATCAAGATATTGATGTGATCTCAATCTTGAAAACCCTAAGCTTTGTGTAAAGGAAAGCTCCTCTAGATCTCACAAGAGATTTACACAAAACCGCAATGCATGAGCAACAATACAACTTGTGCAACTCTGAAAAACGTGGCTAGGGTTTGCCTTATATACTTAGAGCAAAAACATAAAAACCTAGACGTTTAAAGAGTTAGGGCTGAGTTGGAATTCTGCAGAAAAACGCATCTGGGCCGACTTTCGATCGATCGAGTCTAACCTTCGATCGATCGAGCCAGGCCGAGAAGCCCCAATGCTTCTGCAGTCACTCGATTCCAACTTTACAATATTAAACCAACTTTGAGCAAACTTAAACAAGACTAAATACATTGTTTTGATCATGGTTTGCCAACATTACATATTAGAGTTCTAAATACATAAAATCCTAAGACCTTAGAACCTAACAAACTCCCCCTTTGGCAATCCGTGACAAAACACACAATAAAAGCTCAAAGTTTACAAGAATAGCCCTTTACATGATAATGCTCATAAAGAAAAGTTCAACCTAACTACTATCCATCGGTTGCAAGTGTAGACAGCAGCTTGGTCGAATCAACCTGTATATTCCTGAAATACTCAACAAACACATAAACGCATGTGTGGCAGCAAATAGTATATAAACAGGTATAATATTCTTGTAAGATTCACACAACACAAAATAAAGAAATATATCAATGAAGCAACTCATAAATATAAATCAATAAGCAGTGAATCATAAAGACAACAAGAATCAAAAGAAACATGTATATCAATATATCAATCAATGTTACTCCCCCTAACATGAATATCCCAAAAATGATATACAAAGTGAAGCACCTAGATACAATCTAAATAAACTCCACAAAAATATCCATGCTACAAAAAATTTCTCCCCCTAACACAAAAAATATCTCCCCCTATCAACAAAAACTCTACTACAAGTCAAAACTCTACTCCCCCTTTTTGTGACGGAATGCCAAAGAGCATCATAGACCATCATCAAAAGGAGGTGGTGAGGAAGAACGAAGATGCGCCAAATCCGCTCGCAGAGCACGAATCTCGTCGAACAGATCCACCAAAAGCTGACCATGAGCCGCCTGAACGGTCATGACAGTCTCCAGAGTACGACGAACATCGAAGTCAGCCGTAGAAGGTGGAGGAACAGCAGCAGCACCTACAGAATCTGGAACAGCCTCACCAGCAGGACCTGTAGAAGAAGAAGGAGGGGCGCTACTAGAGGGATCAGACCTAGGGTGTTTAGAACCAGCTCGAAGATGAGCGGCCCTCTGTCTAAGGAAAGACGCACCGATAGGAGCTATCACATGAACAGGCTCAGAAGCAGGGAAGTCCTCTAAACCTAGATAAAGTAAAATCCTATGAATGAAAATAGGATGGACAAGGGCATGGGCAGTAGATGAACTCCTATAAACTTCGTTCAAAGAACGAAGAAAAAGATGGGGGAAACTAATAGGAGCATCTGTGACAAGAGCGTACAAAAAGACACACCTCTCAAGAGGAATGGTGTGCAGATGAGATATGGGCCAGAGTGAGTGACAGGCTATCCTAAAGAATAGATATGTAGTCTCAGGAAGCTCAGCGGTGGTGATCCGAGGATCAGAACCCCACTGGATAGAAGATCCAGTGATGTAGGACATGACATCACTCAGCTCAGGTGACTCAACATAGGGGTAAACAGGATCACTAACCAATGGTACCTCTAGAGCATCAGCCACTACCTGAGGAGTAATGGAGTACTCTACACCTCGTATCCAACTCCTAACTAGAGTGTTGGAATCATAGATGCGGACAGAGAGGTTCGAGAAGAACTCTCTAATCAAGGTAGCCGGAGGTGGAGGATCAGACACGGTCAACAAAGGTAACCAACCCCTACGCTCAAAGTTTGCCCTAATGGCAGGATCTAACTCATCTAAACGAACAGAACGCTCAGCCCAAACCTTCCTATTGAGGTTTAAAGTCTCAAAGGTCTCTTGGTTTTTCTCAGAGGGGAACCGCTCACTATCAAAGGTAGGTGAGGGTGGAGTAGGAGTGGGAATGGTCCTACGAGCTCTAGTCTTCCTAGGCATGGTGCTAAGGAATAGGACAGAGACACAAAGAGAAAACCAAAAAGAACAGAGAAAATAAAACCAAGGCAGACTGCAAGTTAGCACACAAAAAAAATATAGAATCAAAATCTATATGATGCATGAATCATTAATGAGAATGTGATGCATGAACTAATGCAGTGATTAGGATCAAATTAAGTTTAATTTGCATAAAATTGGCTTGAACATAGAGTTTCTCAACAAAAACCAAAAAAAAATTTGATAACCACTTGAAAATTTTTGCAACAAATTGATGAATTAACCATTATACACTATTTGAAACAGTTTATAACAGCCAATTGCAACAATAACACAAGCCAATTTCAACAATTAAACCCAATTTCACAAAAAGCCCCAATTCGGATCAAACATAAACCCTAGAAATTCAATTTTTCACAAAAGTCAAAATTGATCAAATTAAACACTCAAGAACATGTATATATAGCGTCCCCATCAAAACCCATTGATCAATTTCAAATAATTTGGTCCGAATCAACAAAAATCCCAAAAAGAAATGTCCGAAAATCTCCTCCTAAAATGCATGAAAAATGCATGAAATCAAGTAAATAAACTCAAAAGCAAGGGTATAAGAGACATACCGGCTTGAGGAGAGAGAGATTATGCAAAAAGTTTGGAAGAAAACGACAAAAACTTGAATCTTTTGGGCTTGCCTCGTCGGAGAGAGAAAAAGGAAAAGGTTTGAAAAAATATTTGAACTTTGAAAAAGTCAGATTTCCCTTTTTAAAAAGCATATTCACGATGTTCGATCGATCGAGAATTACATTCGATCGATCGAAAGTGACAGACGTTTTGGCACTTTCTGAGGCACTTTTTCGATCAATCGAGAAACACCCTCGATCGATCGAAATGGGCAAAAATACATTGAATTTTGGAAAAACACAGTTTTGAAAATTTGCAAACCCAATTTTTTGAAACAACTCCTCAAAGCATTTGAACAAGGAATATAAAATGCATGAGTATGAGATGGAATGCATTTTCAAAAACCCAAAAATTTTATACCCACTTCTCTCAAACACAAGTTTTAATTTTCTTCCAAATTAATTTTCTTAAGCAACAAATATGATGTGCACAAATCTCAAGATATTTTTCAAACTTGGTTGGTCGGACCAAGAACACACACACTAGCATGTACAGTGTTTAACAAAGAGTAACTTGTGTAGTGTGTGAAACTAGCAAAGACTTGAGATACATGTGAGGTGATAAGTGAATGGCAATCAAACACAAAGTCTACACAATTCATCACATAGAATTAAAAGAGACTATCACCTAAAGAGTTACATCCTATAACTCCCACATCTCCTAGAACAAAAGCTTGCAATCATGTAAGTTTCTTTCATTTTTGCCTCTTATTTATATATGAATTGGCATTCAGCCTAATAGTACACACCGGTTTGAATTAAGTGAATTGGCATCAAGCCTAATAGTACACACCAGTTTTAATTTAATTTGAGGCTACACCTTATGTTCTTTTTGTGCATGTGCTACACTTTCTCGAGCACTAAATCTTATGATATGCACTAAGGTGTTCATGATTGGCTAGTGAGCAGTGGTGAGATGGTTATTTATGCCTTTCTCAATAGGATCAAGTCCGACAGTCAACAACATGTGACTTCATGATTAAGGCCAAGTGATTAAGAACCACACACATCTTTCCCACACAACATGCACTACAAAGATTCAACTAGTTATGTGCAACAATTAAGCTCATCAAAGTTAAACAAGGTACACAAGACATGACATGTGTAAAAAGAATGACCAACCTTGTTTTCAAAATTCAAGAAAAATTGTGTTCAGCACAGATTTTGCTTTCTCCCTTTTTCTTTTTTTTTTTTTTTTTTTTTTTTTTTTTTTTATTTTTTATTATTATCAAAAGAGAAAACAAATAAATCCTAGAATGAAATGCATGTATGTAATGCAATGCAAGTCCTAGAACAAAAGAAAAACACAACAAAAAAAATGGTCACAACAGAATAGAGCAATGAAGCACAAGGACCATGCCAGAAAGACTCAGTTAGTTCGAGTCTTTTGCATCCAAAACCTTTTAGATGCACCCCGAGCATTGGAGTTCTTATTCACTTTAGAGTGATTCTCAACTCCAGAATTGGAATAAAGGTTTAACGCCTTCACCAATTCACCAATTAGTGCCATAGGATCTTGTGCTTGAGGCACAGGCACTTTTGGTCTTTTAGCTCTCTTATCAGCTTGAAGCTTGTAACAGTTAGGACGGATATGTCCAGACTTACCACAATAATGACAAACCCAAGCAGGTTTACCATGCATCTTGTCCTTCGGTTTGGTAGGCTCCTTAGGTTTGGATTCTCTCAAGTCTACCCTAATCTTCTTGGGTGGTGAAACTTCTACGGGTTTAACAACCTCACTCACAGGGAGTTTTACAGTTTCACTCACAACCTTACTCACAAGAGGTTCAGAAGAAGAAGAAGAAGGAACAAAGACAGTAGAATGAGGTCCAGAATCAAATATGCTTTCTACATATCCTAACCCAGCTTTATCAGAAGGATTCTTTTGAACATTTAACATGAGATCAAGTTTAGAACTAGCAGATCTAGCAACAGATAAATCATGTTCCAAAGTTCTAACTTTATCAAGCAACAGCATGTTTTCAGATTTAACATTATTCAAAAGATCATTAGCATCAATTAATTTCAAAAGCAAATTTTTCTTCTCAAGCTCAAGAGAATCAATTTTCTTCAGGCCTAAATCAACTTTCATAGCATCCTTTGCAGCAATTTTGCAAAGTTTGTTATAGGCCTCTTGAAGATCTGCGTCTTCAGAGAGTTCCCCATCAGTAGGGTTCTCCTCAGCAGATATGCTTTCATCTACTTTACCAGTAGCAGTGAAAGCAATGAAGTTTCCATCCTCGTCACAACCGGACTCATCATCAGAAACCTCATTATCACTAAGGGTGACAGCCATAGCTTTACCCTTATTTCTCAAGAAAGTAGGACATTCAGATTTGACATGACCATACCCTTGACAACCATAACACTGAGGACCCAAAGAGTTATTAGAAGATTGACCTACTTGTTCTCTAGGTTTTTCAAAATTGTTAACCTTAGTGGGATCATTCTTCCTAAAGTTTCTAGGTTCAGCAGTGTTGGTGTTCCTTGCCTTTCTATTTGTGTTTCTAAGAAAATTCCTAAAATTCTTGGCAAGGTAAGCTATCTCCGTAAGAGAGAGCTCATCATCAAATCCACCACCTTCAACATCATCAACAGACTTTAGTGCCATTGATTTGGATTTGACAGTCTTAGGTAAGTCAGACTCATAGGACTGAAGTGATCCTACAAGCTCATCCACAGGGATGGAGTCAACATCCTTACTTTCAGTAATGGCTGTTACTTTGGGTCTAAAATCTTCAGTTAAAGATCTAAGTATCTTCCTAACAATTTTAGGTTGATCATAGATTTCACCCAAATTATAAGCAGAATTAACAATATCATTCAATTTAGCATAAAACTCATCAAAGGTTTCATCATCAGACATTCTAATGTTTTCAAACCTAGAAGTTAATTGCTGCAGTTTGTTAATTTTAACAGCCTTTGTGCCTTCATGCACAGTTTGGAGGATTTTCCAAGCAGTATGAGCAACCTCAACATTAGAGATCCTCTTAAATTCCTCCATTGAAACAGCATTGAAGATGGCGTTCATAGCTTTGCTATTGAAGCCTGCTGCTTCTTTTTGAGAAGTTTGCCACTCACTCACAGGAGTAGTGGGCTTCTCCCATCCGTATTCGACGGAATTCCACACCCTCTCATCAATGGATTTCAGGAAGGCTTTCATCCTTACTTTCCAGTAAGCATAATTGTTCCCGTCAAAGTGAGGAGGAACAAACAGAGAGTGTCCATGCTCCATGACAACTGGGGTCAAGGATCAGCTCAGAGATAAAGATCTCTAACAAGAAGAGCTACCCGCTCTGATACCACTTGAACGGTTTAGACCCCTTAAACAATAACCAGATTGCGTAGCCTAGATTAATTAGCCAAGTTGTTACTTAGTCAAATTATGTATTTCTAGGTTAAAACAATCACAAGATCATATCATGCATATAAAACAAATAAAGCAGCGGAAAATAAAGAACACAAGATATGATCACCCAGGAAACCACACCGGAAAAACCTGGGGAGGATTTTACCCACCGATCCTCAAGGCAAAACGGAATCCACTAAGAAAGAATTGAAGTTGTTACAAAAGGACTTACAAGCTCCCCGCTTGACTTCCTAATGCTACCCACCAGTAGTAACTTCCTGACACGACCACGCGCAGGCTCCGAGACCACGGACTACTTCTTTCTTTGTATTCCTTCTTCAAGTACAAGCTCCTCACTTGTTTTTCTCTTTAAGCTTTAATGGCTGCAACCTAGTTGATCATCAAGATATTGATGTGATCTCAATCTTGAAAACCCTAAGCTTTGTGTAAAGGAAAGCTCCTCTAGATCTCACAAGAGATTTACACAAAACCGCAATGCATGAGCAACAATACAACTTGTGCAACTCTGAAAAACGTGGCTAGGGTTTGCCTTATATACTTAGAGCAAAAACATAAAAACCTAGACGTTTAAAGAGTTAGGGCTGAGTTGGAATTCTGCAGAAAAACGCATCTGGGCCGACTTTCGATCGATCGAGTCTAACCTTCGATCGATCGAGCCAGGCCGAGAAGCCCCAATGCTTCTGCAGTCACTCGATTCCAACTTTACAATATTAAACCAACTTTGAGCAAACTTAAACAAGACTAAATACATTGTTTTGATCATGGTTTGCCAACATTACATATTAGAGTTCTAAATACATAAAATCCTAAGACCTTAGAACCTAACAACATGAATAAGACAATGCAATCACAACTACTCGATATAATTAGCTGCTTGTCAGGGGAGAAGTGGTTGAAGACTTGTCATGGCTATAAATCTGCCCCAGAATCTATTTTGTTCGATCGGGGAACAGTCTTCAACGTTGTGCACCTTCCTTTCGTTGATGAGGCTTTCTACGGTCTCAGAATCCACTCGTATAAATGTGAATTGAATATGCTCGGTGCTGTGACTAATTTTAGTGAAGGGGTTCATATTGTTGCAAGAGGTCTCAAGTTGCCAAAAGAACCAGCATCTTTTGCACCAGAGGGTGCTCTCTCACTGCTTCAATGTGCCACATCCCTCAAATAGTTGCAAGTCAACTGACCACTCTACATTTAAGATTTTGCTTAACAAATTAACAGGAGCCAGATGGCTAAAAACACACATGGGCTACAAGTCCCCACAAGAATGTATCCTGTTCAATCCAGAGTGGGAATGTTATTTAACACCAAATGATAGGTCTTTCATTGATGAGAAGTTCTATGTAACTGTTAGTTCTCTGGAAAAAGAAGATCTAAAAGCCATAGGGGTGAAGGTGGATATTGAGGAAGCTTGCCATCTGATTTCCCATGCTCTTATGTCCCACGTTCAAACTTCTGCTGTCAGGAGAATCTACAGATTCCTATACAAATTCATTTGGAATCCACAGATATAGGATACCCATTACTCTCACTTATGGAACCCAAATCAACAAGCTGGTAAAGGAAAATGGGTGGAAAATTGGCGCTGTATACTTCATGATAGGCCAAAAACGTATTGACCCCTTGTAATGAAATTAATTGATTAATTAGCCAAATTTATTAATTAATCAAATTAATATGCAAACGCGTGATAGCACAAACAAATCACCAAAAACTAAATATGCAGCGGAAAATAAATTGACACGGTGATTTGTTTATGAATGGGGAAAAACTTACACGGCAAAAATCTCACCAGGTGATTTTAAGGTCACCACTCCTGAGAATTCACTATTATCACAACAAGCGGTTACAAGTAAAAGAATCTCAATACCTTATACCAACCTATAGTTGAACTCTTACCCCAATACCCAATTGAACTTGTTCTGTAGTGACAATCTCTCCTTTTCAATGCACGACTCCCAGTACGTGACTAACCAATCTGATGCGCAGATCACAGTACACAGCTTACTCCTTTGCACAAATCCCAGTACGTGACTAACTCCACAACAACCCTTTGATTGTTGTAGTTGATTTGCAGCAGCTTCACATAGAAACACCAATAAGATCTTCAATGTTGGTGCAAGAGACTTTGCTTGGTTACAGAACCCAAAGGTGTACAAGAAACGTAACAAGAACTCTTTCTTCTGTAGGAGGAGGAGGCTAGGGTTTCAAAAAGAAAACCTTATGAAACTCTCTAGGGTTAGGTTTTTCTTTTTCCACCTCCTTTAAATAGGAGCTTAATGGGCTCTTCTATTCCAAATAGGTTTACACAAACTTTGGGCTTTCCTAGTCCAATAAGGATTATACAAACCCATAAACAAATAGCCTTTTAGAATAAAAATGTTGTTGGCTATAGTCAGAATCCTGTAAGCTCGATAGATCAAGACATCTATTGAGCTTTAATGAATCTCAACAAATCGAGCTTCTATCGAGGAGGTATCGAGACCTACAAATTGCACTTTTCTTGAGCAGTTCTTGAGTAATCTTCGTGTCTTCAATTTAATCACTTGTAATGATCATCTTGAACCTACTTAGATTTATCCAAATACAAGTAAAGTGCGTTTTGTAAAAGAATATGTCAATTACATAAAAATATGTCCCTAACACTTCATGACCAGGATCATCTATTTGATGCTCGTCTAGATGCTCTTGATAAATACTATGAGAAGGAATTGCTACCTTTTCTGTCGAGGGCTTTTGGGGTTTGGGAATTTCCTTCCCCATATGATTATTTAGATATCTGGAATAGCTAGGAGGCTACGCGTCAAGTGTCTACTGCTGAGCTAAGCTCCTTCCTGGAGCAAATATCAGAAAATTGGGAAAACTGGGATTCTGACACTAGAAGTATCCTCAAAAGACAGTTCACCATGCTACCTATAGCCAATACTTCAGGAGTTGTTCAGTTTGTGATGAAAGAAGAACTTTTTATCACTGATGATTTTCAGTTGAAACAGGCATTTACTGAAGCTAGTGAAAAGCCTCTATTTATATGGGTCCCACCAATGCGTTCATCATCTCAGGCTAAATTGTTAGAGATTTACGCTAGTCTTGGTGTTAGAAAGATACCTGAAGCTGTGCAGTTTGACCTACATTGTACCATGTCTGCAAGTAAAAAAATTGAGAAGACAGATATCCCAATTGGGAAAGCTTTGATCAAATTGGTGTTGGCCCATGCAAATATGCCAATGGAAGAAAAACACAAGACTGCAAAATCTCTCCTGGAACTTTCAGTCTATGGCACTGAAGAAATATCAGTCCAGTATGCCTTACAGTTACTTTTGCAGAAAAGGAGGTTAGAAGTTGAAATTAAAAAAATGGTGCTTTGGGAGAAGAACTCACAGAGACTGCTTGTCAAGAAATCAACTTGGAATGAAGTAAAGAAAGATGTAGAATTCATTGCTTCTTTTGCACAAGCTATCTCGGAAGCAGTTCTATCTAACAGTAGGGATCAAATGGACATGCTTTGCAGAATAATCCAAAAGGGGATGGCACTTGGGTTAGAGGAAGATGCAGTGGACTCCCTGCTATGGACGCAGAATTTGGAACTATCTTTTGAGGACAGGGAATTCTTTGATCGTTCATTTCCCTCTAGCAAGTCCTCTCCTATTTTGGGCAAGCGCCAGTCTATCAACCTCTTATTGCCGTCAACTCCAAATGCTTCAGCTTGTAAGAGGTATCTTCGACAGAAATGGAACTAAACTTCCTTTTGCTTTGTATGATATGTGACTGACTGTATATACATTAATGTAACATGTAACTATGTAAATATTCTTAACTTCACTCTAATGGAAGTCCTTTCGATGGTTCTGTATATTGAATACTCTACAACTGTTGTCTCGTAATGGCAGGAACGACATAATGTGCATGTAACTGTAGCTGTACTTTATTATCGGTAAATTGAAGAAGCATGTTCTGTGATAGGCACCTTTGAATTGACCATAATTGAACTAAAATATCTGAGGGAGTTGATAGCCACAGGTTTGCTTTTCTACCGTACAAGGTGGTAATTTTGGTCATGTAATTAGTAATGTGAGGTTAATGTTGATAATTTTGTGAAGATTGGCTTAATTGTGCTCTCTTCAATTCTGCTTCACATGATGATCCTCGCCTAGGCTATAATTTCTTTCATATATCTGTTTATGGCTTGTGGAAGTGGAAAAGTTGTGCAGTTACATGCTTTTTTATTTTTATCCTACATTGTTTCTAAAGCTTGACGCTATCAGGACCTTTTCTGATCGCAATGTTGATATTTATGCCACTACGTTTTTTATGTCGTCACTGATCACCTGTATTAATTATTGAGTTTATAATAAGAATATTTAAACTGTCTTGAGAACCACTAGGGCCATATAATTCCCCACCCATATTGATGAAGCCTCTTGGAGAGGCAAACTCAACTCTCAAAACACCAGAAAGCAATAGGATTGGTTGTAGATCTTAACGCAACATCAATTCTTAAATTAATTGAATGAACTGCATGGCCACAAGAAATCCTTGTTTACTTATGGAGTGAAGAAGCTGGCTTTTGGGTGAGACCGGTGGAAGACTTCACACGGCTACACATTTGCATAAGATTTTATTTTGTTTAATTCGAAGTGGGGAGCCACCTTAGGATATAAGGTAACCAGATAAATTTGGTACACATGGTTTTGACGTCCCACCTCAGGGAACGATTGTTGCCTGGTTGGGTAAAGGTGATAATGGCTTTGTAGCCCTCGAACAGATTTTCTTGTCCCTTGAATTTTTCTAACCTGAACAGATTTTTAGAGAGCAATGCAAAGATTTCCTTGCTCCTCAGAGATTTTCATGCATTTCATTTTCAACCTAAACAAATCTGGACTTCCACAATGCAAACAAAATGACACAATATTAACATGGGTAAATCACATTTTAAATTAAACACTAGACTTTCAAAAACATTTCAATTCAAACTCATTAAACATAATGCCATTAATAGAAACAGCTTAAATAAAATTACAACTTGCACTGAAGCAAAGTTCAAAGCTTTTGCAACAAGGCTCCCACTCCAATTTTATATCTAAAGACAAATAATGAAAATCCCCATACTAAAAATAGAAAGAAAACACAACAAAGTACCACTTGAAGCATTTGTTTTCTCTGATAACAACCTAGCGAATGAGATCAAATTGCACACAATAATATTTTTAACAAGATAAGTGAGCTCCAATAATAACAAAGCCCACAACATTGCATAGCAAGCTGCTCTTACTTGAGATTATGAACATCTTATCTTGTAAAAGAGTAACATAATGACTATGGTTAGTCCACTATTTTTTACTTGCTAGTATCATTCACCTAATGGAAAAACATCTGCAGAAATCCCACTTAGATCCATTGATTTAAGATATATTTTTGTGGTAGATTTGCAGAAAAGTAGAATGTTCCTTCTATAGTTCTATGGTGTTCTTAAAGTGGATACAAGATCCACTGTTGAGGATAAAAAAGTTTGGCATTTTAAACCAGATATGAGGTCCACTGCAGTTCATAAAACTCTCTCTCTTCTTTTTCAATATCACATTTCAGAGCAGAATCAGAAAAGGAAAAAAAAAATGCAGATAAGAAAATTAAATGAACAAACATTTTGAGGCGTTTTCAGTAGTCATGATCACAGAATAGAAGAACTTAGAAACAACTACATAGTGAATGACTTTCCAAATATCACTAGGTAGTAGGTACCAAAACAAACTTGATAATTCCTGCCCTCTATAGTGTAGAGGTTGCAAACTATATATGTTCACCAGAAAGTGCCTACCTCAGCTCAGCAGTCCAATCAATCTTGTCTTCTATGAGTCCAATCTGCAGTCTGGTAAGCACAGAGTAGAGTTGTTGTGATACAACACCTATACCTCCATTTCTATATGACACATTGTCAAAGAAAAGTTACAATTATGAGGATAAAATTCACTATATCTCTACAATTGATTTGATCATGTTGCAATAAGTCACTTTCATCAATATGTTTGTTAGTTCCACAATCAATTATTGGCACAAGCTCATATTGGAAAAAAATTTATTGTCCCTTAGATTCATTAGGGTGATTAAAGGCTGATCAGGCGTAGAATTTGTTGAATACGATTGTCAAACTTTCATTTATATATTAGCACCTTCAACTCATATACGTAATGCTGTCCACAGGTGACACAACCACAGCTGTTCCATACAAAATACTTCATCAGCATCAAGCAACTCATCTACCACCACAAGGAATTCCCCAACATGCAAGTTACTTTAAGAACCCGCTATTTTAATTTAGCTGGTAGAGAAAATATATAAATTGTGGCACTTAAGGACTAATGCAACAATCCAGAATTCAGGGACATATCAGAGATTCAAGTAAGTCGGTTTAAGTTATGTAACCAACAAAAACGACTAACAGCTAATTAAGATATCCCTTTTAGAGGTCTGATTCATTTCTGCATAAAAATTATTCTACCAGTATGCATAGACAAAGAACACTGACTCATAATTAGAGTGGTAATAAAGCTATCCTAAGGGCAAAAATAAAGCCTTGAACTTTTCACCCTATATATAACATGTAAATTAGTAAACAGAGCACATTAATCAAGCCCAAATCTAGGAAATGGTTATAAATGACAAATTACCAATTACCTCAAAAGTTTAAGCCATTGGGAAATGAGTAAATTTAATTATTTAACCACATAATTCTAACACTCCCTCTCACGTGCGGGTTCAAACTACCTTTTAATAAGTAAGGCCCAACACGTGAAATTTTAAATGGGATGTAGAGTAAAAGAAACAGAGATTGAATCAGGACCTCCTGCTTTGATACTATGATAAATTATTAATTATCCCAAAAGCTTAAACTATTAGGAAATAATAAATTTAATTATTTAACCACATGATTCTAACAATAAAGATTTGGAGTTAAAAGCGAATGGTTTTGGATGTGTGTACTTTATGCAAAATATGGAAAAGTATGGAGGTCAAACAACTAAGGTAGTTAGGGGGTCACATGGGATGAGTTTATGAAAGAGTATTAGAGGACAGGAGTCTAGACATATTAAATTCGTCAATAGGGATGGCACGGTTTAGATTTTGGTCAGACTTATGGTGTGGAGAGTTTTATCTCAAGGACCTTTTCCCTCATTTGTTTAATTTGGTAGCGGACTGCAAAGCTTCAGTTGCCTCTTATCTAGGAAATAGAGCTGATACGGGAACAAGGTACTGGAATCACTAATTAAATAGGTCATTTTAAGATTGTGAATTCTAATATATGGAAAATCTCTTATTTATTATATTCTAATTTTTCATCTAGTCAAGGTGAGGATCAAGTATTCTAGACACTATTGAAAACAGGAAGGCTTGAAGGTCCGTCATAGTATGAGGCTTTGAGGGGGTCTACAGAGAGAACTATTTTCTTGGCAGAGCATATATAGTACTAAGGTATCCCAAAATATCACTTTATTTTACTCCAATAGAAACACTAGGTAAAATTTTAATGGTGAATAGTCACAGAAAACAAAACATTATTGTTATTGATTGATGCTGTATTAAACCTGGCCATCCTGATCCAGTAAATTCAGTATCAATGGCATCATGAGTAGTGCCACTGATTGGGCTAACAATTGTTCTATCCTCTCCAACCAATGCATTCAAAATGCTACTTTTACCAATATTTGGTCGGCCAACAATGGCAATGGCAGGAACATAATCTACTTCTTCTTCATCACAATTCTCTAAACCCTATTTATAAGCAAAAAAAATTAAATAAACAATAGTTTAAAAGCACCAGAGATGAACATGCTTATGTGTGCGGTATGCTTGATAATGGCCAGAAGTGCAAATTTTGCCTAATTAGGAAGAATAAAGGACTTGAGAAAATATCAACAAGCTCAACAGAGCTCAGTTAAGTAGGTTGCCAATTTCATCGCCTGCAGTACTGATACAAAAACTCTGTAAGAGTAGATATTCAATTTTTGGATATAAAAACCTCAATTTTTTAAAGTCCTGAAATAACAAGATCAAGGAGCTCTCCAGTTCCATTCCTGATACAGCAGATATTGGAAGTGGTGAAAACCCAATTGATCAATAGAAAAGTGAGGTGCACTCTATATCAGAACCACATAAGTGAAGAAAAAAGAAATTTAAGTCCACCATGCATATCCTATAAACCTGATTATATGGACAGATTCTGTTAAGTACAAAAATCATACTACACATTCCATAACCATATATTTAGTAATAGACAACACTGCACACACACACACACACAAAAATAACCATAACAAATGGAATATGGGACATAACATTCTTTATAAAGTCCTAACATTTGGAAAAATTACTTTGATATAGTGGTGCACAAACTTGAGTTTCACCTTCTCTTTTCAAAACCTGCAAAGTCTGCCAAAGAATTATTATTCATGTGACCCCAATCTCGATTGTTATTACATTTCCTAGACACAGATCAAGAGAAAACCATTTTCTTTGTGTACTGATTTCAATAAATGCAATGTTAAGCTTTCTGGGAACTCCTTAATGTCTTGTAAAGATTACTTATTTATCAACTGGACAAGAATTACTCATTCTTAGCACCAAATCCAATTACAAGTTAATTTGCTTTTGGCACAACGTTAGCAATAAACCACTACCTTATTCACACGTTAACAAAGTAAAATAACTTTAAAATGAGAAATGGTTACTGACATTTATAGTTTCGATTGGAACATTTGGCTCGTCCTCCTCGTTCTCGTTCTCTTTTCGTTGTTGTTGTTTAGTGTTTAAGAAAAGGGAAATGTGGTGGGAAAGAAAGCGTTTGGAGAGAGAGATGAATTGAAGGGAAGAGGAGGAATTGGAATCGGAAGTGGGGAGAGAAAAGAAAAGGTCTTTGGAAAGAGTACTCCTGCAAGAGCAGGAAGAAAGAAACAGCTCCACACCTTTTTGCATTTTTATCGTATGTTTGGCGGTTAAACAAGACCAAAAACTTATTCCGGTGCAATTGGGGACGTCATAGGTTGAAAAAAAAAAAAAAAATTTAAGTGTTGGTTGTGGGGAGATTTTTCTTTAATTTGTGTAGTGCTATGTAAATTTATTTTTCCTTCTTTTAATAGTAATTTGTATACAAAAGCATAATCATAGAATTTTCAAAAAATATTTATAGGTTGATGTTACTCAATATATATCAGGTCTCTGGAGTGACTTGAAGGTTTGAATATGATCAATAGTATTTTTGAACTTAATTAAATTAGTCTCTTTTTTATTAAGCAATTTGAAATTAGTTTGGATTCATTAATAAATATATTTTGAATAAATTTGAAATTAAATTTCTAAAATTTAATAGAATTTGAAACAAGTTTGAAATATGTAGGTTTTAATAACTTTGGATACTACCGCACACCTTTGATGCAATGATCACTCCACAAATATAAGTGCTTGCGGGTGTAAGGGGTAAGGGCCGGCGTTCAAGTCTCCAAAAAGGAGTTTCACACACATATATACTTAAATTAGACTAAAGCAAAAATTCTATTTTGTATAAAAAAAATAAAAACTTTGGATTTATAATTGGTATTCTCAACCCAAACGTGCATTTTCTCATTCTTAAGTAAATGCACCAAAATGGATTGATGTGAATTGAAATTGACTAAATAGTTTGTAGTTTTTTTTTTTTTTTTTAATTATTGGTTTGTTGAGTCATCTCTCTTTTTGGATTTTTTTTTTTGGTAATTATTTTTTATTATAGATAATTACAAAATGCTTTTAATCTTGTAATTCAAACCTTTTCCTCTATAGACCCCAAGCATTTTGTGCATGGAGAGGTGCTAATTCACCTTCTTTTTTGGTAATTATTAGATATTTTGTTGTCAAAATAATATTTTTGGTAATATTATTAGGGTTTACTAATGTATGCCCTTAGGACATATATTAATGGGACCCTTATTATTATTATTTGTAATTGGTGTAAATGCACTTTTAGTCCCTACATTTTGATTTTTTTCCATTTTAGTCCCTACGTTTTAATTTTACCACTTTTAGTCCCTAAACCAATTAACGTGTGTTATTTTCGTTCTTTCCGTCAATCAACCGACGAAAATATTTGAAATGGCTGTCGGAGGAATTAAAATATTATTAAAAAAAATGCCACATCAGCAACTAATTTTAAAAAAAAAAAAATTTATCAATTTTAACTAAATAAAAAAAGAAAAAACAGAATTAAAATCAATAAAATACATAAATTTAGATCTAATGCATTTTGAACAAGAACACACAAAAACATGATCATAGATTTAAACATCAATACAAGAACATAGGAGCATAAACCCAAAACCAAACATGAACTCAAATTTAAAAACACAAAGAACACAATAACAAAAATCATACCAAAAGTCTCAGACTCACAACCATGTGCACTTTAGAGAAACGCGACAACCTCTTCATCCTAACACTCATCGGCAACGATCATGAGCACCGTCTCGGCCCACACCTCATCGACTCTCTCCTCCCCACTTTCTCCCAAGTCAACACCCAATCCATCAATGGCGGCTCTGCTCTTATCACCGTTACTCACAGCAAGTTCTTCTGCAACGACGTTGACGTTCCTTGGGGCCAACCCTCCGCTTACCTCCGCCTCCACCAAATGGTCGAATCCTTCAGATCAGTCATCGTCGCCCTCCTCTCCCTCCCCATCCCAACCATTGCTGCTGTCTCCTACCACACTACCGCCGGCGGACTCGTCCTCGCTCTCGTCGCAGGTGGTGGGTAGATTTGGGTTTTTTGGGTCTGGATCGGCTAGGTCCATTGATGTGAAACCTATAGACCAAGCCCAGAAAGGACTCACTGCCGTTCGTGGCTGTCATGGTCAACAACGAAGGATTGAAGCTTAAGGAGCTTTTGCCTGGGTTCCTTGCAATGAAACAGAAGTAGAGATCAGAGGTAGTGGATCTGGTGGGTTTGGAGGTTTTGGATCGGTGGTTTAAGTTGAGTTTCAGATCAGTGGGTCGTTGATCGTTGGGTTTTAGATCATTGAGTTTTGTGTTGGTTTAAGTTGATTTTGTGTTGGTTTCTCAAAAAGATAAGAGAATCATAATCTTTCTTTTCTTCTATTTTCTTTGGTGTCCGAAATTTTGGGTTTACAGTTTAGTGTTTTTGTGTTTGGGAGCCAAAAATTGTGGGTTTGAGTTTTGTGTTTGATGCTTTGGTGGTGTGGGGGTTTGATTTTTCGGATTTGTTCATGTTTAATTTTGTGTTGATGTGGATCTAATGCTAATTTTTTGGGTTTGTCTTCTTGTTCAAATGTTTAATGTGTTCATGTTTAATTTCTTGTTCATGTTTAATATGATGTGGATTTGATTTTTCTTTGTTTGATTTCTGGGTTTGTATGATTTTTCTAGATTTGACTTGCCATTTATTTTGAGAGTAAATTGGCATTTATTTTGAGAATAAATAGTTTATGTTTGTTATTGTGTTCTTTGTATTTTTAAATTTGAGTTTATGTTTGGTTTTGGGATTGTTCTCTTATGTTCTTGTGTTGATATTTAAATCTATGATCATGTTTTTGTGTGTTCTTGTTCAAAATGAATTAGATCTAAATTTATGTATTTTATTAATTTTAATTATGTTTTTTTTTATTTAGTTAAAATTGATAAATTATTTAAAAAAAAATTAGATGCTGATGTAGCATTTTTTTGATAATATTTTAATTCCTTCGGCAGCCACCTCTGATATTTCTGTTGGTTGACTGACGGAAAGGATGAAAATAACACGCATTAATTGGTTTAGGGACTAAAAGTGGTAAAATTAAAATATATGGACAAAAATAAAAAAAAGTCAAAATATAGAGACTAAAAGTGCATTTACGCCTTTGTAATTTTTAGTTGTTATGCATTTAATGATAATTACCGAGTAGTCGATCGAGTACCATTTCTATGGAAATTAATGCATGCATATTATAATCATTGAACTTTTTTTTTGGTTTTTTTTTAATTATTAGCTCAATCTTCTTTTGGATTTTTTTATAAAATAAAATGTGGGGTCTTTTAGTGTTGTAGGCATATTTATGTCATGGGATTTAAATAAAACTAGTCGCTAACCCGTGCGATGCACGGAATATATTTCACTTTGCTTAAAATAAAATTTAAAATGAAAAAACATCATAACTTATCAAAATAAACATAAAATATACAATATTCATCGCAAAATGTTATTTGAGAATAAAATTACCATCAAAATGATATAAAGAAAAATTTCATGTCCAAACAACTCATCAAGGTGGAATCTAGTTATTACTAAGATCCTATATGCAATTTACCAGAAAGATATCATGTCAGTTTTGATCTTCATTCTCTTTTTGCATATTAATTACTACTTTTAACTTCTATGTAAAATTTTGCTTTAACACAATTGTTATCTTGAGATAAATCTATAGTTATCTCATCTTTACTACTGGTACTCATCCCATGTCTATATGTCTATCGCCATTATAACCGTAAAACATAAAATCATACCTATTGAAGAAGAAATTCAAAGTAGTTCATCTAGCATTACACCAACAACATTCAAGGCAAAATCCTTCCTATGAAGGGGGAAAAAAATCAATCATCCATGAAAACAAAGATTCATAAACTGAAGAAGCTCAAGATAATTTTAGAATTTGTCAAGATATATAACCACAAACCAAAAATTTTAAGAACCAAAAGGGGATTATCATAAGAAATAAATGTGCCTTAGTTTGTATATGAATTTAATTTGTGGAAAATTTATAGCCACATACCAAAAGATTTAAGAACCAAAGGGGGATTATCATAAGAAATAATTGTGCTTCAGAATTTGTATAAATTTATTGGAAATTCAACGGTGATTTATGAATAGCACACTTGATTATCAATAGCAAATTCCTAACTTCAAATTAAAGGGTTGCATGTTCTCTAACTCAAATTTCTATATCACAACTGCAAATAATAATTATATAAAACTGATACAAACCATGCACAGACAATCAATAGGCTTTGTTGCTGGTCTTAAGCACTAAGATTTGAATCGCATTGTAATCATAACTGCATAATACATAATTAAATGTCAAGGCTTTCTAGGGCTTCACATATACTTCTTTAGGATCCTCTACAGCACTTGTAGCAATGCAAAAGTTAAAAATAAAAAATAAAAACAAAAAGTAGTAGAGATTGCAAACAGAGAAGAGAGAGTACCAAGTTTTTGTTGGGTTTTATGCTTCCACACCTTGGGCTGGAAGACATAGGTTGCAGTTTTAATTTTTCTCCAAAAAATAGAGATGCTTCATCTGCCATATACAATATAAAATAATTATTAGAATTTCAACTCAAAAACCAAACCCATAAAAACACTATCAAAATATAGAGATTAACCTAAATACTTATAAGAAAATCAATTCTAAACATAATAAAACAATAAGATAGAATGAAAATTTCAGGCACATATGAAAGTAAATAAAAAAAGACAAAACCTACGCTTTGAGTTTAGGGTTTTGAGATGGTAATTGCTAGGGTTTTAAGGAGAGAAGAGATTTTGGTATTTTTATGCAAAAACGTTATTTTAGGTCTAGGTGATTTATTTCCTTGTTTTTAGGCTCTTTTAATGTTTTTTTAGGTCAAATTTGGTTCCTATTATGGTTAGGTATTAATTAGGGCTTATTTTAGAATATATTTTCTTGTCCATCAAGTTTTATGGAGTCTTTAAATAGGTCTCCAAGTTTGTATACGTTTTTCAATATTATTGTTATAAGATATAAAACCTAAAATAAAAAGAATCAAAAATAAAAAGAAAAAGAAAATAGTGATGATGTGGAAAATTGTGAGAGTTTCAAAAGTTTCGGTTTTATATATATATATATATAGATGATCATATATCTCTTTATGGTAAAAAAAAAAATTCTAACAAATGGATATTAGTTAGCATTTTATTCTAAAAACTTCATATAAAATGAAATTTTAATTTTTTGAATCATACATGTAAGGAAACAATTTTAAATGCAACTACATTATACCTTCAAAACTTGCTACAAATTATATATCCATATCCATATTTGTTTATTAACTGTAATATGACAACTAAGATAACTCTTAAACTACATTGGAAACTAAGTAAACCAAAGACAAACAATATGTAATACAATAACATCAGAAAAAACTAAATAAAAGACACAAAAATATTTCAAAGAGAACTTGCTACAAATTATATATCCATATCCATATATGTTTAGTAAGTGTAATATGACAACTAAGATAACTCTTAAACTACATTGGAAACTAAGTAAACCAAACACAAACAATATGTAATACAATAACATCAGAAAAAACTAAATAAAAGACACAAAAATATTTCAAAGAGAACTTGCTACAAATCATATATCCATATCCATAAAAGTTTAGTAACTATAATATGACAACGATGGTAACTCTTAAACTACATCGGAAACTATATAAACCAAACACAAACAATATATAAAAAAACACAAACAATATATAAATATGGACAAAACTTATATACAGTATCTTATGTACTTTCCTTAGGTTTCCCTCTTAAGATTTATTTTGTCATGTGACTACTTAACTTAAAAAAAATACACTTCTATTCATGAGAAAAAAACCACATGACAGAATCTTAAGAGAGAAACTCAAGGAACAATACCTAAGTACTGTACCTAAGTTTTGCTCTATAAATATATAATACAATAACATCAGAAAAAACTAAATAAAAGACAAAAGTATTTGAAAGAGAACTTTCGAAATTCAATATAAAACTGCATAATTAAACTCCAATATGAAGCAACAAATATATACTAATTAAAACAAACACCGAAAATTAAACATTTTTTTTATACCAATTCATCATTTGTATTGCAAACTTATTAATTATTTCAATAATTTTTTTTATACCTGCATCTAAATATGGTTCAATAGGTCCAAAAATTGCTCAATACACTTTGATATTATGCTTTCCATATCTATAAACTCGGATATTACCTTTTCATTCAACGAGGATTTTTGATAGCTAAAAAGTTGCATTTTATGCAACCTAAGTTTGAGTGACTCATACTTATCCCCCATATATATATATAATACAAAAAATCATTAAATTAAACTATTAAAAATAATAATATTACATTTTGTCATCTATATTTCTTAATAAATTCAGATTTAGAATATGTAATTTCAACTAAAACTCATCTTTTTCCTTTTTTTTTTTTTTTTTTTTTTTTGTGAGAAACATCTTTTTCCATTCTCAAGTGCATCAAAATGGATTGTAATGCACCAAATTGAACCAAATGAACTGAATGAGACCAAACTGAATCAAATGGACCAACATGGAAAAAACTGGACTGAAATTGACCGAAGTGGACATAAGTTGACAGACCTGGATCGAATGGACCGTCATTCAAATCAGTATCTAAATTAATTAATATGTATATAGTTACCTACTCTAACCCATGGGAGAAATTATAATGAGAACTTAAACTTAAAAAATATTGCAACCAATACATTAATTTGAGATTCATTTGCTCATTACTTTTGGTATATATAAATTCATTTGGATAAGGATGAATTCACTACAAATGTTGAATTTGGGTGTAGGTTGCAATTTTTTTTTTAAATTAGAGCGCACATCATAAATAAACCATAATTAAGAGTGGTAAACTTCAATTAACTTTGATGCATATATACATGGATTGAGATTTGATGCAATAGCCAATAACCAACAGGAGCTATTGTGCACCATGAAATTTCCCTAAGAGTTGAAATTGAAAGTTTACTTAGGGTCTGTTTAGATACAATTTATTTTGCTGAAAATTGAAAACTGAAAACATTGTAGCAAAATAATTTTTAAATGTGTAAATAGTACCATAGGACCCTTTTTTTTTTTTTGAATAAAATAGTTGTGGGTCCTGTGAACAGTGATAAACAGTAAACTTTGTCTCTAAAAGCTGAAATGGGTGGATCCAAAAAAATAAAAAAAGAGAAAACGCAAAACGTGAATCTAAACACATACTTAATCTCAAACATTGGATAAAAAAAATTTAAACCTCTCAACTTTTACCTTTTAAACTTTTTTTCTCCCACATTAAAGGTTTCCCCGCTGAATGACTACACGATCAACTATAATCCATGCTAAGAGCATCCACAGTAGTGGAGCTAAAATTATAGCAATTTAGCTTCACCAAAAATTATTTTATCTATTTTACCTACACACATGCTGCAACAGTGGATCTATTTTAGCTTTCAACACAATAAAATAATATAAATATCACAATAAAATAATATATCCCCTACAATAAAATAATATATCCCACTACCCAAAAAACATCCACAGCACCAACCACAACCACAACCACCTCTACCATCAGCCACAGTCACAGCCACAACCACCACCACCACCAGTACCGGCCACAACCACTACTCTACTTTGGCAATCACAACACAACATAGAAAAAAAAAAACAAAAACAAAAACAAAACCACAACCACAATCACAACCCCATCACCACCAGTCATGACAACCAACTATGACAACCACAACCAAAACCCACTGCCACTGCCACTGCCATTGCCACTGCCACAACCACAACCATAAACCACAAAACTCATAGCCAAAATACACAAAACCCACCACCAAAGCAAAAATCATCTACCACCACCACAACCAAAATCCACAAACCCATTGTCAAAATCATCCACCACCACAACCACCAAATCCATATGAAAATACATTAAAAAAAAAAAAAAAAAAAAAAAAAAAAAAAAACTCAATCATAGCAAAGAGAATAGAGAGATGGACGGCATCTATGGCTTGCAACTTGGGGAGGACAATGTCGACGTGGGTCTAATCGGCAGAAGAGAAGTGCGTCTGAGACGGCTTGAGTTCGATGAAGGCGGTGCCGGTGGAGCTTAGGTCGGCGGTGTGGGACGACAACGTGGGTGATGAAGATCGGCGTGGGACGGCAACGAGCGGTGGCTTGTGAAGCAGAGAGTAGATGAGGGAGAGAAAAAAAAAAATGAGAAGGAAAGAGGAAGAAAGAAGAGAGGTCGGAGAGAGAGAGAGAAAAAGAAAGAAAGAGAAAATATTTTTTTTAATGGAAGAGGAGAGAGAAATTTAATAAAATAATTTTTTTTTTTTATAGCTTTCATGAACAGTGCACATCTATCTATAGATGTGCACTATAGTAATGGAGCTAAAAAAAATAGATTTAGCTCCACTGTTGGGTGCTAATTTTGGGGTTTGAGGAGCTAAAATATAGCAATATAATAATATAGCACCACTATTATGAGTGTTCTAAAGAACAATAAAAGAAATATATCATACTTTGAAAACAATATGGAATCCCGTGTGGGTTTGATTTAAAAGCCTAATATATATATCATATATATATATATATATATATATATATATATATATATAAAATCACAAAGAAAACAACGTTTTATTGAAAAAAAAAATACGAATGAACCAAAGAAATCAAATTCACACTATATTTAGTGCCAGTTTGAAAACAGCTTATTTAGCTGGAATTGAAAATTTTTTATTGAAAGTACAGTAAATAAAGTAAAAATAGATGAAATAGTACAGTAAAATTCACAAATAATACAAAAAATGTAATAAAACCCATAAATTATAATAAAAATAAACTAAATAGTATTAAAAATAAATTAAATAATAAAAAAAACTGATTTTTTAATCCAATACCAAAACGCACACTTAGGTTAACCCTACTTTACTTTCTTTCACTACCTTCTTCCCGTTAGGCAAAGGATAAAGATCCAATCAAACGAGAGCAGGCCCAGCCCAAATGAACCATTTGCCAAACTTTTTAGTTTTTAGGACAGAACCACCAAACCACGTAAAAACCGAACCCAAGTCCCATTGTCCATCAAACTGTCATATCAAAATCTGCTATTTCTGACAAAAATCTACAGCATCAATGCATGCCATACGAAAGTCCTGCAACTCACTCACTGACCGCTTCTATAAGCTGCAACTTCAAGTTTATTAATTGTAGCACGCCGTCACTTTCTAGATACTTTCTAGTTCTTCCTTCTTTTGTTTTGGAACCTGGTCAAAGTGGTCAGTTTCTCTACTGTTTCTTCTTTGAGCTTTGGAGACTCTGGCAATGGTATGCAAGTTTTTCTTAGCAATATAGAGGAAGACGAATGGGTAGCAGCTATGTGAAACAGTGAAGCTATAGGTTTTACTTTATAGTTCATCGATCCTTCTTCTCTTTTAGTAACTGGTAAGTGCTTCAGTTCAGTTCAGTTCAGCTTTCCTTATCTGGTTTTCTGAGACTGTGTTGTAAGTTGTAACGGTATGAAATATGAATGTTTCTGTCAGCAATTTAGAGAAGCCGAATGTATACCTATATGCGCAGTAGTAGCCGAAACAGTAAGGCCATAGCAGCAAAGCTGCATATAGAGGAAATAAGGAAACACAAATTCTCAATCGGTGAAAGGTGTCCAAACCCTTTAACCGAAGATCTACAAAATGCAGTGGCCAACCTCTCCTCTGAGCTCTATACCAAAGATGTCCATTTCCTTATGGAGCTCATTCAGGTCTTTCTCTCTGTGTGAAGAATTAAGTTTGTTATATGTTATAAAAGTTGTTTTATTCTGATGGTAACATGTTTGGAATTTTTGGGTTTCTTTGTGTTGGGTGGATTAGAACGCAGAAGATAACGAGTATTCAGCAGGTGTGAAGCCGACTCTGGAGTTTGTACTGACAACCGCTGATATAACAGGAATTGGTGCACCATCTACTCTTTTGGTGTTTAACAATGAAGTTGGGTTCTCTAAACGAAACATCGACTCACTTTGTGGCATTGGAAGATCCACCAAGAAGGGTCAGAGGCACCAAGGCTTTATAGGCGAAAAAGGTAAACACATTTTCTAAATGTTCGAAAATTTCCATGAACATTTCAGGAGCAAATTTGTTGATGCTAATGTTGATTGAAGGAGTGGCATTTCATGTTTGACGGTGTGAGATTTTTTTGGTTTTTTGCTTGTACATCAATTGTTCATTTGAGAATGTTTGTTTGATATGTGTTGTTACTAGTTAGTTTGTGTATTGGCCTACAGGGTTTTTGTATTGTGTGGCCCTCTGGCTTCGGAAGTTTGATCTTGGTTTTATCCATTGATATATCGGAGAGAGGGTCTGCACTGTTCAAGGTTTCTGTCATTCATAAGACAGTATATCTCTAGGATGTAAATGGAAATTCATGAAAAATTTAGATGCAGACGGGTCCATTTTGTTCTGAACTAGTAGTTAAGGGGTATCTTGAGGATAAGGTATCCACATGTTCTGAGAAACATGATGCATATGTTAGATACATCAGATAATTATTGTTTCTCGAGAGGGAAGCATATATTAGCGCTTAGTCCCTTTCTTTAGATAACATGCTTGCCTAAGTTAATGGCACCAATTGCATGTGTTTAGATCATTAGAATTCATAAGTCAAGAAGTTGAGGACGGTCTTAGAAATCCTCCTGACAAACTTATGAATTCAGAACACTAATTGTCATGATATTGCAGGTAATTAATGTAAGTGTATAGTCTGACGTTTTACCATATCTCCATTTGTCATGATATTGGGCTTAATCTACTAATGGTAATCATATGTTGTCAGTTTTCTGACATGGCTAAGACTTATGGTACACTAGTAACAAAATTTATACAGGTCTTGAGGATTATTTTTAACTTTTTTGATCTATAAACTATACACCACATTGCTTTTGTTAATTATATTACTTGTGAAAACGCATGCAAGTTTTTCTAACTTCAACTCTGGCAACTAACAGGAATTGGATTCAAAAGCGTGTTTCTTGTCAGTGCACTACCGCACGTATTTAGCAATGGGTACCAAATTAGATTCAGCGAAATACCCAATCCAGATTGTGCCATTGGGTACATTGTTCCAGAGTGGGTTTCCACAAAACCAAGTTATTCAGACATACAGGCCATTTATGGGTCTGGCAAGGCTCTGCCAAACACTCTGATTATTCTCCCTTTAAAGCCAGAGAAAGTGGAAGCTGTGAAGAAACAACTATCAGAAATTCATCCTGAAGTATTGCTCTTTTTGAACAAGATCAAGCGATTGTCAATACAAGAAAGCAGTGGTGAAATTTGCATTGCAGACTCTATTTCTGCAGTTTCTATCTCTACTGAGACTAATCTTGTCTCATTAAAGACTCAGGTAGCAGACTGCCGTGTAGTCAATCTTTCAGTTCAGGAGGAAGCAGACACGACCGAGACCGCGTGCCCTTATTATGTATGGAGACAAGTTTTCCCTGTAAAACCAAATAACAATGTGGATGCAAGGAAGGATGTAAAAGAATGGGTGATATCTCTGGCTTTTCCATCTGGTGAGCGACTGAAGCGAGGGACTTCTTCCGCTGGTGTATTTGCCTTCCTACCTACTGCAATGGTGACTAATTTCCCATTTATAATACAGGCAGACTTCATACTTTCATCTTCTAGAGAAACCATTCTCTTGGACAACAAGTGGAACTCTGGAATCTTGGACAATGTGCCTCACTCCTTTTGTAGTGCTTTTACTACTTTTATGAAGTCCACTTTGACTGAAAAACACTTTTCTGTTGGTCAAGTACTTCATTTCTTGCCTTGCCGAGAGTGTCCATGCAAAGAAATTAACACAGTGAGGCAATCCATCATGATATTGTTGCAGGAAGAGTGTATTGTTCCTTATGAGACATTTGTTGATGACAAGATATACTTTTGTGAGCCAGCTTCCGTGATAAGAGTCCTGCCTGAGTTCAGGAAAATCATGCGGCGTATTAAAGAACATGGTGTCCTTTCCCATGCCATTTCTGCTCAGGGGAAGTTTATGTTGCATTATTCAGTAGACTGCAAAGAATATGACGATTCCTGCAACTTTTTCAAAGTTGCTCCTGCAGGTATTTGTAACGACTGGTATGGAAAATGCATTCAAGCCTGCAACCTTACTTGTAGAGCTTCTACAGAAGAGTATGTGGATCTTCTTTGCTTTCTTGCTGAAAAATGGAGGTTTATTCCACTAAGGAGTGTCAATAGTATACCCCTTTTCAAACACATTACTTGGAATGGAGAAATAAAGTCATGTAGTTTACAAGAAATTAAACAGGAATGTCTAAAGATCCATATTGTCTGGGAGCCACAAGAACATGCCTGGCTAAAGAAATGGAACCAAGTGATGGGTTGCCCATATGACTGTTTCTTCATCCCAGATACCTTGGTGGCTGCTCTGGTAGGGTGTGAAAGACAATACAACTTGAAGCAATGGTTTATCAAAGACATGGGTTTGGTAGTCACTACTGTTTCTAAATATTGTTCAAAACTTCGTTATTTTCTTGAAACAAAGAAAGACCCAAAACTGGTTGTCTTGTTTTCTCATTTCGTGTATCATTCCTGGTTAAGAAACTACATTCAAGAGAGAGAGATTTGTAATGTTTTTCATTTCATGCCAGTCGTGGATGAATGCGGAAATGTGATTTTGTGCAAGAATACTCTTGTTCCGGCTTCTGGTAGCAAATGGATAAAACTGTTTGGATCTAATCCATTTACAAAGGCTAATTGCAAGTATGTTGAACTAGGGGTGGTATATGCTGAAGCTGCTGAATTTGCTGGAGAATGCACTCCGGCAAATGAACTATTGCAATTTTTCAAAAAGCATGGAAAAACTTCTGATTTGCCAGACATAATACCTCAGGACATGGCGTTGCAAGTTGCTTCTAGTCAACTAACATGTGAGGAGGCTTTAATGCTTCTGGCCTGGATCCAAAATTTGAGAGCTAAGAAATATGGATTACCTATAAGGTTCATCCAAAGCATACAGAACGGGAAATGGGTTAAAACATCTTCAGGATTTAATACTCCTACCCAGTGCTTTCTTTGTGATGGAACTGAGGTATCAACTCTCTCTGAGATGGGAAGAACTCTAAAGGTTTTATCAGATATTGATGAAGCGTATTATATGGACAGGATAAGAGCATATAAAGATGAGTTGATTTTCATTGGAATGCGGATTGGTTCTGACGATATGTATCAGCTTATCAGTGACCACCTTAAGCATCTTGCTTCCTCATCAATGAGCAAACCTTTTGCAATTTTGCTGCTTAGATTTATAAAGTACTCAAATCACCAAAATAAACTTGATGAAGACTTCTTAAAATCTGTGAAAGTGGGGAAATGGTTGAAGACAAACCAGGGGTATTTGACTCCTCCAGGAACTGTCTATCCGATGCCTTATATGGTAGATGGTTTTGTACAAATTACAGATCTGCATGTTGTTGACAGAAGATACTATGAAAACCAACTTGATTGTTATGAGGAGGAGCTAAAGTTTCTGGGTGTTGTCACCGATCTGGAAGACGTTTATAAACAAATACCAGAGCACTTTCAATTTCCAAAAGATCTTTCAATTTTGACAAAAAATAGTGTTTTTCTGTTACTTGGATGCATCCAGCATTTGGGGCTTGCAGGTAACAATTTTGTGCAGAAAATTAAAGACCAACCCTGGATGAAAACTAGCTCTGGTTTCAAATGCCCTTCAGAGTCCCTTCTGCCAGGTCTTAATTGGGACCACTTATTGAATATTGTTCCTTTGCCTGTTGTTGATGAAGAATATTATGGAAGCAGAATTGGTTCATACAGAACTGAACTTGAGGCAATTGGGGTGGTTGTAGATATAAATGGAGCATGTAAAATGCTTTCCTTTACACTCAAGTCAACATTGTCTTCAAGCAGTTTAACCAGCACCAATGTGTTCTCCTTACTCAACTGCATCAGGTGCATGAATAAGATAATGCAGACACAATTACTTGATATAATTAGCTGCTTGTCAGGGGAGAAGTGGTTGAAGACTTGTCATGGCTATAAATCTGCCCCAGAATCTATTTTGTTTGATCAGAAATGGGGAACAGTCTCCAAGTTCGTGGACCTTCCTTTCATTGATGAGGCTTTCTACAGTCTCAGCATCCACTCATATAAATGTGAATTGAATATGCTTGGCGTTGTGATTAATTTTAGTGAAGGGGCTCATTTTGTTGCAAGAGGTCTCAAGTTGCCAAGGGAAACAGCATCTTTAGCACCAGAGGGTGCTCTCTCACTGCTTCAGTGTGCCACATCCCTCAAAAAAAGTTGCAAGTCAACTGACCACTCTACATTTAAGATTTTGCTCAACAAATTAACAGGAAGCAAATGGCTAAAAACACACATGGGCTACAGGTTCCCACAAGAATGTATCCTGTTCAATCCAGATTGGGAATGTTATTTAACACCAAATGATGGGCCTTTCATTGATGAGAAGTTCTATGTAACTCTTAGTTCTCTGGAAAAAGATGATCTAAAAGCCATAGATGTGAAGGTGGATATTGAGGAAGCCTGCAATCTTATTTCCCATGCTCTTACGTCTCATGTTCAAACTTCTGCTGTCAGGAGAATCTACAGATTCCTATACAAATTTAATTGGAATCCACAGATGCAGGACACACATTCCTCTCAGTTATGGATCCCAGATCAACAAATGGGTAAAGGAAAATGGGTGGAAAATTGGCATTGTGTACTCCATGACCAGGATAATCTATTTGACGCTCGTCTGCATGCTCTTGATAAATACTATGAGAAGGAATTGCTACCTTTTCTGTCAAGGGCTTTTGGGGTTTGCGAAGTTCCTTCACCATATGATTTTTTAGATATCTGGAATATCTGGGAGGCTTCGCATCAAGTGTCCCTTGCTAAGCTAAGCTCCTTCTTGGGGCAAATATCAGAAAATTGGGAAAACTGGGATTCCGACGCTAGAAGTATCCTCAAAAGACAGTGCACCATGCTTCCAGCGGCCAATACTTCAGGAGCAGTTCAGTTTGTGATGAAAGAAGAAGTTTTTATTGCTGACGATTTGCAGTTGAAAATTTTATTTATTGAAGCTAGTGAAAATCCACTGTTTGTATGGTTCCCACCAAAGTGTTTGTCGTCTCCAGCTAAATTGCTAGAAATTTACACGAGTCTTGGCGTTCAAAAAATATCTGAAGCTGTGAAGTTTGACCTACATTGTACTTTGTCTGCAAGTAAAATTATTGAGGATACAGATTCCCTGATTGGGAAAGCTTTGATCAAGTTGGTGTTGGCCTTTGCAAATATGCCAATGGAAGAAAAACACAAGACTGCAAAATCTCTCCTTGAACTCTCAGTTTATGGCACGGAAGACCCAATATCTGTCCGGTATGCCTTACAGTTACCTTTGCAGAAAAGGAGGCTAGAAGTAGAAATTAAAAAAATGGTGCTTTGGGAGAAGAACTCACAGAGACTGCTTGTCAATAAATCAACCTGGAATGAAGGAAAGAAAGATATAAAATTCATTGCTTCTTTTGCACGAGCCATCTTGGAAGCAGTTCTACCTAACAGTGGGGATCAAATGGACACACTTTGCAGAATGATCCAAATGGGCATGGCACTTGGGTTAGAGGAAGATGCAGTGGACTACCTGCTATGGACAGAGAATTTGGAACTATCTGTTGAGGACAAGGAATTCCTTGATCGTTCATTTCCCTCTGGTAAGTCCTCTGCTGTTTTGGGCAAGCGCCTGTCTATGAACCCCTTATTGCCTTCAACTCCAAATGGTTCAGCCTGTAGGAGGCGGCTTTGACAGAAATGGAACTAAATTTCCTTTTGCTTTGTATGAAACGTGACTGACTGTAAATAGAAATGGAACTAGACTTCCTTTTGCTGTATGATATGTGACTGACTGTAAATATAATAATGCAAACATGTAAGATGTAACCATGTAAATGTTCTCAACTTCGCTGTAATGGAAGTCCTTTAGGTGGTTCTGTATATTGAATACTCTACAACTGTTGTCTTGTAATCGCAGGAACGACATAATGTGCTAGTAACCGTAGCTGTACTTTATTATGGATAGATTGAAGAAGCACGTTCTTTGATAGGCACCTTGGCTTTGCCTTATAGTAAAAACTGAATTTGACCATAATTTAAACTAAAAAGGCCTGTGGGAGGGTGATAGCCTCAGGTTTGCTTTTCTACTGTTTAGGGTGGTGATTTTTCTTACCTCAAAAAATAAAAAAGGAGTGGTGATTTTGATCATGTAATTGGTAATCCATGTTTAATGTTGGTAATTTTGCTACGATTAGGCCCTCTTCAATCCTGCAGTACATGATGATATCCTTGCCTAGGCTTTAATGTCTTTCATGTATCTTTAAAGGTTGGCTTGTGGAAGTGAAAACGTTGTGCATTTTTTATTTTTATCCTAGATTGTTTCTATAGCTTGACGCTGGCAAGGATGATTTATCAGCAACGTGAGAATTTATCATGACCTTTCTTCTCCCTACGTCTTCTATGTTCGCTTGTCCTTCTTACTTTATCAATTGGATTATTTACACTATTGTGAGAACCTTTGGGCGAATATAATTGCTATTTACCTCCTCAACCATTGGGCAGAATAATTCCCGTACCCATATTAATCAAGCCTTTTGGAGAGGCAAGCTCAACTTATAGTCTTATACTACTCAAAGCTCAAACCTCCAGAAAGCAGTAGGAGTGGTTGCAGATCTTGTTTGTTTTGATGAAAAATCTTATGCGAAAATAATTGTGTTTCCCTATTGTTGGTAGCATTAAAAAAATGAATCAAAACTATCCATGGTTAATGACAAACCTATTAAAAGTATTATTTGTTTTTTAGAGGAGGTTTTCTGCTAAAACTTTTCGAAAAATAACTCTTATCTCACATGACATCGCACAAAACGAGAGAAGCCAAGATATAGTTTTTTAGTTTATTTTCAAGTTTGCTACCAACACAAGAATGAAAATTAGATAGTTTTTCAAAAAACACTTCTTGAAAAAATAATTCATTTTTTAGAAAACATAATATTTAATGTGACACCGAATCTTAATTACATAAACCGAACGGCCAAAGAAAACTTTACAAATATGGAGTGAAGAAGCTGGCTTTCCGGTGAGGGTCCAAAGACTTCTCGAAGCTACAAATTTGCATCAAATTTTTTGCCTGATTCAACGTGGAAACAGCCTTAGGATTCAAGGTAGCCTGGTTTTGATAAGCAAGAATGCTCCCCCTGTTCAAAGGGGGTCCCACCTCAGAGAACGGTTGTTGGGTAAATGTGACAACGGCTTTGTCCAACAGATTTTCTTGTCACTAGAATTTTTCTCATTAACCCAGACAGATTTTGAGAGAGAGATGCAAAGATTTCGTTATTACTCGGATTTTCAAGCATATTTGCTTTTAACCTAATCTTGTCTTCCACAATGCAGCCGAAATGCTACATAATATTAACTTGGATAAATTACAATGTAAACCGAATAATTTAAGGATGATTTCAAATTTACAAAAACATTTCAATTCCTAACCATAAACCCATTCCACATGACGACATTAATAGAAAATGCTTAAATAAAATGACAGTTTGCACTGAAGCAATGTTCAAAGTTTTTGCAACAAGGCTCCCACAACAATTTTCTATCGAAAGAGAAATACTGAAAATACCCATGACAGAATAAGAAAGATAAAAAACAACAAAGTAACACATCTGTTTCCCCTGTTAACAACCTAGCGAACGAGATCAACTTGAACACAATAATATTTTTAGCAAGCTAAGCGAGCAGCCGAGCTCCAATAGTAGCAAAGCCAGTCCTTTGCTCTGATTTTGCATGGCAAGCTGCCCTTACTTGGGGTTATGAACATTTTATCTTGTAAAAAGAAAAACATTATGAGTAAGGTTAGTCCACTATATTTTACATGCTAAGTATCATTCTCCTAAATGGAAAACGTTTGCATGAGTCTCATTTAGATCCATTGGTTTAAGATATATTTTTGTGGTAGATTTGCAGAAAAGTAGAAAGTTCCTTTATGGTTCTATCATGTCTTATATAGGTGTGGCATTTTAAACCAGATATGAGGTCCACTGCAGCCCTTAAAAACTGTTGCTCATCTTTTTCAATATTTTCATATGCTTTAGAGCAGAATTGAGGAAGAAAAATGCACATAAGAAAATGGGATGAACGAACATTTTGAGGCACTTTCAGCAGTCATGATCACACATTAGAATAACTGAGAAACAACTCCATAGTGAATAACATTCCAAATATCACTTGGTACCAAAGCAAACTTGACAATTCTGCCCTCTATAGTATAGAGGTCACAAACTAGATATGTTCATCAGAAAACGCCTACCTCAGCTCAACAGTCCAATCCATCTTGTCTTCTATGAGTCCCATCTGTAGTCTGGTAAGCACAGAGTAGAGTTGTTGCGACACTTCACCTATACCTTCATTTTTATATGATACCCTGACAAAGAAAAGATTACAAGTATGAGAATAATATTCACTATTTGTCTACGATTGATTTGATCATGTTACAATAAGTCACTTTCATCAATATGTTTGTCATTTCCACAATCAATTATTTGCACAAGCTTACATTGGAACGAAATTATTGTCCGAGTGATCAAAGTCTGACCAGGCCAAGATTTTATTGAAAACGGTGGTCAAACTTTTCATTATTATATTAGTACCTTTCGCCCAAATATGTAATGCTGCCCACTGGTGAAACAACCACAGCTGTTCCCGTACAAAATACTTCATCAGCATCAAGCAATTCATCTACCGCTACAAGGCGTTCCTCTACCTGCAAGTTATTTTAAGAACCCATTATTGTAATCTAGCTAGTAGAGAAAAGCCATAAATTGTGGCACTGAAGGACTAAATGCAACAATTTCAGAATTCAGCAAGATATCAGTGATTCTGGTAAGTTGGTTTAAGTTATGTAACCAATAATGACAACCAACAACTGATTAAGATATCCCTTTTAGAGGTCCAAGTCATGTCAGCATAAAAATTATTCCACCAGTACGCATAGATAAAGAACACCGACTCATACTTGGAGTGGAGCTAAAGTTATCCCAAGGGTAAAAATAAAGGCTCAAACTTTACCCTATATATAACATATAAATTCATAAGAAGAGCATGTAATCAAGCCCATCCAGGACATGGTTATAGAGATTTTGGAGTTGAAAGGGAACGGATTTGGAGGTGCGTATGCAAAATATGGAGAAGTATGGGGGGTCAAACAACTGAGGTAGTAAGGGGATCACATGGGGATCAAAACCAAGGATGACACAATGATTAAATTGGTCAGTCAAGGAGCTCAGTGCCCCAAACAGAATGTATGCCATCTAAAATGTGGAAAATACCAAGAATTCTTACCCCTGCTTTCAATAAATCATAGTAGTACGAAATAAGTAGCATTATTTTGGCATGTACAGTCAGTAAAGAATATTGACAAGCTAAATCACAAAAGAATGATGACTAAATTATGTCTTTCAATCACATGCTCATCAACATCCATCACTACTTACTGAATACCTGAAACCCTTGGTTACGAGCAACATCAATTATACTCTTTCTTGTAATGCCTGGTAGAATTGTCCCTTTTATTGCAGGAGTGGAGATAACATTATCCTAAAAGCACATGAAAATGATAATATATTAGCTGTAACTGCCCTTAATGACATGGTTCTTCTTCACAGTTCAGATGATTAGAAACAATATTAGACTTGCAGTTGCTTGTCTATACAATAGGGTGTATAGCATTTAAAGAAAAAATAAAAAAGATAATATAGATGCATAATTCTGCAACTGGGATTTTTTTTTTTTTTTTTTTTGTTTGATACAAAATAGAAATTCTAATCTAACCTAATCTAAGTGTGTATGTGTCTGAAGCTCCCTTTTGAAAACTTGAACCCCGGCCCTTGCCTCCCACACCCCAAATCATAATCATAAAAGGCACAATAAAGACTAGCTAAGTCATCGATCATTATACCTTCACAACAAAAATGTTGCAAGATGAAACCTCCTCTAGATATCTTTTGTTGACACAATCGAGGTATAGCACATCAGAATAGCCTCTGGCTTTTGCAGCAGATTGAGCCTTCAGAACCTAGAAAAATATTTTAATGAAAGGAGATAATTTAGCCACTAAAAATTTCCTGAGTTCCATAAACCAAACAAATACTGGCTGGTAATGGGTAATTCAGGCAGCATGCTGCCCACACATGGCTGGCACCTGGTTGAGTTCAATCAAAATGCTCAAATTAAAAGAAAACCCATAATTTTCATTTCCCCATCTGTATGCACAAAAAAGCCTTCTTCAAATCATAGCTTTAAACCAAAAGAATTATTACACCTAAATTGACATAGATTCTGCTTCTGGAACCTTGAAGAATTTTTTTTAATCCACGTTACACATGCACCCAGTGGGTTTTGAACCCACAACTTGATGGCACAACCATTTGATGGGAAGAGAAAAAATATCCTCTCTAGAAGGCTAAGATTACGGCAAAGCCCAAGAAAAAAAATGTCCATGGTAGATTATTAGTTCAATATTTTATTTTATGTATTATTTGGTTTTTCTAGAGGCTAAGGTATTTTCTTAATTCTGTAATTGTCAGTTGTGGGTCATAGCTTTGAGCCTTGGGTTCTATACTTCTATTGTATTAATTGGGAAGTCTTATTTAATTTATGGACTTTCATTTGTGGGATTTGGTCCAATTCAATTAAGAGTTTGTTTCCTAATCAAAGTAGGAGTTATAAACCAACTTGGAGAAAGTTAAAATCTATAATTTATATAATGTACTCAAGTAAAAGAGAGATAATTAATAGAAAAATTAAGTTTTATGAATATTAAGGCATGTTGCCCTTGGTACGTTCTTTTATCCCATTCTGTTCTTTAGCACTCCACCATTATTCACAATACTGTTCACAGATCACAATACTATTCACATGCATTCTTTACACCCTGATAGGTCTTGAACCCCAGACCTCACCCTCCATCGAACACTTATAAGGGGAGTAGTGTGCCAGTTGAGTTAGAGCTCATTGGCCACACTTTACACTACCATTCACATGCATTCTTTACGCTATAGTTAATAACATGAGGAAAAATTCAATTTCAGTTCCTCCTCACCTCTTTTGTAATTTTAAATCAAATATTTTCATTTACCTACCAAAACCCTAAATTCATTCTTAAACAGTTAAACCCTAACCCTTCTTTCTTCTAAAGTTCTAAACCATAGAATCCCAAAAATAATTCTCCTAACCCTAAAATCACCACAAATACATGTCAACAAATCCACTCCAATCTGTCCTACGTCATAACCTCACCTTGTTCTTACAAAGAGAAAAGGTGTAATGAATAATAAAATTACAAAAAATCGTGATGAAAATAAGACAGCTACAGTTTGAAACCATACAACCATTTAACCCTTTATGGGATTTGCCCCCTGCATAGATATAAGCATACAACAATTAAAGCAAGGCCAACTTACTGCAGCATAGTTCCCTATGGTCTTTACACCCCCAGTACCACCAGGAGTTGCACGATGCAATTCATGCTCAACAACCAGATGGATTGGTGCCACACCTTCCTGGCATCAGACAGATAAAAGATATTACATCCAGTAACTGCAGGGTGGGAACGAACCAAAACATTAAGAAATCATATCTACATAAGGGAAGAAATCAAATATGGTCACCAAGATCAAGAAACATAGAAAATCATGCACATAAAAATAAAGCAAAAAACTACTACAAATAATTGGTTCTCTTGCATAAGCAGTAGAACATAAAGTGATAGTCACATGGCCCCTAGTTGCCAGAAAGTACTTGAAAGTTATAATCACCAATTTCAAATCCCTATGGGGAGAGCTTGGGTTCAAATCCTAGGAGTGTTATCCCCTTAGACCCTTTACCTAGCAACAGAAATCACCATATTTCAAATTCAAATTAAAATGAAACATGTTTTCAACTCCATAGCTCTGTTTTAACAAAAACTGAGACATGAAACAGCTTGGCAAAATTTTGATATTAGCACCACTTGACAAGGAACAAATAATTTTAAATTGAAGAATATTCTTTTTTTTGATATGTTAAAGCAACTCCCTCAACCATATGGGATTGAGGTGCAATCATCCTTCAATCATTTTTTTATGGGAGGAGTAGCCATTTAGTCCAAAGATCATTTATGTTAATTGAAGAATAATGCTGACAAATAGAAGCATATGGTTATATAAAAATTTTAACAAAAGTTCATTCGTAAAAAATTTTGCCCGTGGGGAAATGTACTTGCAATTAGACTACTTGAAAAATGAAATCAATCCAAAAGGCTGAATGTCATGTCAACTGTGAAATGATACAGTCCCAAAAATCATTACGCTTAACTATTTAACTCTTTTGCCATATAAAGGGACCAAGAGATGCATCATAGACAATTTTGCAATTCATTGGTCACCTCACTTATCTTTCTCTGGCCACAAGCTTCCAATATGATCAACTGGCCAGTGAGACATGGACATAAACTGGTATCCTAGTTACTTGTACACATAAGTCAACCTATTGACAGGTCATTGATAGTTTTAAAGAAAGTAGAAATCAAACAGATAAACCATATCCTTGAAAGTATTAACCAATGACCCATTGATTCAGTTGGCACCTCCTGCCGACTCCAAAAGTGATGTCAAGGGTTCAATCCCCCATCAAGACTTAATGTAGCAAAAAAAAAAAAAAAAAGGTATTAACTAATATTCTGCATCTATTATTCAATCATGTTATGTTTGTGCAGATATATGGATCATCTCAGAAAATGTTCTCATATTCCATTCCCTAAAATGCAAAAAGAGTTGGACAATAAATTGTCATAGAATTCACTGCTATGACTCATTATTGGCAACATTTCATAAGAATTTCCACGCGCAACATCAAATTAATTATATTACACAGTGCAAAAGGCATAATTAGTAAAGTATCAAACTGTCTTTCTCTTTTTATTGGTAAGTTTCACAACAACCAATATGACTTTAGATAAGAATAGAATGGAGGAAAAGCAAACATGTGGCAAACCCTAACTAATTTGTTGAGGATCCATAGCTGACCCCAAGAATTTGGGATCAAGGCTTGTTGTGGTTGTACACAAACAACCGATGAGTTTTGAAACCAAGACCTCACTCACAACCTTAATCTTATAAGGGAGGAAGTTCTGTTTGAGCTAGAGCTCATTGGTGTAAAGTATCTCAAAATTATTCATACTATATCTTTAACAATAATATGCATCCCAAAAGAAAGTAATGAAGAAAAACAAGGGATAAGACATCGAAATAAAAGTGACAACAATATCGTGAAGTGGCAACAAAATCGGGTTGATATCAATATGCACCTAAAGACTACAAACCTTAAAATAGTTGCCAACAGGTGACACATAAATCAGAAAGGTATACTCTGGAGCAGGTGCAAGGCCAAGAACAGCTCCACTCCCCATTAGCAATGGCCTGATGTACAAGGAACCTTTACCTGGAGGTGGAACCTGAAAATGAGAAATTAAATACTTACCAATCTGACATGTACTGCCAATCATTAACAACAGGATATACAGCAAGATTTAGGTAGTATTTTACCCAATGTTTGTTTGCTAAAACAGTGGCCTTTACAGCTTCCACAAATTGTTCAACTGTTGGTGATGGCATGCACATCCGCTCTGCACCCTGCCTCATCCGCATTGCATTTTCCTCCGGACGAAAAAGTAGAATATTACCATCTTTTGTCCTATAGGCCTTCAAACCTTCAAATAATCCCTAGAGACAAAAGCGAGAGAGATTTTGAGAGGGGGGGGGGGGGGGGGGGAGGGGGGGGTCATCAGAACTGATGCAACTGAAACAACAATTAAAAATAACTAGGACCCTAAGGACAAATGATGATAGAGAGTCATTAATATACATACAAATAAATTTGATTATATGAAGTATCCACAAATTTGATGTTTTTCTAGCTAGTCCAAGATTGGATTATCCAAATATTCAATCAATAGAAGCATTCCAACTCTTCTAATACCTTCTTGTATTTGTTCTTTCAGTTCAAGTTTCATGTCCAAAAACAGTGGAGAGGTCATTCAAAATTTACCAAAATACTTGTAAATTTGCTGTAGTATCTATCTCTTTGTTCATCATAGAAGGGCTTACTGGAATAGTCCCGGAAAGAGATTATATTAGAGAATCTAAATATTTTATTAAACTAATGTTGAATTCCTTAGCTACTTTGTTTAATACAAATAATAGTGCAAGTGTAGTTGCATGCAAACAAATTGAAAACGCCACGTATACCAGTGACACTCAAGCCCATCAATTGAGCCACTAAGTATGGGCTTTCATAGGGTGGTTGGTGCTCAGCTCCTATGGAGAGACCTATGGTGTCCGATTGCAAGAGATAAAGAGGCAAAAGTGCCTGATTATTTGACTGTGTAGATGTTACCCTTCATTGGCACCCAATTTTTATTCAAGATGCACATTATTGGGAATTGGAATCATTTGATTCATTTTTGGATGATTTGTACTCTGTTTAGTTCTTCCAGTATCAAGAATAGGATGGCTTGAAGTTTGCCTAAGGCTCAGGGATTTAAAGTTAGCACTTTCTACCATGCTTTGCAAACAAGTGGGGATTCCTCTTTCCCCTGGCGAGCTATTTGAAGAGCTCCACCTCGGGTTGGTTTCCTTATGTATGTGACTTTGAAAGACAAGCTCTTCACAACTGATAATTTAAAGAGACGGGGCTTTTTCTTTCTGATTGGTGTAGCACATGTATGTCGGGGAGACAATCAATCACTTAATTCTACATTGTTGTATGGGGTTTCATGTGGTGTCTTCTTGGTGTGAATTGGGTGTAGCAGTGGCCTAGATGGGAATCAGTTTTGCTGTTGTATTGGGCTGGTCTTCCTGTTAAGAACAACAGATTGGAAATTTGGAGTGCAATTCCATCATGTTTGATGTGGACTGTTTGGAGAGAGGAATTCTCACATTTTGAAGATAAAGATTCCTCAGTACCCCAACTTAATTCACAGTTAACAGGAACTTTTTTATTTATAAATTACAGTTAACAGGAACTTATTCGCATGGAACCATGCTTTCTCTCCTTACCCTAACTGCAGTTCTAATTTATTGTCTTTTCAAGATAGCATGTTTCTCAGTTGACTTGTTTTTACTTTTTTCTCTGTTTGAGTGCTCCATAGTATACTCCTTATGTAATACAACCTCTCTTTTTCAGTTTAATAAAAATTTTACTTCTTTACTGATAAAGGAAAAAATGTTCCATTAGAATTTAAAAAATTATGCAATTCATAAGAATGAATAGTAGGATAATAAATATTAAAAAAAAAAAACATGAATTCCAAAATTTCAGTAAGCATTTTGCATTAATAGTTTATACCCAAAACTCCAAAACTGATATAATATGATTCAGTAAAGACAAGATGGGATAAGCCCATCAAGGTTTAAGTTCTAACCTGCCCATAATTCAAGACTCCAGCTGAAGGGTTCATTTCAATGTTCCCAAAACGCTGTAATTCGCCTTTAGAGAAGTCCCCCCCTCGAGCACATTTCATGATATACATATAATCAGTAGGGAGAAACGCGAATCCAAGGTTGTCCCAGTCCATGTCAACTAGTTCAGCCGTTTCACTATAGTTGTTCAACCAAAAAAAAAAAAAAAAAATCAACTCAGAGAGCAGCATACATGTATTTTTTTAAACTTCAATCATTACATAACTGTTACATGTTAGATTAATTCACAAGGGTGCCTTTAATTCTTGAATTACATTGGGATAAACCCCAAAACTAAAGTCAGCAAATTTTGTAAATATTTAAAAATTAAATAGTTTTAATTTATGTCGTTTTGAATAACAAGAGGGTCATTCTGACAATGTATATGTTTGCACCACAAATCATTTCAAAGTCCATAAATTTAGAGAGAGACAGCAAAAAATAAATAAATAAATAAAAGTAGAGAAAAGTACCTGTAAGTATCAGATAAAATGGCATCACGCTTGAATAGAGAAGAAGCCGCTTGAACATTTCGAGAAGCAAGAGGAAACCTCTTTTGGAGCTGCAATAAATGAATAAAGTCAAAAATAAAAAATAAAAAATTTGAATTATCCCCCAAATAAAATCAAAGAGGAAAGGGAAAAGGGGTACCTGGAAGTTGAGAGAGGAAAGTGTATTGTCGGCGAAGGGTAACGGTAAGGAATTGAGAGGAGGGAAGGAGCGGCAGCGGCGGGAGGGGCATAGGAGGTAATTTGGCTGAAGCCCTCCCAAGGCGGCGCTTCTCTCCATTTCTCTTCTTTCTCTCTCTATCTAACGGCTCTGTTGGATGTGTCTCTCACTCTCTCTGTGTGTAAAGGGGGCCAGGGCAATGCAATGTAGCAGTGTGCAAAGGTGAGAGAGCGTTTTATTTATTGTGAGCTAGGATTCTCAATCCAAAGGGATACTGCTTGCTGTTGTTAAATGCTGACTTTTATAAAACCTAGCTACTTAACTAGATAGATTCTACGCGGCTACGCCTACCAAGCCAAACCCCCAGAATGAAGAAAATTCTAATAAGTTTCTCAAAAAAAAAATTTATATATATATATATATATATTAAAAAATAAATAAATAAAAACCCCAATCGGGATCGATCCCATGGTGCTAATTCACACTCACCAACATTCTGTATCAGTTTAATGAGAATGAGAATGGCCGTGCTCGACATAAATGTTTTCTTTTTTTTCTTTTTTATAATTTGTAATGAAATAAAAATGAGATTTCTCAATTTTTATTTTTAAAGTATGTAGCAAAGCACTATTGTTTCTATTTAATGGTTTTCTCATCATACTTTGAAATACGATTGATGATAGGAATACTACAAATTTTATTATAAAATATTTACAAACTAATATGTTACTAATTACAAAAAAATAATTTAAACATTCATTTATTATGTTTTTTTATCTACTAACTACATTCATTGTCATATCAATTTATAAAGATTATATGGTAAAATTTGTAATATATTTAGCATTTTATTTGAAATATTATATAAATAGTTAATTTATTAAATTCACTATCATATTAACTTATGCCAATAGGATAAATGGTACATATTATTATGGAAATATGTTAAAACTACTAACTATTTTACTACAAAAATTTTATAAATAGTGGCAATGAATGTAATTCATGATGCATTAACAACATAAGATACATCATCTTAATATTTGTGCTTTATTATAAGTATTTAGAGGATGGGTTTACTTTTCTTTATAATAAAAAGTTTTTTTGTGTGTGGAGAAAACAGTGTTAACATTTAAACAATATATCAAAGCTTTAGAATAAATACTTTAATATGTTTCTTTATGAAGGGAAGATGTGTGCATGTAGATTAATGGCATTTGATATAATGACTTCATGTATTGGTTGTTTTCATAAATAATTTATGCATATAATGTTGATATTATGTTTTGACTTAGTAAAAGGTTGTAATCGCATTCTAAGATTTTTGCTTTGTTATTATTATTATTATTATTTTGATAGGTTAATGCATTGTATGATAGAGGGTGACAACAAATTTCATTTTCATTAACCAATAAAATTACTTGGAAATTTTTTTCCAAATAACTCTAACATAATTGGCATTTCTCCTTTAGTGATAAAGCATGACAAAGAACTAGAAGATAAGATTATGAGTTAAATCGATCGAGTCTGTATATAACTCTCACTAATAAGAGTGATGATCAATATGCAATGAGTGATTAATACAACTGATTTGGGTACTTAAAAGTATCTAACAAGACATAGATGATTTGTTAGAGTATGCAAATAAACTAAAGTATTGGAACATAACCTTTTTTTTTTGGTAAATCAGGAATTAGATTAATGAAAAAAAAAAAAAAAAACACTAAGGAACAGAGTAAGGCATAAGCCTCTCAAAGTACATACCAGATAAATCGTAAAACAAAAACAAAAATGCATATTGTTTTGGTTCTCCTTCGGAGATCAGTATTCGAACATAACCAATACATTGGCAAACGCCAATAAGACGTGTGCTCAATTATTGAAAAAACTTATGTGAAGATACCATTTGTTTTAATATGCAAATTGTTCATTCTAGATTGCTCAATTTTAGTTGTAGAAGAGGTAGTTTGTTCTCCTATTTATATTACGTAGTTTATGTCTTAAGATGATTTTTGTTGTTACAATGGATTTTGTTAAATTGTATTCCATTTTTATTAAAACTTAATCATCATCATAGAAATATATTGAAAAATGACCAGTTCATTATTTGGAACAATATATTGTCAATAAAAATTGAAAAAATTACATTTGACCACTTTAAACTATACCTCTAATTACACTTTGCACCATAAACTTTTCAATTATGTTTTGCACCCTAAACTATGACACTTATTACACTTTGCACCCCAACGTTAAATTTAATATTAACTTAGATGGAAAAATATGGCACCACGTGAAAAGAACTAATTGTTCATCTTCTTAATCTCCTAAGAACAAAGGAGAAATTACACTTAACCACCCTGAACTATACTCTTAATTATACTTTGCACCATAAATTTTAAATTTCCATCAAAGTTAATAGCAAACTTAACGTCAGGGTGCAAAGTGTAATAAAAGCCACAATTTAGGATACAAAATGTGCATTCAAAAAGTTTATGGTGCAAAATGTAATATGAGGTATAGTTAGGATGATAAAGTGTAATTTTCTCATAAAAATTAGTACTTAAACGAATAATAAGTTTTGATCAAATAAATTTAGATTAGTTTCAAATTTGAAGACCTTAAGTTAGATTGGATTTGAAATATATTGGAATATATTTGATGCAAATATACCAGGCTAGTTTAGATCTATATTGAGCATACACTTATCCTTACCTACCGATTAGGGATGGCAATTTTGCCCCGCCCCACATTTTCCCTGCCTAGCAAAGGTGGCGAGGTGGGGATGGGGCAAGATTTAGCCCCACATCACGGGACGGGGCAGGGATGGGTTTAGACTTTTTAGACCTACCTTGCCCCATCCTCACCTTGCCCCGTGTTGATAAGGATTAAATTGTAATTTTCTCATATCCTAAAACCCTACTATTTAAACAAACATATTATTAGCTTATTTTATTCTACCTAACGTGGTTCTCTGCCTCTTTTTTCTCTCTAGCAAAGTTGGAAATAAGGTACCAATTTTAACTTCTTCTTTTTTAAATCTTTATTAGAAACAAATTTATATATTATTGAATCATTGATTTTGTACCATGAGATTTTTGTTTTTATTGTGATATTGTCTTGCTAAACACTTGGATAATAATTTCAGTTTTTGCTAAAAATTAGTTTAATATGATGGGATAAATTTATTTATAATTTCAAGTATATTTTATTAATGAAACATGTTTTATTAAAAAAAATTGTAATAGTTGTGGGCAAATCAATAAGAAGTAAAGTTTTACGAGATAGGGCGGAGCTTCATAGAGCTCCAAGGGGTAGGGATGAGGTGAGAAACTTTTTCCTGGCACGCAGAGCGGGGCGGAGATAAGGCAAGACAAAACCATACGGGACGGGGGCGGGGGCGGGGGCGAAGAGCCCATCCTTCAGCCCCACCCCACCCCATTGCCGATCCATACTTATAGGGTTGGAATTTAGAAGTTTCATTTGACTCAAAGATCATCGACAAAAGGAAAATTAAATAGCACATAATGAGGGAGAAAAGATGTAAGGGCACGAAAATTTGGCAGCCCAAACTCACTTAGAATAGTGAAATTTATGCTATTCAGCTAGGCCCAAACCAATAGATATTTGTAAAAAGAGTAGGGTAAAACAAGTTGGGATTAGCCCGAGGATTTAGACAAGGAAGGAATGAACGAAAGCCAAAGATTAAGTGTATAAATGGTTCTTTACAATCTCGCCCGAGGACGATGTTCTTGCGCAAGGATGTACGTTATTTTCTCTCTCTCTCTTTCTCTCTCTATTACTATTCTTGTTCTAATCTCTTCCTTCTGATTTTTTATAGGGCTGTCTTATCTGGAAGTCCTTTTTCTTTATATCCTCCTCAGCTTATTGCATCCTAGCCCTCCATCTCCAATCCTCTAGACTCTCCTTAGGACACTTGTCTCTTTAAACTTCTGTTGAAGGTGGTAAAAGGAGTTGCTTAGCTGTGAACATAGTTCTCAGAACCGGACCGGATCGGGAGGTCGCACCATGAAAACCGAAAACCGAGATGAAAACTGGTTTTTTAAGCATAAAGAACCGGGCATATGTGGCAATTCCATGAACCCCTAAAATTGGGGTTGGACCTTTCGAACCGGTGGCAAGAACTGTGTGGTCCAACCCCTTAGCAATTTTTTTTTTATAATAAAAACAACTTAACACAATTTTATTCTTCTTAATTAAATTATATATCTATTACAAGGAATAAAAAAAATTATAATTAAAATCCTTCAAAGATATTCAACTTTACTTCAAAATTAATCATAAATTTTAATATTTTCATGATTATTATTTTATTTTATTAACTTTCTTATTTAATTATTAAATATATGCTTAAAAATCATTAAATTTTCCTCACATATATTGATATATTAGTCAATTTTGCTAGTTTTATAAATTTAATATCTATATTTAGGCTTTAATTAATTATTAAATTAATTATGACGTCATCACGGTTCGACCTCGATTCGACCTCGGTTCGACCTCAAAAACCTTGAACCTCTCCCTTTTACGGTTCAATGAACGGTCCAAATCTGAAAACCTTGGTTGTGAATTCTATTGTTCAAGTCACTTCCTCATCAATGCAGCTAATAAAGCTGTTGCTAGTCATTTAATGCAGAGGCAGTATGTGAGCTTTCACTGGAAACTTTCTTCGCCTACCTTGACTCTCTCTCTGAACACCATCCTCTCCATTCGAACTTCCACGAAGTATTTTGTCCCTTCTCCTCCTATCCTCGGGCGAATCTCCTCCCTAGACTTAGAATGCTTTTATAATGATAGTCACAGTTTATTGTATCATTCTTTGGTCCTCGGGTCCCCATAAAAGAAATAAAAAGATTAACATATATGGTTAAAAGTCAATAAAAGGCGGCTATAATAAATTAGACAAAGCACTTGATCTTAGGCAAAAATTATAGCCTTTTATTGACTTTTATTCATATATGTTAATTTTTTGTTTTTGTTTTTGTTTTTATTTCTTTGCTTCGTATAAGATTTAGAAAGCAAACAAAAAATAAGTTTATGGGCTAAGGTTTAGGTAAGCTAAGTCTTTTCTAACGTCTTAAGATAATGGGGGATGAGATGTGGATAAGCGTTGTACTTCTATAATTTAATACTAACAGGAAAATGCTAACGGATACCTTAAAGCATTAGTTTATAAAATTTTTTATGAAAAAATAAAAAAGTAATTAGTTTTCTTGATAGTTTTTTTTTTTTTATATTTCCCTTAAAAGTAGTATTAAAATTTTCTTAAAAATAGTTATTGGCCCGTGAGTTGCATGGATTTTTTTATTTATAAATTTATAAATAATAGTCTATAAATGTTTAGAGTTTTATTTTTCCTTTTCTTTTGATTAATAAGTAAACCCCAAGAAATATATTAAGTATTATCTAAAAGTTGAATTTTATTGCATTATTTTTCTATGCTTCTCTCTCTCTCTCTCTCTCTCTCTCTCTCTCTCTCTCTCTCTCTCTCTCTCTCTCTCTCTATATATATATATATATATATATTAATTATGTGCATGGCTCCAATGCAAAATGAAGGATTATAAGTTTTTTTTTTTTTTTTTGAGAAAGAGTTTCAACCTATAGCGTCCGCTCCTGATGATAGCTCTTATCATCAAACCAAGACATCAATCAGTTATTATTGATAACTAAATTATACCATATAATAAAATGTAAAAAAGTTAATGATATTGTTTTTATTGTTTGTTTAAATTGAATGATATGTAAAATTATATACCACTAAACTTTGTCAGTATTTTTCTGTATTAAATTATAGTTCTAAAATTTTTAAAATAAATAAATAAATAATATTTCTATCTTTCATGATCTTCATATAACACGGATTTCATGATCTTCATATAACACTGATGATAACTCTTATCATCAAATTAAGACATCAATCAGTTATTATTGATAACTAAATTATACCATATAATAAAATGTAAAAAAGTTAATGATATTTTTTTTATTGTTTGTTTAAATTGAATGATATGTAAAATTATATACCACTAAACTTTGTCAGTATTTTTCTGTATTAAATTATAGTTCTACAATTTTTAAAATAAATAATTAAATAATATTTCTATATTTCATGATCTTCATATAACACGGATTTTGTCAATACTTTTAAAATTCTTGAATTTGCAAAAGGAGCCCAAAAGATTAGAGAGCAATTCTAAAATACTTCTAATTTTCTTTTGCATAATATCTAAAATTGAACATTAGGAAATTACATACCAATTCAATATCTTAATCTATCAAATGTACATTAGAAAATATTAGACCATTCATTTACATATAGTTTCAACAAAGTACCAATCCATGAAAAGGGAAAAACCATCTTATATTAAGTGACCTCCCATATTACTATGAATAAAAATAAGACTCAAGTTATACTGACATGTCATTCTCAAAAAAAAAAAAGTTATACTGACATGTGAAATCAATAATACAAATAAAATCAACCAATTATATGAATGAAAATGACAATAATGTAAACAATAAGAAAGTTAACGATTGATAGAATCTAACTTTAATTTATCTTGAGAAAATCATTGTAACAATATCTTTATCCTCTACATATTTTCACCGAAAAAAGAAACAAAGTCTTAACTAATTACAAATATATTTGAAATTGAAGAGAAAATACTAAAAACATTCTACCTTGAAAGTAGAAAATTTGCGTTTTTCCCCCATCATTCTTGAGTGATAATTATTTCAAGCCTGAAAATAGAGCATGCAAATTAAATGTGAAATCAAAAGGAAAAGAAATACTAAGAGATTTGAAAAGAGATTGCTAATTTTATTCTAGCCTTACTATTGCCTTAGTCTTCTTCTCGAGAAATTATTAGGTCTACCGGGAGGATTGTTGAAATGGTCCTCTTAGTCCTTCTATCCAATAAAATGTTGCAATTTATGTAAACATGACATCACCTAGTGGTTTGTTTATTTATTTATTTATTTGTAATTCATGTGGTGATTAGGAATCTGACTAACGTATTTGCATAAATGGAATTATTTAATTGGTTGGGGAGACCACTTTAGCAATCCATCCGGTGGACCTAATAATTTCTCATTCTCCTCCTCCTTTGCATAAATTTAGGAACAAATAATTAGAGTTGAAAGTTGTCAGTAATGTTTTATTCCCTATTGTTGAATGCTTAATAACTAAAGGAAATTAATGTTTCGGTTCAAAGAGTTGAAAAGCCAACGAAAATTAGAGTTATGTAAAAATTAGTGGGATGGCTGAATTAAAATTAAAATTCCTTTTATTTCATGTCAATTAACCATGGAGAGAATCAAATTAAATTTGTTCAAAAAAAAAAAAAACAAATTAAAAAAGAAATGAAAAATAGGGAAAAATAGAGATGTGGTATGGCCGAAGAACTAAATAAAAATGGAAATTCAAATTAATGTCTTAATAAAGAGCAAATGGAAACTCAAATTAATGGGGAGAGAGAGAGAGAGAGAGTTCTTTAGCTGCAAAATGATCGTATACAAAGAAAACAATTTATAAAACACAGAGCATTAGAACAAATCAAAGATCAAGATTCCTATATAAAAAATAAAAAAAATCAAAGATCAAGATTATAAGAAATTGAAATGAGAAAGAGAGAGTACCTTTAATAGTAGAGATCAAAAACAAAAATGTAGTGGAAATTTTAAGTATTCATTCAACCTAAATTTTCATATATGTACAAAGAAAGCAATTTATAAAACGCAAAACATTAAAACAAGTAAAAACTAGCAATGAAGATGGCAGTTAGTGGAGTACGTGGGGGCAGTTTAGATAGTAGCTCTCTTAGGCGTTTCTGGAAAAGGTTATGGAGCTTGCCGATCCCACATAAGGTCTGTCATTTCGGATGGAGAGGATGATGTGAAGCCCTACCCACTAAAAGAAATTTGATGAAACGTAAGGTGATACCAGATGACATGCGCGAGATTTGGAAGGAAGCCTCGGAGACGACTGGGAATGTCTTATGGAGCTGTTCGAAAGCACAGGAGGCTTGGGGTTGTTCCAAGGTGACGGTGCGAGTTACTAGGAAAGAGGAAGTCTCCTTTTTGGACGTTATGTGGCAATTGCTAATGATAGATGGGGGTAGCGAATAGTGATGAAGCGGCTGCAAGGGTGATTACAATAGCATGGGCTCTATGGCATAATAGAAATGAGATGCAGAATGGTGGGGCAAGGAAATCAGGACAAAGGCTGGTACAGTGGGCAATGGAATACCTTGCTGAGTATGGAGCAGCTATGGAGCTGACAGATTCCGTGGGACCGGTGGTGGAGCTTCCAGTGAAGTGGACTCCGCCAAGAGAGGGGTGGTTCAAGATTAACATCGACGGTTCCATTTTCTCAAAACAGAAAAGTGCAGGGATAGGGTGCTGATCAGGGACGAGTTGTGGAGAGTGGAAGCTGCTCTGAGCAAAAAGGTTGATGCTCCTTTAGGCACTGTGGAGGTAGAAGCCAAAGCTCTTGAGGCTGGCCTGATGTTTGTGAGGGATGTGGGTCTTCAAAATGTGGTTTTGGAGGGGGACTCATTAATTTTAATAAATGCTTTATGGGGACCTCTTCACCACCAGCTTCTGTGGAACCAATTGTCATGGGTGAACTGGACCTGTGTAGGGAGTTTGGAAGTATAGCCTTTTCTCATGTTCGTAGACAAGGAAACGAACCTGCACACTTTTTAGCTAAGCATGCATCTAGCGTTGTTGATTTTATTAGTTGGATTGAAGAGGATTCTTTCTGCATTGAGCAAGCTCTTATCCAAGATGTACGGTCATTTTCACGTATTCAATAAAATCTCAGTCAAAAAAAAAATTTTTTTTTTTTTTTGAGAGAGAGAGAGAGAGAGAGTACCTTTGATAGTAGAGATCAAGAACAAAAATGTAATGGAAAAGAAAATTTTTTTCATCACAAATACTAAGCTTGTTGGTTATAACAGAGAACATACATAAACATGTAAATAAGTAGAGGGAGGAAAAAAAAGTTATAATAAAGAGGCATTGAGGGAGGGGAAAGGTTGGGGAAGAGGAGAACACCTCTCTTTCTTTTCTTTTCTTTTTTTTTTTTTTTTTTGGAGAATCAAAAAAGGAAGAGGAGGAAGAGAAGACCTTGTATGTTTTGATAGGATTTTAAAAAAATTGAAAACTAATCAAATACTATGTGGTGGCATAATAGCAAGTCATAGAGGGATTTTGGACTGCCTTATAGTTTTATGGAAATTTTGACACTTTCCATATTTATTGTTAGTTTTACTTTTATTTAAGTTGTATTTGTTTTCATTTCCAATTTTTTTTTAAAATTTTATAATTAGGCATTTAAGACTCCAAGTTTGGTGTAATTTTTTTTGCACATATATTATTAATTAAAGGATTTTCAACAAAATACTTGAATAGTCGTTGGGAGGGGAATGGTTGGTAAAATTAAAGGTTGAAAGACAAATTAAGAATTAATAGTTATAAAACCACCGTGCACCCTTGGTGTGGTGGTCACTCCACAAGTATAAGTGTTTTGTGGGGTGTGGGGGCAAGAACCGGGGTTCAAGTCTCCAAGAGGGAGCTTCACATACATATACATTTAAATTAGGTTAGAGTAGAATTTCTATCTTGTATGAATTTAAAAAAATGCATTTACTTTATTCAAAAATTTTAATTATATGGCATGTGTCCAACATTATGACCACCATATTGACATGTACAAATAATATTTTGACATGTGGCATTATTTTTCCATATAATGTTAATAAAAGTAAGAATTTGCCACATGTTGTTATAGTATGCTTTAAAAAGAAACACATGGCATTGTACTGTGCATCCACTAGTATTGGGATCTAACTTTTTATATTATATTATAGATTATTAGATTTTCCATATAATGTTAATAAAAGTAAGAATTTGCCACATGTCATTATAGTATGCTTTAAAAAGAATCACATAGCATTGTACTATGCATCCACCAGTGTTGGGATCTATTATATTACATTAGTAAGTTGTCCATGCGATGCATGGATAATTTTGTGATATTTTATGTAAGATGGTTTTGAATATTGTTATGCATATATTATAAAAAAAAAAGTAAACTAAATTAAAGTAAAGAAACATATGCATTTTGAAATATTAAAAATTAATTTAGTAGCTTCATTGTATATTTGTAGTCTTCTTAAGATTAGATTATTATTATTTTTTTTTTAAATCATGAAACCAAAGATTTTTTTTTTTTTTTAGAATACTAAGTGTTTTAACACACACACACAAAGGGAGAGAGAAGAAAGTTTTAAAGAAACTAACAGTGGTGTATATCCAAAAGGGCTTACTTCTTGGATATAACACACACACATAAGGGGAGAGGAGAGAAGGTTTTAAAGAAATTAACAGTAGTGTATATCAAAAAAGGCTTAACTCTTTGATACATAGCACATGCTTTAAACCTCTATAACTTACACTCATTTTCCAATGTGGGATTAACCCACTATTTTTTCTTTTAAGAATACTAAGTATTTTAACACATACAAGGGGAGAGGGGAGAATACTAAGTATCATGAAACCAAAGATAAATGCAAAAAGTAATGGGATCATGAAAATTAACTAATTTGTGTTGTGTTCACATATTTCATACCATGAAATGAAAGTATGTCCAACTCTCTCACGGACTTCTATTCTTTGATAGTACGACATTAAAACATGATGTGGACAAGTATGTATTCATATGTCTTATAGATGATTTAAAATTAAACCATGGTAGAATATGATTTTACATTGCGCACCAAATATTCTCTCCACTAATATACCAAAAACAAAAACTATTCAACCAAATTACCCAAACGTAAATCATACTTAAGCCCCTAACTTTTAAAAGAAAAAAGAAAAAAACATTTACTCATAGTGGTTTCGGTGTCTTGATGGTAGTAGGAGGCCAATATAACGGAGGTGGTAACCCCTCAGACTCCTCTTTCTCTCTCTTTCAAAAGTTTTGTTAGTTTCAGGTCTTTTATTTTGGTAATATATAGTGAAACAATGTGTTTTATTTAACAATCTATAACATTTTTTTGTCTCTCTATCTCTCTTCAGGGTTTTATGTGGTTAGTTATTACTATTAGTCTTTAATTATTATTATTATTTTTGCTTTTTTAAAAATACTAAAACAGTGGGTATGTCAAAAGACATGAAAAATAGAGAAATGTGTGGGGTAAACTTAGGCAATTAATGAGATGTTAATAAGATAACAGTAAAATAAGTTAATATAAATTTTTGGATAACAGTAAAAAAAACTTAATGAAAGAGGTAAAAAAAAAAGACTAAATGCAAAATTAGAGCACCACTTGGTAGGACCTTATACTTTTCCGCATAAGGTCTCTACTTTTATATATAAATAAATATATACTGATTGATTGATTGATTATAAATAGATGGATAATATTACTAGATTAAGTTTTCCTAAAATGCGTCTATTAAATACTCATTTATGTTTTTTTTTTTTTTTTTTTTATATAAACAAGTCAAGTTTGAACAAAGTTGTTGTTGTTGTTGTTGTTTTTTTTTTTTTTTTTTTTTTTTTTTGAACTGAACAAAGTTGTGAACATTACAACTCAGCTACAAAAAAAAGTTGGGTTTAGGTTTGATATAAGCTTGAATAATATATATATATATATATATATATTGAACGGATATAAGCTTGAATAATAAAACCATAATTTATCATACATGTGCCCCATTTGGACCACTGAATCTCATTTATCATGCCATAAAAATAACCGCACCCCCACAACAACCCCCCCCTCTCTCTCTCTCTCTCTCTCTCTCTCTCTCTCTCTCTCTCTCTCTCTCTCTCTCTCTCTCTCTCTCTCTCTCTCTCTCCACTGATGTTTTGTTCTTTCCTCCCTCCACGGCTCCACCCAATCAGGTAGTCACCCTCAAGTGTCTATGTCTAGTGTTTACACTCTACCGCCTAGAGTTGTAAGCTTCCTTAAGAAGCTCACAAAAGCTTACAAAAGCTTCTTTGATAAGCCTCATCTTCAATCTTCTTTCAATTTTTCTATCATAGTTAAGGATAACATCTCTCTCTCTCTCTCTCTCTCTTAGGGTTTGTTCGGTTGGAGGAGTGGAAAAGTGGGAGGATAGAAAATTGTGGGAGAGTGGAAAAATGGGAGGATGGAAAATATTTAGTTTTCCCTCTTGTGTGTTCGGTTGAAAGGTGGAAAAGTGAGAGGGTGGAAAACTCTTTTGTTTGGTTGGAGAGAAAAAAAAAAGGATGAAAAATGTAATTTATATAAATTGACTATCATACCCTTGTTACATATTATGTAAGAAATAGATTTATTTGTACCCATTAAATAATATAAAATTTATTACATTATATATATAAATTTATATTATTATTTTTATTATTATAATGTAAAAATTAATGTCATACGAAAAAAAAAAACCAAAAAAAAAAAAAAGGTAGATTAATGAGGAGTATAATGGGGACAATAGATAAGGTCTCGTTGAAAAAAAAAAAATGTCACAATGAAAAAACAAAAGCACGTCACTTTGAAAAAAAAAAGGAAAAAAAACATAAGAGCATGTCAGTTGGAAAAAAAAAAAACACAGAACATCACATTTAAAAAAAAAAAAAGAGAGAGAGAGAGAGAGAGAAGAGAACCTGGGAAGGGCATTTGTGGAAAAGTGCTACACTAGCACTTTTCTCTCCAAGTTTTCCTCCCAATTTGGGAGGTAAAAAAATGTAGGCCCGGAGAGAAAACTTTTTCTCCAGTTTTCCATCCTTCCTATTTTCCTTCCCCAAACGAACAGTGGAAAACAATATTTTCCACCCTATTTTCCTCTCTTTATTTTCCATCCTCCCTATTTTCACTCCAAACGAACAGGGCCTAAGGCTAAGAAAATTGATTTCACTCAATCTACCCCCTCTATAATCTCACCTAATTCACTTCAAGCCGTTCATAAAGCCACCATCTTCACTTACAGGCCACAGCCAGCAAAATAAAATTATCTTTCTTTAAATTTGTATTTTTGGGTTAAATTTCTTGAAGCTTCTACCTATTTTGTAGTTATTAGACATTTTCAAGTTACATCAACTGATGTTGAGAAAATATGTAATGGATTAGGGAGAAAAAGATAAAACTTTACCCTTGCTGCTCTTCTTCTTACCCACCTTTAGGTGGCAAATATGGTTAAAGTTGTTGCCCTTTTGGGATTTTTGACAAGTTCAAGTTCAAATATTGTTCATAGGTTTGACTAAAGCTCATATTGAGTATAAACATTTTATTTTAATTGTTGAGCTTTACTCAATCATTTACTACTTATCTCAGCTTAGCTCGATTACAACCACAAACACGTCTCGTGTATGACCCTAGGAAATAAAAATTTGAATCTACCATTTTCACCCCTAATAAACTAAGAAAACAACATTTTCAATAATATATATATATATAGACACAAAGTAAAAATCTAATGCATGAAAGTAAGAGATTTTACCGTGTGACGCATTTTTTCATTTAACATTCCACTTTATATTTTAATTAGTGTTATGGATCACTTTTCTTTGAAAAGAAAATAAGTACTATTGCCAAAGGCCTTGTAGCTGAATTGATACATTCCCATGTACAAAGTGCTTGGGAGTTTAGGGGGGAAAGAGTTCGACCTGTGGGGTTAGCATAATTATCTCTAAAAAAAAAGAAAAAAGAAAAAAGAAAATAAGTACTATTCATTTAACCTTCCACCTTAGCACATGTTGCAAATGATTTAATTAGAGGAAATGGATCTGTGGTGCCCAATAGGATGCAAGCAAAATTAATGTTTATTTTTTGGATAAGTGAGCATAATTAATGGTTAAGGCCTTTATTTTCATATACCGTATTTATTAGATAGTTAGAAAGACAATTATGATTCGTTTGGATTGAAAGAGAGGGAGGTGGAGTAGAGTATAGTAGAGTAGATTTAGGCATTTAACATAAAATTAGCTTATTTTTATCAAATTCTACTCTACTCCTCTCTACTCTCTCTCTCTTTTCCCCCTCTATCCAAACAGGCCATTAATGTACGCCTAATTAGGTATGTAATATGTACTAGTGCACAACTAACCACACCCCCATAAAAGTTTATTGATGCCCCCATGGGTTGGGTCTTTCTAGGCTCAAGCCCAAGACCAATCCCAATTGGGCTAGCCTAAAACTCATAGACTATAGGCTATAGCCAAGACTCCAACCCGGGAAAAAAAAGCGGCAACCCATCCTGAAAAGTGACAACCGCGTCCATGCCTTCGACTCCGAGTCCGAGTCTTTAAATATTAATTCGATTTTCTGCAACGGTTTGGTTTTTTGTTTTTCAAATCAGAGTAATAGAAAGAAAGAAATGGATAGAAAAGCGGCGGAGATAGGAGCATTAGCAAATGAAAATGAAACGCAGCAAGATAAAGATCAAGAAGAACAGGTAGTGAATCCATGGGAAGTTTCGGCCAAAGAAGGAGGCAAGATCGACTACGACAAGCTCATCGACAAGTTTGGCTGTCAAAGGCTCGACCCTTCCCTCATCGATCGCGTCGAGCGTCTCACCTCCCGCCGCCCCCACGTCTTCCTCCGCCGCGGCGTCTTCTTTGCCCACCGGTACCCCTACCCCTACCTCCCAATTCTAACTCACTCTAACATATGTATTGAGGGTAGATTTGGAATTTGATGGTTGTATTTTTCCACTATATTACAGAGATTTCAATGATATACTGGACGCATTCGAGAGGGGCGAGAAGTTTTATCTATACACGGGAAGAGGACCTTCCTCTGAAGCTTTGCACTTAGGGCATTTGATTCCCTTTATGTTCACTCAGTAAGTATGTCCACTCTGTTTATTTCCCCAGAAACTTTGTAAATGCTATTGAAACCAAAAAAAAAAAAAAAAAACTAAATGTTATATACTGCATTAGTTATTGTCGTTTTGCTTCCTATGTTTTTGGAAAGTAATTTATTTATTTATAACTTAACTACCACTAAATGGAATATATACCGAGCTTATGTGAACATGTCAATTAAGGAAGTAATAGAGAGGATGACTGAAGATAGATGAAAAGAATATATGCGTTCGACCCTAACTAATCTGTTGAGGATTCATAGCCAACTCCAAAAAATTTGGAAGGAATGCTTTGTTGTTGTTGTTGCTGAGAAAGTGCATGAAAAATATAAGGAAAAAAAAGAAGAAGAAGACCTTTTGTTATTTTTATGGCATCAAACAAATCATTTTTACTGCTTCTTTTACAGTTTGGTTATTAATAGTTGAAGGTAAAAGAAAAATAATAACTTACTGCGAAATTTTTACTAGTTTAGGCCTGTACCATGATGCAAATGTATGGGTTTGTTATATCTTTTAGAAAAAACTGTAATTGTTGTTAGGCTTATTGAGAAAATTTTGTGTGTGCGCGTGATTTTGGCTGCAGGTATTTGCAAGAGGTCTTTAAGGTTCCACTTGTTATACAATTAACTGATGACGAGAAGTTCTTGTGGAAAAATCTGACGGTGGAGGAATGCAGAAGACTAGCAAGGGAGAATGCTAAGGACATCATTGCTTGTGGTTTTGACATCAGGAGAACCTTCATCTTCTCTGATTTTGATTATGTTGGAGGGTGAGTAATACATAAATTTTGACATGAAGATGAAAAAATAAAACTAGTTTTTAGCATTAGATTAGACATGATGGAGCTCATAACACAATGAACTCTTTTTTGTTGTTGATCTGCATACACAGGTTTCTCTGGTTAAAGTGCTCCGCTAATATCAAAAGTATGCTTTGAAAACCTTTCAAAAATATTAGTGAAGTTTGGAGGATTTACTTTTATTATTGTTGGTGATTATTATCTAAGTGATATTTTAAAAAAATTGATTTATATCAGTTCTGCGTTGGTTATGCTATGCACCTCAAATCTTATACAAGCATTTCAATGCTAGTGAGAAAAAAAAAATATATTTTTCATGCGTATTACATGCACAGTTAGAATCCTCACACTGATTGTTATGATTTTTTTTTTTTTTTGGGTGCAGTGCATTCTATAGGAATATGGTGGAAATTTCAAAGCGTGTGACATGTAATCAAGTTGTGGGCATTTTTGGTTTTATTGGTGAAGATCATATTGGAAAATATAGTTTTCCACCCGTACAGGTATAGACCTTTGCTGCTTAGTTGACATAAGCCATGTGAATGGTATGTGCATGGTGTCGACTATTATATTTTACGTCATTACTTTTTTGTGCATTTCAAAAACAGTTCATGATTTAAATATTTGTTCTCAACTGAACACCTCTCTCTCTCTCTCTCTCTATATATATATATATATATATATGTATGTATGTATGTATGTATGTATATGTATTTGATGACAAGATTACCTTTTACAGGTTATATTTAGCCTTTGAAATCTGATCTCTATAGTTCGTACTTGAATAGCTGTCCATTCAGCATAAATTGCCTGTGTGGTTAACACTGTGAATATATTATGGGAATTTATACGTTGCCTTATCCACATAGGCAAATATACATTATACAATATAATAATAGATTTAGCAAAATTTGCAACAGTTTTCATCCGTGGTTGTTAGATCCCTGTTTGACACTATGATGGTTGGTTAAGAGACCATTGGAATATCCTTGAAAGTGATACAACATGCTTCACTGTGTGTTATTGCAGGCAGCTCCCTCATTTCCTAGTTCATTTCCGCACCTATTTTCTGGCAAGGACAATCTCCGTTGCTTAATTCCTTGTGCAATTGACCAGGTCAACTCCTATCATAGTTTATTGTTTTTCTTTTTCATTCTAAATTTGCATTTAATTTATTTAAGCTTAGGAAAATATTGTGTGCTTCATATGTAAGTTATTTAGAGCCATAAATCTAATTAGAGTAGCTGAATATTTTCAGTTGGTAATATGCACTTTGTTATTTTCCTTTGTATTAGTGGAATTGTTGGAGGGCTCAAAATCTAAGGAGCTACAAACAAGGAATAGAAATATTTTACTAGTGGTCATAGCAAATTATTATTAGACTTCGATAATTTGGTTTCCATTTTGAAATGTTAAAAAGTATATTTTGTTGTGAACAAGTTTGTAATATAGCTTTTCTGTTTAAAATAATAATAATAATAATAAAAGAAGAGAACTAAGTATACAGGAAGTATGCAAAAGAACCCTCTAAAGAATTACAATCAAAGGTATTCAATGAAGTTTACAAGAGAAGTATGAGAAACAGTCCCAAATGCAATTGACCGCCGTGTCAATTATGACTTCCTAATGTGTCATGATAAGAACAAATGTTAAATTGACCACCATGTTTCAGTTTCCATTGTAATCTCTGTTTGCGGATTAGAATATTGCAAATCAGAAAGAGAATCTACTGCCTATAATTTCCAGTGATGAAATGTATGGATAAACCTGAGATTCTAAGAACAGGCCTTTCCATCCTTTTAAAAATATAAACAAGAATGCACAAAGTATCTTTATCTTTGGCAATAGAAAATAAATAAGGACAACTCTTTTAGAAATGCTTGTAAGTTTGTAATTTGAATAAAATATTAGAATTTATTGGAAGCTTGATGATATACTTTATCTGATCCATGCATGTGATCATTAAGAAGGTTAATACAGGGAATCTTTTTGTTCTGCTCAATATAATTTTCTCATATATGTCATACGATTATGATTGTTTTGTTCTTTGTATTTTGTGGTGAGGTTGGATATTTTTATGGTTTTAGGATAATTCTATGCATGTTTACAGTGTGTGCATCTGTTATTTGTTTTTATAGTATGCTTTCTTTGTTGTGTTGTTCAGGATCCTTATTTTAGAATGACACGAGACGTTGCTCCTCGAATCGGATATCACAAGCCTGCATTGATTGAGTCATTATTCTTCCCTGCCCTGCAGGTATTTATATGATTTCGCATAGAACCAATTGTGCACTAAAGAATAAAGGAGTGACAATGATTTCTAAGAAGGGTTTTCTTGATTGCCTTTTCTAGTAATGCGTGTTAGAGACTATTAATCTATTCAATATTTTTTATTAAATTATATTTTCAAATATCTTAACCATGCAATACTTGACGATCAGAAGACAATGATGTCTAGCAATAGAATTATTACTGGAATTTCCTTTCTTACACCTAAGTATGGTTTCTGTTTCATCCTGATTAAGGTCTCTGCTTCTATCTGCTTCATACTGCTTATGATTGATTTCTCACAAAGAAATCATAACTGATTGTTAGTGGAAACTGGTTACATGCAGGGGGAGACAGGAAAAATGTCTGCCAGTGATCCAAATTCTGCCATATATGTCACTGATTCTGAGAAGGACATAAAAAATAAGGTTAGCCTCTGAAAATTCCAGTTGGCTGGTTTAAACATGACAATCACATCCATTTATGGACACACCATGATGGACAATGAATGTTCAAGAGAATTTATATATGCGTAATATCCCTGTCAGTGGGCATCATGACTTTATACTCATGTTGACACATGGTGTTTTGGACAAATTGTTGATGCAGATAAGTCTCTTTTAACACTGAATACTCCTACAATTGTTAACATATATAAGGATAATACCTGCCTAAATTAACTTTTATGCACTGGATAAGACGCATATCTTTAATTGACTCCTGTATTAAGGAGTGTGAGAAGCATAGTACTTTTGGCATTAATATCTTAGAATTGAATGTACGTGCAGTGGGCATTTATCAGGTTTCCTGTCCCAATTATTTGTCTGAATATAATGGGAATTATTGAGCTCTGCTCCAGCCTCTTTTCTCTTGTTCCGCTTCCACATAATCTTTTGTTTGTCTCATCGTCTGGACTTTTGTCCATGTGGAGTATTTGGAGAAAGAGGAATAAATGGTTAAATTCACCACTTCCTGAATAGTTTATGATTTTGGGACAATCGGTAATTTATCAATTGGATATTTATTGACTTTGATCTCTCTTTGATGAGCTAAAATCCCTTTTTTCAGCTATATTTGTATGATTTGACGAATGGTTTTGGCAACCCTTCTTAGTATATTAACTATTTACATTACATGTGTTTTTATCTATAGATAAACAAATATGCATTCTCTGGTGGCCAAGATTCAATAGAGAAACACCGCCAACTTGGAGCTAATCTTGAGGTACTATGTTCCCTGTTCATCCCTTTTGCTAACATATGTGAAGTAGATTGCTTTTAAGGTCAAGCAAACCCTTATGCTTCACATATAGTTTCTGAAGTATTTCTCCCTAATAGTTTATGGATTACTTGCTATAAGTGTTCCGTTCTTAACTGATCAAAGAAAAAAAAAAGTGTTCTGTTCTTACCCATTTCCTCCCAAATTTTTAAAAATTTAGGTGGTGTTTTTATTTATTTATCTGGGAAAAGTATATGGCAATTCTGCTAATCTTTCAGTGCACTTGCATGGTATTGTAGTGGACAATGCTGAATTTGATTTCTTATGTTAGGAATTCTTTGTGAATGTACAGCTTTTAGTGTAGCCGACCCCAAAATTTGGGATGAAGGCTTGTTGTTGTTGTTGTTGGTGTACACCTTTTAGTATATAGATGAGGAATTTTTTTTTGGTCATTATCCAGGTTGATATACCAATTAAATACCTAAGTTTTTTCCTGGAGGATGACGCTGAGCTTGAACACACAAAAAAGGTCAGGTTTCTCTTTCTAGTTGATTAATTATTACTCTGGTGAATTTTTTTGGTTGTTTTATACAAGTATCTTCATCTTTCTAATTATTTCTAAGTAACACAAATTAATTCTGTGCTTAGGTTATTTTTGAAGAATAATTGTGTTGTCCTTTTACAGGAGTATGGTGCTGGACGGATGCTTACAGGTGAGGTAAAGCAGCGTCTTATTGAAGTTTTAACTAAATTGGTAGAAAGACATCGTAGGGCTCGAGCTGCTGTGACTGATGAAGTAAGCTTTCTCCATTGTTTGCTAAATTGATGCTTTATGTTATTTAGTTTGATATAGACATTGTTAGTTGCAGGTTATTTGTAATTAGATTGTCAGGCAATACGGTGGATGACTGGATCTATAAGTTTGCAAACCACCACAAATCTTATGATCTATACTTTTGCAAACCACCACAAATCTTATGTTGCTCAATTTCTTAATTTTATCAGTAACTTTACAATGACTGATGCTGAATTTCAAAGGCCATCGAAACAGCAAATTGAAATGAATGATGTTTATAGAAAGGTTCTGTCATCTCAAAGTTGGGAAACTTGGAAATTACCTATAACATTTTACATCAATTAGGACACATAGTATGTATGAAACAAGGACAACTGGACAAATTTCTGCAGTTTGCAGATGTTAGGGTACTTTTACGTTTCTTTTTATTTGGGTTATTTTGGTTTCTCAGTCTTGGTCAAGTAGCTGCATAGTTGCCCTATTTATTTCTCCCTCTCTCTCTCTCTCTCTCTCTGAGCATTATCTCTCAAGTTGGGTTATTTTTTCTTGGTCTTTTGTGTTTACAATTCCATCATGCTATGATCAGGAAAATCCAAAAATTGGTAGTTTCTAGGTTATATTTTCCACAGATCTCCCTATTATCAACCAAGGATGGCAAAAAACAGTTCCCTGCCCTGAAGAGGTGATGGGGGGAGGGGACTGGTTTTGCTCACCCTGCCTTGCCCCAAATGTGTATGTATATGGTTTTATTTAATATATAATTTTATATATATATAATTTTCTTTTTTAAATATATCCTATTTAATAATTTATTGTTTGTACATTTTCTATTTTCATTCCCCAAAACACTTGTTTACTCTCTCTTCATCCTCTCAAGACTGTCCCTCCTCTTTGTCTTTCTTCTCTATCTCATTAATATTGAGGCCATCTCATTAACGATGGAAGAGTTCCTCCAACCCGCTCTGACCTTGACCTGCCCTGCTCTTGTCCCGAAGAGGGAACGGGGTGGGAATGGGGCACCCCTGATTGGATCCTTCCCTGTTGCCATCCCTTTATTATCAGGATATCTATAAAATGAATCCTATGGGTTTGATTGCTTGTGTGTCTGCAGGACAAAATCCACCTGAAATGGATGGTGTGAATTTGTCAAATGATCGACAACCTGCTGCAACTGTGGTGCATATATTATTCTCTTTCAATGGATTTATTCATTTATTTCTAGGGTAGATACGATTAGTATGTCCTGCACTTCTTTTGCTCCACTGGTACCAAAGAACAAGATTTTGATATGAAAATATTGATTGGTTAGTGAAAACAATTAAAGGACTAAAACCTTCTAATCTGTACCCTAGATGATCTTCCTCAGACCTGGTATAATTAATGCTCAGGAAGTTTTAAACTCCTGACTTCTTTCTGATACACTTACTGCTTATTTGTATATTATAGCTAGATGTCATTGTTGTCTTTAAAATTCCTAGCTAAAAGGTTTTACTTTAAGTTAACGAAGCACCTTCGGTATACACTCCTACTAAAGAATATCAAATGTAGTTTGGAACAACTATTTTGATTATTCATAAGTCATACAATTATTTTTGACTGTCCAAAATACGATATTTCATAGTTGTTTTATACAGATTTTTTTTTTCCATCTTTTCTTCTGGTGATAATTGAGTTATCTGCAAGTTTTGTTCATTTTCTTTTGTGTTTGAATTTCATTAAAAATTTATAAAAAGTGTATATCTGTTTTGTCATTTTTCTAGGATAAATTGTTTTATAATAAAGCTAATTTACCTGGTGCCGTTTAACACCTAGATCAGTTTATGCAGCTCCAAATTTTACATAAGATGACTATGAATTTATTTGTAATTATCAGAAACCGTTGTTATGTCTTTGTCCTTTTCCCTTGTTCTGTAATATGTTGGTACTGTTTGATACTGTACAAAATTGTGAATGAATAATATTGATAGTCCTCTTTTTTTTTTTTCTTCTTCTTACAGATGGTGGATGCATTTATGGCAGTGAGACCACTTCCCAATATGTTTAACTAATTTTGAGACGTAGAACAGGTCAACATGATCTCTCCAAGTTTTCGTCCCAAATTCCTTTTTCCTTGGATAACATTCATTTCTCAACTTCAAGATACTTGAATTTCATTCGTTTCACACTAGGGAAGTGTTTCAACTTTGTCAAACAAATTTCATCAAAAAATATATAATACTTAAAAACTTTCGCTAGAATGTCTTTCAAGGCGAGTTTATTGGTTGTTGGGGTGAGTATGGTCAGCTTTAGAAAAAAAGAGTCATATGAATTTTGCAGTTCTAGCTATTGTGTTTATCATTTGGTTGTGTTTTCAGCTATTCTAGATGAGTAGAAATATAAGTTGGAAAGGATGCTTAAATATCCATATTAAATTTTTTTTTTTTTGAGATACATATTAAAAATTTAAACGGTCATAATTATACAGTTCTTTTAATTTCATATAAGGTGATATTTTGTTTGTTGAGATATAACTTGCACTTTCTGATATAGAAAGGGTTCTACCTTTTTTATGGAGTTTATAATTACCATCACATGAATTTGAAGTTAAATGAAATGATAAAGAATGAAAAATATCTCTGACAAAGTATGAAGCACAAAATTACTATTATAAAGTTTTAAAACATTAGCCTATATATTTCTCTTCTAGACATTTTCTTCTAGATTACTTGTGGAGTGTTACATGAAAAATGAAAATATAGATTTTACCTCAAATGAACAATCATTGAACATGCTCTCAGAGGAAGAGAGGGTGGTGATCTCTGAATCTTTAACCCCTCTTCTCTCTGAATGCATGTGGAGTCAATGATTCTTCATGTTTCAAGGTTCCACGGTCATCTTCATCATCATCATCATCTTCTTCTTTTTAGCTATTGTATTATACAAATGAAAAAATATATATAAATCTATGTTATTCTAGAGTCAAGCCCTGAAGATTATGTTGCCATTTCTTATGGCAATGTCTCCAGAACAACCAAAACTATATCTGCAAGGTGGTTCAGAAAGTCTTTTGTTCCTGTCAATGGTCAGTGGTCACTGCTCAGTTGTTTTGGATCAACGCTGTAAGCTATTCGAGCTTATTCTCAAATATATTGGTTCTGTTGAGAGCCATAACATAAATGATCTTGTTAAAATTCTAAAGAGGTTTTGAGATTGATGATATATATTCTGCATGGATGAGACAATTATTGCACTTTATGATCTTGCATCCACTAGAAGTTTAAAGATTTAACGATTTACATAAAAAGGGGGTATCTCATATTTGTAGTAGGTCTCACATAGCATGAGACTCCTATAGGTGTGTGGATTCCACACGTACTGTAAGAGTCATGCTGCATGCAACAAAGGTAGGAGATAATTTTCGCATAAGGAGGGCTCTTATAATATTACCAAGGTTCTTTAACGAGCAAGGAGGCCATGACCCTCTCCCCAAATTTTAAAATTTTTATTTTTAAATCATCTATTATACCTCTGAAAGTTTAAAATTGGATCCAAAAATATCGTAGAGATGAATGTTGAACCGAAAAGGCCTAAATATTTGATCCATACCCCCCCTCTTAAAAAACAAAAAATGCCTTTAATAAAGGACAAAATTTGGTTGCAAACTTAGTTGTAGTTTTCAATTGCGTGTTTTTTACGTTCTTAATATACACGTCAAATTTTGTGCCAATTAGATGTTATTTTTTATACATAATTTTAGATTATAAAAACTTGCAATTTAAACAATTGATTGATGATATAGCTATTGATCTTTGAATTTCTAAGAAATTTGCAAGTATGGAGGATATAAGAAAAAAATGTAATTCAACGATAGATTTGTCAAAATTTACCTTCAATAAAAAAATATTGAGTAAAGTTGTAGCTTTAAGCAACAACTAAGTTTACACTGAAACTTTGTCCTTTAATAAATCCTGAGAAAAAAAATCACTAATAAAAGCTTGATACCAACAAAAACTTTGTCCTTTAGAGTTGCGTGAAGCAACTCTTTTCTCTCTCCCTTGTAGGAGGCCTTCTCTCCACCTCCGAGTGGGTTTCTCTATCACCTCTGTGTGATTACTTCCTACCACTGTGAGTGGTTTGTTTCTCTCCACCCGTGTGGATTCGCTCCACCGTCTGTGAGTGGAATTTCTTCTCCCCACTTTCGATGTGGGTCTCTTCTACATAATCTTAAACTCCCAAAACTTTCCCCAAATTTCAATAGGCTTACCCACATTAGCATACCCATACTCACGAGTTACCAAGGGAGACAATCAGCGTCGCTGCTTTGTGGGGCTGATTTCGTTTTCTCTGTGCAGTGGGTCGGTAGGCCAATCGTGGACTATGAAGCGGGTATTTGACCAAACCCACGGATGGGTTGATCGGAGGTCCGGTTGGAGGTCTCGCTGCAACTGCTCAAAGGCATAGTCGTTTCAGCGCAGATCTTCGTCACTGACTTCGTCTTCGGTGAGGAACCTTCCAAGTGGTAATTTTCTGATTTGTTATTGTTGAGCTACTGTGAATATTGGCTATAACTTAGCTTATGGGTTGATGATATTTTAGCTGGATGTGGGAGTTATTTTGGCTGTGGGTGGGTTTTATACCAATTGTTGTTATTGTTTTCCTATCCTGGTGCGGTCGGGGTGTTGGTAGAGCCCCATCCGTAGGGGACCCCAAGACGCTGGGCTGTATAGCATGGTTGTTATTGCGATATAGAGTTACAGAGGTTTATTACTGCATTTCTAACGGTGGAGGCTGGTTGCCAGCCCAGCCAATCACAATGAATGCCCTGAGTTGGAATTGCCGGGGACTTGGAAACCAACGCGCAGTTGATGTCCTCTCCAATTTGGTGAGGGATAAGAGACCCAAAATTATTTTTCTCATGGAGACTAAGCAAACGGTTGAGGAAATGAGAAAATTGAAGGTGAAGTTACACTATCAAGGAGAATTGGTAGTACCATGTGATAGAAGATGGGGAGGAAGACGGGGAGGACTAGCAATGTTTTGGAAAGATGATGTTGAGCTGCATATACAAACTTATTCTCCGCATCATATCGATGCAATCATTAGTTCAGACCCTAGGTCTCCGTGGAGGATTACTGGATTTTATGGGCACCCTGAGGAAAGCCACAAACATGAGTCTTGGGTTTTATTGCGTCATCTCCATTCTAGGTTGTCTTTGCCGTGGGTCTGCATAGGAGATTACAATGAGCTCCTATCCTCTGATGAAAAACAAGGGCGGATTGAGAAGGCCTTTTCCCCAATGTTAGCCTTCCGGAATACACTAGCTCACTGTGAGTTGTTTGACTTGGGCTTTCATGGGGGAAAATTCACATGGAATAATGGCAGGCCTGGGGTGGAGTTCGTTCAGGAGAGAATTGACAGAGCCTGCGCAAATCAAGATTGGAGGGATTTATTCCCAAGGAGCCGAGTGGTACACCTCTCTGCTTCTTATTCGGACCATATCCCAATCATGTTGACCATACAAGCAAACAGTGAAGAGAAGAGGAAAAAGAAGTTTCCTAGGAGATTTGAGGAAAAATGGGCTTCCCATCCGGAATGTAATCAGATTATTGAAGAAGCTTGGAGACAAAGGGTAGAGGGGGGCAGCCCAATGTTTTGCTTATTCCAAAGGATTAGAAACACGCGATGGGCTTTGATAAGGTGGGAGAAGAGGGCATTTGGAGGCACTAAAGCATGCCTTCAACAGAAGCAACGGTTGTTGGAGGAGCTGACATGTAGAAATGACCCAGCTCTTCTGGGAAGGATTAGGGAAACGAAAGCAGAGATTAATAACATGCTACACCTAGAAGAGCTGGCGTGGAGGCAGAGGTCTAGAGCAATCTGGTTACCCGCCGGGGACAAGAACACAAAATTTTTCCACAAGAGAGCAACCCAAAGGAAACGGAAGAATCAGATCTTGGGGGTGTTTAACGCGGCGGGGGAATGGTGCACGGATGATGATCAAATTGCGAACACAGCTGTGGGGTACTTCCAGGACTTATTTACATCAGGCCAACAAGATGATGAAGAGGTTGGCCGGGTCCTTGAAGCGGTGGATCAAAGAGTTACAGATGACATGAATGCAGTGTTAATGGAGCCTTACACTGGTAGTGAGGTACGAAGGGCTTTGTTTCAAATGCACCCCTTAAAGGCGCCGGGGCCGGACGGTATGTCTCCATTCTTTTTCCAAAAATATTGGAATATTGTTGGGCATGATGTTACTAATGCTATTCTGGATGCGCTTAATTCGAGTCGTTTACTCCAAAAAATGAACTATACTCACATTGTCTTGGTGCCCAAAAAGAATGATCCGCTAAGTCTTGGTGATTTTCGTCCCATCAGTCTAGGCAATGTGATCTCTCGCATGTTCTCTAAGATCCTAGCCAACCGGTTGAGACTGATATTACCAAATGTGATTTCTAAGACTCAAAGCGCTTTTATTCCGGAAAGAATTATTACAGACAACACTACCGTTGCCTTTGAAGTACTTCACAGGATGAGGAATAGACGAAGGGGTAAGGATGGACAGATGGCGATTAAATTAGATATTAGCAAGGCTTACGACCGTGTAGAGTGGCAATTCTTAAGGAAGATAATGATTAAATTGGGGTTTGATGAGAGGTGGGTGACACTTGCAATGGAGACAATTCATACAGCCTCATACTCGATTCTTGTGAACGGTGAACCTAAAGGTTTTATTCAACCCACAAGAGGAATCAAGCAGGGTGATCCGCTATCACCATACTTATTCCTCTTATGCGCTGAGGGCCTGTCGGCCATGCTTAGGAGAGCTGAGGAGCAGAAAAGAATTCAGGGTATACTTTCTTGCCGTGGGGGAGTCCGGATTTCTCATCTCCTATTCGCCGACGACTGCCTACTGTTCTGTCAAGCTAAGATTGAGGAATGTCAAAACCTTCTGAACCTCTTACATAGTTATGAAGTGGCATCCGGTCAGGCCATTAACAGAGGGAAGACAGCCCTATTTTTTAGCAAAAACACAAGAGCTAATATTAGGCTGGCCGTGCAAAACTTGCTGGGGGCACAAGTCTTTCATGACTGTGAGCACTATCTTGGATTGCCCATGATTGCGGGAAAATCTAAAACAAACACCTTCAAAGGAGTGAGAGAGAAAATTACAAAGAAAGTAACCGGGTGGAAAGAGAAGTTTATATCAAAGGCGGGTAGGGAGGTACTCATAAAGAAGGTTGCCCAGGCTGTACCAACTTATGCGATGAGTATCTTCAAGATCCCGAAACAAATATGCGAGGATATCAATTCCGTCTTGGCACGGTACTGGTGGGGTCAGCTACGAAGTGAGAGGAAGGTTCATTGGATGAGCTGGAATAGGCTGTGCAAATCGAAGAAGGTGGGCGGAATGGGTTTTCGTGACCTACACGCCTTTAACTTGGCCTTGCTCGCTAAACAAGCATGGAGGTTGGTTCAGAAAACGGACTCTCTATTTTACCGGATTTATAAAGCCAGGTACTTTCCTACCTCTACATTTTTGGATGCTGAGGTGGGCCACAATCCTTCTTTTGTTTGGCGCAGTCTGCTCTCGGCGAGGGAGGTTATCTTGGCTGGCTCAAAGTGGCAGGTTGGTAACGGTGAAACCATTAGAGTATTGTCCCATGAATGGCTCCCTCACCCCCCGGGCCTGATTGGGGACATACCAGAAAATATGTGTGTGAAGGAACTTATTAATCAGCAAACGAAGCAATGGGATCGAGGGAAACTGAGCACTCTGTTTGATGAAGCTACTCGGCAAGAAATTTTGGCAATACCACTCACACGGGTGGAGGAAGAGGATAAAGTAATTTGGAAGGATAATGAGGCCCATGGCTTCTCTGTCAAGTCTGCTTATCAGGTGGTGCTAAAGCTGGCGCATCAGCAAATTGGAGAATGCTCTCATAATGGGAGTAATGAAAAAATTTGGAAGCATATTTGGACTCTTAATGTACCCCCAAAAGTCCGGAATTTTATATGGCGAGCGTGCTCAAACATATTACCCACTAGGGAGAATCTGCATAGGAGGAAGGTAGAAGTGAATCCGAAGTGTGAGTTTTGTAAGCAGCATCCCGAGTCAGTTTGTCATGTGCTGTGGGAATGCCCATTTGCTCGAAATACATGGGCTGTTGTACGGGGCAGGCTGCAGAAGTGCCCAAATGAAATTGATGATTTCTTTGGTCTGCTCAGGATGCTGTGGGGTAGACTTGATCGGGGTGACTTTGAGGTTTGGGCAGTCACGGCTTGGGCCCTATGGAATGCCAGAAACAAGTTCTATTTTGAAAGTGTGCAGCTGCAACCAAAAGCCATTGCTGATGGGGCCTTAGCCTTGCTGACAGAATATCAGAGACTGATGGAAGCACAGGCCAGCTCTTGAATTTCAATCTTCAGTTTTGTATTGTTGTTGTTGTGTTTTTCTTTTCCTTTTATAATCCCTGCTAAGCCCCACGGGCGGCTTGTTGTCTGGGTTTACATGTCACGCTGGAAATAAGCCTCCAGTGTATCCTGATTTCTTTGTACTTTCAGTTCAAGCAATAAAGGTCTATCGTATTTCTTTCAAAAAAAAAAAAAAAAAGTGTTGTGGGCCTGCAATTGCCCTGTATTGCCACTTTAGTAGTTAGTACCAGTAGGTTGTCCATGGTCGAGGTGCTACAGAAGCGGGCAACCACCACAAGGACTAACGTGTTCGGATTTATTTATTTATTTTTCACTTGGCAACAGTAATTGATATGGGATAGGTTTTTTTTTTTTTAGAAATAATTACAACATGTTGCTAACTTTGCAGTTCGAACCTTTTTTCCCCTAGAACTCTAAACACTTTGTACATGGGAAGGTGCCAATTCAGTTACAAGACTTTTGGCTGATATTGAATAGTTGATAAGATATAAATAAGACTATTTGATTTGAATATGGTTGGAAAACCAACTACTTATTTGAATTTTGAAAAGAAAAAAAAAATGCAAATAATTCAAAAATCAATTCTGATGATGCAACTTTGACAACCATTATAACGGTTGATATCCCAACTTTTGAATATTATCATACAAAATTTTGACAAATTAAAATCAATGAAATTGATATTGGTTCGTTGGACTTAGGGTGTAATCCTGAATTGTATATGCAAATATGAGATTATCATGTTGATTAACATGATAAAATGTATTATAAAACACTTATTCATATCCTTTCTTTTGTTTAGATTTTGCAAGCAAAAAGAAAGTAAATCAACCAAAGCATGTTATGTATGTGAAATAAAAGGAAGTGAAGAAAGGAAATAAAATCATGTGTCATCCAAGCATGTTAGCATGTGAGGGCAAGTGAAACAACCATGTAAGCTCAGAGATAAAGACAATCAAAACTTTCCTATTCTAAATGGAATCTTTGATTGATTTGGAAGACCTTGGCTAATTGATTATCTTCATTAATATTTAGTCTCTTGCCAAATCAAATTTTCAAAAGTCAAATTCAGATTTAATAATAAGTAAGAATTGCTTGGACAGCTACCTTAATAAGAATCTCCCTCTCGGCATGCGAAAGAATTTTAGTTTGCCAATTTTGGAGTTTCTCCCAAACTCTTTCTTTGATTTATGAGAAAGCTCTTTTACATTCTCTTCCAACTAGGGATGGCAATTGTTGCCCGACCCGAAGGTGCTCAACCCGTGGGTACTCGACCGACCCTAATGGGTTGGGTTTTACAAGGCTCGATAGAGAATAAGGAGGTCGGGTTTGGGTTTAAAAAAGGTAAAACCCGGACTCTTCCCGATTACACATTAAATTACCAAAAACCCTCACACACACACACACACACACGTATATGTGTGTGTGCGCGCGCGCGCGCGCGCGCGCGCGCGCGTGTGTGTGTGTGTTATTTTTTTGGACAGTACCCAGGCCTAAGTGGAATCAAGAAACCTAGGCCCCCAAAGAGTTATGTACTTGTGGTTTGGTGGACTGGGCTTGGTTCACTGCAGCTGTGTTGGGCTAATTACGAACCAAGTTGTGCACAAAACATGAATCCTACAATACATACATATTCATACATGCAAACATATATATATATATATATATATATATATATATATTGCAAAGCAAATGACTAAGGAACAGTAAAGAAATAAAGAAAAAGAAATTAAGGACGTCAGGGACCCTTAGAAAATAAATGATATTTCATTATATTGAGTTTTAATACATTGGGTCCTTCTTTCCACTGGGATATGTCACAAGGTTTAAATAAGTTCAAAAGTCACAAACTTAGATAACTCTTTATGAGCTTCTAAGACTTGTGAGGTTTGAATCCCCTTGAATCCAAGTATATCCTCTAGTGCCTATTTTAGGACCCCTCATAGTTTTTTCCCTCTTTTCTCATTTTTTTGAATTTTAAAGAAGTCTTTCAAGGGCCTTTTTAGGTCTAATTAGTTATTGTTGAATGGTTTTTGTTGATGGCTTCATCCCCTTTTATAGTACATTCCTAGGGTTTTTGGTGTACCATTGATTCCCTCCATTTGCTGCCCTAAGTACCAGAACCAATGTTGTGTCAGCAACATTAGTGGTTGGTCCCTTTTTTATTTTCTCACTATATTCTCCTTTTGAGATTTCACTCCAAAAAGTCCCCAGCTGACCTTCCTTTTTTGGGGGGTCCTAAGGGCTGACTTTCAATTCTCTTTTCCCAAAACTTTTAGATGCTCCTTTTTAGACCCACCTTTTGGCTGCTTCTTCTTTTGTCATTTTCTCTAAATGGGTAGATTCCTCCCTGTCAAGCTGAAAGATCCTCAGACACCTTCCTTCATGGATCACCTTCTTGTGTTTCTCGAGGCATCAAACTTCTTTTTATCAAGTGTTGATTCCTAGGTCATCAGCATTTTTCTAAGCCATCGGTGGCTGATAGGACACCTATCTTCATTCCTTGTGTCCATGAGTATGCTCCCTTGAGCTGTCCAAATTCTAGCTGATCCCTTCCTGCATTTCCCAATGATCTCATGGTTTTGGGAGTCCCTTTCTGGGCTCCTCAGGAAACTCTCCTTACAAAGGCTGGGCTGAGCATCCTTTTTCCTTTTGTTTCCTCTTTTGAGGCCTAAAGTTTGCCCATTCATGGGTTTGGGCCTTCTCTTACTCATTTTAAATGGGCCTTGGCCTGCGGATTGGGCTTTGCCTATCTTTGAGGGCCCCTTTAGTTTTAGATTTCAATACTTGTAATATTTTGGACACACACACACACACACACTAAAATTAATCCTCTCATTTTAGCTCACACACTCACCTGTCGCCCCTCTCATTTCAGCTCACTCTCCTATCACACTCTCAGTCACTCTCCATCTCCATCTCATTGCCAGCCCAAGCTTTATCACTGCTGGCCTAAACTTTCTGTCACTCACTCTCACTCGACACTCACGGTCTGTTACACACACACACACACACACACACTAAAATTAATCCTCTCATTTTAGCTCACACACTCACCTGCCGCCCCTCTCATTTCAGCTCACTCTCCTCTCACACTCTCAGTCACTCTCCATCTCCATCTCATCGCCAGCCCAAGCTTTATCACTGCTGGCCTAAACTTTCTGTCACTCACTCTCACTCGACACTCACAGTCTGTTACACACACACACACACACACACACACACACACACACATACCCTAAAATTAATCCTCTCATTTTAGCTCACACACTCACCTGCCGCCCCTCTCATTTCAGCTCACTCTCCTCTCACACTCTCAGTCACTCTCTATCTCCATCTCATCGCCAGCCCAAGCTTTATCACTGCTGGCCTAAACTTTCTGTCACTCACTCTCGCTCGACACTCACGGTCTGTTATGTTCTATTCTTACTTGCTTTCTGCCTTTCTCTTAAAAATCTTTTTATTATATATATATATATATATATAGGGTTAAGTTCAAGTTACACCTAGTGTAATTCTAAGTAATGTTACACCACTCAATATTTTTTAATTGGATGCGAATATTAACAAATTCACCATTATATTACATTATCTTTGTATATTCTATATGCTTGCAAAATTTTAAGGTGGTCAAAAATTAATATTCATGTCATAAATCAATTGTTAAAATTCAAATTTTTGTATTTTAAAATAATGTATAAAATATGTATATTATATATATATATATATATTTTTTTTTTTTGAGAATCATATATTATATATATATATATATATGTCGTATTCAGTATGAGATGTTTGTTTCAATTGTTTGTTTCATATGAATCCCATTTGCCGAGCAAAGGTATGAGAAATCACATGACATCATTGCCATGTACCCAAACCAAGTCCCTCACACCCTGTATGTTTTCTAATTTTTTTCCAAAACTCATCAATTTTTATTTTGTTGATTCATATTATTTTAGTACCCAAACCAAGTCCCTGTATTCATCAAAGAGGGGGCTTTGTTGATTCATATTATTTTTTTAAAAAAAAGATTAAATACGTTGATTCATATAATTTAAAAAAAGATTAAACCAAGTCCCGTACTCTATTTTGTTGATTCATAGTATTTGGAGCTACCCCTATGCAAGTTCCAACCATAGGGAACTTCCACAGGGGTAGCTCCAAATACTTTTCGAAGTGTAATATATTGGTATACTCTCTAAACCCAGCAGTTCTGAGTGGCCTTGTGTTTCAACCATAGCGTTCTTACCTAAGAAAACCATAGATTTGCTCAAGTTTGTGGGCTTAGGCATTTTCATAAAGCTGTAGAAGAGCAAGTACATTCTTCTCTATTTGAGTGGTTGCATAACAAAAAATAAGACTATCATCAACAAATAAAAGATGAGAAACTGTGGACTACCTTTACACTGCCATCCCTATAGTCAAATCTTGAGATTCAGCTTGTCTCATTAAAGCTGTCATGAAGCCCTAGACAGACACATGCATATATTACCACGATGAAGTGCCCTTCCCTCTTCAGATAATCCTGTCCACTAGTTAAGGGTATGCAGGAAACGAACAAGGCAACCGTCACTAAAAATGCACATTGGACATATTTACTCTCACAATTTCAGCTATTATAAGTTGCCAAACTAGTCAAAGGTGAGAATACCCCCCCAAAAAAACCAATAGCATGAAGACTTAAAATTGCTCTCACTAACATCTCATCATAAAGCAAAGCAGACAACCCAAAAAGCCACAAATGCTAATGGATACCATCTTACAAACGCTAAAACATCACCCCATGCCAAAACAAATACTGGCAACAATCACCAGACCTACTGAAACCTAATGAAATCTACACACATAAAGGCAATGAAGGATGCACAAAACATTTACAAATTTCTCATAAGAACACAGTGAGCAGTCATTTACATGTTTAGCCCACTTAAAGACACATCACCAGCCAAAAACTACTTCAAAAGGAGTGAAGACAATGTGTCCATTGCAGTAGGTAAACTGTAGGTGCATCCTACCAAAAGTTAGAAATCTTTTACTTCTGTTTTGACCTTGTCCACTATTGAATTTTTTCAATCAACCTTCTAATTATGATTTGGCAGCACCATTCTCTTCAACTTCCTGTATACTCCATTTAGGTATATCTCGTCACTGAGTCTGCAAAACAAGACATGCATTTAGAAAAGAATAGAAGGCATGTTAGAAGAGAGGGTAATAAGTTGGCTCATGCCTTAGCTAGGAGAGCGGTTTCATCCGCAGATTTTGATATATGGGTAGAAGAACTACCTAGTGATGTTGAGGATGTATTCCTTTCTGATTTTTCTGCTTTAGCTTAATAATATGGATTTACCTTTTTCTCAAAAAGAAAAGAAAAGAATAGAAGGCAGCAGTATAAATGGATAACTACTCAACTATGCAATAATTATATCAAATGTGGGCTTTATGTCACTGTAAATTGGGACCCCAGTGAAAAAACATCAAGACATACAAGATTTGAGTGAACAGCAGTCAGCAGTCACCTGCTAATGCTCACTAACTTGTCCATCGTTGTGTACTAGAAGCTTTTCTGGTGCCTTGGGGCCACAGGATAAGGCCTCATTCTGTACAGGTGAAGAATTTGCATGACCATTTAGTCCTTTACCCAGAAGAATATTCTGCTGCAATTCAGCTACAGGATTTAACAAGCAGTCTAATTTGTCTTCATTTGTGAAGTTGTCAGTGCCAGTTTTCTCATGAGTCGCTTCTGAGATCTGTATGATTTTATCTATAACTAATACACTAGCCTCTTCAGCACCTTCTTGAAGTTTAGAGGATGAAAACAATACATGCTGGTCCTCTGCAACAATTTTTTGGGTGGAAATTACACTGAAACCAAATAAACAAACATTTACCAGGAAAAAAAAATTAATTTACGTCTCTAAGAACCACTAGTGCATTTCAAAAATCAGAAATTAAACAACTCAATATGCGATAAGCTATATCAAATGGGGGAAAAATTAACGCTTTACCTCTCAGTAATAGCGCATTGAGTTGCAGTGGCATCCTCTTGTTGCCTCCTTTTCTTTCTGTTCTGCCTTTGCTCTGATTGTAAATTAACACTGTCATTGGATATAGAGTGTTTTACTCTTCTTTTCCTTCCTGCCTGAAGCTGTTGCTCAGAAATTGAAGGGGCACACTTTTCACTGGCATATTCTTTATTTTCAGACACATTATCATGTGTTGCTTTTGCAATGTCACCTACATGGGGCACTTCAACAATCACTTTTGGTTCACCAATAGCATATTTCACCTGCTGTCTCTCTCTGAAAATTCTGTTTGACTTCTCCTCTCCCAAGTCCTTTTGCCCATTGCTTGCACTTTCAGGGTCAGATAACAAAGACCTTTCTTCACACTTCATCGGAGTCTTATCAGGAGAATGTTTGAATATTAATTCAGTGCATCGTTTAATCCAGGAGAAACGAGCAGAGCTATGAGGAGAAGCACTATCCAGATTATGCATAGATGGAGAATTGAGCCTATTGCTAGCATCAGTAATATCTACCACTTTCTGTGAATCCTCAGCATTTGGTATAAATCTTTTCTGCTTCAAAATTCTTTTTGCAGGAACTTTCCGCTGGCCAAGTTCAGAGTCGAATTTCTGCATCTCAGCAATACTATCTGAGGCAAATTTTAAATCCTGCAGCTTCTTAAGGTCTTCAATCTGGGCAAGTATCTCTTCTCTATCTGCATGCAATAGCTCCCTTTGTTTTTTTAATTTCTCTCTTTGGACCTTCAGATCCTCAATGCAATTGTTTAGCTCTGCCCACTCCCTGTTTCGTTGCTCACGTTCCAAATTTATCTCCAATCTCTCAGCATTGAGCCTTTTCATTTCTAAAGCAACCTGTTCCAACTCTTTATCAGTTTTTTCCTTAAGAGAGCTTATGTACTGAAGTTCATTTTTCTTTTCATGCTCAAAGGCTTTCTCTCTCTCAGTCAAATCGCTCTCTAATTCTTCACGTCTTTTTGCAAAACAGTTCTCCAACTCTCTCTTTTGCATCTCGATCTCCAGTAAGAAATCTGCACGTTCTTGCTGCATCTTGCTGAACCACTCAGTACGATCATGCACCATCTTATTCATAAAGTCTTCCCGCTCATGGCTAAGTGCCTCAACATCTTGTTTATACTGCTCTCGCATTGCTTCCTTTTCCAGTTTAAGGCTATCACGCTCTTCCTTAATAAACTTGGAAAAGGCCACTCTCTCTTGAGCTACCCGTTCCGCTTCGTTCCGTAGCTCCTCTCTTTTTTCATCAATTAACTCCCATTCAGCTTCAAACTTGGCCTTCTCTACTTTCAACTTTTCTGAATCAGCAATAACCTCCAATTTTTGAGCCCTAACCATATCTATTTCTTCTTTAAGATTCATCTCTAGAACTGATAACTCACTTGTTTCAGTTTTCATGGCCTCTAGCTTCTCCTTTGCTTGATCAACCAGCTTCTTTTTGTCATCCAATGAAACCAATGAACTCTGAAGCTGTACTTTCATTTTGCTGATCTCTTCTTTCTCTTCTTGCAATTGTGCTTTATTCAGCTCATACTCTTTCTCGGTAGCCCTTAGGCGTTTTTCTTTCTCATCAAGTAAATTCAATGTCTCTGCCACTTCTTTCTCCCTATCTGCTAATGTCCTGGTCTGAACCTCCAAGTCATGCTCCCTTTCCGAAATTAGGTTTTCCCGTTGCCTAAAATCCATCTCCTCCAACTCCCAAGCCCGTCTCTTAGTCTCAATTTCATCTTCAACTGATTTTCGCCTCATCTCCAGCTCAGCATCAAATTCAGACTTTGTTGTTCTCAAAGCAGTTTCATGATTGGCAATAACTTTCTGGATCTGATCCTGCATTTTCCATCCAAAAGATGAAATAAGAAAAACGAATTGAGATAATTATGAAGAATAAAGTTTCCCAAAAGTAAAATATTAGTAGCAGTTGGCTGAAAGGATCCAAGAAACCAGTGTCATTCTCAGAATGGTGATAAAACCTAAGGCCTAGCTGAAACCATCTTCCACTCCATAATTTAATTATAAAAAAAATGCTAGCTAAGAAAAAACAACTGACAGATTCCTTGCTTGCAAGTTTTTCCTGTAGAACAAGTAGGTCTTGCCGTTCCTTATTCAGCAGAGTTTCCCTTTTAATGACATCCTGCATAAACTCAAAAGAGAAACTACATGAATAAAGTTTCTTGCAAACAAAGTAAAAATCTTAAATACAATTAAAGAAAAAGGGAATCAAAGATATTAACCTCCTCCCTTTTTGACAGGGAAGCCTTGGTCAGATCCATACTCAATCTCTCATCACTTAGATCTCTAAGCTTCTTCTCAATAATCCCCTTTGAGTCCTCTATCTCCTTTTCCACTCGATTTAGTTCTTGAGATCTACTAAAAATGAAATCCTCCCTCTGATTCAGCAAAGCTTGGGCTTCAAGTAATCTTTCATGTTCAAGCTGCAAAGCTTTCTGCCTTTCACTTAAAGATTGCCTCTCAAGAATAATATCTTTCTCTTTTTCTTCACAACTAAAACATAAGACAACAACGGCATTACAAAACTACCCAACCAGGTTTCTTGCCTGAAAATTTATACATTATAAGAGCAGCTTCTGAAATGACCACTGGGTGACCATGGTGTTAAAAAAATAATGGAATTCAGCACAACTCATAATTTTTTTTGCAAGAACGCATGTTCACAAGTTTTGGTCTGTTTCACCATCTAGACAACAAGTCCAAAAGAAGAGCAATCTCATAAACTTGCACGTAGCTCTCCCTTGAACTACATTATGAAAGGCTTGGAACTAAGGCACAAGCCAAATCTACATATTAAAATAATGTTGAGTTACTAGAGAAAAGAAAAAAGAAGGCAAAATCATAGATTTGTCTTCATCTCTGTTGTTGATGCACAGTGAAGAAGAGTTTGAGGAAAAACAAGATTAAATAGACAAAGATTCAAGAATTGTGGTCTAGTTTTGATGCAGGGCCTTCTTGGCACATCTCATGGTTATTTTAGTTATTATTTAGTCTTAGTATTAAGTTTTTTTAGATTAGAAAGTTGCTGGGTTTTTTTTTTTTTTTTTTTTTTTTTTTTAAATAGTAGTTTGGTAATTTTTACATTTTCTAGAATGGGCTGCCCTAGAGGCCCATGAGTCTTATTTTATGTTTAGAGTCCTTTTCTAGGAATAGGTTATTTAGAGTTTTAGTGTGTGTTTGGCATGGATGAAATTTGCTAGCTTATTTTACTATTCAACTTATTTTTGCTACTATTCATAGGCCCCACTACACTTTTTGATACTATTCATGGGTCCTATTGTATTATTTCAGCTAACTTTTACCTTTATCTACAGTACTTTCAGCAAAATAAGCAGATCCCAAACAGACCCTTAGTCCTAGAAAAGGATCTAACAATAAACTATATAAAGGTTTTATTGTAGTCAATAATAGTCATAGTGAGATTAATTCTAATAAAATTCCAACAGCTCATTTTAAGGTTTGAGAGTGTGAAAGTCTTCTCCTACCTAAGTGTGATTGCTTAGGAAAACCTAAGTGTGATTGCTTAGCATTTCATCTATCTTATTTCTTGTTCTATTCCCTGTTTTAACACCAACAACCATCAGCATATTCAAGATTCAATTTTTCCTTAACTTAAACCCTTAAACATCAATCCTTATTCAAAAACCGTTCAACAAATCTGATTAAGTGCTGAATTCCTAAAGATCCTACATCAAAATTGGGAGCTCATTCAAGCTTCCATCCTATGTCAGTTGTTTGGTCTATGACTGAGGGAAGGAAGGACGAAAAAGAAATTTAAAAACTTAATTCTCCTCTTTCTGATTCAGTATCGTTGTTGTTGTTTTCTCTACTCTTGAACAAGCGAAGTCTAAGGACCTTGGGTTGACCAAGGAGGTATTAGATCAGTTCAAAAGATACCATTTACTCAAAATGCTTCATTGAGAACTCTCAGGGAAACATAGATCAAGACAGTCAAAGGAGAGGTAACATTTTATATATATATATAAATATATATATAAGTGTAGAAAGAAATGCAACACAAAGACTTCCTAGGTGTCACCCATCCTAGTCAAAGGAGAGGTAACATGAAACTTGAGTAGATTATCTTAGACATATTAATGAGCTTAGCCATGAAGTTCAAAAAGAAAAAAACCATCATGCAGTCTGCTTTCCAATCTTTTAAAGTTTGCACTACATGTAGCATAATACCAAATAAATAAATATAAATAAAAAGGAGCCAAGGGATCTCATGAGAAAAGGCGCTCTTTGAGCCTTTTTATTATGCACATATTCCTGCTTAAAATTAACCAAACCAACTTGAACACAGGAAGCTAATGGAAGTGGGTTTCAACAAGATATGATATAAATGAGTAAGGCACATACTCAGACTTGAACGATATGAGATGCCTCCTGAGTTCATCTTCACGTGCTTCAACTTCCTGCAGCTTTCTTTCTGCAGCACGGTGATACCGAGTAGCTTCTGCTTGTAAAGATTCTGCTGAATGCAGCTTTGCTTCAGCCTCAGTAAATTTCTTCTGAGCATCCTCTACCATAATGCGTCCTTCAGCCAATTTACTCTCAGCTGAAACCTTCATTTCAGCAGATTCTGCACGCATCTCATGCAAGGCCTTCTCAAGCTACAGAAATCCATCAAACAAACCCCGAGAAAAGATAAATTACAATGATAGGGTCATATGGGAAAGGCACACTTTCTTTAATTTAAGGATGACCATAATTGATAAGCTTACACTTGCTATACACTCGTCCTTGACTCCTATAGCCTTCTTCAGCCTCTCTTCTCGTTTTCTTGCCTCAGCTAAGGCAGATAGGTGCATCGCTTGATCACGCTTATGCATTATTTCAGTCGTTTCTTCAGAAGCTTTGATGTGCTCATACTTGGAAGTTAATTCCTTTCTTTCCAAAAGGAGAAGCCCCATGTGGTGTTGGTGGTCAAAGATCTACATAAAAGAGAATTATAAATGGGTATTGCTAGGATTCACCTCATGTGAGAGATATATTATAGCCTATTTACACTGGCAACATTTAGTGCCAAAAAAAAAAAAAACCGTACTTTACCAGCACATCAATTTGCAAACAGGATTAAATTGTACAAAATATGAACACAATTTGATTACTCAATGACGACTTGTATATGTTTGCATTTAAAAATATACATATGTTCAGTATCTTCTATGACCTATGCCATGAACAGGCAAGGGATCTAAATTCAGCTTCCCCAAAGCCAAAAATACAACACAACTATAAAATATATGTGAATAATCTATGTAAATTACCACCATCTTTATCGTCACTCTTATGAAATCAATGTGATGTAATCATAAGATACTCTTATTCTTGCAAAATGGCACTACAGTAACTCAAAAAAATCAAAATGAAAACGCAAAACACTTGAGATTCTCTGTCAGACAAACAGACAATGTGAATAAATTCCCACTCTAGCACGCATAAATTAATTTCCACCGACAATTACGGTCAACAAGAACTATTAAATTAAGTCCTAAGAGTTATTACAATGTTAATATCATTGATAATTACTTTCCTTATCCTCGAAATTATTAAAGACGAAAACTTTACACCTAATTACACCATTCCTTTTATTATGAATGATTAAACCATATAATTAAAAAAGTTATTTACATATCAAGATTAAAAAAAATCAACTCAACTAGTCCAAATAGTATGCATTCTAAAAGTACTAAGCAACCAATTAGAATTTCAAAATTTCAAAATTTCTACACATTCACACCAAGCCTATATCAAACAAAAATTACATATATTCTGAAAAAACAAGAAGCAAAAAAAGTAAAAAAAAAAAAAAAAAAATAGTTGTAAAGAATTGGGGAAAAATAGGAAACCTCAGCTTCGAGCTTTGCAATATAGGCTATGAGGGCAGCCTTGTCTCTGCGTTTGATGGATTCTTCATCGAAACCAGCCTCCTTGAGGCGCTTCCAGATGGCTTCGTCAGTGAGAGGGGTTTTCAAAACCCTAGAACCAGGCGTTATCGATAAAGCCTTTGTAGTAGTAGCAGTAGTAGTTGTTGTAAATCTCGGAGTAGTCGGAGTAGTGATCGCGAGTCGTTCCGATTGAGGACTCGCCATCTCCGCCAGCTTCTCAAACCCTAACAAGATTCTCTTTCTCTATCCCTCTTTTTCTTTGTTTTCGGTGCTTGGCTGTTGTTGATCTGATCTGATATTTTTCTTGCCTTTTGACGCACCTTTCTTTCTCACTCATCAATTACACATTTGATTCTGTGAACGCAGTTTGTGTGTGAGTCACTACGGAGCATGCTTTTTTGCTTTTTCAACCTTTTTTTGTTGCGATGAAAGCGCTTTTTTTTTACAAATAAAAGTGAAAGAGTGCAGGAGTAAAGAGTAGCAGTGTGTAGGGACTAGGGACTGACAAAATTAAACTAGAATTTAGCTGAGGAGTTGGGACATTTTATTTTTTACAAGCGGAAATTGGCCAACGACGTCGTTTTCATTGGAGTTTGGTGGAAAATGGAATTTTGCGCCTTTTATTTTTATTTTTAAAAATAAAGATAACCCAGTCTTGTCATGGAAGCTTATAGTGTGAGAGTCAACCTACCACGTCATCTTGCCAAAGTTGCGTTTGGCAAGCAGGAAAAATTAAAAATAAAATCCTAGTGATTTATTGAGCTTATTTTGATTAGTTTCCCACCCCAAAAAAAAAAAAATTTTTCTTCCATTTTCTTTACATTACTTTAGATTTTTAACAAATAAAAAATTTATAAAATGCATTCAAAGGTGTTAGAATTGATTAATGTTGTTGGGTTCTAAGTTATTTAATCAGTAAAGTTGAGTTCCAGTTAGTCTTTTGCTGCTGAATAAAAAATTATCATAGACTAGATGTCATAATTTTATCAAATTTATCAAAAAAACAAAAAAGACTGATATTGATAAATTGGTTGGTTGAAAATTCATTTTACGAAAATGGTAGGCCAGAATGTAGCCAATTATCTAAAAATAAATAAAATGCACCCCAAAATTTTTTTTTCTCTTACAATTCATGCATCCCAATTATGGGTTCCTTTAAATGGAATATATTTTTTAAGTTTTGGACACCTAAATAATGGTTGCTATTAATATTTTCAACCTTTTTTTTAGGCCAAAATTTATTTTCAACCTTTTGTATCATACTTTAAATGGAATTGCCATATTTAGTTATGATTTTGAAATAATTCATTAGGTTACTATTATATATTTTCCATAAATTGACTTTTGAAAAAATTTGTACTTAAAATAATCCTAGTTATGCTAGGAGAGTTGAAACTCACAGGATACTTCATGGTATTTCCAACGGATACATTCAAGATTCAAATTCTTACATCTCCAAATATTGATGTATAAAAAAAATTACACATTTTCAAATTATAGCAACTACCCGCCTAATTCTATGTCCTTATCTTCAAATCATAGAGTAAAAGGAAATAATTATCATTTACTTTTTAAAAAACATCCAAAATTAATACTCCTTCAATTTTGGATTAAAATAGAACAATCCCGCACTCTCTTAAAAAAAAAATCTCCTATTGTTTTTATTTGAAATTAAATATATCTTACTATTGAGAAATGATCAAATTTGTCCTTTTGTTACCATTATGTTGTTGGGTGTAACGAGGGAAATGAAGGAAAATGAATGAAATGAAATGAATTATTTTGTAATATTTATTCTATTTCATTGTTTGAGAGTTTTAATAGAAAATGGAAATATCATTCTTTCTTTGGGAGTTTAAGTAGAGGAATTAAATGGATATGAAAGAATACTCATTTCTCCATTTTCTCTCAAAACCTAAAATTTTCATTTCCCCAAAAATTGGGAAGAATCAAAGGGAATAAAATTAGGTTTAATGAAATTTTCACTAAAACTACCAAAATACCCAAATTCATTTAGCCATTTATTTTAAAATAAGTATATAATAGTAATGTTGTTATAAAATGATTTTGTTCTATTCCTTCTAATGATACTCACAAACAAGGTTTCTAACATTCCATTCACTTATATTAAAAAATCTTGACATTCATAAATAAAAAAATCCTAACAATATTTTTTAATTTCATTCCATTAATTTCCTTTATTTTCTTTTCCATTACTTAAATATATTCCATTATGTTCTATTTATTTTCACTCATTTATAATTTATTCATATAATTCAATTTCATTCCTTTATGAACTCCCAAACAAAATATAAGTATCTGTAGTCTATATGGTAAGTGGCTACACTTTGTTTGTCTAGAGTTCGTATTGTCTACCTTTTTATTAAAAATTTATATTGTTTGTTTGAGAAGACGTCCATTTTATTAAAAACTAGTAAGTAACCCATGTATTACACCAACAATGAATTTAAACAACAAATATACATCACATTATCAATTAACGTTTTAGTTGTTATTCATCAAACAAATAGTAGAAGCATCAGTATGCTTCATAATTGGCTCTTTTCAATATGGTCTTTCTCCAACATAATTCCCTGGAGGATAGTAGTTACACGTGGTGAACATTCCTCCATTAGAGCAATGGGAACTAGCACAACCAAGATTTTTAGAATTCTTCCATACTATTTGGGTATAATGCAAGCAGTCCTCGCCCTTCAAGCAAGAATTGGTGTTGTAATCGTAATAGTCCTTCTCATCAACCCAATATCTAACTGCGGCCTGAGCGTCCATGAACCCCTCACCATAGCCCCAGTAGATGTTTTCACCGTAAGGCCCTTCTGAGTGAATCAGCTGGCAATCATATCTCTGATTTGCGTATTTCCTAGCGTATGCTTCTAGGCTTGAGTTCCACTGCAAGGGACCAACCCCAGCTGCTCTACGTGCAGCGTTATGGAGGTCGAGGAAGACTTGAGTGCTGTTTTGGGCATGGCAAATAAGAGCCAGGCCAAGACCCAGAACACAAAGCAAAACTTTCTTAGACATGGTATCCTATATTTTTGTCTGTACATTGCAAACCAGGCTACTCATTCTCTTTCAAGCACACATATATGTAGATATGAATGTTGGTAACTCTAGCCTAGCATCTGTTATAATTTACAGCTACTAAAAGTAGAAAAAAGAACTTAGCTATAGCTAGTATATGTGCTTTTATTAGTAAGTTTGTGTTTCATACATACATTCTCTACGGTTTCAGCGACATTTTCTCTAAATAAATATCAGACAGTTGTTTTTTTTTTTTTTTTAATTGTCTTAATTAATTAGGAGAAAAGAAACTAAGTAAATGTGCTTCATTGATTGGTTTGTTTTTAGAGAGGTTCATGCTCAATACACATATTCTTAACAGTTTTGGTTACAATTTTTGGTTGGAAAGCCACCTGAAACTGGCTAGGTGAAATGGAACATTGATGCAGTGGCGCGTTGAAATGAGGAGGGTGCTGTCATTCATGAGGTAATTAAGGGAAAAACCCGTTGTATGTGCAAATACACATTATCCAAAATAATTTTTCAAGTTTGAAATTGTTTTTCTAATTGTTTTGGAAGGTGTGTGCAGTAAACATTGCCCTTTAAGTAAAGGAAAATGATTGATGCAAATACCTTGTTACAAACAAATTTGTACACACCCAAAAATTGCACTAAAATCATAACTTTGAAGTCTCAATTTCAAACTTGAAAATAATGACTTTAATTTACATTTTCAGTGCAATTCTTATGTGTACAAATGTGTAATAAACATTACTCTTAGATATAGTGCCCGTTTGGTTCCATTTTCAGGAGCCAAAATGCGTGTTTTCAAGCTGAAAATTCAAAAAGCGTGTTTGGTAACGAAATTTAAACGTGCGTTTTAGAAAAGCACGTTTTCCAAAAACAAAGAACTCGTACTTTTTTGTACGACAACTGGGCATGAGCTTTTGCAAAAACCAACAGCGCGTTATCAATATTACTGTTGCGAGTTACTATGAATTTCCCAAATTGCCCATTGTGTTTCAAAAGGCAGATCACGCTATTTGCCGTCCTCAGTTCTAGAATTGGATCTCATCTCTCTGCTACAATGGATATTGTTAAAATGAATTGCGTCTTGATTCTTGATGAGAATCATGGAGTCACTAATCAACACAACGATGAAAAAGCTACCTCAAATGGTGGTGCCGAAGTGGGTCTTGATTCTTGATGAGCCATGAGGTGAAGCCTCACTGCGAGAAGGAAATTGTGACTCACAAAAATCACTTTGCGTGGGTGTGGGCTAAGAGAGGTATTGAAGATTTTTGGTGAAATTAAGAGAAATTACCTGTGAAGATCAAGATGAAGAAGTGTGTGGGTGTGGGTGTGGGCTGTGTGGTTGAATGTGTGGAGGAAAGTAGAGAAAGAGAAAAAAGAAATGGTATGTTCTGGAATGAGAGTGGACGAATTCTAGAAGCTTGATCTTCTGGTGTGTTCTGGTGAAGAAGAAAAGTATAAAGAAAAGTCAAAAGTGAAGATAGGGAGAAGTAAAGAATATGCGTGTGGGCGTAGGAGACAAAAAGAGGGGCAAAAAAAATATAAATAAACGTGTGGATGAAAGAAAAAGAGATAAAGAGAAAAATAAAATAAAGAATTAAAAAAAAAAAAAAAACTAAGAAATGCTACTATAGTATTTTCATAATATTTTCACAATAATTTTTTTTTTTTTGAGAAACTTCACAATAAATCTTAAGTAGTGAGTTGTTACTAACTAATACTAGTGAAAAAAAATAATTTAAGTGGTGTGTTCAAATTAAAATCAGTAACAACTTACCATGTATGATTTGTTGTGAAAATATTATAAAAATATTTTTACAAAAAATTTAAGTTAACAATAAATTATTATTGTTGTTGTTATTATTATTATTATTAAGTAGTTTTTTTTAGTAAGTATTATTAAGTAGTTGATTTAAGTATGAAATAAACCCCCTTATATATACATTATCTTTTTTGGTAATTTACAATTCAAACCGCCACTTTTATAAGTTCTAACCAAATACTTTAATAATTTAAAAAAAAAAAAATATATATATATATATATATATATAAAATATATTTTACATTTTTTTTTTTGAGAAAGAAATATATTTTACATTTGATTATTATGTAAGGTAAGATATTTTGTGAATAATGTAAAATGTGTTTGAAATTTATTTTTACTCACTACAAAAAAAATGACCTATTGCGGCGGGCCAAAAACTGCCGCTAAAGGTACATTTGACCTTTAGCGGCGGGTGCTATTGCAGCGATTCTTCCCGCCATCGTTGCGGTGCCGCTATAGATCTATTGCGGCGGTTGCGAAAAGCGCCGCAATAGATTTGCCATTTAGCGGCGCTTTTGGTCTATTGCGACAGGCTAAAAACCACCGCCATATAAGGTTGCCATTCAAGTTGAGTGGCCTTTTAGCGGCGGGTTAGGCCTGCCGCTATGGGTTGTCACCTATAGCGGCGGTTAATAAGTGCCGCTATAGGGCTTCATGCACAACATACCCTATGTACCTTTTAGCGGCGGTTTCGCCCGCTGCTACATGTTCGAAGCTTTAGCGGCGGGCTATAAACGCCACTATAGGTCTTCAATTATTTCATAATTTTAGTCCTTTAGTGGCGGTTTTTGCCCGCTGCTATAGGTTTTTTTTTTTTTTTTTTCCTCTTGGGTCCTAAAACCACATTTCTATTACAAATAACCTGTAATAATTTTAGCTCCACTAAAACATTACCACAAATATAATTAGATAACACCACAAATGTCTCCAAACTAACATTATAGTAATATAAAAATATATTATCAAATATATAAAATTGTCTATAACCATCATTATAAAATAAACAAAAAAAAAAGGTGTGGTCCTTTGAATAAAACAACCGCTTAAATTAAGCTAATACTATAATCAAAGTTTCAAAGTGTTTAAAAATATCCTCTAACACTTGCAAAAAATGCAGTTGTTCAAATGTAGTTCTTTGTACACAAAAAGTCCTCAAACACCAACATAAAACTTATAAGCTGCTTGGTTGATGGGATGCAACTGACGATTTTTGGAGAGCTGGAGATTGTTGGACCAGAGGAACATCCTACATACAAACCAAAATTACTCAATAAGTGCATATAAATGGATCGAATAGAATGACAAGAAAATCTTAGAGATTTAGGACTTTTCATCTTGCTCATTCAATAAGTGCATACAAACCAAGATTACTCAACAAGTGCATATAAATATTAGCTCATCAAGCCTGTTAGGACTTTTCCATGATTTTGTTTGGGACTTGACATGGTTCTATGTATTTAGTTGAGCTTCTTCATTTAATTTTATCAGCTATTTCTCCACTGCAACACCATTAGCATATAGCATGACATAGGCTCTTCATGTCCCAAACAAGTGTTTTGGTTCTAAGTTATTCTATGATCATAATTTTTATCTTATTCTTTCTGGCAATCATATACAGATTTTTGTAACTTCCAAATTGATCTATATTTTTTTTCCACTACTTACAAACCAATGAGATTCAAACACACGAAAAAAAAAGTGCATGCAATTATTCTTATCACTTTTTCTCACTATAAAACCAGTATAGTTTTTTTTTACACAATTTTTTCGCTAACACACTATACTCCAAGATTATATTATTATGAATTTGTAGGCCCAGAGTGGATGAATCCTTGTATAGGCCTATAAAGTCCAACCCAAGGCTGTAGTCTTTGGACAACCCTTCAGAAAAATTTCAAGATTAAGACCACTAGGCTGACCTAGGTCTCAATCGCTTCCCTTAGATTAGGATGATGAGCCATGACCAATCAAAGCCTAGAAGTGGCTGAACCTAAGACCAACCACTCCATTTCAAGATTAAGGGCACTAGAGGGAAGCAACCACTCCCTGTGGATTGATGGTAGGAGTCTTCTCCTTTACTTGTGAGCGATTTAAGTGATATATGTGTTTTTAGCTAATACTATCACGTAACATGAGATCAACAAGTCCATACCGAAGATAACTTTTTCAGTCCGTCAACAAAAAAAAGTAGAGAGAAGCATAAGAAATGATTATTTGAGGAGACTAATGACAAAATAGATCGTGTTTCAGTCCCTATTATTTTAATTTTTGGGGTTGGGGGAGACACTGCACTAGGTCATTTTAAACTATATAAAATTACGGAAAATTTGTGACATTTATTTTCTGGGGGTATAGTTTACATACTGCTAGCTTTTAACTAGTTTTGACTTAGAGTTTTGACAGTGACCCATATTGGGGTACGCAATATGCCTATAATTATTCAGCCACCCCCCCCCCCCCTTTTTTTTTTTTTTTGTGAGGGGTGGGCTGGCCTGTCATGGAAGCTTGAGTTTCTTTTAATAAAATTCTGGCCATTAAAAAAAAATGCATATCATTCACTATCTTATGGCCTTATTGACAAAATCAAGTCCAGAAACAATCAATTTTACAATTCTTGTTCTACTATAAATGTATAATCAATACAAAAAAATATAAATTTATAATCAATAGTTTTGAATGGTATACGCACTGAACACATAGGTCAGCTTTCAGTTTTTAGTGAAACTTAATTTGTATCGGAAGCATTATCACTTGACTGGGTTGCGTTGAATTTTTAATGCTTTTATATATTTAATTCTTACCAAGCCCCAAAAAGTCTAGAGAGAGTCCAAATTTTCTTTGCTGTTGATGTTCTTTCAATCAACGTAAGGAGGCAATGTAAGGAAAGTCCTACACTCATGAGATTTAGAAATTGTTTAGGAGTGGAGTGGGATTAGGTGTAGAAAATGGACTGCCTTTTCTCATTAATTTATTTGATTTATGAACAATTTTTTAAACTTTACATTTTTTACAATTTTATATTTCTAACTTAATTGTTAAGTCAAATAAATCTATGAAAATAAGTTATCTAAAACCAGTGAACACGTCTGGACAAGTATGCTAGCCCAATACAAATATATTAATTAATTATTTAATGCTATTATTATTATTATTATTATTATTGTTTTATAATTTGGGTTTGTGGATGCTTATAGAATCGAAGAACAAGGACCAAAGAACCTCTCATACAACCCTTTCCAACAGGAGAAGACCTCTATAACCAAAGAGTCTAAAGTTCTTACTCACATACATAAGAGTACACGAACAATGCAGCCTTTCTCCCTTAAATTGCTAACATTGCTAAATCATGTAGCCGCATTGCTAGCTAAACCTTTGGGAAAGTCAAAAATTAATCCTTAACTTAAACATACTTAAACTAAAACCCGTTCGTTCCCCAAATTTTACATTTAGTATTTAGCAATTACTTAAATTTTTTTTTATATTAATTAAGCATATTTCACCTTGCAATCAGAGATTCTTCTAAAACTAAACATGCACACTTCAAATACTAGAAATTCCAACCAAGTTGCATTAAAACAATCATGCTTGCTGACATTTTTGAGATCAACACTATATAATTATCCAGTGTTTGAAGTTCCCTACCTCCATAAAGCAAGATAGCTATTGATTGTTGCTCAATCAATCACACACCATTCCTACACCACAAGTATCCATCCCATCCTCCGAATTAAAAAGAAAAAAAATAGTATTTTTGACCCAAAAAAAATAAAATTTGGAGCTTTTCTTATACTAACTTTCAACAATCTTAATTGACACTAACTATAACCAAACAAAAGAACATAGAAAACATAATTCAACTCTATACAATCACAACACTAACTCCAAACAACAGAGCAACATGTTCAATTGATGAATGGAATGCAATCTAATGAACAATCAAACTAAAAACGAAATAATCAATTTTTTTTTTTAAACAAAAATAATTATATGGGTTTTAGTTTTACTCCAAAATTTGTAAGCATGCTTGCTAATAATGTTAAGATAATATACCCATATAATATTGTCTCAAATGGGAGGTCAAATTTCTATCCAAAATGAATGTTATTATATTTAATGACATGGCTAAAACTAGCGATGGAGGGCTCTAAGAGGTTTTATGGTGGATGACAGTCATGCACAGTGGATCAATGTGAAACTATATATTGATTGATATGAAACTATAGTATGAGTCTTTAAGTAATTTAATGTGCAGAGGGTGCGTAAAGTAATTAGCTTTTAATTTTGGGCCCTATTTTCATTTCATTTCATGAGCTTATATTAGAGTTATGTATAGAGACATGGTATATTGTCTTGAATGAAGATTCTTTGATGTAAGCTGTATGCCGTTTGCACAGGTCAGTGTCCTTTTTACTAGTATAGTGTTCAATGAGTAATGCTTCTTTAAATTATTTTCCTCAGAATAATTATTTACAAAAAATATTTTTACATCTTTAGCATCTCTAGATTCCACAGCTCAGACAGGACATGCAAATGGGGCTGATTGGCAAGAAATTCACTAGATACCTGAGATTGATAGTTCCAGATACAAACAGTTCCCTAATACAAACTCGCTAGAAGCCTGTAATAAAATTGAAAGTGCATCAGATTTCAGCACATAACAATCCTAGCAATTTTTGCATTACATATAGTCGTAACTAAAAGCACTTTCAAAAACAATTTCACATTAATGGCAATCACATGTATACCATTGCTCAATATGAATAACAAGAATTGAAGTAACAAGCTTATGATTTACCATGGCTTTGTTGGATGCAGATCCACGGACTTCACTCTCTCTGATCTTTGAGCAAGCTTTCTCTGATCCAAAGATGAAAGCAACACCGTTATTCAACAAGCACTTAAACATTACCGCATCCTCACACTGTTTGGATGCTAAAAAATCTTTCAAATAATTTCTCGGTAGCCAAACAAAGAACAAACCAAATTCAAAAAAAATAAAATAAAAATTTGAGAAAGTCATCAATAAAACTCTTATTATCTCGGTAAACACATTGTTCTTTTTCATCAATAAAACTCTTATTATCTATCAAAAAAAAAAGTTTATAGTGACTACTTTTAGTCCCTAAAAATCTTAAAGTCATCAATTTTAGTCCCAAACACACTTAAAGTGATCACATTTGATCCCTTGGAGTGATGACGTCTCATTTTTTAGTTTAGTCACGTCATCTAAGGAGTAAAAGTGATCACTTTAAAGGGTAGGCTCTCTATGTGAGGAAATTATAACCAAAGGGAAAAAAAAAATGAAAATCCAACAAGAATGAAGAGAAACAGACTTTTACCATGGCTTGACTGGAACAGTAAACGAGCTGCGGAGGAGCTTGATAGTAGTCACTAACCCCTACGATGCACCTGAAAATTACTGAAAATGAAATCTAACAAATGCTTGTGTTATTTTTATATTTCAATTGAAGGCAAATTTTTCTTTTTTAAAATAAAATGCTTATTTTTTAATATGAAAATGTAATATGCTAATTAACAATTATGAAAGTTGAGATTTAAATTAAGAGGTAAATATAAGTGAATGCTGTGATCCCTAACCATTTGCGTGCCTTTGGAGTTTTATATCTTTTTTTTTTTTTGAAACTAGGAGTTTTATATCTAAGATAACACTTGAGGTTCAAAGTGAGCTCTTACATTTATTTCTAAACTAATAGCATCTGAAGTTCACATTGATGAAGAAAGTAGTCTGACAGTGAAATCAATCCGTTTACATCTTCATATGAATAAGTAATTAAAATGGCCCAAGTAATTTAATTTAATTTCAAGATTATAATTAAATTTTAGAAGGTTAATCCATAATTAAAAAGGCATTTTCCCAGCACTTACTTGTGATCATGCCAATCCACCATAGTGGCTCCTTAAGATATCCGTATCCACCAGAACCTTTATTTCATTAACCAGACATTCAACCATCACAATAATTTCATAAAAGCACATTCAAATTACATGCAATTTCAACTTTAAATAATTGGGTTTTCTACCAATAAAAGATGCCTGTCAGCATGATGAAATAGATCAAGATCCTATCATAGTAATCATTGAACTTTGTGCACTAAGGTTTTAATATTCTTCCTAATTAATAATTTTTATCAAATTCTGAAAATTTCAAAAACATTCCATAATATTAGCATTATAAAAACTACTTTAAGTAAAAGTAATCTACTTTAAAAGTTAAACTGGACTAATGTTTGTACACTTTGCAGTCAATAAGACCCATTATTAACTAACTAAATCCTTGAAAAGTAAAAAATAAAGAAAACCCAATTATTATTGATGATGTGTTAAATCAGTTGGTTGAACACTTCGGCTTCGGTGGGCTACGGCGGTAGCGAAGGCCTGAAAAGAAGAAAAAATCAAGGGAGTGACCGGGGTGGACTGGTCAAATACTCTCCGATGATAAAGTTAGTTTTCTCCACAAGGAAATGTAGTTCCAACTTTTTGGGAGTAAAATCTCAGAATTTTTTCATACCCTTGCCTTTTTCGGACCGGTCCTTTATATAGGGGATCTTGGGACAGTTACTTGGTTTAGTAACCTCCCCACGATTTATGGAATAACTGGTTTTATGGAGATAACTTCCCCAACGGCTATAGAAGTAGTAACCGCTGATGGAAGTTACATGCTTAGGAGAAATTGCTGGCGATGAACACAGGTTGGTTACCTGCTCCGGAATTTGTTAAGTGTTGTATGGTCGTCCATGTGCAATGTCTATGGACGACCCTTTGTCATGTCGTTGTTTGGTCGTCCATCTGCTTCGCATATGGACGACTCTTTCGACTTGATTATGAGGTTTATTCAATTTGCTCAACTCCCAAGGACGAGATCTCTGGACGAATAAAAAATAGTCTGGTCGTTTGGCTAACTGTTCGTGATGGACGACCCCTCTGGACAAGACATAGATGTAATTTTGTTATCCCATCAGTTATAAATTGTTAAAACAAGAGAATAAAAATTGAATCTGGGAAAGGGAAGCATTGCTTACTAGCTTGAGTCCCAGATGCACCAGCCCGTTTGAGACCCAACTTCTTGACAATGAAGCTGGATCCAATAAAAGCACTGGAAACAACAGCAAGAATAAAGCCTTTGAGGTTTTCAAAAAAGGAGGCTTTTATGCTCACCAAAGATGATGATGATGCAGCCATTGGTCATTGACGGGTACAATTCTCATCTGGGTAAATAGTAGAATAAGCAGAAGAACAAAAAGATAAAGTTCACGCAAACACAACTAAGTAGCCAAGAAACTAAGAAGAAGAGAGTAGTATGGGTGAACTGACCGTATGTTCTGGGCTGTTGGATTTGCCGAAGATGGTGGCAGTCGGTGGCGGTGGCTGGTGAGGATGGCCAGTATGGACGGAGATAAAGCGAGAAGAAGAGTGGCGGCTTAGAGAGAGGGAAACAAATTTTGGGGAAAAAACCTAAGTAAAAAACCTAAGTCAGATTTTGGCTTTTGGGGGAAAAAAAAAGCTAAGTGAAACACGTTAGGAGGGAAACAAATTTTTGGGAAATTTTGTGTGGGAAAAATAAAAGAAGACAGATTTATTTTGAGGGAAAAATAAAAATAAAAGAAGACAATTTTAATTAATTACCATTTTGACTTGCAATTACCATTTTGTCATGCATTTTGTAATTGTGCATGAATCAAACACATCTATATATCTAAGTAAGTTAATGAACGCAAAATATTAAAAATCTAATATTAATGAGCTATGAAATAAAATTTAAAAACAAAAAACAATCACATATATTCAATAAAAATCACCACACAACTTTCTCAAAAAAAAAAAAAAAAATACCACACAACAAAAATTATCACACGTTTTATCTTATTAAAAATTTTAAAATGTGACTAACTACGTTTACTTTAAAAAAAAATAATATGACTAATTGAATAATCAGATTGAGAGAACATAATCATACAAGTACACAACACATGTCCATTATGCGCCATACTTAGATTTGAAATCTAACCGTTAGATTTGAAGAGTATAATGAAAGGTTAATTCTAGTAAATTATGGTCACAATCAAATGATTAGATTTAGAGAAATGCGTGGTCAAAGTTTAGTCAAAGTTGGTCAAACCCAATCAAACTTAATAGATGGTCCTGATACCACTCGACTTGGTGAAATTCATATTCAAATCTTGATCATTAGGATTGAAGAGTATGGTAACATATTGATGTTGGGAAAATTTGAGACTAATTGGATGATTAGATTGAAAGAATATATATAGCCATATAGGTACACAACACATGTCCATCACATGTCATACTTAGATTTGAAATCTAACCGTTGGATTTGAAAAGTGTAATGAAAGGTTCATTATAGTAAATTATGGTCACAATTAAACGATTGGATTAAAGAAATGCGTGGTCAAAGTTGGTCAAACCTAATTAAACTTAATAGATGGTCCCAATACCACTGGACTTGGTGAAGTTCATATTCAAATCTTGATCATTAGGATTTAAGAGTATAGTGACATATTTGTGTTGGTAAAATATTTATTTTTGGTTACTGCCGGCAGTGGTGATGCCAGCTGATGACGGTCGGGAAATCTTTCTAGCGATGCCGGCGAAGGACATTAGTTACACTTAATGTAACTCTAAAAAATGTTACACTAACCATAACTTATTGTTGAATTCATATTTTGAAAATCCAACCATTGGATCACATTTTCTATATGTTTTTAACATGTATGCCAATTTTCATACTAATCGGATGTAATTTATCATTTAATCTTTAAACTCATCTTTTATGCGTTATTTTAAACTACAAAAACTTGAATTTAAACAATTGATTGATGACGTGGCTATTAATCTTTGATCACTTTAAAATATTGTAAGCATGAAAAATATATGAAAATAATGTAATTTAACAGTAGATTTGTCAAAATTTACATTAAATTAAGAAATATAGGGTTGGGTTCAAGTTACACTTGATATAACTCTAAAAAATGTTACACCAACCAATAACTTATTATTGAATTCATATTTTGAAAATCCAACCGTTAGATCACATTTTCTACATGTTCTTAACATGCATGCTAGTTTTCATGCTAATCGAATGTAATTTACCATTTGATCTTTAAACTCATCTTTTATGCGTTATTTTAAACTACAAAAACTTGAATTTAAACAATTGATTGATGACACGGCTATTAATTTTTGATCACCTTAAAATTTTGTAAGCATGAAAAATATATGAAAATAATGTAATCTAATGGTAGATTTGTCAAAATTTACATTGAATTAAGAAATGTAGGGTTGGGTTCAAGTTACACTTGATATAACTTTAAAAAATGTTGCACCAACCAATAACTTATTATTGAATTCATATTTTGAAAATCCAACCGTTGAATCACATTTTATATATGTTCTTAACATTCATGCCAATCGGATGTAATTTACCATTTGAACTTTAAACTCATTTTTTATGAGTTATTTTAAACTACAAAAACTTGAATTTAAACAATTGATTGATGACATAGCTATCAATCTTTGATTACTTTGAAATTTTGTAAGTATGAAAAATATATGAAGATAATGTAATCTAACGGTAGATTTGTCAAAATTCACATCAAATAAAGAAATATAGGGTTAGGTTCAAGTTACACTTGATGTAACTCTAAAAAATATTATACCAACCAATAACTTATTGTTGAATTCATATTTTGAAAATCCAACCGTTGGATCACATTTTCTATATGTTCTTAACGTGCATGCCAATTTTCATGCTAATCGGGTGTAATTTACAATTTGATCTTTAAACTCATATTTTATACGTTATTTTAAATCATAAAAACTTGAATTTAAACAATTGATTGATGACATGACTATTACTTTTTGATCACCTTGAAATTTTTTATGCATGAAAAATATATGAATATAATGTAATCTAACGGTATATTTGTCAAAATTCACATCGAATTAAGAAATATAGGGTTGGGTTCAAGTTACACCTGATGTAATTCTAAAAAATGTTACACCAACCAATAACTTATTGTTGAATTCATATTTTGAAAATCCAACCGTTGGATCACATTTTCTATATGTTCTTAACGTGCATTCCAATTTTCATGCCAATCGGATGTAATTTACAATTTGATCTTTAAACTCATTTTTTATACGTTATTTTAAACTACAAAAACTTGAATTTAAACAATTGATTGATGAGATGGCTATTAATTTTTTATCACCTTAAAATTTTGTATGCATGAAAAATATATGAAGATAATATAATTTAACGGTAGATTTGTTAAAATTCACATCGAATTAAGAAATATAGGGTTAGGTTCAAGTTACACCTTATGTAACTCTGTCAAAATGTTACACCAACCAATAATTTATTTTTGAATTCATATTTTGAAAATCCAACCGTTGGATCACATTTTCTATATGTTCTTAATGTGCATGCCAATTTTTATGCCAATCGGGTGTAATTTACAATTTGATCTTTAAACTCATCTTTTATACGTTATTTTAAACTATAAAAACTTGAATTTAAACAATTGATTGATGACATGACTATTAATTTTTTATCACCTTGAAATTTTGTAAGTATGAAAAATATATGAAGATAATGTAATCTAACGGTAGATTTGTCAAAATTCACATCGAATTAAGAAATATAGGGTTGGGTTTAAGTTACACTTGATGTAACTCTAAAAAATGTTACACCAACCAATAACTTATTGTTGAATTTATATTTTGAAAATCCAACTATCGGATCACATTTTCTATTCGTTCTTAACATGCATGCCAATTTTTATGCCAATCGGGTGTAATTTACTATTTGATCTTTAAACTCATCTTTTATGCGTTATTTTAAATTACAAAAACTTGAATTTAAACAATTGATTGATGACATGACTATTAATCTTTGATCACCTTGAAATTTTGTATGCATGAAAAATATATGAAAATAATGTAATCTAATGTTAGATTTGTCAAAATTCACATTGAATTAAGAAACATAGGGTTAGGTTCAAGTTAAACCTGATGTAACTCTTAAAAATGTTACACCAACCAATAATTTATTATTGAATTCATATTTTGAAAATCCAACCTTTGGATTACATGTTCTATATGTTCTTAACATGCATGCAAATTTTCATGCCAATCGGGTGTAATTTACAATTTGATCTTTAAACTCATCTTTTATACGTTATTTTAAACTATAAAAACTTGAATTTAAACAATTGATTGATGACATGACTATTAATTTTTTATCACCTTGAAATTTTGTAAGTATGAAAAATATATGAAGATAATGTAATCTAACGGTAGATTTGTCAAAATTCACATCGAATTAAGAAATATAGGGTTGGGTTCAAGTTACACTTGATGTAACTCTAAAAAATGTTACACCAACCAATAACTTATTGTTGAATTTATATTTTGAAAATCCAACTGTTGGATCACATTTTCTATTTGTTCTTTACATGCATGCCAATTTTCATGCCAATCGGGTGTAATTTACCATTTGATCTTTAAACTCATCTTTTATGCGTTATTTTAAATTACAAAAACTTGAATTTAAACAATTGATTGATGACATGACTATTAATCTTTGATCACCTTGAAATTTTGTATGCACGAAAAATATATGAAAACAATGTAATCTAACGGTAGATTTGTCAAAATTCACATTGAATTAAGAAATATAGGGTTGGATTCAAGTTACACCTGATGTAACTCTTAAAAATGTTACACCAACCAATAACTTATTATTGAATTCATATTTTGAAAATCCAACTTTTGGATTACATGTTCTATATGTTCTTAACATGCATGCCAATTTTCATGCTAATCGGGTGTAATTTACTATTTAATCTTTAAGTGGGAAGGCGAAAAAAATAGAGGGAAATTTTGGGGCTAGGAAATTTAAAGGTCTATTGCGGCGGTCCAACCCGCCACAAAAAGGAGTACATATTGCGGCGGGTCATTGGCCCGCCGCAATATCTAAGCTTAACGCCGCTAAAATAGGTCTATTGCGGCGGGTCATTGGCCCGCCGCTGTAGTACGCCGCAAAATACTAGAGCTATTGCGGCGGGCATATAGAACGCCACGATAGATCTCATGTATGGCGGCTGGCCTAAAACGCGCCGCAATAGGCGACATATAGCGGTAGTTTTCGCACCCGCCGCAATAGCTCGTTTTTCTTGTAGTGACTTTTATGTCCCACGCTACTGCTAGTGTAGAAACCAAGGAGAAGGTTGGGCTTGCTTGGTCAAACAAGTGATAACCAAAAAATATCCCCAAGTAGGATATTTTGTGATAGAGGTAGATTGTGAAGTCAAATCACATTAATTACAACTGTGTTTTCTCTTTCTTTATTTCACAATTAATCCTAAAACTTTCAACATAGTATATGAGCCATGTCTCTCATTTTCTAACATGTTTCTAGAGCCACCACCTTCGGTTCCACCAGCTAGTTATTTTTGTTCTGTTGTGCATCGAGCATCACGGCATCACCTTATCATTCTCAAGTAATCTAATGCATCCTGCAATAAAAAATAAAAAAAAGTAATCTAATGCATCCTAAAGCATCACCTTCTCTACAACTCTGGAAACGCATTCCATGTGTCTCATCCGCATCTACAAGCTTTTACATGTAGGTTTTATCTCGATACTCGGTAGTGAGCATTCACGTCAGTGAAATTAAAAATTTTAGCATTTAACACTTTAAATAACAATTTTGTTTATTTAAACACACAATTTCACAATGCACCCGGTATCAGTACTCTTATTTTTGCCATTAGTCAACACACTATTCATTTTTTTATTAATTTTTTTTATCTCTTCCTCTCTGCCACAAAACCCAATAAGTGATAAAATAATAGTTTTTTATGCCTTTCTTGCTACAGTGAACGGCTAGTCTTGGTAGTTCACGGTAGCAAGAAGGCAAAAAATTTGCCTTTGGTTCCACCAATGTTGGGCACTAATTGGAGTTTGAGGTGGTAAAATAGCTAAAAAGCTATTTTACCACCACCAATAGTGGTGCTCTTGCTCATCTACCGTGTGTTTCTATGCAACTCATTTTGTCACATGTTGGGGACACACTCACATGCTTTACGCTCTTTTCCTTTCTTGGTCGTACACCTTCACTCAATTTAGTGTTGGGCAGCTCATTATGCATTTCCATGCACCTCATGAGATTTCCCAATTATCTTGCCATTTGGAAGAATTTCCTTTCAAACTCAAGTTGTCATCAAGCTTCCGCCTTGAGTTTAAGAGGGATGTTAGAGAATTAAAATCGGACCAGTTCTTTGTAAATCTAAGGTTAGCTAGATGATGATTAGCTATGATTAATCTATTATATAGACCCGTCATTATAAACATAGATTTTTTTTTTTTTTTTTGGATGTAAACATAGATGTTATTGAGCAAAGATACATGTCCCGGTTTTTTTTTTTTTTTTTTGGATGTAAGCCGATCAAGGCCATTAATTGATCTTATGCGTGCTCTCCCAACAACAATTTCAAGTTTTCAACATGGCAAAAAGGGGCCGCATGTGCAAAACCAAATCAGATGCACGTAAGTTTTAACACTGAAAGAAAAATTTAGAAATAGCCACAGAGGCCACCATTTGAGCCATCTTCATTATTCTCTTTAAATTGTCAACAATATTATAGTTCATCATCGTAGGAAAAGTAGTCGAGATGACACTGCTGGGCAGGAAGCCGTAAACTTCATGAGCCATGATCCACATTTCAAATCTTTGCATGCTTCCCATTTGCCAACCCAATACGCAACTATTTAAACCAATATTTCAAGAAACTGCTGTCCATTGCGATCTCCAATCATCAGCTTTCCCTGAGCTTGCTTTTCGACGAGGAAAAGACAGTTAACGGACAGGAAAATCACGAAGTACTAATTAGCATCTCTTTCGAGTTTGGTGCACTAAAAATTCAGTTTCAATTGAACTGCCATCTCGTAACGAGCATTTATTTACAACATTTTGTTTTTTACATTGTTGAAATGAATAGTTGAAATAAATAAAAAAGATATATATTGTAGGAGAAGTGGAGACAACAAGAGAAAGAAAGAAAGATAGAACACAAAGGGAATTACATGATTCGTCCACGGGATAAAGTCCTTGTTGGCTACATCTTTGATATTAACAATATATTAAATTACAATGCCCATACGAGGTCTATATAAAAACTGTAGGGTCTAGGGTTAGGTTTGCATGGACTGAGTAATACATTTAGGCCTCTTGGGCCAATTCATAACCTTTAACATACATAATTATCGCAGACAGGGTTTATAAGTGGTAAGGATGAACATGATGGCCTTGACATTAGAAAAAGAGAAGTCTTACACTGTTCATCTGGTGATGGCTGCAGGGTTAACACAGACAACAAGATTAAATAAGTATCTAGCAGAAAGATCTGCATCCACCAAGCTTTCCTCTATATATTGAAAATCACTTTCCTTTCCTGATGGTAGTTATTTATCCAGCCTTCAATCAACTTGATTTCAGTTGCCCTCTGCTCTACCAACCAATCAGGATCCTCTGCAGTTGCAGCACGTAAATCTACGTGATGGGCACCTGACATAGAGATAGTAAAAGGAACCAATTACATTTAGCCAACTAACATGTAGCTATGTTTCAGCTATTCCCCTTACTCTCCTCTTCTTTCCCTTCCCCTCCCCTCCCTCCAACCAACCATAGAGTTAATGGCTCCATATAATAAAATAGATCAATCAAATTATTTGGATGTAGTGTCTTTTAGCTGATAGTAGCATCACATTGCAGGTTAAATAGTCCTCTCTCCCCCTTATACACACACAAACAGAGAGAGATATGGTGAATTTGCCAGATAGCAATAGCAATAGCAAGGGATGTCATGAAACAAGGTTTAACATTGTAGAGATCACTTCTTTAAAATTTCTAGACATTGAAGCATGGAGATTCTATCGAATTTCAAAAAAGAAATAACAGGCATTGAGATTATATGATGTCCACCCACATCAAATTGTTAAGCCCACTTGCTAGGCCATAACAATGCATAGAATCATAATTTTAAATCTAATACAACAATGCAGTTGTAAAGCTGGTTTAACACTAAACTCCTACTGTTTTCTAGGATTTGGTTTCATGTCATACAGATATGGCAGCTACAATTTAGCACCATACCAAAACTACTTTGGTGTACTAAAACAATAAAAGTAATCTCTGGAGGGTCAAAACCAATATTCTTAATCAAGGATGAGTTCACAAAATGCAATATATAATAATACAAATGATAAGTTAATGTGTAAAAGAACACAGTCCAACCAATCTGAACAAACCTTCATTATCACAACGGTTCATTAGGAGGGCTGATTGGCTCAATTAATCAAGGACTATAGGCTGCAGATAATTTACAAACTGATGTGTAAACCAATGCTGGCCAACTAAAGCTGAACAAGCATACGAAATGAGGTAGGTATGATTTGATATTTTATTTTATTTTATGTATCAAGGGCAATTATGTAAGTTCTTAATATTCTGGAATGGGCTGTGCTTATAGTCCATTGGGTCTTACTTTTGTCTTATTTCAAGTTTGGTTATTTAGTTGGGCTTAGTAGTAAAAGCCTAAGGAGTCCAAATCCAAGTCTTATTAGGGTTTTAAGAAATCCTAGTTCAACTAAGATTAGGTATTAGTCTTCTTTTTAAAGAGTTGTAGTACTTTCTATTAAGTTAGCTATTGATTAATGCTTTTAGAATTTAAGAGCTATGAAGCTTTCTTTTATGGTTTGTGTGATGCAACCTTCTCCGAGGTGTGATGCCAAGGAACCCTAGGTGTGATGCTCACACCTTAGGAAGTCCAGCTGTGATTCCTAGAATCTATCTATTTTCTTTAATTTTACTATTCACATCACTGTTCACAGCAACCCAAATCATGATTTTCACCTTTGTTTTCATTCCCAAACTCTATTAATCCTTGTACACTTTGGAAACCCTACAACCCCTATTATTTTCTATCTTTTCCCCACCAAAACCTAACCCTAATGCTTCAAAACCCAAGCTAAACCAGATCTGCCCCTGGTGTTCTAAATCATATTTTGTTGTTCCCTGTCCTACATCAGTATGATCTTTCAGTAAGGGTAGCAGGTTCCATTGGATTAGCGGGCTGACTATTGAAGATAGCAACCAAGTATTTTCTGAATATGCTCAGCAATGTCTCTTACAAAGTTTTATAATGTGTACTTAAGATGAATTTCCTTGAAATGAGAATATTAAAACAGAAAGAAAAAACAAATATAAATTTAGAATCAACTATATGAAATATATAAGGAAACAATGTATGAGGAAAAATTGAGAGAAGTCTTTAAAAAATTTTCATAACATGACACCATTTATATAACTCAGATTGAAGGGGCTACAAGAAAAAGAAAAATTTGAGCCAAAAAGACATGATGTATCCTACAAAAACAAAAATGACCAATTTAGTTAAATACAATTAGTGGGTAAAGTGGCTTTGTTGGTTGATTTGAGAATCCACAATATTTTTAAATGCAACAGAACAAGCCAATTGAATTAAATTGTTGCTATTGAGATTGGGCCACATGTCAGAACTCATAAACATTAGGATTGCCAGTAAATTGTTCTTAAATTATCTATATTGTCATATCTTTTGACATTTGACACCCACAAGTTGAACAGGAGCAATTAATGATAATATTTTTCTGAAATGTGACCAGGTAAGTTTTCAGAAAAAATCTTATCAATCCAAAATTTGTAGATTTAAAGTAAATAAGATGGGTGGCTAAAGGCTCTCATGCTCTGAAAACAATTATTATGCTGGATATTATTAAAAATAAAAAGTCAATGTCAACCCACCAAATAGTCCCTTTCACAGATGCAAGTGAAGCCTATCATGGTTGATTTAAGAACAGAAGATGTGATCAGTCAAAGCATTACCTTCTTCAGTATTAAGAGCAACGATAGTTTCAGATATATTCTGCAGAACACTGCAACAGATATCACGTACAAAGATCAAATTCAGATAGTGAATCTTTAACAACTCTAGCCATAATACAAGCCGAATGAGAGGTCACCTGCTACCACTCCATGGATCTAATAAGCCATTTGAAAAAATGATGTTACTTCCAAAGTTTTTCAGGGTGGCCTTGATGTCCTTCAAAATAAAATCCCAAAGACCAGAAATCATAATGTAGCATTTGAGAAGTAAGCATTCTTCATATTATGCATGTGATGACTCAAAGGAATCAATCAGTAGCATAGACCATGCTTTTACAAAAATGTTAATGGTTTCTGAAAATTTCTACATTTGATTTTAATATATGAAAATTCTCATAAGATCCACTTAGAAAAATAGGTTATGTAACTCCCCAACCAAATACATACTGCCAACCAAAAGAAACAGTAGTAGGCAAGAGCAAAGATTACAATACAGTTTGACTTAAATGGAAGGTATAAATTTGAAAAGCACCATTCACTTACATGTCCACCAAATTCAGTTGTTATCCATCTAGGCCTGGGTTTCACCCTGAAGTCCTTCCAGCATTCCTCTTGAAAGGAAGAGTAATTATAATTGAATGTTGGAAACATGCTCACATCCCGGCTACTAGACATTGGCATAACCATCTCAGTGCACGCCTATATTTTTGAAAATGAAACAGAAAAGGAACTTGCATTAATAATAAATATTTTGATGAAGTTATTTGTGAGAATTCTTATCCAACCATTATTTTTTATTGTTTTTTTTTTTTTAAATACCACAGAACTCTAGACCTGCCAGTTCCAACCATCCAAGCCATGAGGATCCTCAGCATCCACTTCAAAGCAGTCAACTCCTCCAGTATAATTGTAATAGATGCTTACTCCTTCAAATATGCGCTGTAGAATGCTACTACCGTCAGGAAGACTGTTAATCTTTCTACAAACCTGCAAGAAGAATTAAATGATATTTTAATTCATAATAACAAAATGCAAAGCTTTTGAATCATACCCTGACAGTATAGAATTCAGATGACTTTTCTAAAAGCAGTGATGAGGCCATAGACAAATAGACTTAGAGCTACATCAAAATTAGAACGCTTAAAATCATACAGGTTCAAATTTATACAGAAAGTAGTACGATCGAAATTCTATATTCATCGAAACTTGAAAGAATGATAGACATGAAAATATTCTCACTTAGAAAATAGTTGTCCTAGAGAAATTTAAACAATATTACAGAACACTGACATACTATGTATTGCAGAGTGGCATCTAGCCTTTTAGTATAGGGTGTGGCAAATAATAGGTATGGAAGGACTTACAGTTAGAGTATGAAAACCTCCATATATGTGTGTACAGCCCATTAGATATTTTACAAATTGTATCATAATTCCCAACTAACCTCTCTTATGGGATGACCAGGCAAAGGCATCATAAAATTGGCGCTATAAGGGTAGTTCACCATTGCCAAATAACTATAAGCAGAATCTAACCAGTCTGCCAGATCTTTTGTCTTGTTTAATTTCCTGTCAACTGCCTCTGATCAGTTAAGACACAACATATCAAAAAAAAAAAAAAAAATTGTACATATTCTATCATCATTAGCTAATAAACCAAGAGGGCATACATTTGTTTCCTTCTTTTCCTTACCGACATAAGTGGAAAGTTTCTGTCAATTTCAGGAGTCCATCATTTTTTTGACCCTCGGAGACTAATGCATCCCAGGACTCCTTTATTGTGTTAAAACAGCTTGTACTTTCACGCTGTTGAAATAAAGCAAGTAACATAGTTATAATGCAGCACATATACATAAACAAAAATAGTATAACAAAGATGAAAACAAATGGTGAAGAGTAACACAAACCTTGAAAGAATTGGAAACAATGTCGTAAAATGTTTCGGGCGGCACAATATCTTCAAACTGAAGAATTGGTGCCGAAGAAGCAAGTGCACCAATTGCAACATGAGGATACTTGAGCCTCATCCATGAGGCCAACACTGTTTCGATTCAAAATGAGATCATATAAGAACATTTCTAGATGACACTCACACCCAATACATATTCCTTTATTCAATTGACCAATACTACACATAGTAACAAACATTTGTAGAAAAGAATGCAATTGCAAACATCATTTCTTCCTTTCCAAGCAAAAAAGACTATCAATGGACATAACTATTTCACCAAAAACCAAAAATTTGTGCCACATATAACAACATTTCACTTACTTCCACCATAGGATCCACCAAATAACACCACAGGACAAGCCTCGGCTGACAAATTTCGCTTCAGCTCCCTAATCAACACGGCGAAATCGGCGAGGGCTTGGCCAGCCGTAAGATAGGATAAGGTAGTGGCATTCTTATATGCCACATCTATACTTCCATACGGCATCGATTCACCATAGTACCGGTGCTGCCCATCAAAATTGTTTCAACCTCAATCACACATTTTACATTCTAATCAAACAACCTCTTACGACTAAAGTAATTACACTTCCAATGTTAATAACATGAATTTTCACGCCAATGGTCTTATAGCTTTAACTGACACCTCTAAATATATCTAACAGAGACGATAACATCAACAAAGAAATTTCGAATTATAACTAAGTTCTTACTTCGGGAAAAACGACCATGGCACCGAAACGAGGAGCGATTTCCCAGACGAAGCCGGTGTTTTCGGCGAACCATTCGATGTCTCCCTCATTGCCGCAGTAGAAGAAGATTGGCCCAAGGCGCTCCGGGCCCACCCAGCTCTCGGTGTTGATGAGGTACCGCTGTGGAAAATTTGGCAGCTCGGAGAAGCTGAAGTGGTCGAGTCGTTGCGAAAAGTACTTGGTTTCGTATCGGTACTGTTGTTGTTGTTGTTGTTCATTCGGTGGTTGTGAGAATCTGCCGAGGAAGCGTGGGGCCCATTTGGAGGAGGGACGGTTGGATTTGGAAGGCTGTGATGCGAGGGACGGCTGAGATGATAAGGTAATGGTTACGAGAACACATAATAGGACGACGAGAATGGTTGGTTTGACTTTTGTTGTTGCCATTTTCTGATTTCTCTGTGAGCTCTGTCCTCCGTTGTGAATTTTTGAGGTTGTTGGGGGAGGTTGTACAGTGAAGGGTGGGGCTCAGGTGGTTGAGAGTGCAGCGAACTAAGGTGGTCCGGTCCCACAGTAACGGGTTTCGGAAAGGGTGTGATTGATGAGAATTTCGGAAAGAATGTTGATTGGGTCAGAGACTAGAGTGAGTGCTAGTGGTCTTGGATTCATCCGATTTTCACTTGCAAGTCTTATCCGTTTCAACTGAGAGTGTCTATTTAAATCCTACCCCGTTTAATTTAAGCAGAATGAATCTAAGGTTTAGAATTTTTTTTTTCATCTTATCTAAAATTTAACTATGATAAAATTAAACTAGAGTTAATAAGTGGGTAGAATCTTTTTATTTTTAGGAAAATGAGTTGTAAATTAGATTTTACCAACTAGATTAGATTTTACCAACAAAAAAAAAAATCTAAATTAGATTCATTTCAGTTTGAATCATGATCTTTAAATAGATGCTCTTTTGTAAGTGACATTACTCTACCTTATCCTTATGTCAAAGTTATGCTCAAAGTAGTTTTAAGGTTTTCCAAAACAAAACAAAAAGGCGGTTTAATGACATTGGTCCTCATTCAATATCATAGATAAACTATACTTCAAGCATGAAGGAAACAATCATTTCTAAGTCAGGTGTTCGGTGCTGATTTGCCAATTGACACTCTAACAACAAATTAGAGTGTCGATTAATTGGGATTTCAAGCTTTTGACTTGATATTTTAGCCTTTAACTTGATTTATATATATATATATATATATATAAACCTTTTCTTTTATCCAATCATCTTGGAGGATAAATATGAGTTATATATATAACAATGAAATGGAAGAGGTTAGATCAAATTCTAAGTCTTTGAATCTCTCACTGTATAAATCAAACAAGAATTAAGCATTCAGGGGAGGAGAATCTTTAGAAAATTAGGTTTTATAGAGTGACATTAGGTTGCAAGCAGAAAAATTTGTAAGCAACACTACTCTATGCAAAATTCACAATCCTAGACTGGGAAAACACCATTTCTCATCTCCATAACATCCTTTTCTCATCATTCAAACGCCCACATTCATCAAGCTCAAACCTTAAACACCATGAATTGAAAATACAATTGAAACACTTTGTAGTTCATCTCCAAACCCTACAACCATAAAAAATTTCCAAAAACGTCTCATTCAAACCACTATCATTCCCTTAAAAAAAAAAAAAAAAAAAACTCTCATAAACATTACAAGATCACACACAACCAACAAAACCTGAAGGCGTCAAGTTGACTTTGTCACCAAAATCGATATTTGAGGCGGTAAATGGCACAACTACCTTTCTTGGAGTGGATGAAAAGCTCGTGGATTGGCTAAGGAGGGAGAAGCAGCAGTATTTCCAGCAATAAATTGTTGACCATTGAAGGCAATTCACCACCAAGTCCTTTTAAGTGAGATAGTGCATGCAATTAAGTATAAGTTTCTAATCTGTTAAATTTTTTACTCTATTAAAATCCTGCACATAACATGTTTTTATTGAATTATGAGTGAATATGCTTTGAAATTTTTGATTGTAACATGCTAGAATATGATGTGATTAGAAGAAAAATGTCAAACACGCATGATAAGACCCAATTATAGCATCACGAAACATGCTCACTACACAACAATAACAGAACAGTCAAGATGAACATGATAATGTGATGAATATGATTTTGTTTTTGAACATTGGAGTTTTCTTTGATAACATGGTTCCTGTTTGTTAACTTTGTTCACGTGATGCTGATATGATATGGATTGAATGTATTATATGCATAATATGATATGGCCTTTAAATCTTACAAGATTGATATTGAAGTCAGGTAAAATTGGTGTCCAACATCTTGTTTTGTAACCTATCATTAGAACATATATTTTGGGTTCAATACTAATCAATTATCCTTGTAATTTTATGTTTCTTAGATTATAACTAGAAAGCAAAACATCGTAACATTTCTAGAAATAGGACCAAAAACCATGTAATTTTTGGTTTTAATTTATTACATGAAAGATGTAATTTCAAATTGTAAAAAGTATTCTTGAGGTTTTCTTAAGTTTCACTTCCAATTAAATTAAATAGCAACTCTTTATGTAAAACCCACAATTTAGGTGGGTGGGGGGGTATTTGAGGACTCATTTATGGCTCCAATTGTAGGTTGTGATTCTCATCCACCTATGGCCAACCCTTCTTAGGATATAGTAAAAATTGGGTTGGGCATCAACACACACCTATATACTTCTACTAATTATTGAAACATCATATTAATTTTTGGAAGGATCACAATTAAGACATTCCTGACAACTCATCTTTGGTGGGTTTTACCATTTTAACCTATTGGTTTTTTTACTTGGGATTTAAAATGAATAAGATTTTAGTGAAATTGTGATTATGTTTGTACGTCTCTACTATTTTATTTAAAAATAATAATGTGACATTATTTTATTGGATGATGTCAAATGGAAGTTCTACACAAAATAGATATTAATTTAAACTCAATGAATACATATTATTTATTTATTGAGAGAGAGAGAGAGAGAGAGAGAGAGAGAGGGAGGGAGGAACATTTGTAAAGCAAATGATTGAAGCGTAGTGTACCCCATATAAGAGGCAACTTGTATTAAGGATATTCATCCCACAAGATTTAGGAGAATATATAAATAAAAAAGAAGCATTTGGAACTCCATAAGGTGAGCTAGATAATATTCTCTATTCCCTCTGAATGTACATACCCACGAGTTAGTATTAATCCATTTGAAATTTCGAAGGTATATAAGCATATATTGTCCGGTTCCCTCCTAATAAGCTTCAACCAGAAAAGTCAGGGCATGATTGTGGTTTGACCATATATACCTCATATATGCTCGTAGTGATAATGATCATTGATTTTTGACGAGAAGGAAATGAAATTGGTCCCTACAATGTTGATTCCGGGATCCTTTGATTATCAAGTTGCACTAAGATATGATACGATACTTACATGGTTACATTTGTTGGTATCTTAATATTTTATTTATACAATCAATAGTTAGAGGCGGAGATTAAACTCTAAAACAATAGAAAGTGTCAATTGAACTATAAGCCTATAAGGTATCTTCATAATTTGATGGGTAAAGATGTCACAATAACTCCATTTTCATTCTTTTTCTTTTTTTAAGAGAAAAAGGGAAAAGTATTTATTTTATTGCATTCATTCTCCTTGGTGCATGTTTGCCTATTCCAGAAAATCCTTAGTGGTATTGCCCCCACCCAGCAGTCACAAAAACAGTGTTTGGTTGCTAACCAACGTGTCTTTTCTTGCCTGTGGGAACTAGCCTAAATCCAGTCATATTAATTGATTTTTATTGGTTCCACTGTCCATCTAACGTGAACACAAGGGTGATTGATGTTTATTAGGGATTAGGGATAATCATGACTACAGATTGTCAATGTCGTTTTATTTTCTAACAAAATCACTATGATTTGTTTTGACAAAAAAACAATTCTCGATAATGATTTGTTTTGACTAATGATTTTCCTTGAAAATCAATTGAAAAACCAATGGTTATGATTTTGTTCAACAGTATGCCTAAAGTCTAGGTAATTTAATTCAACAAGCGGTGGAGCTATCATTCTTCAAGATTTTCAAACACAATCATTCACGATACACTCATACTTAGTCGTATTAGACCACTTTTTATTTTATTTTAATTTTTTAATTTTTAAACTATAGCGTCCGCTCTTAATAATAGCTCTTTTATTATCAGATCAAGACACCAGTCAGTTTTTGATGTAGGTAGGGATTAAATTCTAAATCTCTTATTCAACTATCGGAAATTTTACCAATTGAATTAATTAGAACTCACAGTCACATTAGACAACTTAATCTAGCGACTAACTATTAATTTGTTGTTTTTTTTTTTGAGAAAGAACTATTAATTTGTTGTTGGCATGGTTAAATTGAATATATCAATGTAGTCTATAATAATGAGGTTATTAATTGATGGAAACTTGTCAATGCAATTTTATTTAAAGAAAAATTAACTATGATTTGTTGACTAAAAAGAAAAAAAAAAAAAAAATACTTGACGGTGATTTGTTTTGACTAATGATTTTTTCTTGATAATCAACTGAAAACCCAACGGTTATGATTATGCTCAACAATATACCTGATGATTTAATTCAACAAGCCGTGGAGTTATCATTGTTCAAGATTTTCAATCACAATCATTCATTATATATTCATACTTAGATGCATTAGACAATTTGGTCTAGTGACTAGCATCTATTAAATTGTTGGCAAGGTTAAATCAAATTTATTCATATCTTCATTATTATATTTTTTTTTTAAGGGCGTGGTTTCTATCCAGTGCTTCTAGTATACTGGATCTGCTACGATTATGACACAAGCTTATTTTCAGACACGTGTCATGATCATAGTGGGTCCAGTGTCACAGGACAATGGATAGAAGCCATACCATTTTTTAAATCACTTTTAATTGGAAGTATTTGAAAACATAAAAAATGGACACCAAAGTCTTGTTTTTAGGTGATCTTAAATTATTCAATTTGTTTTCTTTTTTATTCCTTCTATAAATTTGTATTTGTGAAATAATTGTCACGTTAAGGGTGCACGATAGTTTGAATAATTAATATGCTTAAATTTCCGCGCTAAGTACATGTGAAATTGTGTTTGAATAAAATTATTTTTAATGAATTATTTTGTTTAAAAATGTTAATTAATTAGGTTTGTGTTTGGTGAGTTTCTTTATGAAAAGATGTGTTAATGAGGGTTTTAATTATTGTAGATTTGTTAGGTATGGTCCTGAATGAGAAGTTGCTTGAAGATCTCAAATAAATTGACCTTTTAAATTAAAAATAAACAGACCCTAAAAGTATTTCCAATTTCGCATCATACAACTATTCCGGTTAATACGTTTTCGAAGGAGATGATAATGTCAGTGCAATAACAAAAATAGTAACTGGTCGGGCTTGTTATTCTTCGAGTCACTTATATTAATTATTACTACTTTTTTTTTTTTGAGGAAAATTAATTATTACTACTAGGGGAATGAGATTGACATGGGATTGATGAAGCGTGTTACACAATTTTTCTTTTTCACATAACTATCATTTTTCCAAGATAAGCAGGATGGGATATGCCGACAACTTTGAAAAAAAGATATACATTTTTGAAATAAAAATCATCTCTCCTACTATTTTGAGTATTAATTTCACTTTATACTACACCAATTAGGGCTCATTTGGTAGCAATGTTTAAGTATTAATGTTTAAAATGATGTTAAAATTGTGGTTTAAAAAGTGTTATAAAAACACATTTTAAATTATTCATATTGCAAATTATGTGTTTAGCATGCATTTGGATTGAGCGTTTTGCTCAATCCGTGTAATCAACATTTTTTTAGTGGGTCTCATAGGTACTGTTCACATACCACCAAACTCAGCTAAACACATATTTCTAGGTAAATTTGGGTCCCTATTCACATTTTTAAAAATTATTTTACTACAGTGTTTTTAGCAATAAGTTTTCAATTTTCAGCAAATAAATGCTATCCAAACACACTCTTAGTACCATATTTCAAATAAAATATTTTAAAATGTGAAAAAACATAATTGTATATTCGGTATGTGTTTGTATATGTATATATATTTTTTAAGTTACGATTGTATAGTAAAAAAATACTATTTTATTTAAGAGGGGAAAAAAAAAAAAAAGAGAGAGAGAAGGACAAAGAGGTGGGCTCATGAGAGAAAAAGAAAGGAAAAAATAAAAAAAAGAGTTTGGTCTTGTCAATGGTCTCATAATTTTCAACTTATTTATAAAAAGACCATTCAGCAATGTTACTAAAAACCTAAAATTGGTAAAAATGAGTTTTCAAAATATATGTTTTAAACACCCTAATTTGAGAATGGTACAAAATGGAGCATTAAAGCTTAAAAATAAGATAAATGATTTTTTATTTACATTTTTGCCTCCCAAATGTCCAAAGACTAAAAATTGGAAGTAGTCCGTGGATTTACTCTTTTTACTTTTGAGTAAATAAATAAGAATAAGATAATAACTGTTCAAATTGGCCTCACTTGTGAATAGTTGATGACATCAATTTGAAAGTTACCAAGTTAATGGACTCATGTTTATCCAAAAAAAAAAAAAAAATTAAAGGACGTACTCATGGAAGATAATAATATGTTGATATCTACTTTCATGTTTAAATGTAAATATTTCTTTTTGCCTTTTAAAATATGTATATTAGTGCATCAATTATAAATATGGTATAAAATAATAGATATAAAATGAGTGTAAGAAAACATATTTCCTTTCTTGGACAAATCAACTTACACAATTGAGATAGGTAATTAGGAGTGCTCAAGAACCCAAAAAGCCGATTCATTCAACCAATTTGGCCTAACCCCAGGGAATTTGGACAATTTTGATCATAAGATTTGGGCGACAACGGATCTCTCGTATCATCATAAACCAATTGTCAAGCAGGTGTGAGGTTATGAATTTTCATCCAATTAATTTGACCCAATCAAGTCTTTAATACATCCTTCTCAAAAATAAAAAAGTCTTTAATACATGTGTGACCTCTGTTGATGATGTGGTTGTGTATACTTTCTTGGAAATCTAAAGTCATCCACGCACCATATTCCCCATCTGATCTTCTTTCTTTCTTTTTTTTCTTTTTACTTCTATTTTTCAATTCCCATTTCCCATAATCTCTCTCTCTCTCCCTCTCATCTTTGCCCACTCACCGTTCATCACGTTGTTGTCGTTGTCACCTATCCATAAGAACTATGTTGAAATTAAGGTACAAAATTTCAAAGTCATGACATTATTTTTTTTTCTTTTTTCACTTGAGTTTTGTTGGCAACCAAGTGATTTTGTATCTTTTCCTTTTGTCGAATTTCAGGTGACGTTGAATCATGAAATTGTGGCAGACATTTTGTGTAATTTCTAGAGTTGATGTAGGAATTTTCATGTGAGGTTGTTGGGGACATTTCGTGCAATTCATGTTTGTAATATTTTGTACTCTTCGTTAAGCTTTATTTTTGTTTGGTACTCAAGAAAATGGAAGAAATTTAATATATATATATATATATAAAATATTTGGTTATTTTGTTCTCAACTTAAAATTGTTATACTTGATGACCTATCTAAGGTTTGACTGCTCACCCAAAAGTGGCATGTGGATATATGGTTTCGTTTGGTTCTAAGGTTGAGAATGGATGAGAGCATTCATCATCTGAAATTGTTAGGACATATGTGGATATTATTAGAGACATATGTTATGAAAATTGGCTAATCTTTTGACAAAACGCATTTTACTTGTATTTAGATAGATCTAGGATGAGTTTAGTACTTCAAGAAATAAGAGTTCAAGTCTAGTATTGAAGCCATGTAAATCTGTCCAAGAAACAAGTGAAGAAGTGCTGTTCATTAAAGCTCAACAGATATCTTGACAGATAATATCTATCGAGTTCTCGACAGCTGCTCGACAGAAATATTTATCGAGGTCTACGAAATCAGAATTTCCAGATTTGATTTTCAGTCAATGCTGACATGTATGTGTAGGGTTTCTTTTCTCACAACTCTAGACATATATAAAGCTTATTTTAAAGGCCGTCACATAGGAGAATACATGCAGAAAGTGACCTAGTGCCTTATTCTCTCTGAAAGAAGCTACTGCGTTTTTGCGTTTTCGGATTTTGTAACCAAGTGCTTCTTAATCTTCATTGTTGATGAAGTGAAGAACTTTGCAGCCAACAATATCTTCAAGTTGCTGGAGTTAGTCACGTATTGAGAGCCGTGCATCATTAGTTAGTCACGTACTGGGATTCGTGCAAAAGGGTGGCGTTCATATATTAAAAAGTTTAGAGATTCTGAAACGGGAAAATATTTCTACTATAAGTTCATCTATAGGGATTGTAGAGTCTAGGGATAAAGGTTTTGTACTAGATCTGAAACTTCTCTTTATTATAGTGGATTGCTTTTTAGGAAGGTTTTCCCCCAGATTTTTTTTTACTGTGAAACTAGTTTGTTTCATTGGTTTTCCTAGGTCATCATATTTTGTCTTATTTGCTTTTTCGCTATGCATGATATTGACATGATATTGATGTTTGTTTCTTTTAACAAGGTTTATTCATAATAAATATAATTAATAACTTGGGCTTAAAACTTGTTAATTATATCAACCGGGGTCTAAATTTCCCAACAGAAATGATCGAGTCTATTAGCAATTTGACCTCCAACCTAGTCCAACTGACTCGTGGGCAACATAGGAGTAATATTAAGGGTTTGTTGGGGATCCGCTTATTTTGTTGAAACTGAAAACTTTTTGCTAAAAGTACTGTAGATAAAAGGTAAAAGTTAGCTGAAATAGTACAGTGAGATCCATGAATAGTACCAAAAAGTGTAGTAGGACCAATGAATAGTAGAAAAAATAAGTTGACAAAATTAATCATGCCAAACGGACAATAAAAATGGTCATATTAACGGGTGCCCTTAGGGCAATTGTTAACAAATCATTTTAGAAAAGTTTTGATACCACTTTTATGGAAAATAAAAAAAGCTATCAAAAACATTAATTGTATTTTTTCCCCATAAAAACATTACTAAAATGGTTCATTGTTGGGGATCCGCTTATTTTGTTGAAACTGAAAACTTTTTGCTAAAAGTACTGTAGATAAAAGGTAAAAGTTAGCTGAAATAGTACAGTGAGATCCATGAATAGTACCAAAAAGTGTAGTAGGACCAATGAATAGTAGAAAAAATAAGTTGACAAAATTAATCATGCCAAACGGACAATAAAAATGGTCATATTAACGGGTGCCCTTAGGGCAATTGTTAACAAATCATTTTAGAAAAGTTTTGATACCACTTTTATGGAAAATAAAAAAAGCTATCAAAAACATTAATTGTATTTTTTCCCCATAAAAACATTACTAAAATGGTTCATTGATAATGCCCTTAAGGCATTCGTTAACATTTCCTTATAATAATAATAATAGAGTAATGCTACAGACATAAATTATTTTATAACATTTTTACAAATTGATGATGTGACAAATTCTTATTAGTTCTAATATGAGCCCATCACTAACATCACATTTTTACTTATAATAACTATTTAAAAAATACTAAAATCACATCAGCAGTTTATAAAAATGTTGTAAATTAATTTGTGTATGCAGCGTGACTCATAATAATAATGTGAAAAAGCTCTCCTAAATAAATCTCATTTATTGTTATAGAAAGTTGCCCTCCCTTTATTTTCTCCATCATTTAAGTAAAATTTTCAAGTGTCACTGTCCAGGTCCTACTGCTACTATAGAGTGTCATCAATAATAATATCAATATAACAACATCCCTTTTTCTAGAGTGGCTGTGAGCCGCTTTACTAGGCAATAACCAATTATAGCTCGTGAGTTGGGTAAGATAATCGAAGTCGTAGTTCGTACTCCATAGTCCACACTCTATTATCTCTACCTTGAGCCAGAGGTGAAAGCTATCATCTAGCCCAAACTATGGGTAATTGGGTACACATTCTTCTTCTCTATCATGATCAGCACCTCTTTGTCGTGGCTTCTAACTTTTGCTGGTCAAAGCCTATCATAGTAGGGTACCCGCAAGTTATCCATTGTATCTAACTAAGTGAATGCATGTAATATCAATTTTCAGCATCCAAGAAAAAATTAGACCAAAATGAAAAGGTCCATACGTCCCACTATACAAGTTGCTAATTATATTCTATTTGAGTTAACACTCGACCGACTCAATTTGAAGTTTTGAACTAACTAGATCTTCCTTTTTAATTTAGTTATGATTTGCTCTCTAATATTAGTCCTTAATTTACAAATGATCACACACACTACGATACACCATTCCTTAGGCTAAAGGCTTATAAGGCAAGGGTGGGAGGCATTTTTCCCCAATGTGGGATTGAACAAATTCGTGCGGATGGGACGTAGGTCGATCCTTGCCCATTCCAAAACGAATAATACTTGATTGGGGGCCGACATGAAAGTTCTCCCACAATAATTATAGTTAGAATAGAACAATAATCCATGAATGGGATTAGACAAATTCTTGGTCTTAAAATCAATGATGGAGCTATGTAGTATTGCCTTAATTGCATCTTATATGGCCGGACGTCTAGTCAAAATGATGGAGGTTTTCCTCAAACAGTAGTGTCAAATACCGGACCCCACTATGCTAAAGGATACAATAATGATAACTTTCACTAAGCACATATTCAATTCAATGTACATTCAAGCAATGATTCATCTTGGATGGTCATTATTAGGTGCAAAACCCATGATTATGTTGTCGAGTATTTGTATTTGATGCCTCTATTCATGCCAAAATTGAGAGGAATTTGATTAAATTTGATGGTCTTTAAAATTTTGTCGAGAGGTGGAAATTATTGTAAAATTTGGCCCGTGATTTTTCTCATTTAGATTAAGGTGAAATTTCTATAAAGTAATGAAGATCAATAGAATTTTAAGTTAAAAAGGTGGAAACTTGTTAGATATTGTCTCAAAATTTTAATTTGGCTTGATTTAGAGTTTCTATCTGTAAATGAAAAATCTATTCTTTGTCCACTAAGAAAAGGTATTCTTTACCCACCACGGAAAAGACATTAAATTCTTATATAAAACAATATTATAAAGAGTTTTGAAGCTTTCGTTTTCGGTCCTCCCAAGTGGGAGAGAGAGAGACTTTGAATTAGTTTTAAAAAGTCCTATAGAAATTTTGTTTTTTGTTAGTTCTCGTTTAAGTGTGTAAAGTGTAAACACTTTACAAATCTTTCTTTAACATAATGAATTCATCATATGCTACCCATGAACATATATAGGTTATTGTCATAATATTTTCACGATCAATCTTGTGTGAGAATGCATTCTCTATCAGAGTTATCACTATTGCTTGCAGCACATGTGCCTTGGACGTCCATGTTCCTGCAGCAACAACCCATATGTAGTATAATGAGACTCCAGCAACCCCATTAATTTGAACACAGGAAGGCTTTATAATTATATCGGTGCTCGGCTCCATATATATATATATATGCTGGGGCCCTATTGCCTTAACTTTGTGCCACAATATAGCCGGCAAAGCCTTGACTGTGCTTGCTCCTTACACCCGACCACCAAGTCAATTTTAGAAATGTTACAAACCCCACTCCCCAAGTGAACACAATAGTGGGACCTCTCTCTCTCTCTCTCATTGTGATGGGAGGGCAGTCACCATTGTGGGGGTGACATGGGTCTGTGCCTTCACAACTTTTAAACGCAAACATGATGATTCCTATATGAAAGCTTCACCCAACAAGTCTTGTAAAAGAGAGTTCAAGTGGGGCAAGCTAAAGCTTCTGCTTTATGCAAAGTCGGTGAGTTAGCTGATTTTATCCTCTCATCAAAATCAGACCAGATTATATATATTTATATATGTGTATAACTCTGACTAGGATCATGTTGTCCAATGCCGAATGATTCTGTCTTCTATTATTTTAATGTCTCACTCTCTTTCTCTCTCTCTCTCAGCAGATGAACTTTTCGAATTATTCCTTCAACTATAAGAGCCACTTGTATTTCACTTTCCCAGGTAAAATTCTTAGTACACGTTTTAGAGAACTAGGGCGTATACGATGTACCTCCCAAGCACAAAGACTGCATTGCCCCTTTCGGACACTACAAAAACGGAAGAACCTCTTTCATAAGGGGGTACTTTCTACTTTTTGGAGACTTTTGAGATAAAAAGAGGATGAAGAGGATGCCTCACGGGCTTGTTATGAGCTCTCTTTTTTATTTCTTCTTTTAGGGTTGGTTTGGTTGGAGGGGTAGAAAAATGAGATGATAGAAAATGATAGGAGGGTGGAAAAGTGGAAGAATAGAAAAAATTTTAATTTTCTTATTTTTTGTTTGGTTGAGAGTGGAAAAACGAAGGGATGGAAAAAGTAAGTTTGTGTAAATTTACTCATATTCATTTGTTAAAAAATTGATGCTCGATTAAAAAAAAAAAATGCAATCACCCAAATTTATCAAAAAACAAAAATCATGTCTAAACAAAAAAACACACAAAAAAAAAAAAAAAAGGAGAAGAAGAGCAACGTTGGACAAAGCCTGCCCCCAGGAAAAAAAAAGGCAATGTCGAAGAAAAAAGAAATAAAAAGAAAAAGAAGGAAGAAGCCAACGTCCAAAGCCGAAGCCAAAAAAAAACAAAACAAAAAAAAAAAAAACAGAAAAAAAATGAAGAAAAAAAAGAAAAAAGAAAAAAGAAAAAAAGCAACGTATTGGATTAGGCTCATGTGCAAATGTAAATGGACATTTTTGTCATATATCTATCAAACTCCCCCCGCTCAATTTTCTCTCCATTTTGGAAAGAAAACTTTTTTATGGATCCGGAGAGAAAACACATGGACTCCACCATCATTTTCCTCTCTCCCTCTCCTAAGCAAATACTTTCCAAAAAGTTCTCTCTCCTCATTTTCTCTCATTTTTTTTTTCATCCTCTCTAAAATCCACTCTACCAAACACACCCTTAGATAGGTAGATAGTGGACAAGTAAGACATGAAACACCATAAAGATGTTATAATTAAGTTATAACTTGAACCTTTAACCCCATTTATTTAAGGCTAAAATACAAAAACACATCTTGAAGTTTGGGTCAATTGCCATAGGGTTCTAATTTTTCCTTATAACTCCATGAAATTTTCATATATGCCAAATTGATCCTTGAGACTAACTTCCATTAACTCTATCATGTGACCATCAAGTGACTACATTAAGAAGATTCACCGTTCATCTACAAGAGTTAACAAAAGTTAGTCATATAGTTCAATTTGGCATATAAGAAAATCTCGAGTTATAAGAAAGAATTGAAACTCTAAGGGGGTGCTTTTGCATTTAGGCCTTTATTTGATTTATAAACAACTTTTTAAAATTTTACTCTCTTTTTTTTGGCATAGTTTGTTAATAAAAATAGAATCTCCCAAACAAGCATAAAGGGGAAATTTGAAAAAAAAAAACTACTTCAGCTTCATGTAAAATAAAAAATATCCCAAACAAGCATAAGGGGGAAATTTGAAATAACTACTTCAGCTTCATGTAAAATAAAAAATACGCAGAAGGATAAAATCTTTAGACTAGTACTAGACATGATATAGGATTGAAATTCTAGTTGTAAGAGTCCTACAATAAAGAGTAGGGGAGAAGGGTTGTAAACAAGTCAAGTTGAGTAGAACGAAGTATTAAAATTTAATAATTAATTCATTTAATTTTATTTCAAATAAGAGCCAAACACAACTCATTACCAAACTAAATAATGTGTTCAGACTTAGTTCATTTTCTTATTGAAGAAGCTCGAATTTGTCCACAAGTTACTTGACTAATTTATTCTTTTCTCGTATATGATAAAACACCACTACTAAATTTTTTTACCTTTGAACAAATTGATGATATTAATTAATAACTAAATCATAGTTGAAATTATATTATTTGAGTTCATAAGATAGTTTTATTTTAGTTTAGGAATTTGTAAAAATTAGATACTTTTATTTTAGTTTAAGAATTTGTAAAAATTAGACTTACAAACCTGGTTTATTACAAATTTTATATAACTTTTACTATAAAATGGACTATTTATATTATTAAAATATTACAGATAATAATTTGATATCTTATGAACTCATATTTCAAATTTATATATGCTAATCTTTAACTTATATAAATATACTTTTATATATATATAACATAAGCATATAATATTATTTATACTTGTATCAAGCCTTATACTCATGAACTTATTCACGGACATATATATTCGAATTAGAATTTTTTAATAGTCAAACCTAAATCTATATTTGGTTGATTTACATCCCTAAAAGAAAGAGTATATGGTGCAAGTGGGTTGTAAATCTATTTGTCAGAAGTATACAATTGTCCAATGTATATGGCGCCAATGGGCTGCAAACTTGTCATAAGTACGAAAATTATAATTTCACACATTTTGATGTACACTTCGTACATATAATTTTTACCATTTTACATTTTTTTTAACAATGTCCATATTTAACAATGATGTTGAACAGTATATGAAAGTGAAACAATGAAAGCCCATGATATCATGATTACATGTACAGGGGTAGTACAGCTGCTCAATGAAGTATTTAATTTGATCAAGTTGCTTTTACTCATGAGAGGACCAAAACCATAGGGAGGATGAGGCATATAGCTAGGGCTAAGTTTTGGTAGCAAAACCCATTTGTATTGGATGACACATGACAGAGTTTAAACTTTTTTGTCACACCAGTTTGCAATATTAGGTAATAGTATTAATTATTAGATACTAGGATCTAGGTTTAACGAACTTGGGCACAAAGGGAGTGGCATAACAGATATTGAAGGGCCTAAAGTTCCAATTTAATTACTATAGACCGCAATTCCCGTGAATTATCTTAATAATTATTGTCAAATGGTTGTTCGAATAACCCCACTCTACTATACAAGTTATAGTTAATAATTGTCAATCAAACTTAAATGGCTGAGCTAGAAAAATAATAAAAGACAAAGGCTGTTAATTTATTGATATAGGGTTTGCAAGTTTATAATAGTAGAGTTTCAAATTATCTATTAATTTAGTAATGTGAATGAAAAACACTGGAATCCCCTCCTTAAATTCAAAGTCGCTGGCAATAAAGGGAGGCTTTAAATTCCTATTTTTTCCCACAAGAAAAACTCCTAAAGTCTTCGTTATTTACTTGCGGGATGAGTTACCCAATCATATCCTCAAAACCTGAATTCACATTCACAAACCACGATACAGATCAAATCAATCGCTGAAATCAATGAACTGACTAATCAAACATGGGAATTGTATATAGCTTAAGTAGTTAAGTCCAATGCAGAAATTTACGTGCGACTGAAGCATGTAGTGGTGAGCCTCCAATCACAGCACGTATAATGACACAATGTCACGATATGATAGGTCGTATGAATCACAGCACTTAGAGGAATGTGGGAGTACTATATATATATATCTATCACACTCACAGTGAAGTGAACAGTATATACATGCATATAGAGTAGTAGCAAAATAATTAGTAAAGCATTAACTTCCTTGATTTGGACGGATAGTATAATAGAAAGAGGGAGAGGAGCAAGAAAAATCAGAAACGCAAAAAAATAAAAGCAGTAGCCTATGATATACTCCTATAATTTTGTAACTAACAAACAAAAAAGCAACACGGTCGGCTGGCCTTAAAAGGAAGGAAGAAACATCACAAAACCTTATCCCATATTCTTCTCCTCCATCATTGCCAACTTCTACGCTCCACAATCATCAGATCCCCACGGAATCGAATGCCCATCATACCAAATCATTGGTGGGGGCCATATGTCTAACATATACATAACTCTCTTACCCATCTACGTGTCATCCCTTCACATGACACACATGTGCCCTATAGAGAGAGAGAGAGAGATAAGGATGGCTACAGTGATATATATATATATATATATATATATATGATATATGACATGAGATGAGAACCACCACTAACTTAGTTGGTTTTATGTCACTCTATTGTATGGATGAGAATTGGAGTTTACTTAATTGTTTAAATGAAAAAGAAGATTGGCTTAATGAATTTTCTTGATTATACCCAATCATTCCTTAAAGTGAAAGTTGGGGATGAGAGACAAATATATTTTTTGATATTTTCTCAAACTGTGTCAAAGTCAATATCTATCTACTGGGGTCCAAAAATATATTATAGCAATGGCAATCTTCTTACTTTTTGGTATTCAGCCACTCGCAGACAAAAAATTTGGATAATATTTTTAAAATATTCATTGGCCGCCTCTCATGCTCAATAATAACCATATTATTATTAATTTCAACGATGGATTTCTGTATTTTTAAAGCAGTACTCATTCCTCACCTCTCACTTAATTGAATAATGATAATAATTTTATATGGTACTTTATAAATTTTTTTAGGTATATAGTACCCCCTATTGATCAGACTATGTATTTATTTTAATTTTTATAATCTTACTTGAAATTTTTTAATGAATCATAAACATGCATGAAATGCAACACCATTGTTGCCATTGGGTATTGTTTTCTTAAGAAAGTTTAATCATGTTATGACTCTTGGAATAGAAAAGGGCTAGATGTATATTCTTTCTAAAATTAGAATTCTTGCTATAACCATCAAAATACAATTAAAAATATTTTTCAATATTTTTATTAATTTAATAAATTATTTTCTAGAGCAATTCTAGAACGAATTGTTATATGTTTAAATCTTGTCATATCTAAAGAACTTAAATAAATAGAGTACATTTTATTACATTATTATATATTTACATGAATGAAACCTGGGCTATATATAGATCGATATGTAATTTCTTATTCTTTCATTTTTTATGATTATCCATAAATTGAGATTTAAAAGAAAAAAAGAAAAAGTTGATCTTTAATCTCAAAGCTCGACCCCCCTTAACTTTCTAATATTAGTAATATGCAAAACCAATATATTTTCATTTCAAATGAAATAGAGATATATAGGGTCTATTTGAAATTCGTTTATTTTATTGAAACTGAAATATTTTTGCTGAAAGTATTGTAGATAAAGGTAAAAATTAGTTAAAATAGTACGGTTAGACCAATAAATAGTACCAAAAAGTACAGTGAAATCTATAAATAGTTACAAAAATAAGCTGAATAGTAAATAAACTGACTTTTTAATTTTTGCCAAACATACAAATAATATATATATTTTATGGTTGAGATTGAATTTTCTAAATCCAAGACTCAAACACATGGTCGATATCAAGCAATATGATACATACCTTTCAACAAATAAACCGATATATAAAAGATCAAACGCATATGTTGACAGGATAAATTATTATTCTCATTATTAAAAAAATATAATTTTGGCTATAAGTGTTTTCAGCTACCTTAGAATTTTCAGGTAGGTTTGAGACTATATATCGCTTATAAATGCTTCATGTGGAAACAAAAATGCACAGTATATATACTTTTCTAATCCCTACGGTACTATTGCTTGCTAAATAATTACTTTCCTACAAATGCCAACAGTTAAACCTAATAAGCAATAGAGAGAGGTTGTGTTATTTTCTCTTCCATTATTTTAGCTTTATCATGTTTTATGGGTGACCTAACTTCTCATCAGCATCGCCGACAAAGCATTATTGGGAGTGCTATATTGTTCATGTACAGAGCAGTAGGACCCAAACACACCACATCTACTTTCTAGTTAAGCAAAGATCCGGATTCTTGTTGATGAATCATATTCTGGCACCATTATAACTCATTGAAACTCCAATGGTGTTATCTACCTACTTTCCTTTTTTATTCCCCTTGTGCTTTCTTTGCTTTTCACACACCACACATAGGAAGCAAAAACCACCAATATTTACAATTATCGATGGTGCACATCTTTTTCTAATCTCAGCATTCATAATAAGCAAGAAAAAACGGCCCACCGTCCTAATTAATAAAACAATGCAATCTTGGTAAGCAAGGTGACATGGTACCCATCTCTAGCTAGCTAGTTGATGAATGAATTAGGCACATGAGTGGGAGACAGTTCATGTGGTCTGTTATAAAAGGAACTCATGAATATCCAATCATGGCTTTTATCTTTTCTTTTTTTATCTTTTTTTTTTTATTTTTTATTTTTTATCTTTTTTGGCAATTTCTTAAGCAATCTTTGAATGAGTGCAAAAACATGGGCAATTATTTGTAATATTAAGAAAGAGTGAAATAAAAAAAATTAAAAAAAAGAAAAGAAAAGCAAGGAGAGAGAAAAAGAAAAGGATAATATCTATCAATGCTGCTTGGACATGAGTAAAACAAGGCAAAAGTGGACTAATAATTGATACATGTAAAGTGTAACTTTATACACAAGGAAGCATAGGAAAAGAAAGTGGTAGTAATAGTTAAATTTGGTATGCTAATGGGTGGCGAAAGGGGCGGGCGAATCATACCCTTGATGTGTTTCCCACTGCCATTTGAACTGTGGGATTCTAGCATATGAGAGAGAAAATAAGTTCTCTTAGGACCCTACCATTTGTCACTATTTTTGTTATAATTTATTAAAGTGGTTGACTGTAAGCAATGAGCAATTAATTTTACACAAACGCACTATTAATTCTCTATTATTGCTCATTAATTTTACACAAGCACACTATTAGTTCTCTATTATTCACAATCGACCATGACTAAGTTGTAATAAAAGTCATGGCAACATGTGATTGGACTCGACTTTCCCAGGAGAGAGAAGAATTTTTCTATGTTTTTATTTTGATTGTTATTATATATAGTGGTGGTAACAGTAGTGGGGTTCAAATGGTCAACCTATGCAAGAGAGATAGGGGGACTTTCATTATTTTCCCAGTGCCAGATTCGTTTCTCTACTCATTCTCACCTTTGATTAATAATCATAGCCACCCACCCACCCACCAAACGCCCCCACAAAAGTCTCATTCATTCCCTTCCCCTCCTTATAACCCTTTGCTCCATAACTTCCAACCATATTATCTCCTCAATTCCCATTTCACAATAACACAGATTATTGTCTTCTATTCTATCTCTCTAAGCCCATTCATTCTTTGGCACTCAGATGGATTTTAATGATGTTTGTAATACAGGCCTTGTACTAGGGTTAGGTCTCACAGCTGCAGCACAAGAAAGTAGTTCTCCATCAAAGGCACCAAAGAATAAAGCCTGTTCCAATTTCACTCCCACAAGTTTTGAGCCATCTTTGACGTTGGGTCTTTCTGGTGAGAGTTATCACCAAGTAATCCCTAGAAAGATAATTGATGTGAACAAAGGTTATGAGGAATCCATTGATTTGTATCGTCAAGCTTCGCCGCCTCACAGCGCTGTTTCATCCTTCTCTAGTGGCAGGGTCAAGAGGGAGAGAGACCTTAGCAGTGAAGAGGTTGAGGCTGTCGACAGAGTCTCTTCAAGAATCAGTGATGAAGATGAAGATGGTCCTAATGCAAGAAAGAAGCTTAGGCTCACCAAGGAACAGTCTGCTCTTTTGGAGGAAAGCTTCAAACAACATAGCACTCTCAACCCTGTAATTATTCATCAAACCCTCTCCCTTTTTCTTCTCTATTTTGAGAGCTATTGTTTGATTCGTTCTAGGTATATATATATTAGGACTAATATATTTTGTTCTTGAATTAGCAGAAGCAGAAGCAAGCTTTAGCAAGGCAGTTAAATCTACGGCCTCGACAGGTTGAAGTTTGGTTCCAGAACAGGAGGGCCAGGTACTAGCTATATATCATTTTCTTTCTTTCTAAATTTCGATAGTTACAATAAAAACATAGAGAGATCTAAGTTAAAAATATTATCAGTTCAGCTAAAAATCTTTTGTCAACCTTATGCAAAACCATAACCATATGATTATCTCTAACAAAAAGTACCATAACACCCATATACAAAAAAACTTTTCTGTCACGAATAAACCCTACTAAAACCTTTTCTATGTTACAATAAATTAATGGGTTCTTGTTCATTTGGCAGGACCAAGCTCAAGCAAACTGAGGTGGACTGTGAGTTCCTGAAGAAGTGCTGTGAAACACTGACTGATGAAAATAGAAGGCTACAAAAAGAGCTACAAGAACTGAAAGCATTGAAACTAGCCCAACCCTTGTATATGCATATGCCAGCGGCCACTCTTACCATGTGTCCCTCATGTGAAAGAATTGGCGGTGTCGGTGAAAACGCTTCGAAGAGCCCCTTTTCAATGGCTCCTAAGCCTCACTTTTACAACCCCTTCACAAATCCTTCTGCAGCTTGTTAGTGCATGAGCTAGGATTTGGGGGAGAAATTAAACAAAACAAAGTTCCCCATAACCGGTATATTTTTGTTGGTTGAGGACTTGTAGTGAAAGGTTAATGTAATTAAATTGTAGAAAAAAAAATAGTAGTTACTGGTTACTGATCAATTACCTTTTTCTTTTTTTAATTTTATATATATGCTTGTAAATCGTTAAAACATTATATCTATGAAGGTATAACTATTATTTATTGTTGATTTTTTGTTTCAAAGTTCAGATACTTTTTCCCCCTTGAAGAATTTGATCAGTTTGAATATAGTTGGATCATAGGATGGATATTGGAATATGGTACCACATCTTGCAAGAAAACAATACCGTTGATTATATATGGGATATCCTTATTCTGCTTCCAGAACTTTGAGAATTATTAACTTGAAATCAAAGAGATAATTAACTATCAACAAATGACCTTTTTTTTTTTTTTGAGAATGATCAACAAATGACTTGATTTAACAATAAAGAGAATAATTTTACATTGATCTTTAGTAAGACTATTCAAAATAAAAATCTTCCGCACAATTTTTTGTATTACACTTTTTATTATGTTTTAAGTAAATAAAAAAAAAATGAAGTTATTTTATCTATTAAATTCCTTTGGATTTTCTTGGAAAAGTCTAATAAATCATTATGGTATACGAATAGGCTTCCGTGGCATTATTATTAATTAGTCATACCATTATGGAAAAAGGGCGGGGCATGCATGTCACTTGGCTAGGAAACTCTTAGCAAATTCATGCATTTTTTATAAGTGCCTTAGCAACAAAGAAATAAATGGATAATGACCATAATGATCAGTTGGAGGTTATGTTTAAGTAAAATATAATGAAGGGTATAGGTGTGTGGGAAAGGAGGTTAACTCACGTGTATTGTCTCTATAATTCAGTTGTTTAGCTAGAGAGAGAGAGGGAGAGAGAGAGAGTTTTTGGTCTAAAAAAAATGTGTGGTCATAGGCGTGTAGAGAAAGAAAGGAATGGATGATTCAGTTGCATGACTAGAAAAAACTAGAGAGAGAGAGAGAGAGAGGATTAAGTCATGGTCTCGTGAGATGCTCACCCTTTAAGGGGACTGGTGGGTCACACCCCACGTGATGTCCCAATGGCCTCCTTAATTTATTTATTTATTTTTTAAATTTCTTCACACAAAATCTCATTATGGGATTTCTTGATGAAAGTCAGACCATACTATTTTTTTTGTCATGGGCCCCAAAAATCCCACCCCCATAGCTTTTGATTAAAATTCCAAATCTCCATCTTAAAAAGCCAGATATTCCATCACACAATAATGGAAGAAATGAAAATCTTAGGTTTGAGAGCTACTCAAAAAGTCAAAATCAACGGTCCAGATTATACCGGGGCCAAGAAAAGTAGCCTTCTCTCTCTCTCTCTCCCCCTTGTATACGTTAGAGGCACGCTATCATGATTAGTGCGGACAAATACATGAATGATGATGAGATGGGAACTCCCTATATTATTAGTCCACACATCATTCATAATGGCGTGGACCAACAATATTATGAGAGGGACTTTCCTGGAAAAGAGGCCCTTTCCTGGAAAACTCTTTACTCATCATCACTTTCATCATCATTTTTCCATCACCATCATCATGATATGAACTCTTCAACCCCCCTTTGAATTCCCAATTGGATTAATTATTTTATTTTTGAACCTTATAAAGTGCGAAAGCTATTTTATTTTCCTATTTCTTTTTCCCTTACCTCTTTTTGGCTAATCAAAAAAAATAATTGTTTCTTCGCTTTCTTGGGTGATGTTTATACAACATGTGTACATAGAATAAGTAGCAAAGTTGCTTTGAAATAAAATTGATGATCATATATTCGCTTTTGCGTGTGTGCACACGTAATGATTTTTAATAAACAAAAGGAAAAAAAGAGACACATGTCTTCTGTTGGATATTTTGTCGGCCTGTCGAGTTTCATGCAACTTGGATATGAATAATTCCAATTGATTTTGCACAAGTGACAGTTAGTTTAATATATTGTTATGTCACTCACGGTCGAAATGAAAGGAACTGAGTTGGTTTTGGTACCACATAATACCATGTTAATCAAAACTGTGTATGACTTTATGCGTATGATAGTCGCCTCTGTAGTGGCACTAATAATTATCCGATACAAATCTTTTATCTTACTTTTCGTGACCTATATTTTTGTGTTTTACTTTCTTTTCTATTAATCATAAATTTTAATGTATTTAGCAATTAATTTTTTCGACACATTTTTATATTGTTCATAAAAGTGCCATCAAAATTTTTCTAAAATATTTTTTTACTAAATGTCTTAAGGATACTCATTAATATGATCCTCTTATAAAATAATCATTGTTTAAAATGAAAAAAAAAAATAAACACATCAAGTTGTGATTAATGAAATATAAAATAAAACTCTATATTATTGTTTATGTAATATATTATAAATCTGTTAAAAAAAAAAAAAAGAGAGAAATGATTTATATATTCCTAATTATAGAAGGCTTGTAGCCAGCTTGTTTGTAGGACCAATTAGAACATGCGGCATGTATGCCAATAATGGCATTATTGCGGCCTCTGCTAGGCTTTTACGACGAACTAGAAATAAATAATGGCCGGTAATTTGGACTCATAAGTAGCGTGCTTTAAAGATGATTTGGTTGAAAAATGTCAAACCTATACGTGGGAGTTATTTATAGTTTTATTAGACTCTCATTCGATTAAAGTTAATTCGGCTTCATTTATGGATAAAATCAAGGGCTCTGATGGTTTCACATTCAGCTGTGTATATAGTATATACTCACCAAAAGTCTTGCAATTTAATTAATAATTTTTGTGTTTTCTCATATTTTATTATAATTTTCAAATTATCAGGAGCAAAAAAAAAAATGTTCACTTTTTTACATTATGTATATATTCTTTTATATCATTTGTAAAAAAAAAAAAGTTGATATTTGAACAAAAAGTGTGAATATTATGTGAAACATTTTAGTGGTGAAAAGTACGAATTAATAATTAGCCAAAATTAATTAGAATAAGACTATTCCGAACGGGGAAGCCGACCTAGAGTGCTATCAAATGTCCAATAATTGAGGTTAAAGCGACCCAGTGCCCAACATAGCATGGTTCTTGTTTTTAATGATTTTTTTTTTCTCGACACAGCATGGTTCATATGTCATATAATTGTACAACATTGTATAAAGTCAAAATCGACTCAAAAAGGTCAATTTGGCTTTAATTCATGTTTGAGATTGAAAGCAAATATGTAGATGGGAGATGCAAAAGGTGTCGCAAGCATGTGATTGGTAGCCTTCTTCTTAGACATGTGGATCCAAAATTTAATGTATAGATATGTATTTGAAGGGCAATTCATTTTGAACCAACTATTTCTATGGAATCACATGTCGTGAGAATTAGTCTTGCCGTCTTCATTTAATTACCAATTCACCATGGAAAATGCCCCGAATTCATGATGGGCCAACATTCCCATCCGAAGTATATATTTTATAGTTGTGGTCTATAAATAGCTTAGGAGTTAGGACTATTTATGAATTTTAACATTCTAGCTTTTGTTGCGCTAAGGACAAGTCAAAGTAACCACTTTGGACAATGAACTTGCAAGACTTGTTGTTTCAAAAAAGTGATAGCCCACTAATTTCTAAATAAAATAAAAAAAGAGTGATAGCCTAATAAAAGTATTTATGGTTTCTTTAATAAGACTCGTGGCTTCAAAAAAGTGATAGCCCACTAATTTCTAAATAAAATAAATAAATAATAAAAAAGAGCGATAGCCTAATAAAATTTTTTATGATTTCTCTAGTAACACTCGTAGTTTCAAAAAAGTGATAGCCCATTAATTTCTAAATAAAATAAAAAAGACTGATAGCCTAATAAAATTCTTTATAGTTTCTCTAGTTTATGATTTGAATCTCACTTCTCCCTTTCCTATTATTACCAGTTTTTTTTTTTTTTTTATAATATAATTTTTAAAAACACAATTTGTGCTTAAATAGTATATTGTTTTTTCTAGTAAACAACTAGTAGGTGCAAGGTAAACATAATTTTATTTTATTCGACTCTAATGCAGCTTTGGTCCAAATACCTTGAAGGCATTGCACCACTAATGGTAATGGTGTAAAATGACAATTAATCTTGGAACTAATCTAAGAATATCTTTTGTAGTTGAATGAACTTCAGGGAGTAATTGTATCACCATCATACATCTTTAGAAATGTATTAGGAACTCATGGATAGAATTTAGCCTTGAAAGCCGACTTGCAAGAGAGAGGGTGCTCAAAAGTTTATAAACATATGGAAAAGCTTACACCTGATCCATGTGGAACATTAGAATCATAACATACCATCACGCTCTACAGCCGACATCCACGACATCACACTTTAGTAACATTGACTTGATGGATGCCCTTTCTCTTTTTTGGTGACTTTGCTCACCTATCAGTTATTTTAATCTAACCTCTAGGTCGCCCCCTTCGAGATCCAATCACAAAACCGCAACTCATTTGATCTCATACTCAGTGAGTCACAACCAATTACTCGACGTAGTAGTTGGTACTGATACCAAATGTTAGGAACCCATGGGTAGTACTCACTTTTGAAAATCAACTTGCATAGGAAGGGTGCCCAAGAGCTTATTAAAACACATGGTTAAGTTTACACTTAATCTATGTGAGATATTAGAATCATAACAGAATGGTTCAAAGAAGAAGCTAAAGAGAGGAGTAATTATTAGGTATTCTAGAAGTACAATGACGTGATACTTTCCCCTATCATATTCATGATGAATCCCACTAATCAAATTCGTGGTGGGATCTACCATGAATATGAGGGGAGAGAGTTGTATTCCAGAATTACCTAATAATTTTCTTAAAAAGAGTTTGCAAGAAATGTTGGTAAAGACAAGATCCGCGTTTGCGGATCCACGTTTGTGTTTGTGTCTCTGTTTTTTTTTTTTTTTTTTTCACGCGTTTTAAAAGGTTTGCGGCTATTGCTCACGGCTACTGTTCATGAACAGTAGCTGCAAATGTTGACTTTTCTAGGGTGAACAGTGCATCTGTTCACTGTTCACGGACCCACAAATATCACTTTTTAGCATTTTTTTATTAAAAATGGGTCCCACGGCACTATTCACACATTTAAAAATTATTTTGCTATAGTATTTTAAGTTTTTAGTTCAGTTCAGTTCAGTTCAGCAAAATAAGTTATATCCAAACAGACCTTAAGTGGTTGATCATATTGATAAAATAATATGACACATACCATCCAGTGAAGACATTACCAAACATCCTCACATGCAAGACCAAATTAAGGTTCGAATTAAGACATCAGTCCATTAAAAGTCATTCGTCAAAGGAACCCTTAACTTAATCTCTCCAAACCAACTTCTGTATTCCTTGAAATAGCAATTCATGTTTTACGGTATCTCGATTCTTGTTGAAGATCATGCAAACATGACATGTTTATGCCAAAGTAAATCCAAAGAGTTGATTTTCTCCAGGTTGCCCTAATTCAATTTGTTTTGACCAAGAGCCTAACTTCTTTTTTTTTTTTTTTTTGATGAGAGCAAATGATATATTTCATTGTCAAAGTACTTTCTTCCAAGCAAAGTCTAGAACATCATAGCTTTATATTAGGGCAGCCGCCCTAGTTGCATCCATAGATTATTCATTAACATTTGGTCCATACACATCAGTAATCATTGCGGTATAAGTTGTATTGTTGAATATCTTGAAATCCATAACTCATAAGCTTCAGTTGAGTAATCAAGATACTGTACAAAATTAGTTGGCAAATTTTCTGGATCAGATCAAGAATAGTAAAATTCAAATATTGATTCAACTTTAAAGAAACCCTCTACATTCCAAATTCAAAGGTCTTTTTTTGCATCCCCAAAAGAAAAGAATGATAATCTAAAATAATCTAAATAAATATTAAATATGATTAAAATACAAAACCATCATTGAAATTTGAACAAACACGCAGTACTACAAAGACTGTTCAAAAATATTCAATTCTACACCTAAACACAACTGCACAAGTGATACTCGACATCCTTTGAAAGTTTGCTCCCTCTCAACAAATTGATTTGAGTGCACAGTGATAGATATATAGAAATTATATGCACAAATACATATATTTATGTTGTACCAAAAGTACCGACACTCACAATCAATGGTCATTAACCATATTTGAAAGCCCTCAGTTTTTATATACACCCTCGTACCCTGTCGTGATCAGAACACTATATATATATATATATACACAACTCACAAGGTCGTGAATCACGACTAGTGATAAGTCTCGTCCAACATCAAGCTCACTTATAAACTTTTCTCCATCGTAAAAAGGTGCAAATAATTGACTATAAACATATGCAAATTTAGGATCATGAGGGAATGTGATACGATCTCAAACTCTCAATCCCACCAACTCCATGATTTCGATCTAAACTCAACCGCAATTCTACTAATAAAAGATTATAATGCGATTTAGATCATTTAGCAATTCTAGAATAGTAAGATCCTACTATTCGAAATTTTAACAACCACATAAGTAGGTAATGAGACCCTAATTAAAATTTTTGTGAGAGAAAAAAAATTGGATTTTGCAATTGATGGGGGGAAAATTGTTCACAGACGCCAGCAAAACTTATCAAAAAGTTGTGATAAGCCAGCGTTTTCTTTCACACAGGATTGGACTAAGTGTCAGATGATGAAATAGAACTGTTTTGGGCAGTCATTTCAAATCCCCTAGGATATAAGTTCTTGGGAAAGCCTCTGTTGTTACTAGGAATAGGGCTGTCCAGCAGGTAAAAGACCTGACCAAACTGACTAAGTCTGACCGACCCGACGCCCAACGGGTGGACTCAAAGTCCTTGGTGGGTCAGATTCAAGTCTCTCCCTCAGTAAACCCCAATAGTCGGTTCGGGTAGTGAGTTATTGGGTTAAAAACCCGTAGAACCCGACCTGACCGATGGTTTAAGATAAATATATATATATATATATATATATATGTGGGTTATCTATAGATCTCGTGAAGTCTGAAGAGAGTAGTACTACTCATTGGACTAAAAGCTAAATTGTGGAGTGCTACACGCAAGACTGCAAAGAGGGATGGGACTAAAAGGCTAAAGGTACTGAAATTTCACAGCTTCCACGCAAAAGAAAATCTGCATCTAAAGATTTAGAACGCCTCTCTTCAGAGTTCAACCTTCACTCTCTCTCTCTACCCGCCCCAACAGCTAGTCGGCTACCCTTCAAATCAAACTTAGATTTTCACTTTCCCAAGCCTTTGGTCATGAATCATGGTTTAGGGTTTCAAGACTCTACTCGGCTACACTTATCAAAATCAAAATCATATTTTCCATACTCCCAGTCCTCTTTACTCGACTCAGACTCAAGGTTGAAACACTCTCAACCCTCATCTCTCTCTCTTATAAATTGGTCTTTTTTTAGTGTTCTCCGTTTTCTCTGCTCTCTAGTCTCTCTAGTGATTTCAAAATCTCTCTTTTTTATTTTGAAACAAACAAAGCCCTTTGCTCCTTTACATCAAAATCTTTCTAGTTTCTTCACTCCATCGGGTTGTTGGTTGTTGTTGCCATCGCCTCACTTTGTTTCCACTTTCCACCATGGGTCTTCTCAGCCTCTCAGACTCAGCTTCCTATCTCAAATTAGGTAAAGTTTCTTCCTTTTTCATCCCTCTTTTTCTGTATTTTGTGTTTGTGATATGTGTTTATCATTTTGTTCAAATGTTTTTTTTTTATAAGTAATAAGAATCATATGAAACCCTAATTTTTTTTTATTTGATTTGTTGGTCAAAGACTTGATTTATCACTTTTCAAAGATGGAACCCCTAATTTGAGTATGTTTGTTTGTTTATTTTCGTGTATACTCTTTACAGATAGACATTATAGTTAGTTTGATTCATTATTTTAGTGCTCTGAGTATGATTTGTATCTACCTTGTTTTATTCCTTGTTTTGTTTGTTTGTTTTTTTTATGATTAATATACTTGTATCTTCACTGTAAAAAAAGAATATGAACCCCTATTTTAACAAGATGAAATCCAAACACATTTTTATTTTCTTATCTGCCTATTTTATTCCTTGTTTTGTTTTTTTTTTTCCATGATCAATATACTTGTATCTTCACTGTAAAATTAAAAAAAAAAAAAAAAAAAAGATGAACCCCTATTTTAAAAAGATGAAATCCAAACACATTCTTATTTTCTTATCTGATTGTATTTTATTGCTCATTTGTTTGATTCATTTTGCTTTCCTAACTTAAAAATTTGAAACCCTAATTTTATACAGGAGTTGAAAGTTGTTCAAGTAGGCTTTTTGCTTCCTTTTCAAGGTTGTATCCCTAATAGCTAAGAGTTCTCTGAGGTATCATTCTTTCTCTTTTAACTTCTTGTTATTGTTTGTGTGTTACTTTTATGGTTGTTTGCTAATGCATAAATTTGATGTCTTTAGGTTATGGAAGCCTCTAGTGATGCACCCCCTTCCCAAACAACACCTACTACCATAGCTGAACCTATTGCCCAAGCTTTACCTACTGCCACTCTAACTAATGCTGAGGTTCCCCCACTTCCACCTAAAGGTAAAGGCAAGGTGTGTAATAATAGGAAAAAGTCTATTGCTTGGGACCATTTTGAAAAAGTAGATATTGGTGAGGGTGCTGTTTGCAATTACTGTAAAAAAAACTTATCTAGCTGATAGTAAAGGGCATGGTACTGCTAATTTATTGAATCATATGCCAATTTGTGTTAAAAACCTTGATAAAGTTACACTTAAAGGGCAACAAACCTTAGCGTTAGAACCGAAAATGGATGGGGAGGAAGGGTTTCAGCTTGTACCAACAACCTTTATTGTTGAGGCTTCTAGAAAGGCACTCGCTGAAATGGTTATAATAGATGAGTTGCCTTTTAGGTTTGTTGAAGGGTATGGGGTTCAAAGATATTCGACAACCTTACAACCTAAGTTGCGAATTAGGTATATCCCATCTCGTCAAACTGTGGCTAGGGATGTGATTGGCATTTATAGTATCGAGAGAGAGAAACTAAGGGGGCCTTGAAGGGTCGTAGGGTGTGTCTTACTACGGACACATGGACTAGTATTCAAAATCTGTGTTATATGTCCCTTACAAGTCATTTTATTGATGATGATTGGAAGTTGCATAAGAGAATTTTGAATTTTTGTCAAGTTGAAGACCATGAGGGGGAGACTATAGATAGAAAGATTAAGATGTGTTTAAGTGAGTGGGGTATTAATGGCATATTCACTTTGACAGTGGACAATGCTAGCTCAAATGGTGCCACCATTAAGTTTTTGGAAAATGTAACTAAAGATTGGGAGGGGACTGTTTTAGAACATGAGTTCTTACACATGAGGTGTTGTGCATATATCCTAAATCTGATTGTGAGGGATGGTATGAGAGAAATTGATGCATCCATTACAAAGGTGCATGAAGCTGTGAGGTATGTGAAGTCCTCACCAAATAGGAATCAAACTTTTGTGGGTTTTGTAGAGAGATTAGGTATTGAGTCTAAGTCTCTTCTTTGTCTAGATGTACCAACTAGGTGGAACTCTACCTACCTCATGTTAGAAACACAAAAATTTGAAAAAGTGTTCATACGAATGGACTTTGAGGATGATAGTTATTCTTCATACTTTACGAACAAGGGGAATAGTGGTGGTATGGGATCTCCTAGTGGTATTGATTTCCAAAATTGTAGGGCATTTATGGGTTTTTTGAAGCTTTTTTACAATGCCACGAATAAGTTTTCAGATTCTTTATATGTTACTGCAAACACCTTTTTTGATGAGATGTTTGTCATTTAAGAGAATATTTCCCATTTAAGTAAATCTCAAAACCACCTCTTGAAAAAATGGCAACTAAAATGGAATCTAAGTTTGATAAGTATTGGGGGAAAGGGGATAAAATGAATCATCTTTTGTATGTGGCTGTGGTTCTTGATCCAAGAAAGAAGTTGAGGTTTTTGAAGTTTTTTTTTTTCTAAAATTTTATGGGAATGAAGTGGCTGATGTGATGGTTGAATTGGTGAGGGGTTCTTTGGTCAAGTTGTATGATTATTACTATTGTGTTGATTTACCAAATGTACAAGTACCAAGTGGGTGTGAGAGGATACACGTAGTGTAACACCTGCCTCACTTAAATTGAATTCAATTGCTTCTAGAGTAGAATTGATGAATTATTTAATTTATTTTTGAAGGTGATATTATTTTATATTATGGTCACTACAAAGAAAATAAATGAAAGAAGATGTAACGTGAGAGTTATTTTTGTGGATTATTCGTATTCAACTTTTAGTCTCCTTATCAGTTAAGGAAAAGATAAGAGATTAAAACCTTTTTGGGTTAGGAGTTTAAGTGTTATTGGAATTCTTAGAGTCTTAGCCCATCTAAACAACCTTAATATGAGTTTTTAGTGGGTTTTAAATTTCAGCCCTAGTGGAAACAGTTTTAACGTGTAAAGCTGAAAAGTAAGCTAGGGCTTCCTGCATGAAAGACAGAGAAAGAAACTGAGAAAAAAAAATCAGTGGTTAGCGTATAAAAGATTAAGAGTAGGGAATTAGGGTTTCTCAAATTGAAGGGATATAAGACCATGGCACTACTAGGGGCAGCCAGCAAATTTGTTGTATTGAGGTAAGCATCTATTTTATGCAAGCCTTATTGATATCGTTGGACACATATTTGATTAAGGAACCTTCATCTCTAGGCTGCTTAAAAATATTAGAATTATTATAACAGTTGCTTAGGAATAGAAGTTATCATGGAAGTGTATTTTAGACTTGCATTATTTTATTTGATTGTGAAGTAGATCCTCATACATGTACATGGAGGAGCATCACATCCTATATAGGTTAGTCACTTGTTGATGTCCTAGGGTGGTGTTTAGATGGCCTACGTGCACTTATATATAGGTATCATAGATTTTAGCTTTTAGGGGATTTTTTTTTATTTGGGATTTACGCCACTTAATTACTAGTGGTGCTGACTTATGGAACCTAGTAATCTATAACATGGTTTCAAGTTCCTAAATTTTTGTCAATACATGCTATAAAATACTAAGTCCTACAGTTAGAGATTTTATGGATGCTATATATTTATTTTGGGTTAATATGATCTATAAGCATAAAATTATTTGGAAGCCAACTTGTACTGGGAGAATTAAATAATATAGAGATCTACATATTCGGCTCATTAGAATTGTTTACTAGGTATTGATTTTTGGAGTTCTTGATAAAGCGATTGAGTACTAAGTTAGCTGTAGTTTTAGAATAAGTTGTGAGATACAAATTTTAAGAGTGAAATTTGTATTTTCATTGCTGCCTTAGTGTATCCATTCTTATTGAGTTGTCTTATCCTTATTTAGGTTTTAGTTGACATTGATTCAGACAGTTAAAGTGAAGTTTGGTTTAGCAATTAGAGGTAAGTGAACTTCAAAACATGACGTCTCTCAGGATGTATATATCTATACATATTTTTGGTAAAAATATATTTATATATACATAATTGCAAAAGTGAAGTTTCAAAAACTTATATCATTATCAATGCTTTGTACACATACTTGAATTTTATTATTTCTTAAGTGTTACTTTGAAACTGTATATGTTAAGAATGACTCAAAACTATATTTTTGAGAAAGTATTTATTATATGATATATGATTGGTATTGACAATATTGTAATAAAGTAAGAATGTATTCAAACAGTCAACTAGACAGTCTGCAACCTTTGCCAACACAGGGTTAAGTGTTGACCTTCGGCCGACGTAGTGTTATTGTGGTGTGGTGTAGTGTTATCGTTTGCTCTTCAGAGCTAGTGTTATCATTTGCTCTTTGAAGCCAGTGTTGCCTCTTCGAGGTTAGTGTTATTGTTCCCTATGGAAATCACCCACCGAGTGTTTAGCAGCTTATGTCTTTGTCTAACTAATGTTTAATATTCTCCATATCAAACTACTGTTTTATTGTTATTGACCTTTATAAGTGAAAAAATTGTTTATTTTCATATATATTGTTTCTACCTATTTAGTGTATTTTGGCTAACTAAAGTGGTTATTATTTGATTTAATGATTACAGCATTATAGTTAAATATTTTATTCTTGACAGTTTTATAAAAAATATTATATTACTGTTAAAACTATTTGTAAATGTTTTGTAAAGACTATATTTTGTCAATGATACTAATATTTTGTTTTGAAAGACATCCTCATATTATGTAGTCTCTTATTGGGCTCCTAGCTCACCCCCCTTTTTCCACCCTTTCAGATTAGAGCATTGGAATATCTTTTGGTGGTAGATCATTGGAGACATAGATTGAAGACTTCTTTTGGAGTTATTTTAGTTGATGGACTGTTTTAGTATATTTTCTTAGGATAGTGAGTTTGGCTTTTGTGGAACTCTTTTAGATTGTATTTGGAGACTTTATTGTTAAACTAATTATTTTTAAGGATTTCATAGAATAGATTTTGATTATTTGAAGTTTATTTGTGAATATTTAATTACGCTATGTTCCATTATATTAGTGCTGATTATTATTAAGACAGGTTATGCATCTAAATTCTTGGTATGGGTTTGGGGTGTTACACGTAGAAGGTGAGTCAATTGGTTGTAGTGATCCATATGCAATGGTTAATTCTAGGTTTGACCGTTTCTTGGAGGCTGAGCAGTCCATAAGGTGTAGCAATGAGATTGACAAATATTTTGTTGAAAATTGTGAAAGTAGAAAGGGGGATGTGAAATTTGAGATATTGGGGTGGTGGAAGGCCAATTCAGATAAGTATCAAGTGCTATCTAAATTGGCTAGGGATGTGCTGGTTGTACCTGTTTCTACTGTTACTTCTGAGTCAGCGTTTAGTACTGGAGGACGCATACTTGATCTATTTCGGAGTTCACTCTCTCCACTCATGGTTCAAATCTTGTTTGTGCACAAGATTGGCTTCAAGCCTTGGTTCCAATTTCTTCTCGCAAATCAAAGGATAAGGTAAAGGCCTTGGAAGATGAATTTCATGATTTAGGTAATATGTTAACTTCCAAACTTTTTGTCTATTAAGTGCTATTAAATGTGCCTTATGCAAATGAAATTTAATCTAATAGCCTTCATTTCTTTCTATTTTCTAGTTATACGTCAAGCAGCAGCAGGTGGTGGAAGTTCAAGCTCAAGCAAATGTATCTAAATTAGTGTTGATGACTAATTATGAACTGGGTAAGTTTCTGCCCTTACTGTTATTTCTATTGAGTTTGGTTCTACTCTCTCTATTGTTTTTGGTTATTACTATTCTGTATTTTTTGGTCTTGTCCTTATATTTTCTATTGATAAATATCTTTTTGCCCATTTTCTTGTAGGAGGAAGGACACATTTTGTATAGGAGGCAGATTTTTGGATACATCTTGGAAGTTCTTTTGGACATAGTGCTTTTCTAGCTTATAATTTATAAATCAACTCTTGCTTATAGGAAAGAAAACTTATTAAGTTTATAGGCTTTCTTTTCTATAAGTCATGGACTAAACTATAGAGTAGTTGCTCTTTAATGCTTTAGAAAAGCTATTTTTTGGAAATACTTAGATATCTCATAATTGTAACTAATTATAACTAGCTACTACCTTGGTAGTTTACTGCCTTACACACTTTTACATTTCTGCCTTCTTTGACTCTATGGAAATATTGCAAGATGCTCTTATTATCTTTTGTCGCCATACTTGTGGTCTGGCTGTGATTGAATTATTCTATAAGTCATGGACTAAACTATAGAGTAGTTGCTCTTTAATGCTTTAGAAAAGCTATTTTTTGAAAATACTTAGATATCTCATAATTGTAACTAATTATAACTAGCTACTACCTTGGTAGTTTACTGCCTTACACACTTTTACATTTCTGCCTTCTCTGACTCTATGGAAATATTGCAAGATGCTCTTATTATCTTTTGTCGCCATACTTGTGGTCTGGCTGTGATTGAATTATTTGTTAGAATTTGTTTGCTGGCTTATGTAAGTTGTGTTACATGTATGGAATGGTTGGCACAACTTGGCAGGTTTAAGAGGTTGAGATATGCTTTTGTGCGTATTAGACTTTCTTGATTTGTTTTTGGATTTTTAAGGTACTGCCCAGGTCTTAATGCTAAGGCATTTTGAAAATTTTTTCTTTCTTGTATTATGTGGTTTTAACAGGTGGTTAGAAAGTGATAATATGTACGTTTTTATGTACTGCCCAATGCCTAGGTCTTAAGGCTATGGCATTTTGAAAAATGTTTCTTTCTTGTATTGTGTGGTTTTAACAGGTGGTTAGAAAATGATATTATGTGTGTTTTTATGTGCTTGCTAATTGCCCAGGTTGTTACGTGTTATATAATGTATTTTCTGTCATTAGATGTGAGCTAGAAACATTAAATTTGGACTGATAAGGCTTGGAGGCCCAAAGGATTCAAAGTTGTGTAATGGGCTAATGGCATACAAGCTGAGCTTGAAAGCCCAATTTGAAATAAAGGATGTGAAAAGAGGCCCATATGATATATATACATGGTTCAATGATATATAAATCTTTGTTAAAAGTAAGCCCATTAATTTGGGCCCAATAGGCCTGTCAAAAATTGAGCTAAAAAAAAATTATGCAAAATCACAAATTTAGCCCAATTTCGGCCCAAACCCGCTTAACCGACAAATTCGACCAGTTCAATTGTTGACCCGAACTGCCGAGTCTGACCTATATATTGGGTTAGTTGCGGGTCACATTTTTGATAACCTGATTCAGTCAGGTCGAGTCTGGGTCAGTCCCAAACCTGACCCATGGACAGCCTTAATTAGGAGTCAAAAGATGGCTACCGATAACTTGGCCCAGTGAGCCCACTCTTGTAGTACATTTGGGCCTTAACTATCTTGGATTTTATCATACAGTGGGCTTTAGATGAGTGGATACTAACCGTTTGGGGAACCGTGAGATGATCTAATTATTTTCATGTTTTGATGATGGAAAATTGAATTTCATGGAACTCGCTTTTTTTTTTTTTTTTTCCAGCAAACTAATACCCCTAAGCTTGAAGAAGGTATACCATGTTAACAATATCAAAATCTAATAAGTGTGAGACATGTCACCAAAAAATAACTAACCCACTAATAATTGACAGACATGTGTTAGTGGGTAGTTATTTTTGCACACACATCTCTCGTTTATTGGATTTTGATACGAATGACGTGATATCATTTGATACAAAATACTTTTTCCTAAGCTTGTGGACCATGTAGCTTAATTGGTTGACACTAGGACTGTGCAAACTAGTACCGGAGCCGACAAAACCGACCAGCGCCAACGTAGCCACAACTCTGGTGGGACCGACCAATTGAGCCGAGGCCGGCTAGCGGAGGGCAAAAGTCAGTTCGACACCGGTACAATGAAGCCAACAGAATTGAAACCTCGAAACTGAAATCTCCCGAACCGACCGATATATATATATATATATATATATATAAAACGGTGTGTTTATTGTAGGAAGTAGCAACAACTTAAAAAAAAAAAAAAAAAAACAAAACAAAACAAAACGATGCATTTCTCTTGGGTTTGAAAAAAATAAAAAATAAAAAACTAAATGTTTTCATTTTGTGCTAGGTCAAGCGGGCCTACTATATATTCTTTCTTTTCCTCCTTTCACCTCACGGTTCTCAATTCTCGCTCTTAGTGTCTCATTGCTCACCAAAAACAAACACCACATCAGGTAAGTGATTATAATAATAATTCTTTTTATGGGTAACGTAGAAATGGTTTGTGGCTTTGTGTTAGGGTCTGTTTAGATGCCGCTTATTGCTGAAAACTGAAAACACTATAGCAAAATAATTTTTAAATGTGTGAATAGTGTTGTGGGACCCAAATTTATATTAAAATCTATGTTTGGATGACTTTTGTGGGTTCGTGGATAGTGCCATGTGACCCACATTTTTTTTAGCAAAACGCACAAACGCAGACGTGATATCATTTCAGTGCAATCCAAACACTCACTTCGTCGGTAGAGAAATCCAAAGCATAAATTTTGATTGCTTTGACTTTTTGACTGTGTACTGTTTTAGTGAACTTAGTGTGTTTAGGTACTTTGGTTGCTGAGGATATAACACAGAAAATGGGATGGTTTTGGGATTTGCTTCTATCTTTGTATTGAAGAAGAAAAAAAATGCAATAATATGTTTCAGTTTTTTTTTTTATTTTGTTTTGTTTTGTTTTTTTTTTTTTTTTTGTTTTTTTTTTTCACGGTGCTGTTTCTCTCTCACCTCTCGCCCTTAACTTAAGTTCTTGAGCTATCTGACAATGTGAATATTTTTCTAAGACTCTAAGTCCACTTCAACTTCAATTGTTACTCTGTTGGACATTTTGCTTAGATGAACTATTGGACATTGAACAGGTTAATTACTAAAAAAATTAGAGTTTGACTTTGATAGCTTAATAAATAAATAAAAGTTCGTATTTGCTTGAAGTCTTGAACAGGTTGGTGTATTGATATTTGGCTTGAACAGTTTGTATTTGCTTGAAGTCTTGAATAAATTTTTTTTAATAATTTTAAACTGATCAAACCAATTAAATCAACCACAAAAAACCATCGCCGCAATAGGTCGGAAAACCGACCTTAGGTGGCGTGTATCGGTTCTAATTATGAGAAAACCGATTTCTATCGGTTCGGTGATAAATTTGGAAAAAAATCGCACCGACCGAACTGCGCATACAACTAGTTGACACTTTTTGATATTTCCTAGACATCAATCGTTTAAAAAAGAAGAAAAAAAGAAGAAGAAACTTGTGGCCCCAAATTCATAATATAAACTAGCTGCATCACACGCGCTCTGCACTTGTAATGAAGCTTGTAGGGGCAGGCTTTGGTTCTTAGTCTAAAAGATGAATAGATTGAGGCCCAAAGAGCCCAATACAATAAATTTGTAAAGAGTGGGCTAAAAAGCTAGGTTTCAACGAAGTGGACAACGCCCTCCATAGGCTAAAGATGGTAAGAGAGCAAAGAAAAGCAAGGAATAGACAAATGTGGTGCACAAAAATTCTTCCTCGGCAATGTCTGAGGAGAGTAGTTCTTGAATATATTTCTCTTAGATTTTATTACAGTTGCTGTTCTTAATGCTACAGTGTTTTCCCTACAGATTTTCTGCCCCCCTCTCCTTGGAGGGTCTCTCACATTATATAGCTCCCTTCAAGCGATCTTGACCCTTCATTTGTTGGTCGTCTAGTCCAACACTTAAGTGCTTGTCCCATCGACACCTTCTCAAACCCCTTGTGAGTTGTGGCGGCCAAGACAGCACTGTTCAGGAGTTTTCTCCACATAAATGCAGTCTGGAGGTTTGGTGGGATGCATTAAATGTGGGGGCAACCACCATCCCTTTAGTCATGTCAGGGCTAACCCCCTTTCTGAAACTTTTTCTCAACAGTAGGACCTCTTCTGGCCATGTGCCTCTGACGTGGCTTTACTGTCTGAGGGGGTGATCTCCTCGGAATGGCATAGCCTCCTCGGCCTTGGTATGATACACGACAACACCACTCTATCAAATTTTTGTACCCCACAATAGCCCCTTAAAATTTTGGTTTTTTTTTTTTTTTTTTCCCTTTCGAGGAGAAAAGTGGGGGTTTTTTTACCCTGGATAATTAATTCCACAAGTGAGAACGTCACTTCGCACACCTCGTAAACGTTCTGGCGCTTCATGGTCTGCAGCGTCTTCATTAAATGCTCCAGGCGGCACTTTGTTCCCCACGTCCTACAGTGAGATGGAGATCCTACGGCTGGCATTTCTCCTCAAATTTTGAGCAGGATAACTCCCACCCAATTCCGCCTCCTATATAAGGCACTTGGGGGGTTCATTTCCTCCCACTTTGCAAATCTTCGAACTCCCAAGACTTCCCAAACTCTCAAGCTTCCAAGACTTCCTAAATCTTCAGACCTACGAGGAGCCCCTGAAGTAACCCTCGTCCCTATTCTCATAAGTTTTCACGTTCCTAGGCTCTTTCATTTTTGGCTAGACTCCTCGGCCTTCTACTCTTTAGTCCTTTTTCGAAAATATTTCCTTCACTTCCCTTTAGTGTGCTCAGATGGGTAGATTTGCTCACCTCGTAGATTCTCCCATCAGTATGGAGGGATTTAGGGCTAAGTACCACATTCTTCAAGGAGTTTTCTTGCGATACTGTGCTCCGAGTTAGTGGCTTACCCACAGAGGGGAAGGGGAGGTCGTCATTCCCATGATTACCTTCATAGAAGGGGAAATGACACTTCTCATGGGTAGTGTAACTAGGGACTATCTGATTGCCCATAGGCTGTGCCCCCACCAATGCGCGTTAACCTATTTAGGGTCTTGGGTAGTGTGGACGCTCTCAACAAGCAAATGGAGCTAAACCTCACCTGGCACGACGTTGTTTGGATGTACGAGTGCCACCTGCTAGGAGATGCAGGGTATTACCTTAAGTCTAGATCCTCCGTTGTCAAGCTTGTTTCGTGCCTCTTCAAATCCAATAAGGGCATGAAGGATGACTTTCTGATAGTCTAGGGTAAATGGCACGACGGTCTTCACTGTCCAGTTCGAGAGGGAGAGCCAGGTGGGGTACCCTAGGTTTAGGTCTTTTTTTTAACATGGGCATTAGCTTTGTAGTTTTGCTACTTTCTCCTTTCTTTAGCACTCTGTTTATTTTTTATGGATAGTTTCGTTATTCTGATCGTGGTTTTGCCTCTTGGATGTTTTTGCAAATAAAAGACACGTAGCTCCCAACCTCAACCTCGTCAATGTCTCGAACCTTAACAAGGTGCTTAGATCTGAAGTGTTTGTAAGCGAAGAAAGGCAATTGAGGGCTGTCCACCTCATCCTCGACTTTGAGCCCTTGTCGGACAAGTTTCATGATGTAGGCCACGCGATGAGAGCAGGCGATCCTTGGCTAGCCTGGATAGACATCTCGGTGCTCGGTTTTCTAGCCCGAGAATATATCGTGCCAGTTGAGTTCCCCTTCCCCTCCCCCAATCGCTCTCCCCGCGAAGCCGCAGTCTTAAGAGAAGAGACAGCTTCATCGCGGCTATCCTTCGAGGCGGAGATAGACCAATTTCTCATTGAAGAAGAAGGAGAGGAGCAAGAAGAGCCTATGATCCAAGTCTCTGACTCGGAGGGCGAGTTTGACAGGTCCTCTGTTGTTCGTTCCCCCAAGCTCATAGTTGCCCGGGTGGACAACAGTTTAGAGGAGGAAGAAGAGATGGCCTTGAAAAGGAGGAAAGGCCTGAAGGAGTTGCTTACGGATAGGGCCAAAGGGCTGGCGCAGAAGGACACCTCAGGGACCTAACCACTCCCTACCCTCCCTCCCCTCCTCCTCCCACAGTTAACCTACTCCCCATGCCCAACCTGAAGAAGAAAAGAAAGGAGAAGGAGAAGGAGAAGGAGAAGGAGGTAGACGAGAAGGGGGAGGTGGTCCCCTAAAAGGAGACTAAGCAACAGAAGATGGCTGAAGACAAAGGGCGAGCCTCCTCGGTGGAGAGCTGGGAGGACCAGAGTGTGGTCAAGGTGCGCCACCAACATCCCACCTGGGCCCCTCGGCTGGAGTTAGACAGGACAACCATTCCATAGAACTCCATCATCAGGGAGTTCCAGAAAGAGCACGCCCACTACCTGGCCAAGGCTCTAGAATAGCCTTTCCTTTTACTAAAGGATATGGCTGCATTGAAGAATATGAGGCAGCCAGACCTTTTTTTGTCCCTGAAGAGGGATCTGGCCCTGGTAAGTTCCTCGGCATGCTTTTTTGATATCATGTTGGGTCATCCTTCTTTTATTTACTAACATATTCGTCTGTTGTTTCTATGCATGCCATCCAGGAGGTTTTTATAATCAAGGAATGAGTGAAGGATGCCCGAAATGAGGCTCAGGTCAAGGCCAACCTTCGCGTCGAGACCAACAAGGCCTTGGGTGCCGCTGAGCAAAAGAACAAGGAGCTCACGATGAAGCTGACAACTGAAGAGAGGGATTGAAAGAGCGCTGAGGTTGGCCTGAAGAATGCCCAAGACTAAGCTAAGAAGCAGTGCAAAAGGCTTCACTACACTAAAATAGAGCTAGCCACGGCCAGACAACAGGTCTTAGAGCTGAAGGAGGATTTAGAGAAGGCCAAAGAGGCTGCTCGAACGGCCAAGGAAGTGGCGAAGGCTGCGGAGCAGGCATCCTACGATCTTAGGGTGCTAGAGATGGAGATCCGTTTGGCAAAGGAGCTGGCGGAGGTTTACAGGGACTACTGTAAGGAAGTGTGGGTAGAGGCGCTCAACCGGGCAGGAGTCCCTGCTACCTCCGAGTGGAGGAATGCTGAGAACATTTTCTATCCTACGGGCATTCGTGAAGTTCTAGCTGCGCTCCCTCCTTTCGATGCTCTTGCCCTAACCTCTTCTAAGCAGCCCTTTACCACCCAAGGGGTAGAGGTGGTTAAGGGTAAAGGGCCTGGCCAGTATGGTCCTCGACCAGAGGATAAGGGCAAGGGCAAGGAGGTCAAGCCCCTGCCAGAGGCCAAGCGTACAGAGGCTGCTCTTAAGACCAAGGATGCTACTTCCAAGGCCAAGGATGTTGATCCCAAATCTAAGGAAGTTGATCCCAAAGATGACCCTTCCCTAGCCAAGGCATAGTTTTAGGATATTTTTCTTTTACTTTTCTCTTCTTTTTTGTTTGTTGTTGTTGTTTTTTTTTTTTTTTTTTTTTGGTTTTTTGTTTTTTGTTTTTGTTATGGCAGTTTGCCACTATTTATAATGTACCCCCTTTTTTTTGGTTCAATGAAAAGATATCAATTTTTGCTTTATGAATAATTATTTTCCTTGCAATATTTACCTATGGTTGGTGTAGCTATTGTTTTGCCCTCTGATGAGACTTATGATTGATGATGCTTTTAAGCGTGAATACCCATACTTTAACAAAAGCTAATAGTAATGAATTGTTGCTAATTCAAATTGATAGGCCACAAATTGAATGACCCCTTGTGATTTAAACTAATTAATTAATTTAGTCAAGTTATTAATTAATTAATTTAACATGCAAATACGTAGCAGCACAAACAAATCACCGAATAACTAAATATGCAGCGGAAAATAAATGACATGATGATTTGTTCACGAATGGGGAAAAACCCTAACGGCAAAAACCCCACCGGGTGATTTTCAGGTCACCACTCCCGAAACTCCACTATTATCAAATCAAGCGGTTACAAATAAGGAATCCCAAGTACCTTACCAACCTACAGTTGAACCCTTACCCCAATACCCAATTGGACTTGATCTGTAGCGACAGTTCCCACCTTTGATGCACGGCTCCCAAGTACGTGACTAACCAGATGCGCGGATCCCAGTACGCGACTTCAAACACCAACTTTAGAATGAGAGGTTGGCTGCAGAGTTCTTCAGATCATCCTATGCATGAAGATCAGGAAGATGCTTGGTCACAAAACCCTAAGGTGCACAATACACAGCAACTTCTTGAAGAAGATGACCTAGGTTAAGAACTTCGTCTTAGAGCACAATTTGCTTGAACAAGGATTGCTCAATGCTTATGCAACTTGTGTCTATGTTGACGGCTCTTAAAACACTCCTTAAATATGTTTAGGGTTAGAAGAAAAGAAGGCCCAAAAACACATTCACGGATCCCAAGAAAATCAGATTAGAATTCTAACTTTTTAAGTCTCGACAGCTAGCAGGTGTCGAGGTAGGTGTCGATCAGGTGTCGAGCTTTAAAAATTCTGCACTTCTACTTGCTTTTTCTTGGACAGACTTGATGACTTCAACACTTGATCTTGAAACATAATTTCTTGAAGTATTAAAAACACCTAAAACTACCCAATTACAAGTAGAGTGCGTTTTGTCAAAGGATTAGCCAATTTACATAAAATATGACATATGTTCCTAACATGTAAACACATATGTCGTAACAATCTCCCCCTTTGGCAATCCGTGACAAAACCACAACAAACAAATGAACATATGAGAGAAGTCATAAATCACTCAACTCATATTCACTTGTTACATACAATAAAATCTATCCTAACACAAACTCTTGAAGAACTTTGCAAAAAGAGAGTTTATGGCAAGTAGACTTTGACAACCTGTATTTCTGAAACACTTATAAACAAAACTCATCAAGGCATCTTGTGTGAAACAGAATTAACTAGATTGCATACAAATATAAAGAACATGTGTATAAAGAAAGAAAAGAAACAACACATGAAGAGATAGGTGAATAAGAAAAAAACATACATCCACATATATAGAAAGATAAGTACAATGTATGTAAACCTGATATACAAGACCAATGTATCTATAAAGAATGAAAAGAAAAAGATACATCTAAAGCCTCACTACATCCCTCAAAAAGTATGAACACTCCCCTTATCAAAATGTCCTATACTAACTCTCCCCCTAAGATGACTACTCTCATAAATCCAAAACTACTCCCCCTTTTTGTCACGAGTGACAAAGGGTAGAGTGTCATGTAGACATCTCATCAGTAGAGCTAGCATCTCCATCATCATCATCTGAAGCATCATCGTCATCACTATCATCATCATCATCCTCAGCATCAGACTCTGAAGCAACTGGAGGAGGTGGTGGAGAAGCCTTAGATGCAAAACCACCCATGGTCGCCTGCCGTCGTGCAATACGACCAACACGAACGTTCACCTGATACAACTCAGTGGTGAGTGTATCAAGGTGAGCATCCATGCGCTGCAGCTGCGCCATGATATCTCCAAGAGATACATCGCTGGAGGAAGGAAGAGGAGTCGATGTAGATGGAGCAGATCTGGATGGAGCCGAACGGGAGGGCGGAGTGGAATCCGGCTGTCTCGCCCTGAACTGTGCCTGGCTACGTTTTACGGTAGCGGCATCTATGGCAGAGATGTGTGTGAAGTGGTCGGAGACAGGGAAAGGGATGGAAAAATGGCGTAGTATCCTCGTGATAGCGGAAGGAAAGATAAGCTTATCACGGGACGCCGCATCTAAATGAACATCTATGATAGAGAAAATGAAATGAGAAGGAAAATCTATCGTAAGATGCTCAAGTAGAGAAAGCAAGAAACGAGCACGAGGCTCTGTGATAGAGTTATAATGGGAGAGAGGATGAAGTACAAATGTCATCACCATGTTAAGGAATCTAGGACCTTTAGCAAAAGGTCTACATGATGTGTACATATGCTCACCCCACTAAGAAAGGCGCTCACAGAAAGCAGAAATGAGCTCATCCCTGGACACAGTCCTCAGTCGCTCACACGTAGGATAGTCAGGAAACTCTATCCTAGGAACATGAAGCACATCCGCAACCAGCTGCCGTGTGACAGCAATGCGCGTACCTCGAACGCGAGTGAAAAAGAGAGGTACTGAACGATCAATCCCGTGCATGTTGGAGTAAAACTCCTGAATCAGCACGAGAGGACAAGTGACCGGGACGTCACACAGTGACTCCCATCCCCTACTGTGAATGACAGAGGGAAGGTCAATATCGGCGAAGTCCGCCAGAACAACGTGGCGTTCCGAATGAACACCTCGTTTAGAGAAGTTCTCAGTAAATGCCTTATAGGCATCTCCATCACGGAACCGAAGATTATGAGGAGCAGTATCAGAAGATGAAGAAGCTCCAGAACGCAGAGGGTTCCGAGCCGGAGTGGATTTACGTTTAGGTGCCATAGATGCAACTAACGTAAAAGAATGAGAAAAGAGATAGAGAGGTAGACAATCAGAAAAGTCCCAAACAGTTCAAATATGACAATATATTGAACAAAATGGACGTATGCATGGGAATGCATGATCATGTGACATGCTAAACAATAAAAAACATCATGGGCTCAGCCCAATCCAATCCTAGCAGCACACATTCAAGAATCACACAACTAAATGCATGAAAATATCATTCTAATGCACATGGAATGCAATGCATGACATTCTAAACACTTTTTATTGAAAAACCAACCCAAAAATTCAATAAAAACTCAATGATTTTGAAAAACCCAAAGTTTTCAAAGAAAAACCCAAAACCTAAGTTTTAAAACATGAGATGCATGAAAAACAAAGGAAAACAAGATCATACCAAGTGATTTGAAGCAAGAAAGTGCCGGAAATCAAGTTGGATGAAGGTTGGAGAGAAGAAAACTGCTCAGGAACACGAACCGCCTCGGACAGATCGAAGAGAGATCGAGAAAAATGCGAAGAAAATCGCGACAGAGGCTTAAATAGGATCTCCAGTAAATCTCGACAGCAGAGGTGTCGAGAGGTATCGAGATGCTGTCGAGAGAGGTGTCGAGAGAATATGCCTTCGACAGCTAAGGTATCGAGGAGGTATCGAGGTACCAAACAGCTCAACCAACACCAGAAGCTCGATCGATCGACTAGGTGTCGAGAAGGTATCGAGCAGACAGAGATATCTCGATCGATCCACCAGGTGTCGAGGAAGTGTCGAGATTGCGATAAGAAAAATGCTTTAGAGGCTCGACAGCTGACCAGGTATCGAGGAGGTATCGAGAAGGTGTCGAGCCAACTTTGAAATGCAGTTTTTCGAGAATTGAAAAACACAGACATGAATGCAATCAAGACATGCACCTCAACCATGATCCAATCAACATATAATTCTCTCAAAAATCATCTCTCAATGAAAATTTAAGCACATGGATCTCCCGAGAACACACACACACACTAAACAAGTCTAACAAATTTTATATTTCAAAAATAAGTCATGACAGTTTAGTGAGCATACAAAAGCACATGTAAAACCTTTGTGATGGCCAAATCACATTGTACCTGCACATGTATCAAAAGTAGCAAAGAATATTGCGTGTTGTGTGTGAAAAACATCGCAAGATTGCATAAGTGTATACATGTTATGACGATCTGAGATATGAGCAAATAACTTTAACTCACACACAATCATAACTGTTTGATGGGGACTATCACCTTCGAGGTACATCCTATAACTCCCACATCTCCTAGAATACACGCTTGCAACCATTTTAAAGCATTTTAATCTTTTTGCTTTTTATTTCTTTGCATATTTTCTTTTTAAAGCATATCATACATGGGCTTATGAGAAAGAAAAGAAATACCCATTGATATTTTGACATTTCAATTTTGTTCTGCCTAAGCACACAAATGTCATTGACATCACACTTTTGCTATGCCGAAGCATACAAATGTCATTAATGATTGGTGGGCAACAGTGGTGAGATGGTTATTAATGCCTTTCTCTTAGGATTTTCTAGTCCTACCCGTCAAAAAGAGTGATATGAGTGTTAAGTCTAAGAAATAACCTAATCTTACTCATCACAAACACGAGCCACAAAGCTCACTTGCTTAGTTGTGCATAAAGATGCTCATCTAAGCTACAAGAGATACAAAGTTTAGAAAACTTTGTTTCATTGGCCATCTAAGGTACACAAGTACCAAAGTACACAAAACACACACTGTTTTTCTATTTTCTGATTTTTCAATTTTTTTTTATTTTTTATTTTTATATCAAAAACAAAATAAACAAAACTGAAAGTAAACACACAAAAACATGTTAACAAGCAAAACAATGCATAAAACTAGACAGACTCAATTAAAAATGCAAAACACACATGCAATGCAACAAATAAGAAGGATAAGAAGGGAAAAGAAAGTAATGAAATCACTTTGAGTCCTTTTTCTTCCACTCCTTGGAAGAGCCTTTCCTTTGATTGAAACCTTGAACCGGGGGTGAGGGGGAAGAATTGTAACCGTTCAAGTTCGAAAGGAACATGATGGCTTTCAGAAGATCTCCAAGAGGAGCAAGAGAGGATTGAAGCTGACTTTGGCTTCCAGATGCTGTCATACTGTTGCTCTGTTGGGTGGCTAGCCACTTGTAGCAATTAGGTCGAGTATGACCGGCAGCTCCACAATGATAACAGAGATGCTGCTTCTTTTGTTTAGGCTTTTGAGAGTTAGCCTTCTTGTCCTTAGGGAGTTTAGCATCTTTCTTTTCTAACTTAGGGGGTGCTCCTAAGATGGATTTTTCTTTGTCTATGTTCTCACTAGCTAATTCAGTTTTATCATCAATGTTCTCAATTTTAACATTATTAGCAGGAGGAACAAAAACAGTAGAACTAGTAGAAGCAGAGTTAGAGATAGAAAGACCATACCCTAAACCTGTTCGATCTGAAGCAGATTTCTGGTTGCTGAGCATCTCATCAAGTTTTGCACTTGAAGTCCTCTCCAGTTGAGCTCTGACTTGAAACAGCTCTGCTTCAAGCTTCTTGGTCTTCTCAGCCAGGAAGTTATTCTCAAATCTCAGTGCACCAATAGTTTGATTTGCCTCATCAAACTTTGTGGACAATTCTTCTCTGTCGAGTTCCACATCACTGAGCTTCTTGGTGGCCAGCCTGTATAGCTTCTCATGCTTTTCAGAAAGCTTGTAAAGCTTCTCATAGGCTGAATAGATATCATCTTTGTCATCCATCTTTTCACATTCAGTGTCCACCAATTCTTCTTCTTCTTCTTCAACAATTCCATCAGTAGAATTGATTGAAGCAGTGAAAGCATTTAGGATTCCGTCATCCTCATCATCGGAATCATCTTCAGGCTCAGTGTCACTAAGGGTTGCAGCTAGAGCCTTGCTTTTCCCAATGCTCTTCAGATAAGTAGGACACTCATTCTTCATGTGTCCAAACCCGTGACACCCAAAACACTTTGGTCCTGCAGGAACAGTGTACTGAACGCCATCCTTGGCATCCTTTCTTCCTTTGTCTTGGCTCTTGAACTGTGAAGAACCGGATTGCCTTCGGTCTTTGTCGAAGCTCTTCCCATTGGCATTCTTCATAAACTTCTTGAACTGCCTCGTAATGTAGGACTTCATCTTGGAATCTTCATCATCGGAAGACTCATCAGTATCACTGCTCTTCGCCTTCAGGGCCATGCCCTTGCCCTTGCTTGACTTGCCTATCCTTGATAACCCTAGCTCGTAGGTCTGCAAGTTCCCAACCAGCTCAGTCAAAGGAATTTTATCAATGTCCTTTGATTCTTCAATTGCCGTAATCTTGGCATGAAATCTCTCAGGTAGAGATCTGAGCACCTTCCTTACAACCTTGGGTTCAGGGATGGTTTCCCCAAGATTGAAGGCTGAGTTCACTATGTCTTTCAGCTTGGCATAGAACTCATCGAACGACTCATCCTCCTCCATCTTAATTTCTTCAAAGCTAGTAGTGAGCCTCTGTAGCTTTGAATCCTTGACAGCCTTTGTTCCTTCATAGGTTGTCTGGAGGATGGTCCACGCCTCCTTGGCGGTTTCTGTTGAGGATATCTTCTTGAACTCCTCATTGGTAACAGCGCTAAATAGAGCATTCAGCGCTCTGCTGTTGAAGTTTGCCGCCTTGATCTTGGCTTCATCCCAATCAGCCGGCGCTTCTTTTGGCTTTGTCCAGCCAATCTCCACAGCTTGCCACACCTTCTCATCTAAGGACTGCAAAAAAGCTCTCATGCGTACTTTCCAGTAGGCATAGTTAGTCCCATCAAATAAAGGAGGTATTATTAGAGATTGTCCTCTATCCATGACAAACAGGGGTCAATGGATCAAACACAGCAAAGATTAAACCTAATCAGAGTGTGCCTGCTCTGATACCACTTGATAGGCCACAAATTGAATGACCCCTTGTGATTTAAACTAATTAATTAATTTAGTCAAGTTATTAATTAATTAATTTAACATGCAAATACGTGGCAGCACAAACAAATCACCGAATAACTAAATATGCAACGGAAAATAAATGACACGGTGATTTGTTCACGAATGGGGAAAAACCCTAACGGCAAAAACCCCACCGGGTGATTTTCAGGTCACCACTCCCGAAACTCCACTATTATCAAATCAAGCGGTTACAAATAAGGAATCCCAAGTACCTTACCAACCTACAATTGAACCCTTACCCCAATACCCAATTGGACTTGATCTGTAGCGACAGTTCCCACCTTTGATGCACGGCTCCCAAGTACGTGACTAACCAGATGCGCGGATCCCAGTACGCGACTTCAAACACCAACTTTAGAATGAGAGGTTGGCTGCAGAGTTCTTCAGATCATCCTATGCATGAAGATCAGGAAGATGCTTGGTCACAAAACCCTAAGGTGCACAATACACAGCAACTTCTTGAAGAAGATGACCTAGGTTAAGAACTTCGTCTTAGAGCACAATTTGCTTGAACAAGGATTGCTCAATGCTTATGCAACTTATGTCTATGTTGACGGCTCTTAAAACACTCCTTAAATATGTTTAGGGTTAGAAGAAAAGAAGGCCCAAAAACACATTCACGGATCCCAAGAAAATCAGATTAGAATTCTGACTTTTTAAGTCTCGACAGCTAGCAGGTGTCGAGGTAGGTGTCGATCAGGTGTCGAGCTTTAAAAATTCTGCACTTCTACTTGCTTTTTCTTGGACAGACTTGATGACTTCAACACTTGATCTTGAAACATAGTTTCTTGAAGTATTAAAAACACCTAGAACTACCCAATTACAAGTAGAGTGCGTTTTGTCAAAGGATTAGCCAATTTACATAAAATATGACATATGTTCCTAACATGTAAACACATATGTCCTAACACAAATAAATTAAATGCGTGTAAACAGTGAGAAAAGTGACTATGTGTTGGTACTGAAGACTGTGCAATCAATAGGGAGGTATAAATCTTTAGAGATAAACAAAATACTTAGTAGGAAAAGGGATAAACAAGTGTTAATTTATCCAAGGCGTGTGATCAGAGGAACCAAATATAGCCTAAGTTCTGCTCAACACTTAAACAAATAATTAATGAACATTAATTTACCCAAGGTATGTGGTCTAAGGAGCCAGGCAGAACCAAGGTTATGTTTAACACTTAAACAAATAACCCAGAATATTAATTTACCCAAGGTATGTGGTCCGAGGAGTCAGGCATAACTAAAATTCTGTTTAATATTCACTCAAGTAATAGAGAGTGTTAATTTACCCAAGGCATGTGATCTGAGGAGCCAGGCATAACCAAGGTTCTGTTGAACACTTAAACAAATAACTCAGAATATTAATTTACCCATGGTATGTGATCCGAGGAGCCAGGCATAACCAAGGTTCTGTTTAATATTCACTCAAGTAATAGAGAGTATTAATTTACCCAAGGCATGTGGCCTGAGGAGCCAGTCATAACTAAAGTTCTGTTTAATACTTAAGCAGATAACCAAGAATATTAATTTACCCAAGGTATGTGATTCAAGGAGCCAGGCATAACCAATATTCTGTTTAATATTCACATAAGTAATAGAGTGTGTTAATTTACACAAGGCATGTGGTCTGAGGAGTTAGGCATAATCAAGGTTCTGTTTAACACTTAAGCAGATAACCAAGAATAATAATTTACTCAAGGTATGTGATTTGAGGAGTCAGGCATAACCAAGGTTCTGTTTAATATTCACATAAGTAATAGAGAGTGTTAATTTACCCAAGGCATGTGGTCTGAGGAGTCAGGCAAAACCAAGATTCTGTTTAACTCTTAAGCAGATAACCAAGAATATTAATTTACCCAAGGTATGTGGTCCGAGGAGCCAGGCATAACTAATGTTCTATTTAATATTCACATAAGTAATAGAGAATGTTAATTTACCCAAGATATGTGGTCTGAGGAGTCAGGCATAACCAATATTCTGTTTAACACTTAAGCAGATAATCAAGAATATTAATTTACCCAATGTATGTGGTTCGAGGAGTCAGGCATAACCAATGTTCTGTTTAATATTCACACGAGTAATCAACGCAACACATAATGTCATAAATGAAAACATGGCAGGGCCACCTTTCATTAATAATAATACCTTTGCAAGTAATTTACATTCTAAGGTCGCAGCCTAACTTTTTCGTCTAGATCTTCTAGGAAGTATGCTCATATTCTTGCTACTGAGGTGATACGGTATGATCCTTCCTAATTGGGCCCTAACTTTTTCTATGCTGGGTTTTTTGCAATGCTCACCACCTTCCTCAATACTAAGTCCATTGGGTTCAATGGTCTTAACTTCACACCGGAATCATACCCTTGTTTGAGTTTCTACTGGTAATATGCTAATTGAACCATGTTGTTTTCTCCCCGCTCCTCAACTAGGTCCAGACTCTTTTCTAGTAGGTTGTCATTGTTGTTTGGAGTGAATAAGCTAGTCCTCAGTGTTGGGAATTCAGTCTCCAGAGGAATTACAGCCTCGGCCCCATAGGTCATTGAAAAAGGGATCTCCATTGTCGACCTACAAAGGGTAGTCTGACATATCCAGAAGACATATGGAAGCTCGTCCACCCATTTGCCCTTTGCATCATCCAACCTCTTCTTGAGTCCATTTACTATAACCTTATTAGCAGCCTTGGCTTGCCTATTCTCCTAGGGGTAAGCTAGAGTGGAATACCTATTCGTGATACCCAATTCACAATAGTACTTTCTAAAAGCCTTGCTATCAAATTGAAGTTCGTTATCTGAGATGAGAGTATGAGGAATCCCAAACCTAGTGATAATGTTCTTCCACACAAACCTCTTGGCATCCACATCCCTAATATTTGCTAATGGCTCAACTTCAACCTACTTGGTGAAGTAATGAGTGTCGACCAGAAGCCATCTCCTGTTTCTTGGTACTTTGGGGAAGGGTCCCATAATGTCCAAGCCTCACTGAGCAAAAGGCCAGGGACTGGACAGAGGATTAAGAACGCCACCTGGCTAATGAATGTTGGGAGTAAATCTCTGACACTGGTCACACTTCTTCACGTATTCTTGTACTTCCCTTTACATATTGGGCTACCAATATCCTTGCGTAAAGGCCCTGTGAGATAAGGATTTGCCTCCTGTATAGCTTCCACAAATCCGCTCGTGCAACTCTTCTAGGAGTGGCTCTACTGCTTCAGGATGGATGCATAGCAAATATGGCCCAGAAAAAGAGCACTTGTACAACTTTTGGTCCTCAGACAGCCAAAATTGCAGAACCTTTCTTCGCACTTTGTCAGCCTCCCCCTTCTCCTTGAGCAAGATGTCATCCTTAAGGAATAGGAAAATAGGATCTATCTAACTAGGTCACACCCTTAGTTGATGAATCTGGACCTTTTTCCTCTCCATCTTGGTAGGGTTGCATAGATCGTCGACCATGATGACCTGAGGTAGACACTATGCCGAGGAAGTTGCAAGAATGGCAAGGGAATTAGCATGCGTATTTATGCTTCTAAGGATTTGGTGTAAGGAATAAGAGTCAAATCTTGATTGCAAGTGCCTACCTGGTTCAGGTATTCTTGTATTCTCACATCCCTAGCTTCCAGTTCTCCCTTTACTTGGTCTACAACCAATCTCGAATCTGAAAACATCTCCACTGCTCTTCCTCCCATTTTCTGAACCATAACCATCCCCTCCAGCAAAGCCTCGTACTCGGTCTCATTGTTCGTGACTGAGAAGCTCAGCCTTAAGGATTTCTCAATGATGATCCTTTCAGGAGATATTACAACCAGCCCCACTCCTGATCCTCTTTGGTTTGCTGTGCCGTCAATATACACCTTTCAAGGTAGAGGAACTTGCAAGGAGACCATCCCAACTGATTTTCCATCCATGCTTGGCCTTTCACCGTTTTCTTTAAATGAAGGCTCAGCAAACTCAGCCACTAAGTTAGCGAGGACTTAGCCCTTTACAGAAGTGCAAGACATGTATTTAATATTGAAGGCTCCTAAGATCATTGCCCATTTTGCAACATTTCTTGTGTAATCAGCTTTCCAAAGTAGTGATCGGAAAGGGAGTTGGGTTAGAACCACAATAATATAAGCCTGGAAGTAATGTGGGAGCTTCCGTTTAGCATGCACTACTACCAAGATGGCCCTCTCCAGTGGTAAATAGCGAACATCTTCTCATGTAATGATTTGCTCACATAGTAAACTGGTCTCTACACCCTATTCTCGTCTTGCACCAGTGCCAGACTCATCGCGTGTGAGGCTACAGCAATGTAAGCGAATAAAACCTCATTCTCCTCGAGTTTAGACATAATAGGTCGTCGAGAAAGATATTTCTTCAATTGCTAGAAGGCCTAGGAACACTCCTCTATTCATTCGAATCCCTTCCACTTATGCAACAACTGGAAGAAGGGCCTACATCTGTTTGTTGACCGAGAAATGAATCGATTCAAAGTGGCAGTTCATTCTTGTCAACTTTTGGATCTCTTTGGGATTCTGAGGAGGCTGCAGGTTGTGGATTACTCTAATCTGATCTAGGTAGGCTTCAATTCCATGGTGGGTAACCATATAACCAAGAAACTTACCAGAGCTCGCAGTTTGTGTCTCCTCAATATCTCGAAAATATTTTCGAGATTATTTATGTGCTCGGACTCCATCTTACTCTTTATCACCATATCGTCTATGTAGACCTCGATGTTCTTACCTAGTTGTGGTTTGAACATCCTAGTCATTATTCTTTGATAAGTAGACCCCGCATTCTTCAACCCAAAGGGCATCACTTTGTAATAATAATTTCCTATGGGCGTAACGAAAGAAGTCTTCTCCTGATCACCCAGAGCCAAGGGTATTTGGTGATATCCCTTGAAAACATTCAAGAAGTTCATACGAGGATGGCCTGCAGTTGCATCCACCAACTGATTTATCTGAGGCAAGGGAAAAGGATCCTTTGGGCAAGCCTTATTTAAATCCGTAAAGTCTACACACACCTGCCATTTTTCACTTTTCTTCTTCACCACCACCGTGTTGGCCAACCACTCTAGGTAAAACACCTCATTTATGGCCTAACCCGCTTAAGTTTGAGCACTTCTTCCTTGACAGCATTAGAATGTTCTTTGGATGAGTGCCGAGGTGGTTGCTTTTTGGAGAGAACAAATGGATTGACATTTAAATGGTGACATTTGTAATGATAATTTCCTATGGGCGTAACGAAAGAAGTCTTCTCCTGATCACCCAGAGCCAAGGGTATTTGGTGATATCCCTGGAAAACATCCAAGAAGCTCATACAAGGATGGCCCGCAGTTGCATCCACCAACTGATCTATCTGAGGCAAGGGGAAAGGATCCTTTGGGCAAGCCTTATTTAAATCCTTAAAGTCTACACACACCTGCCATTTTTCACTTTTCTTCTTCACCACTACCGTGTTGGCCAACCACTCTAGGTAAAACACCTCATTTATGGCCTAACTCGCTTAAGTTTGAGTACTTCTTCCTTGACAGCATTAGAATGTTCTTTGGATGAGCGCCGATGTGGTTGCTTTTTGGGGAGGACAAATGGATTGAAATTTAAATGGTGACAAATGAAGTTCGGATCCACCCTAGGGGCCTCGTAAGCGCTCCATGCAAATACATCAATATTTTTTCTGAGAAAATCTATCTGCCCTTCCTTCTCCCGAGGAGGTAGCTGAACTCTGACCTGGTTAAGAGCCATACTCATAGCATCATTGCCCTGACCTTTGTGAGGTGGACTCTTACTCCTTCGTTTGTAGTGACGGTCTTAATCGTACGAAAAAAACTCACTGGGAGGAGTACTAGACTTGGGCCTATAACTACCATCTCGCTCATCATCAGAAGAAGGGTTAGAATCTGAGGGAGTCCTTCTTCTTCTCTCATGGCGTAGCCTCCTACAAAGACGGTCAATCTCCAACTGTAAGCTTCTGGTATTCTCTTTGTGGGAGATGTGACTCCCACCTCAAGACTGGCTCTTACTAGTATGCGTGGTATGCACACTAACCTCACGGTCCCTCTTTAGCTTAAGGTTGAGGAACTAATCCTGACGTTGGGAAACAATAGACTCCTCCCGGTCTTGCCCTGATCTTGCCATGGTTGGATGTTGAACTCACTAAAGCTCAAGCCTTTCCCACAGACGGTGCCAATTGTAGGGGCAAGCCCTGCTTTTTAGGTCCAAAAGATGAATAGATTAAGACTGAAAGAGCCCAATACGATAAATTTGTAGAGAGTAGGCTAAAAAGCTAGGCTTCAACGAAGTGGACAATGCCCTTCATGGGCTAAAGATGGTAAGAGAGTAAGGAAAAGTAATGAATAGACAAATGTGGTGCACAGAAATTCTTCGTCGGCAATGTCCTAAGAGAGTAGTTCTTGAATATATTTTTCTTAAATTTGATTACAGTTGTTGTTCTTAATGCTACAGTGTTTTCTCTATAAATTTTTTGCCCCCTCTCCTTGGAGGGTCTCTCACATTATATAGCTCTCTTCAGGCGATCTTGGCCTTCCATTTGTTGGTCATCCAGTCCACCACTTAAGTGCTTGTCCCATTAGACACCTTCCCAAACCTCTTGTGAGTTGCGGTAGCCAAGGCAGCACTGTTCAGAGGTCTTCTCCATATAAATGCAGCAAGGAGGTTTGGTGGGATGCATTAAATGTGGGGGCAGCCACCATCCCTTCAGTCATGTCAGGGCTAACCCCCTCTCCGAAACTTTTTCTCAACAATAGGACCTCCTCTAGCTATGTGCCACTGACGTGGTCTTACCGTCCGAGGGGGTGATCTCCTCGGAATGGCATAGCCTCCTCGGCCTTCGTATGACACGTGGCAACATCACTCTATCAAATTTCTGTACCCCACAGTGCTCTTTTTTTTTTTTTTTCTTTTTTTTCTTTTTTTTAGTTTAATGTAATTTTTCAATTTGAATTTATCTATTGTTAGTAAGGTTACACAAGAAGAAATTTTTAAGAAACTAAAATTTAGGATTTGAAATGGAGTAAACTTTTGATTTAGTGTGTGCTAGTTTTTAGGAAAAAAATGTATTAAATGTGCATGAAATATATTTAAATAAAGAGTGTTAATTTTTAGGAAAAAAGTTTCTTGTTTTTTAATTTTGTTGAATTACAATTTTAATCCTATTTTTTATTTTTTAAGAATAAAGATTATAGTATTTTTGACATTTTTTTAATGTCGTAACTAACTTTTTAAATTTTCTTAAGAAAGATAAAAATAAAACGATAATGATAAATAGAGCAATTCACTATTTTTGTAATGCGTCACTTATTAACATGGGGCCCACGGAAAAAAGAGAGTTGATACGATAGAGCTCAAGCCAGTAACGTGACAGCCCATTTAATGGTGGACATTGTTAAGTTCGAAACTTTGTAGCCGAGGGATAACATATGGACGGCCCAAGATTAACGTCTGGACGTCCACTGGCCCACCAATTTTCCAAAACCCACATAACTCAACCGAAGCCTATGTGGTGGTGTCTCATTCAATGTTTGAAATTTTAGATTAGGGAAATTATGTTGAGAGAGGAGGCGAATGGTGGCGGGATATGCTACAGTACAATGAGGACATTTGTAGTTCGGCAACGCTAGATGGGGACGTTTTGTACAGTCCACATAGTTGGGCCTATCCCTAAAATTAAATTGGGCCATTTACATTATCTGTAAATCCTAAATGGTGCCTTTGTGCTTTGGTTGCCAAAATTGCAGGATCGTAAATGGGTAGGAAGGATTTATATCAAACTATTAAAAATTATACACTTAAGCTATAAAAGAAGAAGGGAAGACATAATAAGCCGACTAGGGTGCTAACCATGACTAATAAGCTAGCATTGCCTATGAATTGATCCACATCACATCTCATATCATCTTTCTCATCCTTATAAGTTCACTCAGTCCCAACACATCATGCCTTGCCTAACTTGAGCTTTATCTATCTTGAATGGTGGATGAATAGGATTCTCTCAAGTTCAAGTGAAATTTGAGAGAGTATATTTCACATTTAAGATTTTCTTTTTCTTTAAAAAAAGATTTTATTTATTATATCTTACAGTATATATGGAGCTATATTATTAGAAATTTTAAATGATGTTGCACATATACACCTTTATGATGAGTTTGGTTGGGTGAGAATGCAGATGATAAAAATGGGGAAAGGAAAAGGAGAGGAAAGAAAATTAGGGGTGAATGAAGTTTTCCATCTAAACCCACCATTTTATTCCTTCCAAATTGAAAAGAAAAGAGGAAAGAAAATGGCATTGGGAAAAAAGTACAAAATTATATGCACATTTCCATCTTTCTACTTTTAATAGTAAAGCCATAGTAGTAATTTACTCTATATTCTTCAACTTTTCCATCATTTCAACCAAATACATATGGTGTAAAACAAATTATTTTTCATCCCCAATTTTTCATCTTTCCCACCAAACAGAGTCTTAGATTTGTGACATTTAATGTAATCCATAAAATAAATCCATTTTAAATTGAGATGATCCTTTTTCGAGATAGATTAGAAATGGGACACCCATGTTCCTATTTTGTCATACCCCATTGTACCTAGGGATGACAATTTTGCCCCACCCCGCTAGACCCGCCCCTCCCTATTTCGCCCCGTGCAGGTTTTCCCCGCTCCGCAAAGGTAGTGGGGTGGGGATGGGGCGAGATTTTAGACCCGCACCACGGGGCGGGGCGGGGATGGGTTTACACTTTTTAGACCCACCCCGCCCCATCCCGCCCCATCCCCACCCCGCCCCGTATTATAAGGGTTAAATTGTAATTTTTTCATACTCTAAAACTCTACTATTTAAACAAAAATATCATCAACTTATTTTATTCTACCTAACGTGGCTCTACCTCTTTTTTCTCTCTAGCAAAGTTGGAAATAAGGTACCGATTTTAATGTGTTTTTTTTCTTTATTAGAAACAAATTTATATACTATTGAATTACTAATTTCATTCATGATTTATACATCTTTCTCAACTTACTTTTCATCATGAACATAATATAATTTTTTTTTTAATGAGGTACGGGTCTGAGGCTCTAAATATTTGTTTGTGTCATTGTTTTTGTAATTTTGTGTGGACATTTGGCTCATTGGCTGTTATAAAATATAAGGTACGCTGTCACACACCCCCTTTTCTCTTAACACTTGGAATTTCCATTGGGATTTCACTTTGCTTAACAACACTGCTTCTTTATGCTTGTCAAAATCCATATCTATTTTACGAGTTGGGTTTTTGTTTTTGAATTTTCATGTTAGAAATATGAGGTGGTGAATGGAGAACGAGATGATGAAGAATATGTTTCCCTATTGGTTTGATTGCCGATATGATGACATCAATCATGTATTAGGAGTTTGGATTATTTTACTGTGTCATACTATGAGATTTTTCTTGTGATATTGTCCTGTTAAACATTTAGATAATATTATTTAGTTTTGCTAAAAAATAATTTGATTTGATAGGATAAATTTATTTATAATTTCAAGTATATTTTTATTATTGAAACATGTCATTTTATTTGGAAAAATGGTAATAGTTGTAGGGAAAATTAACAAGAAATAAAGTTTTGCGGTGTAGGGCGGGGCTTCGCGGGGCCTTAAGGGGCTGGGATGGGGTAAGAAATTTTCCCCGTCATGCGGGACGGGACGGGGCCGGGATGGGGCAAGAAAGATCTATGCGGGGCAGGGGCGAAGATCACATCCTTCGGCCCTGCCCCGCCCCATTGCCATCCCTAATTGTACCCCCTTCTCACTGCATGCACACACTCAACTTAGATATAATACTTTAGATCGATGTAGTACATTAAGTTCTCCAATTGAATTCAAATATTTAATTATATTAACCAATAAGACATAAATAATGTTATATTTTTTAAGTACAATTAAATTTAAAACAACTTGATAATTGAATTTAATTGGAGAATCTAACGTAGTTCACTTTTTTTTTTTTTTTTTTTTTTTTTGAGAATCAAATGTAGTTCACTTAAGGTTATGTATTTATCATTTTGTTTTATCTGCGTAGTGGGGTGTCAAGTAGGTATCTTCCCTTGTTACATGCACAAAATCCTAGTACGGTGTTCTTATTATAAAGGAATAGTCCTTTGCAACTTCCAAGACTACTAAGATCCAGAGATTGGTGATACCATTGGAGGCTCAGGTGAGTGTGAACTTCTTAGCCTTAGAAGTTCCAAAGATAGGTATATAATCCACGCTGGCTTTTCACACATGGTCAATGTGTTCCCAGGTTCAAAGCATGTTATTTCTGAACTTGTTGACATAATAATTAGATGCCCAGAAGCCGATCAACCTCCAAAGATATCACAGGTTTCTTCTGAGGTCCTGAATTTCTAATACCCATTCTTTCAAAACTCAAAATTCTACACTGCTTCATATACTTCCATTCAAGCAACTCCTTTAGCTTGTTGCAGTTTGCTAATATGTTGGATATGCTAATGCAATTCTTTGTTCTTATTGTCTCACTTGACACCACACTTCTCCAATGTGCTGCTTGATAAGCTACTAGCTGCCTAACCTAGCTATTATTTGACCAGTTTCTGGTCTGGTTCTGAATTAAATCTGTTCCAAATTAGCAAGCTTGATTCAAGAGCACCGGCTGTACGTGATTATGGGTTTGCTTGCTGTACTCTTGTTTCTGCTGATTTTTGCAAATTGTGGATTTCTTGCAGTTGCGCGAGGGATTTCAAATTTCACTACTGATCTTGATTTTTCTTCCTCTAAGGTTTCTTACAATTTCACTTCAGAAGATAAGAGAGGTGTGCCAACAGGAGCTAATCCTCTGCATAACAAATAGAGAGAGAAAGAGAGAGATGTTGAGCTTTCCTCACAGTTAGAGTTAAAGGAATCTTTGATTTCTATTGTTTGTTTTTGGATGTTGCTTGTGAACATGTATTCAAGATACAAGAAATGGAAAAAAGAATTCATTCTTTTGTGGGGTCTGACATATTCTTGCATGAGTTGTCTCTTGGTTTGTTAACCTAAATCGAATGTTTTGCATGCCTATATGGCTATGATATGTTTGTTTTGTTAGTTTTATATAATTATGGTTTAATGATCGATGTCTCACTAGCATTTGCCATTTAGTGAACTCGATCACGAACATATACATAGCAGAGCATCCAACAATAATGGTTCTAAATATTATTACCTACTGTACCTGTAGATGACTTATCAGAGTTCAGAGTCACATCAGACTACACCACAACTCCTTCATGTTATGCTACTCGATTTAGGTGAATTAAAATTCACTTAATTATCCTCCTTTTACATTAATCTATAATTCCCCATGACTTTAATACTTTCATATATTCAATAAGAATGTATATATAGAATGTGAACCTGGTAATTAATTACTTACGATCTAATATAATCTTGGTTTCTCCTAATCACAATCTTGGCTAAAATATACGTTCTCGGATACTCTTAATTGCTTTTGTAATACGCCAAATAGATGGGGCAACTTCAAATTTTATCACCATGCATGCTTGCATTTTCAATTTTATTTTATTTTAAAAAAAATGCTCATCACATGTTTTTCATTTTTTTAATAAGAGAAAGAAACAAGTCTGGACAATTGACATAACGTTACGTAGATGACACTTCCCAAAATTTTTTTTTTTTTTGGAGAACGCAGGAAAAGAGCATGTGATGTACAAAACTATAGTATACTTAATCCTGATATCGTTTAAACCTATTTCGAGATTTCAGCTATTGGATAAGAAATAATAATTAATTACTTTTGTACCACGCGTGAGACATGTATATTTATAATTCTGCTTTTGATAAGTTTTTGTATAATTTTTTTTTGTTGCATGAGAGCAGGCGAGCTGCTTTGTTGCTTCCATTTCCATACGTGTCAAATTGGGTTTGGGGATGGTCTATATGTTCTCTTTTGTTGTCTCATTTGCTTGTCAGGCCTGGTTATCTTTTCTTGTCTGGCCTCCTAAACGGCAAAACCACCAACACCCCCTTCTTCCCTTCTTAAAAAACCTTTGATGGTCTCACACTTCCCTTTATACACTTAGCTACCCACTATGTGTACTAAATATGAATATTTTTCAAAATTTTGGACACTTGATACGAAAGTGTTTACATTATTTATATAAAGTATACACACTATATATATTAAGTGTGAAACAATACACTATGTATATCGAAACTGTTTGAGATGGTAAGTTGTTCTTGTTGTATAATAAAATAATGTTAGTGGTGAGTTCATATGAGAATTAATAACAACTAATGCATATGTGAAGCTTTTTGTGAAAACTATTGTGTCTACAGCCTTGCTCATTTTATACCATTGCAAAAGGCAAATGTTTTGCAGCCATCCGCTGTGACCAGCTATGGTGGGCGAGGAATCAATTGGTTTCGGAGGAGAAGTCTCTAGCTTCAATCTAACTCTGTAGAGGCTAATGTTTGATCAACTGGGCTGAAGCTAAAGCTGCTAGGTTTGCAGTCTCCGACTCTCCAAAGCCCATAAGCTTGATTTTTATGTCTTTTCTCCTCGGGTTGGAAATGGTCTGGGCCCATCCAGCCCACTGTAGCCCTTTTGTTTTCCTTTTAATGAGAGTTTATTAAGCAATTTCTCATTAAAAAGTAACAAATTCATCTCTTACATTTTAGCACAATGACCCTTTTTATTAATTGACTCTCTTTCATATCCTTCTCCTCAAATAACTATATTAGTTTGTGTGGGTTTTAATTAGCTCAACTGGTAAAGTCTCTTGTGGTTAAATAAGATATCTAGGTTCACTTCCCGCCTCTACCAAAAATCAGTTGGTGTCTTAGTCTGATGTTAAAGAGCAATTATCAAGAGCGGATATTATAGGCTAAAACTCTCTCTCTCAAAAAAAAAAAAAAACTTTATTAGTTAATTTGCTGATTTCCCACTAAATCAAAAAGGAATTAAAAAAATAAAAAAATTCTTCCCTCTCATTCCAATTTCCTCTACCATACAGTTTTGTTGTGCATTTTTCACTTTTAGTGCTTTTTGTGTGTTTGAGATTAGCTTATAAATGAGCTTTTTGTTTTTTTTTTTTTATCTTTTATGTACAATTTTTTAAAATTTCATTTTTTTTTTCTTACTTTTTCTCACTCTTTCAAAGTATAATATATTTTAGCACACTTTCAACCAAAAAAAAAAAAACTAAATTAGTTGTTCCTAACTCCTTTAGGATAAGATCTTGCTTAAAATTTTCATAAAGAATCTCGAATTAGTAGGTTCATTCAATTCAAATTTTTACCTTAGATATGGGGACTTTGACTTTTATTTTTGTGGCTAAGGTGTTAACAATATATCATCTTCATTTCATCTTTTTCTTAGTTTTATTAGAGTGATGTTGGTATATTACATTATTACTCAGAGATGGAACCAGAATTTCAATTAAGGGACCAAGCATAAACCAACATATTTTCTAAATTCAAGACTAAACAATATACTAAAATTTAAAACTAAAAGAATATGGGAAAAAAAAATAAAACTAGCATTTATTCATTGTTAACAACAAAAGAAAAGACACAAAATAATTTTTTCTTAATACATTTCTAATTAAATAATCTATCAAAATAGAATTTGTCATTCTTTTGAATAGGAGTGGCAAAATTAAACACGACTTGCGAACCCAATACGACACGACATGAAATTAGCAGATTATGGGTTGAGACTTAACGGGTTCGTGTCATATTCGTGTTGACATGGCTAACCCATTTAATAACCGGGTTGGGTTAGTGTTGAACATATAGAACCCGTTTGACTCATCTGACTCGTTTAATTAAATGACATTTTACCAATATACCATTCAAACTCTAGGTATATAAACTTATTAGTTGTTGTGGTTTATTTTCTTTGACATATTGTGATTGATTATTTGTGATATTGTGATATGCTTTAGTTTTGAATAATTATTTTTGATGCAATTACTCGTTAGTTATGAATTTTATATTAAAAATATTTATTTGTTTTTTTTTTTCATAATTTTTTTTTTCATTTTGATAAAATCTGATAAACAGGTCGACACGACTGACCCATTTAATCACTGGGCCGTGTTAGGATTAAGGAATCTTGACCCATTTAATAAATATGTCAGGTTAGTGTTGACCTATATCATTAAATACTCATGAGTTGATACGACATGAATTCGACACGCGAACACAAATTGCCACCCCTACTTTTGAAAAACATATATGATTGTTTATGTATTAAATTTCACAAAATTTTCATTTCAATGTACAAAATGAAAGAGTCTTTTAGGAATTCATCTTCAATTTGTTGTGAAGCCAAATTTTGTCAATATTTATGATTGAAAATACTTGTCGTATAGTTGTGGTAGACAATGTTCATCCAAATTCTCACTAAATGGGTAAAATCTATTATCATCGTGATTTATTGCTAAAAAAATAATGTTTATACCAAGAAGAAACTTGCTATCATTGTGATTTGTTGATAAGAAAATAATCATTATAAAATAGACACCATCAATTTTAAATGCTATTGCATTACTTGATTATCTATTGGGGTGTTAAAAAAAAAAAAAATCCCTTTTGCTTTCCCTGTCTTTCATGTTGCTTTATCTCTCTTGTATGTATAAGGTGAAAGTGGTCTCTTAATAAAGATAGTCCCTCACAATAATCCAAGCCTTAGCAAATTAAATGTTCTTGAAATGTCACATGTTATAAATGTCAAACTCTCCTCAATTTTAATTTTTACGAGTTTAACTTTAAACTCTTAGAATCATGGGCCGGTTTGATACAGGAGTTTAAGTAAAATTGTTTGTAGTTTTTTGAAATATGTGTAAATAGAAAAGTGTATAAAAATGTGTAAAATATTATTTAAAAACTAAAATATGTGTGTTTAAGATTGTTTAGCACCTAGGCCCAATAATTTTTGAGAAAATATTCTTCTGCACTCAATAATTTTCCTTTTTTTGTTTTTTTTTTTTTTGAAACCTACACTCATTTTTCATTCACTATTTTACACATCACAATTGAAGTCAGCTTCCGTAAATTGGGCTCATTAACGGACTATTGCAAGAAACGAGAGTCCTTAAGACAGTTGCTGTCATTTATTTGATACACGGAGGTCGGTGGTTTCTCTTAATTCTAAAAATCGGAAGCAGTACTGTTCTCTCATTCTATCAGCGAAGGCAGTCATATTTGCTTGCTAAATAAAAAAATGGTACCTTTTCTTGTTCCTTAGTCTCCATTACCACGATTTATGTATCTGAATTCTATGTTTGTACATTTACATATTTGAGTCGTACTTATTAGTTACTAGATCATGGCTAAGTAGTTTTGAAAGAACGAATGCAAGCGCACCAATTGTTTGCTGAAATTCCTGAATGAGTTAGAAGTTTTTGAAGCGAAATCAGGACCGTGTTGTTTCTGCAATACCAACTACTACGCAATGTTCTTAAGCTGAAAATCGATAGACCTAGAGATTCAAAAGTTCTAAGTGGAAGAAAGATAGTGGGGCTGAGGATTGTCACGCAGACGCAGAGACATTATTTACAGATTTTTATTGTTTTTTTCCTTCTTCTTCTTACCCACAGGACCATACTGACCAGGCTAGATGCAGAGAGCTGGCCAAATCATCATTATTTTACCGCTCGGTGTACTCTGAGGTGACTTGATCAATCATATGACATTACTACTGCCACTCATTGATTCTGTGTAATCAGTTTTATTTCACCATCCAGGACCAAAGTTTCATAGCATAACAGTACTAGCATCTAGTCATGTTGAAATTATGCACATTATCTTCTTGAGTCTTGTTTCATACATTGGCTACATGTTGCCATGATCATAGAATATATTCTTGCTAATTATCAAGTCAAGGTATTAAAAAAAAAAACTATGTCAAAAGGAATTAAAAAAACCTAATTTTGGTCGTTTCCTCAGCTCCTTTATCATTGGAAACCTTTTGTTTTTGTTTTTTCTTTTGATTTGGTTTGGTTTTGTCTTTTGCAGATTCTATTGTGTTTTACTGTATTGTTTTAGTTCAATACCATCCCTTAAGTCTATTGTGAAACATGATGGGTTCATCTCAAATCAAGTTACTTTAAATATATGGAAAACTACATATGTGAACCTAGAAAACTACCTTTGCTTATATTTAAATTTCTAAGAAAAGTATGTAAAAGTTGGACTCAAATTCTGTATTCCAAAAGTGAATTACCCAATTCCCCCCCTCCCCCCCCCCACCAGTCTTCTATTTCAGAGCAAAGGGCTTGTGGGGAAGAGGACAGCCACACACTTTAGTTCACCTCTTATCTTTTATTGCATCAACCTTCAACAACCATTCTCCTTCATAAGCTATTTCTTGTGGTTTCATTCCCTTTAAACTAACAAAGCCCTAGAGTTATCAGAGCCTTTATCTTCTTTTGAAATGGAACGCTCAGATGGTCAGTAATGAAATGTGTATTTTTCAGAATTACTGAATACTAATTACTTTTTGTCCACACTCCACACACTCACACACGTATATACTTCAAGTAATTAGTTTTGGATTCCTTTTGTTTTTGTGAAAGTGTATCTTGATGTTGCAATACTGAACAACTACTATGGAGGATCTTAAGTCCTTACACCATACAAATACAAATTTATGTAATTGTCGTTCAATTATGAATGTGTACACTCCACATTGTGTTGTACGTATGGAACTTTGTTTGCTTCAGTTGAGTGCATTGATTTTGTTATTGCAAAATATGTCTTTTAGGATCCTTTTGATCATTGTATATACAGATAGAAGAGGTTGGATGGGAGCAGCTGGTGAGATTGGGTGGAGATCTGACGTTTCTTAGCTTTCGTATCTTGTAAGATGTTCTTTCTTGCTTTCATATTCCAAACTATTTTCCCTTTAGGAAGGAGGATCCAGGTTTTTGTTTGCCTTCTCTTTAATGTTCACGTGCTTGTGTTTTTGCCCCCCTATTCCCATGTAGTTTGCAGTTACAACAGAAATTAGGAAAGCTTTGGTGCTTAAAGTTTAATTTGTGGTTTTATATGTTGAGAGAATGTTTTACTTGGCCAAAGGCATCTGGTGCTACGAAGGCCAAATAAGTGACACCAGAACAGGCAAACAGATTTAGAAACAACATTTTAATCTCTGTTATTGAGATATGAAAAGATTGCTGTAAAACATTATTGCCTCAGAATCTCAAAGCCATAAGCATGCTGTGAATGTTTTCAGAGCGTGTTACTTATTAAAAGTTGAACTTATCTTCTGAGAGTATGAAAAACTGAAATATATGCAATGAATTGGAAATCAGGTGATTGTGAAGTAAGTTAAGCATACTTTGTTTGTAGGCAAGTGCTGGATAGCATTGCCCGGTTACTCTTCTGAGATCAAAACATTGCTTTTCTTCTTCCAGAATCAAATGTTCCTCTTCCCTATGCTACCTCATTGCCTCTGACTTTTAATCTTTTTACAATCTTTTACTAGCAAGGGACGTTAATAATGTTCCACAAAGCCTGATATAAACTGGTAGCATGTGAATCAAGTAGGTAAATCTGTTTTTTCTCTCTTACCTTTCCATGTAGCATAAGTCCACGCAGAAATACAGTGAGAAACATGAGCACTTTTTGGAGGCAGATGGAATATCTAGATTAAATTTCATTAGATTTAACTTAACATGAGTCCACAGTAACATCTAACACTTTTTGAGGTATAATCTTTAATATATTATAGCTGTGAAGTTAATTAAAGGTTTCTGTCAATTGGTTGTGAATGTATAATTGTATATGCTTATTACCACATGTCACAGTTTCCTGAATTTCTTCATTTGTTTATGCTTATTCATGTTGTGGACTGAGCCTTTGATAAATTTGATTGATAGAGATGAGAAGGGGAGACTGCACTTTATGGAAATTCAATTGGATAAAACCTATCCCAAAAGTCCACCTTCAATATCAGCGGTTGGTTTTCTTTCATCTCTTTGAAAATTGATGCTTTACATTATAGGCTTAAATTATCTTTGAGTTTCCTTCCTCAGGATGTACCATATAATTTTGACTTACAATGGTCAATAAACTCAAGATTAAAGGATGTGGTGCAGCAGTTCCAAGAGGTATTTGTTGCAAGCTTTTTAAAAAGGTTATAAGCTTTTCCAACTTTTACTAAAGTATGCAACTACTATATTTTGTACACAGCATCTGGAGAAGCTTCAGGAATTTTGGTCTACGTTGGATGATATTGACAAGTCTCTTTGTGTTATCGATCCTAAACAGCCTTCTCGATCAATTTCCCATCGTCAAATCAATATAGGTGAGCCATTGGTTGATCATGAATAGATTGATAAAGCATTTCTCTTTTTTGTTTGTCAGGATTAAACCTTTTTAGGTTTATGTTTTTCAGGAAATGATTGCTTCATCATGTTGTGTATAGATGCCAACAACCCTAGATCTTTACCAGAGTGAGATTTCATCTCATATCACTGTTCTGCTACTGCTAGTTTTAGCTTTTCATGTGGTGTTGAATATGTAAGTTTTGTTAGGTGTCGTTTTATGGGTTCAGGTCCATTTGTGGGTTCGTTGAGAAAGAAGTGGCAGAGAAATAGCAGAGAATGGTATACTCTTGCTTGCTTCTATGGATCTTAATTTGCATTTTGACTTCAATACTTGTTATATAAAGGTAGCAAAACTTGGAAGTTTCTGTAGTTACCTGAGAAATGGCATTTTTCATCTGTAACACTGCTCTTATTTTTTGGATGACATGGAACCTCACCAAGGTAGGGCCATTTGGACCCCGCATTGGGGAGTAAACTACGGATACACAATCCTACCAGTGTAACACTCCTTTTTTTTCTTTTAGCGACAAGATATTATGGCTCAGTTTCTCTTGGTTTTTCCTACTGTCTACTGATATGTTAGCTTAAAACTGAATGCTGATTTCCAAGCCACTCCCTCTCTCTTCGCTTCCCTTCTCTTCCTTACCCCCAATAAAAGGGAAGAAAGATTTCGAATGGATACAATGTAATACTTGAAGTTTTATATTTAAAAACAAAGGGGTCATTTTTTTATTTGAAATAACGCTTCCTGTTGCTTGATCTTGCTATCATGCATTGCCAAATTTTTTTGAATTAGTGAACACTTTTCCTTTATTTTTCTGAAAAATGTTTGCTTGATTATCGCCTATGGCATTATCAGTGATATACTTTATTTGTGTGCTCTGATAATCTGCATAGGACAAAGGACAAACCATACTTGGAAAATCTTGCATGTCTTCTGGAGACTCAACTGCCAAGGCCCACTGATGTACCGAAGAATGACCAGCAAGTTGAATGTGGAATATGTTATGCTCAATGTCTTCCAGTTGGTATTGATATATACATTTTCTTAGATGTTTACTAACTACATCTTTATTCATACATCATTCACTTTTAAATTGTCGATGTAGATGATGAGCTAGGAGCTAAGAGTGGAAGTGGAACCGACTACACGTGTGATAATACCACTTGCAGTAAGGCTTTCCATAGTGTTTGTCTTGGGGACTGGTTGCGTTCCATCACCACAACAAGGGAGTACGTTGAATTTTTAGTGTCCTTGTGGCTTTCTATTTGGATCATGCATGAATTTAACTTAAGCTGTCAATTGCTTTTTTTTTTTTTTTTTTTTGGGTTTTAATAACAAAAATTGCCCTTTTACAGTAAGTTCTAATATTGTTCTCATTATTGCTTGATTCATGATTGTTTACATACTTCATTACAGGTCATTCAATGTTCTTTTTGGGAATTGTCCATACTGTTCAGATCCAGTTGCTGTGAAAATCAACAACATTAAAAAGTGAACTCTAGGTCGGGTTTTTCTATGGTACCTTTGGGATTTGCTACTGGCTATGATCAGAATCTTTTTTTTTTTTTTTCCTTTTCTTTTGTTTAGAAGGGAAAATTCTTTAAAGATAAAGGCAGACAAAACCATCTAGGGTAACCAACTCTTAGGCATCAGCCAACAACCAGCCTACAACAAAAGGTGGAGGGACTGAATACAACACAAAAGGTTCCCTACTACTTCCATCTTTTGCTAAACAAGTCTGCACAGTGATTCCCTTCTTGGAGCGTGTTGGATATAACTTATAAGACGCCTCAAAATGCCAAAAAAAAGATCTGCAATCAGAAATTAGAGCACTACAAAGGTGAAAATCATGAACTGAAGTGTCTTACGAAGCGAAGAACTCCACAACTAGCTTAGCATCCAATTCAATTATGATTTTCCGGACATTCAAATATGCAGGGCTAAGTTGAGTCCATTCCTAAGAGCCCAAATTTTAGCTACGAAGGAATTGGTTATCTCAATGTTCTTGGAGAAACTTTTGAGCCAAGTGACATTGGAGTGTCTAATAAGGCCCCCTGCACTAGCTCTTCCATGGTTGGAAATGACTGACTCATCCGCGCTGAGTTTGAAATAACCAAAGTGGGGTGGTTTCCAATCAATCAGCCTGCAAAGACTATCCTGTGGTTCAATTTTCAAAGGGAGGGATGTAGAGTTAACAGCCAAAGAAACAGTTTTCTTTAGCAGATTCCATGGGTCCAAAGGTTCGTTTTCCACGACCAATTTGTTCCTTGCTGTCCAGATTTTCCAAGAAGCAATAGGGAAAACGACTTTCCAGAGTACGATAGGAAAGATGTCAGAAACCAAGTGGGAGCTGGTTGCAAACTTAATCCACTGTTCCATCCTTCGAAATGAGAAATAACTTGAAGGTCCCAATTACTCTCCACAAATTAGCAATCATGGGGCTATCTCGGATAACATGAAGAACCATTTATGGGGATATTAATTGCAGAGTGGGCAAGCATCAATCAGGATATATTTTTTTTTAAATTATTTTTTTGGGACAAGAGTGTACTTGTTGCTAGGCTACTGTGACAAGCTAGCCAAATGAATGTGAATTATGGGGATGGTGTTCACATGTCAAAGCCACTTCCAAGATGGGGGGAGCCAGAGTTGAGGTAGTGGGGCTAATCTCAAGCTTTGCTAATCTCAGGCTACGTCTTGGTGGTCACTAATTTGAATCTCTAGTTTATCTTTAGTGTTTTAATCTCAGTCTTTTATTCATATTCACGAATGAATGGTGGATATTAAAATATGCCGAAATGATAGTCATGGGTATATATCTTGCCCCTCAAACAACACAAACACAAAGCTAGCATAAAATTATCCACTCCAGGTCTTATTTATTTATTATTATTTTTAATTATGATAATTGGATAGTTGGAAGAAGGAAGATTTCAACCTTTAGGGTCCGTTTGGATACCACTTATTTTGCTGAAAATTGAAAACACTGTAGCAAAATAATTTTTAAATGTGTGAATAGTGTTGTGAGATTCATTTAAATTTTTTTTTTGAATAAAATGGCTGTGAGTCTCATGAACACAGTGCATAATGTCTCATGAACAGTGTAATCTGCGTGCGTAAAAAAAAACAAAAAAAAAAGGGAAGGAAATGCCAGATGCAGACGCTGGCTTTTCATCTCAATCCAAATGCCACCTTAATGTCTTTATAACACAGTGAGGTGCCAATTGAATCACATAAACCATCTCATCAAGCTGAGTATTCTATTCCCTGGATGCATCCTTCACAGGAGGCAGCAATTCCTCAACCTACACAAAGCACTTTTATTTGATTTGATATCTTTGATGGTAAACTACTAATCTTTGGTGATGAGGTGATCAAGTCCATACACTTCCCCTCCTAGTTTTGTGATCTTACAAGTTACAACAAGAATTCGTTCTTCGTTCAGCCATGGCAGCAATGAGAATTTATTAATCTGACACATTAACAATGTCCAGAGTATTAAGTTAAATTATGGTGTCATCTTAATGTGGCCTCATCTGTTACCTACTCTGTAGTACTCTGTTGCTTCATAAATTGTGACCTGCTATCTAACAATGATATGTGCCTTTCAATTCATTATGGTTCCTGTCCTAACTCTTAACCTTGTCCATCAACCGATTCATTTGATTGTATTTCGCAGTTCAATGGGACCTGCCTAAGATACAAGCAGGCTTATCTTAACATCATGCTTTTGTAACAGAGACTTTTTAGTTCCAGTGATAATTAAATTTGGCTGTATATACATTGCGTGCAACCCAGCTTTTTACCAATATTGACAAATTGATCCGACCACGTTTCCCCTCCATAGAATTGTCAAAAGTAGCTATTACACACCATGCCCACTACCTTTTGCTCTCTTTGGCTTATCTTTTGGGAGTCATCTACCTCATGATATGATTTTGGCTTTATAAAGTAGTTTATGTACCCCGTTGCTTGTTGTGATGATGAGTAGCTTTTATATTGATATGATATCAACAGGTAGAGCCGACTGCCATTTATAGTGACTGTATAGCCTACGTCTTTACACTTTTGTTAACTCAAAATAAATATTTCACAGGATGGTCCTGTTGTTTTTAAGTCAAAACGTGGGGCATCGAGGTCCCTCATTTTAATGCCTTCCCATCAAGCCGGTTGGGATTGTGGTCCTTAAGTTTCATATCAAGCTAAGATGGCCCTGCCCATATCATATAGAATAGTAAAGAAACGAACAGTTCTCTCCCCCTCTACCAGTTATTTTAAAGTCGCTTCTTAGGAACCTAAGATTGAATTTTATTTACACACACAAAAAAAAAGCTTCTTAACCTAGCAATACAGAGTAATTACCATAAAATAGATGTCATAAGTTTAAATCCTAATTCTATTGTATCTATTAAAAATCAATATATATGTTCATGAAAGTCTGTATAAAAAAAATGCATGTCTTTGTTGTAGGAGATACACTTGATACACTACTCCTACCACTGCCATAGCCATACCCTAGGGTTGTTAATATGTTTGGACATTTGAATCGTACCTATCAATATATCTACCTGTCTACCATTCAACTGAGGCGTTAGTATATTTATTATGATTAATTTGAGGATTAATTTGAGGGGGGCCCATTTGCTTTTCAGTTTTCTTTTGGTCATACCATACGAAACAAAATTTTTAAAAAAATACATAAAGACGTTGTAGTGTATGAGCTATTGACTAATGAATATGTATCCTTATAAGAGAGATTAACATTCATTTAAATGGAATTCTTGTTAAACTCCATTGTAAGAAAAGCAAATACCCCCTTACTTCAGTAAAATAATTTTGGTTTAATTAGGTTAGATTTAAATATTTACTGATAGTTGGCTTTGTCAGAATGAAACATTGATCAATACTTATTGAGCCCCCCTCTGCCAATCACCACCAATGCTACAAATGGGGGCAGGTAGCCTTATATGGTTCATATGGTGCTTTGTGAATCCTCTTGACTAGAGCATGACAATGTATATCAATAATCACACGTGCACATAACCAACCCCGACCATGATCACCCTTGACTCGGAGTCGGGACCATGTCTTTTGTGACACAAGTTTTGCCTATCTGCTTATGTGCTAGTTGCAGAGCCCACTCTCTCTTTCTTTTTTGGGTGGGTGTGGTATAACTTATAAGCCCACGTGAGATATATTTTCAGGGATGACCATATATAGAAGAATCATACAACCACAATTATTCGGACGTTTATGAAAAGATAAATAGAAAATAAGCATAGGAAAGAAATCAATTTGTAACGTTGCTTATGGAAAAATCTATATCTATATATATTTAAAAGTTAAAGCGTAACATTCATTGTTACTACGCTTCTTTTGAGCCACATCATCTATGTATTTCCCATTTTCCTCCGCTACTTCCAACCATAACTTCCCTTTTACCTTTTCTTCTTTTTATTTTGACTATTTTTATCTCTTTTCTATTACTATAAATATGACATTCTCTCTCACATTCTATACATATTTTCTCACATGAAAAATGTTATTACTCTCTCTCTCTCTCTCTCTCATGTTTTTATTTTTGTGTGAATTTTTTATTTTTTGTATCTCTACTTTAGATTGATGTATTTATGTGTTCTTTAGAATTTTACTTTGAGTTGCAATTTGGTTTTGTATTTTTAAGTTATTATCTTTCTTTTTTTTTTCTTTTTTTTTTCTATGATTGTTAATTGTTAGTCTATTGCATATAAATATAGTTAATAAAGGTTAGGCTCTTTTGTAGTTGTACTCTGGTTATGTAATGTATTATAAATCCGGTTTAAAATACTATTATTATTTTCGTGTGTGTTCTAATAAGTATTATTGTTTACTCAAAAAAAAAAAAAGGGAAGTTTATCCCATATTGGTTGTGTGTGTCTAGTATTTGTTGTTTATAACCCTAGTTTACAACTACAAATGTTAGTCCGTTTTGTAATTGTACTCTGGTTATGTAATGTATTATAAACCCGATTTAAAACACTATTATTATTTTCGTGTGTGTTCTAAGTAGTATTATTGTTTATTCCAAAAAAAAAAAAAATAATGTTATTCTATTATATATCATGCCTTGGATAATTTGGTGTTTGACTTATGACTATATATATATATATATATATATATATATTTTTTTTTTCATGCTTCTTTTTCTCATTTTATTTTCTATTTCTCTCCCGAAAAAGGTGATTTCTCTCTCTCTCTCTCTCTCCATATATATATATATATATATATATATATTATTTATTCTTTTTTGCAACATTACTTTAGGTTGATGAATCATTGTATTTTTTATATAATATTATTGGTTAATATGATTTGGTAGTGTGTTTGATTTTTTAAGTTTTTCATCACAAGTCTTCTCTCTCCCTCTTTTAGCTTTTGTTTGATTTTTTTTTTGGTCATAATACTTAATTATTTTGGAAGTAAAATTTTGAATTTATATAAAAATACAATGTTGGCTATGTATTTGAATGTGTCTATCAGCTATTAAAATTAAGCCGCCCAAGATGAATATGTATAGACAATATTTTTATTTTTATTTTTCATTGATTTATTATTTAGTTATGACATCAAAATTAAAGTAAATGAATATATAAAATTAAAATTACCTAAGATGAGTTTGTAAAACCAATATATTTAATATTGTCAAAAAATTAAAAGTAAAAAATAAATAATAAAAAGAATAATGATGTGGCCAATGATGTAACGAATGAGAATGCTCAACAGGAGAGTACGTAGCAACAAAAATATGATATGAAGATCCAGTTAAAGATAATTAAATCTTAATAAATAAAAGTGTATGCAGTAAAAAAAAAAAAAAATTAGATCATGTTCTCTTTATGTTATACAAATTATTTTCTTTCATTTCGATAGGTGAAGTGTTCAATTTTAGACATAAAGTATACTTTTTTCTTACATATTATTTTAAGTATTAAATTTATAATATAGTATAGTCTCTTAGGAATGTTTAAGAAATATGTAGTTCCAATTTTATGGATCTATATTAGTAAACAAAATTCGATCAATAGTTTGAAGCTACTCCATTAGATAAAAAAAATTATAAATATAATGATATCTTTTTAAGACAATAAAAATTTTGAATAATATATTTGAAACTCAAACAATTTAGTTGTACAAGAAAAATAAATCCAAATAATAAAATGATAATATATTTTTTGAGATAGATAAATGAAAAATAATTTTAGAAATTGTTTGAGTTTTTGGGAGAACAAATTATTTTCCTCAAATTTAGAGAACAAATTATATATTATACCATAACTAAAATAAAATTATCTATTCTCACGCACCGTGTGGGTTTGTGACTAGTTAAAACAATTAATAAGTATTGAATTAAAGTTCTTAATTTCTTCCACACACACCCTATGTTTTCTGCACGTATATATGATACTACTATTACCTTCTTTTTCTCTTCTTTTCTTGTCTTTTACGAAGATTTTTTGCTTATAATGTTTGAAAAGCAGTGCATAACATACAAAAACATCCTCATCACAATTATGCAGAAGCTTTATTGGCTCGTACAAATACAATGCCTACCAAATACGGGGCACATATTGTAGCCCACAAGTAGGAAACCTTTTTTTCAACTTAGACTTAATCAACATATACACACACACACACACACGATAATTCATAATTCATATGTTGATAATTCAACATATACACACAATCAACTTAGACTTAATCCACACACACATCCTATGTTTTCTGCAAGTATATATGGTACTACTATTACCTTCTTTTTCTCTTCTTTTCTTGTCTTTTACGAAGATTTTTTGCTTATAATGTTTGAAAAGCAGTGCATAACATACAAAAACATCCTTTTCACAATTATGCAGAAGCTTTATTGGCTCGTACAAATACAATGCCTACCAAATACGGGGCACATATTGTAGCCCACAAGTAGGAAACCTTTTTTTCAACTTAAGACTTAATCAACATATACACACACACATGATAATTCATATTTATTCCTTGTATCTCCAATATGCACGGCTAGCGGCTCTTTTTCACATATACAAGGGCATGTACGTACGTAAGGGGTAGGAGTATATGGTATATGTACCACTTGGTAGAGGAACGATTTGGTTGGTTTGAAAATTAGAAACCCGCAACACACTCTGGTGGGGTCACTGGGAACCTCGGTTTATCAGTACAGTAGTCATAGATCATGTGGTTCATTCGAACCCACTTATACTTTCTAGCTTCAAGTGGACTGAGCAATTGGTAAGCTGTTCCTTCCCACCAATTGCTGGGGTTTGAGGCACAGTTAGAGGGTCCTGGCACAGGGCACCCTTCAATATCAAAGTCCTTGTAATAAGCATAGAAAGGAGCTTTGCTCCAATCAATCTTTTCAAGTCCACCTCTTGTAGCCCAGTTATCAGCTTCCCACAATGTTGAATAGACCCCCATAGGTTGCAACTTTGGGAATGGGATTCCTTTAGCTTCGTTATTCTTGTAGACCCTAACTGGCACATCATCGACATAGAAACTGCAGTACCAAACAACAATAACATTAAAAACACAATTATTGACACAGAGAGTAATTAAAAGACTTTACTGCTTGTAAATATGTGTCGGTCATGCTTATTATGACACTGTTATTTATTTATTTATTTTTTTGGGTTAGGTTAATGAGTGTCCGTAGTTGGTTAACAATTTATTTTAAAAAAGTTTTGATACCACTTTTATGAAAAATGAAAAAAAACTATCAAAACATTAATTATTTTATTTTTTCATAAAAACTTTATTTAAATAGAATATTAATTAAGGACATTCATTAGCATTTTTCTTTTTATTATTCGATCAATCGTTATATTGAGAATGTTGATTTGAGTTTGAGAATGTCGATTTGAATTCTGGATATTTTTATTAGAAATATAAAAAATAAATGTCAATGCATGACACTGTTAACTTACACAATATGACGGTGGTTCCAGAGTATTGTGTAAGTGTGGAATTCAGCAGAAGGATCAAACCAAAGGTTGATTCTTTGTTCCCTATTACCCTTTCCACGAGCATAGATATTGGTCTGGACCGTGTACGGTTGTCCGGTCCGATTCCCCAAGAACTCAAAGTCGAGCTCGTCACGAATGGTATCCGTGTTGGAATTCATCTGAAACACAATTCAGTCCAAACAAATGAATATCAAGAACTTTGCTTACAGAGAGGAAAATTTTCAAATTGCAATGTAAACATACATAGAAGGCAGTGACAGTTCCGGCAGAGTCTCCAGGAATCAGCTTAATCTTCATGCTGACACGCCCGAACAAGTACTGTCTCTTGGAAGCAAACCCACATCCTGAAATGCAACAATTTTCTGATCATATATATAGTACTGCTACTAAACACAAAGTTTGTCATATCTATATGTCTATCATAAAATATCCAATTAAGCTATTTTTCAATACTATATATGTGACCCCACGCGAAGTGTTACCAGAATTTCGGTCTAGAATGAGTTGGATGGCCCTCCCGCTATCGATCTGCTTGATATGGGAATCAGACCACGTGATTTTAAAATCTTCAAGAAAAGTGGCTGGTCTCCCTGTTACCGAGAGAGCAATTACAAGCACAAAAAGTGAGAGACAAGCAAATGCATTTCTTAAGGAGGAATACATGGCCATGACGATTGTGTTAAAAAAAGATGGAGATAAAAGAGAGACTTATTATGAATGCGATTTGGAAGAGAACTTTGGGGGGTTGTATATATAGTAGTGATAGCAAGTGATTAAGAGTGCTGCATTCAAATAAAGTGCCATTACAGCTGGGCTTTCCATACAGCTAAACGCAAGCAGTCATTAGGCCCTACCAAAAATTTGTTTTTTAGTTCCATTTGGGCCTCTTCTTTATCGTCGGCCTCATGATTTTCTTGATCATTCATCTCATAGCGTGATACAATGCAATAGTGATGTCCATCTAACTATTATTATATGTGGATGTAAAAATTGCCTAACTCATCCTATACTAATTGATTAATTTCCGTGACATTCTAAAAAGAAAAGTAAGTTGGGTGTGATTGTGATTTGATTCAAAAGTGTGATTTAATACAGCCATATATTTAACTAGCTAGCACCTAACTCCAAGGTCTTGCCCATCTTTGTTTCATGGCCTGATGAATTCTTAGTCAACTAGCGTGCCCTGGAGTTAAAACCAATCTAATCAATTCGTGCTATATCTGTGGACAGCCAGGAGAAATTGATTGATATTGAATGGCTATAGGCAAGTATACAGACTACTCTAGTGTATGACCGCAAAAGTGGGACTTGTTCTAGGTTGAGGATGGACTAGTGAGCCATCATTTCAAGCTGTTATAATGTATTATTAAGATAAAGTTGATCATGACAGTAGTAACTTACTGATCAGATTTGATATCAAAATTACCACATATGTGAACTTTATTAGTAAGCTTTGTTTAAAGACACAAATTGGAGTGTCAATGATCATATAGTTAAGTAACACATCTATATGGTTTTATTGGGTTTAAATGCAGAAGTTGAGTCTTCTTTTTACAGTTTACAAAAATATGTCTAAAGTTTTCTCTACATCAAACTTAAGTTGTCAGTGGTCCAAAAAAATAACGAAAACCTTGAGATGTCATATGTGAGAGTCGTGAATTAAGATCCTTCGGTAGCATTATAAATGTTGGACAAATAACATATGGGAGAGTCATCATTTCAACTTTCAATACAAAAATTTAGTGAATAGAATGTTACTATGGTAATGTTAAGGTAGGAGTGCTACTCTCGTCACCCCTTCTATTATTATTATTTCTTATTTATAAAAAAAAAAAAAAGTTGATAAAAAATAAGTTAAGATAAAATATGAATATGATGATATCAACTTTTAGTGTGATTTGAGAAAATATTTTGTGTGTAAAGATTAATAACCACATGTTATGGTTTCATGGTTAACAAAAATTGGTTAATGGGATACAAGAATTTGGGGTCCGTTTGGTTGGAGTGAAATGATAGAAGGAGAGAAAAAATATAAGAGAAAATGGAAGAGGAGGGTGTTTCAGTGGGGGGTGGGAGGAGAAAATAGCGGTGGAGGAGTCCCTAGGCCCACCATTTGAGAGGAAAAAGTTTTCTCCCAAATTTGAGGAGAAAACTAAAGAGAAAAAGTGAAAAAAGAATGAATTTGATGTGAAATTATTCATCTACCCTCCTTTTATTTATTAATATTGCTGCTGTTTTTTCTTCTTGTTTTTGAAAATGTTACTGCTGCCATGCCGCTGCTTCTTTTTTATTATAAAAATACTTACAAATTGATATAATAATGAATGTAATTGATGTTATTTAAACAATATAATAATAAAAAATATTTGAATTACTTTTTTGTAACAAGAGCCATATCAATATATAAAATTTATGTAATAAATTTGTAGTATTTGTAGTATTATTCAAGGGGTCACTAGACTTAAAGAGTAAATACGTGGCAAATTCAATACGAATCAAAGGTATAATTGCACTCAGGATTATTTGGTAGCGATTCTTTTTCCTTGCATAAATTTCTTTGGGAATTGGGATAGCAGGTTTAGGAGGATCCTCATATTTTGGTCGGTCCAGCAGTACTGTATATAAAGAGACTTTGGAAGATGGGGCCGTCCAAACGAGTCCTTAAAACTGACAGGGAAAGACTTAAAGAGTTTTTGAAGCTAAAAGACAAACAGTTCACTTTTCTCTTGCATAATTGAAAATGAAGAAATGGCATTGGATAGGGAAGGTATAAATGCGCTGTTTGCACAAGAGTGATAGTAATTTTCTGGGCCTTATCTGACGTTACGTATATGGCAGGAATGACGACCGTACTGATTAATTAGACGTAGTCAAGCCCAATCAATTTCAACACACGTCCCATTCCTGTGCTTAATTGTGGCCAAGTTAAGGATTTTTATTTATTTATATATTAATATTATTTTCTATAAACTGTTTAAATCTATATATGACATTAGATATCTTCTTTTTGGTTAGAGATTGTTTCAATGCTAGTGATGGCTTTGCTGTTGCTGATATATATATATTGGCAGTGTTACTGAATAAATGAATAATGGAAGCCGATGCCTTATTTTCATAATTGGTTATATTAATCAATAAAATACAAATAGTATTATTTTTTCTAACGACAATTAAATTTAATGCAACTATTTGTTTAAATTTAATTGAAAATTTTAAAATATTACACCTAAATTTTACCCTTTTTTGGGGAAAAAAAATTTTGATTTCTGAAAAACTTTTTAATTTTCTTGTATTTGATTGCAAAACTAGCACATTTTCTATTGGGACAGACCCTAAATGACAAAAAAAAATTTATTTTTTTGGACAATTTGGGAGCCTTAAATGGGAAAATAAACTCCTAATTTGGAATCTACACGAAAATTACATGGGAAAGCAACTACTTTGAGCAAAAAAAGAAAAAAAGAAAAAAAAAGTTATTTAGGAAAATTAAAAGTCAACATTCATTCAACAACAATCAATGGTTAGTTTGTGGAGAGAGAGATATGTTACAATTTGAAGGTTTTTTTTTTTTATTTTTTTTATTTTTTAAGTTATGGTTTAAAATTTTATTTATAGTGGTATGTTGAGTATATAATATTTGGGAAAATGTTTGTGATTCTCATAATTACAAACTAGAAATAAATAAGTTGCCTAACACATTGTATATTCATGCATTTGGAGGAGAAGATGAAAAATCAAAATTTATTAGATTTTGACTTACTTTCCGTACTTTTTAAAATAGAATCTCCTTTTGTTTTAATGAGAGACTGCCACATCACCCACTAACTAAATAAAATGTGAGAATTAAAATCTACTACTACTTGTCATTGTATATTTAAAACAAAATGATATATCCAGTTAAAAAAATACTAGAGATAAGCCAAACCCAATTTATTGTGCTCTATGTATCTACAACATACAAATGATTATGACTTTGTAATGAAAGCAAAACCAAATTCTTTTAGAACCACCATTTATTATAACATTTTCTATAACTTACTAAAGTAATGAGATTAATGATAATTACTTATAATTCATTTTTTTTTCTGCCACTCATATTCATAATCAATTATGTTAGAATAGTGATCAAAATTGTATTACAAAAGTTGTATACTAAAAAATTCTTAATAAAGTAAAAAATAAAACAAATTATGCTAATCTATCATTTAGCTTTCATCCATTCAAGCTGATGCTGATGTTTTATGGGAATCAGAAATTTATTAAAAAAGAAAAAGAAAAAGAAAAAAACAACAATAACAATTAACATCAAAAGAAAGGGAAAGCCATAGAGCCAACCAATAAGGAGCCAAGCCATTGGTGCTTTCAAATCGATCAATGAATACGCATTGATGGGTCACACCGGCCTAGACTGTTTACCATCAAAATCAACTTTCAATAATTTTGGGCTTTCAAATTGTTGACACTTCACCCGTGCTCTTGAAAGAATAATTAATTTCTTTTATCACTTTGCCAGAAGAAGAGGAAAAAACAGAAAAATCAAGATTGCGAAGGAATGAATTATAGTTCTTGAAGGGGGAGAAAAACCCTAGAACTAACTGCAGCTTGTAAATGGGGGAATGGTAGAACTTACATTTCCTAATTCCTAGGCATTAGTATTTAGTCCTCCTAGCGTATTTCCAGCCGTGGCAAACATTTGAAGGCTGTCTAGTGTCTAAGGTAGGATAGAGCACGAAGGGAGTTGGGTTGGGTTTAGGCCTGACCTACAACTCAATCCAATATCAAGACCCGAAATCTTGCTCACTCACTCGTACCTACAATGGTCGGGTCTAGTCACTTTCTCTAGAAAACCTAATGTATTGTATAAGTAACTTAGATAATATGTAACATTGTGAGTTATAGTTAGTTCAATTGATAAAGTCTTATATTGTCAATAAAGAGATGTGAGAATTAAATTTTGCCTATACCAAAAACCAATTAGTATTTTGACTTTACAATAATATATAACTGTGGGGCACAAGAATTTGAATAAGGTACTTGTGCCACGTGTTATACCCATGGCCAAGGAGTCCATTATCGCGTCGAGGAGGTCACACGCTCGGACAGTAGAGCCATGTTAGTGGCACGTTACTAGAGGAGGTCATACTGTAGAGAAAGAGTTTTGGAGAAGGGGTTAGCCCTGACATGACTGAAGGGATGGTGGCTACCACCATATTTAATGCATCCTACCAAACCTCTTGACTGCATTTATGTAAAGAAGACCCTTGAACAGTGCTGCCTTAGCTGCCTCAACTCACACTGGGCTTGGGAAGGTGTCTGATGGAACAAGTACTCAAGTAGTGGCTGGATGATCAACAAATGGAGGGCCAAGATTATCTAAAGGGAGCTATATAATGTAAGAGACTCTCTAGGGAGAAGGGATCGGAAAATCTGTTGAGAACACACTGTAGCAACAAGAATTGAAATTGTATCCAAGTCCAAAAGAACTAAATCCAAGAATCATTCTCCTCGGACTTCGCCAAGGAATGATTTCCTTACTTTAAACTTGTCTTTCTTTGCTTTCTTAATATCTTTGATCCATTGTGCGCGTTGCCTGATCTATATAGACCTAGTTTTTAAGCCAACTCTCTACAAATTTATTATGTCGGGCTCTTTGGGCCTGAATCCTTCTACCCTTTAGGCTCAGGAACCAAAACCATGTCCTTACAGTAACATTGAATTTAAATATATAATTTTTTAAAAGTTATTTAATTTTATTTTAGATGTGATCAGATTTGAAGATAGCATCCACTCCATAATTATTGTGCTTTAGCGTATAAAATATTTCATATGATTCAATTAGGAGATTTATAAACAAAACTTGAGAACCTTATAACAGTTATCAATTCAACCTGTGAAAAACCCCGGCCCCCCAAAGGAAAAGATCTTTAATTGCACCACACATATTTGAAGATGACATGCATGCACAATTTTATCCTCCACATACATAATAAAAAAAATTAAATTAAATTAAAAATTTTGAAATCTATCAATTATATGCTCAAAATTTCTTACCAAAGTCAACACATTTTCTGTGTCAAAGTTGGTCAGTCAAGTGGATTTCAAGATAAAGCCTCCAATAAGTAAACAACAATTTTGACAATTTTTCTCTCAATTACTTATAAATTAATATGATTAATATATAATAAAAGTGATATCAGATATAAACGAAAATGATGTTACTTTAATCGTATTAATAGCCCATTTCAATAATGGTAGAAAATATTGTGTATCTATCTAGTATTACTCTAAAGCCTCTTTTTTCTTTAGTTGGCCCACTAATTAATAATGCACAAATGGAAATATGACTATCGAAGGGACTGATCTTTCAAATACTTCATTCTGTGCCGGTAATTAGGGTGGCTTGATTAGACTAACCAACAAAATTAAAACTTATCTAACAGGCTTCTAACGACAAATATGGTTCACAGGTTTCCTTTTCGTGTTCTTTTTCAAAACTGGCCTGTAGTGACAAAGATCACATGACATACAAAACTAGACGTAGATGTGAATAAAAAACAATTAGCTGCTCTCTTGTCCCTAACGGATATAATTTTGATATGATTATACCATTTTTGATTCTTTCTCCCGTCAATTATTGATAATATCGACTAGAATATCATTTCATATTCTAAAATCTTTAAACAATATTCATGATGAAGTACCACTTATATCAAAAGTTTAAGCTAGAGGTAAAGCGAAGAAATTGTTCAAAATTAGGGCTACTTACTCTAATACCATGATAAACTAACACTTGTTTCAAACTATTAAGAAAACGTGAATTTAATCATTTAACCATTATTATAACAATTCAAATTCATTGCTTCTCTTTCCTCTTTATAAATGTCAGCGAAATCTTTTTTATGCTTGATAGCATAATCAAATTCTGCTTCATACCAATAAGCAGCATTTCAATATAAGTTCTAGTAATGTCACTTTTTAGGGTGTCTAGTTGTAAATGATAGATAATAAAATTCTGTAAGCTGTAAGCTCAAGTGAAAATCTATAATAACTTGGTAATTCAATAGTTGCGAAAAATATTATGTATTCCTAGCTCTTACATCTTAATTAGGTTCTAAAAATTTCCCTATATATATATATGTAACATGATACAAAAGAATGCAATTACGTGGACAAAAATATGACCTTCGTTTGAACCCAATTGGACCATACCACAACCAATCCACATTTCTATTCAGATACAGTTCTATCTATCTAAGAGCCAAATCCTGAAGTTTGAGCACATGCATGATTGAAACGCATGCACCAAATATACTGTGTACTTGCATGGTTTTGATGTAAATTTAGACATATGTTATAATCCTCGATGGACAGGAATACTGTTGGCCATGTGGGATGTGGGAATTTGAACTTGGATTCGATCCCTTCTCTCCTTATCAATGTACCAAGCCAGAACAAGAAGACCCAAATGAAAAGATAAGGACAATTCGTGTGGGGTCTCTAGGGAGCTTAGAGAGAAGTTACACCATACGAAAAAAAATGTAACACGAAGGACCCAGATTTGGTTTGAAGTGAAGTCTAAACTGTATGCCTTTCTAGCAAATGACCCTTTCAATTTTTGATTTATATGCAATGGCCATGCATAAGCATGGAAACGAACCCTACATGCTTATGGATAAGAAAGATATGAACCATTTGTTATTTAAAGGCTGTAGCTTAGTGTGTTTTAATTATTTGCAATTGTCATAATGTGCATGGATAAGAAAGCTTATCAACCCCTAACTCATAGAACAGCTGCAGCTATCGATGTATACCATTATTGTGATGTGCTTGTAAGAACCACCTCATATATATTTGTCTGGTTTAGGCAATGAACCACCGAAGTTATTTGCATTTGGCGGTCCTGTTAATTTATAATTTGTTGATTTGTGGGAATGCTGACACAGGTTTGCGTGAGATCAAGACAGAAGGCTAAGAACACATGCTATCTATCTATATTTTGACTTTGTTCTAAGGAATTTACCTGAATCCTGAAGAACTGAATTGATTTTTAGGACACTCATAAAAATCTACAACAGGGAAGAAATTAATCCATCATTGATGTTCAAGTGATTTGTAAACTTAATGAAAAAAATAATGAATTATGAAAAAATTCTTCTAATTTATAGCTAGCCTACACCTTAGAAAACCATTTGGTGAAAAACAGAGACTTTTCAAAGACAGGGCTAACTAGGAATCTCCCTTGATATACCATTATTTCCTTTACAAGCTCCTTCCATCTAAGAGTTTTATTCATTGACAGATATATTTTTAGTGACTATTCACCAATTAGCGTTTAGTCACGTCTTCACAAATATACTCTTAATAAGATGAGTCTTTATCTATCACTCTTATTAATTAAGGGTCCGGTTAATGTATGTCCTTAATTAGAGCACATATTGATCCCATTTTTGGAAACATTTTATGAGATATCGAAAAAGCTATAAAAAAAGTTAAGTTATTTCATTTTTTCATAAAAAAGTTTTTTAAAATGATTTATTAATGTATGTTCTAAGAATACATATTAGTAAAACCCTATTATTAAATACCGAAGATTTGTGCTTACATAGATCTAGAGATTGGTCAATCTGAGGCTAAAATACCACGTCTTTTGAGGTACTCCGATCAATCTAGTCCAATCGGTTAGGTTTGGATGGAGATCAAAACAATTGAGGTGGACAGGACTGAGACATCTCACACGGGACCAAGCGTTTGTTGATTTCATCTAGTCAACCGGATGTCTGTGGAATTGGTGATGCCAAGTCCCAGCATAAGACCTACTAGGCTCGAGCCATGGCTGGTTCTATTTTGATCCCTCCAGGCTATAGAAACAATTACAATGATTAGGGTATATTCTTGGCTAGGTATTAACACTGATTTTGGAAAGAAATACTTTTTTTTTTTTTTCAGTGTAAAACGGCAGCATCTATATTTCATAACAAATCCAACACTTCGTACAAAGGGAAAGAGAAAGAGAAAGAGGGACAGTCGCACTCTAATCAAAAGAAGTCTTCCTTATTCTCTTTTAAAGCATTCGCATCCAGTATTTTCAGATTATTCTATTTTATCATCTCAAAAAGTTACTTTATCATTTATACCATACCATTTTACAACACACCTAGCATATCAACTTTTATTTTACCATACTACACATTAAAATAAAATAAAAATATCCTCACTTCTCTCTCATAGAAAGCACGCTCATTCAACCACAAGCAAACCCACTGATCAACCATACCATCACAGCATGACGTCGCCGATCTCACCACGACCTCTCACGACCACGCACAACCTCGCCGATCTCCACTGCTACACCCACGCCATGAGTTCGTGACCACGCTGAATCCAACCCAACTCCGGTGGCATGCTTTGAATGAGAGAGAGAGATGTGAGAGAGGGAGTGAGAACTGAGGATGAAAGAAAGGGAGAATCAGAGAAAAAGAAAGAAAGAAAGAAATAGTTGTGAGAGAGAGAGAGAGAGAGAGAGAGAGAGAGAGAGAAAATAATATAATAAGCATACAAGTTGGTACAGTACCATCATAAAAGTAAGACGGTACTGTAGCAGTATTGTAAAAATTGTTACAAGTAGCAGACTGAATGCTGGGTTTGTTTGGTGCATTAATGCTAAAATTCTCTTACATATACCATTTGCAATACCAAATGCGAATGCTCACAAACCTACCTAAAGGTTGGATAGCTCAATTACAAGACTTAGTAACAAAAATGTTTCCAATGAGCTGAAGCTTGATCTCTTGCTGCGCCTAATGTTAGGTGCTTGTGGTGAAGCACATTAGAGAAGAGTAAGAGGGTATTTAGTTAGCTAAAAAAAGTTGTGTTTTTTATTTTCATTTTCAGTAGGACCCATCACCAAAAGAAAGAAAAAAAAGTTTGGTTTAAGAATTTGAACTCAATTGTTATTTTCAGTATACAAAAAATGATAACACATTTTCAACTAACTGATTGCAAGAACTTGTTGAAGGCGTTTCTTAGTGCCGGTTTGGATAGCAGGGTAAGGTGCGGCGCGTTTTCACTTGTTGCGTTTTCACTTTCTTTTTCTTTTTTTTTTGGCAGGCTTTTTTGACTTTGGGGGACAAAATGTACTGTGCATGAGCAGTGCGACACTGTTTACGGACTGTTTATGCACTGTTCATACATTAAAAAATATTAAAAATGGGACTCACGGTACTATTCACACATTTAAAAATTATTTTGCTACAGTGTTTTCAGCAACAATCAGTTTTTAGCAACTTTCACCAACAATAAGCTCTATCCAAACGGATCCTTAATATGTAAGTGGTCCATGCCTATCGAGAGACCAACTAATGCGCTGATGCATTGGCAAAAATGGGAGCTGCGTCGCTAACTTCTTTTGTTGTTTTTTGGACTCCACCGCCTGTGGTGGACAGCATTATAGCTCAAGATAGAGCCAATATATTTTGTAACAGAATAATTAATTTCTAGTCTAATGAAAGTTCATGATTTACCCCAAAAAAAAAAAAATGATTACACATTTTCAACGTTTTCATTTTTATAGAAAACAAATACAATGAAGATTTCGTAAATATTGGGAAAATGCAGAGGGCCCCACCTCTTGTAACGTCCCCTCATGTCAGACTCTAGTTGTTGGAATTAGTAAAAATAGTGTGTAAGTGAAAAAAACAACTAAAACAAATAGAAACCAATGCCAAATCCATGCATGATGTATTTTAAATCTAAATTATGTATTTCAAATAACTTATGCTTGATGTATTTTAAATTCAAATTAAGTATTCAAACTAACTTATTAAACATCCTCAAACGTGAAAATAGATTATTTTTTCTATATTCAATTCTAAGATTTAAATACAGAAAAATGAATATGAAAAGTGAATACATCATTTTTTACAAAATAGGCTTTAAATATCACAAAAGCATGTGCTTGTCTGTTCACTATTCTTAATTTGTTAATAATAATAGCCATACAATTATACATATAAGATATTAGCACAAATTTTCCAAAGATCAAAGGACGGCTAAAATATTGAAAAAATTTTACAACATTTTTCTTAACAAGTGATAAAAAGAAAAATTGCATAATCTATTTGATTATTTGTTACTCATAAGTTTTATTTGATTATTTGTTACTCATAAGCTTTGAATACACCACTTTTTACAAAATAGGCTTTAAATATCACAAAAGCATGTGCTTGTCTGTTCACTATTTTTAATTTGTTAATAATAATAGCTATACAATTATACATATAAGATATTATCACAAATTTTCCAAAGATCAATGGACGGCTAAAATGTTGAAAAAAATTTACAAAATTTTTCTTAACAAACGATAAAAAGAAAAATTGCATAACCTATTTGATTATTTGTTACTCATAAGTTTTTGCTTGACTCTGTCAGCCACGCGTCAAAGCAAATCAAAAGATCAAGAATGCAATAATGAGAATCTTATTTAAAGACTTTTCATTAAGAAAAATGTTAAAGATATTATCAATTTTATTATAAAAATAAGAGTAATATTATATGCACAAATTATTTTACAACATTTTTATAAATTATTAGTGTGACAAATTCTTATTAATTCTAATATTGGTCTACTACTAACATCACTTTTATTTTTACCAATAATTATTTGAAAATTATTAAAATTACATCAGCAGTTTGTAAAAATATTATAGAATAGTTTGTGTCTATTGTATTACCCTAAAAATAATAGTAAAACTGACTCTTGAGTAAAGGTGATTAATTGATATAATATCAATAGTATAATAAAAAAAAATTTATTAGTTTTTACTGCGTGTTTTTGAATTAATATGTCAATTTGTAAAGTATATATAGTAAAATTAATTACTCTGTAAATATTGCGAGCTGTTGTAAGGGCAGTAGAGTAGATAGTAGGGACTAGGGGCTAAGAGGGGCCAGCTTGAGTCAAGGGCAAATGTTATTTTATAGTATTGTGATATTGTCAATTAAAAGGGAAAATTACACTTTATTACCCTAAACTATATACTAGATTATGTTTTGCACCCTAAACTATTCAAATGCACACTTTGTACCTTAAACTATCACACTTATGACACTTTGTATCTTGACATTAGTTTCACTGTTAAGTTAAACAAAAATTAATGGCACATGACTTGTACATGATTTTTGCTTAAGTGAAACAAAATTAAAAGTCAAAAACACCCCTCTTCATAATCAATTAAAACAAAAACTTTTCCTTTTTTTTTTTTCAGGTCATTCTCACTCGCGAATCATTGCTGGAAAGCAAAATATTTTTGAACATAATAAACTTTTCTTATAAAATGCTCATTATGCATAATCGTATACTAGAAATATCTTGGTGTGTCATAAGTTTGTTGAGGCTCATTTTTTTTTAAGACCCAGCAGGCCCAAGGCCCAAAGTTGTGGGCAAACTGAAAGAGACAGCAAAAAAGAGAAAAAGAAAGCATAGGCATGATTTAAGGGTCCATGAGATGGGTCCAGAAGAAGCAAATGGGCTTAAATAAGCCCGGAAAGAGAAAAGAAATGAATCCGTGAAAAGGATGAGAAAAAAAAGAAAGAATGGGCCACAACAGGCCCACTGCAATAAGAAAAAAGAGAGTAACAGGCAAATGGAGAACCCATGAGCCCAAAGAATAAGGTTTGTAGAGAAAATTGGGTCAAGGAAGTCTAAAGTGAGTTAGCAAAGAAACCCATATATAAAGCAAAGCCAAAATGGGCCAGGGATGCCCACAAGAAAACACAAGAGACATAGAAGTCAGCAAGAAATGAAAAAAAAGAAGCCCAGCAAGTATACTGGGCTACTGAGAAGGAAAGTATACAAAAGAGCCCAGCAGGACTGGGTTGGGCAACAGAAATAGCAAACTTGGCATGGCAGGAGGCGCAAAGCCACAAAAGCAAAACACCCAAAGGGAAAGTCCACCACAGAGCTCAACCCTCCAAAGAAAGGGACAACGCATGGACATCGGCCTGCCGGAAAATAATCCACATCAGAAAATGCCAAAAAGCGCACGGCAGGATATGCACACCCATTTTCAGACCTCAGCAAACGAACGAAACATCAATAAGGTAATGCATGCGAACGACCCAGGCATCACCAGCCCATACCCAGCCACTATGGGAAAGGGTGACGTCATGGGAGAGGGCATGGTCTGGCGGTGGGGGGAGGAGCGGGAACCCATTTTTGCGATTCTTGCCCAGACTCTTTCAGTGGGCACAGTCCTGCTGGGATGACATGCCACACAAAAGAGGCAAGGTTGGGTAAGGACCGCTGGGTGCATGCCATGAGAGACCGAGAGAGAGAGGACACAGTGGACGAAGTAGAGAAGGAAGTTTCGTTGTCTGAAAGCCACGGGTCAATGGTGGATCAGAACCATTTGACTCGGTATGTGGATGGCAAAAGGCTAGGATGGCAGAATAAAGCCATAGAAAGGGTAGAACAGTAAAATCGGCCATGGCAGGCCCTATATAAGGGACTCGCAGCTGTGGGAAAAAGGCAAAGGAAGAGGAGGGAATCAAAAGAAAAGAAACAAAGAAAAACAGAGAGAAAAGAATTGAAAGAAAGAAACAGGGGGAAGAAAATTCTAAGAAAGGAAAAAAACAGAGTGCTTATGGCAGGCATGCACCCAAATGGGTTAACCTCCTTTCTCCCTCAATAGCCTTGTCCTCAAAAGGCAATACAAAATTTATACCTGGGCATATACCATTTGGGGCTGTCCTCTCAAAGCAATTAATTTCATCGAAGTGAAGTTACTTGCGTTGAGGGAGTAGTTTTCCCTTCCGTGGTTGAAGTCCTGCGACAATACTAAATATGGGAAACTCGTTATTTTACTCTGCTAAGTTTGCTCTACTATTTTGTTGAAGCGTTTTTCTTTGAAAGCAAGTTCTTTGAGTTATTTATTTTTGTTCGTTGCGGGAGAAAACAGTGAATGCCTTTTTTTTACGTTTTCTATTTTACGTCTGCTTGCCATAACTTGTTAACAATAACTCTGCTTGTTGTGAGCTCTTAAATGAACTTTGGCAGACGCAGCAAAGATTGTGCACAAGCCGGGCCAAGGTGTGCTCCAATTGGGCCGATTCCAACTCCTCACCCAGAAACTACCCGGGCCTAGTACGGCAGGAGCTTGCCCGAGACCCCAAGTAGGCCCACCCCCCTTACAAAGTTCTGCAAGAATGAATCTGATTATCTTCCACTACAAACTGGTGATTACATCATATACAAAATGGTGGAGACTACATCATATACCAGGTGTAGACTCAAAATCAGTTAGATAAAATCATACAAATACTCGTACGCACCAGGGTAACAAAAAGTCAATCTATAATTGCAGCTTTTTTCTGTTGTTCCTTTCAAAATGAAAAATCACATGTTAAATATACTATTACTATGGGTTCTATATAATATATTGTGTATATTTTGTTTAGCGTAAATCATTGGATCTGTACCTGTAACTCTGTATGCATGCGAGAGAGAAGGAGCTGGAAAAAATTAAAATAAAAATGAAATAAGCTTTTGTTTTTAATTGTTTATGAAGAGGGTTTTTTTTCTTTAAACAATGTGTCACTTAAGCAAAAATCATGTGCAAGTCATGTGCTATTAATTTCCGTCTAACTTAACAATAAAACTAACATCGGGTGCAAAGTGTAATAAGTGTGATAGTTTAAAGTGGAAAGTGTGCATTCAAATAGTTTATGGTGTAAAGTGTAATCTGGTGTATAATTTAAGGCGGTAAAGTGTAATTTTCCCCGATTAAAAAGTTGAAATTAAAGAACCTTACTAGTGAGAAAGCTGGAGATTGGAAATATGTAGGATTTATAAGATATTAGATATATAACAGACTTGAGCCTATGATTATGATGGAATCTTAATAGTTCCAACACAGATTGGCAATATGAAAGATTAAATCATGCCGAAAATACAACAAAAGGGAATGACTTTTTTTTTTTTTTTGGCATATACACCAAGTTATTTGATGGCTGGTACAAATTTATTAATTTTTAAGATAAATAGTGGGGGAGGGAGGAGGTAGTGTTCAAACCATAGATACGGAGTACATATAAGATACCATTATCATTGAGCACTTGAACCCAGATACGAATATTTTGCAGCATGTTATTGTCATGATTTAAAAATGAGAAAGATGTAATGAACCAGCAGAGACGCAAAGGAATCTTGTGCTGTTAGCATCACGTTTTAAACAGAAAAATCCCACCTCAATTCAAATCCATTTCACAACCTAGTTGATTTATCGACTAACAAGAACCTTACAAAATTTTATTCTGATTGGATAAAGATAGCACTGATCCTTATTTATTATGAAAGGGAAGCATTTATAATATTGTGAGCATCATGTATTTCATAACCCATAAAGACAGAAATGAGATAGAGGAATGAGAATCTCATCAACGTTTTGCCCCGCTAGATGTCAAGTTCATCCTTCTTAGAAGGACTGAGACATATGACTGACTTGTTAAGAGTCAACACCAATTAGTATCACAATAATATTCTTCAATCCTTCTCAAAACTAAAAACAAAATGATATGATTCTAAGTTCCTAATGACGCTTCTTCTCAAAAAAAAAAAAAAAAAAAAAAAAAAGTTCCTGATAATGCCGTTTTTAACACTACTGGGCCAGCAAATGAAGCCCCAGGCCCAGCCGAGGAAGCCCAAGAAGGACAAGAGAAAAAGGTACTGAAGGGGCCACTAGGCCTATCTCTTGGCCAATTTGACTAAAGTGACCAAAAAAGAGGTCTCCCTACAGAATACCCTAGGATGAGGCAAACAGAGGTTCGATCACCTACAGTTGAGAAAAGGAGGAGAAACAATCCTCGCCATGAGCTCATGAGAAATGCAAAAGCGGGCCCAAGAATGGCCCAAAACTCGTAGAAGAAAGTGGAAGCCCACAAAAAAGAGCTTCTTCTAAATGACCCAAAGAACTGAACCAAGCCCAGGAGGTCCTAAGCTTTCAGATATAAAAGATCGGAGGCTCTGAGCACTTCGAAAATAAAGGGAAAGAAGGAAGGAAAAGCCGCAAAACACGAAGAGGGTACAGGAGCATTAAATTCAGTTATGGGCATCAAGTGGAGGTCCTGCTCCGCTGCATCCTAGACCCAGAGAAAATGGAGTCAACAGGAAAAAAAGGACAATCATGGATTAGTTTATTACAATAATAGATTAGTTTACCGTAAGATCAACTGCATCCGTGTAAAAGTTTACTTCTATTTTACACTAAAAATTTATTTTTTATTTTTTTTATTTTACACACTTATTTTTATAAAACACTCATATTTATTTTACGAGAAATTATAAGGTCCACGTGGTGGACAAGTGACGTGGTTTACTATTCTACTAAAAAACTCACATGTGTTTAAAATTGTTGAGTTGAAAAAAAATTTTAAACAGAAACTAATTACTGATTTAGCAATTTTAAACAAGTGGGAGTTTTTTAATAGAATAGTGGACAAATGACGTGGTCCACCGGAGGACGTTATAATTTCTCCTATTTTACATATTTATTCAATAACCGTACATTTATGCATGGTTACTATAGCACTTATACATTTATGCATAATTTTACATCCACTGATATTGGTGTTTTTTGGGTCAAAATGTGCATATCTCCACACATTTTCTATTTTGTACTATTTTGCCCTTAATGATGCAGGTGCTCTAGGAGGAAGACAGAGGCTGGAAAGTCCTCAAATGTGTATAAATAAGGGTAGGTCTCATTCAGAAAAAACAACACAACAACAAGAGCAACACAACAATAGTGAGAGTCATCAAGATTAGTAGAGAGAAATCATATTAGAGTAGTTTGAAAGAGTAGAGAAGAAAAATCCTTTGGTAGCAGTGGTGGCTCCAGAAATTCTTTTTAGGTGGTCATTAAAAACAATTAAATTAAAATTTTTTAATAACAATAAAAATTGAATATATTAACATCACAAAATAAAAACACACGCAAATACATAAAGTTTTAAAATTTTCTTTCACAAGTTTTCATATTTTGAAATCATAGTGTGAAATAATAGTTTCAATATCAATGTTATCAACTACATCTTTTTTAATGTACACAACCAAGCAATTATTAAGCTACTGATCTCTCATTCAATTACTAACATATTTCCTAAATAAGTACTAATATAAACAAAATGCATTATCTTTTCGAAAAAATATCTCATATAAATCCAACAAATTTAGCTAAAGAGTAAAGCAAGCACTAACATACTAGCTATTTAAAAAGTATGCATTTTTTATATTAAAAAATAGTGATATTAAAATATGTCATTTGAAAACACAATTTAAAAAATCACAATTAAAATTTTGATTTGAGATTTTAGACTAATTTGTTTGTTTGGACAATTTTTGAGAAGTGCTATATCCACAATATTTGGCAACACTTTCATAACAAAGTCTAGGTGGTAAGTTTTTACTAGTTCTAATTTGAACTTACTATTGAATTTTTTTTTTTTTTGCTAGTAGCAACCTGCTATTTAGGATTGTTATGAAAATATTGCGAAAAATATTGTGAATATTGCATTTCTTGTAATTTTTTTGTTTAACATTCAATGGACCAAAATTTTGAAGAGGTTTAATTTTATTTTTAATGGGTACAATTGTTATTAAGGGTGTTTAAGTTTTTTTTTTTTTTTTTTTTTTTTTTAGGGCGGTCAAGTTGTTTTTCTTGTAGGGAATTCAATCCGATTCCCAACCTGTGAGAAACAAAAAATAGAGAAAAAGAAAAAAATAATCACACGCACAAGACAGTATTTACGTGGTTCGACAATTTGCCTGCGTCCATGGAGTTGCAGGGATTTCACTATTATCAGGGAAAAATACAAAGTGCGGCTACAGTGTTTCTCTCTCTCTCTCTGAAACACAACAATAATAACAATTAACCCTAATCATAAAAGCGGCTTTTATATCCTACGCACAAAATTACAATAGGCTACAAAACGGGCCAAAAATAAACTAGGCTCCACAAAGCCCAACAAATCTCCCACTTGGAGACTAGTTCAATCACCAATATCAGCCACTATCCTCCAAAAGCAAATCTCTCATCCTTGCAACTCATCCTCCTGTCCTCAAGCTAGAAGACCAATTGAAACAACACACAGCTTCAACTTCTCAATAGTGACACCCTTAGTCAACATGTCTGCCGGGTTCTTAGATCCACATATTTTCTCAAGTATTACCAGCTTATCTTCAACAAGGTACCGGATAAAGTGGTATTTTGTCTGTATATGTTTCGACTTTGAATGAAATGCCGAATTTTTGGCAAGAAAGATTACACTCTGACTGTCACTGTGTAGAATGCCCATCTCCTGCTTCTTACCCAATTCATCTAAGAAACCATGTAGCCAAATCATCTCCTTTCCAGCTTCAGTTGCTGCAACATACTCAACTTCTGTAGTAGACAAAGTAACAATCTTTTGCAAATTTGAAACCCATGATATAGCTGTACCACCCAGAGTAAATACAAACCCAGTAGTACTTTTTCTACTATCAACATCACCAGCAAAATCAGCATCTACATAACCTTGCAGCTTCAAACTTGCACATGTGAAGCAAAGATATGTATCTGATGAACCCTTCAGATATCTCAGAATCCACTTGACTACCTCCCAATGCTGCTTTCCAGGCCTACTCATGAATCTGCTCACAACTCCCACTGCATGTGCAATGTCTGGCCTTGTACACACCATAGCATACATCAAGCTGCCAATAGCTGAGGCATAGGGCACCTTACTCATATGGTCCCTTTATTCTTCTGTCATCGGTGACTGTTCTTTGCTCAGTTTGAAATGACTACCCAAGGGTGTGCTCACTGGTTTAGATTCATTCATGTTGAACCTGCTGAGAACTTTCTTCACATACTCTGACTGTGAAAGCTTCAATGTACCATTAGCCTTGTCTCTAATGATTCTCATACCAAGGATTTGCTTTGTAGCTCCCAAATCCTTCATTACAAACTGTTTTGACAATTGCTTCTTCAGATTATTAATCTCCTCAATGCTAGACCCTGCAATGAGCATATCATCCACTTACAACAGTAAAATGATATAAGAATTGTCAAAGAATTTAACATAGCAACAATGATCAGCTTCACATCTCTTGAACCCAATTTTATGCATAAAATTGTCAAATTTCTTGTACCATTGTCTAGGAGCTTGTTTTAGGCCATACAAGCTCTTTCTCAGTTTGCAGACTAGATTCTCTTGTCCCTGAACAATAAACCCTTCTGACTGAATCATGTAAAGGTCTTCCTCCAAATCACCATGAAGGAATGTCGTCTTCACATTTAACTGCTCAAGATATAAGTTTTCTGCAGCCACCATTCCCAGCACCAGTCTAATTGTTGACATCTTCACAACTGGAGAAAATATCTCTGTGTAGTCAATGCCTTCCTTCTACTGGAACCTTTTAACAACTAATCTGGCCTTGTAACGTTTGCTACTATCATGCTCATTCTTTATTCTGTATACCCACTTGCTGTGCAAAGCCTTCTTTCCCACTGGCAATTCAGTTAGTTTCCATGTCTGATTCCCCAACAAGGAATCCATCTCATCCTTCATGACTAACTCCCACTTGCTTGAATTTTCATCTTGCAAGGCTTCATCATAACACTCTGGCTCACCACCATCAGTCAATAGTAGATAATTTAAAACGGGTGAATAACGCTGTGGAGGTCTAATGTTCCTGGAAGATCTGCAGACTTCAGCTACAGGTGTACTCTGATCTACCTGTGAATCTACATTCTCCTTATTTTCTTCACCCCTTTTCTGGACAGTACTTTCAGTCAATCCATCTAAGTTGACAAACTTAGATTTCTTTTGATCTATCTCTGCAATATCTGAGACTACAGATAACCTGTCCTTGTACATAACCTGTTCATTAAATATCACATTTCTACTTCTGATGATTTTCCTGTTTTGTTCATCCCAAAACCTATAGCCAAATTTCTCATCAAGTTTAGACTTAGCATCAAGTTTACTATGAGCATCAGAATCAATATGAACATAAGAAACACAACCAAAAACTTTTAAATGGGAAAACTTTACCTCTTTACCGCTCCAAACCTCCTCAGGAAGTCTGAACTCCATGGGAACTGATGGCCCTCGGTTTATCAAGTAAGCTGCAGTGCTAACAGCATCAGCCCAAAAAGTTTTTGGTAGTCCAGCATGCAACCTCATACTCCTAGCACGCTCATTGAGTGTTCTGTTCATGCACTCAGTCACACCATTCTGCTGTGGTGTTCCGGGAATGGTCTTCTCCATCCTAATTCCCTGTGCAACACAATATTCACTGAACCCCCTATCTATGTACTCTCCTCCATTATCTGACCTCAAATATTTTACTTTCAAACCTGTTTCTGTCTCAACCATGGCTTTCCACTTCTTAAAAGTTTCAAATACATCAGATTTATTTTTCAGAAAATAAACCCATACTTTTCTGCTTGAGTCATCAATAAATGTAATGTAGTACCTTGAACCTCTAAGGGATGCGACTGGAGAAGGCCCCCACAAATTAGTGTGTACTAACTCCAATCTTTCAGCCTTCGGTGTCCTGCCGGTTTTCAAGAAGCTCACCTTTTTCTGCTTTCCTAAGATGCAGCTTTCACACATGTCAAAATCAATGGACTTTAATTCTGGTAGCTTTCCTCTTGACAACAACATCTTCATCCCTTTCTCACTCATGTGACCAAGCCTGCGATGCCATAAGCTTGTATCAGTACTTGCATCAGCAACTGCAATTGTGTCTCTTGGACTTGAGGTCATATATAGAGTACCAGTCTTCTTTCCACGAGCCAATACCCTAGCTCCCTTTGTAACCTTCCAAGTACCACCAACAAATAATATTGCATGTCCTTTATCATCAAGTTGTCCAACAGAAATCAGATTCCTCTTCAGGTCAGGAATATGTCGAACCTTCTCCAGTAACCAAACAGACCCATTGGGCAACAATATCCGGACGTCTCCCATACCCACAACATCTAAGGCTGAACCATCAGCTAAATACACCTTACCAAAATCACCTGCAACATAATTCTGTATGATTTCTCGGTGTGGAGTGGTATGAAACGAAGCTCCTGAATCCAAAACCAAATCATCAAGTGGACTGTCTACTGCAAGAAGCCATGCATCCTGTACCTCTTCTGTTACAGCATTAGCAGAATCATCTTCATTATTCTTCTTAGGATTTTTGCACTGGTTCCTAAAGTGACCTATTTTCCCACAATTCCAACATTGTACTTGTTGGCCTGATCTAGATTTACTTCTGTTCCGATTAGAATTTCTGGATTTTGATCTGCCCCGATTTGAATTTATGTTATTACCTCTGCCTCTTGTCTCAAGGTTTAGGGCAGAACCAGATCCTGAGGTTTCACCTGCATCTCGTCTGCGAATCTCCTCAGCCAGAATTAAATCTCGTATATCATTGTACTTGAGTTTTTCCTTTCCTGTAGAATTGCTTACTGCCATCCTCATTGCTTCCCAACTGTTTGGCAAAGAAGCCAAAACGATCAGAGCACGAATCTCATCATCAAAATCAATTTCTACAGACGACAATTGATTTGTGATAGTGTTAAATTCGTTCAGATGTTGTGCTACTGATGCATTCTCTGCCATCTTCAAATTAAACAGTTTCTTCATCAGATGCACCTTGTTGTTTGCCGAGGCTTTTCATATGTTCCAGACAAAGCCTTCATCAGATCTGCTGTGGTCTTCTCCTTCATAACTTTGTGTGCAAGATAACTCCCAATACCTGTCTGTCAAGAAGAGCCCATTCCTCAGCCTTCATCGCCTCAGGTTTTGTCCCTAAAAGAGGTAGATGCAATTTCCTCCCATAGAGATAATCTTCAATCTGCATCCTCCAATACGCAAAGTCTGTGCCACCAAACTTTTCTATTCCAGACGCCTTTCCTGCTTCCTCTGCCATTGCTCCCACTCAAACCTAACCCTAGGCTCTGATACCAGTTGTAGGGAATTCGATCCGATTCTCAACCTGTGAGAAACAAAAAATAGAGAAAACACACGCCAAAGAAAAAAATAATCACACGCACAAGATAGTATTTACGTGGTTCGGCAATTTGCCTACGTCCACGGAGTTGCAGGGATTTCACTATTATCAGGGAAAAATACAGAGTGCGGCTACAGTGTTTCTCTCTCTCTCTCTGAAACACAACAACAATAACAATAAACCCTAATCATAAAAGCGGCTTTTATATCCTACGCACAAAATTACAATAGGCTACAAAACGGGCCAAAAATAAACTAGGCTCCACAAAGCCCAACATTTCTAGCGTGGTCAAAAGACCTATATTAATTTAAAACTCAAAATTTTTTAAGGTATATTAAAAAAAATATATTCAGGGTGATCCTGTGACCACCCTCATAAGTACGTGGTGCCACCCCTGCTAAAGACTAAAGCAAGCACTAACATACTAGCTATTTAAAAAGTGTGCATTTTTTATATAAAAAAAATAGTGATATTAAAATATGCCATTTGAAAACCCAATTTAAAAAAATTACAATTAAACGTTTGATTTGAGATTTTAGGCTAATTTGTTTGTTTGGGCAATTTTTGAGAAGTGCTATATCCACAATAATATTTTTGCAATACTTTCACAACAAAACCTAGGTGGTAAGTTTTTACTGGTTCTAATTTGAACTTATCATTGAAATTTTTTTTTTTTACTAGTAACAACTTGCTATTTAGAATTGTAGGAAAATATTGCGAAAAATATTGTGAACATTGCGTTTCTTGTAATTTTTTTATTCAATATTCAATGGACCGAAATTTTGAAGAGGTTTAATTTTATTTTTAATGGGCTCAATTGTTATTAAGAGTGTTTAAGTTTTTTTTTAGGGTGGTCAAGTTGTTTTTCTAGGGTGGTCAAAAGACCTATATTAATTTAAAACTCAAAATTTTTTAAGGTATATTAAAAAAAAAAAAAATTCACCACCCTCATAAGTACGTGGCGTCGCCCCTGTTTGGCAGAATATCTTAGCATTCAATATGGTTAAGATTGACTCAAGTTCCAAACCCCATAATTTTGTGCTAGCTCAAAGCAATAAGATTATGGCAATTGGGAATTCAGTGGCGACGCCACGTACAAGTCAAGGTTTTTTCCAGGAACACCCTGACCTGAAAAAAATTATAAAAAAAAAAAAATTATACTTAATCTGTATTAGGAACACTGTGATCCCAAAATTAGGAACACCCTCAGTAACAAAATTAGAAACACCCTCAAATTAAAAAAAATATATATATATATCTATTCTACTTCCAAAAAAAAAAAAAGCCCAAAAAAAATTGAACTAAAATCTGAAAAAAAAATTGTAATAGAGCTAAGCCCACGGCGAGCCCAATAGATTACAGAGGTAGCCTGTAGCCCACGGATTCTCAAAAAGAAAGAAAAAAAAAAAAAAAAACAGAGAATCAGAAATCAACCCACGCCACGGTCACATCGCTGGCAGAGAAATCAGAAACCAAACCACAAACCCCAATACAGTCAGTCCATGAGCAAAAGCAAAACAAACTTCAATACATTCAATACAGAGGTGTTTTAGTGTTTATCTCAAAAAAAAAAAAAAAAAGCCCCCAATACAGAGAAAACCAAAACCAAACTCCAGCATACCAAATCCACAGTCACGTCGCCGTCGCTCGCTCATCGTCGCCGTCGCCGCTCGCCCTCATCGCAGATCGCAGATCGGTGCTCGGACCTCGGTGCTAGGTATTTCTCTCTCTTTTTCTCTTTGACTCTCTCTAAGTCTCTCAGTCTCTCAGTCTCTCTCTTTATCTCACTGAAATGCAAAACTGAAATGAAATAATGAATTGTTCTTTCTCTCACTTTATTCTTTAATATGCTAACCCGGTAAGGTAACTCTCTCTCTCTCTCTCTCTCTCTTTATCTACATTTAGCTTTTGCCTTTATTTTTGTCTTTTTGAATTTGGCCTTATCCTATTGGTCAGTGTGTTGGTGTTGGTCAGATTGGCTGGCCGAATTTCTTTTTTTTTTTTTTTTTTTTGAATTTGGCCTTATCTTACCTGTTGGTGTTGGTCAGTGTGTTGATGCTGGTCAGTGTGGTGGTGATATATTGATTGTCTTTTAGTGTGATGTGAATTATCTATTGTGATTGTGAAATTTTCTAATTGCAGGCTATTGTGATTGGGGCATTAGGCTGAAGCATGTGCATGTGCATATCTGTTGAGTGGGAGGGGGTAGATGGGCTGATGGGCTGGGCTAGATAAACAATAATTAAAGCAGACTAAGCAGTGTAATGTGCTACACATTACATTGTTTTAATTATTGTGATGCACATAGAATGTGTAATGTCTAGCTCTTTTAGTGTAACGTGCATAAGGGGCTAAACAATATAATAAATTAAAGCAGTATAATTAATGACAAACAAATTAAAGCAATATAGTTTATTGTTACGCTAAATAACAATAATTAAAGCTGTATAATTAAATTAACTAATATATTATTGTGGGGTCCAAATTTGTTGGGCCAGGTTCCAACTCTCTGTATTGCGAGCCCAACAAATTCCCAACAATAAATTTGTAGAGAGCGGGTTAAACAATTGGGCTGAGTTTGGATTTAGCAACGATTCATGCAAGCAGACCAATAAAAAGAATTTAGACTAGCCTTTAACAAGAATTTCTTCGGTCCGAAGAGCTTTAGTATTTAAGAACTTAATGAATACAATTTTTTCTCCCCCTTCCTCCGTGAGGCTTGCCTCTCTTATATATGCGCTCCCCTCTCATCTCCACCGCACACTTGTCCTTCATCTGCACGCCCACTTGAGTGCCAGTCACATCAGCCGTTTGCTTTATCCTGCAGTGAGTGGTGATGGGTGTGGAAGCACTGTTCAGGTGTCTTCTCCACATAAATGCGGCCAGAGAAGTTGCTGCAGCGCATTAAATGCGGTGGTGGCAGCTTTATTAGCAAGGGATTTCATGATAGCCACTCAGTTAGGCACACGCAGAGCTTAATCCTCGCAGGGAAGCCCTCAGCATATCCGTTTAATCAAATTCTGAGCTGATCAGATGGATATGGCCCCTTCGGCTCAACCAGTTGTCTTCGGACGGAGCCTTTGTCCCTCATAGGTTGCTTTCTCATCAGGATGGCGAAGCGTTGATACTATTAGCCTCTTCGGATGGATAAACGTATTTGGACTGGGCCCCAGACCCAACATATGGCTTTGGGCTTTCTCACCCACAATTATAAAAGACAAATAAATTAAATTATGTTAGGCTAAATAACAATTAATAATTTTATAATTAATGAAACAACAATATAAGAAATTATAATTTATAAAAGAAAAACAAATTAATGAAATAACTAAACAATAATAATTAATAATTTTATTAATATTTCAAATAAATTTATAATTTATTGTTTATTTTTTTGCTAGAATTATGGACAAATATTTGATAAGAAAACCATGTACCCAAGATTGTGTAATTTATTAGATTGTTGCTGTCAATATATAAAATTTTCTTTTTATTAGATTGTGTAATTTATGTTTGTTGAGGAACACCCTGAAAAAATTTCCTGGAGTCGCCACTGGTTGGGATTCAGTTCTTTCTTGACTAACTCTCATTCTGCAGAGGGATATCTCTTATACTTGAAGTACATATACATGTAAATGTATTCATCAGATATTTATTGAAAATGTATGCTTTTTTTTTTTTTTTTTTTTGAGAAGCATATTGAAAATGTATGCTAACTCTGCTGTGAACTAACGATTATTGGACTGTACTAATGTATTTTACTATTTGGGGCAACATATTTAGTAAGTAATATTTAGTCAAAACTTTTATGGTTTCACTATTTAAATAACGGGTTTATTACAATTCTCTTTTACACAAATACTAGAGATTATCAAAATATCAAACAACCCACCATTCTCAGGTTATTTATAAATATTCATCATCTTATGGTTTTGAATAATGACAATAAAAAAGATGATCTCACTTGTAAAAAAATTTTAACCACCCAGAATATAACACATATATAGAGCTCTCGTGGCCGGGTATTGAAATTTCAGTAAAGTCAGACAACATATCACCCACCCTTCAATCTCTTATGGAAAATTCTAAGTAAATCCCTAATTTTTGTTCTAAGTCTCGGCTTCTCTCTCACTGTTCACTTTTGGCTGAGACTCACGCAGAAAAAATGGCTGTCTCATACCATATAATTCATTAAACTGCTCCTTAAAAAAAAAATGAGACGGGTTATCACCTGACATAGGAGGGACAGCAACATCACTTTCGTGTCTCTACACCTCAGGTATGTAAACTGGAAGTTCATGACTTGGCTACTCATCAACTTCGCGCAATTTTTAACATAGTGATGACAATACTTAGTCCACACTGCAAATCTATATGCTTAGGTTAGTATAATTTTTAGTCAAATTGGAGCTCTTTTGAGATCCTCAGAATCGTATTGAACTATGCTTTGATATATTATTCACATGATATATGGAAGTGGAACAATGTCAGCGAAGAACCCTGGAATGACAAACTAAAAGACAAAATCGGAATGACACTCCAAAATGAGCATGAAGTCGCAGCAAAACTTTCTCCAGAAAGTTATTCAGCAGAAGAGATAAGTTCCAGACATATACTATGGTAATTCAATGGAAAAAGGAGCACAAACGGTGCACCCTCCTGAAAATTTGTGCAGTGAAGAGTTAGCTTAGATAGAGATTAAAAAATAAATTGAATAAACATCATGATGATAAATTACAAACTTGTAATAAGCTTGAATGTCATGCTGATACATCTGAGCAGCCTGCGGATTTGCAGAACTAGCTGGTTTTGGGGCAGTGAGAATTGACTACAGTAATTTGTGTATCAGTAAGGGTGTATTATGGATGGAGAGAAAGAAATGTTAATTTGTGTTATTGGAATAAGACCTGAATGTATGTCAAAATTGTAGATGCATTGTGGCAGGGTGGCTTTAGATCCTGAATAAAATGATATCCATGCATAGCATGCCATCATGATAGATTACATTAACCATTTTCATGAGAAACGCACACATACACAGTTCAAAAGTATCGAAGCTTCAACAGCATAAACTTCAACCATAAAAACAAAAAGAAAAAAAATATGTATGTAGGAAGTTGGAAAACATCTACAACAACATAATAGAAAGACAGAAAACAAAGCTGAAAAGATTGCCATTTCAATACAGGAATATGTACACCAATTTCTGCCACATCCTTTTAGCTATTGTAGATTTAGCATGATAAAGAAAGTTAAGATTGAAAAGGTATCATGACATTACAATCGGAAGGCACTCCATTTAACATCTGGACAACTGTAATGGTCTGTCACAGATTAACCTCAATTTGCTGATCCCAAGTTTCTGCAAAGGCCAATTAGTGGCAGGAGAGAGGTTAAGCATGAATCTTAATTGAAAGTACTTGGCAACTAGAAGTCTACCCCACTAAATACGCAGACCAAATTCATGTAAGTATGGTTAACCCTGCACAATCCCCTTGCAACAGTCACCTCTTTGGTACTTCAGTATCGATCCAACTATTATTTTTAACTCCTTCAAAGAAATTTATGTGGAGTTGTGGACATATATCAACCATTTGATGTTGGCTGTTCTTTTCTCTCCAAAAAACACCTGCTGGGTCCATAGTTAAGATATGAAAAGATAAACAAATCCAAGGATATTCTCAACGAAATTCAGTCCATAGATGTGCAATTGTCAAATCATGTTATCAATGCAACAAACTTTTGAAAGTAGAGAATACAAACATAAGTTAAAGGATATAACCTGGGGTAGAATCTGATTGGGAACAACCCAACCATACTCTGTCTCGCAGAGAAAAAACTACAAGCAGAAAGGAATATAAGCGACTACCAGATACAACAACCAGAGAAAAAAATAGCAAGTACAGAAACTTTGAGAAACAGTCAAAGTAGCAAAGAAAACATCACCAAAACTATGTTGTGTTTCCACTTTGTCCATCCATACTCACCGTGTTCCCCCTTTCTAGCTCATTGAATTCTCCTTCCCATGATGTCTTTGCAGCAATAATCTGATCTTCTAGCTCTAAACCTCACTGCACTATTGTGATAGGTCCCAATGCAGTTTTATTCATCCTAATAGCATTCCTATTTGTCCGTAAAAGAGAAACAGCAACAACAATAATACACAACTATATTACTTGTGGCAATACCTACAATTGTTTTAGAAATGCCAAAAAGAATTACCCTTCCCTATTATTTTTCTATTTCCCTTTCAACATGAATCATGATTCTCTACAAGAATCCTTCCCGATTACTTGAATTTCCCTTGATGTAAAACTTTACCTAGAACAAAAGGAGGAGGAAAACAAATTCCAGAGAGAGAGGCTAAGCCGTAAAATGTAGGCAAAGAATGGTAAAATATAAACAACAAAAGGATGGAACAAAATGAGAAAACACAACAACAGAAATGCGCGCAGCGCAGATATATCTTTCAACAGTTTAGTACTTCTGCAGTTGTCATAAGAATTGTAATGCATTGCTAGCAGAGATGATGATTTCGGGCTTTAACAATCGTCAATAAAATCCAACCTCAAAAGTGTCTTTTCCTAAATCTGTCAGTATTTTACTAGCCAATACGATATTATAGTGACGAAGCACTTGCTTCTGTTTTCTTTTTTTCTTTTCCCCTTATATATTGACAAGAAATTTCTCTCATTTGTTATCATATGCCAAAGTGCAATTAAGATTTCATTGGCAAATACCATAATTAAATTAAACATTGCAATCACCCACAACGTTAATTCGTATTGATAAATAATCATAAAATATAATTTCGAACTCAAAAATTCAGCCAAATGATTTAATTTAATTTCCCAACATATTTCAATTGGATCTTATATACCTTCACAAGGACAAGGAGTCCCGTCGAGGCCGAATACGGTGTCGTTCCACACGAACAGGTTATAATCGGACAACGGACTCGCACTACAATCCTAGGAATCCAAATCAACCAAATTAGAATTTAGAATGTATAAATTAAAATGTGGATGAAACTTGAAATTTTAAGTTAGAATTGAGATTAGGTGATTACCTGAGGGGGCTCGTTTAGGAGATCGGACGTAAGTCTAAGCAGAGCTGCAATGTTAATCACAATATGAAAATGGGTCTATTGAGTACAGACAGACATGTATAGAGGTAAATTTTTGGCTGGAATCTGTGAGGTTTCACGTTTCTGACAAAGAGGGATTCAGAACTCCCTCTTCTCTATATATCCCTCTTTCTCTGTTCCCTAATTCTTTATTATTATTATTATTTTCAATGAAAGGTCGGGAAGACTGGAAGACCCTCCCTGATTTCGTATATAGATATAGAAGCATTTTATTCACTAACGGCTAGATTCCACAAAATAGAAATATCAAACATGGGTGAAATACCCATCAAAAAAAAAAAAAAAAAAAAACATGGGTGAAATATGCACTTTGGACCTAAAATATGGTCCTGAAATTTCGAACGAGTGTTTTTAATCCCTAAAAGTTAGAAAAAAAAAAAGAGCATTGATCTCTTCCTCTACTTTTGTTAAGATTTTGAGAAAAGTTAATGAATGGGATATTAGTATGGAAAACATTTTTAGAAACTTTGTATATGAAAAGAAAAAAGTAAATAATTTTTTTGACGGTTTTTTGTATTCATAAAAGCAGTATTAAAATTCTCTAAAATTTTTCATTAATAAATGCCTAAGTGCATTCGTTAATTAAACTAAAAAATATTCGCCTATAAGTCTAGCGAAAAGATGATATACATATACTTTTTAATGACGGGACTAAAAAGAAAAATAGGCTAGCACTAACTAAGGAATTAAGTGTCAATCTCTTTTCTCAACAAAAAAAAAAAAAAAAAAAAACTGTCAATCCCAATATCTACCACCAGCCAAACAATCCCAATCAATCAAACTATCTCAATCTTAATTAGATTACTAATGGAAATTAACAATGTGACCAATATGAAAATAGTATCAAATTTGAGAGCTAAATTGAAAATTATTCTAAGCTTTAAGGGGTCAAAATTATAATTTTGTCAAGTTCTGTATAAGGATTCCAAAATTTTATGGCTACTGCAATGGGAGGCAAACAATTCGCTTGCTAAAGTTAAAAGTCAAGCTTAATATATAAAGGTTTTGTGAGTATAAATTAATTATAATTGTTTTTTCTATAATAAATGTAGGGACTCAATTTGTAATTGACCCTTAACAATAAAAATTTGTAGAGATGTGAGTGTAAGGGCTAGGCATTAGCAATATAAACAAAGGGTGATGTGAAATCAACAGGCGTAATAACAGAATAATTTTACTGAGTGTTTTCTATGAGGATAAGGACCATGACTCTGGTTAGGTGTTGATAAGGATCTTTATAATGATTTCGGATAAGTGTTTGTGAGGATCCTGATGATTTTGGTTAAGTGTTTGTGAAGCGTATTCATCCTCAGCTTAGTCCGAGGATCTATTTTTCTTAGAGTTGATATATATTCTGTCCTTTTTCTTAGGACTGAATCATATCTGAATCCCTTTTATGTTGGGAATCCTCTTAGTTATATAGTATTGTTTTTGTTAATCTTGACCGTCCATTCGTCGGCTATCTGAACTCTGTGTATAAGGGGTTGTCCCATCACCTGCTTTTGCAGGCTTTATGTTATTTCTTAGCCGCCTTTGCAGACTTTTTAATAGTTGAAGTGACCGAAGCATTAGGGTTTGCAGGTCACCTCACCATTAAGGCGGCCAGAATGTTGGTAGCGTTCATTTAATGGATGAAGGATATTTTCCCTTTATCAAAGTCGGTCTGCCGAGGAGGTGGGCATCCTCGGCGAGGCCCTTGGATGACTTGGGCTATTTCCCATTATCCTCGGCGTTTATATTATCCTCGGCATGGGCCTTGGGCCAGGTATAGAGTGGGCCAGAGTGGTTAATATTTGGGGCCCCACAATAAAATTTTGTATTCATGAATTGCTTATTTTTGGAGTGGTTTTTATTTTGAAGATTTTTTATTTTTTTTAAGTTCTCCACTTTATTACCAAAAAAAAAAAAAAAAAAAAAAAATCTTATGTTGTTTGGGGGATCAAATAATACTGGGAATGAACAGCAATCTCAATGAATACAATTGACACAACTAATTTGTAAGAAACAATAGAAAGAGTGAAAAAACAAAACTAAGGATCAAGATGAATTGATTAGCTATATTTCACTAAAAATGGTTTTCACTAAGGTGTACAATAGTTGCTAGACTAATACAAATCTCTCTCTCTCTCTCTCTAAAAGTAGGATCCCTTTCCCTCACGGGAAGGTACACCTTTTATACTCCCAGCTTGTTCCTATCTCTCTCTAAAAGTAGGATCCCTTTCCCTCACGGGAAGGTACACCTTTTATCCTCCCAGCTTGTTCCTCTCCAACTATGGATTATCTTGCTGGATGTTAAAGGATGCTTGTCCCATTAGACTCTTCTCCTCTCACTTTTTGATCATAAAAGAAGACTTTTGGAGTGTTCATATTATTCAGGCTGGTCATTCACCATTTAATGTGACAGACATTAGGTGCCAGTTTGGATAGCACTTCTTTCCACTGAATGTGGTGTTGCGTTTTCAATTTTTTTTTTTTTTTTTTTTTTATTAGCCGGACTTATTGACTTTTGAGGGACAAAAATTACTGTTCATGAACAGTGCGTGCACTGTTTACGCACTGTTTATGTACTGTTCACGATTAAAAAATTTTAAAAATGGGTCCCACGGTACTATTCATACATTTAAAAATTATTTTGCTACAATGTTTTTAGCAACAATCAGTTTTTAACAACTTTCAGCAACAATAAGCTGTATCCAAATGGACCCTAGGTAAAAATACCTAATTAATGCGGAGGTGACCCTTATTTTGAGCTTTGTGTTGTCTCTTAATTTTGGATCTTCGGTAATGATTCTAAGAAATGCCCTGATACTTGGCTCTACTATTGACACCATCCTTAGCAGAAGGTCCCTTGGTTTATCTCGATAGGCAAACTGAAGTTGCTTTGCGGCTCTTCTTGGTCCTCGGGCCTGTGATCTCAGAACTTGGACTTGGCCAAGAGCCTTTAAATCATTGCTTTTATTGCCTTCCTTGGCTCACGGTTCGCTTTGTGGGAACACCCCCTACAATGTTTATTTTGCTTTTGTTGATTTGGATTGTAGTTGTTATTATTATCATCATCATTATTATTATTATTTTTAGAGTGGTTTTTATTTTGATTTTTTTAAAGTTCTCTACTTCTTTACTAAAATTCTTATGTTGTTTTTTTTTTTTTTTTTTTTTTTTTTTTCTTTTATTGATTTGGATTGTGGTGATTATTATTATGATTATGTTAACTGTTAAACTCAAATTGTTAATTTTGGACATACATTAATGAGTATGTTGTTTTTTTAAAATATTGATAATTGGAGGTAGGGAAATTCAAACCTTAGATGTTTTTGTTTGAAATACTAAAAAAAATATAAGTTATAAGAGTTTAGACAATTTAGGTCTTGTTTGGATTTTGGTAAACTGAGTTAACATATCTCAGTTTTGTTAAGTCATAACCCAAAAACACAAAGCTTGTTTGGATGATTTATCAAACTTTTAACTCAATTAAAATATTTTAGTTTTTTGAGATATGAATGAACAAATTCGAAAACACGGTGGCCTTGTTTTCAAGTCATGAAAAATGAGTTTTTTATTTTTGAGAAATAAGTCATGAAAAATGAGTTCAGTGGCAGAATTGTAAAAAAAAAAGTTTCTGGGACCCACACGCATGACTAGTCTCTGTCAAGTCAGTAAGCAGTAAAGACCCAACGGCTATTTCTCTGTCATCTCTATTTTTATTTCATCTCTGCCTCTGCTCTTGCAGCCAAAGAACACTGCTTCTCTTCTTCCTCCCTTCGATTTCTCACCTCATCCGAAGAAGACCCTTCACTAGTCCAACGATCTCTCAGCATCATCTGAAAAACAGAACATAATATCAAAACACAAACATCAAACCCATAATCATCAAACTTAGAATCATCAAATCAACAAACATCAAACCCATAATCATATCAACATTACACCTAAACACAAACATCAAACCCATAATTGGAACCCAGAAGCATGAAACCATAATAACAAACCCAAACCATTAATAAATAAAAACCAAGTTAAATCAAACAAACCCAAACCATTAATAAATCAAAAACCAAGTTAAATCAAACAAACCCAAACCGTTAGTAGGGAGAGAGAGATAGACGATGAGAGAGAGACAGAGAACCTCACGGGAGAAGGACCACCGATGATCTATGGGTTTGGGGTAGAGGAGTATGGCGAATCCAGTGCGGGTTTGTGGGTTTTCTCTTCTTCGTCCTGAGCTGTGGATTTGTGAAAGGATACTCTGTGTCTGTAGGTTTGGCCAAGAGAAAAAGTCTCACGTGAGTGGCTTTAACTGAAGAGGTAGGAGTTTTGGTGATGTGGTGGGTACCACCATGTCAGCTTTAAGTAGAGTTTTCCAAAAAAAAAAAAAACCAAGAGGAATTGGCACCCCAAACAGACAATAGAATGAGTTAGTGAAAATTGAGTAAGAGATATGGGTAATGGATAAAAAGTGGTGGCTTATGAGATATGAGTCAGGGCCTAGTGCCAAACAGGGCCTTAGTACTTGTTAATTAGTACATTCAATTCAATCTTAGAATTTTTATTAACTTAAAACTATATATATATATATATATATTTATATTTATATATATAGTATTTAATACCTTTGATTTTCTCGTAATATGTTGACCTCAGAATATATATAAAATCCCAGACCAACCTTGGGACTATCAGGTGTACATTGGAACTAATCATACCCTGTCGACCAAGTTCCAATTACTCTGAAAAGAATGAAGCATTCGATCCAAAACGTGATGTGTCATTACGTAATGAGGATGGGAAGAGATGCCGCGGTGGATAATTTGTTCATTCTTTTTCTAGCGACACATATACTACACATAGATAGGTAGGTATGGCGTGATTAGGTTAGATTGTTCAGTCCAAAAACTACAAGTAATCCCAAAAGATGTTGAAAATAAATAAAAAGTAGTAATAGTAGAAAGCGAAAACCCATAATCTACAGCTGTATATATGCGTCTCTGTTAGTGTGAACTTGTCCCTTATATGGCCTTATATATATATGGGGTTTGTGGTTTTTTGCCGTCTTGGTTTGCTTCATGTCTTTAATCTCAGCTTCTTGCTGTGCTGGGTCTATTGAGTCTCTTTCCTTATCATTTTTTTCTTGGTTGTTTAGTTTAGTTAGAGGCTCAGAAAACGAGGTTAAGGTGCTTTCCCTTTTCGGGATGAGTTGTTTGCTTTCTTTTCTTTCGGCTTTCTCTGCATTTTCTTATTTGTCTATCAGCGTTCCATCACCTCAAAAATCTCATTGACAGAGATTGGTGGGTAGGGAATTATCGTTCAGTTACTGACCTTGCTTACAGCCTTACACCGTACTTTACACATTCATTTTTCTCTTTAATTCCGCAAAACTTGCCTATTTACTCTCATTCACTCACTCACCCTCTTTATTTCTATCTTCTTGTTCTCCATTTCTCCTACTTCACTTTGCGTTCTTTTTATAAACTCTCTCTCTCTGAAATGGGGTGTAGACGGAGTCACAATTTCATTTGCAGCGGTACACTTTGCTACGTTGCCATTTCTCTCCTCTTTCTCATTTTGAGCACCAATAAGCTGAGACTCACAGCTGAAGGTAATAAATACTAGTATGTCACTGTTCAGTTTCAAAATGATAAACCATGTTTGCAACTTGAAAGGTAATTTGCTTCTTTGTGTTATGCAGGTAGATCACTATCAGAACCATTTTCCCAGGTGAGAATTGGACTCTGAAAATTTTTTTTTAAAAAAGGATTGTGTTAAGTGAAAGTAATGACTAATATTATTGTTTGCTTCTTTAACTAGACGGTAAGAGAAGATAAGGCAATTTTGAGTGCTCAGATAGGATCAAGGCCTCCAAGGTGTGAGAGAAGGTGCAGCACATGTGGGCACTGTGAGGCAATTCAGGTCCCTTCGAATCCCCAAGTACAAAATCGGGACAGAAACTTTTCCACAGCCTCAAATATTGCATATGCAAGAGGCGATGACAACTCCAACTACAAGCCCATGAGTTGGAAATGCAAGTGTGGGAAAATCATCTTCAACCCATAATCAATTGAGTTTGGGTGTTTTAGGTGAAGAAGAATCTACTGTGTTTGAATTCTGTATATATATGAATGATACACAAAGTAATATTTCTGTGTGTCTTTTGGATCCTTTATTCCTTTTACTTCCACTTAATTCCTACCCTCGGGAAAGAGCATTGTTGCATTAAAATTCACAAATTTCTTTGTGTCTATTAATATCTTCTTTTTGGGTCTCATTTTTAGGAGTAATATTCTCTATAATTAAGATCATGTAACTTTTTTACGATTGTTAATACTAATGCAATTGCATAAACGTTCTCTTGCACGATTATGATGTACTTTCATATGCATTAAAATGTATCGTTGGCCGTTGCAGTCCTTTCATTTCTGAACTTTTGTGATGTTGGAAGAATCAATTGATAATTACCGAACTCTTATTACAAATTTGCCAATTGGAGATTACAAAAACGAATAGACAATATTTACGTGCAATACTTAGGTTTCTCTCTTAAAATTTCACCATATGGATTTTTTCATATAAGATGAAAGTGTATTTTTTAATTAAGTAGTCACATTACTGAATCCTAAGAGTGGAACCTAAGGAACAACGCTTAAGGTACTGTACTTAAGTTTTGTCCAAACGAATACATATATATATATATATATATATATATATATATGTGCATACTGACAAGGACCAACATTTGGATGGCCTAGTTGGTTAGATACCGAGCCAACAAGTCTCAAAACTTGGATTCGAGTCTCAACAACTAGTTGTATGTTAGTGCTCTTTATACCTCATCTAGAAGCGGGTAGGGAAGCTACACTAATCGCCCCCCACTGTCCATTTTTTGTTTACCCAAAAAAAAAAATACTGACAAGGCCAATGGCTAGGTGGTTGCCCTTAAAATACATGAAATATAAAAGGCAAACAACGGGACACAAAATTAAAAATGTTTCCTCTCTCTCTCTCTCTCTCTCTCTCTCTCTCTCTCTCTCTCTCTCTCTCTCTCTCTCATAGGGGATAATTGTGTATGATTGTTTTTTAAATTGTTACCTGAACATCTGAAAAATAACATTTAAATAAAATAAAAAAATTGCCACAAACAAATAACCAAATCCTTTTAAATTTTAACAATAAAATAAAAAAATAAAATAAAAAAAACTCCCTAGTTACTACATAAATTTTACTATGTAAAATTGTGAGGCCTAAGAATTTGGCAACCACAGCCCACTTTATATTAGGTCTAAAGGCCCACGCCGAGGAGGTAGAAACATCCGAGGATGAAAATAGGAAGCTCAAGTTCCTAAGAAACATCGCCGAGGACGATCCTGTCCTCGGCTAGACGAGATCATAGAAGGAAAGAGCAGCACGCCACCAAAGGCAGCCTCCCAAAACATCTCAAGAAAAAAGACAAGTACAATGGGTTAGCCATGGAAGCATGATGGAGGAGCAATTCAAGGAGAAACTGTCACCTCCATATTAAATGCCCACAACTAACATTCTGACTGCATTAATGAGGAAATGACCTCTAAACAGTGTTGCCTAGGTTGCTGCAGCTCACAGAAAGCTGAATAAGGTGGTTGATGGGACAAGCACTCAAGTAGTAACTTGCATGATCAACAGATGGAGAGCTAGGATCAACTGAGAGGGAGAATATAATGTAAGAAGTCCTCCAGAATGAGGGAGGGAAAATTAGAAGCGGAGAGAATATTGGAACAATTGGTGTAATATTTGAGACCTTTGTAACAAGACCGGAGGCAATAATAAGAACTACTAGTTCCTCAGGCTAAGGCCGAGGAACAGAATTTCATACTTTAGTCTAAGTCCTTCTTATTCAATCCACTCGTAGTCATGTTTAGTTGTTGTAATCCTCACTAGGGCCTAGTTTTTAAACTCATTCTCTACAAATTTATTGTATTAGACTAGTTGGGTCTGAATCCACTCATCTAAGTGCCCGAACCCAGTTCCTACAAAAATTTACAACTATGTGATAATTAATGTGATTAATGAATTTTAACTACCTAATAAATGAATGTTTGAGTTGTTTTTTGTTTTTTTAACTAATGACATTAGTTTGTAAATAGTATTACGTACTAAAATTTAGCATCACATTTTCAAAATTGATGTAAAAACTTAGAGCATCGGCAGTGGGGCTTGTATATGCCAAATGTTAGGAACATTTGGCATTTAAGCCCCAAAACTGCTCAACAATGGGAAGGCCATATCGCATATGCCAAAAATTTTTTGAGATTTAGCTACAATACCATCTCAAATGTAAGATGGTACTGTAGTTGAATGGTATAAAAAAAATATTTTTTTAATACTCTCATTTCTCTCTCCTCTCTCATTTTAACCCGACAATTTCTCTCTCCTCTCTCATTTTTTTTTCTTTCTTTTCTCTCTTCCTTCTCTCTCTTTCTTTCTGCTTTCTCTTCTTCCTACTCTCTCTTCTTCAACGGAATGGAGGCAACGGCGTGGAGGCTCGATCAGAAAAGTTGTGGTGGAGGCATGGACGTCGTGGGTTTCCGGCGTTTGGGTCGAATTTGGGTGGTGTTTGGCGTTTGGTGTTTGGGTCGAAGATGATGATGATGACGACGGGTTTGGGATGAATAGAGACGGCGATGGGCAACCCTCTCTCTCTCGCCATCGCTGCCGGTAAGAACAGATGGGTTTGGGTTTGGATTTTGATTTTGATTTTGATTTGGCTGGATTTGGCTGTGCTGTGTTGGCGTTGGATTGTGTTTTTTTTTTTTTTTTTGGGTTCAACTACTGGGGTTTGTGGTTGTGGTTGGTGAGCCGACGGTGGAGGTGGTGGAAGTAGTTGTGGCTAGTGGGCTGACGATGGGGTGGGTATCTGTGGCTTCGTCGGAGTGGGTTTTGGGTCAGTGGGTGGCGGCGTGGGTTTGCTGCTTGGGTTTTTTTTTTTTTTTTTTTTTTGGTGTTAACGGTAGATTATGGGTTGCTGGCAGTGGTGGTGTCAAGTGTGTGTAGTGCGGCGGTGGTGGTGATTGTGGTTGTTGAACAGAAATAAAGAGAGAGAGAATAAATAATGTGTTTTATTGTAAATGATGGTAATTGTGGGATATATTATTTTATTGTGTAGAAATATTATTTTAATGAGTAGAATAGGAAAATAAAAGTTGGGATGTTGGGTGTATTGTAAAATGGTATGGTATAATTGATAAAGTAGCTTTTTAGGATAGTAAAATAAGATGAGATATGAAATCTGGATATGGATGCTCTAAGTAAGCTGCAAGAGGGTTATCTCCTATAACATATGTATGTAGTGAGACTCTCACACCTAGCTAGCACCACACCACACCATCACCCAATAACTAAATCAAAGCTTCCATAATCGACTACTAGCAAACCCACAACAACAAACCCAATGGTAAGAACAACCACCACACAGTCCAACATAAACAAACCAAATCAAAGCTAGCACTGCCCATTTGCAATATGATCCATCCTAACTGCAAACTTAGCCACTGAACAATCGATGACAGTCGCCCATGAACGGTTAACTCCAACCATCACATGCCCAACGAGAGAGAGAGAGAGAGAGAGATGTTAAAATAACAGTTGTAATCATCTCCTATAAAAGTCAGCCTATTTCCATCCAAAAAGTAAGTGAACACACAATTAACATACGCAAAATTCTAATTTAAATATAGAAAGTACTAGCTTAATTATTATAGGGGTTTTGGCTAGCACCACACCATTGTCCCTTTATTTGAGTGTTATGTTTTGGTTCTTGTGCAAGCTAAGTGACTAACTGAGATTTCAAACATCGTTAGTATTTTTATTATCCATTCTTGGATAAACGTACTTTAGCTAAAATGCATTTTGGTTAATGGAATATTGCTAGTCCAATGATGATTGATTTACGGACTTATTAGGCATATTTTTGTTGGAGTAGCCAATGCTACTCTAGTTGGTGCTATTATATCGAAAACAAATCTTTTGTCTCATTTTTTTTCTCCACCAATCATGGTAAGCAATGTATTTTTTTTTTCTATTTTATACTTTGTTTATTTTATAAAAAAGTCAAATGATAAATAAACTGCGCAAATTGTAATCAATAGAGTATAAAATGCAGACAAACAATTGTTATTCATTATATCTCTCTACTACAACTCCAACCCTTTTGCTCCTCTAATATCTTTCAAAACATCTCTTACCCAAATGGTTAAATTTTGCGAAGTCTATACATATTATTTCAAGTTAGAAATCTTTATCTTCGACTTACATTTTCAGTTCAAAAATACCCATGTGTATAATAGGTTTTACTCTATTATTATTATTATTAGCATTAAGGATGAAGGGTCTGCATCGACCGTGTGGTTAAAGTAGGGAAACGAGGTCTTTTTGGATTTACCAGTTGCCACACGCCACCGTCCCGTCTCCCCATGTACTGTTCATTTACATTTACATATACATAACGTAAAGATACGAAAACGAAAACAGATTAAAAATTAAATTGTTTTCGAAAAGTTCACCATTATACTACGCTGGACCCTACAGCAAATCTTTGTCACGTACCATTTCTTGGTGTTCTTTTTCTGACGAGAAAGAAACTAATAGTTGTTTATATAAACAATAAAGAAACCAGGTGACAGGACTTCATAAAGTAATCAATGCATCATCATTTGAACTAAGAATTGAAACCCCCCAAAAAAAAAAGAAAAAGGAGTTGAATTAAGAAGTAAAAAGAAGAGGAGCTTCCAGTTTGAGCACAGTAAAATCTTGGAAAAGATTTTACAGGATTCCATTTTCACGTAACAGGAAATGATGAGATGTAAGAGAAAAAGAGAATTGTTATTGTTAGAAAACTGTGGAGGGACCAGGGAGTTGATGGGATATTTCATGGGCGATATTCTCTAATCTGCTCCATCTTTTCCTAGTTATTACTACAAACTCCTACTATCCTCTACTATATCTTTCTTGTAGACATGACTTAACAGTTCCTATTAAGTGCAAGTACGAATTTTGCACTTGAATTTAATCATAACATATAATTAGTGCAAGCACCACTCTATCTGAATCTGAATGATAACACAACACAAAGTAGAAGTCAGAGGGTGACAAAGGAGTTGGGATTTGCAAAAAAAGAGTTAACCGACGTATAAGGCTTCTTGCTGTTGGGAATTACAAGTGTTTTACGCTACAATTTGCTGTAACATTAAGGATAATTAAAAATGACTAATTGAGCTAATATTCCGACTTCTAAGATTGGTGAGAACTGAGAAGTTAAATTAGAAGTTACACACCTGGTAGACACAAACACTATCACAACTTAAAAAAAAACACTAAAACAACATTTTACTAAGAAAATGCAAATTAATAGTTACCCTCTACTCGTGACCATAAACTATTTTATAATTTTTTTACAACTGTAGATATGATGAGTGATTATTTTTATTAGTAAGTAAAAAGTGATGTTAATTGTGGATTTAGATGTGAACTAATAAGAATTGCCACATCAACAATTTGGAAATATATTATAAAGTAGTTTATAGTTGTAGCATTTTCCATAGAAGACAATTACTAGCGGTGAATTAAAGATATTTTGTCCATACTCATTGCATCACATTGGCACTAATAGTTTTGGAGGATTTATTGTGAATTACTAACGGTATGCTTTAATTTTCTGTAACATTTGTGAGAAGAAAAATTCTTAGTTTACATTATACCATCAATGAATGATTTTTTTTTTTTTTTTTTGAGTCATCAATGAATGATTTACATTGTAAACTAAATAAATGTGTACAATGTTATACACATTTATCTAATTTATAATGTAAATCTTACATTGATAGTACAATTAATGTAAACCAATAATTGGCTTGGGATAATTAGGAAATAACATTCTGGATATCAAATAAGGCCAAATAATTCTCACTGTTGTTGAGAGAAGTTACTTTGACAGAAAGGTACAACATCTTTGTTCTTCCGAAACAACAAATAGCTAATAATGCTTTTACCAACAAAGAGCTAATAATAGTTTAACCAAAAAAAAAAATAACAAAAACAAAAACAAAAAGCTAATAATGTTAGGGTTTGGTTAATATATGCCATCCATTTTGTGACAATTTTTATGAAAATTTGAAAAAATTATCAAAACAATTAATTACTTTTTTTTATAAAATTTTTTAAAAATAATTTATTAATATATGTCCTAAAGAGTACACGTTAGTAAAACCCTTTATACATACATGATAGAGAAATTTATAATGAAAATGATAACTAAATAGTTGCCCTCTACTTGTCAGTAATTATCTTTTGGGCCCTAATGTGAGAGAGTCCATCAGGAGATTTTTCTCACTTGTTGCAGTTGCGTCTAGAGTGTAGTTTTGCTCTTGAAAATTGCATGTCAACATTCAACAGTAATTCAAATAGCAACAGCTATGGTCTAGGCTTTGCCCATAAATTACAATAGGTACAAGCATACAGCTCAAACATGTTTCTTTTCGATATAGACAACAATGGTGGAAGTGGAACCCCACCACATGAAGTCCTTGACCTGTTTAACATTCTTCTTTGGGTTCGGTTAAACAAATTCATTTTTGAAAAAATTTTACCGGAAATTGAAAAACTTGTCAAAACTTTTTCAATTCCCAATTGAATTTTTTCCAAAATTGATATACTATTGTGTGCCCTTATGGCACACATTAGTAAAATCCTTCTTCCTTTCATGATCATTAAATCAAACATGTAACGTGACATAGTACGTATAGAAGAAAGGTAAGTTGAAAGTTTTGCCACCATGGTTTAAGGAACCTGCAATTATGAAACATGCACATTTGTCAGTGGTGGCATGCCCTTGTATGTGCCAAAGTTTATCAGAACGTTATTTTTATTTGCTTCAGAAAAATTGCACCATAACAATTAAAAAATGCTGGCGAGTGGCGACTCTACCTTCATATCCAGCGGTTCGACTCATAAGCCATCTGAATTCTTGAATGTCACTTTACATTTCTAGGACAGCCTCATAATTATGGATAAAAATTTATCCTATATGTGAGTAGATCCAGAGAAGGACAAAAATGTATAATAAAAATAATATTAGCAATGAACCCGAGTTAAAGTAATGCTGCTCTGTACATATCAGTAGTTGTGAAAGTTTGAAAAAAAAAATGTTATGCCTCTATTATTACTCTTTAATTTTTGCTACACATTCAAATTTAGTTTATCTATATATGTTTCAACTTTCAAGTACTAAAACACTAAAATACAGATACTCCTTAGTCCTTAACGAGCAAAGCCATGTAATAGCCATGGGCACGCTCGCCACAATGTTTTTAAAAGCCATCAACAAACTAACATGCAAATGAATAACATATCGTACACATCAAGACACCCCCTTTATCATTGGTTGGTTTTGATTTCAGATAACATCCCTAATGAAACTCGCGCGGAGCCTGTTTTGAGATTTAATAATCCTTAATTACTACACCAGGTACGGTCACGTGTGGTAATATGAACAGAAACACTCACTGCATGTGTTTGAGACTAATTTATAAGTTTTTTTTTTTTTTTTTATAGTTTTTAGGTACAACTTTTTAAAATTGCACTTTTTTCACTCTTATAAAGTACAAATATACTTTAGTACATTTTTTAACAAAAAATTATGTTGGGTTAAGATAGCTTGACCCCGGTTAATTAATTCAATTAGCCAAGGTGATTAATTATGTCAAATTACATGCAAATTGTGAAGGCACCAACAAATTACCAAATAAACTAAATGCAGCAGAAAGTAAATTGAACACAGTGATTTGTTGACAAATGGAGAAAACCTCACAAGGCAAAAACCCTACCGAGTGATTTTAAGGTCACTACTCTCAAGAATCTACTAATTAACAATCAAGTAGTTACAAGTATAATGAATCTTATCAATTACCCTTGGCCTATCCCAAAATACAAACTTACAGTTGAACATTTGCTCTAATACTCAATTGAACTTGATCTTGTAGTAGCATTCTTTTTCTTGATGCACAAACCTCCAATTTGTGACTAACCCTTTGCACGAATCCCAAGTACGTAACTAACTCTAGCAAGCAACTTGAATAGATATTGTTGGCTATAAAGTTCTTCATTTCATCAACAATGAAGATTTAAAAGCACTTAGTTACAAAACCCTATGGTATACTAACGCAATAGTTTCACACAGAAAAAATAAGTCTTTTGATTTCTGTATCCGTATGTGACGGTCTTTAAAATAAGTCTTATATATGTCTAAGGTTGTAAGAAAAGAAACCCCTAACAAATATGCAAGGCTGGGTTGAATTTCAGATTTGAAAATTCTAAAATCATAATTCTTGATAGATCGAGTTGCTGTCGAGCTATCTATTGAGCTTCACATTAAGTCTCAATAGCAAGTTTCTATCGAGCTATCTGTCGAAACTTAATGAATAGCTTTCTTCACTTGTTTCTTGGATCAATTTTTATGTCTTTAATACTTGACTTGAACAACATGTTTTTTGAAATACTAAACTCATTTTAGATCTACCAAATTATAAGTAAAATGCATTTTGTCAAAAAATTAGCCAATTACAACAAAATATGACCCTAACAAACTAAATAAATTGTTTTCAAATGGACACGGATCCATGACTTGAACTCCAAAATTAAAGAGAATGTTAATACAAAGGTTGAGAGAGACAGCTGAAAAGCTTGGGGGCAGAGTGAAAGAAATAGATTCCGATTCCCTCTTTCTCAAGTATTTTTGAGCTGTATATCAGCTAAAGCCAGAGCACAGCATTCAATTTGGCCCATCCCTTGGCCATGGAAAAAAGTAGTATGCCATATCCAACAAACAACAGCAACAAGTCATTCCCTGCGATTCCCATTCCCCATCTGACGTAGATGGGGCATGAGGAATCATATTGCTGTGCAATCAGGTCGCCGTATAACAGCCTCCGTCAGGGCAGTTTCGTGGGTCCTGTGCCCTTTGCTTACACAGATTATCCGTAAAAACTAAGCATGATGGGCAACAACACCAAAGGTCTTGGGACTGTGCGCCACTCCGCCAGTAGTTTTCTCTTAACTGTATGTACAGTGACCCATACAGCAGTTAGAATTAATGCCATGTATGCCGCTAGAAAGAAATTATTTCTTTGTAGCTTTCCAGTTTACACTGAGCACGAAATACAAGTCAACAGCCGCGAAATCTACACAAATTTTGGATTTTTATGGATTGTACGTAAATGAGTGTTGTCTATTTCATACAACCATACTACACGCGCCACTTTTGCACAAGTCTCAATTTTTGTACAAAAGTGGCATGTGTATATATATGGTTGTGTATAAGTGTTTGCGTGTAAGAGAATTAGCCTCTATAAATGGGTTTACCTATCCTTCCGCATCAAATCATGAGCCTTCTTCTAATACATTGGGTAGGTCACAAAAGAAAAGAAAAGAAAAAGAAACGAGTATCAAATGTTCAAAATTATTCATTTAATTTTATTTCAAATATGAATCGAGTTTGGGTTCACTATAAAACTAAATAACATGTTCAAGTTTTGTTAATTTCCTTATTGAGTGGGCTAGAGCTTTTTCACGAATACTTAATTAACTTATTTTGGTTAGAAAAATTTTTGTTTGCAAGTGTTTGAGTGGTTGTTTTTGAACCAAAATTAAAGTGAGATTCACATTTTCTTTTAGTTAGGTCCAAGATAGAATGTGTTTTTCCTCCGTGACGTTTTATCCAAGTGAGCTTCTACCATTCACACTACCCACCTAGGCTAAGTTGGCCCTAGTCTATTTGGTTACACATACCTTGTGTTTTAAAAAATTTACCATTTTGAAATTCTTTATAGTTGAAATTTGAGTTAATTAGATGAAACAATTTTCTCTTATGAACTTATAAAAATTAGGTTTACTAACTAGTATGGTTAAAAATTATATGTAATTTTTACCATGAAATTATTTATATTCTCATTAAATTACAAATAATAATCTAATATCTTATGAACTTATTTATAGATTAATACAATACAATTTTTTTTTTTTTTGAAACAATACAATTTAAGTTCTAGTCTATATAAGTATATATATTTTGATAATTTGATAGTCATTGGGAGGGGGGAGAAGAGATTTGAACCATAAAAACATCTTCATTGGAAATATCAAGAGGTGTATAATACGCACACACACACATACTTAAATTGAGTCTCATGCTTACCAACACATTATTATGTTTAAATTTAACTCGTTAAATAGTAAAGTTTATTGTGGGGGGTCCGAGGACCGAAGAGGAATAGATCAAGGAATGGTTTGCATAAATCAGTTTGAAGAGCTTAATAAGCTTTGAGGATTCCGTTGACCCGAGGATGGAAGTAGAAGCATGGACATTTAGTATCTTATGAAGGACCATGGAGGGAGGAGAGAACCATAATGGGGGTAAAGGATGTGAGAGGAAGCTTCTTGAAAGAGATACTTCCCACCTCCTCATTGAATGCCCTACACCAACCATATTAGCTGCATTAATGTGGAAATGACATCTAAACAGTAACTTCACAGCTAGCAACCCCTTCTACCACCTTCAGCAGAGTTTTGATGGGACAAATATCCTAAGAAATGCCTTGAGGTATACAGGTGGAGGGTTAGGATGCAAGAAAAAAGGATATAAAGGAAGAGAACATCCTAAAAAGAGGGAGGAATATTATTTTCTCTAAGAAACAGACAAAGAAGGAAGTGAACAATGTATAATTTGGTCTAGAAATTGTAACACTCATAAATAAGAAACTATTCTTCGGACTAACCCGAGGAGAGCATTACTTCCAATCACTACTTAAATTTCTCCTCTCTATCACTCTAATCTCTTCAGCTATATACCAGGACTTAGTTTAGAGTTGCACTTGAAGTATTTTTCTCACTCTCTTAGAAATTTTATTGTTTGGGCTTGGTATAAAGGGTAAGGTGCCACTATTCTTAGTGGGCTTGGGCCTTTATTTTCTGAGTACTTACATTTATACTTGGGCTAGAACTTTATTTATTTGATAAAAAAATGAATATGTATAAACTCTATCCTAAACCGGTTCTAGTTGTTCATATATAAATAACTTGATTTAATTAAAATCCTAATATTGGACTATTATATTATCAATAAATTACAAATAATACTTTGATATTTTATGAACTTATAACAAACTTACACAATCCAATTTCAAGTCTATATTAGTATATTTCTATACGTATATACACATAAGTATATAATATTATATATGCTTAAACCGAATTTCATGCTCACAAGTTTGTTCAGGAACACATTATAATATTTGAGTTCAGTTTGTTTAATAGTCAAACCTAATCTAGGGCATGACTCATTAACTAAATAAACAAAAATGTAAACAAGTTTTTCCTAAGTCAAGTTCGAATTGTTCATAAACAACTCAATTCGATTATAGTCCTAAGTGGGATAGCCGCAAAAAATAGGGTCATCTATTCCTAGAAAAAAAAAAAAAAAAACCTTAAATAATTAAGGTATTCCTTAAATCCATAAAAAGAACTCTAAAATAGAGAGAGAGAGAGAGATTCTCTAAAATTTTAGTAATCAGCCTAGGGTGCTAACACTAATCTATAATAAAGAAGACCTTAGAAAACTCTAATGTGTGTTGAGCACAAAATGTCTTGAAAAACAGTTAAGAAGGATAAAACATAAAATTATATAAATTGATTTTATAAATTCTAAGAAATGTCTTGAAAAACTGAGGAGACCAGCTTAGTATGACATTTAGATTGAAAATTATAACAAAAGGAAAGATTCTAAATTTGCTAAAACGGATACATAAAGGATAGAATTTGTCCCAAAGGCGATGTAAAGTCAATTGTGGACAATGAGTTTTGAATCCTGCCGCAATTCCCTTCAATTCACCAAATTTTATGCAATTTCGTAACTGGTCTGGATGATTTTTAATTTGTTTTTCACTTTTCAAATTTCCTACTGTTTGATCTATGATGATCTCTCCAGTCAATAAAAGCCAATAGTTCTACATCACATATATAAGAGATCTGCTGATTAGCTCTTGATTTATAGCATTTTTGGATTAAATTAGTTCTGTACTTATGTCAAGTTGATCTGGAACCGACAGACTTTCCGCGTAGACAAAGAAAAATCCTTTATAAAGTCAATAGAAGCCAACAAATTGCAAGAGGAACGCCTCACGTAATTTGGACAAACTTTCCTTGTGGCTTCGTGGACGGCAGAGGTGAAGGGGATTAAAGGTTGAGCCGTATTCAAGCCAAACCGTGAGAGAGAGAAATTTTGTTAAGAATGGCAGGAAAGAAAAGAGACAAAGAAAGAGAGAGAGAGAGCGTTTCTTGATAATGGAAGCAAACTTCTTGAGAAGCTGATTGCCTCTTGTAATGGCAGGCCAATTCCTATCCGTAGCTACTCTTGTGAAGAACTCGAGCGGGCAACAATTAACTACGATCCTAGCCATATTTTTCATAGAGATGGGAAATATGAATGGTACAATGGTTCTTTTGAAGGCCGAATGATTTCCATCAAGCAGTGCGTACGACATATAGACGTTTTATTTGAGAAGATTTTCACTGATATAGCAGTGCAAAGATGAGCACCCACAATAATGTTCTAAAGCTCATAGGGTGCTGTCTCGAGACTCAAATTCCCATTTCAGTGTATGAATCTGCTGCAAATGGATCACTTTCGGGTCGATTTAATGTTACTAGTGATCATGATGGTGCTGTCTCCACACTGCGTTCTCAGGACCTATTGTTGTCCACAGGGACATAAAACCAGGAAATGTCTTCCTAGACCAACATGATGTTGCTAAACTAACTGAATTTTCATTGTCCATATCGATCCCCGAATGTGAAATTCACGCAGAGGATGATGTTTGTGGAGCTGCTTTGTTCTTATGCCCCAACTATGTGACTACAAGTTACATAACAGAGAAAGTTGATGTTTACAGCTTCGGATCGTTTCTATTAGAGCTTTTAACTGGACAGAAGTTGCATTACCTATTACGCACAGACTATTTTGATGTTGAGGATTTTGAAGATGACATAAAAAAATTTACCATAAATGAGCTTGTGGATCCTGCAATCCTTGTAGGGGAAGGAGGATCTGTGTTGCAACAATTACAATGTGTATTACAGCTTGCCCTCATTTGCAGAGAAAAGGATCCGGAGATGAGGCCAACCATGGTTGATGTTACAAAAGAACTCAGAAAAATTGAGAGGTTCATCCTATGATTATTCTGCCACTTTCCTCCATCCAAGTTCCTTTGCAAAGAATCTATCCTCGAATAAACCTTCAAATTTGCATAATTAAGGAAACAATCAAGTATCTCTATTGGTTTACATTTATGGGAATTAAGCCTGCTAAAGTTCCCAAATAAATAAGAGAGCTGAATAAAATACTTAGCTTGCCCCATCTAATTGATGGTAGTTTTTTTTTTTTTTGGGTGGGGGAATGGGTTTGATAGTTACACTGGGAGAGAGAAAATTTAAATCTTAGATGTCCCCGTTAGAAATACTAACAGAAATGAGTTAAGTTACAAGACTTTTGGCCTCTGTTAATAACTTTTTAATCTAGAGGTGTGTATAATGTATACTCTTTTTTCCAAATGGATTGGTTCTCTGATGCCCAATTTTCTACTACCTTCCCTCAACTTCTAAAGAAAATGATTGTAATATGTTTTAAGAAGCAAAGGATTCCTTGATGTTTTATTTAGTTATTTCTTTTGATTGTTTGATAGTTGGCCATGTGAGTTTTGATTGTTGGGAAATTGTGAGAAAGGAAACAGAAGGGAATCGATATATTTTGAGATTTTAATTATTTTTTTAAAATATTTTGGTCCATATTATATTGAGTTACTTTTTTATATTTATTTAGTGCTTCATGTCAAGCTAAGTAATGACACCTAGGGTCTTTCTCAACCAAAAAAAAAAAAAGGTAATGGCACCTAGATCCTAGGCATTATGTTAGACATGTAGGATAAGTAGATGGAAGGACATAAAATGTAACATTTTTAGTAGTTTAGGGACCAAAGTCATGTAAAAATGATGAAAACAATATTTTTATTTTCTACTATTGCTTTTTACTTACCCAATTTGTTATTATGCCGATTTTTGTTCTACCTCACTCATGTTCTAATATGTAGAGGCATATTTTCATTAAAAAAAAAAGTAGAAGCATATGAACAGAGTTTAATGCACCATGAGATCTGCAAACCAGTTCTTTATATATGTAGCATTTTCAACTTAATTCTAGAAGCGACAGTCCTTCTGCGTTGAAGATTGTTGAGGGCATTTTTGGTATAACAATGGGCTAACACCAATTTAGCAAAGAATTTCGGCCCCCAAATTATTTTTTTCTTCCTATTTGTTTTGTGAACCAAGCTCTCATGTGAAAGGAAGAACCCAACAAAAGGGATAATTAGAAGGTGTGGATAAGTAGATTGAAAGGCAAATGAGTCATTTTGCACTAATCTTGGGCTCATCCAAGTTCTCTCTGATGGGCTTGGAACATAAGGGAAACCATTGAGCCCATGTTAACTTACCTTCTGCTCAATATACTTCACAGACATCGCACCCTCAATTTCAGGTTCATTACACAGAGCATGCAATGCTAAATATCTAGCAGATACAGCAAACTCCTCTCTCATTTGGTCGATTTTTTTAGTAACACCAAAAACTCCATAAAAGGGAGGAGGACCTGAACATAAGGCGGGGACGGATTGAAGATTGATGGGGGGAGAGAAAAAAATGAATTTTTAATCTGTCATCAAAACATACATTCAAAACCAAGCCTCCAAGTATCTCCATGAGTTTTTGGGTGCACTAAAAGGAGATCACCCTTTTCTCCTTCATCATATACTCTCATTTTCCCTTTTCCTTTGAAATTATTACCCAAGTTTAGAGAGTTGGCTGCAAGTTTTTCCACTATTTTTCAAGTTTGTTGTGTCTAGCACATTGTTAAGACACACCCCTAGGCCCTACCCTTCCTCATCATTCATGTGGAAGCCAGTTATGGATTCTGCTCCCTGAACTAAATTCGGGTCAACGAGAAAAGCCGAATTAAGTTCAAATAAGTGGTGAATCGGAAAAGAACCCAAACAAATCTCAACATGCCATTGTCGCCCAACAATTGGCTATTGATCCTCAAAAGTCAAAAGCAATCCTCTAGAAAGTCAAGTCTAGCAAATTGCAGCAGAAAAGTCAACTGGACGAAATTTCATTGTAGCTTCGTGAAAACTTAGGTGGGAATTAAATTTGGGGCCACATTCAAGGAGAGAGATTTTTGTTTTGTTAAAAATCAACTCTGCCAAAGACACCGAAAATTTCAACCAAAAAGAGAGAGAATGAGTTTCACACTCATGGCCAGAAAAAAAAGAAACATAGAAAGAGAGAGAGCGTTTCTTGAAAATGGAAGCATGGTACTGGAGAAGCTAATTGTCTCTTGTAATGGCAGACCTACTCCTATCCGTAGTTTCTCTTGTGAAGAAATTGAGAGGGCAACAAATAACTATGATCCTTGCCGAATCTTTCATAGAGATTCGTTGTATGAATGGTACAATGGTTCTTTTGAAGGCCGAATGGTTTCCATTAAGAAGTACCTAAAAAATTTCGAGGAAGCTGTCTTCACCGATATTGCTATTTCTGCAAAGATGAGCCCTCACAATAATGTTCTTAGGCTTACAGGGTGCTGTCTCGAGACTCAAATTCCCACTTTAGTGTATGAATCTGCAGCAAATGGATCGCTTGCTTATCGATGGGGGGTATCCAATTCTAGTCTTAATGGAGAACAACAACAGCGTCAGCCCATTGCATGGCAGAGCAAGTTAAAGATTGCTAGAGAAATTGCTCATGCAATTGCTTATCTCCACACTGCGTTCTCAAGACCCATCATTCACAGGGACATTAAACAGGGAAATATCTTTTTAGACGAACATGATGTTGCCAAACTAACTGATTTTTCAGAGTCGATATCAATCCCCGAAGGTGAAACTCACATAGTAGATAGGCATGTGATTGGGTCTCGAGGGTTTGTATGCCCCCATTATGCTACCACGCTCCTTATAACGGAGAAAATTGATGTCTTCAGCTTCGGATCATTTCTATTAGAGCTTACAACTGGACAGAGGATATATCATCTAGCAAAAACAGCCGATGATGAAGGTGTGGAATTAGAAGATTACATAGAAAACGTAACTATAAATGAGATTGTGAATTTAGCAATCCAGGCAGGGGAAAGAGGAGCTGTTGTGGAGCAACAAGCACAAGCTGCTGTGAAGCTTGCCCTCCTTTGCAGAGAAAAGGATCCGGAGATAAGGCCAAATATGGTCGACGTAACAAAAGAACTTAGAAAGATTGAGAGGTTGGTCCTATGATCATTCTGTCACTTTTCCATCCAAGTTCCTTTATAAACATCAATTATCAAATATGTCTATTCTCACCGTCTTTCTGTATTTCCATATTTCGCTAGATGAAATGTGTGTAGAAAAGATGTAAAATTGAATAATGAATCGTTTCTATTAGAGCTTTTAACTGGACAGAAGTTGCATTATCAATTATGCACAGACTATTTTGATGTTGAGGATTTTGAAGATGACTCAAATATTTTTTTTACCACAAATGAGGATCTGTTGTGTGGCAACAACTATATGCTGTATTACAGCTTGCCCACATATGCAGAGAAAAGTATCCGGAGATCAGGCCAAATATGTTTGATATTACAAAAGAACTCAGAAAAATTGAGAGGTTCATCCCACTTCCTCCATCCAAGTTCCTTTGTAAAGAATCTATCCTTGAATAAATCTTCAAATTCTATAGTTGAAATTATATTATTTGAGTTTATTAGAATGAATCTTTTTATTTCTAAACTTATAAAAATTAGATTTACCAACTTTTTATTATTGTACCACACCATAGACTATTTATATTTTATCAATAAATTACAAATAATAACTTGATATCTTATGAACTTATTTATAAACTTGAACAATTCAATCTCAAGTCTATATAAGTATATTTTTGTATGTATAGAAATATAATATTATATATACTAAAATTGGGTACTCTTGAGCTTGTTCACAAACACATTATAATATTTGAGTTCAGTTTATCAAGCCTAAATTTAGACTTGAACTTGGCTTAGTTACTAAATAAACATATGCAAACAAGCTTTGTTGTGAAGCTAGTCCAAACTATTCATAAACAACTTAGTTCATTTACAGCTCTAAGTGAGATAATCACAAAAAGTAGGCATGTCTATTATGAAAATTAAAGAAAAAAAATCTCTAAAATACTTGAAGGTTCCTTGAATCCCTAAGAACAACTCTTAAAAGGTTCCTCACAAGCTCTCACTATAACACCATCTCTTCCAGTAAAATGCTAACAGATGTAGGGAAAGACACTTTGAGGTTCAAATTATCTGCAATTGTTAAAGCCCAAAATCATTATCTCTGCTACCAAAGCATCACAATTCTTATGAAAACTGCAGAAGTACTAAACAGTTGATAGATATTTCTCTGCTGCATTTCTGTAGTTGGATGAGATGTACCATTGGTGTTTTCTCATTTTGTTGGTGATATTTTACCATTATTTGCCTGCGTTAAATGGCTTTTAGTCCTTTCTGTTGGATTTAGCCTCTTTCTCTGGAATTTGTTTTCCTCCTTCCTTTGTCCTAGACTCCTAGGTGAAGTTTTACATCAAGGGCAAATTTGTTGGATTGCTATAGAAATCAGAAGAGCCAAGACCCTTTCGTTTTGAAGCTTGCTGGACAAGGGATAAATCCAGCTACGATGTGGTGGATGAAACTTGGGAGGAATTAGGGGTCTGGGGTCTGAATGTTTTAAATAGGTCAAGAAAATTCAGAATACAAGAGCAGAGCTTCGAAAGTGGAACAAGAGTCATTTTGGAAGGTGCAGGAGTAGGACTAAGGAAATTGAGAAGCAAATTGAGTAAGTCCAAGGTAGAGACACAAAGAACAAAGAAAGTAGAATCTAGAATTAGAGGCTGGTCTGTTCCTATAGCTGGAAGAGTGGTTGTCTGGAGAGGAAGCAGTATGGAAGAAGAGGTCAGAGCATTCTCATCAAACATGTCAAAAAATATAACATTTAGCATCTTAAAACACTACTTTATTTATTTTAATACTTCAATTTATAATACACTCAACATCAAAGATTTTTTTTTTTTACCACTTCATTAAAATATTATTTATTTTAATCAAGTGAGAGAGAGAAAGTAGTGGAGAGAGGCACAGCACAAGAGAGAGTGAGAGAGAGAAAAAATAATAATAAAAAACTCTAGCAACTTGCTATAGTAGGGTGTCAAAGATGACACTCCACTGTAGCAAAGATGTCAAAAATTTTAAGAATAGCATGCTTGATGTGGATGATATTTTAAGGGGATGAGAGCCAAAATTAAGATTTAGCATTTTTCACATCTTTGATGTGAATGCTCAAGGGACTTATGGCTACAAGGAGGAGACATAAATACTAGGTTTTTCCACTCCTCCACCTTAATAATAAATAGAAGAAAATATTTCTCCGAAATCAATCTAGAAAAAGGAAGTTGGATAAGGGAAAGAAAAGAAATGTACTCTAAGAAGAGTTTTAGAGAGTTGTATCAATTGGTCAATCTAGTTATTTATGAAGACTTGAACAACCTAGCTAATTTCACCTTGCATCACTGAGGAAGAAAATGAAGAGCTAAGCAAGCTGCCGACTCTGGAAGAGATTAGAATAGCTCTTTTTGAGATGCAATCCCTAAAAGCCCCTAAAGTTGATGGAATGTACTCTCCCACCCCCCCACCCCCCACACACCTTCTTTTATAAGTACTACCAGGAGATTTGGGAGATCAAATAGTGAAAGCAATGCAGGGGTTCTTTGAGGGGGTAGAATTCCAAATAAATTAAATTACACTTTTATAGTGCTAAAACCAAAACATAAGGAGCTCACAATTTTGGCCAGTTTTGCCCAATTAACTTGTGTAATGTGAGCTACAAGATAATCTCAAAAGTCTTGGCTACTAGACTCAGACCTCTGCTTAGCAAAATGATAAACCCTGCTCAATCAACCTTTGTGCCAGAAAAGTAGATAGTATAAAATATAGAAATTGCTTAAGAAGTTGTCCATTGTTTCAATTCCACAAAAAGAAAGAAAGGTATGATTGGATTAAAGCTAGAAATTTAGAAAGCATATGATAAAATGGACCAGGATCTTAATATGAAAATTTTGAAGCATTTGACTTCAGTGAGATATTCATAAACTGGATTCACTGGAGCATTTCATCCGTCAACTGTCAAGTACACATTATTGCTCAATGGTAGTTGTTTCTAAAGTTTGACTCCAAGGAGACCCCATCTTGCTGTACATGTTCGTCTTATGTAAAGAGGTCCTCTCTAGGTTGATTAATAGGGCTTTACAAGAAGGAAGTGTCAAGGAGGTTAGCGTTGCCCGGGCATGTTTTGCAATTACTCACATGCTATATAGTTTATGCTAATGATGAATTACTCTTTTGGGGAGCAAAAAAAGCAGAGTTTGACCAAACTGATCTCTTGTATAAACACTTATTGTGCTTGTTCTGGAAAAAACGTGAGCGTAGAGAAGTCAGGATGCTTCTTCTCTAATGGTGTGCACAATTAGTTCAAGAAGAGCTTAAAATGCAGGTATGACCTGAGACAACTCTCAACTCAAAATACTTATTGGGTTGCCACTGCCACTATTCATTACTAAAAACAAAAAATTAAGAGTCTTTCAGCTAACTAAAAGAAAACTAAAATGTTAAAGATATCAAAATATCATCATTAGCGACACTGAGGACAATTTTGACATATAGGACAAATGTTAGTGACCAAAATTGTAATAGGATGCTGCCTCGAGACTCAAAATCCTATTTTAGTTTATGAATCTGCTGTAAATGGATTGCTTGGTGATCGACTTTATGTCTCTGGTCATGATGGTGAACAACAACATGAGCCAATGACATGGCAGAGCAAGTTAAAGATTTTAAGGGAAATTCCTCATGCAATTGCGTATCTCCACACTGCGTTCTCAAGACCCATCATCCACAGGAACATACAACTGGAAAACAGCTTTTTAGACCAGAATGATGTTGCCAAACTAACCGAATTTTCACTGTCCATATCCATCCCCGAAGGTGAAACTCACGCAGTAGTTGACTACCTGAGTGGGACTGCTGAGTTCATATGCCCCAACTATTTTAGCACATTCCATGTAATGGAGAAAGTTGACGTCCACAACTTTGGATCCTTTCTATTAGAGCTTTTAACTGGAAGGAGGTTAGGTCATCTAGCACAAACAGCCAAAGATGAAGGTGCGGATATAGTAGAGAACATAAAAAACCTTGCTATAAATGAGATTGTGTAACCAGCAATCCTGGCAGGAGGAGGAGCTGGTGTGGAGCAACAAGTACAAGCTGTGTTACAGCTTGCCCTCATATGCAAAGAACAAGATCCAGAGATAAAGCCAAATATGGTTGACGTTACAAAAGAACTCAGAAACATTGAGAGATTCATCCCATGATTATTCTGCCCCAAATAGGCCAAAAGTATCATTCAAGTCAGTCAAATATATGGGAACACAGAAAATCCAATCTTAATTCTTTAAAATGATGACATGATTTAATAAAGTTTATGATGGCAATAAAAGTTTTGTATTTATTTTGATTAGTCTGATTTGCACACCATCTTTGCATATTTCACACACCTCTCATTGGTATAGTTAACTATTTATTCAAATTCAATGATCTAGATGAAAGGTGTGTACAAAAAATGTATTGAATAATATATAAGTGGCTTTGATTTCTTTTTTCTCATCCCTGCATACAAAAGCAACACTTCCCACCCCCTCCCCCCAAAGAAAAAGGAACTGATCATCCATCATTAATCAATTTGAAGAGATTCTACCAGAATTTACATATAGGAATCAAATTCTGGACTGCTTTTTGCCCACTCATAGATAAATTTAAAAGCTGACCCATCGAAGTAGAATCTACAAAGAATATTAGACAATAGGCATATAGAACGCTCACTTCTATTCAAGATAATATATTCTTCATAGGTGAGTTTCAGTCCTGCCAACACAAATACTAGAAAAGACTTCATATGCGCAATCAACTTGTATGATACTTTAATATAAAAAATAAAAAACTTGTATGATACTTTACAAAAGAAATATACCATAACTGAGATTTAACGTGAAGTTCTACAAGCACATTTCCTAGAATGTTCTTTCCACCCTAAGTTGAACCTTTTTCTCATAAAGTGGGGTTTGCAGCGTCTGCTGGAGTATAATTAGCAATGAATCATGGAGCAGTACTATAGAGCTTACACAGGGACTGACTAAATGGATCCTTAGGCCCGAGGTTCACTCTGTTCGAATGGTCCATGATAACAAATGTAAGGATGAATAAACTGTTGAAACAGGAAGAATCTGTGTCACGACCATGAGATCCTTTTCATTTACCCTTAACTATATGTGCATAAGAAGACAATTTGATGGAATATACACATGAGGAAGCTTAAGAAAATAGTATAGTACCCCTCATAGGAAGCATGATAGAGTGAATATTTCATAATACTAAGTGGTTCTATAAATACCATGTTAGCTAATCCAGATCGATAACGAATACTAAAACTAAAACCAAGTGGTTCTATAAATACTAATGCTAAGTGGTTCTATGAATACCATGCAACCATATATATATATATATATATATAATAGAAAAGCTTGCATGCCCACAAGATTTCACACTACTCTTAGCTCTTCTGTAATAAAATATGTTACTAATCAAAAAAAAAAAAAAAAAAGATTTGACACAACTCTAATTAGGTCAGACCTCCAAAGTCATGCAAAGCCCAAAGATTTTGAATCGAGAAATAAAATGGAAAGCAAAGGGGGTGAGGGTGTTATGAAAGTAGAGCAGGTATGATAGTGCACGGATTGCAGTTATTACTGATGGTGCAAGAATAATGGGGTGGTACTTAAGCATGATCATAGAAGTAATTCTAAAAGGTTGCATAAATAAAGGTGTCAGTGTTACAGTTTGCATTAGCATCTTCAGCCGATAATGGTGAAGATAGGGATGACAGCAATCTCATATCTGTAAACAAATTGAGAAATTAAAAGTTCATAATTGGAATTTTGTGATATTTAAGTCAAAACAAGCACGTAAAGCTTTTATTTCTTAACTAGTGCAGTAAAACCATTTCATACACGAACGTATTTGAAGTTCTTCACATTCAAACTTGAGGGTGCTTCAATATTATTTCACAAAGTAAATTGCAATCAAACAAAAGAAATGTGAGTTTCCCAAGCAACCTAAATTCAAATAATACCTGCAAGGCTGCAACTTTAAGGTTGAAAAGCAAGATAAGGTACATAAAAGCTAGGTTTCTACTTTCCAGGCCTGAAACATAGCCACAATATCACACAAACACAAGGCTTGAGTCTGTACAAACTAGGTTTCTAATTTCCTGGCCTGAAATGAAGCCACAAGTCAACACAAAGTTAGCATCTGTGGTTTGCACCTCAATAATAATTCAAAACTCCAAATGTAAAGGGCAACTGAGAAAATAGTAATTACATGTTCTCCTTCCTCTCACAAAAACAGGGAAGCACAATGCACATATGGTCAATGCTGTTTCAATAGATGGAAATAGACAACATCAACAAAATCAATTTCTCTTGCTACATAAAAATTAGGCCATTTAAAGGCCTTAGAAAACAGTCATCACAACATAGTACATAACTGACTCTGAAGAAACAAGCATTAGGCAGCAGATATTGGAGCCCACAAAAGGTTTGGTTCTCATCCAAATAACAACATAGCCTTAAAATTTTTGATGACCCTGCCACATGTTTAAGAAAAATTCCCAAATAGCCATTACTCATTTAATCAATCAGGATAAATTACTCCTATAAAAGACTGGCCCCCAAATTTCTAACCCCGTTAATTTATTAAGATACTCAATATCATAGTTTGCAAGCTTTAGTTTGTCAACAACCAAAATTGCAAGTAATTTGAACTTGAAGGTGATACAATTTCTAACATCATCTTAGCATCTGAGACAACCATGCCCAGCATTCATAGCATTGTTTTTTCTTTATCTACAGTGCCCCTATTGGATATAAGTACCAAACTTACACAAGTACAACAGAATTCTGCTCCAAAGAACCTACACTCTGTAGTTAAAAATCTTTTAATGCTAATGTATTGTTGACCTGTTTGAATTAAGACTAATCCCTACTACACAGGGCCATGTATGAGGACATACCTTTTGCACCCTGCCTTTCATTGTAGAGTCGCAACTTGCAAAACTACAAAAATGATATGATAAACAAGATATGACATTGATAAGGCTGCATAAATAAATTAGAATCACCTAAAATCGTAACAATCACTCAGCACCCAGTAATTTGAATCTTCAAGGAATTAATCTTCAAACTTGTCTCAAGGTGCTTCAATTTCACAGTGTTAATTGCAATCAAACTAAAAGCAATGCGAGTTTTCCAAGCTTCTATATACGAGACACATAATCACAGTAGACAACCAAAATTCAAATAATATCTGCAACTTTAATGTTGAAAAGCAAAAAGAGGCTGGAGTCTGCATACAAGCTAGGTTTCTACTTTCTTGGAAATTTAGCTACAAATCAATACAAACTTAGCATTTGTGGTTTGCATCTCAATAATAATTCAATAGTGTGAAGGGCAATTGAGAAAGCAGTGATAACATATTCTCCTACTCTTAACAATTTTTTGGTGGGCATGCAATTTAGAAAGCAGTGATAACATATTCTCCTACTTTAGAACATTTAGTTTACAATTTTTTAATGCCAATGCATTGTTGACCCATTGGAATTAAGACTAATCCCTACTCTAACACAGGTCATGATGGCATACCTTTTGCACCCTGCCTTTCATTGTGGCGTAGCAAGACTCCCAAATGATACTACAAACATGATGTGGCATTTATAATGCTGCATAAACAGATTAAAATCACCTTTCCATTTTTTTATATTAAAAAAAAAAAATCGGTCACTCGGCGCCCAGTAACTAAAACTGCCATAGAAGTAGTTACAACAAAAATGGTATCAAAACCAAATGCAAACGAAAATTTCTATACAATTGAGACCACGTAAGGAAAAAATTCCTGAACTACAAACATCTATTGTCCAGCATCCTTAAAAATACTATGGTGTTAGTTCTAACCAAGAAAACAGAAAGAAATACAAAGAAAACCTTTTTAAAAGCATGCCCAAACACGTGTACATATAGACACACTTTTTTGTTATAAGTATACGCCTGCAAACACATTCAGATATCTTCATTCACTTGATGAGTGATCCAACATAACAAAAAGCTTCATTTGACCTAATATTTTGAAATTATAGTTCACTAATCAACACTAGTACAACATGTCAATCATTAAATGAAGTGGCAAACAACTATTCAAGATATTCAAAATAATCCTTAACAACACATATATCACAAGTAACTCGCAAGTAGTTTTGCAGAAAACACTGAAAAGGCCAATGAGGTAACAAAACAAATACACAATATTACTATTTAAAAAAAAAAAAAAAAAATCATCCCCCAGTTTTTCTCATCATTATCAAATTTCCCATTTCCAGACCAAGAGAACTCATAGAAGTCTACATCAATACAAGGCAGATACAATAGATAGCATCTATTTCCAAAACTTAATCATAAGAGTTGTTTTTCAAGGCATCTACATTATAGTACGAAAACAGAACCTGGACGAACCATATGAATTCTCCACCTAGTTGAGCAGCTCCAACTTACATGTCCATCTCCATTTTACTTCTCCAAATATACCATTCCAGCACTAGCACATAAATCCCATCAGTGTTGTGACCACTGAATATCCTTAATGTTAATCCCTTCTTTCACCATCTCATAAAGAGGACTCATTTCCCTCAACTTCTCCACCTGATGCACTGTGAGCTCAACCGCCCGATCAATCTCAGCCTCAGTAGTAAACCTCCCAATCCCAAACCGAATCGATGTGTGAGCCATATCCTCATCAACCCCCAGTGCCTTCAACACATAGGAAGGCTCCAAGCTGGCACTAGTGCACGCACTACCACTCGACACTGCCACCTCCTTCAACCCCATCAACAAGCTCTCCCCTTCGACATAAGCAAACGAAAGATTCAAATTCCCAGCATACCTCCTCTCCTCACTCCCATTCACCACAACCCCATCTAACTTTTCCCTAACACCATTCAGCAATCGCTCTTGCAACGACTTAATTCGCTTTTCGTCATATTGCATTTCCATCTTAGCCAACTCACACGCAGCCCCCATCCCCACAACGAGTGGAGTCAGCACAGTCCCACTCCGACGCCCTCTCTCTTGACCACCACCGTTCATTTGCGGCTCAACGCGAATCCTCGGCCTTCTTCTCAAGTACAAAGCGCCCACTCCTTTGGGACCGTAGATTTTATGGCCACTCAACGACCTCAAGCTCACATTCCACTTCTCCACATCGACCGAAATCTTCCCCAGCGCTTGGGCAGCGTCTGTATGGAACGGAACATTGAATTCCTTACAAATTTGACCGATTTCCTCCCATCGGTTGAATCACTCCAATCTCGTTATTAACAGCCATAACCGAAACAAGCCCCGTATCGGGCCGAATAGCTGATCGGAGCTGATCCAAATCGATTATTCCGTCGGATTTCACCGGCAAGTAGGTGACTTCGAAGCCTTCCTGCTAGAGGTGACGGCAGGAACCGAGGACGCACTTGTGCTCAGTCTACGTGGTGATGACGTGGCGCTTCTTGTCCTTGTAGAAGTGCAAGACTCCCTTGATTGAGATATTGTTGGACTCGGTGGCGCCGGAGGTGAAGATAATTTCCTTAGGGGAAGCCCCGATGAGAGAAGCGACTTGGGAGCGAGCGGCTTCGACGGCGTTTTCGGATTCCCAGCCGAAGAGGTGGGTCCGGGAATGAGGGGTGCCGTAGCGAGAGAGATAGAAAGGCAGCATAGCGTCGAGGACACGCGGGTCCACCGGTGACGCGGCTTGTACGTCCAGGTAAAGTGGTCTTCCGGAGATTTTGACGCCTTTCATTGTAATTCCACCCGTATCCTCGTGGAAATCGGCGGCTACAGCAGCGACGGCGGCGGAGAGGGGGCGGACGTGGTGAGTAGTGGTGAATTTTGATAATAGGGTTTGGCGGAGAGTGGAAGCGAGAAGCTTGAAGGCCATGGTGAAATTTGGATTTTCTATACTTCTATTTAAGGCTGCACTGTTTGGACGGAATTTTTTTTTGGATTTTATTAAAAAATAACTATAAAACACAAGCAATACCATTAGTTAGGCAAGGTTTGAAATAAATTTCATTTTTAACAAATCGAGTCCAGAAGACTTGATTTTACTCTGAGAAAATCGAGTGTCTTACACTCACACTCGATTTCCATATTCACTTGGAAATCGAGTGTAAGACACTTGATTTCCAAGTGTAAATTTACTGGGCGAAATCGAGTGCAAAAAACTTGAATTATTAGAAACCAAATATATTTGAAACGTTACCTAACTAATGATATTGTTTGTGTTTTATAGTTATTTTTTAATAAAATCCTTTTTTTTTTGTTCCAATATATTCCTCCAACCTATGTTTAAGCAGGGGCAAAACATAGTAAAAATGCTTCTTTAACTTTCATGTAAAACATTATCTACAAAATATGATCATTAATGTGGCACCCAAATATTTGGCAACTCCGGCCCACTCCATATCGGGCCCAAGGCCCATGCCGAGGAGAGTACAGAGTCTGAGGATGAATGAGAGAGGCCCAAGTCATCAAGGAACTTTGCCGAGGATGACCACGTCTTCGGCAGGCCGACATTGAAGAAAGGAAGCTGTCATCCACCCATTAAATGTATGCCACCAACACTCTAGCCGCATTAATGGTGAATTGACCAACAAACAATGATGCCTTGGTTACTTCAACTAACAGAAAGCCTGCAAAGGCGACTGATGGGACGAGCCCTCAGACACAATTTCAAATAGCCGACAAGTGAACGGCAGAGATCAACTGAACGAGACTATATAATAGATTGAACCCCCAAAGTTGAGAGGTTGGCCCTTCGGTTTGGGAGATTAAGGGATTTTCGGGGTGTGAAAGAACAACCCTTATATTCATTAGTTCTAAAGGAAGAGCTCCTCGGACTAGGCCGAGGACGAACTTTCCCTTAGAACACTTAGCCAAATCTCAGTTATTGATCTTGTAAACCCACGTCGACTGTTGTATTTTTTGCTAATGCCTAGTCCTTCTATCCACTCTTTACAAATTCATTGTACAGGGTTGCCTAGGTTCGAGTCCGCTCATCCCCAGGAGGGAGGCGCCCGAATCGGGTCCCTACAATTAGATAGGTAAAATTTCTAATTAAAAAATTCTAAAATTTAGCTAGATTTAAAATAAATAAAAAATAGTTTACCCCTATCAACTCCTACATTCACAACTGCCTAACGCACGTTCTCAAATTACTTGCCACTTGCCTTTCAGTTTTTTTCCCCCTATCAAAAACATGGGTCTTTTCACAAAAACTTTTTCTTCTTCTTTATTCATCACTCCCCTATTCTGCAATCTTTATTCCTTCTTCTCCTCATTCGATGGCTGAGAGTCTTAACTATTACCTGGCCTTTATTAGTATTACCACATATTTTGTGATTGTTTTGATCGAACCAAATCAAAACAAAACCCAAGATATGGAGCAAATATTGTTGATTGGAATGAAAGCCCAATATTAAGTGTAGAAATAAAAAGTTGTTCAAGAATGGATACATCAATGACTAAAATACATGTATGTAATGCCAATTTCCCTTGAAGGATTGACGACATTTTTTTTTTTTTTGTCTTTCATTCCACATTTTACTTTTTTGATTGAGTGGATAGATATTGCTATAAAAATCAAACTGTTCATGTTTAGAACATTTGACTATATTAATCACCGGTAGGCATCAATTAGTTCTTCTTCAATGGGTGAGCATCAATCTTTCTTTCTTCTTCTTTGTTTATTTATTTATATTTTATTTTAATGGGTGAGCATTAAATCAGACATAGAAAGTTGTACTTTGTTATTTGTAGTTAGTACCACTGCCAATTGAATGCAATTTTAGATTTGGAAGTATGTATTATAAAAAAAAAAAAAAAAAAATCTTTTTCTTTTTCTTTTTCAGAAACAAAATAAAATAAATGGTGTTGAAACCATCTTCATCTATAGACCTGACAATAATTTATTTTGAAACTAAAGTCTAAAACATTAAACATTTTCGTATATATTAAATTTTGATTGTGATTTGATGTAATTTTCATTTATATTATTTATATTTCCAATTATTTTGGGACTTCAATGGCCAAAGGCATATACCCAATTTGCGTTGAATTGATACTTGGCACAAAGTTTGTGTCTTGAGAAAACATTTTAAAATTTTTTATGTTATTACTAATTCATTGCAGTCATATTAATTTGTGGTGTAAGCATCCTTCACCTAAGGCTATGTATGATTTGTAGGAATTGACTTACTTATGATGGGAGTCCACAAAAGAATTTACCAAGTTTGTATGTTTTAATGAATGTATTTATTTCAATAGATTCACTAGCCTAATCCTATATTTGATTTATTTTTCCACTTAAGTAATGTTTTATTATATATTTTCTGATTTGGTAATCCTATTGTGGTTCTTTTTCCCCAATATTATGGTGGTGAGGGAGATTCAACGTAAATGGAGGTGGTAGTGCCAACAAATATAAAATTTGATGTAGGTTCGGCTATAAAGATTTTGAAGCACGGAATGCTAATGTTTTAATTTAGGTAGAGAGTGTGTTGCTCTAAAAGATAGATACGTCAAGTTTAAAACGGAAAAAAAAAAAAAAAAAAAAAAAAAAAAAAAAAAAAAAAAAAAAAAATCAAACATAAAGAACATTATGATTGGTAGATTATAAAGTGGAACACAAGATATTGTACAAACGATTTGCATTCATTCTGTATATTGTAGTTGTAGTTTTTTCTCTTTTGTAGTGTTTGGCCCTTTTTAGATGGGTAAGCTTTACATAAGAAATTTATGCTTTCAATTGGGGTTGATGGGTCTTTTCATGGAATAATTTATGAAAAGTTTTAGGTTGTTACTTTGACAAAAATGTTTATACTTTAAAATGTACAATACCCAATTTCAAATAAGCGAAATGGGATATGATAAGATTTATATACGAAAAAATTATTTAACTCACATAAATCTTATCATATATCTATGTTTACTCAAAAAAAAAAAATGTAGTAACCCTGAATTATGATTAACAGAGGTGTTGACCTTTAAAAAAAATAAAATAAAATAATATGTCCATAACATTTTCACAATATTTTAAATTATTATCTTTTTCTCGTCATAAAAAATAAAAATAATAATAATAAATCCCTTTTGCAAAATCTTTTTTTTTTTTACCTCTCCATCACGTTAAGTTGGATTAAAAAAAATAAAAAAATAAAAAATAAAACCTTCTTCTTTTTTAATGGGAAAAAACCCTTATCCGTATCCCATTTTTTAAAATTATTATCCTTATCCCATTATGTCATGTAATTTTTATTTTTTTTTATTTTAATAAGAATATTAAATGTAGTTAAAAGAATATTCAGTTATCCACCAACATATCTCACTTATCGAAGTACTAGCCTTTGAGCACAGCTTACGCGCATGCTCAGAGGCTCTTCTATTTTTTGGATAGAGGTTAATAATTTGCATAAATTATAATTTGGGATCAATATATTTTCCAATCACAAAAAAAAAAAAAAAAAAAAAAAAAAAAAAAAACCTAAGGGTGTGATGACAAAATTATTTCACTCACAAACGCTTCATCACACCCTTAGGGTTTTTTTTTTTTTTTTTTTTTTTTTTTGTGATTGGAAAATATATTGATTCCAAATTATAATTTATGCAAATTATTAACCTCTACCCAAAAAATAGAAGAGCATCTGAGCACGTGCGTAAGCATGTACTCAGAGGCTAGTTATTTTTTAATGCGTTGTTGCTTGGTGGTGTGATAAAGGGGTTTGGAGTTTTGAGTCTCTCAGATAGATATTTTATTATTGGTAGATTTTTTTTCTTGGAGGAAAAGGAAGAAGAGGAAATGGATGAGAGAGTAAACAGTACGTGAATGGTGTAATGGATTGGATTGGAATTAGGATTAGGGCTGGAAAGTGGTCATTGGCTCGATGCTGACACATGGCAGAACTAGAGCCATGAGTGCCTTAAAAAAAATCTTTTTGGTTGATAAAATGCATTTTTAAAATTACAATTTACCACAAATACCCCCAATCAAACTTGAGCAAAAAAGGCATATTTTGGTAATTTGAAGTTGAATCAAGTCATCAAACATCTCACAAAATAAAAACATTCTTATTATAACAGCAAAGTTGAATCAAAACAAGAAAAAAGAAAAAAAAGAAAAAAAAAAAAAAAAAGAGTCAAACCTATCTAACCCAATGTGGCGGTCAGGAGGAGAAAGAGCAGCAGTGGGGAGGCGGACAAGGCGCTGTTGCTTGGTGAACGCTGATCTCCGCCGGCTTTGTCCTTCCGGTGACTCTTGATCTCCACTAGCCTTCTCCCTCTCTCTCTCTCTATACTGCGTTCTTTCTTCCTCTCTCTCTTCCATCTTCTCTTATGTGATAAATGTGGAATTATGAAGTAAATAGAATAAAGTGTCTCAAAAAAGAAAAAAAAGGTTGAACCGTTGAAGTTGAGTAATCAATTGGGTGTGAAAATGTGTGGTCTTTAATTATTAAATAACAATAATAATAATAATCTAAAAAAAAAAGAAGTTGTGAAAAATTTAATGCATAAATTCATTCCAAATTACATAGATTTGATAAATTTCAAGACTAATATAGATTTGATAAATGAAAAACAATGCAAGCGTGAAAAATATGATCATTAAAAAAACCATTGGAAAGTATGATTGTTGAAAAATTTTAAAATGTTACCATTGGGGGATTTAAAAATATAGTTATTGGAAATTAGAAAAATATAGTAGTTAGGAATGCATATAAAAAATATTAAAAAAAGAATAAATGAAGATTGAAGAAAAAATAAAAATAAAATAAAATTTAAATGAGATAGAGAAATAATAGAGAGTTTGTTGAAATGTATACTTGAAAAAATAAGTAGGTAAAAGGTAAATGCAACTATTCAATATCCAATTAGTATAAAAATTTAGAGAAGCTATTGGAGATGCTCTCAACAATTAAAATCATACTTTTTTTTACAAATTTTGCTAAATTTTTCTACTCTTCTTCTCTCAGCCACTTGCATCTAACTCAAAAAAATTTGGCCAATTTTTCTTTCTTCTCTCAACAATAACTTCATCTCACCTATTATTCAACATAGAAAATAATTATAAAAAATAAATAAATAAATACTTGGTTGAAGTATCATTGGTTGAAAATGAAAATGCCTTTTCATAAATTTTTTTAAAAAAGAGAGAGAGAGAGAGAGAGAGAGAGAGAGAGAGAGAGAGAGAGAAGAAAACGGATATACTTAGGATTGCGGTGAGCACCTGAGATCTTTTTTTTTTTTTTTTTGGGAAATGAATCTAAGATTAGTTGACATGCAAGTAAGAAATGTGAATGTGAAAGTAAAAGTATGAGAGGAATTATGAAGTAAATAGAATAAAGTGTCTCAAAAAAGAAAAAAAAGGTTGAACCGTTGAAGTTGAGTAATCAATTGGGTGTGAAAATGTGTGGTCTTTAATTATTAAATAACAATAATAATAATAATCTAAAAAAAAAAGAAGTTGTGAAAAATTTAATGCATAAATTCATTCCAAATTACATAGATTTGATAAATTTCAAGACTAATATAGATTTGATAAATGAAAAACAATGCAAGCGTGAAAAATATGATCATTAAAAAAACCATTGGAAAGTATGATTGTTGAAAAATTTTAAAATGTTACCATTGGGGGATTTAAAAATATAGTTATTGGAAATTAGAAAAATATAGTAGTTGGGAATGCATATAAAAAATATTAAAAAAAGAATAAATGAAGATTGAAGAAAAAATAAAAATAAAATAAAATTTAAATGAGATAGAGAAATAATAGAGAGTTTGTTGAAATGTATACTTGAAAAAATAAGTAGGTAAAAGGTAAATGCAACTATTCAATATCCAATTAGTATAAAAATTTAGAGAAGCTATTGGAGATGCTCTCAACAATTAAAATCATACTTTTTTTTACAAATTTTGCTAAATTTTTCTACTCTTCTTCTCTCAGCCACTTGCATCTAACTCAAAAAAATTTGGCCAATTTTTCTTTCTTCTCTCAACAATAACTTCATCTCACCTATTATTCAACATAGAAAATAATTATAAAAAATAAATAAATAAATACTTGGTTGAAGTATCATTGGTTGAAAATGAAAATGCCTTTTCATAAATTTTTTTAAAAAAGAGAGAGAGAGAGAGAGAGAGAGAGAGAGAGAGAGAGAGAAGAAAACGGAAATACTTAGGATTGCGGTGAGCACCTGAGATCTTTTTTTTTTTTTTTTGGGAAATGAATCTAAGATTAGTTGACATGCAAGTAAGAAATGTGAATGTGAAAGTAAAAGTATGAGAGGAAAGTCACAAAAAAAAAAAGATAAGGGAGAGGAATCTGAGAGATGATTTCATGAGAGAGAAGGGTAAGGAATTATAGTGAAAATAATATGGGTGAGGTTGTGAGACCCACCAGCCTTTTATTTTATTTATAGTTTTATTGTATTCTATTTTTTATTGAGATCCAACAAGTTTTTATTTTTATTTTTATTTTTATTCTTCATTTTTGTTTTAATTAAGAACCTAAGCAGTTGTAGAATGCAAAAAATTATGTTCCTAATGCAAATAAATGGTTAAATTTAAGAAAATGAGATTGAGATTTTAAGGTGTTTCTTATTTAAAATAAATTATAATTTTCTTATTTAATGATTATAAAGAAGTGGATGTTGTTTGGTAACAAAGAAAAATAATATAAATCTATATGTATAATGTGTTAATTTTTATATTATTTAATGAGTACAAATAATTTTTTTTTTACATATTATGTAACAAGGGCATAAAAGTCAATTTATATAAACTACATTTTCTATTCTCTCATTTTTCTCTTCAACCAAACAAAAGACTTTTCCACCCTTCCACTTTTCCACTCCTCTAACCAAACACACACGAGGAAAAACTAAATCTTTTATATCCTTATACTTTTCTATTCTTCTACTTTTTCACTCTTCCAACCAAATTAACTCTTAAAAATTGCTTTTTTAGAATGTACGGTCTTAAAACACACTTTTACATATAGCTTATTCAAATGAGTCCAAAATTGAAGAATTATGCAAGGTTTAGTAATTTTTGAGCATAAAACTTAACACTATTAGACAATTCTACTATTTTTCTTGATTCTTTCTTTTAACTCCATTAACTATTTACTTATCATTGCTATTTAAACACTCATTCGCGCATATAATTGTCCTAATATAATTAATATAAATTACTAGAAGAAAACAAAAAACTTGATGGATCCTAAAATTTCAAGCAATGTTAAATATTGTTTGTGATTGGGAAATAAATTAGATATTTTTAAAATAAAATAAAAATTTTGAGAAAATGAAATGAAAAGTCTTGATATCTAATATTAGCCCAAACTTAAACGATTTTGTATTTTACCCTGTAGGGTCACAGATTGTTGGACTATGGTTTAGTGAGCCCAATACAATAAATTTGTAGAGAATGGGCTAAAGAGCTGGGCTTTAGTAGTTTACAACAACGGCTAGTAAATATTTCAACACATACAGCTTGAAGAGATGGTTGTCCGAGGAGATCAATACAACAGATATGAAAGTTATTACAAGTATTGGTGCTACAGTAATTCTTCCCTTCCCTCTTCTTTCCTTTCTTATCCGATCCCCCCTTCATGGGAGATCTTTTACATTTATATAGGCCTTTTCAGACCATCCTGACCTTACACTTATTACCCATCTAAACCCTCACTTGAGTACATGTCTCATCAAGCATCTTCTTTTGTTATCTGTGAGTGGCGGTAGCTGAAAATTGTATTGTTCAGGGGTCTTCTCCCCATAAATGCGGCCAAAAAAGTTGCTGCAGGACATTTAATGCGGTAGTAGTAGCTTTTCTTTGAGATATTTCTATATTATCATCACCTTCGTACGTGCTTGAAGTTCGTCCTTATTATTGAAGCTTCCTAGAGTGTCACTTTAAATCATCCAAACAATTACTTGACCTACATTCATTCTGTCCGAGAAGGTTAACCTCCTCAGATTATATTCCTCCATCTTCTCCTTGCATGGTCCTCTATCCCAGGGCCTTTCCTATTTATTTACTCCTCCTTAGACGTACCCACAAATAGGGCCCAAGGCCCAGTACATAAGTTTGGGCTCTTACCCCCACATACCCTTTTTTAAAATGAAAAATTGAACTAGTTAAGTGACTAAAAATAAAAAATTAATAATAATGGTTTATAGACTCACTGTTTCCTTTTATTTATTTTTAAAATTTTGAAAGATGCTTTTTTTTTTAATAGAAAAAAGATGTTTATTCTATACTACTATTTAAGGGGCTACCCTTATTTGGACCAGATTTTTTCTTGGTTCCAAAATACCTCTACAACCTATGTTTAAATAGGGGCAAAACTTGGTAAAAATGCTTCTTTAACTTTCACGTAAAACATTATCTACAAAATAAGACCACACTCTCAATACACTCACATTGGTTTTCAAACTCAAATTGCTTCTTCTTTTGTACTCCAATTCTCTCAATTCTGTGTTTTCAAACTCCTTTCACCCACCTCTTTGCTTCAGATTTCACTACAAACAACAACAACAACAACAACAAATAGATTTGAGGTAAGCTATTTCTTAGATCAAATCTCAGTCTTCTCTCTCTCTGATCTCACTTTTTTATTTCTACATTTCTCACTTCAATTTCTCTCTCTATTTGGCCATGTTTTGCTTATTGTTATTTCGAGACTTACTGGATATTTTTTGATCTATTATTTACAGGCCTTCAAAAGACGCTATTAAAGATGTTTCATTTTTTAGGACTCTTCACTGATGTGTAGGCTTTGAGGTCAATACTATTCGGCTTCGTTCTTCTCTACATTATTTGTCGTAATAACAATGCCAATAAGAAGACGCTAAAGAAGAATTACCATACTGATGTGTAGGCAGAGGAGATCAGCGTGAGAAGTAGAGAGAGTAAATTGATTTTGGGTGCAAAGTATTTTCTCAAAAAGACGCGTTCCAGGTTACTTTTTTTTTTTTTTTAACTCTAAAGCTAGCATTTATAACCTTGGCTTAAATTGTTATGGTTTGCAAGTTTGATTTTTTTAAGACATGTTCCTAAGAAATCATTGCTAAAAAAAAGTCTTGGATTATTAGATTATGTGTTAATTTTCTTCTCCATGTGTTGTTTTATCTCCAACAAACACTTATTATTTTATCATGATTTAGATTGTAAAAGGACTACACTTTGTTATCATTATCCTTTCCATATCATTCTCTTATCTTATCTTATCTTTTTTTATTTGGTTTTATTTTTTTTTATTTGTTCAGTTTGATGGGTGTTTAAGTATTTTCTCTAATTAATGACTATTTTTTAAAGAATAGGAATGATATATATTGATTTTTTTTTTTTTTTTTTTTTTTGTGGTTATCAGGTTTGACTCATTATTTTAGTGTATGTGTTCTAAGTGGTGCCCTCTCTTCCTCTTATTATTTTTGTTTGTTGTTTTTCTTACATTTAAGCCTTACTCTCTATTTTTTTTGTATTTTTTTTTTAGGGTGACATATCAATAATTTGGTTAGATTGCATAGCAGACACATTGGATGAATTCGGGTAAGCGAAGTGGTAGTCAATCTATTAAGTAGTTGTTAAAAAACATTTTTTGTAATATGAATATCCTACCTTATGAAATTTAATATTGTCCTTTTTTGTGCCTTTCATTGCACATTTGATGACTTTGTAAGCAATTGTCATATACGCAAATTTGCTAAAGCAAGAATGCTGGAGAACTTATCTTTAAAGATAAAATTTTAAAATTGTGGTGAAAATTGCTTCTAAATAATAGACTAACTTTTAGGGATAAAAACCTACACCCTTAAATATATCTTATATTTGATAGTTTAAAATGTTACTTCATTTAAAATTTTAAAATCTTAAAATTTTTAAAATTTTAAAATTTTTAAAATTGGTAAAATTTAATATGTTCCAAAATAACTTACCAAAAGACAAAAAAGACTCCAAACAAACTATGCCTTTTGAATTTGCATCAAGTGTTACGTGTCCTCAGTTAATAAATTTGCATCAACATTTTTTTTTTTTTTTTGAGGGTGGTGAGCCCTTCAACGTTGGTTTCCTATTTTTTTACAACTTCAAGCAAAAAAAAAAAAAAAAAGAACCCAATGTTTTAGGTATTTTAATAATATGCCAGCACTGTTTTACATTTAAATTGTAAGGACTAGATTTAAGTTCCTAGCCTTCTCCAAAACTTGCTCCACAGGATCCCTGAACACAGTGTTTACCACTTGGGGAGTTGCAGATTCAGATTGTCCACCAAAATCTCTTTGGGGTCTGCTGTTGTTGTAACGTTCTGAACTGAAATCCCTCATTTCCTGAGGGATAGCCTTGCCCTTCCCCTTATCTTGCTGTTGATCTTCCTCGACTCTCTTATACTTATCAATTCGATCCATGAGTTGACGAATGCTGAAAACAGGTTTCCCCGTCAAAGACTTCCTTAAACCATGATTAGTAGGTAAGCCGAGCTTAAACGTACTAATGGCAATATCATCAAAATCACCTTAAATTTTGTTAAACATCTCCCAATACCTATCCGAATATGTCTTTAGGGTTTCTCCTTCCCTCATGGATAACGACAACAAAGAGGCTAAGGGTCGAGGAACTCTTCTACACATTATAAAGTGAGATCCAAACACCTGAGTAAGTTCCCTGTAAGAATTTATGGAACTCGCCCTTAGACTATTAAGCCACCTCATCGCTACAGGTTCCAAACTGGAGGGGAAAACCTTGCACATCAATGGCTAATTCTTGGAATGTATGGTCATTTTCTGATTAAAATGGCTGACATGATCTACAGGGTCTGTTCTGCCATTGTACATGGTGAACGTGGGCTGTGAAAATCGCCGAGAAAGTATCCCACCCTCGATCCAACGTGTGAAAGGCGACCTAGAAATTTGATTAAGTGCCTTGCTCACAGCATAATTCCGCAGATCAACCGAGGATGAATTCCTCCGTTTACGTTCATGATGATATTCCTCTTCATATGAGAAAGACTTGCTGGGGGGCGTCCTTAATATGTGTTTAAAGCTAACATCCTTCTCACCATCAGAAGAGAAGTCAAAGTGGAATGGAGCTCGTTTTTGCCGTTCATGGCGTAAGCTCTTCTTCAAGTGATCAATTTCCTTCTGCATGTCCTTAATGTTCTCCTCTTGGGAAACATGGCTTTTACCCTTAGCACAACTTCTACTAGTATGAGTAGTATGCACACTTCCCTCTCGGTCTCTCTGCCATTTGAGATCACGAAAATGATCTTAACGCCGAGGCCCCATAGACTCTGCTCAATGTGACCCTGAACCTACCATTGTTGAAAGTTGGATTCACTGAAACACCAGTCTTTCCCACAGACGGCGCCAATTGTAAGGACCAAATTTGAGTTCCTAGCCCACCACATGGATAGACTTAGGCCCAAAAAGCCCAAAACAATGAATTTGTAGAGAATTGGTTGAAAAACTAGGCTCTAGATGATTAAACCAACTTTGGATTAGGTTTGGATGATAAAATAATGCAAAGAGACAAGGTTACAATGAAGAAAAATGGTCCTCGGCGTTATCCAAGGTGATCTGTTCATGTATATTATCTCCAAATTAGGTTACAAGTCTTACTTCCCTATATTACAGTGTTTTTCTCTTACTCAATTCCCCGTCCCTGCTTCATGAAGGGTCTTCTTTCTTATATAGTTCTTTTCCAAGCATCTTGATCTTACACTTGTTGATCACCTGCGTTACTACTTGAGTACCTGTTTTATCAGACATCCTTACTGTCCTTATTTGCGTTGGGACAGCCAATATTACACTCTTCAGGTGTCTTTTTCACATTAATACAGTCAGAAAAGTAGCTGCCTAACATTTAATGTGGTGGTAGCAGCTTCCTCTTCAGATATTTTAGGACATTTCCCCACCCAACATTTTGGTAAGAACTATCTACCTTCATAGGACTTCTTGGAGCTTTGCCATGACCATCGGCTAACCTTTACAGACCTCAACATTAGTCAGATAATGAAGTATTTATCCTCAGCGTACCACTTTGATCCATCGTGGTTAAAATTGATCTCTATGCACCATACAGTCCTATCTAATAAAGATTCCATACCCTCGGACAGTCCTGCGTCCTCGGCTCGGGCCATAGGCCTAATCACACAAACCTACGATGGGATTCTAGGCCCAATGTCCCTAAATAAATTTTTTTTTAAAATGTTTTAAGTATTTTTATTCCTAAAATTTTGCCTATTATTTAGATATTATTTAGAAGTAATTTTTTCCATGATTTTTTACTTTTATATTTAAAGAAAAGAGGAAAAAATAAAAACCCACGTTTTATAGATTTTCAACCAATTAATAACATGAAGCCTTTTCTATACCAAAAAAAATTAATATCCTTCAATAGTTAGGGGTGGGAAATTTCAACCAACTGAGCTATTATTTAATAAATAAATAAAAAACATTATATTATGGCTAAAATATTCTGTTTACATATTTTAGTGTCAGACCATTGCAACTCAAAAATAAGGGTGCAATATTATTTTGCAAAACTTTTATATAAGAAATTTGACTACAAATTTTTAACATAGCACATGCTTCCACTTTTACTAAAAATTTTTTAGAATTGCACATATTACTGCAATTCTTACATGTCATGTGTCAAGTGCCTTGCATTTATAATTTACTCCAATGTTTACAGGTTTAAATACACCCTCTTTGGACTAAGGAATAATTATTGCGCTAAATATGTATATATGTGCAACTAAAACGATGATTATTATTATTATTATTATTATTGTCTATTTTAATGCAGAAATGAGTTTAGAAAATATACCTATGATTCATACCAATGACGTAGAACGTCATCGAGAACTACAGAGATATTATGATCGACGTAGTAGACAAATAGAAGACAATGAAAGCAGACAAATTCGATTGGCAAGACGCTGTGCCAATTATCCAAAATGAAGACAACAAACTTTGGGTGGTGATATTACTTTAGTGGGAAGTCCAACAAATTTTAATGAAGACGTTGTGCATTCTAATGCAACATTATCATGTGTATCACTAATACCACCTAATCGCAAGGCTACACCAAGTTGTCATCTTACGCAAATCCATAACTTGGCACGAAATATGCCAGTTGAGCGAAATGCTATGCAAGAAACTAATGGTGAGATTATAATTTTGTACCTTTTAAAAAATATTCATTGGTTGGACTATGATTATTTTGGGGAAAAATATAAATTTTGGCATGTAGAGAAAAAAAAAAAAAAGGGACAAAAAAAACCAAGGACAATGCAATTTTTAACATCCAAAACAGTAAAGACAAACAAAAAATAAGAGTGAAGAATGATGCAATAATAAAGTAGGTATAAATCATTACCACATCTACTTTTTTAAATAAATAAAAAAAATACTTAATTACATAGTTTGAATATAATTTTTTTTAAAATTTTGATAATTAAATGATAGTTCTTCAAGTCCCAAGCTGAAGTAGACCATTTCACATATATGGAGCTATGCAATATCATCATAAGGTCAGTTCAAATATTTCATTTCACAAGTTTATGCTTCTTGTTTATTGTACTTATCATTATTGTGTACGTTTTAAAGTCTCTATTAATAAAACAAACACACACATTTTGTATCATAGGTTCATGGCAAATGTTGCTGGAAAGCAATTAGAATGTGGAACAAATAACATTGCTCCACCAACTTCGCCACCGTGGACGGCATAATATTAATAAGTTCACATATTCCATGTTTTAGATGTAGTGAATTATTTTACAGTTTTACCTGATGTAAATATTTCACTTTTCTACATTGATCCATCAACTTTTCATAATAGCTTTTGTAAAGGTCACCACATGTATTTTGTAAGTAATTTTATTGTTACCATTTCATTATGCATTTTCATTATATACACTATTTATAAGATTTATTCAATGGATCTTTTTTTCCTCCCCCTATAGGTTAATACTAAATTATAGCATCATCTTTCAATTAATAACACGTTGATTACTACATAAACAAAATTAGCAAAAATGGATAATAATTACGAAATACTAGCCTCTCAGAGCGCGTGCTCAGAGACTCTTCTATTTTTTTGTTAAGGGTTAATTTAGAGTATTTATTATAATTTGAGATTACTACATTTTCCAATCACAAAAAAAACCTAAGAGGTGTGATGAAAAATTATTTCACCTGCTAATGCATAATACTCATCACACCCTTAAGTTTTTTTTTTTTTTTTTTTTTTGTGATTAAAAAATGTAATAATCTCAAATTATAATAAATACTCTAAATTAACCCTTATCTAAAAATAAAAGAACTTTTGAGCACGCATGCTGAGTGCGTACTAATAGGCTGGTTTAAACCTAAAGAAGATGTTTTATAACCTTTTCAAATTGTTTAATCACTTTAATTCTATAGATTAAACAAAAAAAATCGCTTTAGAAGCAAACAACGGCTTTCAAATTCCCGTTTGGACTTAAATTGTTCTTTGACGACTTGCTTATATAAATAGCTTGATAGAGCCTCCACACCAAGCCACGAAAGTTTCTGTTTGAGCGTCTCTCAGTAAATTGTCGCTGACATTTTTTTTTCCCAAGTTTTCAGATCCAAATTCTGTGTGTGAAAAGCATTAAAGAGAGAAACACCCAAGAATCAACATCCTTCTTTTATGTTAATGTCCCTATCAAAACAGACTTCGGTGAAGTACTTACCTTGTACAACTGCTAATTATAGCAATTTCTGAGATATAGTTATTTTTGGTAAAGTACTCTTCTTCAACTTTTACAAAGAGACCAACTTTCTTTTATCGTTACAGAATCTGCGGAGTTCTACTTCTCTCTCTCTGGTATGTCTCTTTCCAATTCCAAGCCCTTCACATTTTCTTTTGGCCATTTGTGAAAATTTTTGGATTTTGTATGAGATATTCTGTGGGATCGGATCTTTGGTGCTCTGCTTTTAAGACCCATGTTCAGATCTGTATGGATTTTTCATTGTAATTGTATTTTCTCAGCTTCTGCATTTCATTTTCCTACTTTTGCTTTTCTATAGTTTCTTTTATTGTGGGTTTTCGTTGGAGTTTGATAATGTTGCTCGAACCGACATTTAAAAAAAAAATTTTGGTGGTACTTTTGATTTCCATATAACGTTTCAAGAAAATGTTTTTTTTTCTCTGACTTGTCTTTTAAACAGGCATATGGATTGATATATAGAGTTTGATTGAAATCATAATATGATTGGAGATGTTCAATTTCCTTCTGTTGATCATGTGAAAGATCGGCTTCTATGAAAGCATACTTTATCATATTTGATCATCAAGTATTTTTCCACATTCTCATTATTAAGATTTCAATGAGATTATGGAGTTTTCGAATTCGTTTGTCATATAAAATAAGAATTTGAGTTGCGCTTGGTTTGATGGAGTTTTCTGTCTTTGAATAAATGTAGTATTGATGGAAGATGAACTTTTGGGCAGGTATAGGTTGAGATCAAAAGAAATACATCATGTTGGGCAGGTTATCGCCTCGTAGGAACCAGAGATCCAAAGGATTTAAGGTGAAGCATGCTCTCCAGATATGCCTTTTGCTTGGAGTTAGCATCTGGCTGCTTTACCAAGTCAGGCATTCTCGTGATAAGAAAGCAGCATCATTTGTTGAGAGTGCAAAAACTGGGAATGAAATCTTGAAGTTGGGGAGAAAAGATCTTCATCCTCAAGTGGAAGAGACTGCCATTAGAGATGCAAGGCACAAGGAAGACGAAGATGTGGAAGAAACGAAGAATGAAGAACAAAACAGGCCTGAAGAAATTGATAACGTAGGAAAAGTTGATGCAAATGATGAGACAGATGTACATGACAAGGACAAAGTTGAAGAGGAAGCAGAGCATAAAATGGATTCAGAAGATGGAGTGAAAGAGAAGGAAGAGAGCCGAGATAAGGAGACTGAAGAGAGCAATGAGAAGGAAAGAGAAGATAAGGAGTTTGAAGAGCGCAAAGAGCTGAATGAAGAGAAGGAGAACGAGGAGATCTATAAGAAGAAACAAGAAAACATGGAATTTGAAGAGAGCAAAGAGAAGGAAAGTGAAAGCAAGGAGTTTGAAGAGAGCAGAGAGAAGGGAGATGAAGAAATTAGAGAAAAGGAAAGTGAAAAGAAGGATAGTGAAGAGAGCAGTGAGAAGGAAAGTGCAGAGAGCAAAGATAAGCAAAATGAAAATAAGGAGAATGAAGATAACAAAGAAAAAATAACTGAGGATAATGGAAGTGTGGAGGAGATTCAAGGGGGAAATAATAAAGAGGAGAGGGAAGAGAGGAATGAGCCTGGTGGTACAGAGAAAGAAGGTAAGATAGAGGAGCTGGGTTCATCTGAAGGTCAGGTTCAAGATGGAAGTGATAGGCAGAATGAGGCAAGAGAAGAACAGTACAAGGGGGATGATGCTTCTAGTGCTGTTGTACATGAAAATCAAAATATAACAAATGAGCAAAGCAGTTGGGGAAATTCAAAGGATGCAGAACAAGTCGATAACAGAGAAAAGAAAGATTTTGAGCTGGAGAATAAAACAAATAGCAGTGAAGTAGTTGATCTCAATCACAATGAGTCAGACAAGAATGTGAGAGAAGCTGAAAATTTTGAGAAGAATGACTCAACAAATGCAACTAGCAGTGAAGATGGTGGTAACAAGAGTAACCAGCCAGAGTCAGAGAATGGTTCAAATAATACAGTCCCTATTGGAGATGACTCTACCCTGCAAAATGTTGTACTACAACAAACTGATAATTCTGAATCAGGCTCAGCAGCCAATAGCAAGCAACAAGATTCAAGTGGAACACCTTCCACAACAATGGAGAATGGTGATGCAGGTAATGGAGAATCCAGAGATACTTCTACTAATGCTGATTCTGCTGTGCCAGATACGCAGACTGATGGGTCCAATGTATCTGTTGAGACAGAAAACAAATCTGAACATAGTGTCATGCATGGAAACAATGATATCATTCAGACTGTAAAGCCCAACAGTGAGGGGACACAAAATGTTGTTTTGTCATCAAGCACAGATGACAATGTGGACAATGGTCACAAGGAACAAGTTGATTCTTCAGATTCTTCATTCCAACAAGAGAATCACTATGCTGATCAAAGCAACACAAATGGCCAAAAAGAACCAGATAATTCTTCCGATTCTTCAATCCCTCAAGAGAAAGACTCATCCTCAAATGCAGATACCAATGCTGATGCAGGAAAGAATGAAAATGAGAATGTTCAAAGCAACAAAAATGACAGTGAAGGTGCAAGCCAAAAAGAATCAGTTGATTCCCAGGAAGAGAGAGAGGCATCATCAAACACAAATAGTGACAGCAATGGTAGCCAGAATGATCAAGTTGATTCTTCTATCCTTCAAGAAGAGAAAGATGCTCGTACGGATTTGGAAACTTTGCCAGAGACCAGAACTGAAGGGAATCACAACAGTGAGACAGCTGCAGAGTGACATTTTTCTTGGAATTGGCTGTAGCAATCTTTACACGTTCGTTTATGTCAGTTTTTGTTTTCTTCTTTCTCCCTGAGGTCCTCAAGCGGGTACCATTCTTTGCTTGTTGTGCTCAATGTCTAAGAAATACTATCTAAGTTTTGTGGGACAAGTTCAGAAGAGAAGAATTTAGGTTCCCAATGGCAATATGTATAATTTGTTTGATATTCAATTGCATATATTTCAGTGTGTTTTGTAGGATGAATTTAGTGCCCATTATTGTTACCATTTTATTTAGTGCAAATTGATTCTATGAATGTTGCATGGTACATGAGAAAAATTAGACACATATAATTTCCTGTTGAAAGCACCATCAGACTCCAACTTTGATACACGAGCTAATTTTCCTCACAGCAAAGGTTGGTAATGGTATAGTGTAGGTGGAAGTCAGTTGCAACATGCAAAGACCAATGAAGCATGCAGTGTAGTGCAATTGGCGCAACCAATGAACACTGAGAACCCCTCCAAACCTAAAATTGACTTTGAAAAGTCCCGCCTAACCCCCATCTTAGACTGAACACGACATGCGAACTTTTATGATTATGAGTTAGATTTAGGATTACCAGGTACTGGATAGAGCACGCAATACAAATTTTGACTGGGATCTGTTTTTCGTTCTTTATTTAGTTTTCTGTTTATTGGTGGGGAAATTACTTTCCTTTTTCCACTCACTGTCATGAACCTGAAAATTGACTATGGAGCGGCTTCAAATATTATAGCCTACCAGAATCTTACCTCTGCTAGAATGTCATGTTATTAAGAGCAAAGAACTTTTATTATTATTATTATTAATATACATCTTAAGTGGAGTAGGGGGATTCAAACTTGGACTTGTAATCACCAGAAAGTACTAATTAACCAAAAGATCATTAACATAGCAAAGCACTATTTGCATCAAATAAATGAAGTTTTTGCACAATTTTTCTCTAATGTTCATGTTAACAAATGCTTTTAGGGCAATTGCTAACAAACAATTTTAGCAAAGTTCTGACATCACTTTCATGGGATATAGAAATAGCTATCAAAACATTAATAGTTTTTTTTTTTTTTTTTCATTAAAACATTCCTAAAATGATTTTTACTAACAAATGTCTTTAAGGTATTCATTAACATTTCCCTTTTTTTATAGGTAGATTTTCAACTTTTCGCTCTTCCAAGGTCCATGACAGTACCATGAGCCTAAAGAGTCCGAGAATAAATTCTCTAAATCAATTCTCTTTAGAGAATAAATTCATATATTTTGTGGATGTTGGCAATCCTAAGCATTAACTCTAGCTAATAGAGGCACCTTAAAAATTCTCCCCCATTTTGTTTTCTTCCTTTTCCACGTCATTTTTGTTTTGAAAAATAAAATTTAATTGTCATTTCTCCTGAATAAGAATCCTGAACTCTTATCCCTTTTCATAAATCAATAGGAAAAAGAAAGCATCTACTGCTTAATAAAGGTCCATAAAGCATTCATGTACACATTCAAAGCTAAAGCAGCTAGTTGTTTGGCCTCAGTCAAACTTCTATTATGAACTGTAAAAATACAAGCCTGTATGTCTTTTTTAAATGAATTCTTGATTTCTTGTTTCAGAGCCTCCAATTGACATGCCACTTGATTTTCCTTCATGCACAATTCTTCCAAATCCTTATTTCCTACCATTCCACTATCTGCTTCATGCCTAGTTGTCTTGCTTTCATAATGGCCTCTCTCACTGCATAAAGCTTTATATATATATATATATATATATTTATCAAGACTGCAATAAGGCTCACTACTTTCTTGCTCTTGATGTTTGTACTAACTGTGAGTCAGCCTACAAAAAGTGTATTGCCTTGGATCACTTTGCCACAAATGCAATCCTACCCCCCCCCCCCCCCCCCCCCCCTTATTTGTGGCCAAAAACACCTTTATAATCAAATGAGCTTCCCAATCTAGTACGATTTCAAGAGTCTCAGTTGTGTTAAATTTTGCTCCTACTTCTACTATCACAGTGCTTTAGCATGCATTTGTAAAGATATCTAACACAGATCAAACAAATTCATTTCAAGCAAATGCAGTTGTGAAATCAACTCAGACCAAAACGACATGTAGTCAGGAACTGAAACCCGAAACTGTGTAGCTTAATGTAATTAGTTAGTGACAAGATTAGATAGAGTGGAAGGCCACTTGTTATTAATCTATTGGAGCCTTAGAAAGTTTGTTAGATCAGAGTAATTGGCGCTAAGTTTGTTAGAGTTCGTTAGTCTATTCACATTGTATAAATAGCTTGAATTTAATCACAGTTTATAATAAAATTCCCTAAATTTCTCTCTATAATTGCTTTTTCTCTTCAGCATTAACATATCATAAGTTGTTGCTATTACTTGGAGTACCCTAAAAAATTGTTTTGCTTTTGTTGAGCCAAATAGATCACAATGTAACTACCATCATGGTCATCAGGTTATCCCCGTCTTTTCCAGCTTGTTAGCCAGTAAACGTCTATTGGTAATTTGATTGGCATCATACCTAAAATTAGTAAAAGATAAAAGAGATTCAACTGGTCTTTTGACCAATGGACAACTTGGATCCACATCAATGTTTCTCTTGATCAAATTCCATTTGAACAGGCAAGGCATTTCTGACGCGCTGTCCAAATGAAAACTACTAGCTTAACAAGGAAAGTCTCCAAAAGTTGAACCACATCTCATTTTGGTCATGAACCACCACCATTATAGGGTTTGCTTCCTGTGAGACTTCAAGATCATTGTTTCTCAATAGCCAATAACCCAGATTGACTTGGTACTTGGTAGAGACCATTTCATGCCACAGACCAAACAAGCTTATCAGGAATATTAGACTTTGGGGTGGGCAGGGTAATAATTTCCTCTGCTTTGTCTTGCTCATAGAATTGTCTTACCAAGCCTTGGTTTCAACATCCAGAGTCTATTTAAAAGATTAGCCACCCTTTCCTCTTGTTGGATAAGTGGATGTGAGCAATCTACTTTTAAAGAATAGGTGGGAGAAATTTCAAACAAGAGAAGAAAACTTAACAAGGACTTCAATGAGGACCAAACAGTATTGAATCCTTGCAACCTGACCGACACCTTGGTAAGAAAGAGAAACTTCAGTTTGGCCGCAACCAACCCAAGGGTGGGCGAAGGAGGCTCTTATGGGTAAGTTAACAAATAGGTGGAGAAGTGAAAAATGACCAAGTAACAGTGTGTCAAGATAGCAATTCCCAGTATGCAAGTGAATAGAAGATTGCTCAATTACATTAAATGTGATGGTTTGTTGAGAGGCACGATAAATGTTGATGTGAAGGGAGCAAGCAGACACTAATTGTAAGGGTGACTGCAATGGACAACCAATTGGAAGAAAAGATTTGCAAGTCAACGGCTAGGTCAACCAAGATGCATGAATAGCTCAGGGGCTGTTTGGATTTTGTGTTCCTATCACCCATAACTTCGTTTCCATCACCCATAACTCAAAATATGCGGGTCCCATGGCTAAATGGTTTGTTTGGGGATGTTTTCAGTTTTTGTTTTCATCACTCAATTCTCTGATTTTTTAGGAACGAGTTATGAAAACTGAAAACACATTTTAGGTGTTTTCAAGTTATGAAAAACTAAGTTATGTGGCATTTTTGTAATTAAACACTCATTAATGAGACCCACTTGTCTTGTCAAGTCAGATTTCCCACCGGTCACTCTCTCTTTTCTTTCTTTCTTTTTTTTCTTTTTTCTTTCTTCTCCACTTTTCTTTCTTTTTGTCTCTCTTCTTTCTCTGTTCTTCAGTTCGTTCTTTTTTTTTTTTTTTTTTTTTTTTTTCTTCTTCCTTTTCGCCTTTCTCATTTCAGTTCATTCTTCATGTTCTTCTCCAAATCAAGACAAACCCACTCAAAATCAATCTCAGCACAAAAAATTCCAACACAATCAATATCGAAACCTCTAGGAAATCAAACCCATAAAATAAAAAAAAATAAAAAAAGGCACACACACAAACACAAACAACACCAAATCCGCCATCAACAACACCAAATCCGCCGTCAACAGCACGAAATCCACCATCAACAAACCAAAATCCGCCGTCAACAACACAAAAGCACCAATGTTCTCTACCTTCCTTCTCCAACAGAAAACTCCTCATGCAAAGCGACCTCGACCACTCCGATACGGGGCTCCAACGCCATCGTTCTCTCTCACCCAGGTCGAGTACAATTTTCCAGCGAAATCCATTGTTCCCATTAGTTTCTCTGCATCAAGAGAGAAGCTTGATCTGCTTGCATTGATCTTCTCGCCGTTGGTTTGTTTGTGAGTTTGTGAGCTTCAACGCCTGGTGGAGAAGAAGGCTGAGCTTGTGAGCTTAGTGATAGAGAGTGTAGGGTGAAGAGAGAAAGTAACAAGGGTGAAGGGAAAATGAGAAAAGAGAAAATGGTAAGGAATGGGTTCTGCGGGTAGGCTTAGCAGAAGGGATTGACCAATTTATAAGTATGGGTCCCACAAAAAAGTAGAAAAATTTGAGTGATGAGAAGCTGAGGGAAGTGTGCTAAACGGGTGGGTATAGGAAATTGGGGTATTTTAAGTGATGAGTGATGAGTGACGAAAATTAAGTGAAGAATGATGAGTGATGAAAAAAAAAAAAAACCAAATAGCCCCTCAATCTTCAATCTTAGGCCTGATTATCTCTTCACTGACCCCTTACAGGTACTAGGCATAATGATTCAAAGTATCTTTTGTTCCAAATTTCCAACCCTCCATTTGACATTTAAACAAATAATTTCCCGCAGAAAAAATGGATTTCCAAATCCAATAATCATGTTGAACTTTACAACCAAGTAAATCTATATTAGGAAAATATATTTTTCTTTTCACACTTTAGGGGCTGATAAATGAGAAGAATTCAAGATTCTACAATATTTTTTTGACTTACATGGCTTGATTCAATATGGGGACTTTCCTTAAACCTAATCCTCCTTGCCACAAGCGAAGGCTTAAGAGTGTTCAAGCTAAGTAAATGGATTTTTTTTTCTACTATCTAGTTGATCACCCCACCAAAAGCTACAGATAATAAAATCCATCTTCTTACAGATGATCTTAAGATATTTTAACACAAGAAGGAATATAGGTAGTGCTTGTTCTTGAAAGTTGAAACAGAGGTGTAATAAAGGTTAACCTATCAACTTGCGTTAGAAATTTGCTTTTCCACCCTTGACGCTTGTTAGAGATTCTATCCAGAATGAATTGGAAAGACTGTTTCCTTCATGGACAAATCACAAATCTAGTTTCATTCCTAGATATATTCCATGGACAAGAAGCTAGATTAACCCATAAAATTGAAGCCAGATTCCTTTGCTCACTATCATGCATATTGGAGCTAAAAAATACATTAGATTTACAGAAATTAACAACTTGCCCATATATCCTACAAAGCCAAGCGAGAGTGTTTTTTATCCCATCCAAACTCAAGATATCGCCCTTCAGGTTTGAAGAGGAACAAAGAGTCATCAGCAAATAATGAGTTTATAGGAGTGCATTAGGAGCAATTTTGATTCATTCACAAAGACCTTCTCCCTCGCTTATAATAAATATGCTAGGGTAAGGAAATGGGGGATCCCCTGCCTCGGTCCTCTTTGAAGAGAAAATGCCTTTGCAAGGCCACCATTGAGTAAGATTCAAAAGAAACAATCATAACACATTCCATTAGTAATCCCATCTAATTTTCACTAAAACCCATTTTAACAAGGACAGCACGAAGAAAACTCCAACTAATTCTATCATAAGTTTTGGAGACCAGCAAGAGGGGTTTTTCTCTTTTGTTTTCCTCTTAGTGTATGTTAGCACCTTGCTGCTAGTGTGAACCCAAGCTTTCTCGGGTGTCACTCCATAACTGGCTTGTTTCTACCTGCTTCTGCCAACTATCAAATGCCTTTACTACTATTAATACCAAAACCTCTTGTCAATTCACTCACATTCCACACTAAATGATAATAATTGCAATCATTAAAATCAATCAGCTGGAAAGTGAATCATCCAGACTATCATCAATTTTATTTAGCTGAAAGTATGGGAAAAAGAAAACACAAAACAAGAAGTACTAAACAACTTGCCACTTGCAAGAATTAGTCCAGAATCCATAATGCAAAAAAGAAAGTCTGATCATCAACATCCAAAGGTAGTACGATAGAATCTGACAGGATGGAAAGAATGTGCAACACTTGGTAGCTATGGACTCAATGCCTTAGTGGTGCTCGTGCTTCACCTCAAAAAGCCCATTAGGACCTGGATCCCAAAAGAGAGACATCAAAATAAATTTGTTTGGCATGTGACAAACAGTTGAAATAATAAAATACAAAGATATCTGAAAGTAAAATCAAAAGAATATGTTTACAGGATTGATTAGAAGGAAAAAATAAATCAATTGTCATGCTTCATTTAATCAGCTTAACCCACCTCATCCCCTTATTCTACTCCAAGAAAGAAAAGTTGTGGAAGACTATTTGCATACGTTATGAAATGTTTCAACAAACAATGTTGCAACAGTTGTAACCCATGCTACTTCAACACCTCACATTAGAAACACAGCCAAACAAGTACTTACACAATGAATCTCAAAACAGCAAAGCCCTAAAGTCAACCAAATATAGGCAGCTGACATATCTAATAAAAGTAAATCAAATGCAACAACATACAAGGTTGCTTAGAGGATCGAAATCAGAAATAATTCAAAGAAACTGATGAGTAACTAGACCACAATATCATAATTTATAGCTGTCGAACAACAAATGGAGATATTACCACGCCATGAGAACAAGCAAACAAACTGATTACAAGTTGGCCACACTTCCTAACTAGGAGGAAACAAATAATTAGTTCTAGCCAGATTGAAATGAGGAGTACAATGACCAATGAAAACTCAAGGACACAAATAATTTGCCTCCATACACCTTCTGTCATCCCTCTATCCCTTCTAGTTTTTGCCCACCGTCGCACCCCTTACAATCATCCTCTTTGCCTATTAAACCTTCTGTACCTACACCTCCATAGTTACCCGCTATCTCCGTACCTAAAACTGATACCATTATCTCCCTACCAAAAACCGATACCAAACCAGCTTCTAACCTTATTACCGCTCCCACTGTATCGGTTTCAGGGGGGTAGAAAGTTTCCTTTCCGTATTGATGCAAAGCTCTTCTCTTTTTCTTTCAATGGTGGGCGACATGATTCTTATGCTATTCATGAGAGCAGCCGGCATGTCAAGCATACTATCTGGGTAGGACGAAAAGGATTGGAGTGGATCCTTTCTTGCTTTGCTGATATTCGCGATTGGGTTCCGGGGAAAGTTTCCTTGTGCAGACGGTTCCGGGATAATAATAAGTTGTTGGAATTTTGTGGGAGGTCGAATAAGGCTGGTGTTTTTGTGGTCATAGCTGAATACTATGGCGGGGCTTGCTGAGGGTGTGTTATGATACCAGCAAGTTCCAATCGTGCAGGTTGGTCTTTGTTTCAAAGAGAGATGAGGGAATTTTTCACTGGTGCTAAACCAGTTTCTATGGCTGAAGCATCCTCCAAAAATGGTGGTGGAGGAGGTGGCCAGTCTACTGGTGGTGACCGGAGTGGGAAAATTTTGTCTGCTGTTGGTCATCAGCGTAAGTTTAGGAATTTTGAAAAATTTGGAGCTATTTTGGAACAGAACAGGAGTCCTGGAGGCCATGCAGAGAATGGTTTAGTTTTAAAAGGCAAAGTCTCAGTCATAAATGGCAGACCCACGCGGACTTGTACTTTTAAGTTGAACCATGCTTCTTTGGCTTTGAGAGTGTGCAAAATGGAGGGCGGGAAGCGTTATGTGACTTACCTGGATGCAAAGGATTTCAGCTGGCCCAAGGATGTAAGTGGCGGGCCAGAAATTATTAAACATTCTGGTGGGCTTGCCGAAGCCCAGCCTGTGGACTCTGATTTTCCACTTAAGGGCATTTTGGTCAAACCAATAGCCTTAAAGGATTCTACTGAGGATCACGTTTCGTGGGCTGTAGGGGAGAGCTCCAGAGCAAGCCCGAGGAAGGTTCTTGGGTCGCCGGTGCCAGCAGCAGTTCCGGCGAGCACGATGGTGGTTACCGGGTCGCTGGTGACAGCCGATGCGCCGGCGAGTGCGACGGCGGGGTCCTTTCTTGCGTTTTCCGGCGCGGTGGTGACTGATCGGAGGATGGGGGACGTGACCCATACTCCGATAGCTGGTGACGGCGAGGCCGTTGCTACCTATAACTCTTTTTCTCCTCTGTCGGGTCTGGGTAGTGGGGATGATCTCTGTTTTGGAGAGAGAGATGACTTTACGGTGGTTTCAGGTGAGAAGGGAGGAGATTGGAGTAGTCCTAATGCTGAGCCTGTAGTGCCGAGCCAAGTGGGTGGGGTTGAGGTGCTTCAGGATGGGCATGAGCATCTACTGAGTCAGTGGAAGCACAGTGTGGTTAGTCCTAGTGGTATTTTTCATGGTGAGGATGAGAATGGTTTTTTGGAATGCTCACCTCTTTCTAAATGGGATCCCAATGGACATAAGGAGTTGGAGGTGATCCAGGAAGGTGACGAGGGAGAGTTTCGGGGGTCAGCGGAGGAAAATTCGAAATGGGTCTGTAATCTGATGAAAAATTTTTGTAGAATTGTGGGTTTTCCTATTGTGAAACACGAAAATCAATGCTTGGCTCTGTTTCGTCTTCTTGAACAAGACTGTGTTGATGTTGTCAGTGTTGGGTCTTCTAATGGTAATGTGAACTCTAAGCAGAAAGGGCTTAGGGAACTCAAAGGGTTGTTTTCCTCTATTAATTATGATGGGGTTGCATCTAAGGGGAGGAACAGAGACCTCTCAGTAGGTACGGGGGTGATTGCTAGTTTTAAATGAGTTTACGGCTGCTTTCTTGGAATGTTAGGGGATTAAATAATCCTCAGAAGCGAGAGGTATGTAAAAATCTTCTCAAGGAGTGGAAGTGTGATATAGTTTGCTTTCAAGAAACTAAGCTATCATCTTTAAACTCTTTTGTTGTTCGAAGCCTTTGGGGTAGTCCATTCCTAGATTGGGTTGTTCTAGATGCAGTCAATACTGCAGGGGGGGTGTTACTGGTTTGGGACAAGAGAGTTTTTGAAAAAGTTGATTGTGCTGTTGGGCGGTTTTCTGTTAATGTTTTATTCAAAGGGGTTGTAGATGATTTTGTATGGGCTTGTTCAGGAGTGTATGGGCCTAACGAAGATTCTCAGCGGGGTGCTCTGTGGGAAGAACTCTCAAGGATGCACTCTAGGTGGAATACGGCATGGTGTGTTTTTGGGGATTTCAATATCATTCGATATCCGAGTGAGAGACTTGGTTGTGAGGCTTTTAGTCCGGCTATGTTTGCTTTTTCAGACTTCATTGAGGCTAATTACCTTGTGGACTTACCCCTTGAAGGGGCTTCCTTTACTTGGTTTAGAGATTCGGGGTCAGATTGTATGTCAAGAATTGATAGAACCTTGGCATCGGTGGATTGGGTGGATCACTTTGGAAATGTGTCTCAAAGGGTTCTCCCTCGTGTAGTTTCTGATCATTGTCCTCTGTTGGTGGTGGCGGGTAGTGTTAATAAAGGCCGGAGTGCTTTTAAGTTCGAGAATATGTGGTTGAAAGAAGATGGTTTTGTAGAGAGGGTTCGGCAATGGTGGAATGGGTATTGCTTTTCAGGTTCTCCTAGCTTTATTCTGGGTCATAAATTAAAAGCTCTTAAAGAGGACTTGAAAAAGTGGAATAAGGAGGAATTTGGGGATTTGGCCTTTAGGAAGAAATTTCTTTTATCGGAATTGTTGGGTTTGGATGCTAGGGAGGACCTGTCAGGTCTTTCTCATGAGGATCAAACTCGTCGTACTCAGATTAAAGGAGAGATTGCACATCTTGCCTCTTTGGAGGAGATTTTTTGGAGACAAAAGTCCAGGTTTTTATTTGTGAAGGAGGGGGACAATAATACTCGCTTTTTTCATCGGGTTGCAAATTCCCATAGAAGAACTAATTATCTTCGGGGTATAGAGGTGGATGGTGTCCTCTATGAGGATGAGGAAGAGGTGAGGTCTAAGGTGGTCCATTTTTATCAGAGTTTGTACACTGAGTCAGATTCTTGGCGCCCTTCTATGGATGGATTAGAGTTTTCTAGAATTGAAGAGGATGAGCGGCTTGAATTAGAGAGGGAATTTTCTAAGGAGGAAGCGGTAAAGGTTCTTCAAGAGATGGAAGGTGATAAAGCCCCAGGTCCTGATGGTTTCACTATGGCTTTTTTTCAAAAATGCTGGAGTGTTGTGGAAATAGATGTCATGGCTTTCTTTGATCATTTTCATAGGAGCTCAGAGTTTGAACGGTCTCTAAATGCTTCTTTTCTATCTCTGATTCCCAAAAAAAATAACGCATTGAACATTAAAGATTTTAGGCCTATCAGTTTAGTAGGCAGTGTGTATAAGCTTTTGTCCAAGGTTTTAGCTAACAGTTTAGTAGGCGGGTGCTGGATAATCTTATTTCAGAGTCTCAAAATTCTTTTGTTGGTGGTAGACAGATTTTGGATTCAGTGCTTATTGCCAACGAATGTTTAGACAGTAGACTGAAGTGTCGTACCTCGGGGGTGGTGTGTAAGTTGGATATTGAGAAAGCTTATGACCATGTGAATTGGGACACTTTGTTTTATCTGTTGGAGAGGATGGGATTTGGGGATAGATGGAGGAGATGGTTAAAGACTTGTGTCTCTACCGTTCGTTTCTCAGTTCTGGTTAATGGATCTCCTGCTGGTTTCTTTGGTAGCTCTAGAGGTCTCAGACAAGGCAATCCTTTGTCTCCCCTCCTATTTCTTTTGATCATGGAGGTCTTAAGTCGTATCATGAAGAAAACTGAGGAAGGTGGCTTCATTCAGGGCTTTCATGTGGGTCCTATTAATTCTACTGGTATTCGTGTTTCTCATCTCTTATTTGCTGATGATACCGTTCTTTTCTGTGATGCCTCTAGAGAGCAGATTCTGTCTATTAGGCTGGCTTTGACTTGTTTCCAAGCTTTTACTGGTTTGAAGGTGAATGTGGGGAAAAGTGAAATTGTCCCTGTTGGGGAGGTGCGTAACATTCAGTCTTTGGCTAATATCCTTCAGTGCAGAGTGGGCAGTTTGCCTATGACTTACTTGGGTATGCCTTTGGGAACTGTGTATAAAACACCCTCCATTTGGAATCCAATCCTTGAGAGGATAGAAAAGAAGCTTTCAGGTTGGAAGCGGCTTTATTTGTCGAAGGGTGGTAGACTCACCTTGCTGAAGATTACCCTTTCAAGCCTTCCGACATATTACCTTTCCCTTTTTACTATCCCCAAAGCTGTGGCGACTAGATTGGAACGCATTCAAAGGAACTTCTTGTGGGGTTCATCAGTTGAGTGTTTCAAATATCCTTTGGTGGCTTGGGAAAAGGTTTGCTTACCGCGTGAGTTGGGTGGTTTAGGAGTTCGAAAGTTGGTGTCGTTTAATCAGGCCCTCTTAGGGAAATGGCTTTGGAGGTATGGCCATGAAACCTCTCATTTGTGGCGAAGGGTCATAGCCATGAAATATGGGGAGGGAAAAGGGGGTTGGTGCACTAAAGCTTGTAGTAGGGCCCATGGTTGTGGGTTATGGCGGAGTATTAGTGAAGGGTGGGAAACTTTCGCTAAGCATTTCTCTTTTGTGGTGGGGGATGGATCTCGTACTCTTTTTTGGCATGACAAGTGGATTGGGGATGTCACTCTTAAAAGTCTTTATCCTCAGTTATTTTTGTGTTCAGCTAATAAAGAGGCTTGTATTTCTGATGTGTTAAGCCCTTCAGCGGGTGAGAATGACAGAGTGTGGAGTTTAAGATTTCAGAGGGCATTCAATGATTGGGAGTTAGCGGCTTCCTACTCCCTCCTCCACTTCATTCAAACCCGAATCCCTAGGGGTGGAGGTTGTGATAGGCTTTGTTGGGATCTTAATGGCAATGGAAAGTTTGATACTCGATCTTTCTATCATAAGATTCGTAATGCAGATCCCTCAACCTTCCCTTGGAAGGGTATTTGGAAAGTTAAGGTTCCTAATAGGGTGGCTTTTTTTATGTGGACAGCAGCTCATGGTCAGATTCTAACTTTGGATAATCTTATGCTTCGTGGTCGTCCTTTGGTGAATCGTTGTTATTTGTGCTGTTGTAATGCGGAATCTGTGGATCACCTGTTACTTTTTTGTCCGATAGCTCATTCTTTGTGGATGCATATGCTTCAGTTGTTTGGGATCGATTGGGTCATGCCAGGTTCAGTTGAGGACTTACTATTCTGTTGGTTTCATTGGCTTGGGAAGCATAGTTCTGATATCTGGGATTTGGTCCCAGGCTGTTTAATGTGGACTATTTGGTCTGAGCGGAATCGGCGGGCTTTTGAGGATGAGGGGAAAACTGTGGTTCAGTTATTAGAGTTGTGCCAAAGGTCCCTCTTTGATTGGTCTCGATGTTGGGGTTTCTCAGATTGTTCTACCCTTACGGATTTTATTTCCTCTATTAGAATAGATTAGGGGCTGTTTCTTTTTTTTTTTTTTTTTTTTTTTTTTTTTTTTTCCTTTGTTCACTACCGTGAACTCGTCGTGTTTCTCTTGCTTTTCTTTTATTAATAATATTCTATTCTTACTTATCAAAAAAAAAAAAGAGTTAATAACATACAAAACCAACCTGAATATATATTAAAACACTAGAAACTTCACTACAGCATGGCAGCAAAACAAAGTTGAACTTCAATAACCAATATTATGAACACCCAGTGTCAAAAGACAAGCTGACCAAACCCCAACAAAACTATTGCATATTAAATCAAAGTTTAAGTGGGATTAATGGGTTATGGTATGAGCAATATGTTTAACCCTATTACACTCAATCCCAATAGAAGCTTTCCAAGATAAAACCCTAACCTTATTCCTAAATTTCTTTAGAAAATTTTCCTAGGCAACCCCATTAAGGTGAAACTATTCATGAAAATAAGCTATATTTGGAATTTATGCATGATGCTAGTTGCTTATTGCATACAGGGCTTGCAACTCTTTGGTTCCTCCTCATTTGTGTTTCAGTTGCAAAGAAAAAAATAACATGGATGCTCCTAGTCCCAAATATCACAATCAACTTGCATTGCATCAATCAGAAGGCACCACAGATGATAACTTTGACTTCCATTTAGATCACCATGAATCTTTTCATGTTGTTTTTATTGGTAAGTTAGACGCATCAAAAGGGTCCTAAACCCATGACCTCACTCTCCACTTAGCATATAAGGGGAGGAGGTGACAGTTGAGCTAGAGAGCTCCTAATCTACTTATTTTTAAAGGTAATAAAATCTTTAATTAAAAAAGAAAGAAAAGAAGAGATAGACTTGCTCCCCGTGTAAAAAAGCAGTGCACTATGGGGGAACAAGAATCAATTGATGATACACTCAGGACTAAAGAACAGTTATATATGTTAAGTTATTTCTGTTATTGTATTCCAATTTAATGGTATACTTATGTTATCTTAATGGGATTTTATAAGAAATTATAATAAAATCAACTGACTAAAAATTTAATATGATTAGTGTACATTTATATATATATATATATATATAGTGTTTTCAGGCAAAACAATGAAATATACCGCATGGAAGTTTTTGTTTTATAAAACCAAAGTTTACCACCAAACAAAAAAATAAAAAAACACACACACACACAATACATGCATATGTGTAATATATGTATAAAATGCGTATTTCACTAACTATAGTTCCAATAAAATATGACATCAACCAGAGGGGAAAATTAATTAAGCCCAATCAAAATTAACAATTGGTATAAAATAATGGACTCTTTCTTTACTTTTGTTTGCTAGGGAAAATAATAGAGAGATTTTATCAATGTTACAAAACATACCCCATGGAAACTCCTTGTTGCGAATGTGTAAATACGGGTATGGCTGCATAGATAAACACAACAATAAGAAACAAGATACCAACACATGAAACAGAAAATGATAAATCGAAATTGTAACACACGCAATAAAAAGCATTGAAGATAGTAACTAGAAGAAGCTCATTGTTACAGCTAACCCCGGTTGTCATAGACGTAAAAATTCCTCACACCACGTGTAAAGTAAAAAAAAAAAAAAAAAATTCAGATGGCTAAAACAGAAAGCTTACAGGAGGCTCGTCGAAGTGGGGATGGCCCCTTGATAGGTTATAAATTGCTAAAATGGTGCAGGTAGCAATGCCTGCAAATGTTATCTTTTCCCATTTTGCCGTCTCATCTATAAAATATAAATAAATATATAAATAAAAAGAATGTAATATCAATATCAATTGCATAATAACAAGAAATAGAAATGAATATTTATACAATTACAGTTACACATCTAATCAACAATCAAAGAAAGCACATATACAAATCCAATAAAATAGCAAACAATATAGGCAGAACTAAACCTTAACATCCTACACACTGTCCCTAATTAAAAGCCCCCAAATATTTTGAATTGATATCGAGATTTCGAATACAAAGAAATTAACCAAGCATAGGCATTAAACTATAAAAAATTTTCCCCCAAAATCTCAATTTCATTTCCTTCTCGTTCATTTCCTAAGCAATTAAACAGATCATTTTCCAAACAAATCAGACAAGAAAACCAAACCCTAAAAACCACGAAATACGATTACTTAAATCGAGATGATAGTTTAGCGAGTCAAAACCCTAATATTGAATAAATAAATAAAAACAAAAACCGAAACAAGTCAAAGATGACAAATCATATTTACAGGCATCGTCGTGGTGAGCAGAGGAGGCGAAGTTGCGCTTGGGAGGAGCAGAGGGTCGAGAGCCACCCCGCAGAGCGTTTCGGAGAAGACCAGATCGGACCATCGCCATAGCCATTTCGGAGCTAGCTACTCTCTTTCTCAAGTAGAATCGTTGGACTATCGACTTGTTTGGTGTAATTTTTAGGAAATGAAATTATGAAACCCTTTGTTTTATACTCTTTTCTTCGCTTCTAGGGAGCAGTCAGCAGAAGGTGTTGCACGTGCCAACCGTATAAACGCTTCAGGCTTCTTCTTCTTTTTTTCTTTTTTTTTCTTTCTTTGGAATTATAATTTATAATTTCCTTCCCAAATTATTTTTTGGGGGAAAATTATATATATATATATATATATTACCATAATTTTTCACTTTGATTTCACTTGTATCTGAACTATCAAAATTCACTATATTTTTTTTGAGAATCATCAAAATTCACTATTGATCTATCAAAGTTACAACATATTAATTTTATACATGCAGGGGCGGAGCCACATAGTGGTTTGGGGGGGCCCGCCCCTGCAAAAAAAAAAAAAAAATTCCATTAGAGTAGGCAGAAAAAAATATTGGCCCCCCCCAATATTGGACAGCTGGTCTCCCCCATGTTCAATTCTCAACTATTCTCCCAAGTCCAGCTTAAATATTCTCCCAAGCCCAGCTTTAGTTTTAGGCCTTATCACCTTATGTACTCCAAATAAAACAAGCTGGCCCGCTCAAGTTCAAACACTAAAAACAAAACTTCACTTTCTCTTCATCTTAAAAAATTCACCCACTGACCTACGGAATCCCTTTCTTTACTTCTTATTCTTTTGTTTTGTCTTCTTTGATGCACTTTCATTTGCACTGGTGCCGTTGCCTACCTACCAACCCCCAAAACTCCAGTCCTCTGTACTCACAATCCGAAAAAAAAAAAAAAAAAAAAAAAATCCCTGACCAATTTTTTCTTTCTTCATCAGCTTTAGTTTTGGAACTTGGTGACTGGTGAGTTTTCTTCTCTTTCTTAAGCATTAGACATTCATCTCTTTTTAGTGTCTTTTTTTTTTTTTTTTTTTTTTTCTCAACTATTCACATGCTTTTTATATTTTTATAGATTTTTAGAGAAATACATGATTGAAGGCATGGGGAGATTGTTTGTGATGAGTCTTGAAGGGAAGATCTAAAGTTGGAGGTAGTCAGGCAGATGGAGTAGGCATTGCCACACAGGTGACCTATTTTTGCACTTTGTGAAGACAAAATTTCTAAGGTAAAATTGTTTTGATTTATTACCTATTTTTGATTAGTTAGATATCATGTGGCTATGGGTATTGTTAAATTACTTGGTTTATGTTGTGTACCAATACTTGTGTGTTTAATTTTTGTTTTTGTTTAAGGGGTAATTATTAATTAAAGTCGTATTAAAAATGGGTTGTATGTTTAAATTATAGTGGAAATTTTGTTTTTTCTTGAGTATGAATAACATCCATATAACTAAGTAAAAATTTCTAATTAAAATTTTATTTTTTAAACTTATTTTCAGGTTAATTTTTGAGTCATATTCTTAAAGCTAAAAGAATTATGAGCAAACGAAAAACAATTAATGCATTCTTTAAGAAAAAAGATGTTAGCAATTCAGAAATTATAACACCTGTGGCTGTAAAAACAAATGTTAATACTTCAATGCCTGATGAACACCCTGACCCCTCCAAATGTTCAAGAATTTAATTTGAAAAGATAGATTGTGATCCAGGATCACGTAAACAAATATGTGAATTCCCTATCAACAAACAAGATGAAATCCGACGAGCTTATCTCAAAGAAGGTCTATATCAACTTAAAAATATAGACTATCCATATAACGATAATACTCATCGTCATGGATTTCAACCTTCATGGTTTGAATCGGCCCCCCCATGTAAAAATTTCTGGCTACGCCCCTGTATACATGCCTTATGTTAGTGTTAAATTTGATTGAAAACGCTTGCACATAAACAACACATGACTTTTGCATCCGTTGAGTAAAACTCACCACCAATCAAACTCTACTTAATTACCCCACCCAATCACACACTCGAATCATTTTATTCATTTCGGTTTCATGTTTCTAAGGAGAACTAAACTAATAACGAAGAAGAGTAGAGAATATTAAAAAAAAAAAAAAGGAGGGTGAAACAAGATCACATAGATTTAGAGAGCACGGTGAAGAGGAGTCCACAACATAGGTCACAATAAATCTAGGTCTATGTTTCCTTCATTTCTAGGAAGCATAGGGTGTCACACATGCCAAGAGTTATAATCACTTTAAGCTTCCAATTTTTTTCTTTTCTCTCTTTATCTTTTTTCCTTTGGAATATACTTTTCTTCCCAAATTATTTTTAAGACAAATTACACTTCTCTATCATAATCTTTCATCCCAATTACATTTATCCCCGACTATTGAAATGCATTAAATGGAAGATTAAGTGGGTGCATGTATGATGTGATAGGCTAATTTGGGAATATTGTGAATTTTTATTATGTCTAAAGCTTTCTTATTTTTAATATATAATAGGAAATCATATGGTTGTTTTTATAAAATTAGTCATAGTGGTCTTAAGGTGGTGCCAAGCGGTGTATTCCTTGGAGAAAAAAAAAGAAAAGAAAATTCTTGTCATTTAGCCTTCCACCTCATCAAAACTTTGCATTTATGTAGTAATTACTTGTCATGTGTTAATGGGGTAAATGCATTTATTTTCATGTAGTATTAATTATCTATAGATGGTGCACTAATTATTTATATAACAAAAATTTAAATGATTATTTTTTATATATATAAAAGGAATTTATATGTAGGAACCTTAGTCATTGTAATCAACCGGTAAAAGTATTGTTTTTTTAATAAAATATTTGATGTTCGAACCCTGCCTACATTGACAACTAATTAGTGTCTTGTCATGATGATAAAGAGCAATTATTATAAAGCGAACACTATAAATTGAAATACTATTGTATCTATTAAAAAAAAGAAAAAGAAAAAAAGAAAAAGAAAAAAAAAAGAGGTGATCAAAGGTTATGCGGTCTGTGTCAGGACTCTAGTAGCTAAACAGGTGTGTTTTCAACAATTTACCCTTTGCCTATGGAACAACTTGGCTCAGGACAAAATCAGATGCACCAAACACAATAACCAACTCCTTCATCAGATACAACTTGGAAAATATATTTGAGATTGCGATGAGACTTTAGAGTTTAGAATGCAGCATGAATCGAACAGAGCTTCTTCTTGTATTTTGGACACCCGAAGATTGGGGGTTTGACACCTGATTGAATCAAACAGAGATGGGTGATTGTGATTTGGGGCATTGTACAATTTTTTTTTTTTTTTTTTTCAGTTTAATCAAGGCTCCTTTAAAATAAATAAATAAATAAATACAAAGACTAGTTAAAAATGCAATTATAGCATAATGTCATTGCCAAATGCTTCCATAACAAGGATCCTTTTTTTAATGAGATATTCTTCAGCCATCACCAAGGTTAAAAGAGAGTAACGATACTGAGTATCTGACAATTACAGCAAAGCATCTAAAAAAAATTACTTCATCATGAGTATTATTATTGGAAAAGGAACATCACATAAAACAGATGAAGAGAAAGAGAGTGACTTGACGATATTAATAAATCTGAAAAGCCTATAACATAAAACAGCCAAGCCAAACTCTCTTCCATCATACAATTCATAACAGCCTACAATGCTGCCGTGAGGATCAAAAGAACCATCCCCAAGTGAGCACCTGGGGGATTAGTATCTCCAACAGAGTTGATGGCTGCAGATGAAACATAAGTCTCGGCCAACCTCTCCTCTTTTCCTTGGTTAGTTTCCCCTTAAGATCCTCCATTGCCACCTGCTGAATAATGAGCAGCTCTTCATAGTTGAGTTCATTAGATGGACTTCTGAACTAGTTGCAGCACCCCTAGATTTCCTTCATAATCTGCTTGAGTTTCTCCCCCTGCTTCTTTTCAGCATCCAATTGAGCAACCAAATCAGAATGCTTCTTGTTCAAGTCACAAAGAACTCTATCCTGGTGAGCTTTAGCTTCCTGGATTGTAGAAGCATCTAAGTGGCCAAGCCTTTTCATTACAAAATCCACAGAGGGGTAACCAAAGAAGAAGGCCTTGCCATCAGGGAAGAAGATAACAAGGGCAGTCTCAACAGCACACAAGGTGCAAAATTAGTTGGCCTTCTTAAAGAGGCCAGATCGTCATTTTGAGAACAAAAATGGCAGAGCATCATCTCCTTGAATCATCTTTTCTTGAGTCTTTTTGCGCCCATTGCTCTCTTCTTGCACTCGACAAAACTATTTGAAGAGCAGCGAGAGGACAGAAAATGTTTTTTATTATGTTATACTTGTACCCTTACAATCATCATCATGATGGATTTGGACACATTTGCTGGGGGACAGAAGAACTCGCCTATTTAAGACAATGCCAAGAGTTTCAAGTTTAATGGAGAATCTTGCACTCAAAGATTACAAGTATCCCCCTATCAATCTGATAGCACCACAGAAAACAAAGAGAAATAAAATTAAAATGTTACTCATATAACTGCCTTTCTTAATAGTTTATTCGCATGATTGCTTCAGAAATGTTAAAAGCCAACAGAAATATTAACAAGAGGGTTATGCATGAAATTACCAATTCCAAGGCAAACCTTTTGTCATCATTTCAATCATATATGCAACATCAAAATGAAATCCTAATTTCTGCGTTGAGGACACCTCTCTAACTAAAACCAATACCCCATACTATGAGTTGGGAGTACCTTGTGGGTTTTATTGATAAAGTAGAAACATGAAGTGAATTGTTTCAATATTGTGAGACTAATCAAACAATACCATATCATTCCACAACATTTCGTGATTATATTTATATACTTAGTTTTTAACTAAATGCAATTTAAAAATGAGAAGAAAAATTAAAATCTATGTTATAAATATATAAAATAACACTCTTGATCACACATAGATTAATATGAACATATTTGGCTACCAATTTAAGTTTTACCCAAATTGCAACCTCCTTTAATACTTATTTTCAATGAGTTTTGCACCCAAGGGAGGGGGAACTGATGTAATAACTATTTTACATTCTGGAATTAACTCCCTTTTCAACTCTTTAGATATCTTTGGTAGTCTTATTTTGGAATTAACTCCCTTTTCTGTCCCAATTACTAATAGTCAAGTGTAGTTTTAGTATCCCAATTAAGAACTTATGATATTTGAAATTTTATTCCACAAGAAAGAGAAGATTATCTCATAATTTTCTTATCACAGAGGTAGTATATAGAAAGAAATCCGAAAATTGAATAGATTTGAGAGTTGGTTAAGGCATCATACCCTATAAAACCCGGTGTCTCATAAGAATTTCTCGAGCTTCTCACTACTCTTCAAATAGTTATGCAAACTACAAGAAGATAGCATGCGGCGCAAAAAGACTCCAGCAAAGATAATTCAAGGAAAAGATGCTCAGCAAGTATAAATCTAAAAACGACAATCTGGTCTCTTCAAGAAGGCCAGCGAACTTTGTACCATGTGTGTTGTGGAGACAGCCCTTGTTATCCTCTCCCCTGGTTTCAGTAACTCCTCTGCTGATGTAATAATGAACAGTCTAGGCCACCCTGATGCTGCTTCTACAATTTGGAAAGTGGAGGCACACCATGAGAGAGTTCTTTGTAAGCTGCACAAGAAGTATTCTGATCTGGTTTCTCAACTGGATGCTGAAAAGAAGCGAGGGGAGAAACGCCAGCAGATTGTGAAAGAAACCCCAGGTGCTGCAACTGGTTGAGTACTCCATCTAATGAACTCAGCTATAATGAGCTGCTGATTCAGCCAGCGGCAATGGAGGATCTTAAGGGGAAGCTAACCAAGAAAATAAAGGAGAGGTTGACCCAAACTTCTGCTTCATCTTCAACCACCAACTCTGATGGAGCTACTTATCCCCCGGCACTGACCTGGCCAGGGTAATTCTTCCCTTGATCCTCACGGCAGTATTGTAGCCCTAATCATAAGATAATGGAAGAATGTTGGGCTCGCTGATTTATGTTATAGGCTTTTTCAGACTTATATGAATCTTGTTGAGTAACTCTCTTTCTCTGCATCTGTTTTTATGTGATGTTCCTTTATCAGTAATAAAACTCATGAAGTCATCTTTCAGATTCAGATGCCTATTGGTTTGACAGTCCGATACTCAGTAAGCAAACTCTGTTTAACCTTGAGATTGCTGAAGAATATTTGGTGACAATAACATTAGATTAAATTCCATATCTTTTCATTATCAATAATTAAATAAAATAAATCCATACCCTATCTTACTTTGAAATAGTTCTAATTGACTTAAAAACAGTTTGGACTATATACTGTAAATTTTTAATATGTATCATAAATAAAAATGAAATATATGTACGTTGTGAGCAGAGTACACAAAGCTTACATGAAATCGGAGAAAAGAGAAAGCGAAACCATTGGTGCGTGAGGCAAATGGTTCCTGCTACGTCGGTTCCTGTCCCATTCAAAACAAACAAAGTTTTGTATCGTCGTCGTTGTAAAGCAAACGAGGGAGACACACAAAACTTCTCGCGTTATATTTTTGAACTATTTGTTTTTTTCACCCTCTTGAGCTCTTGATCTCTGTCTGAGCTTCAAAAGCAAGCAATGCCTATATATAGCGGTATGACTAATGCGCGTATTAATTGAAAATCTAATATATTTTAATTGAGTTTTAATTATATTCTATATGTAAATTTATATATAGTATCATATTGAAACACAATTATAAGAAAATAAATTTTTAAAACTATAAATATGGTTTCTTATTAAAAAAAAACTATAATTTTATAGTTTCATATATAAAAATAATCATAATAAATGACTCTTAATAACTACCAAAATTTTTAATTTTTATATTTTGACAAAAAATAAAAAAGGAAAAAAACTATATTATGTTAAATTTTCATGTACATTGTACGGGTTGCTGAATAGTAATATATATAAAACCAAAATCGCATGGCTTTTGATTAACCTCATAATATTTTGACGTGTAAGTTTTGAGGTCTCATAATTTTAGATGTTATTATTCAAATATATATATTTTAATTGCTTTTAAATTCTATTATATATTTAGGCCCTCCATTAGAATATTGTCAAGTGATGTTTTATTTAAATTCTAATAAATACCTATTAATAGTTATCATTATTATCAAATTTCATATTTGGACTAATAAATGCCTATTAATAATTACAATAATGATCAAATTTCATATTTAGACAAAAAAAAAAAAAATCCATATTTGTTAACCATTTCTATGCATTACACGAACTACTGACTAGTAATAATAATAATATATATAAAACTGGAGACATTTGATTTATATGATAAGATAGAATGCAATAAAAATAAATACACAAAGAACGGGTTACCTACACGTAATGGTCAAAGTGAACCCATTCATTCCGAATTCTTTTCCTCATAATATTTTGCCACACAAATTTTGTTTTACATCTTATTTTTCTAATATAAAATTTTTAACTGTGTTTAAATTTTATTCCATAATTAAACTCTCCATTAAAATATTTCCACAACTAAAATAAAATACTATTAATAACTATCACAATTACATTATTAACTACAATAATGAATAAATTTTATGTAGGGACTCAACTTGTAATGAACCCTAAACAATAAAATTTGTAGAGTGTGGGTAGAAGGGCTTGGCACTAGCAAAGCAAGCAATGGATGACATGAAATTCGTAGGAGTAATAGCAAAGGAATTTGACTAAGTGTTTTTAAGGATAATCACCATCACTTTGGTTAAGTGTTTGTGAGGATCTTTATAATGATTTTGGCTAAGTGTTTGTGAAACATGATCATCCTCGTCTCCTTCCGAGGGTCTCTTTCCTTAGAACTGACAAAAACTAAGGTTGTTCTCGGATGCCTTCCAAGATCCCCCCTTTCCATTTGGGGGTTCTATCTGTTATATATTTTCGTTTAGTTAATCCTCGGCCGTCCACTTGTCGGTTATCCGAACTTTGTATCTAAGGGTTTGTCCCATCATCTGCCTTTGCAGGCTTTCTGTTAGTCCCAGCCGCCATTGCAGGCTTTCTATTAGTTGAAGTGACCAAGGCATCAGGGTTTGCTGGTCACCTCACCATTAAAGCGGCCAGAGTGTTGGCGGCGTACGTTTTATGGGTGAATGACAGCTTCCCACCATAAATTTCGGTTTGCCGAGGACGTGAGTATCCTCGGCGAGGTCCCCTGATGATTTGGGCTTCGTACGCTTATCCTCAAGCTCTACTTCTCCTCGGCGCGGACCCTGAACCCGATATGGAATGGGCTGGGGTTGTTAGATATTTGAGGCCCCACAATAGCCCCTCAAAATTCTGCTGTCCGACCTCTCGGGCGGGAAGGAGGATTTTGACATTATCGGGCCTACCATCTTGGTCTGTCGAGCCTTGCCTTTTCTGTTAGTGTACCCACCCTTTCAACTGTCCTCGCAACTTTCTCTAGCACAAAGGGCTCACCCGAGGAGTTTTTCCTTACTTCTGTAAGTTTTCTTTTCTTTTTAATCTATAATTTACCGCTTGAGTTCCTTGCTAGCTCTTTCAAGAGAGGTAGGCTTAAGTTTGTTATGCTTTTAGTGCTCCTCTTCGCTTGGTTTCGTCCCTAGCAGGATTCATCCCTTGGTACCCAAGGGATTGGCTTTGCCGTAAGTTTGGGCCTATGGTTAGTATAAAAGCCTATTTCTGCCCAGTGCTTATATCGACGTATAGTGACTAGTTTCCCCATAGGTTTGAGTCCGAAGACCATGCAAGACCTTGGTTTTTCCTAGCACTTAGTGTTTCTTGCAATAATGGTTTTTCTGTTGGCCTGAGTCCTTGGACCATGCAATGTCTACGTTTTGTCTAACATTTAGTTTTCTCATCTGAAGTATCTGGTTTCCCCAGAGGCTTGAGTCCGAGGACCATGCAATGCCTTGGTTCTGTCCAGTACCTAGTTTTCTCATTTTAAGTGGTTAGTTTCCCTAGAGGCTGGTGTCCGAGGACCATACAATGCCTAGGTTCTGTCTAACACTTAGTTTTTTCATTTGAAGTATCTGGTTTCCCCAGAGGCTTGAGTCCGAGGACCATGCAATGCCTTGGTTCTGTCCAGTACGTAGTTTTCTCATTTTAAGTGGTTAGTTTCCCTAGAGGCTGGTGTCCGAGGACCATACAATGCCTAGGTTCTGTCTAACACTTAGTTTTCTCATTTGAAATATCTGGTTTCCCCAGAGGCTTGAGTCCGAGGACCATGCAATGCCTTGATTCTGTCCAGTACCTAGTTTTCTCATTTTAAGTGGTTAGTTTCCCCAGAGGCTAGTGTCCGAGGACCATACAATGCCTAGGTTCTGTCTAACACTTAGTTTTCTCATCTGAAGTATCTGGTTTCCCCAGAGGCTTGAGTCCGAGGACCATGCAATGCCTTAGTTCTGTCCAGTATCTAGTTTTCTTATTTTAAGTGGTTAGTTTCCCCAGAGGCTGGTGTCCAAGGACTATACAATGTCTAGGTTCTGTCTAACACTTAGTTTTCTCATCTGAAGTATCTGGTTTCCCTAGAGGCTTGAGTCCGAGGACCATGCAATGCCTTGGTTTTGTCCAATACCTAGTTTTCTCATTTTAAGTGGTTAGTTTCCTCAGAGGCTGGTGTCCGAGGACCATACAATGCCTAGGTTCTGTCTAACACTTAGTTTTCTCATCTGAAGTATCTGGTTTCCCTAGAGGCTTGAGTCCGAGGACCATTTAATGCCTTGGTTCTGTCCAGTACCTAATTTTCTCATTTTAAGTGATTAGTTTCCCCAGAGGCTGGTGTCCGAGGACCATGCAATGCCTTGGTTCTGTCCAGTACCTAGTTTTCTCATTTTAAGTAGTTGTGCCGAAAAGAAGACCCTGCTCTGTTCTGCCTCTTCGTTTGGCGTGACTCTTCTAATTACGAGGCATCTCTTGGGTTGTTCGAGTAACGCGTTTTGACGCTTCGGTGCCTCCTCGTTAATGAGGCGCCTCCTCATTAATGTCAATTGTGGATTTACGAGGATCTAGCAGCGGATAAGCCCCTTGGAATCTAGGCGGAGTTATTGCCTCCGGTAATCTCTCCTTAGGATTTAATGCGGATTGGCTCTCACCAATTTTTCGCCTTCTATATAAGGCGTTTTTGGGACAACCTTTTTCTTCACACTCAACAAACATTCGTCTTAAACTCTCCCAAAGACATTGCTCAGGGGTTCTGCAAAAAATAGCAGTTTGAGCCCCACCAAATGAATTGGCCCTTGGAAAGGGCGGTTTCGAGGATGCCTAGCCCCTTTCAGGAGCCGAGGATGGCACCCCGACCCTGGACGTCATGCTGGGGTTGGGGTAAGAGAAGACCGAAGATTCTCCTTCTTTTCAACCTAACCAGAGGTGGAACCTTCCTTGCTATTTGGAGGAGGATCCAGAAAGAACGTAACCTCCTTTCCTTGGATTCGGGTTTGTGAACCCTCCAAGCTGGCAGCGATGGGGTTGGGAGGGAAACCAGGCGGAGCCAAGAGGTGGAAACGCCCGGTGCCGCGGCCTCTTCTTCCCTCAACGTTGCCTTCCTTCCTTCTTTTCCCCTTTTCTCTTCTTCTTTTGCTCCTCAACTAGCCTTCCTTCCTTCATTTCCTCTTCTCTTGCTTCACAACCAGCCTTGTAAAGCGCTTCTCTATGTAGTTAGCTCTAGAACAAGCCCCATGGGCATCAATTGTAAGATGTAACTTTTTCTTCATATATTAATAAAGAAGTAGACCTTTTTCATCTCTTTTATTTTTCGCATATATCATGTTTCTTGTGATTATTGCCTTCTGAGTGAATGTTGTTGCTATATACTGTATTCTTTTGGCATTTTTTTTTTTTTAAAAGTGCTGCCCTTAGTCTCTTCATACCGACCACCGCACTTGCTAGTGCACAAGTCCTTCCCACAGACGGCGCCAATTGTAGAGACTCAACTTGTAATGAACCTTAAACAATAAAATTTGTAGAGTGTGGGTAAAAGGGTTTGGCACTAGCAAAGAAAGCAATGGATGACATGAAATTCATAGGAGTAATAGCAAAGGAATTTGACTAAGTGTTTTTGAGGATAATCACCATCACTTTGGTTAAGTGTTTGTGAGGATCTTTATAATGATTTTGGCTAAGTGTTTGTGAAACGTGATCATCCTCGGCTCCGTCCAAGGGTTTCTTTCCTTAGAACTGACAAAAACTAGGGTTATTCTCGGATGCCTTCCAAGATCCCCCTCCTCCATTTGGGGGTTCTATCTGTTATATATTTTCGTTTAGTTAATCCTCAGCCGTCCACTTGTCAGTTATCCTAACTCTGTGTCTAAGGGTTTGTCCCATCATCTGCCTTTGCAGGCTTTTTGTTAGTTCGCAGCCGCCTTTGCAGGCTTTCTATTAGTTGAAGTGAGTAAGGCATCAAGGTTTGCTGGTCACCTCACCATTAAAGCGGCCAGAGTGTTGGCGGCGTACGTTTAATGGGTGAGTGACAGTTTCCCACCATAAATGTCGGTTTGCCGAGGACGTGAGTATCCTCGGCGAGGTCCTCTGATGATTTGGGCTTTGTACGCTTATCCTCAGGCTCTGCTTCTCCTCGGCGCGAACCTTGGGCCGGATATGGAATGGGCCGGGGTTGTTAAATATTTGAGGCCCCACAAAAATAAAAGAGAGAAAAAAAAAATCATATTTTGTTAAACTTCTCATACATTGCATGAGTTATTGACTAGTTTACAATTATTATTGAAACTATCATAATAATAAATATTAAATTCTATTTTAAATTTCTTGAAATTTTGGGCAATAGAATTTTAGTTGGAGTATAATTTTAAAATGTCTTGAAACTTTAGATAATATAGAGTTTTACCTAAATTAACCTATATAGGAAAAGAGTTTTACCTAAATTAAACTATTCTAAAGATTAATAAGATAAATATAATTTTAGTTGAAATAGACTATTAATTTCTTAAAAATTAGGTAATAGAGTTTTAGCTAAATTATGATTTGATAATACAATGAGGGAGGAGAAATTTGAACTGTGGTTCTTCTAAAAAAAGATAGTAGACTCCATTGAGGTATACGGCTATTGGTTTTTAAGACCCAACTTTTATTATATAGTAAATAATAGTAAAATGAATGCTAAGATTACCACATAAGTTTTTGAAAATTCACATTTTACACCTTATTCTAATATACAAGAATTCTACTATACATTTAAAAAAAAAAAAAATGTATCATACCTACCTAATCTTAGGGTCCGTTTGGGAGTTTATAAAGGAATGGAATGGAATGAAATGATCATTAAATGTATGGAATGGAATATAATGGATTTAGTAGAGAAAGGAATAGAATGGAATGGAATTTAAAAATCTTGTTTGGATGTTATAAATTAAAGGAATAGAAAGTAAGTAATACCGTTTGGAAGTGACATTGGAAGCAATGGAACGGAATTATTTTATAATAACATTACTATTATACCCCTCATTTTAAAGAACATAAAAAATAATCAATGAGAACTTATAATTGCTTTGAAATGTTTAGTGTTTAGTAGATGATATAAAACTAGTTAGCCATAATTGGGTCTATGTTAGATTATTGAATTACAATATAGTTTTGTCAAGGTGAATAGATTGCATCACGCTAATCAATAATTTAACAGATGAAGATAATGGCATGAAAAATTGACAATAGCACAATTTCTTTATTTCAATTTGCAATTTTTTTTAGGAGCTACTAGTTTTAGATTGGATCTTTTTTGGCTGGTGTGCTTTACAATGGATTTGATAATTTAATACATCTCCATCTCCCAATTTCTTTAAGGAAAAAAGAAAATTTTATTGTAGCTAAAAAACAAGTTATGTATATTTCTATGTTATAAAGTAATTCACACATCACATATTTATTCTCAACAAAATAAATATTGTCTAAAAATGTAAACAAATATCCTTTTTTTTTTTAAACTTCGGTAATGAGTCTTGCCAAAATAAAACAAAATAACATAATCCATTCTAAAACTAAGGTTGGCCAAAAAATCCCACACTTTTTTAATTTTTAGGCCTAGACATCAATGTCAATAAGACACATTTGCGCTCATGATCTAGGCAACCAAAGAACATCTCCTTACATGTTGGATTTTCCATCAAAAATATGTAAGCCTCAATCTTTGATATTGGATCTAAGTCTAATACGCCCAAAACTGCGTGAACTTCTGCTCCATATGACTTTGAAAAGCACTTTGTCATAACCTCAGTCGCCCTATCAATTGCCTTTGATACATTATCAAATGACTAGGAAATTACATTTTCAAGTTCATCATCTTTTGCCAGATGTCTTTTCTTGCTTTTAGAAGACATTGCATCTTGTGATGACACTCGAAAACGTGCAACATTAATTTCTAGTGACCTCTTATCATCTTCCACTTCAAAGTTCTCCAAAGAAACTTCATTTTAAGATTTCAAATTATCAATCTCATCAATAGTGGTCGATGCAGCATACCTAGCACATTTCTCCTTTGCAATTTCAGCATGATCACCTTTTGCTCTATCTTTAGCCCAAAGTTGTGCCATCTTAGAGTAGTTGGGTATAGGTGTTATCATCCACTTCTTGGCTGCAGGTTTAGATTGTTACAAACCAAGACAAATGGTTAAACAACAGATATAATTATGTAATACAAAATTAAACTCACAAAAAATGATAATTTACCGCTATGAGTGGCTCCCAAACTTCTGGTTCAGCTATCCACATATTTAAAGAATCATTCCATCCAAAACCACTCAATCCATCTTTAAATATGTCATAGCATTCATGAAAATTCTTCTTCAGTGTCTTCTGTCGATTTTTCACCTTATCCTTGTTAATCTCCATGTCAAATTTTTCAACCAACTCTTTCACTATGTCATCATATGTCTTAGAGGTAAAAGTTCCATTAACTCTACCACCTATGATCACCTGATGTAAAAAAGCATCCACTAAAGCATCATCCATAAGACTACTCCATTGTGCTTCTTTGCTTGGATCTCCACTATTCTTCTTTGATATCTTACCTATGCTATAATTAATAGGACAAAAAACACATATAAAATATTGTGTAAATATTAATATTAATTATCAAAAGATAGAGAGCAATATCAAAATGAAAAGAGAAATTTGCATAAAATTTAGGTTTAAGTAATTGAAACATAGCATAGTCTTAAACAACATGACAACAATAAACCCAAAAGCTATCATATTTGGACATAGTTTTGCCACATGGCTGATGCTATAAAATCTCTTATAATATCTTCTTGCCTAGCATCCTCATTATCTTCTCTTGGAGTAGGAGCCACACGTTCACGATGAGAATGCAAAACCTCTTCATCAACTTCAGCAATAAGACTTTCATCAGGATCAACACCCATTAAATAATTATGAAGTATGCAACATGCTAAAAATAATTTCATTTTGTGTGTCAACAGAATAATTAGGCTATGTAGTACTTGCTATGATAGGAAATCTCTTTTTAAGTACAGCAAATGTTCTTTCAATAGCAGTACGCAATGACGCATGTCGCAAATTAAACAATTTTTTAGCATTTTTAGGGGGACGAACAGAGTACTCTTTTAAATGATAATGCACTCCCCTATAAGGTGTAATCAGACGACTTCTATTCATGTATCCCACATCAACAAGATAATACTTACCTAATAAACAATAACAACCATTAATTATATATTACAAATTTTTTAATTATAAAGAACACACCCTAATATGTATTTGAATTAAATTTACCTTGTGAGATTTTCAAGTTATCGTTTCTAGTTAAAGCACTCTTTATTATTCTTGAATATGAAGCAGTTCCTTCCCAACCTGGTAATACGTATGTGAATTTTAAATCAAATAAGCATGCCGCCAACACATTTTGTGTTGTGTAACCCTTCCTACCTCGATATCTTAGTGCATCCTCATTAGACACTTTGACACGAACATGTATTCCATCAAGTGCCCCAATACAATCCTGAGATTAACATTATCTCTTAAAAACATTTACCTTAAAATATATTTGTACTAAACTACTATCAAATATAAATTATATGCATGATATATTTACCTTAAAATATGGGTTGAACCTACTACTTTGTAGTATTTCAAGTGGCACTTGGGTTTCATCAGGTTGTCGAAGGAATTGATTCTCTAACATAATTATTGATCTTAACACGTTATGAAAATGGCGACTAATAGTCTCACCGAAACGACAAAAAAAGGACATGGTACGAGTCGTCTGATTATGTGCTAGCATGTGAAGAAACTTGCCAACTTGCTCTTTAACCAGGGCACGCTGTGTGTCTTGAAGATCACCATCTCTCCGCAAAATGTCACATAAACCTTGAAAAGCTTGTGGACCCATGCGTATCACATCATAGCATTTTTTACTATTCCTAAGTCAAGACATTAGTTCATCACGAACTTTTTGTCTTTCTATGGTTGATTGTGTAGGAATGTGAGGAACACGTCTTCTTTTTAATTGTTGCCTTTGATGGATAATGTAACACAAATAACAGCATGCGGCATAAATCAAGGCTAGTTTCTGCATAAAGTTCGAAAAAATTATGGTCTTAAATACCTCATCATCAAATCCATCTAAGTAAAAAAATAGTTATGTTATTAGTCAAACTTAGAAAATTATGGGCACATGTTCTAAAAAAATAGTTACGTTATTAGTCTAACTAATTATGAATGTGTTACAACTAATCTAAAACTAAAACTGTTAAACTATAAACATTAATTTTGTTTGGGATTCAAAGAGTTAAATTATAACATTATCTCTCAAAGTACACGTACATTAATGTCTTTGAGAGATAAACTGTAACACTATTCCACAATAATTGTACAAGCCAAGGTATACCTGCCAACATTTGTTACTATTTTTTTTAGTTTTTATTCTCTTCTACTATCTTTAGTATCTTTTATTATTTTATATATATATATATATATATATATACATATATTTTTCCCTATATCTAATTGCTCCTTCCCTTGTTTTTATTGCCTTGAGTTAATTTTCTTCCACACTTTTTTTTTAATGCTTCACAGGCAGGCCTAATTGATAGTTCTTCCCATTTTGTTTTCTTTTTTTCTCCTCCACATCACAAGCCTATCCTAGTCACTTGACACCAACCTCCAATTTCCAAGAACACTTTATCTTCACACGTTTAAACTTAACTCTTCAGTTTTCAAAGTTCATTCATTTATTTATTTTTACTTCTGATCTATCTCCATTAGTTTCACCTCACCTCTCTCTCTAGTTTCATCACCTCTCTCAAGGTGGCACGTCCAGCTAGCTACTCACTTTCAAATTTCTAAATACAATTTTTTTTTTGGCTGTACAAGTAACTTTCTATGTTTCTTTGTTTCTTTTCTTTTCATTTTTAGGTGTACAGAATGCTAGTTTGTTTTGGTTTTTAGGTGTACAAAAACACTATATATCACTCTCATGAATGACTAGCAAACAGTTCATTAAAAAAAAAAAAAAAAAAACTAGCAAACAACCAAAAAGAAAAAGAAAAAGATAGACATACTTGGTTTGAGCAATAACCGAAAATTGCAGCAGACAAAAGAAAAAGAAAGATCAACGGTAGCAGCTTCACTTTGCAGAGGACAGGCAATATTGTGCAAGAATGATAACTATATTTTTTTACGGCTGTATGAGAAAAAAAATGGCTAATATTAAAGGGGTATTTTAAGGATTTTAACAAAAATTTCATTAAACCTAAATCCATTCTCTCCCATTCCTCCCAATTTTGAGAGGAACAAAAATTTGAGGTTTTGAGAGAAAATGGAGGAATGAGCATTTCCTCCTAACAATTCCATTCCCTCCTAATTAAACTTCCAAATAAGGGAATGGACCTTCCATTCCCTCCGTTAAAACTCCCAAACAAAGGGAGGGAAGAATGTTCTAAAAATATTCATTTTATTCCATTCCATTCCCTCCCCTCCTCCCAAACGAAGCCTTAGTGGATAAGAAAAGAATGCGTTAAGTCAAATTGAAGGAATGAGAAAATATAGAGGAAGACAATAACATGTCAATTAAGTAAGTAATAAAACATATGGTTTCAGATAAAATAAAACAACTAAAAGAATACATATAGTCAACCTTAACCATTGTATTAAGAATCCATTGCTAGCTCTAAAGTACTGGTATTAGGCTTAGTTGTTAGAGGATAGAGTGTCTTTTTTTAAAAATAATTTTTAGTTAGATCATTTTTTTTTCACTCACTAAATAGTTGAATAATAATAATAATAATTTAATTCACAATAGAAGATGCATAACAATGGGGAAAGTAGGGTCCTTTTTTGGAGAAGGCACATGTTGCACCCGCTGTATGCAGCATATTCTTTTACTCTTTGTTGATGAGTACATTACTAACGAGGCAGCTCAACCTTTCCATGGCATGACAACTTGGTTTTGTAGAGACGTCACACTTGAAGAAAGAACCCAAGTAAAAATTCCAAACTTCTCAAGAGCATTTTAATCTCAATTAGGACCCATGATTCTCGGGACCAATTTCAATTTCTAGTGAGAAATAGAGAGAGGATTCCCATTGCGAGCATAAGAAGGGGCCAAAGGAAAAAGAGGAGGTACAAAAAACATAACAACAAAAAAAAGTGCTCTAGAATCTCAAGTGGATATGATCCTCCAATCCTTGCCACACTCATTCAGTCAATTCAAAGTAGAATGTCACGATCGAAGAATATATACATTGTCTAAATCGATGAACAAGTTGCATTCAAATCAACACCGAAGACATCAATATCAACATCAAACTACAGCAACTTTTGTAAGAGTTCATAGTCTAGAGATCTAAATGCAGCTCAGAATGTCACAAACTGAATCAGAAAAGAAAAGGTACATACTGACACAATGTAATGAAACCAACAGCAATCATCATATGCAAAACAACTCAATTCAACATATCAGTTTGGATATCAAACATCTAAACTTTTATCTTTATGACAAAAACTCAGTAGTGTTCATGTTATATAAAAATCGTGTAATAGAAACACAATTTCAATTTGACATATCAATTTGGATATCAAACATTCAAACCTTTAAGTTTTGGACAGGATATTTCTAAAGCAAAAAATTCAAAAGTATTATTAGTTTGAATATCTATAAGACCAAAAATTCAATACTATTCATTTCATACAAAAATTGTGATGCCTGATATCCAAACAGCAGATGTATAGATGTCTGATATTCAAATAGATATGTAGAATTGAAATCTTGTTTCTAAGACATGATTTATGTATAACATGAATACTTTTGATTTTTTTTTTTTTTTTTTTTTTAATTTTTTTTTTTACTTGGGGATATCCAAACCTTAATGGTTCATTTAGATTGAGGGGAAGGAAGGGGGGAGTAGAGTAGAATTAGCTCAAAATTAGTCATTTTCGGCCTACTCTACTCTACTCTTTTCCACTTTCTCTCATTTCCCCCTTAATCCAAACAGGAATTTAACTGCCTGTTTGGTTCAATGTTTTTGGGCAAAAAATCACAATTGCGGTTTCAAAATGGAATAAGTGACCGAATAAAATAGTGTATTCCTTGGCTTCTTGAATTAAAATGTTTTACTATGGAACAACACACTTGTAGAGTTCAAAGTTGGAAAAATATATGGAGATTCACCTTTCACTACTGCCTCCTGAATGCCACAAATCCAAGAACCATATGCTCTGCTATGACCGTTGCTTTCTCACAAATAATTTCTAATATAAAACCTTTGAAATAAAGGATTCTGGATGCCATACCCAATTATAGAAGAGCCCTACATTTCTAACAAAATATTGTTTAATATATTTTTGTTTGAGGATGCTGCCTTTTGGTTTATCTTGCGTTTGCCATCCCGTTAATAACCATATTCAATTCAACATATCAATCTGGATATCAAACATTCAAATCTTATCTCCATGACAAAAATTCAATTCTATTTACGTTATACAGAAATTGTGTTTTAGAAATACAATTTCAATTTTACATATTAGTTTGAAACTTTGGATATTATACATAATATCTCTAAAGCAACAAAAATTCAAAAGTATTATCAGATTGGATATCCTTAAGGCAAAAAAATCAATAGTATTCATGTTATACATACATCATGTCTTAGAAACACGATTTCAATTCTACATATCAGTTTAAATGTTAGAGTTTCAATTTTTTGCTACTTTCTAAGAGTTTCATTTAACTCCTACCAATTCCAACAAAACTACCCCTCTCGGAGAAAACGAAGACGTTCTACTCACTCATTTCACATTAATGGTAAATCCCACCATAAATTTAATTAGTAGAACCAACTATGTGAAAGGAAAGACTCCCAAAGTATTGAATAATTATTCATTTGGCAAACCCAAAAAAATCTAGCTATTTTAGTTTCTACTTTTTAAGCTATTTTGGTGGGGTCCTACATGCGAAATTTTTTTTATTAAAAAAAAATCCCCATATTTTTGTACAATATTTTCGGCAAATAAACAATCAGTAAAACACATCTCAGTAAGTAAACAATCAGTAAAACGCATCCAATTGCATATATCCTAAAAAGCACAAGATAACATAGACTTTCCAAGAAATACAAATGGTTCATAATTTTTGCATCTCAACTGCCTCATTATCTATTGAATTGCCTTCACACAACCTAGAAACTATATTACTAACCTTCATTCAGCAATTTTACTTGATCCCTGAACATAATAATTTCATCACAGTACCTGATAGGGTCTTACACCCATCTTTCCTTTCAATAGGAATGAGAACCATATCAAACCTCAAATAGAGTACTTAGGTGCCTTGATAAGGGAATAATATCTTATGGGACAATCACATAAGATATGACCTCCCTGACAAGAGTGGTCCAATCTCAAGAGATCTTACTAACCACTTGAGAAGCACAAAAGGAACAAACCAAAGGGAAAGAAAAAGCAAAGTCCAGTTAAAAATGCAAACATAGCATGATGTCATTGCCTAATGCCTCCATAACCAGCATCGATTTTTGTCACAACATATTCTTCAACAAAAACAAGGTTAAAACTTAAAACAGAGTTTGAATACTGAGTATCCAGCTGTCAAAGCAAAAAGCATCTGAGACAGAAAGAGAGTGACTTGACGATATTAAATAAATATGAAAAAGACTAAAACAAAAAAACAGTCCAGTCAAACTCTCTTCCATCACTCTATTCAGAATCACCAAGATTAATGGCCTACAATACGGCCGTGAGGATCAAGAGAAGAATTACCCCCAGATGCATCAGTACCCAGGGGATCAGTAGCTTGAGCTGTGTTGATGGCTGCAGATGAAGCAGAAGTCTGGGCAAGCCTCTCCTCTATTCCCTTGGTTATCTTCCCCTTAAGATCCTCCATTGCTGCCTGCCGAATCAGCAGCTCCTCATAGCTGAGTTCACTAGACGGAGTACTGAACCAGCTGGAGCACCCTGAGGTTTCACTCATAATCTGCTTCAGTTTCTCCCCCCGCTTCTTTTCAGCGTCCAGTTGAGAAGCCAGATCAGAATAATTCTTGCGCAGCTCGCATAGAACTCTCTCATGGTGAGCCTCTGCTTCCCGAATTGTATAAGCATCAGGCTGGCCAAGCCTGTTTGCTGCAACATCAGCAGAGGGGATACCGTAGGAGAAGGCCTTGCCATCAGGGGAAAAGATGACAAAGGCTGTCTCAATGGCACACAGGGTGCAAAGTTCACTGGCCTTCTTGAAGAGGCCAGATTGTTGTTTTGACAACGAAATTTGCCTTTCATCTTCTCCTTGAATCATCTTTGTTTGAGTCTTTTTGTGCCCCATGCTCTCTTCTTGCACTTGATAGAACTATGAGAAGCTTGCAAAATACTTTTTTTTTTTTTGATAAGTATAGAAGCTTGAGAAATACTTTGGAGAGACACCGCATTTTATAGGGCTTTAATGCCGTAACCAACTCTCAAATCTATTCAATTTTCTGACAGGTGGTCCCCATTTCTTTCCATATATAACCTTTGTGATTCTCAAGAAAATCTTATCATTTTTGTGGACAAATAATGTAAATTTCAAATATCGTAACGTAAGTTCTTAATCGGAGTACTAAAAGTACATGTGACTAAGAGTAATTTGAACAGAAAAGGGAGTTAATTCCAGGATAAGACTACCAAAGATATCTAAAGAGTTGAGTAATTCCAATTTAATGTCACTCTTCATTTGAATAGTCTGAATGTTTTTAGAAAGACAAATGGTGCATAAATTATAATTTAAATTAGTTATTATTGTAGGAAGACGGTACCAATGTAGCCCAACTCACATTAGGACCCAAAACACAACCGTGACAACAGTTCATACACACTAATTTAATGCTCCTGAGCAAGCCCGACTTGGGAAATTCTTTAATGCATCAGGTTTTTGGAAAGACAAAAAGTTCATAAATTAGAACATAAAATAGTTATTACTATAGAAAGACTCAACTGATGTGGCCGACATCATTTTAGACCCAAAACACAGACATTACTACAGTCCATACACAGTACCTAATGCTCCATACTCCAAAGCAACCAAACTTGAGAAATCTCTTAAAGAAAATAGTTATCTTATTATGAGCCTAGGCACTGAGAATTACATTGGTTTATTTTGATGTTATTATATATAGATTTGTTTTGACGTTAATATTTTCAGGTACTTGACAGGAAAGCCCAGGCACTGAGAAAATTTTTTGCCATGAGATTGTGATATAGAAGCACCAAGTCAGGTTTCTAGTCAATCATGCAGCATTCACACCCAATTCTGAAGGTCTGCAACACATGAAACTGATTTTTTGAGGATCACAAATATCTTTCCTTACTTGGAAATACCTTCCTTATTTAAATGAAGAGAGAAAGGAAGACCACTGGGGTTGGAAAAAGTATCTTATGAGATGGTCTCCAAACACATGAAACTAATTTTTTGAATATTACAAACAATTTTCCTTACTTGGAAAACCTTCCTTATTTAAATGAAGAGGGAGTGGGGTCCACTGTGGGGTTGGCAAAGTATCTTATGAGATGGTCTACAAACACATGTATGAGTGTTATTAAACCTGACCTAACCCGGCCGATCGGACCGGTGACCTAACGCATAGACTGGGCCGGGTGATCAATTGGATCAGAACAGTACATGACCCGGTCAAAACCAGTTTAAGCAACCCGTTTGACCCAATTGGGTTTTATTAACCCGGCCAGGTTTGTGAATTGTGTAAAATTACATTAATAGGTCCACTTTATTGACTCTTTTATTGTTTAAATGTGTAATAATATGGTAATTTAAACAAGAGAAAACCTAAAAAATCCAACCAAAAAAAAAAAAAAAAAGTGTTCTCTTCAGATTTGCACTGTGTAGTTTGTACGTGTACCATTGCTTTTCAATTTTCACAATTCTCCAAACCTACAGCTACGGGCTCTTACCATGCATCAATTTTGTGAGCTTTGAAGTCTAAATAAATGTACTTAGCCACCAATTAGCATGTAAATATGACCATATGACTCTATGCCACCAATTATCTTTCTTTGTTTAGGATTTTTTTTTTTTTTTTAATACTTTATTTGTTGATTGCTCTTAAGTTTAAGCATCTTTTGTTTGATTTTTTTTTGTCGTGTACAATGTGAGTGTGTGACACTCTGACAATTGTTTCTTCTTTGAGTTTTGATTATTTTGTTGCTTTGAATTTTGTTTATTGCTTTAGGCTTTAGCTGACCTTAACTTTACTGACAAATATAAATTAAAACTATAAGTCTATAAGAATTTCTTTATTATATTAACCTTTCTATGTATAAATTAATGATTGTAAATCACTAAATTGTAATTAGTGAATTTCTTAAGGATGAGGGTTTTGTAGATAGGGTGCGATGTTGGTGGGATTCTTATCATTGTCAAGGCGCTCCGAGTTTTGTTTTGGCAAACAAATTAAAGTTATTGAAAAATGATTTGAAAAAATGGAATGTGGAGGTTTTTGGAAATGTTGAAGAACGGGGAAAACAATTGTGGAAGGAACTTGGTGATTTAGAGAATATTGAAGAAAGTCGTGGTCTAACGGTGGAGGAAAGGTTGGAGTTGGATCGTATCCGAGGGGAGTTGGAAAAAGCATCTCTATTGGAAGAAATTTGTTGGAGGCAGAAATCTAGAGTCCTTTGTATTAGAGAAGGAGATAGGAATACTAAATTCTTCCATCGTGTAGCCAATTCTCACAGAAGAGTTAACTCCATCGATAGTCTTATGGTAGATGGAGTTTTGTCTTCGGATCCGGAGGATATAGCTGAGTGTATTTCTCGGTTCTATAGGCAGCTCTATTCAGAAAATGTGGCTCATAGACCTGTCCTAGATGATGTGGAATTTTCTAGAATTTCGAAGGAAGATGCTATTTGGCTAGAGAGGCCTTTTGATGAGGAAGAGGTGTTTAGGGTGATTAATGGCTTTAATGGTGATAAGGCTCCTGGCCCAGATGGTTATTCTATGGCTTTCTTCCAGTCTTGTTGGAGTATTTTGAAGAAAGAGGTTATGGAAGTGTTTCAAAACTTTCATACTCAAGCTGTGTTTGAGAAGAGCCTTAATGCTTCTTTTCTTGCCCTGATTCCTAAAAAGGTAGATGCTGTGGAGATTAAGGATTTCCGTCCAATTAGCTTAGTTGGTGGGATATACAAGATTATTTCAAAGGTGTTGGCTAATCGGTTTCGGAGGGTAGCACATGGGCTTATTTCAGATTCACAGAATGCTTTTGTGAAAGGTAGACAAATCTTGGATTCAGTGTTAATTGCTTCTGAATGTATTGATAGTAGATTGAAGACTGGGATTTCAGGAGTGTTGTGTAAGTTGGATTTGGAGAAGGCGTATGATTATGTGAATTGGGGTTTTCTTATGTATATGTTGCAGCGCTGTGGGTTTTCAGATAAGTGGAGAAAATGGATTTTGTGTTGCATTTCTACTGTTAAATTTTCCATACTAATTAATGGGAGTCCTTCGGATTTTTTTGGAAGCTCTAGGGGGCTTAGGCAAGGGGATCCCCTATCTCCATTGCTTTTTGATGTTGTTATGGAGGCTTTGAGTCGTATGTTGGATGTGGCTGCAGCTGCTGGGCAGTTTTCGGGCTTCTCTGTAGGTTCTACAACTAGTACTTCGATGATGGTGTCTCATCTCCTATTTGCGGATGACACTCTTATTTTTTGTGATGCTGATCCTAATCAGTTAGTTACTTTGAGGGAGATTCTGAATAGATTTGAGGAGGTTTCTGGGTTAAAAATTAATTTGGGAAAATCAGAGTTGGTTCCAGTTGGAGAGGTGCATAATTTGGATGTGCTGGTGGGGTTGTTGGGTTGTAGGCATTCTTCCCTTCCTTTGAAATATTTGGGAATTCCTTTGGGCGCCAAATTCAAGGAGGTATCAATATGGAATCCTATTTTAGAGAAGATGGAACAAAGGCTAGCAGGTTGGAAGAGACTTTATTTATCTAAGGGAGGTAGGGTCACTCTTATTAAAAGTGCCTTATCCTCCTTACCTACTTATTTCCTTTCCATTCTTCCTATTCCTGGGAAGGTTGCTAATCGTATGGAGAAACTACAAAGAGATTTTCTTTGGAATGGTAGTAATGGTGATTCTAAATTTCACTTGGTGAAATGGGCTAAGGTTTGCAAGCCAATGCAGGGTGGGGGACTTGGTATCAGACGATTGAGAAGCTTTAACACTGCTTTGTTGGGCAAGTGGTTGTGGAGGTATGGTTTAGAGACAGATGCGCTATGGAGGAGGGTCATAGAGGCAAAATATGGGAATGCTTGGGGTGGTTGGTGCACGAAAAAGGTGACTAGTCCATATGGTGTTAGCATTTGGAGGTTTATTAGAAGTGGCTGGCTGAACTTCTCTAAACTATTACGGTATGATGTGGGTGATGGTACTAGAGTGAAGTTTTGGAAGCACGTGTGGTGTGGGAATTGTTCCCTCAAAGAGGCTTTTCCAGAACTTTACAGCCTTAGCAGAGCAAGGGATTCTTCAGTGGCGGAGGTTATGGGCTGGTCTGGTGGGCAGCTGCATTGGAATTTTCTTTTTCGTCGTTCACCACAAGATTGGGAGGAAGATTCTTTTGATCGGTTCATGGACATTGTTTACTCTTCAAAAGTGCGAGGGGTTGGCCCTGATAAGGTTTGTTGGAAGCTAGCTAGGAGTAGAGGGTTTGAGGTTAGTAGTTTTTATCTCTCCTTTTACCCTTCTTCCCTTTCGTTCCCTTGGAGGTTGGTGTGGCACTCTAAGGTTCCCCCAAGGGCGGCTTTTTTCTCATGGTCAGCTTCTTTAGGTAAGATTCTTACATCTGATAACCTTCGCAAAAGGCGTATTGTTGTTCTTGATTGGTGTTACATGTGTAAAAGGTGTGGAGAGTCGGTGGATCATCTTTTGCTTCATTGTCCTTTAGCCTGGGAGTTGTGGTCATTGGTGTTTTGTTTGTTTGGGCTGCATTGGGTTATGCCACTTAAGGTTATTGAGTTGTTTGAATCTTGGCAAGGTAAATTTGGGCGGCATCGCAATATAGATTTTTGGAGACTTGTGCCGCATTGCTTGATGTGGTGTATTTGGAGGGAAAGAAATGCTCGCTGTTTTGAGGGATGTGAACGGTCCTTGCTAGAGATTAAGTCTTTTTTCTTACACACTCTCCTTGGTTGGAGTGTGGCTCTGTCGCATTTTTCTTGTTTTTCTCTTCCTCTTTTACTTGATCATTGTAACTTGGGCTCTTGATTTTCGCCCCCAAAGTACATCCCCAATGTACTCGGGTTGGCTTTTTTTCGTTTAATAAATTTTTTAGTTATCTATCAAAAAAAAAAAAAAAAAAAAATCACTAAATTGTAATTGTTAGTTCTTACTTACTGCTTTCTATGTATGTTTGTTGTTTATTACTATAATTTATGAAATGGAATATTTGTAGTGTCTACAACAGTTTAAATGTCAAACCCTACGACACAATCAACAATTGATCTTACACCAATTTTTTTTTGATAGTATGAAATGGCATCTGCCTTTTTTTTTTTTTTTTTTTTACATACTCAGGTTATGATTTCTCAAACTTAATTTTATATATACTTAATTTTAAAATTTTTTTATTTGACCCTACAATTTTGATCGATGACCCACTGGTTGAACCAGTGACCCAACTCATAGACCAGGTCAACATCCAATCCGGGTTTAATACTGTATCTAATTTTCAAATATTACAAACCACTTTCCTTACTTGGAAAAACCTTCCTTATTTAAATGAAGAGGGAGTGGGGTCCATTGTGGGGTTGGAAAAGTACCTTATGAGATGGTCTACAAACACATGAATCTAATTTTCCAATATTTCAAACAAATTTACTTACTTGGAAAAACCTTCCTTATTTCCTTATTTAAATATAGAGGGAGTGGGGTCCACTGTGGGGTTGGATAAGTATCTTATGAGACGGTCTACAAACACATGAATCTAATTTTCAAATATTACAAACAACTTTCCTTATTGGGGAAAACCTTCCTTATTTAAATAAAACAGGGGACCACTCTTGGTTGGAAAAAGTATCTTATTAAGACCGTCCGCAAACCCATGAAACTAATTTTTGAAGATTACAAATAACTTCCCTTACTTGGAAAAAGCATCTTATGAGATAGGTCTTATTAAACTTCTCTCTCACAACATGTGTGGGTCCCACATGCTACAATGATAGGGTGGGGTCATAAGATACCTTCTGTAGGGTTGTTGTGTTTGGGGGGGGGGGGGGGGGGGGGGGGGGGTGTGGTTGTCGAAGGAGAAGGGATGGACCCCAAAGCTAGAAAATGATTCAATATAGAGTTTTGTCCATAAACCAGGAATCCAAAAGGTGTCGTGAAATTCTGAATATTCTACATTGCCCATAGTTCACTCCCCCACCCCAAAAGAAAAAAGAAAAAAGAAATTAAAAACAGGAATTAGTTGATTATCTTTTTAAACACTTTCAATAAGGATGCCCCTAGGAATGTATAATCTAAATGATGGCCTAAGTTGGATATGACAGATTCAACAACTACTTGCTCAATCTTAACCTGAAATATACAACATTAGGATTTTATCGAAGCTAAGCTGAGTGGACCAAATGTGACTTGGCCACATATAGACAACTTCTACTAAGCAAACATTATTGGCTGTACAGATCTATTTTATCTTTATAATCATTAATCAATGCAAAGAAACATACCTTCTACAAATTTGAGAAGCCAATGGTGGCCTAAGTTGGAGATGACAGATTCAACGACTACTTGCTCAATCTTAACCTGAAATATACGACATTAGGATTTTATCGAAGCTAAGTTGAGTGGACCAAATGTGACTTGGCCACATATAGACAACTTCTACTAAGCAAACATTATTGGTTGTACAGATCTATTTTATCTTTATAAACATTAACCAATGCAAAGAAACATATCTTCTACAAATTTGAGAAGCCATGTATTACTGCTAGACTCAGCACATACACAATCTTTATTAAACTTACAAGCACTCATACCCTAACATAAAAAGGGAACCCTTATCCTTAGATTAGTTATTCATGACTTATGAAACTACATTATACTGTAACATTCATGACAGAATTGATTTAAAAAAGAAAAGAAAAAAAAGGGATAGCAAATGGTGCAAGATCATAAAAATACTAAGTAAGCACACGCACGAACGCTTATGCACACATTCACACAAGATTGTGAAGAAAAAGTATGCTATACCCTTACAATCATCATCATGACGGAAAGGATACAATTGATGAGGGCAAAAGAACTCACCTATTTAAGACACTGTCACAATGCCAAAGACTTTCAAATTTTTCTGACAATCTTGTCCTGAATTTTTTTTTATTTATTTTTTTAATTTTATGGAAACTTGCTCTGAATCTTGTGCTCAAAGATAACAATCATCCCTCAATCAATCTGATAGTAGCACAGAAAACAAAAGGCAATACAATTTAAAAGTAACTCAGGTAACTGGTCACCCTTATTACTTTATTCCCATCATATCTTCAGAATTGTTAAAAGCCAACAGAAACAAAATGTTGATATAAGGTGATGCATCCATGGAAGAGTGCTTTGCTATCACATTGCAAATTCACCTATTCAAGAATTATTTTATGGGGTTCACGTGTGAAGTCCAATTGAAGTAAATTTTGTGTGGTTTTCATGGTCTAAGAATGAGTCTTTTAGATTCAAAACAGTTTTTTATTTGTTATGGGCAATTTTATATTCAGGGGCAAATATGTCATTTCTGAAATTCTTGCAAGTTTGGTCATTTATTTGAGTCTAGAATCTTTTAACTTGAAGAGATCCTAAAGTATCTAAGGTTTTATTTTCTTTGGGTCCAAGTTAGTATTTTATTGGGTTTTAGTTTAGTAGTCCTAATACTAGTAGGAGTCCATACTAGTACAAGCAAGAGTCTTTATAGACATATAATCGTGCTCAATGTATTCAAAGGATATGGAGAGTTCATTAATAAATTGAATGTTTTGAATAGTGAGGCACATTGGCCTTAGGGTTCTTTTCTCCTTCCTTTTCTTTCTCTCGGTTATTGTTTACAGGTTACAGTTCATTGATATAGTTCATAAAACTGTTCACATATTAAAAAAATAAAAGAAATCTACTTCTTCTTTTTTCTTCTTCTCTTTTAAACCATAAATCCAATAAAAAGATTCTACACCCCAAAATCCACAAATCCACCTAAACCTTAACCTACCACAAGCACTACTAGAAATATTTCTCTAATTTTTCCTACGTCATAAGGCTGCAAAAGAACAATGATTTCACTGAGAAGTGCATTGCTGGGAAAAATTAATAATATCTGGCAAGGACTTACCATGAAATACCCAACCATGAGCAATTATGTTAAGCCCACCTAAAAAGGAGAAAAAAAAAAAAAAGGCTTCAATTGGGGTTTGAAATCTCTACTACAATTACATGTAAATATGGCTATGATGACAAATTCACATGATAATTATCAGTAATATATATTCTAATACACTTTGGGGTTTGAAAACCTTTATGAAAATTTTTAGTTATGTAAAATCAATAAGAAAAAGCAGCAATTGGCATCTCATAATTCTCTATGACAATGAACAATTTTGCAGGCCAAACACTTCTGGATTCAATATGAACATCTAGTTCTAAAAGTGTTCTTTTTTTTTTTTTTGATAAGTAATAAGTTATATTGATATAAAAAAGGAACACCCTAGTACACAGGGAGTGAACAAGGATAAGAAATCAAATACAAAAATTGCAAGAGTTTAGGAAATCAATAAAAGAAGAGAATGATTGTTTTTACAAAGCAAACAACCAATCCCCTAAAGTTCTAAAAAAGAGTAGCTTGAGGTCCGGAACAAATCTCTCAATATCTTCAAAACATCTACTATTTCTCTCTCTCCAAAGACACCACATTAAGCAATGAGGAATGATGGACCAAATATAACCATTTCGATGACGACCAAAGTTGCCTTGCCAACACCCTAACAGCCCCAAAACAGTGTGCGGCATAACCCAAGTTACTCCAAATAGACCCAAAACCATAGACCATAGATCCATAGCAAAAGGACAATGAAGGAATAAATGGTCAACTGATTTACCATTTCTCTTACACATGTAGCACCAATCCAAAATCCACACCTTCCTTTTTCGTAAATTATCAATTGTCAAGCATTTCCCTAAAGCAGTAGTCCAAACAAAGAAAGCTACTCTAGAGGGAATCTTCTGCTTCCAAATACTTTTCCAAGGAAAACCAAAGAATGTGTTGCCAACTAAAATTCTATAATAATCACTAACCATGAAACCCTTATCTTTGCTAGGTATCCAACACATTTTATCCTCACCTAGCCCCCTTAAAGGAGAACCATATATGGTTTCCATGAAGTCTGACATAGCCTCTAGATCCCGATCATGCACCCCCCTAAAGAATCTCACATTCCAAAAGAGGACACCATTGGCGGACTTCATAAGCTCAGCCACACTGGCATCCTTATTCCTGCAAAATCTGAACAAGTCAGGATATCTAACAGCAAGAGAAGTCTCTCCACACCACCGGTCTTGCCAAAACTTCACTCTAGACCCATCACCAATAACATACAGAATATGGTGTGAGAAAGAAAGCCATCCCTGACTGATATTTTTCCATAAACCAACACTATAAGGGCCAATCATAGATCTGGTACACCAGCCCCACCACACACATCCATATTTCATCTCTATCACTTGTCTCCAAAGGGCATCTTTCTTAATCCCAAATCTCCAAATCCACTTCCCAAGTAAAGCTTCATTGAAAAGTCTAATCTTCCTTATCCCTAAGCCACCCGAAAAAATAAGAGCACAAACAGTAGCCCATTTAACCAAATGAATTTTAGGATCATCTCCAAAACTGCCCCATAAGAAATTCTGTTGGAGCCTCTCAATTTGGTTAGCCACACTAGCAGGTATAGGAAATAAAGATAGAAAATAAGTGGTAAATTAGATAGGGTGCTTTTGATTAGGGTGTCTCTACCTCCCTTGGATAAATATAAGCATTTCCAACCCGCCAATCTCCTCTCCATTTTCTCCAGAATTGGATTCCATATAGTCTTATCCTTAAATTTAGCACCCAAAAGAAGACCCAGATATTTCATTGGGAGAGAACCCTGCTTGCAACCAAGAACGACTAGGAAAAGGTCAATATTATGGACTACCCTAATCGGAACCAATTCTGACTTGCCCAGGTTAATCTTAAGACCCAACACCGCCTCAAACCAGATAAGAATCATACGAAGAATCAAAATATGTTATAAATCAGCCTCACAAAAAGTGTTCTTTCCTTCACCTTCCTCAAGATGTCATTTTTTTAGAACTAGATGATCCACAAGGTGTCATAAACTTCTAACACCTAGATCCAATTAGTACTCAAGATACTGCACACATCAAGTACTCGAGAATTGCCAATTCTTCATATACGCAGCTTTACAAACTGGTTTTAGTTAAGCAAGGCTTGCCCACATGTTTATATATAGTATACATATAATTCATTCTTTTAGTAATTTGCACAGGGCATTGTGATCAAAGAAAAATAATGTTATGACCACCCTGCCTCCCCGGTTTATTATTTTAAGTTTAATCTATACTCTGTATGTATATCATATTGCTTCTTAAACTTTCAGGTCAAGATGTGCATGAGAGAGAGAGAGAGAGAGAGAGAGAGAGAGATCAAGGAATGCCCAAAGGAATTACACTTGTCATCCATATTTTAATATGACCGCTATGGGAAAACTTGAGACACAACATTACTATTAGCTGCGATAACACATATTCTAAGATATTAAGAAGTTAAATGGTTTATATATTTATCTCATACAGATTTTTTTAATTTTCCAAAATTTTAATCATAGTCATATTTACATGTAAGTGAAGATATAAGAACTGATAATTAGAGAATTGGAAGGCATTTCGGAAAGTTAATGAATAATACAGCAGACAAATTATGCTCTGCTTTATTAATGACTCATTGATTCTAAGTAACTACAAAGTGTGTAATCTATTATATAAGAATATAAATCTTAGAAAGTATTTGGCTTTCAAGCAAAATGCCACTTCATGGTTATAGTAATGACTGAAACTAATATCAACTGAAAGAACCCATTTCATTGCAGCGAACAACATGCAAACACAGAGACATGTTGAATGCATGTGTGTGTGCACATGCTAGAATATGCACACAATCAAAGGGACTCAACTGTACAGTATGTACTATATCCAGCATCAGCAACTACAAGACAAATAAAAGTATCACCATCACTAATTGACAAACCATGTTCCCTCTAGGAAATATCATGTCCTCCTCTAAACTGGAACTTCCTACAAGCACATATGCACAGGCAATTAATTTTTGTAATCTGAAATCTAATTTTTACCATTTATGGAGATTTAACAAGTCTCAAAGGATGTCGGAGGATATAGATTATTTTTACCTGGACTTTAGGGAATTTATGCTTTCATACTTTTACTTAAATGTTCAAATCGTTAAAGGCTTCTGATATAAAAGAACTTAAGACAACTGTCATATCTATCTCTCTTAACCTCAGATGCATTATAGGGATTGTATGTATTAATTTTGGTGTGGTATACCAAGCAGAAGTTCTAATGTTGATTGAATCACAAATAGCACAGTGACACATATATTTAACATTAAAATCACAATATAAACTATGAAAAATTTTATATGTTTCATATTTGGGATTATTAAAATAATTTCAAAAAGAAAAGGCATACTTTTTGTCATCCTAGCAATCAGGCAACAATGAAATGTATTCCTAATGTATGCATTGAGGACACCTCTCTTACTAAAAACCAATACCCCATATGATAAATTGGCTTACCATGCGGTTTTGTTGATAAAGTAGAAACATGAAGCAATTTGTTCCAATTTAAAACAATAAATCAGATTCCACTGCTATATAAATGGCACCGATACTGGTCTTATTTATTTAAGGAAAATTTTAGAACAGAACACTAATGTATCACACATAAATTTACATATTTGGTGCCTGATCAATTTTTTCTTTACCCAAAAATGCAACTTCCTTTGATACTTATTTTCAATGAGTTTTGGCCCCAAGGGGAGGGGGAAGGGAAAGGGAAGATTCAAAGTAGTAACTCCACTTCATGAGGCTGACTCCAGCCGGTCGTGCTAGCCATTGGAATTCTAATACTTAGAGTTCAAAAGAAACTCCAAGAGCTTTATAAGGAGAACTACGGTTTCAAAATTCAAATACCCTCTCCTCCACTTGTTGTAGCAATTTATCCAAAAAAATAATTCAAAAGAAACAAATGGTAGATTTTTTAACCATTAGCATCTTTCTATAGCCTAATTTTTTTTTTTTTCTCCCGAAGTCAATATCACAAGTACACTCTCACCTACTATTCCCAATGCCATTTCACATTAGGAAAAGCAACACAACAGCAAAATTAATTGTTAGGCAGTAATTACGATTAAATTAAACATTGTCTCAACGATAACTGTGTTTAGTTCTTCTTTCCATTATTGCTTAGAATTAGATTAAACACCATATCTTTTCTAACCTTGAAATGGTTCTACTTGACTTGAATGTCATATAGGAAAAAACACCAATAATATAATATGTATAATAAATAAAAAAAGAAATCAAGAATAGTCACGAAATAGCCGTATACGATGTACGTTGTGAGCAGTGTAAAGCTTACATGAGATTGGAGAAAAGCGAAAGCGGAACCATTGTTGTCGTCGTCGTCATGACCCATCATTATTAAGGAGAAAGCAAACGAGGGAGACGCACAACGCATCCAAACGAAAGACTATAATGCAAGCTAAGGTTATCAAATAGGTTTTTGAAATTTCTTATTTTTACAGATAAGAAAGAGAGAGAGAGAGAGAGAGAGAGAGAGATAGAGTACCTAACTGTGTGAGCCATGGCAGGGGAGGGACAGTGAGAGAGAGTGTTAGATACAGAGTGAGAGGTTTTCAGGGACTTGGGTTTAAAAACTAACTATGTATATCTCCTATTTGGTCTCTTCGGTACATTTGGTCTATGACTCTATTCCAATTTATTATGATACCCGTGACTGGGCGAAACCCAGATTTTTTCAAATTTAGAATCGAAGACTATTTATTTATTTTATTTTTTGGTCTTTGACTTATTAGTGTTGCTTAATGTATTCCCAAAATTTGGGACAAAAGACAATTAAAATTTTTTTTTTTTTTTGTTCTTTGACGCAATGTATTCTCAAAGCTTTCAATTAAAGGACTAATCACTAGTTTCTCAAAAATAAAAAAGGAACTTATCACTGTTGCGACGGGTGGGCAAAGGAGCCGAAAGAGTTTTTTTCAAAGTGCAGCTACTTTGGGACTGAGAACCCAACCACTCAAACAACCCCAATAGATTTGATGACTATTTAATGAAAAATACAATTAGCAATACCATAAAACAAAAAACAAAAAACAAAACAAAACAAGAAACAAAAAAAAGCTTAGGAAAAACAGATACAAACAAAAATAGAAACTTATACTCCGTGCATCTTTCAAACATTGTCATGTTTACAAGGTTGATAAATAGCAAAATACTGTTCATGCGGTTCAGTTTGATTTATTGAACCTTACCCTACATATCAACCGACCAAACAAGTCAGACCGACAAGATGGTCAAGGAACCGCACTTCTTGACCTCTAGTACTTTCGCCCCTTTGGATGTTAAGAAGAGTCCAAACTCCAAATCTCTCATGTATGTCGACAAGGGAATAAGCCTGTCCATTTTGTTAGCTTGCAACTTGCATATTTATTGATGGCATATCTTGCAACTTGTATTCAAGCGTAAAAGATATGCAATGACAAAGTTTATAGATCACAGTTTTTTCATTAAAAAAATTTAAATTGAATTAAATTGAAGACCGCGACTCTTTGACCTCAGTACTTTCGCCTCTGTTGTGTTTGTCTTAGTCGAAGACCAAGCACAACAGAAAAGACCATGTCTTTTCTAGAAGCCAGAGACCATCTGATGAACTCAGCTATTATTGTATAGGAAAAATCAATATCCTCCTTTTTATTAGTTATATTTGAGTAAAAATTAAGGACAATTGTCTTGAATCTTTTTTTTTTTTTTCTTTTTTTTTTGAGAATGAATTGTCTTGACTCTTGAGAACTTAAACATTTGTATTTAAAAAAATATTAAATGATTTAATTTTTTTTTTCTAGACCAACAAAGAAGATTAAGACTTTGAGTATTATGAATTAAAGTAAGAATTAACATTCTACATTAATTTCTACTAGTGGGTGATAACGAATTTTTTTCCCGCAATTCACTGGAAGTATTAGAAATAAGTTCTATACTATTAATATGAAAATTAATATTTTGTAATATGTTATAGGTTACCACAGCTTTTATAAAACCACGCATGTATCATAGTTCTAAAGTAACATTAACGGCGGAGTCAAGATTTGACCTTAGAAGGAGCAAAGTTTGTGACTACCCTACGTATATTTTATACACTCAGTAATCACAAACATACAGAAATAGACATTTGTAAACACACACACACGTATAATATATAATATTATTTCTTAAGACCAATCTAAACAATAAAATGCCACTCATTTTAATAGTAACAATATCATAATGTTAAAAAAATAGTATATCCATTATATAGTGTTTATTTGTGAATAAATCATATTTTACTTATAATTTTCATGTAATAATTTCGCATTAGATAAACCTCAAATACAATTTAAGTCAACTTTTGTTTAACTGATAAAATGATTAAATTATAACAATTTAAAAAATATAGTAATTGTAAAGACAGATTTTGGATCCTAGGCCCAAAAGGTAAAAGGATCCGGGCTTAAAGAGCTCAATACAATGAATTTGTAGAGAGTGGGCTGAAAACTAGGCTTCAATGATTGAGACAACACTGTAGCACTAAGAACTGTAATTGTAATCAAGTCTAAAAGAAATATATTCAAGAACTGCTCTCCTCGGACTTTGCCAATGATGAATTTCTTTACATAAAACTTGCTAGTCTTTGTTTTCTTATCATCTTTAATCCATCATGAGTGTTGTCTTAGTCATTGAAGCCTAGCTTTTAGGCCATTCTCTACAAATTCATTGTATTGGGCTCTTTGGGCCTAGATCCTTTTACCTTTTGGGCCTAGGATCCAAAATCTGTCTTTACAGTAATCAATTGTGCAACAAAACTTTAAAGTATAACTTGAAAACTATGGAATTTATTATAAAAAATTTGAGCTCTTCACATTTTTTTAAAAGTAGCATTTATATATATTGTTTTCTCTCCAATTAAAAATTTTGCTTTTTTTTTTTTCTTTCTTTTAAAATTTTTAAACCTTAAATAAAATTTTAAAAATTATATATTTTCTTTTTTTATTCTTATCTTTTGAAATTTGGCATATAAAAGAGTATATTAACCAAAAGACATAAAATTGTAGAAAATAAATTGGGTTGGGGGGGTAGTCCTCCTCAAAACCCTTGGCTCTGCCCCTAGGTACTATGGTTTTAGGAATTTCTAACATAATATTAGAACCAACCCCATGTCTAGCTCCTCAAAAGATGCCAACTCGCATCACAATATTGTCCTTTGTTGTCATCTTTAAGCTCCAATTACACCTAATACAATTCTAAGCAATATTACACTACCCAATAATTTGTTCTTGATTTCCTATTTTGAAAATCCAATTGTTGATTTACATATTCTATATGTTCTTAACATGCATACCAATTTTCATACCTATCGGATGTAATTTACCATTTGATCTATGATTCATATTTTATGCATTATTTTAAACTACAAAAACTTGAATTTAAAAAATTGATTGATGACATGGTTATTGATCTTTGATCATCTTTAAATTTTGTAACCATGAATAATATACGAAGGTTATGTAATCCAACGGTGAATTTATCAAAATGTACATCTAATTAAAAAATATTAGATGGTGTAAACATTACTTAGAGTTCCATTAAGCGTAACTTGAACCTAACGCTCATATATATATATATATATATATATATACACAGACACACATTAACCATCTTACATTCCAAAATCAATGGATCTTTCAAGCTTTTACTTTGAGTTTGAGGGGAAAGACATAAAATACAGTGCATTAGGATCCTCTTTATTTTTCTCGAAATAGGCCTTACTTATTTCGTGGTTCAAATTTTTAGAGGACAAAAGTAATTTGTACAATGAGTACAATTCACTTTTGGCTTGAACAACTAATCAGACTGCCAATGATGTGCTATGGAAACATATAAGCAAGTCAATGTATTTTCGTCTCCCGCAATTTTAAGCAAGAGAATCATGTTATCCACTTTTTTCATCAAAAAAAAATTACATAATGCAATTTCTAGAGTATTCACACATCTGGTTTTATAAAGGTTGGCCAAATTTTGAAATGAAAAAGTCACATTTTCTATTTTAACGATACACTTTTGCAATACACCTACATCCTACCCTTCATTTTATACTACATTTAATAAAATATTCTAAATAATTCATTTTTTTCCCTTTCTACTAACACCTAGCGGTAAATCATTTTGTGATAACTTTGATATGAGCTACTTACTTCAGAAACTTGTGAAGAATTGGGATAGGAAGCGGGATCGACCATTGATGGTATCACTCCTAAGGTACCCCACGGCCAAATCGAGGCCAAAATGGGCATTTGCCTCTTTCACCAAAACTTTCCAACAAAATGCCCCATATCTGAAACTATTTAGGAAAATGCCACTATTTTGAAACTCGATTTTCTAAAAATCAAGTTTCAACTTAAAACTCGATTTTTGGACAATTGAATTATATAGAACTAAAAATTATAAAATAAAAAAAAATAAAAAATTCTGGAACTTGAGTTGCATTCAAGAAACTTGAGTTCGATACAAAGAACTTGAGTACCTTGAAAATTTTTTTGTGGAACTCAAGTTCTTTGTATGGGACTCGAGTTCCAGAAAAAAAAAAAAAAAAAATTTCTAATTCCACGTTCGCTATAACTCAATTGTCCAAAAATCGAGTTTTACATTTGGAACTCAATTTTTAGAAAATTGAGTTTCAAAACAGGGGCATTTTCCTAAATAGTTTCAGAAAGAGGACATTTTGTTGAAAAGTTTGTGAAAAATAGGTAAAAGCCCATTTTGACTGCCAAATCAATCATTAAGAGGCCTTTAAGGACCACAGATAAGTGGATAACACCAATCAGCCACCTACTGCCAAATCGACCACTGTGGCACCCAAGGCAACAACCGAAACACCTACTGACGGTCCATACCTAGGCCCTGCAAAGCAAGCAACAACCCATGCAATCAAAACCCCATGACCACCAACTTCCCCTTGGTTTAGAGAGAGAGTGTGAACAAAGAGCTAAATTTTTGTGGATGTGTTGAATTTTGTAATAAGTTGGCAGAACTGAGAAAGAATAAAAAACAATTAAAAAAGAGATTAAAGATCCATAGACTAATAACTCTTTTCTTCTAAAGTGTTATTGTAGCATTTTTGTGGTGGCCACCAGCATTGATACGGAGCTTTGGGCTCATAGGGTTGGTTTAAGTTTTTAACTATTGTAAAAATCTAAACCTTTTGGTTGTTGAAATTGAAGTAGATGCTCATGTGGTACTTGGATGGATTTCGGATAATTCTAATGGTAATTTACATTATGCTTCTCTTATTTTGGATTGCAGAATCCTTATCGGCCAAATTTCTCAAGTAAAGATGAAGCACAGTTTCTGTGAAGTAAACAAATGCACCGACACGTTTGTTAGGAAAGGATCAAAGATTGAGCAGGGTTTTGTTGTTTTTGATAGTCCACATGTGGACCTTTTGTTTGCTGCTTTTTTATGACAACTCGTTGTTGCTGCTAATTAGTTAATGAATCTTGTTTTTCTACCCCAAAAAAATGTAGCATTTAAAAAAAAAATAAAAAACTTGTAGCTAGCCACATGTAGAACAATTTTTGTATATAACTGTTTATGATTTGGCTGAAAAGATGGTACGAAGAACAGAATGTGAATACACTTTATTGATTGTCTTTTCATACTCCTATGCTCCAATTCCACATGTGAATACATATTCTAATCGTTCTTCTTAAGAATATAAATTACTTCTTTCCTAAGAAAGAGAGGCGCTAACAGAAATATTTGTCCTTAGTTGGATTTCGCTCATTTCGTGACTTACTAAGAAACCCTTTTGCGTTTTGAATTCCAGATAAGGCCAGTTGGATATGATTGAGATTTGAGAACGCACCCAATCAATTTTACCTCTTATTCATATATTTTCTTTGTTACGTTTTGTGATTGTAAATGCTTTTCTTTTCCCGGAATAGGATTGGATAATGTCCTACTCAATCCTCATTTTCATTAATTCATTCATTACAACTTACAAGTTCCACATTGTCCAGCTATCCAAAATGATGTAACTAGTTGTAAGTAATGCGAAAAGGTAGAAGTTTTTCTAGAATGGTGGAACATACCACATTCTGCCAGTTGTAAGTAATGCGAAAAGGTAGAAGCTTTTCTAGAATGGTGGAACATACCACATTCTGCCACGTAAATTGGGGAAAAAAGCTTCTTCTTTTTCCTTTTTTTTTTTTTTTCCTTTTTTTGGTTTTGTTTTGTTGTTGTATAAGAGCATTCACAATCACAGCTGGGCAGCCAAATGCCAAATGTAAGCATATTTCAGCATCAAGGCCCAATTTGTCACAGCATCCAGAAGTGGAAACATGGAAAATTGTAAAATTTTTTATCATAGTGCTATAATACCATCATACACAGTACCATCATAAATGTATGATAGTACTGTAGTAATATGTCAAAAGCAATATTAATATTTTATTCCTGCTTTTCTCTCTCATCTCTCATCTCTCATCTCTCTCAACTGTGACGGTTAGTGCAACATCTGTGTGGAAATCTCCGATGTCTAGTCTCCAATGCAAGGTCCAAAAACCAGACGTCGTGGATTTCGGTTCGTCGCTGCCGTTGAGTCCATATAAATCGCCGATGCTCGGAGCGACACAAGCCGATCTCTCCGTTATGATGCCGTTGGATAGCATGACGATGAACAACACAGTGAATAGGAGGAAAGCGATGAATGCGAGTTTGCAGGCGTTGAAGAGTGCCGGAGTGGAGGGGATCATGATGGACGTGTGGTGGGGATTAGTGGAGAGAGAGGCGGTTGGATCGTACAATTGGGGTGGGTATGCTGAGTTGCTTGAGATGGCTAAGAAGCACGGGCTCAAAGTCCACACCGTCAAACGCCATGGGTGGCTGAATTTGTGGTGGCTGGGTTTTTTTTTTTTTATCTTTGAATTTTTATGGTTGCTATTTTTTTTGTTTGGGGTTTATTGTTGAGATTTTATTGCTAATTTTTTGTTTAGGTTTTATTGATGAGATTTTATTGCGATGGTTGCAAAATTTTTCTAGCGTGATTCGTGGGTCTGGTGTGTATTGTTAGGTGGTTGTTCTAGGTTTGAGTTGGTGGTGGGTGGATGAGAAAGAAAGAAAAACAGAGAGACAGAGAACAGAGATGAAGAGAGAAGAGAGAAGAGAGAGAGATTTTATTATTATTTTATTCTGTAATTTATATTATTTTAATACATTGTAGGTAAAAATAAAAGTTAAGATGTTGTGTGTATTATAAAATGGTACTGTGTAATAGATAAAGTAGTTTTTTAAGATTGTAAAATAGGATAGGATGACATTTCCGGACGTGAATGCTTTAAGTGGGAAATAGTTGTTGTTGGCTAAGTGAAAAATAAGACGCAATGGCAACATCTATTTTAGTGATAAGTTAGTTAGAATGGAACTTTCTTCTAAGTGGCAAAAGAAGCGGAAATGGTAAATTAAAAACCAAACTAACAAAATTTTTTGAACGATGAAACACACTACTTATTTCCAGTAGACTGTTACCTCTCATTCTATAATCATAGCCGTCCATCAATTCAGGGTCAACCCAATAATTAATGGCCTAAACATGATACCTCATGCGATCACTCTTATAATTTTCATCAAAGATTGAAAACTGAAAACAATTCCTTGCATCAATTGCGTCCAAAGTTCCAAACAATCATCTACGCAACTTTTACAACACCCCCCCCCCCCCCCCCCCTCCCCCCCCCCAAAAAAAAAAAAAAAAAAAAACATAAGACCTAACCCAGTTTCAATCTTCTTTCTCCAAATAAATTATATACAATAAATTAATTGTTAATAAATGAAATGTATATGATGTATAACTATAATCAACTTAAAAGAAAAAATATTCACCATCAATGTCTAACCAAAATTGTTGCAATCACAGCCTCAAGACTCAAGAGAATGCAACTGCATCAACTGCTTTATGCTAAAGCCTTTGACGATCATCATTCACTTCAGAACAACTTTTCGGTTTTTGTTGGACTTGGAAGTCCAAAAAAGAATGCTCCTCTAGAAGCCCACTTTCATCTGCAAGATCAAGCGAGTACACCACATCTTCCCTACTCCATCCCGCACGCAACAACTTCATAGACAGCACTTGCACGTGCCACTTCACACTCTCTTTACATCTCACCAAACCGGGCCTACCTTTTCTCCCCTCATCATCACCATCACCGCCGTTCATCAACATCATCATCTCCCTAACCTCCTCTTCTTTCCACCCTCCATTTCTCAATCTCCAAAACGCTTCCTCCAAACACGTCCCTAAGTCCCCACTCCACCACCGCGTGTCCGCACGCGCCGCCGCGTCGGTCCAGAACTCAATCCTCCGTGCGGTGGTTGCTGTCCACGCGGGAGCTCTAATCCTCGAAGTCCTCGGAACGTTTAAGAATTCAGCTTCTTGGAAGAACCCAGAAACATCAAAACTAGACACATGAACATCTCTACCATTTACATAAAACACAGGATTTCCAGCTATGTTGGGCCTCGAAGGAATGTAAAAATTGCGGTATATAGGTACAAGAACTGGGGCTTTGTTTAAACTTTGCTTGGCTAAAGCTAAGGCTTCGTCAGTGTCATCAGGCCGAGTCCCCCAAGAGTGTGACCAAAACTTTCTTTCAGAGACTTGTTTGAGGAGACCCAAGGTGGGCAAGTTGAGAAGGATATGAAGCTGTTGGGGAGAATAGGATCGCCAATTTGGAAAACCAGGACCAACTGGGACACCTTCACGGAGTATTGAACGGAGGTCCGGAGGGAAAGAGAAGCCGAAAGTGGTTTCGATGGAGGTGAATTCTGAGTTGGAGAGGCCATTAATGATGGGGATGTTCGAAGACTCGAGATGGTAGATGAGGGTCTTGGCATAAGCTGCAAATGAAAAGCAGACTAGCTTTGGCTTTGGGGGCTTGTTCATGGAGTTTGTGGGGTTTGGTTTTTGTGTTTGCGCCTGTGTTTGTGTTGTGGCTTTGGCCATGGGAGGTTAATAAGAAGTTAAAAGTTTGAAACTTTGAAGTGATGAGAGAATATTGGGAATGTGAGTTTTATAATTTTGTTGGTTAGGATTACGTGCGAGTTTGACGGAGGAGGAGATGGAGGAGGAGGAGGAAGAAGAGTAATAGAAACAGAAGAAGAGGTATATTGTTGCTAGGAGCGAAGAAGTCTTTGGAGTGAGATTTCAATGGCTTTGATTTTTGTTTTAGTTTATCTTTGTTTTATTTTGGTTTTTGGTATAAATGTAGAAACGTGTGATTTTGATTTTTTGTGAGAAGAAAAAAAATCGTTTCCAAAATCTTGACTAATTTGGTACACGGTGCGTTCAAAACGTCTTATGTATCGTCGGATGGGTTGGTTTGCTTAACGAGAACACCAGTAGGCGTGTGAGATGGAACATGCCAAGTCACGTGGCTTGACAACTTACAATAATATCACACATTACGTAAACTGAAAAAAATACAGAAAGGGAAATCCACGTTCATAGGTTTGGATCCCGCCAATCGCTCGCCCTATATAAAAAAAAAAAAAAAAGAGAAATGCTATGTCTACAACATTTTTACAACATTTTCTAAGTGGCAGGTTGTTATTGGTTATTATTGTTGGGGCAAAAAAGTAATCTTAGTGTTAGTTTCAAATTTGAACCAATAATAACTAACCACCTGTGATTTGTTGTAAAAATGTTGTAAAATTGTTGTAGACTTAGCATCTCTCCTAAAAGAGAACATCATTTCATTATACTCTTAATTATTAAATAATTAAATTATAAAAAAATATATATTAATTTAAAAAATAAACTTTGTATTATGTGATTTTTTTTTATTCATTGTCTTTTTTTCTCCCTTGTTTTTCCTCAACATTTCTTAATAGTCAGATTTTAGGCCCCTGAGACTTGTGAATTGTGATGCATGGCATTCTAGTGTCATTAAGCGATTTAAAAAAAACTATATATATATATATATATAAACAATAAAATATGAACCGTTTTATTAATAACCATTTGTATAAGAATTTACTTTTAATTCATGCATACAGTTGTCATTGTGTCACAACAAATCTAAATAAAGGAAAAAAATATAGAAAACGTCTATTTATTTCTAAATATGACTAATACTCTTAAATTATTTTTACAAAACTAATAATTTACAAATTTTCATTTTTCTTTCTAACCATGTACACTATGCAGTCTATGCTATTGCAAATTGCCCTCAATTGGAAATTTTTTTCTCTTTTAAAATATTATAACTTCTATATATTTTTCAAAAATTATTATAATGTCAATATTAATTAACTTTGCTATCTTAGTGGTTAGTGGGGAATAAGTAGAAATATAAGGAAATATATTATATGATAAGCATATATATATGTATCTGTATATGTGTGTGTGTGTATATATATAGGAACCTAATGTGTGAGGTTTCTGCATGTTGCATATTTTTTAAAGAATTCTTTCATTTAGCTTTCCACCTTATCTTTTGGATAAACTTTAGATACAATACCTTATATGCTATTCATTTATAAAAATGTTATATCTACAACATTTTCACAATACTTTTACAACAAATTATAAGTGACAAGTTGTTACAGGTTGTTATTACTTATTAGTGGGCAAAAAAATGAATTTCAATGGTAAGTTTAAATTAAAACCAATAACAACTAATCGTCTATAACTTATTATGAAAATGTTGTGAACGTAGCACTTCTCATTTATTTAACCTTTTACTTAAGCAATTATTTTAATCAACTAATTCATTTAATTGTCTACATAAGCATATGTTTTAATGATTTTTTTTTTTTTTGGTTCGAGATAGAAATCATATTCTAGCCTAATCTAAGTGTATATGAGGTTCTACTATATAATGTATTCTTTGATAATTCTTCCTTTAACCTTCCACCTTGTCGTTTAATTAGAGTCACGTGTCAATCTTATTTAAAAGGAAAATAGGCATTACTTTTTTTGAGAGAGTTTTAACCTATGGCGTCCGCTCCTGATGATAACTCTTTATCATCAGACCAAGACACTACTCGGTTTTTGGTATAGGCATTATTCATTTAACCTTCTACCTATGCAAATGTTTTAATAATTTGATTCATTTAACCTTTCACTTAATCACAAGTTTTAATGAGTTATCTAATTTTTATTATTTATTTGTATTCAACAATAAATTATTTTATTTCCTTAGTATTTAAATTTTAATCAAATTTTTGGGAACCCAAGATTTATATATATATATATATATATATTTGTGGGGGCCAGACAGCCAGAAGGCACTATTAAAACAGTATGTATTGGGCCTATATGGCCCAGTCCGACGATATTAACCAGTTCGAGGATGGTCAAACAATATTATTATGGGAATGGGAGAAGAGAAAGAGATAGGGATTGTACATGATGGTCCAAGAGTAGTTCGAGGATAAAAGCCATCTCGGAATTGTGAATCCGAGATCAGTAGGGATATCCTACCTTCCTAAGTATCCTACCAGGTAGCATCACGGCTAGAAGTCAGACGCTGGATAGGAAAGGAGTAGAAGAAAGTTACAAATATCTACAAAAGCTGTTACCTCCACATTAAATGCTCTACATCTAACTCCCTGGCCGCATTAATGTAGAGGTGATACCTGAACAGTGCAAAGTTGGCTACCCCAAAACCTATACGACCAGAGAGGGTGTTTGATGGGACAAGTACTCAAGTAGTAACGCAGATGATCAACAAGTGCAAGATCAAAATGCTTTGGAAAGAGATATATAAGAGCTGAGACCCTTCATGAAGGAAGGGGATTTTCAGGAAAAAAGGATGAAAAGACGGTAATAGAGAGGAATCAAACTTGTAACCTAATTTGAGAGAAATATATATATGAACAGATCACCTCGGATCATACCGAGGAGGATTTTTCTTCAACTTAATCCTATCCCTTTGTATTATTCAGTCATCTAACCTATTCCAATGTTGGTTTGATCATCTAAAACCTAGTTTTTCTAATCCATTCTCTACAAATTCATTACTTTGGGCTTTTTGGGCCTAAGTCTATCCACGTAGTGGGCTAAGAACTCAAATCTGGTCCTTATAATATTATTCATTAAAAAGAATTCAAACATAAATAATGGGATTATGCACCATTAATGACTTGCTAACATGTAAATGAAAGTATGTAAACAATTTATATAATAATTCTTCTTTTTAGTGTACATCTTTTGTATGTACTTTCTAGACATTGCCCCGTCATGGGCTTGATATGTATGTATTATTACCTCATAGTGGAGTCGCCAGTCTGTTGATGTCTCGCAGCGACGCTCGTGTGCCTTATATATACATATATAGGCTCGGAGCTCGGGTGCTATGAAATGAGGGTGAAAAGGACCTTTGGTGTGTAAGTATTCCAACTTCCAAGTATGTTATCCCCACTAACCTATTTAATATTTACACATTAACAAACCATTTATGGCACACGATACCATTACACATATTCCAAATATGTCAATTATCACATTTGCATTGGGGTATGGCATTTAGTGGGGGAAGAGATTATTTAAATTTGAGTTCTTCCGGGCAATTTAATTGAGACACAAGGATCTTGGAATATGACATTCTTGTTCAAGCTTAGTTGCTTTACCAACAATTGAAATAAAAATCAGTAAACAATAATCAAATCAATAATACATATATTAAAAATTATAGAAAATAATAATTTGGTTAAGTAAATATTTGTGAGTTAATTCAAACATTGTTTTCTTATACTTAATAGTTAATACTAATGGTGGGGTCGGAGAATTTAGCAACCCCGGCCCACTTAATGCTAGGCCCAAGCGCCGAGGAAGAAAAAATGTCCGAGGACGAATCAAGGAAGCTCCAATTACCAAGAAGTACTGTCGAGGACAATCGTGTCCTTGGCTAGCCGAGATCATGGAAAGAAAGAGCAAAGCACCATCAGAGGTAGCCCTTTAGAGCGTCCCCAAAGAAAAGACAAGTACAACGAGTTAGTCATGGAAGCATGGTGGAGGAGCGATTTCAGGAGGAATTGTCACCTCCACATTAAATGCCCACAACTAACGTTCTGACCGCATTAATGGAGAAGTAACCCCTGAACAGTGCTGCCATAGTTGCTGCAACCCACAGAAAGAATGGGAAGGTGACTGATGGGACAAGCACTCAAGTGGTGACATGCATGACCAACAAATAGAGAGCCAAGATTAACCAAAGGGGGATATATGATGTAAGAAGTCCTCCAGAAAGGGGGACGGGATTTTTAGAGGGAAGGAACACTGCAGCACTGGTAAGATCTTTGTAACCAAGCATCAACGAAATAATAAGAATTATACACTCCTAGGGGAGTGCCGAGGAGCTGAATTTCATTCCTTAGATTATGTTCTTGTCATACAATCCGCATATCACCATGCTTAGTTGCTGCCATCCTTACTAGGGTCTAGCTCTTGAACCCATATTTTACAAATTCATTGTATCGGGTTAGCTAGGCTTGAGTCCACTCGTCTAACCGCAACAATGCTCAAAGAACCCGGCCCCTACACTAATAATTCATATTTTATCTCTTTCTAATGACATGTAATGTAACTGATTCTCAAATATGATACTATCTAATAAATATTATACATAAACAATAAAGATAATATTTTTAGAAAATATTTTTAATATGAACTTATAATGCATTTGCACATCATGCAAAACATTAGCTAATTTTGTTTAAAGATAGGAATGACATTGATGAAAAAATCAGGAAGAATTGCTTGATATGGTTTGCTCATGTGCACAAAAAAAAAAAATTTAATGCACTAGTGAAAATAGTTATATGATTCAAGTTAAGAATAGTAAAATTATATAAGGTTGGTTGAAAAGAACTAATCCTAAACTTGGTCTTAGTTAAAATAAGATGGGATGGCAGCATCTATTTTAGTGATAAGTTTGTTAGAATGGAACTTTCTTCACTATGAGTGGCAAAAGAAGGAAAATTGTGAATTAAAAAACAAACAAACAAAATTTTCTATAACGATGAAACACACTACTTACTTCCAGTTATTAGTCTAGAACAACAATAAGAAGTGGTTTCATCGTTCTAGAAAATTTTGTTAGGAATGACATTTTGTTAGGGATACCTCATAATTTTGAAATTTTGTTTATAACATATATGTTTTAAATTTGTTAAGGTTAAGGTCTTCAAAATGCTGAGATGTTCCCTTCAAAAAATGAAACTAACCCAATGACCTTGGGAAAAAAAAAATCAACTCCCCACTAGGTGTTTTGTTAACACTTAAAATTCTTTACAAAGTCTCGTAGTGTGACTCATAAGTTAAATTTCAAGATAATTTGTACAATTTTGAATATCCCACTTGTTCTTGTAAATAGGTAAAACCATAAAAGTACTTCTCATCTAGTCACTAGGCATTTTCTTAATGTCTTATTATAAAGGTTTGCCAACTAACATACACTCACATCACCCAAACACTTCCAAAATTCAATGGAGATTTCATATGGTCCCATGACTTTTCCTATTTTCATCATCTTTAAAACATCTTCACTACAAGAAAAAATGTTTATTGCAACAAAAAAAAATTGTTGCAATGACATTAAAGTCATTGCAATAGTTGATGCAAGATGTTGCAATAAAATTTGAGGTAATAGGTTTGTGCAACAAAAAATTTTGTTGCAATAAACTCCAAATATTTTAACGACAACTTTAATGCAACGATATAAAATATATATATATATATATATATATTTGCAATAAATAATTTACTATTTCGAATATCTTGTAGGTATAGACTATTACATCATGAAACTTATTGCAATAGATGCAAAAAATTGACCAAAAATTAATTCGGATTAAATTATTGCAATGATATCTTTATTGTAGTAGATAATTACTTCATTTTGACATTGCAATAGATTATGAAATAATTGATACCAAGTTATTATAACAATATATTCATTGCAATTTCGTGTTTGTCATCGCTAGGACTGTCTAGCTAGTCAGGTCACCCAACCAAACCGACCGGACCCGCCCAACCCGAAGCTCAGTGGGTGGGTCCAAAGTGGATGGCGGGTCGAGTGCGGGTCGTGGCATATAAAACTCAACTATTTAGTTCGAGTTGTGGATTGAAGAATTTGAAACGCATATAGCCCAACCTAACCGAACTTTACAGATTTTTTTCAAAAAAAAATATTTTTTTATTCAGCCCTCACCGGTTTTAAGGAAAAGTGATAAGGCTTCCCACATGTGTGTTCCTCAGTTTTGAGGCAAATAGCTATAGTCTACTTACTTACTGTCATTGACTTATTGAGAGTCTGAGACTTACATAGTTACAAACATAATTACACGTCACTTACACTTTACATGCTGTAGACACTCAATTTTGCACCCATAATTTAATCTTGAAAGATGGCTAAAATGACCATTTCATATACCCAAAAATCATAGTTGTATTATATGCATTAATTCATTCATTGCATGTCATAAAAATGATCTTGAGATTCTAATGGTCGCGACAGTATGCCTGATTCCTAAATCGGACCGTCGGATTGAAAGATATTACATGATCAAGTTTTCACGGTCTACATGCATTGTGTGCAAGTAGAGCTGATTACATATGATTAATTTAAATTAATTCTGATTAGTTAAACAATTAAAATTAATTAAATAATTTTGTGATTGGTTGTTGGTTTTTGTCAAAAATAAGCTTGCTTGCGTGAGAATAAAATGGATAATCAGATAACAAGAAAATTGTTGATAATTAAGTCTTTTTAGAATATTTATCTATCAGATAATTATTATTTTAAAGACTTGATTATCAAAATAAAGGGATTAATTTTAGAATACGTGTTAAAAATCGTCTAGGTGCAATTCTCGGCTCAGAAAATCCTTAAAAAGAGTCCAAATTGAACCAAAATTGGAAGAGGGGTTCGGCACGCATGCAAGAGGGCCAATCGGCACTTCCCAAGTGCCAATTAGCACAGACTTAAGGCCTGGTCCGGAAACCCTCTGATTAAGATAAAACACATCTATTTCGAATTTTTTAGGATAACGACGCAGTCTAATTCATATCTAATCTTATTCAGCTTATTTTTCAAAGCATCCAATCTCTATAAATAGAGAAAAAACATCATAAATTAGGGCCCTTTTATTCTAACTTCTTTGCTCCCCTTACGTTAAAGACGTTCTGGAAGCCTTGACTTTAAGAATTTCTTTTTTGTAAGTAAACATATTTTAGATCTCAAAGAAGTTAAACTTCTTTAATTTCTAAAGTATTATTTCATTGAAGGGTATATTCATGCAAGTAGGTATTTAATCTCATTCTTGTGTTTATTTTTCTCTTTCTTAATTGATATATGTGTGTTGCTCATTGCATGGTTTTCATGAATATATGTTTGATTTCATTGTCAATACAATCTTGTTAATACTTATATATGTCATGTTCACATGTTTAGTTGGATTTTTCTTTAAGTTGAATAACATGTTTATGATTTAGTTCTTCTTTAAATTTCAAGATCTGCAATTAATCACTAAAACTTTTTTTTTTAAAAAAGAAATAGATCTATATTTTCATTAAATACTTATCTAAAATTTTTTTTGAATAAAAAACAGATCTGTATTTTCATTAAATATAGATTAGAAAATTTTTTCTAAACAAAAAAAAGATCTGTATTTTCATTAAATACAAATCTGAAATTTTTTTCTGAATAAAAACTGATCTGTATTTTCATTAAATACAGATCTAAAATTTTTTCTGAACAAAAACAAATCTGTATTTTCATTAAATACAAATTTGAAATTTTTTCTGAATAAAAACTGGTATGTATTTTCGTTAAATACAGATTTGCAATTTTTTCTAAATAAAAACTTATATGTATTTTCATTAAATATAGATCTAGATTTTTCTGAATATAAAAACTGATCTGTATTTTCATTAAATACATATCTGAACTTTTTATGCTAAAAAAATGGTTTTCTTCTTAAATTAAAATTGCAGATTTTGAATTTTTAAAGAGTGAATTGATATTGAATTTAGGGATTTCAATATGTCATTATAATGTCATGCATCTTCTAAATGGGTATATAAATGGTCATTTAGAGTTTAGAAGACCAGACTCCATCTGGGCAGAATGAGTGCCTAACGCCTTTCCATTTCGTAACCTAGCACCCGAATCTAAATTTTGGTTTGTAGATAGTGCTTTATCTTTTCTTTTAGATTGTAATCTAGGGAACAAAGCCTTGTAATTTTCCTTCTTTAGATTGTAATCTAAGAAACAAAGCTTTGTAATCTTTTACTAGATTATAATTTAGGAGACAAAGCCCTGTATATTTCATTTATTAGATTGTAATTCATTTAAATAAATGAGAAGTCGTATCATTCAAATATGTATCATATGTATTTTTTTTCTTATTTTTTGTAACAAAAAATAAGTGGCGACTTCACACATAATCTTGAAAAGGGAAGATGCCGCTGCCTCATCCCTTTGCTGAGAGCCAGTTTTTTTGGTCTCTCACACACGCGAAAGAAATCATAATTCAAAAAGAATCCAATGGCCTCTCTCATCTCAAACAGCCAAACCAATCTCTCATCTCATTCTCTCTCCGTCTCTCTAGTCTTTACTTTTCAAGCTCTCTCTTCACGCCTCAGTCCCTACTTCCCCAAACACATATGGTTGTCTCTCATTTCACTCTCTCTCCGTCTCTCTACTTTTCAAGCTCTCTCCTCACTCCTCACTTCCCCAAACCCTAGCTACTACCGCCTCCTCCTCATCTGTCATCAATCATCACCACGCCACCTCACTTTCTTTGGGTCAACATGGGTTGAGTCTCAGCCTCAGCCTCTCAATCTCAGCTTTTAGGTATAGGTTCTTCCTCTTTAATCTCTCTTTTTCACTATTTTGATTTTGAGATATGGTCCTTTGTTCAAAATTTCAAATCATTTAAAACTCAAATATTTATATTTATTGTCTTATTGATTTGATTTAATTGGTCTTAGATTTGAGTTATCACTTATAAAACTCAAAATTTCACAAAATTAGCCCAATCTGTGGTTCAGACCCGCCAAGCCGTTGACACGAACCGTCGGGTTCAACCTGTATATTGGGTTGAGTATGGGTTCAATTCTTAGTCACTTGATCCAATTAGGTCAAGTGCGGGTCAAGCCCAAACCCAACCTGACCTGACCCAACCCAACCCAACCTAACCCATGGACAGTCCTAATCATCGCAATAGATTGTAAAAGAATTAATATCAAATTATTGCAATGATAACTTCATTGCAATAAGCTATTAGTTTGAAATTTTTGTTGCAATAAATTGCAAAAATAATTGGTATCAATTTATTGCGACGATTCCTTTATTTTAAGTTATTGTAACAATTTTTCCTAATTTATTAAAGCTTCTATTGCAACTGAAAATTATAAGTTATTGTGACTTATTATTGTTGATGCAATAATTTAACACTTTTAAGTTATTATTGCAACAATTTTAACTTGTAGATGCAATATTTTGTCTAATACTACTATACATATTTTGTTGTATTAAGACTTGATGTAATAAACTTTTTTTGGTGTAGTGCTTTTACATTAGTCATCCTAATTCTTTGAACAAATCTGTGGTTTCTATCCTCCATTAGGTTACCCAAATTGCTTAATTCTTTCACATCATTTCCATTAAAAAGTTTATCAAAATAACCTTTTTATCTCTCTCTAATATGCCACATTTTTTTTATCTTCATCTTTGACGCACCTGACAGAATTCAAGTCTCTTGTTTACATTTCCCTTGTCTTAACAAGTATGTATATATATATATATATATATATGAATCTCCCCCTCCTTTGTCCCCGACTTGTTGTGTAATTTAGTATAAGCCTTACATTTAGTCTCTTGGACAACATACTAATAAATAGAGGTGGCAAAATTTGACATAACCTGCAAATCACTAATCTGTTTATAAACAGGTCATGGGTTGAGGCAAAACGGGTTTAGATCATATTCAGGTTGACGGAACTAACCCGTTTAATAAACGGGTTGTGTTCGTGTTCAACATGTGAACCCGTCTGACCCGTTTGACCCATTTAACCTATAAAGTTATTAGTTATTTTGATATTATTGTTTAATTAATGGTTGTTTTTATATGTTTATTACTATATTTATAGTTATAATTGTATTTCAATTTTAGATATATGAAAATTGATAAAAATAATATAGGTTTGGTATGATCTATTAATTAATCAAATATATTATTAAATGGGTCATTTGTATTAACTTTTACATGACTTGTTAATTAAATTATTTAAACATGTCAGATCGGGTCGGGTCAACTTGTTTAAATAACAAGTCATGTTTGGATTGAAAATTCCTGACACGTTTACTAAATAGGTCGGGTTCAGGCCAACTCATATAGCCGAATACTCATGGCTTGACACGACACGAACCCAACCACGAACACAAATTGCCACTCCTACTATTAAATGATTTTTTTTTTTGTTTTTTTTGTTTTGTGTGGAGACTAATAAATAAATATTTGAATAGCTTTTGTGTAACTTCAAGGGGTTAGCCTAATGTTCGAAGATCTGGTGAGATCCATAAAATCTTAAGATATACCTCAAATTCTCCCAAAAAATAAATGTAGATATAAACGATTTTTTTTTTTTTTTTTGGTGAGAAAAAGATATAAACGAATTAGTTATTAATTGCACACACATAAAAAATAGGGCCAAATAATATTATCAGTCTTGGTCCTCTTGGACAGTTGGACATGATTTGGGACTAATAATATTAGGCTTGGACGCTGCATATCCATAATTCGTAAATGCTTTCCAATTGATGTTTATGAGATTGGGTGGGTGGATTTTTTTTTTCTTTTTTGAGAAATATTATGTTCACAAATCACAACATTCGCACAATATTTTTATAATAAAAAAGTAATTTAAGTTGTGAATTCATATTAAAACTAATAATAATTTACTACTTATGATTTGTAGAACGATTTGTAGTGAAAATATTATAAACATAGCACTTTTTTTTTTTTTTTTTTTTACCCTGGGACCGGCATAGAGTTAATCACAAATTATTTATTGATTAATCTATTTTTTAAATGAAGTGACGGCAAGATGGAGGTGCCGACTTTAAGAGGCTCACAATATTTATTTATTCTATAATCTATAGCCAAGCAGACCAAAGAGAAAAGATCGATATTTATTTTATTTTATTTATTGAGGAAAACGATGGATATTTATGAGTATGACATCTTCCAAAAAGATTTCATTCAGTACTGAATGAATGCTAAGTTTGATATACTAATATTGTTAACTAATCAATCTATTGTCATTTTTTAAAGTGGTGATAGTTACATGCACCATAAAAAATAATAATAATAAAATTGCATGCACAATTATAATTAAAACACAGGTTGTGTATGGGTTGTGTGTAACTAGATGTGGAAAACAATAATTAACGTTTTTTAATTTATAAATTATTAGTATTTTGCCTGTGCAAATCAAGAATTATATATAAATTGATAAAAATAGTTCAGTATTATAATTAAATTGATTAATATATATATATATAAGGGCAAAAATTACAAATTTTTTATGAAAAAGTTTGTAATTTTATTATGAAGAAGGTAAATTCAGTACATTATGAGTAATAGCTGAATTAATCAATAATGAATTCTCTTCTAAGTTACATAACTGCTATTGTGATCTATTTCTTTGGCATGTTCTGCCAAGAGATTTGCTGGTCTCTTGCCTTGTTGCTTCACGTGAGACACTTGAACTAATCTAAAATGCTAGAGCTTATGGACTATTCCAACTAGAATATTGGAAACAATCATAGGTGGAGTGCACAACCCTAATAAAGTATCAAACACTATCTTGGAGTCACATTCAAAAACCACATCTCTTATACCAACATCCCAAGGAAAAGAAAGTCCTACCTCCATGGCTTTTGCCTCAATCTCCAGAGACCCCAATGGTGAATGAATTTCTTTGCTCAGTGCTATTGTAACTGATAACCTTGCCTTCATGGTCTCGAATTACCACACCTACCCCAAACTGCCGAGACTGAGCAAAAATCGCTCCATCCACATTTGATTTGTAGTGAATAGTAGAAGATCAAAAATTTTGTTTTTATCAAAAGTCAAAATTTCAATAAACTATAAAATAATTTAAAAAATATACTAAAACACCTTATAAATCTCTTGAAACCTTTGATCATTAAATTTTATTTGGAATAATATTTTAATCTTATTAAATCTTTGTTAATCAAGTTTCGTTTAAAGTAAAACGTGTTAACATTTTTAATGAATTAACACTGATCCACATGTTTTATTAAAAAAAAAAAAAAACCAGTCACATGACAAAACTATATTGTAGAATTTGTAATACTTACATTGAGTAATTTGAGTTATATTGTGTATGTACGGCGTATACGATCCTCTTTTTTTACTGAAACAAAAAATTGTGGTAAATTATTAAAAAATATAAAATAAATAATAAAATTTCTTAAAAATTGACAATTGAGTTCCACATTAATTTTAATGTATGATAACTAAAGGAAAGGGTGTTTGTTTAATGCAGCCACAACATGTAAGATGCAAGTTTTATTATGAAATATATGATATAATTTGAGTATGAAATGAGCTAGTATAATATTATTTTTGTTGTAAATAATTTACTAACAATAACTAAATGACTGATAATGTACCAAAGATCTATACTTCACATGAAAGGATTTTTCTGTATTTGATAATTTCTATTCACGGTTTTTGTGAATTATAGTTGTATTACTTGTAGTTGCTACTCACTCATTAAAAGGGTGAATTGAAAATTTTAAAAAGTCCATGCTCTTAATTAAAAGCTTTAAAATTTTAGGGTTTAATTAGAAACCATTGCAAACTATTGGAGAATTATTTAATTGAACAAAATTTAGGTACAGTTCATAAAGTGTTGTACCTTATGTTCCTAGTTGAATTAAACCACATGATTGTATTAACTAATGTAACAAACTAACAATGTCATATTTTTCGAAAACAATTAAATTTAAAGATGTAATTCAAAAGTCAATGCAAGCAGGTGATTAATTAAGCCCTAGCTAAAATTGAGTACTTAAAGAACTATACCAAACTTTTGCCCTATAAATTAAATTGACAAGTTGATCAAAATATTTAATGAAGGTTAACCACTTTGACACAAATAGAGTGTAACCATTTAGCACAACTTAAAGCATCAATAATACAACCATATGGCAAATGATTTGCCAATAAAATATGGGTATTAATTTATTGTTAATCAGTAACCCATACACTGTAAGAGAATCCAATACATGAAATCCCTTTGTCTTTCTTCATTTGCACAACCACTGGTTCCATGTATTAAAAAATTCAACAATTTTCATAATCATTCAACCACCACAGTCGGATCACAAATGGTTTCACAAAGAACGTCACACTCTGTCCGTCATGAAAATGACATAAATGAGCTGCAAAATCTTAACGTCCATTTTTTCTTCACTGGCAGGGACTTATAGGACCCATTAATTACTGCACTTGCCGGCTCCCATATATTTGATTCAACGTCCTAATTAAGTCTAGCTTCTAGAATTATAAGAAAAAAGCGATTTAGTGTATGCCATATGGCATGAGAGAAATGAGTGTTGGACCATTCAAAAAAGAAATGAAAGGAGACCAAGCCTACGCTACACATTTGGTAGGAACCTTAAATTATTGATCATTTTAATCAGTCTTCTGCCTCTGGTCCTATTGTAATTAATAATTACATGCTATGATTCTATCCGTTCACTTGGGTGCAGAGAATAGGGCAATAATAATGTTACATACTTTAGTTACTTGTCGTTCCAAGTTTACACCACACCTAGCATTAATTACGAGGAGATATGTTATGAGACGGTCTCACCAAATATCTTTCTCACAACATATAAGACTCACACATGTTATGAGAGAGATGTCTTTTTTTTTAGAGAGTTTCAACTTATAGCGTCCGCTCCTGATGATAGCTCTTTATCATCAGACCAAGACACCAATAAGTTTTTGGTGTAGGCAGGGATTGAGCCACAGATCTCTTATACAACCATTATAGACTTTACTAGTTGAGCTAACTGGAACCCACCGAGAGAGATGTCTTATAAGACTATCTCATAAGATAATTTTTCAATTATTAAATTTTTTTTTTTCCAAATTACATTGGCACCATTTATAATTTTCAATTCTATTAGAAAACATTAGTTTAATGCAGGCTTAGATCTTTAGGAGTTAATCATTCAATTATCCCCATCCTCAATTTACCTAGAATTTATTAATATTAAAAAAAAAAAAAAAAAAACTATTACAATGTTTAGCTTGCTAATAACGAAGGTACCACTACCACTCTTGCCATGATTGTCATTTCACAAATACAAGTTCTTGTGAGATGGAGGGGCAATTTGCAAGGTTTAAGTCTTTAAAAGTGAGTTTCATACACTTAGATTAGCCTAAATAAAATTTTATCCACTACGAGGGCTACAGCCGCGTTTATAAAACGCGGCTATAGACGCTAAAAACACAGCTATAGTCTATAGTTGTGTTTTCTATAGCTACATTTACACGCGCGGCCTATTCTGTGCGACTATAGGTCCAACAGGTCTATAGCCACGTTTTTTTAACAAAAAAAAACAAACATCGATGACGATGACAACAACAAAGGTGAAATAGGAAACAACAAAGATTGAGAATATTTCCAGGTAAACAATAGTAGTTGAGACTTTTTTTTTTTTTTTTTTTTGAGAAACATCGTAGTTGAGACTTGAGAGAGAGATAAGATACCTAACACTTACTCAGTTTTCCAGCTAATAATTAGTAATATGCTTCCATATGGAGAAAAGTAAAAACAAAAAACATCTCACAGACTCAGTGTTCTATAATCCAACACTCCTTAGGTGAAGTAATGTGTTTTAAACTTTTAATTTCCATTTTTTACTTCCTAAGGGCACGCTTGGTAGATTGTAATAAACACTGTAATATAATAGATATTCCTATAATATAACTATTTGATTATTTGGTTATGTTTTTATTACAATGAATATTTTTTTTTGAGAAACAAACACACACACACACACAAGAGAGAGAGAATTGAGTTTTAACACAAAAGCATAACTCAACTATATTACAACGAATATTTATTTCTTATGAATAGCTATTTTTTAAAATAATGAATAACTATTCCTTATTAATAAATAAAAAAAATAAAAAAAACACTGAATGTCCATTCCTTAACCAATTGTAATGCGAAGGAAAACTCTTAATGAGGACAGGTGTGAACATTGTGGAGTGGAGGCCGAAACAGCTGCCCATGCACTATGGAATTACTCCACACTAGATGAAATATGGGACAGCACTCCAAGATTTGAAGACCGAAGCCAACTGGGTACACCAAGCATCACAGAACTGATCAAGCTGTTTCACGAAAGAAGAAAAAACGTGGACCTCATGGCGATGGTGATGTGGACAGTCTGGTACCAGCGAAATCAACTTCGGGTGCGCACAACGGATTATCCCAAAACTCAGGTCCTTCAGCAAGCAACGCAAGCCCTTGCAACGTTCCAGCAAAGTCAAAGAACCATCATCAACAATACTGCAGCAGCGAGACCCCAGAACCGTGTCCAGTGGCGTCCTCCTCCGGCGAATTGTGTCAAACTGAATTTTGATGGCGCCATTTTTCCGAAGTTGGGCAAGGCTGGATTGGGTGTTGTGGTCCACGACTGTCATGGGAATGCTATTGCTTCACTGTCAGAACAGGCTCCCTTACCGTTTGCACCAGTCATAGTGGAAGCCATGGTTGTTGCAAGAGCGATAACCTTCGCACAGGAACTTGGCCTTCATGAATTTATGCTTGAAGGTGACTCGGTAGCAGTTATCAACACCCTTCAAAGCACAGAACCATCACTGACATCTTATGGTCATCTCCTTGAATCCGCCAAATCTACTCTTGTTACCAGTAAATGTATTGCTTGTACACTGTGAGAGACCGCGACCCGGCCCCCTTTTTTAATAGGAATGTTGGGCCAAACCCACGTGAATGGGTGGAGTCGTGTTATTGCCTCTCAAAATGGAGGTTCGACTAGTTATATTTTCCCCTTTAGATTAAGGGTTTTACAATGGAGTCGCCACTTATTTAATTATTGGAAAAATAAGAAAACCATGATTGAAAAATTCATCATTTTATTACTTTGAAATTGAATTTACATTGAACATAGGAAATTACATGGCTTTGGTCCTAGATACAATCTAAGATAAAGTACATGGCTTTGTTTCCTAGTTACAATCTAGAAATTGAAAATTACAAGGATAAGCATTTGATCTACTAACCCTTGATCTAAGTTCGGAGGCTATGTTACAAAGTGGGAAGGTGTTAGGCACCCACCTTGCCCGGTGAAACCGGTCTTCTAGACTATGGTGGCCAACATTCATATCATATCATCCAATATGTCAATCAATTTGCATGTTGAATTTGATGTGTGTGTATGTGATAAACCCTAATTCAATTTATTGAGCATTACAGTTGGAAAAAATAAATTCTAGTGAGTGTGTGTGTATGGTGATATCCTAGATTCAAGAATTTGAATTATGAAACAAACATGTTTTTCATATTTTTTATGTGGATTTAAGATCAAAACTAATGATATGCATGAACATGTGATGAACAACCAAGAACATGTGAAGAACACATAAGAACAATTAAGAACATTCAAACATATTCAAGAGAATTTAAATAATTGCTATCATGCTTTAATCCTAAATTCTCATCATGGCAATACAAAAAACAAGTTAGGGTAAGAGGTTATACCTTCATGCAAGATTCATACAGTGGAGGAGGAGATTCTTGGTAGAGGTCCTAAAGGAGGAGGAAAAAAGAAGAACTAGGAGAGGGAGAATGAGTCTCACTCAATACCTTGAGTCTTAGGAAGACCAAGATATGACAAGACTACTCTACTTCACTAGAACTCAAGAGAGGAGAAGAGAGGAGGTTTTTGTGTGCTTTGGAATGAAGTAGAGAGGGGTTTATATAGTAGTGGTGGAGGAAATATGAATGGAAGGCCATTTAATGAGGGTTGACAAAGAATCATGAACCTAGACCTCATTTTAGCCTTGGGGAAAATCTGGTGCATTAAATGGAAAGATTGGTAGGAGTGAAGAACAAGCCAAAATTCGATTTTCCCGTAGCTGTTGTAACAGCTTGTAGAGCTAACTTCAAAAAATCCTATCTGACTCAATTCTGATCGGAATTGCCTCATTCTTGTGCTCAAATTGAAGTCCCGGATGTTTAGTTTTTGGGAAAATTAACCTCATTCACAGATTCAAAATATTCTGAGAGATATCGATGAAATGGTGAGCAGAGGTCATTTGTTAGAAAATGGTTTCAGCACAATTAACATTAATAGATCTAGAATTAGCTCCCAATTAACATTAAATGGCTCCAATCACTCCCATTTCAGACTTAATTGGTTCCAAATTTACTCTAATTAAAAGATAATTACACAAATTACTCATTGAATAATTAATGTTTAACTATCTAATTAATTAGGTGTATGCAACCTCACCATAAAATGTAATCCTAACCAATTAAATTTTGACACATCATTGATCTCAAATTGATTAGAATTATAACCAATTGGAATCAATTGTTCATAATCACATATAGTCAGACTCAATTTGTGATAGTGCACCTCGGCCATTAAAACTTGATTTGATGATAACTTTCAATTTGATGGTCTGATTAGGGCTTATGACCAGTCGATTTGATCGTTACAACATCAAGATCATTTTGATGAAATGAGATTAAGAATCTAATGACCAGAATCAAGATGCATATTTCCAAGTCAAAATTACCCTTTTACCCTCCCAGTGAGGTTAAATGTGGGTTGCAAAATGGGGTGTCAACATACACATATTCGTAGAGATGGTAATAAAGTAGCACACAACCTAGCTAAACATGCGAGGCATGTTAGAGGTTTATCGGTGTGGGTGGAGGATATTCCACCTCACCTCCATGATGTACTCTTTGCCAACCCCGGCTGATTTTTAAATAACATAATAGTCTACATTCTCAAAAAAAAAAAAAAAAAAAAAAAAAAAAAAAAAAAAAAAAAAAAAAACCTATTGTAATAACTTTTTTTTTTAATTTCCGAAAAAGTCATTAATTACCGCATCATCAAAAAGAATAAAAATAAGCTAGATCCTTATATAACTTTTATTTTCTCTTATATAACTTTTACAGAGTTATTAATTTTTAAACAAAGCACATATATATTAATTATTAAATTATTAAATTTATACATAATTCTCCCACTTTTTGTTTTGTTTTGTTTTTTTTTTTTTTTTTTTTAATGTTAAGCTTTATTTTTTTGAAAAAAAAGTTAAGCTAGATCCTCAAAAAGTGTAAATATAATTTTATAAAATAAGAGTATTTTAGAAATTTTGACTTCAAAATGATTTCATTCCACCTTCTTTTCATACTCTACCAAATTGTGGATGCATATTCAGGATTCTATTTCTAAATGGTCACCAAATTAATGAATAAAAAATATAGAGATATTTATCCCACATCAGTTGTATGTGTTAAAATTTCAGTCTTTATAACCTCATGCTACTACTACAAAGGATAAACATTTTTGTAGTGATACTCTGATTATGTAATGAATTATAAAATTGTTTAAAAAACTCTATATATTACTTTCGTATTTTTGTATTCTAATAAGTATTACTGTTTCCTAAAAAAAAAAAAAACTAATGAATAATAATACTTATTGAGTAATGCTAAAAATATAAACTTTTTTACAAAAAATTTTACAAACAGTTAATGTGGTGAGCAATTATTGGTAAATGAAAATGTGATATTAATGATAGGCCTAAAGGAAAACCAATAAGAAGTTGGACACAGAGAATGAAAGACCAAAGGATATTAGGGCAACAAAATTGAATTTAGTACACATTAGCAGCATTGATTAACTACGTATTACCATACCAGTTTGATATATAATTGTACTTTGTTTGGCATGGCTAAATCATCCTGCTCCCCTACAAATTAAACTTATGGGCAAACCTTTTCTGTAAAAAGAAAGCAGTTGGCGTGGCCCAATGATCGAGAGATTTAAAAACCAAAATCTATTGTCAATCTAGAAATGAACGCAAACCAATGTGATAGGCCACAAACTGAATGACCCCTTGTGATTAAACCAATTAATTAATTAGCCAAGTTATTAATTAATCAATTTATCATGCAATTGCGTGGCAGCACAAAAAAATCACCAATAAACTAATTATGCAGCGGAAAATAAATAACACGGTGATTTGTTCACGAATGGGAAAAACCCTAACGGCAAAAACCCCACTGGTGATTTTCAGGTCACCACTCCCGAAACTCCACTATTATCAAATCAAGCAGTTACAAGTAAAGGAATCCAAAATACCTTACCAATCTACAGTTGAACCCTTACACCAATACCCAATTGGATTTGATCTGTAGTGACAGTTCCCCCTTTTGATGCACGGCTCCCAAGTACGTGACTAACCAATGCGCGGATTCCAGTATGCGACTTCAAACACCAACTTAGAAGGAGAGGCTGGCTGCAAAGTTCTTTAGTTCATCCTATACGATGAAGATCAAGAAGATACTTGGTCACAAAACCCTTTGGTGCAAATACACAGCAACTTCTTCAAAGAATATGAACTAGGTCAAGAACTTTGTCTTTTGATCACAATTTGCTTGAACAGAGATTGCTCAATACTTTTACAACTTGTGTACAATATGACGGCTCTTAAAACAATCCTTTTATATGTTTAGGGTTAGAAGAAAAGAAGGCCCAAAAACATATTCACGGATCCCAAGAAATCAGATCAGAAAATCTAACTTTTTAATTCTCAACAGATAGTAGGTGTCGAGGAGCTATCGAGCAGGTGTTGAGCTTTAATGATTTTGCACTTCAGCTTGTTTTTCTTGGCCAGACTTGATGACTTCAACACTTGATCTTGAAACCTTGTTTCTTGAAGTATTAAAAACACCTAGAACTACCCAATTACAAGTAGAGTGCGTTTTGTCAAAGGATTAGCCAATTTACATAAATAAGTATGACATATATTCTTAACATGTGAACCACATATGTCCTAACAATCTCCCCCTTTGGCAATCCGTGACAAAACCACAACAAACAAATGAACATATGAGAGAAGTCAAAAATCACTCAACTCATATTCACTTGTTGAATACAATAAAATCTATCCTAACACAAACTCTTGAAAAACTTTGCAAGAAGAGAGTTTATGGCAAATAGACTTTGACAACCTGTATTTCTGAAACACTTTAAACAAAACTCATCAAGGCATCTTGTGTGAAATAGAAATAACAGATTGCATACAAGTATAATGAACGTGTATAAAGATAGAGAAGAAACAACACATAAAGAGAGAGGTGAAAGAAATATACATCCACATATAGAGAGAAAATAAGTACAATGTATGAAAACTGGTCAAAAAATCTCATATACAAGATCAATGTATCTAAAGAGAATAGAAAAGAAAAGATACATCAAAACCTCACTACATCCCTCAAAATATCAACACTCCCCCTATCAAAAATGTCCTATACTAACTCTCCCCCTAAGATGACTGCTCTCATAACCCAAAACTACTCCCCCTTTTTGTCACGAGTGACAAAGTGTAGAATGTCATGTAGACATCTCATCAGTAGAGCTAACATCTCCATCATCATCTGAAGCGTCATCATTATCACCATCATCATCATCATCCTCAGAGCCAGAAGCCGTTAGAGAAGGTGGTGAGGGAGTAGCCTTAGGAGCAAAACCACTTATGGTCACTTGCCATCGTGCAATACGACCAACACGAACATTCACCTGATACAACTCAGTGGAGAGTGTATCGAGGTGAGCATCCATGCGCTGCAGCTGCGCTATGATGTCTCCAAAAGATACATCGCCCGTAGAGGAAGAAGGAGTAGATGTAGATGGAGCAGATCTGGATGGAGCTGAACGAGAGGGAGGAGTGGAATCTGTCTGTCTCGACCTAAATTGAGCCTCACTACGTTTTACGGTAGCGGCATCTATGGCACAGATGTGAGTAAAATGGTCGAACATAGGAAAAGGGATAGAAAAATGGCGTAAGATCCTCGCGATAGCGGAAGGAAAAATGAGCTTATCACGGGACGCCGAGTTTAGATGAACATCTATGATAGAAAGGATGAAATGAGAAGGAAAATCTATAATAAGATGCTCAAGAAGAGATAACAAAAATCGAGTACGAGGCTCTGTGATGGAGTTGTAGTGAGAGAGTGGATGGAGTACAAAAGTCATCACCATGTTTAGGAATCTAGGACCTTTAGCAAAAGGTCTACATGATGTGTACTGATGCTCACCCGAATTAGAAGGGCGCTCACAAAAAGCTGATATGAGCTCATCCTTGGACACAGTCCGTAGACGCTCACAACCGGGATAGTCAGGATGATCTATCCTAGGAACCCTAAGCACATTCGTAACTAGCTGCGGTGTGACAGGGATGCACGTACCTCGAATGCGAGTGTGAAAGAGAGGTACTGAACGATCGATCCCGTGCATGTTGGAGTAAAACTTCTAAATCAGCACGAGAGGACATGTGACCAGGACGTCACATAGTGACTCCCATCCCCTACTGTGAATAACAGAGGGAAGGTCAGTGTCAGCGAAGTCCGCCAAAATGACTTGGCGTTCCAAATGAACACCTCGTCTAGAAAAGTTCTCCGTAAATGCCTTGTGAGTATCTCCATCACGAAACCGAAGATTTAAAGGAGCAGAATCAGAAGATGAAGAAGCTCCAGAACGTAGAGGGTTCCGAGCCGGAGTGGATTTACGTTTGGGTGCCATAGACACTACTAACGTAAACAGAATGAGAAAGAGATAGAGAAGGAGATAATCAGAAAAGTCCCAAAACAGTTCACATATATCAAATATATTGAACAAAAAGTGCATATGCATAGGGAATGCATGAACATGTGACATGCAAATTAATAAGCATTATGGGCTCAGCCCAATCCAATCCTACCAGCACACAAATATAGAACACACATCTAAATGCATGTAAATATCATTCTAATGCACATGAAATGCAATGTATGACATTTTGAACACCTTTAAGTGAAAACCCAACCCAAAATTTCAAGAAAAACTCATTGATTTTGAAAAACCCCAAAAATTTTCAAAAACCCCAAAACCTAAACTTCAAAACATGAAATGCATGAAAAAGAAAGGAAAATGAGATCATACCAAGTGATTTGAAGCAAGGAAGGGCCAAAAATCACGTGGATTGAAGGTTTTGAATGAGAGAAAGAGGTTAGGGAGATGAACAGCTGTGGACAGATCGAGAGAGATCGAGAGAAATGAGATCAGAATCGCGACAGAGCCTTATATAGGAACCTCAGTAATTCTCGACAGCTGAGGTGTCGAGACAGGTGTCAAGGTAGGTGTCGAGAAAATGAACTTTGACAGCTACAGGTGTCGAGAAGGTATCGAGGAATAGACACCAAATCCCAGAACATAGCTTGATCGATCGACAAGGTATCGAGAAGGTATCGAGGAGACAGGAACTTTCTCGATCGATCCACCAGGTGTCGAAGAAGTGTCGAGATTGCAATAAGAAAAAGGCTTGAGAAGCTCGACAGATAACAAGGTATCAAGGAGGTGTCGAGGAGGTGTCGAGCCAACAGTTCAAAGCAGTTTTTCAAGAAGTGAAAAACATAAACATGAATGCAATCCAACATACACCTCAACCATTTATCTAATCAACATATAAAGCTTTCAAAATCATCTCTCAATGAAAAATTTAAGCACATGGATCCTCAAAAACACACACACACACTAAACAAGTCTAACTAATTTTATTTTTCAAAAACAAGTCAAGACAGTTTAGTGAGCATACATTAGCACATGTAAAACCTTTGTGATGGCCAAATCACATTGTACCTGTACATGTATCAAGAGTAGTAAAGAATATAGCGTGTTGTGTGTGAAAAACATCGCAAGATTGCATAAGTGTATATATGTTATGACGATTTGAGATATGAGAAAATCACTTTAACTCACACACAATCATAACTGTTTGATGGGGACTATCACCTTCGAGGTACATCCTATAACTCCTACATCTCCTAGAATACATGCTTGCAATCATATTTAAAACATTTTTAATCTTTTTGCTTTTTATTTTTTTTTGCATATTTTCTTTTTAAGCATATCATACATGGGCATATAAGAGAGAGAAAAGAAATACCCATTGATATTTGACATTCCAATTTTGCTATGCCGAAGCACATAAATGTCATTGACATCACACTTTTGCTATGCCGAAGCATACAGATGTCATTAATGATTTGCGGGTAACAGTGGTGAGATGGTTATTTATGCCTTTCTCTTAGGATTTTCTAGTCCTACTTATCAAAAAGAGTGATATGAGTATTAAGTTTAAGAGATAACTTAATCTTACTCATCACAAACAAGAGCCACAAAGCTCACTTGCTTAGTTGTGCATAGAAATGCTCATCTAAGTTACAAAAGATACAAAGTTCAGAAAACTTTGTTTCACTAGCCATTCAAGGTACACAAGTACTAAAGTACACAAAACACACACTGTTTTTGTATTTTTCTGATTTTTTAATTTTTTTTTTAATTTTTATATCAAAAACAAAATAAACAAAACTGAAAGTAAACACACAAAAACATGTTAACAAAGCAAAGCATAAAACTAAATTAACTCAACAAAAATGCAAAACACACAAGCAATGCAACAAACAAGAAAAACAAGAAGGGAGAAGAAAATGATGAAATCACTTAGAGTCCTTTTTCTTCCACACCTTAAAAGAACCTTTCCTTTTATTAAACCCTTGAACCGACGGTGAGGGGGAAGAATTGAAACCGTTCAAGTTCGAAAGGAACATGAGGGCTTTTAGAAGATCTCCAAGAGGAGCAAGAGAGGATTGAAGCTGATTTTGGCTTTCAGATGCTATCATGCCGTTGCTCTGTTGAGTGGCTAGCCACTTATAGCAATTTGGTCGAGTATGACCGGCAACTCCACAATGATGACAGAGATGCTGCTTCTTCTGTTTAGACTTTTGAGAGTTAGCCTTCTTAGCCCTAGGGTTTTTAGTATCTTTCTTATCTTGTTTAGGGGGTGCTCTTAAGATAGATTTACCCTTATCTAAGTTCTCACTAGCTAATTCAGTTTAACATCAGTGTTCTCAACTTTAACAATATTAGCAGGAGAAACAAAAACAGTAGAACTAGTGGAAGCAATATTAGAGGAAGAAAGATCATACCCTAAACCTGTTCGATCTGAAGCAGATTTTTGAATGCTGAGCATCTCATCAAGTTTTGCACTTGAAGTCCTCTCCAATTGAGTTCTGACTTGAAACAGCTCCGCTTCAAGCTTCTTGGTCTTCTCAGCCAAGAAATTGTTCTCAAACCTCAGCGCTCCAATAGTTTGATTTGCCTTATCAAACTTTGTGGACAACTCTTCACGGTCAAGTTCCACATCACTGAGCTTCTTGGTGGCCAGCCTATACAATTTCTCATGCTTCTCAGACAGCTTGTATAGTTTCTCATAGGCTAAATAGATATCATCTTGATCATCCATCTTCTCACACTTGGTGTCCACCAATTCTTCTTCTTCATCCACTTCTTCAACAATCCCTTCAGTAGAATTGACTGTGGTAGTGAAGGCATTTAAGATTTCGTCATCCTCATTGTCGGAATCATCCTCGAGATCAGTGTCACTCAAGGTTGCAGCAAGTGCCTTGCTCTTCCCAATGCTCTTAAGATATGTAGGACACTCATTCTTCATGTGTCCAAACCCATGACACCCAAAACACTTAGGTCCTGCGGGAACAGTGTACTGACCACCTTCCTTTGCATCCTTCTTCCCTTTGTCTTAGCTCTTAAACTGAGAAGAACTGGATTGCTTGCGGTCCTTGTTGAAACTCCTCCCATTGGCATTCTTCATAAACTTCTTGAACTGCCTTGTAATGTAGGACTTCATCTTGAAATCTTCATCATCGGAAGACTCATCTGTATCACTGCTCTTTGCCTTTAAGGCCATGCTCTTGCCTTTGCTTGACTTGTCAATACTAGATAACCCTAGCTCGTAGGTCTGCAAGTTCCTAACCAGCTCAGTCAAAGGAATCTTGTCAATATCCTTTGATTCTTCTATTGCCGTAATCTTGGCATGGAATCTCTCAGGTAGAGATCTGAGCACATTCCTTACAACCTTGGGTTCAGGGATGGTTTCCTCAAGATTGAAGGCTGAGTTCACTATGTCCTTGAGCTTGGCATAGAACTCATCAAACGACTCATCCTCCTCCATCTTAATCTCTTCAAAGCTTGTAGTGAGCCTCTGAAACTTTGAGTCTTTGACAGCCTTTGTTCCTTTATAGGTTGTCTGTAGGATGGTCCACGCCTCCTTAGCAGTTTCAGTTGAGGATATCTTCTTGAACTTCTCATTGGTGACCGCACTAAATAGGGCATTCAACGCTCTACTGTTGAAATTTATCGCCTTGATCATGGCTTCATCCCAATCGGCCGGCGCTTCTTTTGGCTTAGTCCAGCCAATCTCAACAGCTTGCCACACCTTCTCGTCTAAGAACTGCAAAAAAACTCTCATGCGTACTTTCCAGTAGGCATAGTTAGTCCCATCAAATAAAGGAGGTATAATTAACGATTGTCCTCTATCCATGACAAACAGGGGTCAATGGATCAACACAGCAAAGATTAAATCTAATCAAAGTGTGCCTGCTTTGATACCACTTGATAGGCCACAAACTAAATGACCCATTGTGATTAAACCAATTAATTAATTAGCCAAGTTATTAATTAATCAATTTATCATGCAATTGCGTGGCAGCACAAACAAATCACCAATAAACTAATTATGCAACGGAAAATAAATAACACGGTGATTTGTTCACGAATGGGGAAAAACCTAACGGCAAAAACCCCACCGGGTGATTTTCAGGTCACCACTCCTGAAACTCCACTATTATCAAATCAAGCGGTTACAAGTAAAGGAATCCCAAGTACCTTACCAACCTACTGTTGAACCCTTACCCCAATACCTAATTGGACTTGATCTGTAGTGACAGTTCCCCCTTTTGATGCACAGCTCCCAAGTACGTGACTAACCAATGCGCGAATCCCAGTACACGACTTCAAACACCAACTTAGAAGGAGAGGTTGGCTGCAAAATTTTTCAGTTCATCCTATACGATGAAGATCAGAAAGATGCTTGGTCACAAAACCCTTTGGTGCAAATACACAGCAACTTCTTCAGAGAAGATGAACTAGGTCAAGAACTTCGTCTTTTGATCACAATTTGCTTGAACAGAGATTGCTTAATGCTTTTGTAACTTGTGTATAATATGACGGCTCTTATAACAATCCTTTTATATGTTTAGGGTTAGAAAAAAAGAAGACCCAAAAACATATTCACGGATCCCAAGAAATCAAATCAGAAAATCTGACTTTTTAATTCTCGATAGATAGCAGGTGTCGAGCTTTAATGATTTTGCACTTCAGCTTGTTTTTCTTGGACAGACTTGATGATTTCAACACTTGATCTTGAAACCTTGTTTCTTGAAGTATTAAAAACACCTAGAACTACCCAATTACAAGTAGAGTGCATTTTGTCAAAGAATTAGCCAATTTACATAAATAAATATGACATATGTTCTTAATATGTGAACCACATATGTTCTAATACAGTGAAAACTATAACCAGTTTTTATGTGGAGGGACGCCTTTATGGCTAATTCCTAGGGCACAATCCATTTAGCAAGCACTCTCATCTTGTTTTTGAGTATTTTCTTTGGCTCCTTTGCTGGCATCATCTCCCATTTCTTCCTTAGCTGGTCCTTCCACAGCATCTTCAAGCTCTTTAAAAGCACCCTCTTCAGGTGCAAAAACCAACCCAGAAATGATACTTTCTTCTTGACTATTGTGGAAACCCTGGGAGCCTATATTTAAAGGGAGTATTAAACAGTGTCCAGAGCTGTTATTAGAAGCACCCTTGTTGGCTATCCCCTTAGCTTGCTGAGACACAGTCAAATTGCCAGTTTTCATGTCCTGGACTTAATTTATCATCGATCTATTCCATCGTATCCTTCCTAGATAAATGAATTTTATTATTTTATTTGATCTGTTTTTTGCAGTAATTGAAAAGGTTTATTCTCGCTTATCCTGAGTGGACCTCCAGTGCAGTTCTTATGGAAGACCTTCAGAATAGTGGGCTTGATCTGAAAAGGTTGCTCAGGATTTTGATGGTCTAGATCAACCAGAGCCTTCTACATACATTATTCTTAAGGTTAAAAAAAAAAAAAATTAAAAAAAAAAATTCCAACATTATTCTTAAGTTTACCTATTATACTGTCAGTTCACCATTTCACAGTACAATTTTTATATTACTTGTTTCACTGTTTGTTCAAAATATCTGGCTATTCTTGATTTAATTCATTGGTTGATGTTACTTTTTTATATCTGGTTATAAACCCCCTTCTTCCTTTGTTTTATCACAGGTCTCTCCACGTTAAGAATATATGAATGTATTCAGATAATTCATAATTATTTTGATTATTCCTTTAATGGACATTCTTGTCTGGTTAATTGACTTGAGGTATTCCTTTATGGCCAAAGTGTAGCTCCAAATACTAATGGGAATATGACATCTGTCTATATTATGTACAATGCACATGACTTATTTAAAACCTGATCAAGTAAATAAATCGTGTACATTACACATGATGACACATGTCATCTTTCTATTAATTGTTGGAGCCTTGTTTGGAGCCAAATATTTTCCTTCTTCTATTGAGTTTTTTGTTTGTGTGTTTCTTTTTTTTTGGTAGAATTGTGTGTTTCTTAATTCTCCTTGTGAACGTGAAGTATTTTTTTTTTAATCAACCTATTATATATATAAATAAATAAATAAATAAATAATTTGTCCTTGAATACATTTGGCTGATACTAAATAATTTGAAGTTGACCGCATTGTCATCTGTTTGTTGGTCACTATCATTCTGTTGAATTTTGATTTGATTAGTTATCATTTTTGCCCCTTAGTCTCAGTGAGGGATTGGTATATAAAAGAAGACAAACTAACCTTGTCTTTGAATCAAGCGAAACTGTATTCGAATGGCTTGGATTGTTTGATCCCATTTGTGTTTATTGGTGAAACAAAAAGCCATTGAAAGGACTTTTGCATTTCAATACTATTTTTCTTGATGATTTTCACAATTTTGAAGTGGAACTCTCCCAATTTTGTTTCTTCCTGAAATAAATGGATAGAAATGTCTGCTCATATTGTTCTGGTGTTTCATCTCATGGACCATCTTCGTTCTAAGGTCTAACTCTATCAAATTTCAAATTTATATTCTTTTAGGTTGTCAACATTTATTTGAGTTGTAATTTCTTGTCATGGAGGGTAAGAGAAATAAGCGTGTGTGATGTGAATTTGCTTGCACAAGTCTTTTTAGGATTCTACTTTCATAATATGATAAAATTTAACTTTTTTTTTTTTTTTTGGTTTTTCTCTCCTGGATGGAAATTATGAATTTCGTTGGATTGAAAAAATCACTGGTATGACATTTAAGATATGTGATTTTCTTCACTTTTTAAGTGCCATTATCTTAACTTCAACTTATACTCATGATATTTGAATGAGGGGTTTAGAGGGTGTTTAGTTATGTGTGGGGTTGGTTGCCCCCCTAAAAATGATAATATCATTGACCCTAGATGACCCTCGATTACAACCGCCCTTTGTTTCTTTTCTTACTCAAAATAAGTACCATATGATACCTAACTCTTATACTTGTGTATCTGTTTTCTCCTTTGTGTTTTAGGGAGCATTTATTAATCTCACAATAATGGTTATATCTTTCTCTTGAGATTTTGATTATTTCTATTGTAATTGAGATTATACTTGACTTTGATGTGTGTTGGATTAATTGTAGATGCGATGAGAGCTAACCCTAGGATGAATCAACTTTGGAAGCAAAACAGCTCAAAGAGACAAGTTCAATATCACATAACTGTATATGATCCAAATGTTGGTGAGTACGCATATGATCTAATTTTAGACCTTGAACAATGCTACTGGCATAGAGTTTTAAGAGTTTTTTATGAAAGTGATGAAGATGCTGTTGAAGATGTCAATGAAGTTGCTGTTGATAATGAAATGGACTATGAAGACAAATATGGAGATGAAGTTGAAGATGAAGATATAAATCATCCTAACCTTTTTTTTTAGCATTTTAGACGGTGTTGAACGCGACTATGGCAGAGGTTGCTAGAGTCAAAGGTGTTAATGAATATTATGATGATAAATGAATTATGAATATGAAAGATGAAGTGGACATTGGTGAGTTCGATCTAGATAGGAACTAGAAGTCGCTTAAAATGTACAACGGGCTTATTACGCATCTAGTTGTGTTGAAGCCAATTATGCCTATGTCATAAAATATGGTGAAGCCAATTATGGCCACGTTAGAAATTTAACTCACACTCTTCAACAGCATGGGTTTGAATTTTGATACATTGTAATTGAATTGCTACTCAAAAGCCCTCTAGCGTTTATTCCATATACCACCCCCCTAATTAATTATTGCTCTCCAAATACCTAAATCTTCCTCCAATTCACTATGTAATAATTTATAAAACTATTCATGTATATTATTTAAGGCAATCACATGATCCAAGTAAATAGTTTTTTTTCAATTGTAACGTAATGGATTGGAGAAAGATGTCAATTGTTTATAAAACATTTTCTCTCCATTTTTGCTCACTTTCATCATTCTCCTCACTTTTAAGAGCAACCACATCGATAGAGCTAAAAATTTTAATATTTAACATTTCAAAAAGCTATTTTATCTATTTTTAATACACAATTTCACAACACAACTGCTAGTCTTGGCAGTTTACTATAGCAAGAAGGTAAAAAAAATTGCCTTTGACTCCACCAATGTTGGGCACCAAATTGGAGTTTGAGGTGGTAAAATAGCTAAAACGCCAACAATGGTGATGCTCTAATTCGGCAATCCAACTGCCATTTTACCAATTTTCAGGCAGCCACACAGGCATGGAAGGGAAAAATTGGCAGCAAATTTGGCCATTCAAAGTTTTTGTAATCAAGTTTTCGATGAAAATAGAAAAGCAATGTTCATCACAAAGTATTAGTAAAACTACTATATTTTAAACTCTACAGTTTTTCCGGAATAAAAAATTCAGTAAATTAAGACTTGACCTTTTTTTTTTTTAACTACAAGGGCAAATTTGTTAATCATCTCTAAATAATAGGGTTCAAAATAATTTTGCCTAAAATATTTTCTAGTACACAAAGCTCAGCCCAAGGAACCATCAACTTCTGCTAGTCCAAACTCGGCCCAAAACTCATCCAACATCATAAATTAATTTTGAGCGCGTATAAGCCTAATCCTAGTAGCTTAAAGCCTTAAACAAGAGAAAAGCACAGCCTTGCTGTGCTTTTAGAGGGGCTTAATATTTGTCCAAATCCAGTTCAGCACAATTAATGTCCAAATAACTCCACCCCATAAAAACAAATAATAAATAAATATAAAAAAAAGCCAAATGACTCGTAGCCCATTCCAGATATGGCAAGTCAAGTATGCGGGGCGAAGTGTTAATGAATTCGTTTGGTGAATTTGTCAAATTCAATGCTTGACTATTTTTAAACTATCCAAACAAAGTATTTTAATTTTAATAACTCAAATCTAAATTTATATGTCCAAATATTGCTATTCAAAGATTCCAAACACGCCATTAGTTAGATTGACAATTAAAGTGACTCTAGTCTACTAAAGAAAAATATAAATTGTTATTTTTTTTTTAAAATTAGGGTCTATTTGGATATCGGTTATTGCTGAAAATTGAAAACTGAAAATACTGTAACAAAATAATTTTTAAATATGTAAATAGTGCCATAGAACCCGATTTTAAAGGAAAATTTGCTGAAATTCATACTTACGAGTCTTTTGAACAGTTCACGGGGCCCACACAAAAAACACACACACCAGCACAAACACAAACGCGTATGTATCCAAACTAACACTTAATTTGACATTTGAAGTGAGTTTTAATAGTCTGCGTTAGGTTGAACTAGATTTATAAGTTAGGACTAAAAGTCTATAATTTTTTGTAATTCAGAAGTTTGATGAGGTATTTCACTTGATTTTTTTTTTCTTGGACTATGAATATGAAGCCTCTTTGTGTAAGAAGACTAAGATTTAACTGTACTGTACCGCTGTACGTCTAATTATTTCTAAATAAAAATAAAAACTGTATGTCTAATTAAATTCTTTCAATGGATTTTCCTTCTCTCCCTCTATGTGAGAAGAAGTGATCCAAGTGGAAAAGCCCGATGGAATTGTAATCAGAGTCCATTGGGCTTTGAAATACGCTTCTTGGTTTTCTGATTTGGGGCTCTAAGGCCCATTTTATAAACTCGAATGAAAAGGAACGAACCCAAGAGGATACTTCATACTAGGAAGAAAGTCATAATTAAGAAGCTCGCTTCATAAAAAAGAAGCACAATGCCTTGGGAACGACTCTCTGACCTGTTGACAAATTTGTGCAATGTTCCATACTCTTTGTTCGTGGACAACTACTTCCCAAGCCCAATACCCATAAACATCTATGCAGGACTTTTAACTTTTAATTTGTTTAGCCCAAACGAATGATTTTTCTAAAATATTTTTTATGTTTAAATATAAATTTTTGACAAAGTTTGGGTCCAAATCCGTTTGAAACCATTTTTGAGACAATAGGATCATAAGATAAAATGTTGTGAACTGGGATAATTTACCAAATATAAAAGATAGTCAATTCGAGATAATCAATCTCTTAAACTTGAGAGAGGAAATAGACATTTTTTGTTAATTTTTTGATTAATTTTTATAAACACATTTAACTATACATAAATAGCTAAGAACGAGATAACCTCATCAACAAATCCTAAAATATTGGAACTAATTCTGTAAAGACTCCAAAAAGAAAGGCCTAAGCCTACTAAGAATAGTGGTGTCTTGTCCTTCAAATCTTGCCCCAAATAATAAATTTTTAAGAGAGTGGGTCTTCAACTCAAGTGCAATATAAAGATAGGCCCAAGTCTAAGACTATTGTATCCAGAATAACAGATAACTAAACTCAAAACAACAATTGAGGATAATATCCTCCTTGGGCAAGTCCGAGGATAAATCTCTTATTTATAACTTAAGCTCAAGTTCCCTTACAAGGTTCTCCTTAGTTCTATACCATGTATTTCCTTTCTTGGAAGATTCCCCTTTTTTCTGGAGGGTTCCCTTCCTTGGCATCCCAGCCCTCCACCGGTACATTTCAGGTGATTCTTCAAGATACTTGTCCCATTAGGACCCTTCTGGAGCTGGTAGAGAGAGAGTTGCTAGGTGTGATGTTGCTGTTCAAGGATCATTTTCTCATTAATGTAACTGATTAGGTTGGCACAGAGCATTGAATGTAAAGGTGGGAGGTGTCTTCTTCAGGAAACTTCCTCCCACCGTCCTTGCAGGTCTCATCCTCTCTTGTTGTTGTCCTTTCCCTTATCCTTGGGCTTCAATAAGGTGCCAATCATCCTTTTGTTCTCTTGCTCTCCTAGGGTAGGTGCAGTCCCTTTTGCTTATTTTTCTCTATTTAAATTGGACGCCTTCGCCCTCAAATTGGGCTCCTTGGTCCTCGGCTCCCTCACAAATTCTATCCTAAAACATAGGAATTTTTTTTTTTTTTTAATAGCAACAAACACACACACACACACACAAGGGAGAGAGAAAGAGATTCTAACACACACACACACACACACACACACACACACACACACACACACACACACACACACACACACACACACACACACAAGGAATGGAGAAAGAGATTCTAACACAAAGATACACTACAAACTCTACTTAAAAGCCATAGTAACTTTTAAGAGAGAGTGGAGCAAGTTATATTACACACACACACACACACACACACACACACAAGGAATAGAGAAAGAGATTCTAACACAAAGACACACTACAAACTCCACTTAAAAGCCATAGTTACTTTTAAGAGAGGGTAGAGCAAGTTATATTATACACAACACACTCTTTTAAGCCTTATTCTATTACTAAACTAAATTCAAATAATTTATTAAACACTCAGGTCATAACAGAGACGGTCTCATAAGACATCTTTCTCACAATATGCGGGACACATATTGTGAGATAGATGTCTTATAAAAATAATTTTTAAATATTATAGTAGTTTTTTTTTTCTCTTTCTTTACTTAAATAAAATTTTTTCCAAATTACATTGGCACTATTTATCGTCCATTCTACTTGATGGGATAACAAAAAATTACATCTATAGCTCGTCCAGATGGGTCATCCATCTCGAATGGTTAGCCAAACATCCAAGACCATCTCCTATTCGTCCAGAGATCTCGTCCTTGAAAAGTTGACTAATTTAATAAACCCCATAATCAAGTCGAAGGGGTCGCCCACATGCAAACCGCATGGACGACCAAACAATGACATGACAAAGGGTCGTCCATAGGCATTGCACATGGACGACCCCACGATACTTAGCAAAATCTGGAGCAGGTAACTAATCCGTGTTCATCGCCGCCAATCCCTCCCAAGTATGTAACTTCCAGCGACGGTTATGATTTCAACAGCAGTTGAAGTCTAAATTCCAAGAATCTGGGGGAAGTTATCCAAACCAATAACCGCCTCGAAATATTCTATATAAGGACTGGTCTGAACCATGCAAAGGTATGATGAAATTCTGAGAGATTACTCCCAAAAAGTTGGAATTACATTTTTCTTGTTAGAAAACTAACTTTATCATCGGAGGGTATTTGGCCGGTCCACTCCGGTCACCCTTTAATTGTTTCTTCTTTTCAAGCCTTCGCTACTGCCGTAGCCCATCGAAGCCGAAGTGTTCAACCAACTGATCTAACACATCATCAGTTGGCGCCGTCTGTGGGAAGCGTAAATTGTTTTACGATTCGGCTTTCTGCAACAAAAGGTTGAATGGTTCGGACTAGGTCGAGGGCTACAAGCCCAGGCCATCAGGGAAGCAGAGATGCTTCAAGCAACCCCCTTCGCGATCGCTAATCAGCGCCTGCCATGCCGTCGCCTTCCATCCAACACATACAATCCATGGCAACCGCAATGGCGGAGTTAACTCGCCAGAATCAAGAATTGACTAGGGAGATGGAGAGGCAACGCCGTGAAGGACATGCTGAGAGACAATCCCAAAGTCAAGAAGACAGAGGAGGAAATGCTGAGCCCGAGGCTCAGTCAAGAGGCACCACTTCGCGAAAGGTGCCACATTTGGAGATGGAAATGGATCAGATGAGGAGGGTTATGGACGAGATGAAGGAGAACATGAGAAGGGCAAATCCCGTCGAGGATTTGGTTCACCGAACAGATTCCCCTTTCACGGCTTCCATCAATGGGCATCCCTTGCCTCCGAAGTTCAAAATGCCTTCCCTGGATTCATATGATGGAGCACGTGATCCTTTTGATCATATTGCTACTTTCAAGACAACAATGCATCTCCAAGGGGTTCCAGACGAGATTATGTGCAGAGCCTTTCCTACCACCCTCAAGGGACCAGCGCGGGTATGGTTCAGCAAAATACCTCCGAATTCTGTAAGTTCTTTCGAGGAGTTAAGCAAATTATTTGTCAATAATTTCATTGGAGGACAGAGACACAAACGTTCTTCGTCCAGTTTGCTGACCATAGAGCAAGGAGAGAATGAAAGCCTGCGTTCCTTCATCACACGCTTCAACAAGGAAGCCCTGACAGTAGACGAGGTGGATGACAAACTACTTTTGGCAGCCTTCCACAATGGAGTTAACTCGGACTTATTCATTCACAAGTTGTATGAGAAAGAGCCCCAATCCATGGCTGAACTCGTCCATTCAGCCCAAAACTTTATGAACGCAGAAGACGCCATCATAACTAAGAAGAGAAAGAGAGCTGAAAGAATGGAAGTCAACCCCCCGCGTCACTCTAATCAAGGGCCTCGTCCAAAGAAGGGACGAACGGAAGATAAGAAGGACCGAGACAGGGATAACAGGAAAGCAGGCCCATCAGCAACGAATCAGAATTACACACCATTGAATGCCCCACTCGATCAAGTGCTCATGCAGATCAAGGATGATCCTTCCTTGAAGTGGCCAGAGAAGATGAAGGGAGATCCTAACAAGCGCAATAAGAATAAATATTGTCGCTTCCATAGGGATCATGAGCATGACACGGACGAGTGTTATGACTTGAAGCAGCAGATTGAGAATCTCATTAGACAAGGAAAGTTGAGGCATTTCGTTGGAAGGGATCATAAAGATGAAAAATTGAAAGCAAAAATGGAAGAGTCATCACGGCCCCCACTTGGAGAAATAAGATTTATCATCGGTGGGACATCAACAGGACAATCTTCCAAGGCAAAGAAGACGTACCTCAAAGCAGTGCAAAATGTCCAACTCTCTGGACGACCCCCAGGGACGAGGGGGACGGACGAGTCAACCATTTCTTTTACAGATGAGGAAGCTGAAAGAATTCATCATCCACATGACGATGCCATAGTCATTACCCTACTTATAGCTGATTACAAACCAGGAGGGTGTTGGTAGATAATGGAAGTTCAGCAGATATATTGTATTATCCTGCCTTCCAACAGATGAGGATTGGACGAGATCAGCTTCGTCCAGCATGCTCGCCACTGATAGGATTTGGAGGAATGAAGGTGCAGCCCGTAGGTACCATTACCTTGCCTGTAGTGGTAGGGTCATACCCGCAGCAGATAACTAAGGAAATAAATTTCCTTGTGGTGGATTGTTCATCCTCATATAATGCTATCATTGGAAGACCAACCTTGAACAGTTGGAAGGCGGTAACATCTACCTATCATCTATCAGTCAAATTCCCTACGGAGTGCGGAATTAGACAAGCACAAGGAGATCAGTTGGCGGCCAGGGAGTGTTATTTAGCCATGTTGGCTATGGACGAGCAGATGCAGACCATGAGTATAGAAGAAAGAAAAATTGTTGCAGAACCGACTGAAGCATTGGAAGATGTTTTATTATAAGAAAGTGATCCAGAGAAATTCACTAGAATTGGAACAAGTATGAAGGAGAAGGCAAAAGAAGACCTCATTCAGTTTTAAAAAAGAATGCTGATGTTTTTGCATGGAGTCATGACGACATGCCTGGCATTGATCTAAGTGTAATCACTCATCGACTGAATGTGTCCCCCTTTTCTAAGCCTATTCGTCAAAAGAAAAGGGTGTTCGCCCCTGAACGGGAGAAGGCTATCAAGGAAGAGGTTCAGAAGCTAACCACAGCACAATTTATCCGGGAAGTCTATTACCCGGATTGGTTGGCGAATGTAGTGATGGTGAAGAAGGCAAATGGCAAGTGGAGGATGTGCGTCGACTTCACTGATTTGAATAAAGCTTGCCCTAAGGATAGTTATCCTTTGCCACGTATTGATCAACTGGTTGATTCTACGGCTGGCCATCAACTGTTGAGCTTCATGGACGCCTTCTCAGGATATAATCAGATAAAGATGGACGAGGCAGACCAGGAAAAGACATCTTTTATTACCAGTCAAGGTTTTTTTTGTTATAAGGTGATGCCCTTCGGTTTGAAGAATGCAGGGGCAACTTACCAAAGGTTGGTAAATCATATGTTTCGTCCACAGATAGGACGGAATGTAGAGGTATATGTGGATGACATGCTTGTGAAGAGCTTAGATGAGGGAAGCCACTTAGATGATCTTCAAGAAACTTTCGAAACACTCAGACGGTACAAGATGAAGCTGAACCCGAGTAAGTGTGCATTCGGAGTATCGTCAGGAAAGTTTCTAGGATTCATGGTTTCAGAGAGAGGAATTGAGGCAAATCCGGACAAGATCCAAGCCATACTGAACATGGAACCACCGAAGAACATCAAGGAAGTCCAATCCTTAACTAGACGAGTTGCAGCTCTAAACAGGTTTGTATCAAAAGCCACTGATAAGTGTTTACCCTTTTTTAAGATTCTCAGGAAGGCATTTGAGTGGACGGACGAGTGTCAAAGGGCCTTCCAGGACCTAAAGCACTATCTTACTACAGCTCTATTGCTAAGCCCGTCTGTGCTTGGAGAAGAATTATATCTGTACTTAGCAGTGTCCCCACATGCTGTAAGCTCAGCGTTGATCAGGGAGGAAAAAAAGGTGCAAAAGCCGGTATATTATACTAGCCGGGCATTGAGAGGAGCGGAAGGAAGGTACCCATTGATAGAGAAGTTAGCCTTCGCGCTAATAACGGCCTCTAGGAAGTTAAGACACTACTTCCAAGGTCATGTCATCATAGTCATGACTGATCATCCACTCAAGAAGGCAATGAACAAACTTGAAGCTGCAGGACGATTGATCCAATGGGCAGTTAAGCTCAGTGAATTTGATATTCGGTACCAACCGAGGAATGCAATAAAAGCACAAGCCTTGGCAAATTTCACTGCAGAATTCACTCCAAGTTGTGAGGAATTGGATGAGAAAGAAGACGGTAAAAAATGGGTCGTCCATGTAGATGGATCATCTACACTGTATACAGGAGGTATAGGAGTTGTTTTGCAGTCACCAAAAGGAGATAAAATGAAATATAAATCTCGCTTGCAGTACCAGACAACTAACAATGAGATGGAGTACGAAGCCCTTCTTAAAGGGTTGGAGTTGGCTAGATCTGTAGAGGCAAGCTCAATACTCGTTCTGGGAGATTCACAGTTGGTCGTAGGCCAAGTAAATGGAACATGTGAAGCTAAGGAAGATAGAATGAAGAGATATTTGAGGAAGGTGTTACGTCTTGTGAAGAAATTCAGAGAAGCTAATTTCATCCAAATCCCGAGGGAAGAGAACACGGAAGCAGACACTCTAGCGAAGGAAGCCTCCGCTAATGAAGCCATGGACGAGTTAGATGAAGTACGATACATGCCAAGCATAGACCTTCCAGAAATGTTGCAAATAGAAGGAGAGGAGAATTGGATGACTCCGATAGTCTCATACCTGAAGGACGGAAGGCTTCCAGAAGGGAAGGACGAAGCCAGGAAGCTCAAAGTTAAATCAGCCAGATACATCCTTATGGACGAAGTATTGTACAAAAGAGGTTTTTCACAGCCATACCTGAGGTGTTTAGCTCCAGACGAGGCGAATTACATGCTGAGAGAAGTTCATGAAGGAGCGTGTGGAAACCACTCAGGAGCTAGGTCACTCGTCCACAAGGTCATTCGTGCAGGATACTATTGGCCAACCGTCCAAGCTGATGCTAAGGCATATGTTAAGGTATGTGACCAATGTCAACGTTTCAGTAATATTCCTAGACAGCCTTCAGAATATCTTACCCCAATGATGGCCCCTTGGCCTTTTGCACAGTGGGGTTTGGATATTTTAGGCCCCTTTCCAACTGGAACCAGACAGATGAAATTCTTAGTGGTGGGTATAGATTACTTCACTAAATGGGTGGAAGCTGAACCCTTAGTGAAAATTGCACAACAAAATGTCAAAAATTTCGTCTGGAAGAACATTGTATGCAGATTTGGAGTACTAAGAGTTCTAGTATCTGACAATGGACGACAATTTGACAACACCCCCTTCAGAGAATTCTGTGAACAACTTGGTATTAAGAATCATTATTCCTCACCCTCCCACCCACAGGCTAACGGACAAGCAGAAGTAGCAAAACGATCCTTATTGAAAATCATCAAGACTCGGCTTGAAGGGGCAAAGGGAGTATGGCCGGATGAGTTACTAGGTGTTTTGTGGGCTTACAGAACAACAGTGAGAACCCCCACAGGAGAGACTCCTTTCAAACTGGCTTATGGGAGCGAAGCCGTCATACCTGCAGAAGTGCATATGGCCAGTCATAGGGTGATGAAGTATCAAGATGAGGAAAACAATGAACAACTTCGTCTTAACCTTGATCTCATAGACGAGGTAAGGATGGACGCGGAACAACGAACAGCAAGGTACAAAAACCTCATAACGAAGCAACATAATGCCATGGTGAAACCTAGACGCTTCAGCATTGGAGATCTCGTCCTTAAAAGGGTCTCTTTGGCAACCAAAAACCCGGCCCATGGGAAGTTGGGACCAAACTGGGAAGGACCTTACAGAGTTATCAACTCCAAGAGACAAGGATCCTACTATTTGGAAGCCCTGGATGGACAAAAGTTAGAGCACTCGTGGAATGTTGAACACCTAAGGAGATACTATCAATGAAGGGTGGTCATGGACGAGCCCTGGCGTGGACTAGAACCTTGGACGTTTGAAATAATGCTTAATATTATCTTCCAGTATTTGCTTATTACTATTGTGTTTTAAGTGTGTAAGTATGTTATGCTACTCATGGACGAAGTTATGTTGTATCATGTGTTTTTAATTCCTTAAAAGCACAAGCTCTTAAGCATGTGCCATGATTGTGGACGAATGATTACATAGTATGGATTTCTAAATATACATATGGTGTGTTTTAAATATGTATGATTGTATGGGAATCCTTCATTTTCTATGATTCAAAATGATCCACGGAAGGCGAAAAAGCCAAGGACGAGTAAAATCCTTGGACGCAAGGAAGTATCGTCCAAGAAAGCTTTCCTTTAAATAAGGATAAAGCAAGAAAAATAAAAGCCAAGGACGAGTAAAATCCTTGGACGCAAGGGAGTATCGTCCAAAAGCTTTCCTTCAGATAAGGATAAAATAAGAAAAATAAAGGTATGTCCGTCTAAGCTCAAGACGAGACAAACCTGAATTATAATCGTCTACGCAATGGATGAACTATGTGCGTGTAAAAACACCACCCATAGACGAGTTTAACCAACTTAACAATCCAGTTCATGGACGAGCATTCGTTGGGAAACTTCATTAAGAAAATAATCGTCCTAAGTTTGAGCAATACTTAGTGCTAAAATCATGGACAAACTTAAAAATAACATCCTATGATGATTCAAGAAGGAATTCGTCCATATGATCAAGACGAGGCAAAGCCTTAATATTAAGGGGAAATACCACAACCATAAAAATGGTATGGACGATATGAATGAAGCTTGTTCACAAAACTTAAAGAATATTCAAACATAATGAATAGTGAAAAGGAAAAGCATTCATACATTTATAAAATTTAAAGGGTAGACGACCACCGTCCAAAAACCCTCTAGTATATTGCTTGTTCATAGAACTCGTCCATAAACTTGGACGAGAAAATTGTACTCGAATAAATTAAAAAAAAAAAAAAAAAAGAGAAATAAGTAAAAACCCAAAACATTGGGCACCACTAAATAAAATACAAAGCTTTTCAGAAGAAAGATGTTATCATTTTGATTGACCATTGGGAGCATTCTTTGGATCGTCTTGTGTCACTTCGCTATTGGCGTCGTCCACCACATTGACGTCCTCAGAACTCGTCCCTAGCACTGAGCTCTCCGTTGCAAGAGGAAGCTTGAAAGAATCGAAGTTGAGGTCAGGGAAGGCATCTTTGGCATCAGCATGGAAGTCCTCATATCCAGCAGCATAATGACTGTCTAGACGATTCTTGTACTCGTCAGACTTCTTGAAGGCTGATATGGCTTCTTCATGTGCCTTCTCCAAAGACGAAGTAAGCCCTGAAACTTGTCCCTCCAAATATGTGATGCGGGTATCTTTTTCAATAGCGTCCGCCTTGAGTTCCTCAACTTCGTCCTTCAGCTTCGTCTCAATCCCTAGCAAACGGTTGACCTCATCCGTCAGCCTGATCACTTCCCCCTTCTTCAACAAGATTTCTTTACTCAGCTCCTCAGTCTTCTCCTTTGCCGTCTTAGCCTCCTCAGCAAGTTCCTTCGCTTGGCATGTCGCTGTGTAAAACTTTGACATAGCCTGTACATGGACGAAGGAAAGTTAGAAAATTCTACTCTCTTGAAAAACTTTTCAAAAAAAAAAAAAAAAAAAATTTAAGACGAATGAAACTCGTACCTTGAAGAGGTCATAGATGCCAGAGCGTTCAAATTCTTTCACTGACATGTTGTATCATTCATTAATTTCATTGTCAGTGACGATCTCTTTGAACGTCCTCCATGCGTAGCCCTCATCCAGCAACAAGTTGGAAGGACGATCGAACGGCTCTGACGAGTGAGGCTTCCTTGGAGTCTTAGTTGGAGGGGGAGTAGGATCAGTCTGAACAGGATGAATTACTTGGACGGGCTCCACAATGACAGGAGACTCGTCCAGGTTCACCGTCGGAGTGAATTTAGGGACCTTGGGAAGAGAAGTCTGAGTAGTTTTTTGTTTCTTGGAGCCTCGACGACTAGGAAGGTCGTCCAGGTCCACAGCACTAGAGATCTTTTTAGACTTTCTCTTCCCAGCCTGGACGGCACCTTTCTGGACGACAAGAGGCACAGAAGCTCCCTCGTCCCCACTAAGTACTGTTTTGTCTTTATTTTCCCTCATTGTAATTATTCCTATAAACGAGGAAAATCAATTAAAAAAAAAAGGAGAAAGAAAAAAGAAGGAACAGAAAGAAGTAAAGAGGGGTGGACAACACTTACTTCGTCGAGTTGTTTCCTCGTGACTTAGATTCTCAGCAGTAGGCTCTGGACCAAGTCCCCAGGTAGCCAAACTGCTGAAGGTCACTAGTTCGTGAAAAGACCTTCTAGGGAAGGCACGAACTTTATCTATTTGATCTAAATAAAATATGTCCAAACGTGGACGAACAACAGCTGCACCAATAAAAGAAAGATGGTTAGACGATGGAAAGTTAGAAAAAGTGTAAGGAATAAAATAAATAACATGGAAGGAGAACATACCCTCAGGACGAAGGCGACCTATAGGGCTGGTAAAAGGAGGGAAGGGGGCATTACTAACGTCTGTTGGGTCCCCAGCCCAGTTTCCAGAAAGAATAAAAAACTCTTGTTTCCAGAGCCTATCAGACGAGCTACGGCCCGTTATTAAACTATAATGTGGGCCTCTGGACGAGAACTGGTAAAAACCAGCAGATTTTTTTATCTCTGAGGGCTTATAACAGTAAAGGAACTCGTCCACCGTTAAAGGACAGTTCCCTTCCAATGCCTCACGCCATAACACTTGCATGGCAACTATCGTCCTCCAACCGTTGGGATTAAGTTGGTTAGGACCAATACCTAACCTATGAAGAAGACCTCTACAAAATGAATTTAAGGAAAACCTAAGACCAGCTAAGAGATAAGATGAGTATACTCCTAAACCAGAGGAAGGCGAACAACACCACTCTCCTTCCCTGGGTAGACAAGGTTCAAGCTCAGCAGGAATTTGGTATTTATCTACTAAGATTTTTAACTTAGGAGCGTCTAAGGTGGATGCAACCTCAGGCGCACAGCTATATATGATGTTTTCTTCTTCCTCCTCCTCGTCCTGAGAAGGGCTGGGTGGCGCTCTAGACGAGCTAGCCCTAGTTCCAGAGGCCATCCTGCGTTGCATTTCCTGAAATTCTTCTAAAGAAATGCAAGGGACTCCGGACGAGTACTGCTGAGGAACTGCTAAAACTAGTGCTACCCTCATCACTCTCATAACTCCCAGATGAGACGTCCTGATACTCGTCTATTTCTCTCTCTATACTACTAAACGAAGACATAACTAAAAGAAAGATCAAAACGAAAACCTAAAGAGAAGAGGAAGTACCTGAGAACTAGGACGAATGCTAGACGAGAATCTTGGACGAGATAGCAGAAGGAAGTTAATGATGAGGTGAAGGGCAAGAAAGAGAATGTGCTTATTTATAGGGCCCAGGAGTAGGGTCAGCGAAGCGACATCACCCACTAAGAAAATGACACGTGGCAATCGCATGGGGAAATGCAATCGATTTAACTGCTCAACGTATTAAACCATGACACGTGACTGTATAAAGGGGATAAAATCCCTATAATGTCCCTGGACGACACCCTGGACAAGGGGGCAACTGATGGGATAACAAAAAATTACATCTATAGTTCATCCAGATGGGTCGTCCATCTCGAATGGTTAGCCAAACATCCAAGACCATCTCCTATTCGTCCAGAGATCTCGTCCTTGAGAAGTTGACTAATTTAATAAACCCCATAATCAAGTCGAAGGGGTCGCCCACATGCAAAGCGCATGGACGACCAAACAACGATATGACAAAGGGTCGTCCATAGGCATTGCACATGGACGACCCCACGATACTTAGCAAAATCTGGAGCAGGTAACTAATCCGTGTTCATCGCCGCCAATCCCTCCCAAGTATGTAACTTCCAACGACGGTTATGGTTTCAACAGCAGTTGAAGTCTAAATTCCAAGAATCTGGGGGAAGTTATCCAAACCAATAACCGCCTCGAAGTATCCTATATAAGGACTGGTCTGAACCATGCAAAGGTATGATGAAATTCTGAGAGATTACTCCCGAAAAGTTGGAATTACATTTTCCTTATTAGAAAACTAACTTTATCATCGGAGGGTATTTGGCCGGTCCACCCCGGTCACCCTTTAATTGTTTCTTCTTTTCAGGCCTTCGCTACCGCCGTAGCCCATCGAAGCCGAAGTGTTCAACCAACTGATCTAACACATCACTACTAAAAAAACATTTCTTTAATCAAGCAAACATTTCTTTAATCAAGCTATAGATCTTTTGGAGTTATCATTCAATTATCCCATCCTCAATTTACCTAGAATTTAAATTAACAAAAAAAAAAAATATATATATATATATATATATATATATTATAATGTTTAGCTTCCTGACAACGGAGTTGAAATCAGAAACAACGAAGATAGAGAATATTTCCAAGTAATTTGTAGTAGTTGAGGGTGAGATAATATTACTAATGCTTACTCAATTTCTGCAATGAATTAGCTATTAATTATATGCTTCCAGATAAAGAAAATTAAAAACAGGTCACATATCTCATAGATTCGAACACTGCCAAGAACTTTATAGTTTAGTTGCATTATATGATCTCCTTCCTAAAGAGAACCAAGATTCAAATCCTCTCTACCCCACTTATTACAACAATTGTATTATAATTAATTGTTGTCAATTTTGATCCATTCTAATAAAAAACGGTCGAATAACTCCGTTTTGATTAGTTAAACAGTACAATTCACCCAATCTACTATGCCTGAGGCTACTGCTTAAGGCCTCGGAGAAGAGGGGGTATCTTGTGTAAACGTTGCATACAACGCCCTTCTCATACGAACAAAGTTTCCCTTCAAATTAATTTAGAAAGATACCTTATTTAGCTAAAACTGAAAAGTTTTTGCTGAAAGTACTTAAAAAAAAAAAAAAAACTAAAAGTTAGCTGAATAGTATAGTGAGACTCATGAATAGTACTAAAAAGTACAATGAAACCCATGAATAGTACCAAAAAAAATGTTAAAACTCTAATAAGCTTTAGCTTTCATTACTTTCCAAACGCACTCTTAAGTATGAATTTTAAAAATCTAATCATTAGATTAAATGTTCTTATTATATTCTTCATATTTGCAAAATTTCAAAAAGATCAAAGGTCAATTGCTATATCATCATGATATGTTACCAAAAAAATAAGGTAAAAACTCTAATAAGCTTCAATTTTCATCACTTTCCAAATGCACTCTAAGTATGAATTTTGAAAATCTAATCGTTGGATTGCATGTTCTTATTATATTCTTCATACTTGCAAAATTTCAAAAAGATCAAAAGTCAATTGCTATATCATCATGAAATGTTAAAATTTCAAGTTTTTGTGATCAAAATTATGTGTAAAAAATAAGTTTTTTTATCGAATAATAAATAATATCTCATTTGAACGAAATTTAATATGTATGTTAAAAATATAAAGAACATAAAATTTAATGGTAAGATTTTTAAAATTTAAAAAAAAATATATATATATATGACAAGTTTGAAGAATTTTACTCTAAATTAGTTTAGAGAAAAACTTTGTCCCTCGGGATGGACTAAATCACACACTTATGAGGTCTGCACTCATACAAGAAGGGCGTTGTGTGCAACTGCTACGCAATAAAATAAATTGCCTGAAGGGAAGTAAATATCTCATGAGCCTGCTCCGTACCATCTCCCAGGGGAATAGGATTAGGTGCCACTTGTTGACTGATGCCGATGGAATTAAGTGAAGTTCAAATGATTACGTGCTTCATCTACCCGTATGCACTCCTTATAGGTGAAGCAATGCATTTTAATTTTCATCTTTTACTTCTTTAAGTGTAAGTTTGGCACCTGATTAAAAAATCAATTTATTTTACTATAAAACTTATTTTTGTTATTATTTATAGGCTCTATTGCACTTTTTAGTACTATTCATAAATCTCACTATACTATTTTAACTAACTTTTATCTTTAACTACAATACTTTCAATAAAAAGTTATTAATTTCAGCAAAATAAGCGAATTCCAAACAGACTCTAATGCGTTTCACCTAAATTCTTGTGTTATTTTAACATTTTCTAAAATGAGAATGAAAGACAAAAAGGAATTCGAGCAACAAAATTGAATTAAATATGGGGTCCGTTTGAATTGAACTTATTGTTGCTGAAACTGAAAACACTGTAGTAAAATAATTTTTAAATGTGTGAATAGTACCGTAGAATCTATTTTTAATATTTTTTATTACGTAAACAGTACATAAACAGTGTGTAAACAGTATATACACTGTTCATGTACAGTATTTTTTTCTCTCAGAGTCAACATAAGCAGCTTGAAGAAAAAAAAAAAAAAACCAAAACGCGAAATGAAAACGTGCCGCAAGGATAATCTCAATCCAAACGGCCTCATGTATTACCATATCCAGGTTGATATCTAATCCTATTAAGTTCAGCACGGCTAAATCATCATGCTTCCTTACAAAATTTTGGGCAAACCTTACAAAATTTTGGGCAAACCTTTCTGTAAAAAGAAAGCAGTTGACCCAATGGACCAGAGATTTATAAACCAAAATCTATTGTCAATCTAGAAAACAAAGCAAAAGGGTGGAAACTATCACCAGTTTTCATGTGGAGGGAGGCCTTTGGGGCTATTTTCTACTGCACAATCCATTTAGCACGTACCCTCATCTGGTTTTTGAGCAATTTCTTCGGCTGAGCTGGTATCATCTTCCATTTCTTCCTCATTTTCGTCCTTAGTTGATCCTACCACAGCACCTTCAAGCTCTTCAGAAGCATCCTCTTCATTTGCAAAACTCCACCCAGAAATGATCTTTCCTTCTTGTCTATCATGGAAGTCTATAGCTAACGAGTGTCTTCCACAGGCTTCAGAGCATATTTTAGAAGCACCCTTGTTGGCCATCTCCTTAGCTTGCGGAGACACATTCAAATTGCCAGTTTTCAAGTTCTGGACTTTCCCATCAATAATTTTCATTTCTGAAGAGGAATTAAGGCCATATCCACCTATTTGGACTCCAGCAAATTCCTGATGAACTTGATTGTGGAACGCAGGCATCATTAGATTGTTTATTTTGATATCCATGTCGTCAATTGTGTGAGTTTTCACAATATTTGAGATATTTTCATTGTTTTCTTGCTCCATGGCGGCCGAGTGAGATGCTTTATCTTTGTCTTCCACCTTATAAAGGATAACTTTCTCAAAAATATGTGATTTATTCTTAGGTTGAGTTGTACATGGTGGAGAAATTCTAGCTCTAGTTCTGGGATGAGACTCGCCAAGAGAAGGTAATGCATTGGCTGATCGTTTCTTTGGTTTCCCTCTCTTTGATGGTTTCCCAGCTGAACAAGTACCAATAACTTGGGCAATGGGCTCTCCCACATTTGGTTTTAAAGACGAGACTTCTATTTCAAGTCTTATTAACCGGTTCTTGTAGTCAGCTATTTCTGCTTGCAAGCAATTAATTACATTCCATAGCTGAACATTCTCTGCTGACTGCAACCTCACAACAGAAAATCCAGCTTATTTATGCATAATGAGAAAATTTATGAGACAATAAATTCATACTATTATATGAATTGAAGAAAAGAGCTCATACTTGAGCATCCCAAAGTTTCTGATGCTTTTGAGGAAGTTTTGCCTCAGACCTGATGATTCCTCTTTGAAAAGATTGTGGTAAAGAATTGTAGCCATATGCTCCTGGGACATTGAGAGTGCAAGGAGATTGTGATTGTTGTGCCTGACCCCAAAAATGTGAGGGATCCCAAGTACCTGTAAACAGCAAAATCTGAACTGTCACATGACTCAAATTACATTTATATAGCAGTGAAAGAATTCTATTGCTATTTTCATTTTTTTAAGTCCTTGACAATTATTTACTAATATTGAAATTCCAAAGTTTTAAAGCTGGAGAAATTCAACAAGAAGAACATGTATTCTGTATATTGCAAATGATTCCTGAATTGTTCACCATCTTCATAAGATCAATGAATCAAGGTCCATTAATACTAGCAATTTACAAAATAAAATTATAGTGTACACAAATCAGGTATCGGATTCAAGATGTTAATATACCCAACAAAATGCATTACAACATATAGCACAGAGAAATTACTATAATTGCACACTTACCTGGAAAAGCGGGATACATGTACCCTACAGGGTAACAGAAATTAGAAATTTGTGGTTGGTTACTTGATGAAGTTCCTCCTCCTATAGCACCAGGTGCTTGCCAGCCAAAATCAGTTGTACCAAGGGGAGTGTACAGCTGAAAAGTAGTGGGCGCATTCGCTGCGGATAATGGGTAAACGGGTCGCTGGAGCATGCAAAATGGTGCTGTTGGTTGAACAAACTGTGGTGGCTGTCCATACTGGGCCAGTTTGCTAGCAGGATTTTGTTGAGGATGTGGTAATTGCTGCCCTTGGCTCTGCATGATAGGCGAGGGTGATTGAGTTGGATCCACAGCATGTTGATCTGGGCATGGCCAATGTAGAACAGCTGGTAGATGCTGCTGGTTTAGGGAAGGTGCAGTGTCATGCGAGGGGCTACCACTTATGCTAATCTTTGTTGAGAGTGCAACATTGGGTTGACTTTGGTCTTCCTTGGTCTGTTCATGATCAGAATCATTTTAATAGACTATAAGAATTTATTTTAACTCATAATTCCTGTTTAATGAGTATCTCCACAAATGTATCCAAAAGCATTAATATCTTTCTTACATTTTCATAGTACAAAATGTAAGAAAGATATTAATGCACTTCTTAAGAATGGAATTATCATATAAACACACACAAAAGAAGAAGAAGAATGTAATTACCATACACACACACACACACAAAGAACAGGAACAAGAAAAGTAAAAAAAGCTCCTCCACATAGATGATTTATTTGTCTATAAAATAATCATTCTTACATATGTGATAACAAATAAATACCATGCCGTGTACCATTATCAATTATTAAGGATGAAATAACCCTTGAGAGGCAACATTCCTATGGATTTTGGTAAGCAAATAATATTGCTGAACACCAAAATGCACCAAGTGAAATAAAACAAAAGGACATTGAAACCCACTAAGGTGAATGAAACATTCAGTTTTAAAATGGAAAACATTTGATAGATAATACCAGAGAAGAAAGGGTTTAGCATAAACTGGGTTAGATAACAAAATAAAGACAAACCCTTTTCAGGAAAGGAAAAAAGAAAAAGTGATTCTTACCAAGGGCTCATCTGTCTCAGGTTCTTGACCCCTTAAGGAAGCAAGTGTTTGATCCTTCTTCATAACACAAAGATAGTTGACAAATGCTCAAAAACTTTTCCTCTTTTTTTGGTGTGAAAGAGTAAAGTCAGTGCTTAGACACTCCTCATTCGGATTAAAGAGATGGAAAAAGAGGTTTATGTCTTCTCTCAAACCCAGAGAATGTGACGCAATTTTTTACAGCTTTTCCAGTTACTTGTCACTATTGTTTAGTTGCAGACCTGTCCTCCTGTTTGTTTCAACCAATTACAAATATTTAAAGCGCACACAGTGAAAGAGACTGATAGAGAAAAGACTGAAGGCTGCAAAGAAGTGCGCCGTCGATTGCTATTGTGCAGAGTGACGCTGTAGCTATGGGCATCAGTTTAAAAAGTTTTTTTTTTTTTTTCTATTTAATTTATTTTTGATATTATTTATAGAGTTTTGTTAATGTGTGCACACAGTAGTAAAATAATTTTTAAAAAAAATTATTAAAAATTGTCCTTAATCAAACTTTTTCAAAAATAAATTTATTTTTTACATTTTTTTCTGCAAAAAAAAATTTAATTTCAACTACATAAATTATTTCTAAATAGACATATGTATCCGCTATCCATTTAATAAAACTTTTTTTTTTATTTAATAAAAAAACCACTTTTTTTAATTAATCCCCTCCATTTTAAACTTTTATAATCTGTAATATTCCCACCTCCACGAAGAAATATCAGTTTAATGGGAATAATGAAATCAAACATACCCTCTTTGGAAACAAGCAAGCGAGCCGCAGTTTTACACTAGCTGCAATTGTCTTGGCAAGAAAAAAAAATCACTAAAAGGATGAGACAAAGTGACAGATTGCTTGCTTGTGGCATTTGGAAATGTAGCAGTTGTAGTTGCTGCACCATGAAATTCGTGTTATAATAACTAAGTGATGTTTAGTAACTTGTTCTAGTAACGTTATTTGTATTTTTTAAAAATACGTGTGGGTGAAAAAATGCGTAAAAATATGTGTAATATTGTTTAAATACTAAAAACTGTTGTTCAAAATACCCTACCAAACAGCTCCTAAATATTTGAGGAACATTTTCCCAAACCTAGTTAGTAGTAACCCATATCATATAGAGAGAAACAAACAACCATTGAAGGAATCGTGCAAACAAATTAGAGAATAGCGAGCGTAATAAAATGTTTAATCATAATATACAACCAGTTGGATCTCTGCATTCTTTAATTTTAATGTTAAATCTTACTGATCACAAAACTGGATTTTTTGTAAACAAGTTTTATTAACGTATGCCTTATGGTATATATAGTGGGTAAAAATATGGTGGTGTTGACTTTCCTACAGTAAATTTCGTTATTTAAAGGAAGCTCTGCTGAAACTAAGTACATCACGAGACATCAGGAGGGTGTGCTCGATAGAATGTATTTGAATGTGTTAGAGTGTGTTCCTAATAGAATCAAAGAATATGTACCTGGGAATGTCAAAAAGAGTCCTTGATCTAATGCACATCGGCCAAGTCAGAGAGGTACCTAAGAATGTCTGAGAGAGTGCTCCAAAAAGTCTCCTCGGTCAAAAGGAGTTCTTGGCCTAATGCACCTTGGTCAAGTCAGAGGGAGTACCTAAGAAGGTTTGAGAGAATGCTCCAAAAAATCTCCTCGGCCTAATGCACTTCAGTAAAGTCAAAGGGGTACCTAGGAGAGTCTAAGAGAGTGCTCTGAAAAGTCTCATCGGTCAAAGGGAGTCCTTGGCCTAATGCACATCGGTTAAGTCAAAGGAGGTACCAAGGAGGGTTTTAGAGAATGCTCAAGAAAGTCTTCTCGGCCAAGTCAAAGGGACTACCTATGAAGGTCTGGGAGAGTGCTTTAGAAAGTCTCCTTGGCCAAAGGAAGATAATCCCTCAAAGGGTCTAAAGCTCTAAGAATATGCGCGCGCACGCGCGTGCGTGTGTGTGTGTGTGAGAGAGAGAGAGAGAGAGAGAGAGAGAGAGAGTCATTTTCCAAATGGTCTCTGCCCCTTTTACAATGAAGATCTTTGTACGGTTGGCCATGTGGCTAATTTAGGCTTAATGTACAGAAAATGTCTCACCATACATGACTTTTTGGTATTATGTTTGCCTAATTTTAATAGGTTGCATATGCTTAAAAAAAATTGTAATTGCGTTCACTTTGTTTAAAAATGGGATCCCCCACAATATACATTAATAAAACATTTTATGGAATAATGAAAAAATTACCAACTTTTTTTTTACAGCTTTTTCAATTTCAACTTTTTTTTTTTCTCCAATTTTTTCAATTCCTCATAAAAAGTTTTCTAGAGATATACATTAAACGGACCCTTTGTAAAAATCATTATACCATTAGAGGATTTTTAGAAACCAAATAACATTCCAAAAAAATAAAAGACTTAAAGAGATGCTTCCCGGGGAAAATAAATGGCAACACTAGGCATTAAGGAATATGTAAAAGATTAATTTAATAATGATTTCAGAAATATGTACGAGATCAACAAGAGGATGATAGAGGCTGAGGGAGCAAGACTATGGAAAGGAACGTCGTGCGTGGAAGACCACCCTCTCTATTTTCCTTCTCTGGTCAAAATCCATTTTGATTGCAGAACAGGATGCCCAAACAATACAAATGATCCCTTTCTTCAATACCTCTAATAATGTACCTGCACGTGTACTTTGCGAAAAGATTAAGGTAATAGTGAACCAATAGATAGATTAAACGAGTCTGGATAAAATCAGGTTGCTTGAGGCTTGAAGACAAATCACAATTCAAGGTTGTATTTCAAATCCATAATCCAATCTTAAGTCTAAAATGGGCCATTAAGTAAAATGTCATATCAATCAAACTGGGCTCATGACAGTTCACTTAAACCACCCTTGACCCACCCATGTTGCAGTATGGTAGCCTACAGTCACAGAGACAGAGAGTTGTTACTTGTTACTTGTTATCACTTATCGCTCCCATGCTCATGATGAGGGGTTATCAACGTGCCCATAAAGCCACGACCTCGCAATATTTCTAAGGTGTACATTGAGGAGCTATCAATCAGGAAAATAAATGCTTCTCTTTAATATTTTCCAATTTGGAATAAACCCAGAGAAATATTAGGGACATCAATTTTGGCACAATTTTATGCCACGACTTACCAAATGGCAACTTGTAATTGGTAAGAACGTGTCACCATATGGCCCACTAACACATTCTTACCAATCATAACTCGCCATGTGGCAAGTTGTGGCACAAAATTATGCCAAAATTAGTGCCCCTAGCATTTCTCATAAGCCCTTGGCCAGGTAGCCCCTCTCTGAATTTTCAATGATCCTGTGTTGCTTTAGGAGCCTAAAATTTGCTGGGGTCTATTAATAGAAACTAATAACAGATTTAAAAGCATTTATTGTTAGCTGCTGGTTCAAATTTTCAAATATTTACTTCTCCCAATTGATGGAATAGAGGAATTAACACTGGTGCAATTGAAGCTGCCAATATACCGGCTCTGTGATGCACATTATTTAGCATTTAGCATAGTTGGCAATGAAGACCGAACAAATGCCAGACAATTCAGTGGGGGGAACAAAAGAGCATAGACGAAATATGGTCTCGGTATGAACAGTTTTGCTTAAGGGCATTGCAAATTTTCAAAAATTGTCGCAGCTTTACATATCTAAATAATTGAGTATCCTAAAGAACTACCTGGTAGATGATATATCAAGGTAAACATCTCTTACAAAGACACAAACTTTCTAACAAAAGTAATATACTCAGCAAATAATCAAACGAACAAAGCATGGGATATTGAACGAGGCATTGTTCCCCACTTCCCCGGGCTCTAAACCTAGAAATTCCACAAGTAACAATAACCAATCTAAGGAAAATAGCACTGAGAACTCAAAGCTCAACACAAAAATCCATATTCATAAACATTGAAGAAGTTTATTGCAGGAACTAACCAAACCAAACAGGCAACACAGTAGCCTTACACAACTGCCAACAGAATCCGAAGCATCAACTAGAGGAACCCAACGGTTTCGATATAAAAACACGGAAGTCATTACAACAAAACCGAAGCAACAGAATGAAAGCAACCTTAGTGACTTACAAGCATTTCCTCTCAGTACTCATCTCCCTCATCACCTTCATCACCCTCAGCAGACTCAGCACCAACCTCCTCATAATCTTTCTCAAGGGCAGCAAGGTCCTCACGGGCCTCAGAGAATTCACCTTCCTCCATGCCCTCACCAACATACCAGTGCACAAATGCCCTCTTTGCATACATAAGGTCAAACTTGTGATCAATTCGAGAGAACACTTCAGCAACACTGGTGGAGTTTGAGATCATGCACACTGCCCTCTGAACCTTGGCAAGATCACCACCAGGAACAACAGTTGGGGGCTGATAGTTGATACCACACTTGAATCCAGTAGGGCACCAGTCAACAAATTGGATGGTGCGCTTGGTCTTGATGGTAGCCACAGCAGCATTCACATCCTTGGGCACCACATCTCCTCTGTACATCAAACAACACGCCATATACTTGCCATGGCGAGGATCACACTTGGCCATCATGGATGAAGGCTCAAATGCACTGTTGGTGATCTCTGCAACTGACAGCTGCTCATGATAGGCCTTCTCAGCTGAGATCACAGGAGCATAAGATGAAAGCATAAAGTGAATCCTGGGGTATGGGACCAGGTTAGTCTGGAACTCAGTCACATCTACATTCAAGGCACCATCAAACCTAAGAGAGGCGGTAAGTGATGATATCACCTGGAACAAACAAAAAATGCACATCAGAATAGACATTCCAATGATAAGATAAAACAAGTGTTGGATTAAAGAGACAAAAGCAATACCTGAGAGACCAATCGATTAAGATTGGTGTAGGTGGGGCGCTCAATGTCAAGGGAGCGCCTGCAGATGTCATAGATTGCCTCATTATCAAGCAGCACAGCAACATCAGTGTGTTCCAGAAGGGAGTGGGTAGAGAGGACACTGTTGTAGGGCTCAACAACGGAGGTGGACACCTGTGGCGATGGATACACAGTGAACCCAAGCTTAGACTTTTTGCCATAGTCCACTGACAGTCGTTCCAGGAGAAGGGAGCCAAGACCAGAACCAGTGCCCCCACCTACAGCATTGAAAACCAGAAACCCTTGCAGACCAGTGCAGTTGTCAGCAAGCTTTCGGATACGATCCAAGCACAGATCGACTATCTCTTTCCCAACTGAAACAAATGATAAATGTAAGCCATTGATAATAAACAGAGTTATAGTAAAGGGGAAAATGAAATGAAAAATAATTACTGGTATAGTGGCCACGGGCAAAGTTGTTTGCGGCATCTTCCTTGCCGCTGATGAGCTGTTCAGGGTGAAAGAGTTGCCTGTATGTCCCAGTCCTAACTTCATCAATGACGGTGGGCTCGAGATCTACAAAAATTGCACGGGGTACATGCTTCCCGGCTCCTGTTTCACTGAAGAAGGTGTTGAAAGCATCATCACCACCCCCAACAGTCTTATCACTTGGCATCTGGCCATCCGGCTGTAAAACAAATAGAATAAAATTATTAACAAAAACTCATTCACACACTAATTATTTAGGGAAAAAAACAGAAGGCAAATCAGATTCATTTTACAATTACAGATGAGATCTAACGAAATCCTTTGATCATTGGAATCAAATACAGTGTTCTCAGAATATTGACACACAAAATCATGTCGTCTACAAAAGAGAAAAAATTTATGCAAAACAAAGGCAAAATCACCAAGACTGAGTGCTTGCCAATTACAAATAACATCTCAATTGCATAATGATATTATCATCATCAAAATCAACATACAAATTAAGTTTACACCTATTATTCATTGAGTTTCTGGAGATCTAATCATCATATAAATTAAGTTTCAGGAGATCTACTTAACCGGAAATTAAAAAGAAGAAGCACAAAAGTTATTTGTATAGAATTCATCAATACATTTTGTGAAATTGCAATGCAAATTATACTCAGTATTTCAACTTACAATTGGCAAGCCTAAGTCATTAATTCCTCGAAGGTTTACATCAAATAATGTAGTGAAACCAACGATGAATCTGCAACAATTTTGAAAATCCTATATGTAACTTGCAGTACTCCAAGAAAAATGTGTTGCAAATGTCAGCATATAACGCTAATCAGGCAAATATAGCATAAATCTACACATCACATTATGGATCAAAACTCAAAGCTAAGTCAAAATCTCAACACAAACACTTAAAAATTATCAGCGAAAACGCAACATATACAGAATTTACATCTAGTATACAATAAAGCAACAGATCTAATAAAAGCAATTGAATCGGAAGGAGATCGATGAGGACGAAAAGAAGTGGTACCTGAATGCCGTGCTCGAGGCAATAAAGTTCCCAGCACGCATTGCCGACCTGGATACCGGCCTGGCCGATGTGGATCGAGATGCACTCTCTCATTTTCGCAGAGAAAAGCTAAAAAGGAATCGACGAGACGAAGAAGACGAGTGTGAAAGAGTAGCTACAGAGAGAAGAGCGTTTATTAAGACGCCTCTCTTTTGCGATTTGCAAAGAAAATAGAAGTGTGGTCTCTGTGATTTCTGGAGTGGGGTCTTTTTTTATAGGAGGGGAGGAGTGTATGAGTGATGGATTTAACCGCGGTTAGTTCAACCGTGGTTACATACGGGTCCCAGTGGTGGATTCCTATTGGTCAGCCTTAACCGCTCTTAGTTTTTAAAATTTTAAACCGCGCTTCGTCCCCTTTTCACGGGATCAATCAAAATGACACCGTTGGATAAAAGTGGACAAAAAATACAAAAGGGGAAAATTTCATTAACCTACCCTTGGGTTCTCTATTATTACACTTATCTTCCCTTAAATTTGAAACTAGCCTCTAAGCATGCACTAAGGGTCCGTTTGGATACCGCTGAAAACTAAAAATTGAAAACTTAAAACTGAAAACACTGTAGCAAAATAATATTTAAATGTGTGAATAGTACCGTGGGACCCATTTTTAATGAAAAAGTTGCTGAAAAGTGAAAATTGTGGGTCCGTGAATAGTAAAAAGTGTGGAGAAAAGTCAAAAGTTGCGGCTACTGTTCATTGAACAGTAGCCGCAACAGTGATGAACAGTGAAAATTTGGGCTGGAACGCGTGAAAAAAAAAAAAAAAGTGTTGAAAACGCAGACGCAGACGCAAGAATTGCAACCCAAACGGAGACTAAGAGTGTCAAATGGGTGGATTTGCGTGAATTTGGGATGGGTATAATTGGATTGAATATATAAAACTCATTTACTCATTAAAGCTCATTTATCTAATTGCTTCTAACTAGGAGTGTACATGGGTCGGGTTGGGTCGGGTTGAGGGAATTTTTTGACCCGACCCACCATGGTGGGTCAAAAAAAATTCGACCCAACCCAACCCACATGGGTCGGGTTGAACCCATGGGTTTGAAATTTTTTTATTATTATTATTAAATTAAGTAGAAAAAAATATAAATATTAATATATTAAAAAAACCCAAAGATTAGTATCGATGTAATTCCTTAAGGGCAAACAACACCAATAACTAAACAATAATAATAATTTACTAGAGTTTGTGTGAACTAATTGGCTTTTATATAGGATAAGAAGAGTTGGTTATTTTAAAAATTTTATTAATTATATAATACATATTATATATATAATTAGTATTAGTAGGAGGAACTGAGGAAGTACTGCTTTATAGCTGGTTTTTTTTTAATTATTAAATATAATATATATATATATATATATAATTGCCTTGGTTTTAAAAAAAAAATTAATATATAATATATTTTAAATATATATTAAATATGGGTGGGTCGGGTCGGGTTTGGGTCATAAAAACCCAACTCGACCCGCTATAAAAAAAAAAATTTTGTAACCCAACCAACCCACCAAGGCCTAAAAACCGACCCAATCCGGTGGGTCGGGTTTGGTGGGTCGGTGGGTTTTCTACACACCCCTACTTCTAACCCAAATCTAACCCAACCCAATTATAATGAGTAAATCCTAACCCACCCAATTACCTAATTATCAAAATTACCAAAATGCCCATAAACATAGTAATAGCTCAGCGACAAGAAAATAGAGGAATAAGATAACAAACTAAAAGTGGTCCACCATTTGGTTGCCGAGAAAAAAAGAAAACAAAAATAAAAGAAGACAAAACCTCTATTCTGCGTTTGGTTGCAAATAAAATGATAGAGAAAATGGGAAGAGAAATTTAAAAAATGAGAAATCCAAATCTCTTATTATTCAAATGCCATCAAAAGACCAACATTAAAATTAAGCAAACATCATTTTCCTTCCATTACCTCCACTTTCTCAGCAACCAAACTGAGGACAATGATGGCCAGTAATTACAAATGCCACGTGCGAATCAGACAAACACACACACACACGCAAAAAGCGAGAGAAAACGAAAGCATTTTGTCAAAGAGAGAGATCCAAAGAGAGAGACACAGACATGGTTTCGCTCAAGCTCCAGAAGAGGCTCGCCTCGAGTGTCCTTAAGTGTGGCCGTGGCAAGGTCTGGCTTGACCCAAATGAGGTCAACGAAATCTCCATGGCCAACTCTCTCTCTCTCTCTCTCTTTCTCTTATTCATTTTTTGTTTTATATGGTTTTGATCTTGTATGCTATTCTATGCTATGATGAGATTGATTTGATTTTATTGTGTTTACTCTCTTCCGACTTGTTTGGTTGCTGAGAAATCGTCGGAAAATATTAGAAATGGAATGATGGATTGGTTACTGTGTTTATGGGTTTATTTCTTGGGTTGATTTGATTTTTTTTTTTTTTTTTTTATGAGAAGGATTGGGTTGAATTTGGGTATATTGTTTTTGGATTAAATGGGTGTTTAATTAAAACTCAATAATCATTGGGTCTAATTGGGTTGATGCCCATTTAACCTAACTAATAATTTGGTGGATTGTGTGTTCTAGTTAGCTCAACTGGTAAAGTCTCTAATGGTTGAATAAGAGATTTGGGGTTCAATCCCCGCCTACACAAAAAATTGATTAGTGTCTTGGTCTGATAATAAAGAGTTATTATCAAAAGCGGACGCCATATATTGAAACTCTCTAAAAAAAAAATAATTGGGTGTGTTTGGGTTCAATTAGAGTGGGTGGGTTTGGGCGGGCAAATGGGTTTGGGCTTAGTTTGCCACCCTTAGCATGCACATAGCGCACGTACTCAAAGGTACTTCTATTTTTTTTGGTAAAAATTAATCATTTTTGTTTATTATAATTTGAAATTACTATATTTTTCAATCACAAAAAATCAAAAGGGTGTGATGAAAAAATTATTTCACCTACAAAAGTATATTACTCATCACACTCCTAGATTTTTTTGTGATTAGAAAATATAATAATCACGAATTGTAATTGATGTAAATAAGGTTGGGTTTGGATATAAACCCACGTTTCACGTTTACGTTTTCTTTTTCCTTTTTTTTTCTTTTTTTTTTCAAGCGTTTAAAGGAGTAGTGCGGTTACTGTGCATTACTATGCGGCTACTGTTCATTGACTTTTCAGCCTTAAACAGTGCATAATGTATTGTTCATGGGTCCCATAAATATCAACTTTTAGCATTTTTTTCATTAAAAATGGGTCCTACTATGCTATTCACACATTTAAAAATTATTTTGCTACAGTATTTTCAGTTCAGTTCAGTTCAAAGGCTAGTATTTCTTAGAAAGGCTCTGTTGTAGCGGACTTTTTTTCTCCCTTAGTAGGAGCCTTTCTCTCTCGCCATGAGCGAGCTCTCCCCCCCTTAGTTTCGCTATAGGGACCTCCCTCTGTTTTGCCTTAAAACTCCCTTAAGGCAACAGTCGTCAAACCTGCATCCCCCCCCCCACTAAAGTCATGGAAGATTCAGTTTTATATAACTTAGAAAAGCTACAGTTAACAAAAGACGAAGAAGAAGATATTCGCATCTCCAACCCCTGCCATGCGGAGCTTCTCGAAGAATGCTCCCTAAGCCTCTTTGGGAAACTCCTCTCGGACAGAAATCAGAACCAACGAGCCCTCAAAAATGTACTTCGCTCGGCGTGGAAAATGGGCTCAGACCTCCGAATAGTTGACGTTGGTAACAATATTCTTCAGTTCAAATTCAGCTCCAAATTTCAGCTTGAGTGGGTTGAAAAAAGTGGGCCTTGGAGCTTTGAAAACAACCTCCTGCTCCTTTGTCGATGGCAGAGAGGTCTCTCTACTTCCAACATAATCTTTAATCACACCCCTCTGTGGGTTCAAGTCTGGGGCCTCCCCTTTGAGCATATGACTGAGACTACTGGAAAGGAAATAGGAGGCAAAATCGGAAACTTTCTTGAAGTTGACAAGAGATCCTGGCAGTCAGAACAGGCCAAATTCATGCGCATTCGTGTTGAATTGCAAATTGATAAGCCGCTTAGGCGAGGCGGATATCTCACCAATGAGGTTGGTGAAAGAACCTGGCTCACTTACAAGTATGAGAGACTCCCTACTCTCTGCTTCTCCTGCGGCAGAATGGGACACGACGGGAAACATTGCCCTGAGGCTTTGTCGAGCCAAGACAACACTCCTCAATATGGAGATTGGCTCAGAGCAGGTTGGCAACCAAGGGAGAATTTTAGCAAAATGGGCAGTGGCAGTAGTGATAAGAGCACTGGAACCGCGACGGCGACAGATGGCGTGTATACACGCGCAACCCCAGTCCAACCCACTCCTCCAGAAGGCATTGGAGGGAATGAGGGCACTAGCGGGAAACTATCCTTGGGAAGTGAAACTCAAAATAGAAACAATGATGCTACCCTAGTCTTACAGGCGGCTGAGGATCAGAGTGGATGGGACAGGCTGAGAGAAAGGAAAAGCAATTTTTTGGCTAGTGGAGAGTCACGTGACAAGCCTGCCTCCTCCAACTCTGGCTCCAACCGAAGCCCAACTGGAGGACAACTTGATGCTCTGTCCACTGTATGCCAACCCAAAGTTCTCAAAGCTGAAGCCCAAGAAGCTACCAGCCCAATAAAGCCGAAACCAAATGCTTGCCCCCTAGACAACACAGCCCAATCACCCCCTGAACCAGCTAACATTAGTGGACCGATCCGGAAAGTGAAACTGAAGAAGGCAGCAAGGGATATAAGTAAAGCCCAAACCCATGACGTTGAAATGTCAACCCCCAGTGCTGAGGTTGGTACTAAACGCCGTGGCAACCTGGATTCATTTGAGAAAGAAGCAAACAGGACCCAGAAGAAGCTCTGCAGTGATGTCTCGCCCCTCAGCACTTCGATATCGGCGGTGGCTGCTACGCAGCACCGCCGGACGCAATGATCACCTTTGGATGGAACTGCCGGGGACTTGGGAACCCCCGGTCAGTTAGGGCGCTGCGGGATTTCTTACAGCGGTGGAATCCCAAGATCGTCTTCTTGGCGGAGACGAAGCTGAAAAGAAGAGGTATGGAAAAATTTAAAAAGTCTTTCTTTCAATTCAACTGCATCTATTTTCCCAGTGATGGTCAGAGCGGTGGTCTTGCCATGCTCTGGACTAAAGACACAAATCTTGATATCAAGACATACGGGCCAAATCACATCGATGCCATTATTACTGAGGCCGATTCTGGTTTTATGTGGAGAATTACAGGATTTTATGGCCATCCTGACACAGCCCAACGAAAAGCTTCTTGGAAACTCCTTGAGGAACTTGGCAATAGATTTCATCTTCCTTGGCTCTGTCTGGGGGATTTCAACGAGATCCTCTCAAATAGCGAAAAACAGGGGGGTGCTATAAGATCACAGCAACAAATGGATGGCTTCAGAAATGCCATTAACAAATGTAATCTGAGAGATTTGGGTTTCAACGGATCCAACTTCACCTGGTGCAATATGAGAGAGGGACCTGACAGAATATACATGCGGCTTGACCGAGCTTTAGCCACCACGGATTGGAGTGATCAATTCTCGGAAGCTAGAGTCCACCACCTCATTGACTCGACCTCCGACCATTGCGGCCTCCTTATCTCGGATACCATCATGATCCGACCACAGCGCAAAAGGCGCTTTCACTTTGAAGCCTTATGGACTCGCAGAGATGAATGCAAGGAGATTATTAAAAGGGTTTGGAACGGCTGCACTGACACAAGTATTCCTAGGGGACTGTCTGAGGGGCTTAATCAGTGTGCTGCTGAGCTTTCCAATTGGCATCAAGCCGAATTTGGGCACATACCGAAGAAGATTGAGAAAAAAAGAAAGACTCTCAGTGCGCTCGTTCTCCAGGACACCTCTGGCTGCATGGGGCCTCAAATTAACACTCTCAGAAGAGAAATCAATGAATTGTTAGACAGCGAAGAAACATATTGGAATCAGCGGTCAAGAGTTCAATGGCTCCACGAAGGGGATCGCAACACCAAATTTTTTCACAACAAGGCCTCAGAAAGAAAGCGAAAGAATACTATTCTTGGTTTGTGGAATGACCAACGGGTTTGGTGCGATACCAGTGAAACTATTGCGGACACTGCCATCTCCTACTTCAAAGATATCTTCACATCCACCCAGCCCTCCCCCACCACCATTGCTGAGGTTACTAATTTCATTCCTACCAAAGTCACGGAAGAAATGAACATGGATCTTATTAAAGAATTTACTGGTGATGAGGTCCTCTCTGCCCTCAAGCAAATGCATCCAACCAAGGCACCTGGCCCTGACGGTATGTCCGCAATCTTTTTTCAAAAATACTGGTCCATTGTTGGCAATGATGTGTCTAGAATGGTTCTCAATGTTCTTAACAATAATCTGTCTCTAGCTGAAATTAACAGAACAAACATCACTCTTATTCCCAAAACTAAGCTCCCTACCAAAATGTCTGAATTTAGACCCATCAGTCTTAGTAATGTGGTGTACAAGATCATTGCCAAAGTGCTGGCAAATAGGCTTAAAGCTGTCCTCCCCTGTGTCATATCTGAAAATCAAAGTGCTTTTATTTCAGAGCGTTTAATCACGGACAATGTCCTCACTGCTTTTGAAATTCTGCACTACCTAAATAACAAGAGGATGGGAAAGGACTACTCAATGGCTGTGAAACTCGATATGAGTAAAGCCTTCGATAGAGTTGAGTGGTGTTTCATTGAGGCCACTATGGAAAAACTTGGCTTTCATGAGAAGTGGATAAGTCTTATCATGCACTGCATTACTACTGTTTCATACTCTATCATTATTAATGGCTCTGCTCATGGCTGCATTACTCCATCAAGGGGGCTCAGACAGGGTGACCCTCTCTCCCCTTACCTCTTTCTTATTTGTGCAGAAGCCTTTTCATCCCTCATCCATAATGCAGCTAGATCCAAGGAATTGCATGGGATTTCCATTTGCAGGGGCTGCCCCTTTATTACTCATCTGTTCTTCGCCGACGATAGCTTGCTCTTTTGTAATGCAAGCAGCCAAGAGTGCCACACTTTAACTGGAATACTTAAAAAGTATGAAGCTGCCTCTGGTCAGATGATCAACACGGACAAGTCATCCATTTTCTTTAGCCACAATACCCCTCAGGAAACTAAAGATGAGATCCTTGAAATTCTTGGGCCAATGCAGGGGTCTTGCCATTCTAAATACCTCGGGTTGCCATCAATCATTGGCAAATCCAAAAATGCGGTCTTTGCTGAAATAAAAGAGCGGGTTGGCAAAAAGTTGACTGGCTGGAAAGAAAAGATGCTCTCTATTGGAGGTAAGGAGGTTCTCATTAAAGCCGTTGCACAGGCTGTCCCTACCTATTCCATGAGCTGCTTTCTCCTTCCTAAGGGACTTTGTGATGACTTGGAGGGCATGATGCGAAACTTTTGGTGGGGTCAAAAGCAACAGGAGACAAAAATTGCATGGGTTGCATGGAAGAAGATGTGTAAATCCAAGTTTGAGGGGGGAATGGGCTTCAGGAACCTCCATGCTTTTAATCTTGCCATGTTAGCGAAACAAGCTTGGAGGATCCTAAACAACCCAAGTTCTATCATCTCAAGGATATACAAAGCCAAATACTTCCCCTCTACGGATCTGCTCAACTCCAAGCTTGGCTGCAACCCTTCATTTGCATGGCGAAGTATTCATAGCAGCATTGAAGTCATTAAAAAGGGTACTAGATGGCGCGTTGGGAATGGAAAAATGATCCACATCTGGGAAGACAGGTGGATGCCCACTCCATCCACTTACAAAATCATTTCCCCACTACCGCATAACTTTGATGATTTCCCCATGGTTTCTGCCCTCATTGATCCCGACTCTAGGTGCTGGAATGCTGACTTGGTGAGAAGAACTTTTCTCCCTTTTGAGGCTAGCACTATCCTTAATATGCCACTCAGCTTCTCCCTCCCCAATGATAAGATGATCTGGATTGGCAACAAAAAGGGTGTGTTCACTGTTAAAAGTGCCTATTACATTGCACTTTCAATAGCTGAACCATCCCTTGGTGAAAGTTCCTCCGGTAATCCGTGTACCCCCCTTTGGAGGAAAATGTGGCATCTTAATATCCCTGCCAAGATCAGGATTTTCGCTTGGAGATGCTGCATGAATGCTCTGCCCACGATGCAAAACCTTAGAATCCGGGGAGTGAATACTAATGGCTACTGTCCTATATGTGATCAATGTCTCGAATGTACCAGTCATGCTCTTTTCCGTTGTGACATTCCTCAATCTGTCTGGGGATATTGGGAAAACTGCCCCATCGACCTTGTCAACAGCTCTTGGGATTTCTCGGACATTGCTCTTCAGATTTTATCTAAAGGCTCCTCACATGACCTTGAAACTTTCCTGGTTACTTCCTGGCTACTTTGGCTCAATCGCAACCAAATTGTACATGACTCATACTCCTCGCTACCACACCAAATTTGGGGCTCTGCCATCAGACTTGCTGCGGACTATAAAGGTGCTGTCTCGGCTCCTCTCCCTCCTAAGCCCCAAGCCTCCTCTTGGACCCCTCCCCCACCAGACTACTACAAAATCAACGTGGATGGGGCCTCCTCTGATGATGGTAGGCCCTCAAGCATAGGAGTTGTTATCCATGATTCCAATGGGCAGATTATGGCTGCCATGTGCAAAGTGCTGCAGGCTTGCCACCCCATTGAAGCCGTTGAAGCCATTGCAATTGAAAATGGCATCCTTCTCGCTCAGGAAATCCAAGTCTCCAGGATCATTATTGAATCGGATGCCCTAAGCATTGTCCAGTCCATTAACTCCAAGCAGCTTGGTGGGGAGTTTGGCCACATTTTTCATGGAATCCTCTCCTCTCTAGATCAATTTTGCTGCTGGAAATTGCAGCACCTGAATAGGGAGTGTAACAGGAATGCCCACAACCTTGCTGCCTATGCAAGATCTTCTGGCACCTCACAAGTTTGGATTGGAATGCCCCCTCCCCTGCTCCAGCATCTGCACTATTACAACCCTCCTTAGTTTCTGTGTTTGCTGGCTGTTGCTTGTACTTTCACTGATGTAGCTTTTTTCTATCATGAATGAAATTATATTTCCCCTTCAAAAAAAAAAATAGTATTTCTTAGAAAGCTTGCATTTGACTTTGTGATTTCCCTCTGTGACAAGGTTTGTCTGTAGCTTAGTTATCTTAAGGAGTAATGCGATTTCTGGAGATACTGATATTTAAAATAAAAGCAATGAATACTAACTTGGGCATAGAGACATTCTTACTTAATGGTTGTTTAGTCCCGATGTTTAAAAATCAATTATTATTCACTAGTAGATTCGGAAGTTCAACTGAAAACTTGAATTCCGTGATCATGAAGCCAAAACCAAAAAAAGCTTTGCAGGTTAAGCTTTTGATTACATGTTCTTTAAACATTGACACCAAGGTTGTAAACAGTGGGTTAAATTTTGTTTTTGGAGCCTATTGGTAAAAATACGCATAAATTTCTGGCAAAGTAATTTTGTTTGGATGGTGACCTGACCGTGTTTAGATTTTGTTATTTTTTATGAGGTTTTTTTTTTCTTAATCCTAGAAGGTAGCCACTTATAATTTAACCACTAAGTACACTTCCGTAACAAAGTTTTCAAATGGATAAAAAAGCAAAAAAAAAAAAGAAAAAGGAAAAGGAAAGGCTCTCACAATTATTTTGTTTTGTTGTCAAATTTTTTTTATTAAGAGTTACCTTTAAAAAAAAAAATCCTAAACAGTAGCCATTTAGTCCTATAATGTAGCCACTGAGTACACATCCATAACAAAAAATTCAATGCCTAAAGAAAATAAAAATAAAATAAAAGGAAAAGGTCTCACATTATATTGTTTTGTTATCAAGTTTTTTTTTTTTTAAATTTATTTAAATGAGACTTATCAAGTCATTTTTTTTTTATAAATCCTAAAAGATAGCCACTTAGTCCTATACTGTAGAGAAATGATATGTCCACAACATTTTCACAATATTTTTATAACAAACTCTAAGTGACAGGTTGTTATTGTTGGAGCAAAAAAGTAATCTTAGTGTTAGTTTCAAATTTGAACCAACAACAACTAACCATCAATGATTTGTTATGAAAATATTGTTGACGTGCACACCACACCCAAAATTCAAATGCCTAAAAACCCAAAAAAAAAAAAAACACACACACACACAAACAAACAGGAAAGGCTCTCACAATCTCATGTTGTTTTGTTTTATTTTTATTTTTATTTTAAATTGGGAGTTATGAAGTTATATTTAATTCTTAAAAGAAAAAAAAATTATAAGAAAGGCTGTCAACATTAGCAGCTACTATTAATCACCAATAATATCATTTAATATTTTTTAAAAAATGTATTTTTTGAAGAAAAAAGAAAAGAAAAGAAGTTGTAGTAAAAACTAAAAGCATTCTCATAAAAGCAATCTCATATCTACTCACTATACAGAAAAAGTTGAATCCATATTTCAAATTATCAACAATCTAACCAAAAATTTGAACAATCTAGAAAAATAAAACTTCTAAACCATGTTGAATTTCAAAAAAAAAAAAAAGACTAAGTCATTACAAATTCCAATAGAATGAAGCAATAATATACAAACCGCAACAAATCATGTTCATTGGGTGTCATTAACTATTACATATTTGCATTCAAAGCCATATAAACTGCTTATTTTGCTTCAGGAGCCTAACTTATCATTTATCTCTCTCTCATTAAAAAAAAAAATGTTTATTGTCATGGTAACTGTAGGGTCACAATTTGTAGCCCAAGCCCAAGAAGTATGGGATATAGGCCCAATGAGCCCAGTACAATAAATTTGTAGAGAGTGGGTGAAAGAACTAGGCCTTTTATGAATTTGACAACGGTTAATATGGATTTGAGAGATAAACAAAAAAGTGAGACATGTAAAACTGAATGAACTTGTTGTCTGAGGAGGTGAATTATGGTATAAATCAATAGAACTGAAGGTTAATACAGTTTTCAATGCTACAGTGATTCTTTCTTCCTTTTTTCCTCCCCCTCTCTATGGGATAACTCTCCCAATATATAGTTCTTTTCCAATTATCTTGATCCTACACTTGTTAATCATCTAAACCTTCACTTGAGTGCATGTCTCATCAAATACCTTCTCTAGCTTTCTGTGAAGTGTGATAGCTCAGACTGCACTGTTCAGGAGTACTCTCCACATAAATGCGGCCAGAAAAGTAGCTGCAATGCATTTAATGCGGTGGTAGCAGCTTTTCTTTTAGATATTTCTGAGTGCTTATCGATCTTGTTCATGCATGAGGTTCATCCTTAATGAAGAAATTTCCTAGAAGATCACATAAATTGATGAAATACAAAATTGACCTGTATTGATCATGTCCGAGGAAGAGTTACCCCTCGGACTATCCCCCTACCGTTCTTTCCCTATGTAACTTTAAACTTGGGATTTTTAGCAATTATTTCCTACTCCTCAAACGCGCTCATGTTCCCAGATAAGGCCCAAGGCCCAACATACAAAATTGGGCCTTTATTCCCACAGTAACCTTGCCAATTTGCAAGTGAAAATTAAGTTAGTTTTATAAACACATTGATAGTGCTGGAATTTCAAATTATGGGCTTATATTTGGTGAAAGGGAAAATTAAAGTCAAAGTTTAAGGAAGTTTAGTAAATGTTCTTGAATTTAATTTTCACGTTCCTTCCTTCATAACATTACAAAGTATAAAAATGACCAAAAATAATACACAAACTTAATTTTTTTTTAAAATTAAATATAATCTCCTAAATAACCATCTACTAAGGGTCTGTTTGGATACCACTTATTTTGCTGAAATTGAAAACTTATTGTTGAAAGTACGGTAGATAATGGTAAAAATTAGTTGAAATAGTATAGTAGGGCCATGAATAATACCAAAAAATACAATAAAACTCATGACTAATTGAAAAAATAAGCTAAATAGTAAAATAATTTATAATTTTTATTCAAATCCAAACGCACACTAAAATTGATATCACCAATTACGAAGAATGTATATTCATCTATATATTTGTAAGATAATACTACGGAATTGGAGGTGGCAACATACACTCCACTGCAGTCCACATCTTTATCTAACAAAGAAAAAAAAGCCATCACAATAAAGGGAGTCGATTCTGTAACGTACCGGCCGGTATATACCGTACCGACAAGCAATCCAGTACATATAACCTCCCTGTTTTGTATCGGAAAAAATACTGGCCGTATCGGCCAATTTCGGGCAATACCGGCCGATACAAAAAAAAAAAAAAGTTTTTTTTTTTAAAGTTTTGTAATTTTTGAATTTTTGTTAGGGTAGAATAGTAACTTATTTGCATTAACTTATTAGTATTATTTGTTTTCTTAGTATGCAATGGTAACTTTTAAGTTTTCTATTTTTTATATTGTGTTTTTTTTTTTCTTTTAATTGATACTAAAGTCTAAAACCATGAATAATTAGTTCTGAATTGAGAAAATGTTTTATGGTAAACTTTTATATTTATTATAATATATATATACACACACATACACACACACACATACATACATACATACATACATATATATATATATATATGTATATATATTTATTTATAAATATAAAAAATAGCGGTAAACCCGAAACGGTACACCGGTATTGACCGGTATCCGAAATATATCGTACCGCTGGCCAAACCGGTACAACCTCCGGTACGGTATTGACTCCCTTGATCCCAATGAGACATTTTATCGAACAACTTATGGGTTTCATCAATCACAATAGCAAGTAGTAATCTAAAGAACCAATAGTAATATGAAAGTGAAAAGAAATAATAGAAATTCACAAAATGTACCCGTCAAAATCTATCCCTATAACAAATTGGAAAAAAAAAAAAAACACTACTATATTAAGTGTCCATTTGACATGATTAAATTTGCTAACTTATTTTTGCTACTATTTAGCTTATTTTTGCTACTATTTATGAGTCCCATTGCACTTTTTGGTACGAAAAGAAAAGTCACTTCTCTGCAAACTGCTTTTACTCATATCCACATCCAGTGATTTGCTGGGATTCAGATCAGTGACTGAGATTGAAAGTTGAAAAAACAACTTTCAATCTCAACTATTAAATAATATATATTAAAAAAAAAAGTTAAAAAGTTAAAATTAAAAAATAAAAAATGTAAAAAAGTTTGTGAGAGAAAATAGGTGAATTGCATCATGTGAAATCCTATTGATCTCAATCTTGATTTGCTGCCCCAAAACAAAGACTCATGAGAGACTTTAAAGGCTGCATTGAAAGAAAGGATTGAATTCTCTTGCAAGGTTTTCATTCTTGGGTCAGAGGATTGCAACGTCCATAGTCCATACCACTACCTCTATCACCACGAATTTCAAGAATTCTAGCCACAGGTCAGTTCATCACTATCATCAATAAAGCCTCTAGTAAAACAAAAGCCAAAACACAATAATCGAATTGTTAAAGGAAAAGAAATAAAGAAAGAATTTTAATTCATAACACCTTTTGTGTAAGTTTGTCATGGATGAAATTTGTAAATTTATTTTATTATTTAATTTATTTTTGCTGTTATTTATGAGTTTCATTGCATTTTTTGATATTATTCACGGGTTCCACTATACTATTTCAGCTAAGTTTTACATTTATCTACAATACTTTCAGCAAAAAATTTTCAGTTTCAGCAAAATAAAAGGATCCCAAACAGTTGTGTAAGAGAAGTAGTGGATAGAAATTTGGAGCCGTACGGTTGCAGTTGGGCAATGAAGGAACTAATTGTCCTTGGGAATTTTGAGATCAGTTTTTTCAACCAATTTTGAGTTTGAAACGGTGAGAGTGGTAGGTAATGTTGTAAGTAGGAGTTAGAGTTGTATTTTCACATGTTTAGCCTTAAGTTTTGTCTCTACTAAAATCTAGGGTGTAAGGGTATTATTGAACCACGAAATTGAGGATTCCAAACAGGAGAAACCCCTTAAATAGTAGTATAGATAAGACATTCACCTTACTTATTTAAATTATTTGCTTTGACTTCTCCGAAATGATTGAAAAAATGAAAAAAAACTCCCCCCCCCCCCCCCCAAAAGGAGCTTTAAAATATACCGAATTTTTTATTACAAGGAGTGTAAATGATAATTTAAGTGGATGCTAAAATACAAAATTCAAAATTCTTTATAACTTTCTTTTAGTTGTCTAGTGGAATTCAATTTAAATAGTTTGTATTTTAGGGGTGTGAGTATCTCTTTTTTATATGAAAGGAGTGTGGGTTTTCTTATTCTAAACTAAAAAGGAGATGAGTGTAATAAATTAAACCCTCAAAGAAAGTTAGTATAATTCACTCCAAAAATAATTGTAACAATGGCATACCACCATTTGTTTGAAAGTTTGGACTATATACATTTCATTGCCACCTCAAAATAACTTGACTTGTTGTTATTGCTATTGTTGCGGTTAGAGCATCTCGAACAACTTATCCAAATTTTCATACTATATTTATTATTCAAATACATTTTTTCAATCGACCCTCTATCCACTTTCTATCACATTTAAATATTAATTTTTCATTATTTCTTTAATCTGCAAAAAAAAAAAAATGGTTAAATATTTTAATTAGTGGAGAGCGAGGGCTGGATATTTTAGTCATAAAAATTCATTTGAAGAGCAACAGTAACTCTCTATGTGTGGAGAGTATTATAGCTAATTTATTTTATTTTTTACATTTTGGAGAGGTTGTTGAACTGATTTTTGTGGGTTTACTCTCCAAACATGGCTTTAGAGAGTCTATTGGAGATGCTCTTAGACTACCAAATCGAAGCAAACGCCCAAAGGCAACCTTACATTATATGGATCTAGTCCGCCAATGGCTCAATAAAAGACCATAATGCTTTTTTTTCACTTTTATTTTTCATTAAATATTATAGATGAGTCTGTATTTGGAAAGAATGTGTGTAAAACCCATGTTTTACACAATTCAGAAAGAGATTGTCACATTAGTCTCTTACTTAAAATGTAATATATTTAACCACACCTAATAACATCTCATCAGCCTTTTACTTAAAACCTGAAATATGGTGTTTATTGAGATGTTATCTTGTGTGACTAGATGTATTTATAATTTAGTAATATGATAATGTGACATATCCTTTTTGGAGGGTGTAAGAGCATTCATAGTAGTGGAGCTAAAACATTTAGTTTTTAGTAACTCAGAAGGCTATTTTAACAATTTTAAAACCCCATTTTACAATAAACCCATCATCAAAGATTCTATATATATTTACCACTTTATTTAAATATATATTTTTTAATTTCTTTATTCTTCCTCTATCTCTCTCTCTCTTCCTCTCCTTGTGAACAACCTACAAACCCATACCCATTGCCACCCACAACCCCCACAAATAGAAACCCCCAGCCAAAATCAAATCACAACCCACAATTGCCACAAATCATGGCAAACCAAACCCATTAAAACCCACTACTATGTTAAACCCAACCCAGCTGCCACCACCACCACCACCACCATCGTGGCCACAAGCCAAAACCAAACCAAACACCACCACGAAATCCCACCTTTCAAACCAAAACCCAAACCCAAATCTCCAATCCCTACCAAAATCAAACATATAAATAGGAAATAGGGAGATTTTCAGCCATAGAAAAAACAAAACAAATAAAAAATAATAATGAAGAGATAGAGAAGGAAAACATGAGCATCAGCCCTCCCATGGGTCTTGGTGTTAGTGGTGGTGGTGCAGCCGCCACATGTCTCCAGGTGGCCCTTTCACGAGCTTCAACCATGGGTCTTGGTTAAGTTTGGTTGAGAGAGAGAGAGAGAGAGAGAGTAAAAAATAATTTTTTATTTTACCTTGTAGCTACAGTGAACTGGTATTGATACCATTTTACTGTAGCTTAGTAGCTAAAAATTTTAGCTTTACTATCATCATTGTAGCATGTTTTTAGGTGTGTTGATTGCTAAAATAGCTTTTTACCAATTTTAGCACCACCATTATGAGTGCTCTAAACCAAAGGGTTTATACCAAGTCCTAATAGAATTTAATCTCATTACAGATATATATTATTAGTATACTAAAACTTACAAGATACAACATAGAAATACAAATATAAACATTCATAGGTTAGGCAAGTTATATTTTTATTCCAATAAAAACAACACATCGGATGAGGACTGAGAAAAGTACCATAAAAATCACTCCTCTCCGTTTACTTGCTCCGATTTTAGCTACTACATCTGCACAATGGCCAGCTTCCCAATAGAAATACATAACAATTACTTCCCATTGCCTGCTTAGAAATGTTCCTCCAATCATACACAAGAATACAAGATTCGATGTCAATGACGGGGTAATAGTAGGTTTAACTAGAGAGCAATCAGCATGGAATCAGTCTCTAGTTGGAGAACCTTTATTCCAGGTTAGTAAGAAGACATGAATGGCCTATAATTCTACTAAAATACTAATAATCCAGCCAAGATGAAGGGAGAATTCAACTATCCATTTCCCAAAACAATCCCTAAGAAGGCCTCCACGACTAAGGCTGGGTTTGGATCCACATTTTTGCGCGTTCACGTTTTGCATTTTCCCTTTTTTTTTTTTTTTAAGCTGCCCTTTTTGACTTCTCAGCAACTTTTTAGCCACGCAAGTGGGTCCCGTGTACTGTTTATGGGACTCACAAATTTCATTTTTTAACAACTTTTTCATTAAAAATAGGTCCCAGTCACTATTCACACATTTAAAAATTATTTTGTTACAATGTTTTCAATTTTCAGTTTTCAGTTTCAGCAAAATAATTTTTATCCAAACGGACCCTAAGAATCCAACTATCAGCTGAGAACATTAGATTTTTCTAGGATTTCCTTTGAAGCATCCATCAATGTTCAATTTTGTTAAATAAGGGGGAGGACAAGTCCTATGAAAATTTTTATGCAGAGCAAAGACTAGGCACAATCTTAGTGATAAGGTGATAGAGCTCAATAGCATGGCTTTAGGTGAGCCTTTATTTTTTATTATTTTATAATTCACTAGTTAGAGTCAGGGGATTCGAACCTAACATGGGTCTCATTTCTTACCTACTTTTAGTCACTTCTGGAACTAGCATTGTGGAAAGTAAGATTAAGGTTCCTGGGATTAAATCAGGCAACTAGATCTATAATCTAACACCTCTAGGTGTTTCAAACCGAAATGTCCAGGTTTAAATCCTTTCACCCCAACTATTGAACTATTCCCAAAAAAAAAAAAAGCCATGGGTGTTTGAACCTTGGATCAATTTTATTTTCCACAACACCAGTTCCAAAGTGACTCTGAGTAGTTTAGAAATTAAACCTAGATTTGAGATGGTTAGAGCATTCACAGCCGGAATTCTCATTTCATCATATTTTACCATCCCAAAAAGTCACTCTATCAATTATACAATACCATTTTACCATACATCTAGCATCCTAACTTTTATTCTCTTATTCTACTCATTAAAATAATATATTTACACATTAAAATATATTAACCAACAAAATGCACTCCTCTCAGAAAAACCCAGAAACCCTGTTCCAAAAAAGAAAAACCCAGAACCCACCTTGCCACCACCACGCCATCGGCCAACAACCACCACCACAACCAAACTTGCCACCAACAACAACCAAAAGAAACAACCACCAAGAAGAAAAGAAACACAAAAAATTGCCAGAAACACACTAGGAAGAAAAACCACTTCAAACCCACGCTTGAGGAAATCACTTCAAACCCACCACGCCGACTCGCCAATCTCCACAAGCCACCAATTAGCAACCCCAAGCCACCAATTAGCAAATTTAAGCCACCGATCAGCAAACCCACACCGCCGATTTGAAACCCAGGCCGTCGAAAATACTCTATCACCGATTTGAAACCCACGCCATCACTGCCATGCCTTCAACGAACCTTGCTTCAACCAATAGTGAGTCAGAGAGTGAGAGAACGTAGATGAGAAAACAGAAAGAGAGAGTTGAGAAAGAAAGAAGACGTCTCAGCCCCAGAGACAAAGAGAAAGAGAAGTCAGAGGAGAGAGAGAATAAAAGTGATTAAAAAATTTATACAATAGTGCTATAGTGCCATTCTACATGTAGAATGGCACTGTAGCACAATTTTAAAAGTTTTTACAATTCTTCAGTTTTACAATCCCAGCTGCTGACTCTTATAGGCTTGAAATGCCAAAATTTCCTTAGATTTGGCATTTATAATTTCTAGTGCGGATGCTCTTATATGCCGCTTTTATTTATTGGTAACCCAAAATTGATGTCCCTCAATCAATTTTTCTATTATTATAATATTATCGATGAGATAAATTGAAATGTTTAAGATTTTGTTAACACGAACAGTTTCTCAATCTTTCCCATTTATTTGAAAATAATTTTTCAAATCCAAAATGTGAGGAAGCAAATATAAAAATAAAAATAAAGTTAATATTTGTGTACGCAATTTCCTCACAATGTTTTTGAAATTGTTCGACAAAAGATTGTAGATTAATCATTAAAGACTAGGCAGATTCAACTTCGAAGTCGCCTAATCTCAAAATTTTGTTTGAAGATTAAGAGCATCAACCATCTATCTCAGCTGATACAATTTGCAAGTGTCACTATCAGCATTTGATTTACTCTTATCTTTTAAGCTAAGCAATCATAATGTCAAGAAAAAACATCATTTTCTTACAATATTAAGCATCGTAGTCGATGAGACCTGCAATGATTCTTTTCTGCTACAATAAAAAAACCCCTCCAAATATTATAACTTGAAAGAAGAAAAGTGGGTCATGTGGTCCTACTTCAATTCTTTGCTTAACCAAGTTTTCCTCTAAATGAGAAAAGTTTCTTTAAACTGTTGGTAACTTAAAAAGGGTATATATCTACCTATATTTTTAATCATATGACATTAATTTTTTAAAAATAATTTAATAAATTATTCAATTTAATAAACACGTAATTTTATAAATAACTATGTAGTGAGTTGGAATAAATTTCTCCAAACCGATTAACCGATTTGAATGATTAATTAGGGAATATGCTTTAACCCTTGTTTTTGTTCAAAAGATTTGTAGCGTGGCGTATTGGAAAAGATTACCTTTCCTCTCTCTGCATTGCAATTCTTTGCATAAAGTTGAAATTTGATTTCCTTTTCCAAAAACAAACAAAGCTCTTCTAGCAAATAGCAATGTACAATCATTAATTTAATTGTGGTATACTAAGCCACCACGCAAATGAGTACCACATTGTCAAAATCCACAGACAAAAGTTGAGCACTATAGAAATTATTTTGCTACATTATCCATCAAAATTATTTTGCATCATTTTGCACGGACGAGAAAGTTTCTTATCCTGCAGCAATTGAACCACTTTTCGCATAGAGGGTCTCTTATTGGGTAATGCGGCGGTACAAAAAAGAGCTACAATCAAAACCTTCTCAATCTCTCCATAATCGCATGAAAATGGATCCAACTTCGGGTCTATAAGCTGGCCCAAATCAATGTTTCTGATACCATCACTACTTCCTTCTTCAGAGGAGGATATAGCAATCCCTGAAACCCACTTCACCAAATCGTTGTTATCACCAAAGGAGGGGTCATTTGGTCCTTTATCGGTTATCAATTCCAATAGCACCACACCATAACTATAAACATCGCTCTTCTCTGTCATTCTTAGAGTATAACCATACTCTGCATTAATTCAACAAAGCGCAAAGAAAAATACTATTTAGTTGATTATAAATGACAGTTAGTTATTTTATTTATTTATCTCGTTAATTATCATCTTTATGTGAGATGTAAAAACTAATAAGGTAAAAAAATAAAGGTTAATTCTTTTTTTACTATATCAACTTTTACATTTCGCATGAAACAGTAACTACATTGTGCATTGACCCTAACTATCGTATTTGTACTGGTTGTCAATCCAAAAGTTGAGTATATGTAGAATAAACAACTAGTTTGACTAACTGTAAAAAACTTTCCCTATTGCCAAAATGTATAATTCACGAACGTGGTTATACATTTTAGATTATACTTCTCCTCATTCTCAAAAAAAAAAAAAAAAAAAAGATTATACTTCTCCAATGCATTAAAAGCTTTTTTTTTTTTCTTCAAGAAACATGAATAAAATTGAAGTACATGTGATAGGAGATTTTCAAAGGAAAAAAACGTGACAGGAACGTTACTAAGCAAAAAACCAACTGAAATGTGCTAGTTGTCTCCAACTGAAACTGAATTTTTGTAATTAAGCAAAAAAAAAAAAAAACTGATTTTTTGTATTTAGCCAAAGAGAGAGGGGGGGGGGGGGGGGGGGCAAAGTATACTAGGTGGCAAAACCATTGGAAAATTGGTACTGATAAGAAGTAGTTCATATTGAGTTGGTGACAGGTTAACTTATATATATTAGCACCAAATGGGGCCCTATAGTTGGTGTCTAAATTCAAAACTCCAAAGCGCCAAAACCAATAAGGGGTCCGTTTGGATTGAGCTTATTGTTGCTGAAACTGAAAACTGAAAACTGAAAACTGAAAACACTGTAGCAAAATAATTTTTTAATATATGAATAGTACCGTGGGACCCATTTTTAATATTTTTTATTACATGAACAGTGCATAAACAGTGCACGCACTGTTCATGCACAGTGTTTTTTCCTCCCAAGTCAACATTAGCGGCTGAAAAAAAAAAAAAAAAAAAAAAAAACCAAAACGCGAGACGCGAAACGTAAGGATAATTGCAATCCAAACGGGGGCAAGACATAAGAAACAATACAAATATGTAAACAAAGGTTGCAGCTAACTAAGGCAATATCACCCAGAAAAGAATTAGACATTCAAGACAAACAGTAGCAAGAGAGAAATGAATATTCCTAAAGATACATCAAATTTATAATATGTTAACGCGTGTGATTATGAGTAATGAACACCCAATTTTATTTACAAAACTCATAATTTTTAACCAATTATTTATGGTGTACAAGCAAACAAATTATGAAAATAGATGTCTGTAATATTGTTGAGGAAGATGAAAAAGAAGAATAATTGACTAACCTGGTGCAATGTAGCCATAGGAGCCAGCAACTCCGAACATAGCACCAGGACCCTTGCCCACCTCATGGTGCAATGACTTAGCCAGGCCAAAATCCGCCACTCGTGGCCTCAAATCCGTGTCCAACAAAATATTGTTACTCTTCACATCCCGGTGCACGATAGGTGGAACACAGTCATGGTGAAGATACGCCAATCCCTGAGCCGTACCCAATGCTATCATGAACCTCTTGGGCCAATCCAACAAACCTACACTACCATGATCTCCATGCAACACGTCACCCAAGCTCCCATTTTCCATGTACTCGTACACCAAAAGTCTGCACTCCTCGTTGCTACAACAAAACAACAACTTCAAAACATTGGTGTGTCGGATCAGACCCAGTGTCTCCACTTCGGATCGGAACACCGTTTCTAAATCCAAATCCGGGTTTTGGGTCTTTCCCCAGAGCTTCTTAACCGCTACTGTTTGACCCGTTTTGAGCTTCACCTTATATACCCGACCCGACCCACCTGATCCAATCTGATTTCCTGCTCTTAGATATGGGAAAATGTCTTGCTCAGTGAACCCAATTCGTTGGAATGCGATTACCTTCATTTGGCTGTGGAGTTTGGGTTTTGGATCACCAAGTGGTGGAAATTTGGTTTTGTAAAGCCATACTAGATACAGTACTAGGATTATAACACAGAAACCTAAAAGAACTAATATAGAATAGGAAGAGGCGGTTCTGGGTCTCGAACATAGTGCCAAGGGTTTCAAAGTGTTGCTACAGAGATTTGGGTTATCCAATAGGGTCGGTAGATAAAACTTGGTGTCGAACTCCAAAGGTACTCTACCATCAAGATTGTTGTTGGAGAGGTTAAACTCTGTCAGCTTCAGCTTCGTCAAAGACTCAGGAATCTCTCCTGTGAGCAAGTTTTCGGAGAGATCAAGATACGTTAGCACCGGTAAAGTCCCCAAGTCAGGCGGTATGGTGCCGGAAAATCTGTTTCTCGATAGGTTAAAATCGGACAAGGCCTTCCAGTTCAGCGAGCTCACATTTCTTGGAATTTCGCCGGATAACATGTTCTCTTGGACAAGAACTTTCTGCAACTTCTTCAATCCTGTTATACAAGTCGGCAACATGCCGGAAAACTGGTTTTGGCTCAGCGAGAACACGACTAGTTGTTGCAGCTGGCAAATTTCCACGGGAATCTCTCCGGTGAAATTATTTCTGGAGATCGAGATGGCAACGAGCCCAGAGGCAAGAAATATGTTATGCGAAATGGAACCCTGTAATCTATTATTATACATTTGGAGGCGAGTAAGCCCAGGATGACTCCAAAAACCCTCAGGTACTTCACCGGATAGTTCATTTTGCTCAATCCTGACATAGTTAAGAGAATCGCATTCACCGTATGACATTGGTATTGTTCCAGAAAAGCTGTTCTTGAATGTGACTAACCTCTCAAGCTTCTTCCTGTAGCAGAGGTACATGGGCAACTCACCAGTAAATTTGTTCGTAGAAACATCAATATTCACCAAGTCAGAATTTTTCCCAAGACTTTTGGGTAGTTGTCCAGAAAAGCTGTTGTTGAAGATTTTCAGCTCATGTAGAACCGGGTTCGAAGCTAAAACTTCAGGAACTTGACCTTCGAAAAAATTGTCGTTGAGGTTAAGAGAGTTCAGTGGCATTGCGGCAATCTTTTCAGATAGTGTACAGCTGAGGTTGTTTTCAGAGACATCTAGTCTAAGCAAAGTCCTCAAATTTGCTATGGTCTCTGGCAATCCACCGCTCAAATTGTTTTGATAAAGCTCGATTTGTTCAATGCTTTTTAATCTGCCAATACTCTCTGGAATTTCACCGGAAAGTGAATTGTTGGATAAGTCTAGGTTCTTGAGCGAGACAAGTTTCCCAATTGAGTCCGGTATTGTCCCAATGAGATTCAAACTTGAAAAATACATAATCTCGAGCTTGGTCAAGTTTCCAATCTCTGGAGGTAAAGGACCAGGCGTCAATGGATTGGAAATTAGCTCTAACAGAGTTAACTCACAGAGATTGCCTAAAAATGAAGGGATTGAGTCTGTGATATCGTTTGATCTCAGCTGTAGGAATCTCAGTGCCGGGAACCGCCGGCCAAAGCTCGCCGGAATTTTCCCAGTGAAAAAGTTGTCAGAGAGATCGAGATTTTCCAAATTTGTAAACTCCAGCGAGAAGTCCGGCAACTTTCCGCTGAAGTAGTTATTTGCGAGGCTTAGAAAATGAAGATGTGAGCACCTAGAAAAGGCTCGGGAAGTGATTATACCGTTGAGGGTATTGTTGGCGAGAGACAGGTTTTGGAGGGTCCGAATCTGACAGAATCCAAACGGGAACCGGCCAGAGAGATTGAAACTGGCCAGGTAAATTGAAATGACTTTGTGTTTGTGAGAGTCACAAGAAATGCCACTGCAATTACATGGATTATGTTCACGGTTCGAAACCCAATCGTTGAGGCTGCCATTCGGGTCATCCAGTTGGGTCTTCTTGACCCGAATCAAAATCTCAGAATCAGATGCCAGTGAAAGCACCAGTGAAAAGTAGTGCAAGAACAAGAAAAACAGGACCGCAAGGGCTTTGGGTGTTAGGTGTGACATCATCTTAGAACCTATTACAAAATGTGTAAGCATTTTGCAAATGGTAATGGAAGATGGGAAATGATTTTTAAGGGTTTTGGGTTTGTGAGGGAGTAATGGTTGGGAAATAAGGACGGTGACAGGAACGAGGTCAAATGCCGAATGGGATTTTAAATAGGGGATTAGAAATTCAAGGGGTTCACATGGGAATAGCTGCTGTGTGGTTCCAAAAGGGATGGGTTTAATTTTTTTTTGCTGAATAAGGAATGGGTTTAATTAGGCTCATCTTCTGGGATATTGTGAGAGAACGAGTGATTTGTTAGTGAGGTTGGTGGGTAATTAGAGTGATATAATTGCAGTTTGTTTTGGTAATAAGGACAAAGATATAATTGCAGGTTGAGCAAGTTCAGCTTGACTCATTTTTGGCTTTTTTAGGAGAAAGTGACATAAGTATCAAAAGTTGTGGCGGTTTGGTGTGATAGTGGTGGCAAAGAGCATATTTCCAGAAGAAAAGCATGCGTGAAGATTACTACTATGATTCCAGTGAGAACTTGTTTTAGGGAGTTTTTGAGTACATTGTGAAATGTTCCATTTTTAGGGAAAAAGGGGAATCAGAGAGGAGAATCTTAGGTTGAGGAACAGATGTGACGTTTGGGGGGTCGGTGCTTGAAATTAATATCATTGTTTGATTCTTAGGTTTGATGGAGAATGAAGGGGCACTTGTGATGGTATAGAACTTGCTAATATAATTTCCAGATTGGTAGGTTTGGTTCAATTTCAGAACCTTTAATTTTTTTTTTCTTTATTTTTGATGCAAAACAAACAGCATAGGTCTTCCAGGAGCAATGAGAGCATTGAAAATCATGGAATAAGATCATGAAGGTATTAGTAGAACTCATTGGGGCTATGATGTTGGAATTGCGTGAAATTTGGAGGGCTGAAAGGAAATGATTTTCTTATCAAGACTCGAGAGCTCAAGGGTTGCCCTAATTTTTGGTGAATTCTTCCGTTAAGGCCCCAGAAACGGTGATTTTGCTATTTTTAGGAATATTTGTTTTCCTTAATAATTTTTAGTTTAAAAGTTAGAATAAGGCCTTATATGTTTTGGGAAGTGTTTTAGAGAAAGTAATTTCAATTTCTGCAACTATCTCAATTTTGCTATTTTTGGTCAAAAAAATACTATTTTGCCACTTAATTACATGATTAGTGCGAATTTGTTTTTCTTGGGCGTTTTCATAGATTTCTTATGTTTTCTTTTACTATTTAAACTCAATTTAGCCTCCAAGGAAATTTAGTTTTCAAATTAATAAAAAATCCAAACTTTGTCTATTGTTTCTCTCAAGTGGATTTCAAAACTTTATCACATTGTGGATTGAAGGAACCCTTTGTAGACTTGAGGTTTTCATTTAGAAACTAATGTGTTTAGTTTCTTTTTTATTTAGAAAACAACATGTTTGTTTTCTTATAACTTTCATGACATCAATTTTTTGCCTAGGTCCATTCCTAAGTGAGACTATTTGTTTTGCTAACTCATTGAGTAAACTCATTGATTAATTTTAGGTTAATCAGGGTATATATTAATTTTTTTTAAAAAGGCATGTATTAAAGAGTAAAACACATATTACATTATAGGGTTTTATTAAATGTAAGTTATTGTTTTAAACTCCCGAATGTACATTATTTTACACAATGTCCACACTTTTCATACTAGATGTCTATATTTATCAAATAATATCCACACTTTATACATGATGTGAAAGAATGTGAATCCTCTTAGATGTGAAACAATCAGAACTCCAATAGATACCACCACAAGCCAAAAAACACAAAATAGTTAACTAGAACCCTAAAATTCCTCAAAGACCTTAAGGTATCCCTCACTATTTGTAGTCACCCTCAACCTCAAACTTATGCATGAAGGCTCTGTCTCTAATTGAGCATGACAGTTGCATAGATTTATTATGTTATTAATGCGGAGTGGTCACCCCTAAAGCAAAATTGGTTTTTGTGACACCGTTAAGGATATTTCTAATATTTAAAAATTTATTAAAAACTTGAGGCACATTATTGAAATTTTACATGTGTATGTAGCAATCAAAGTTGTCAACATTTTCTTCTTAAAAAAAAGTTGTCAACACTTAGGGCCCGTTTGGTCATAGAGTTCAAAAATTGTTATTTAAAAAGATGTGAAAACTGTGATTTAAAAAATGTTGTTGAAAAACGTGTTTTTAGTGTTTATAAAACAAAAAAATGTGTTTGGTATCATAGTTTAAATAACATATTTCAGTGTTCAAAAAACATTAATATGTGTTTGGTATGTGTGTGTTGGATTTAAAAAAAAGCTGACCAAAATACAAAATAAACATTTTTTAAATTAGGAGAGAGAATACATCATATTCCCATTGCTCCTCTCTTTCCTTCTTTATCCCTTCTCTTCCCTGAGAGCAGAAAACCAAACCCATGCACAGTCCTCATCTCCATTAACGCCTCAGAAGATCCACGGCTAGGCTTCACGTTCCTCGGATCTCATCTCTACTATCAGCACTCGAAGACCCAGCAACTAATCGAGCTTTTGTCGCCGCTGACCCATCACTACAAGATCCAAGTTCGAATCTCACTTTCACCTTGCTTGTTAATGGGTTTTTGTCTAAAGACTGAATAGTTCCTTCTTCACTCACAGATTTCTCACTTTTTTTTTTTTTGTTTTCCTCACCAATCGGGAAAACCCATTTTTTTTTGTTCTTTGTTTGTTGTTGAAACAATATTTGATTTACAATACAAACATAAACGCCCTACATTCTCGAAATCTTTTAAGTACATTCTCGAAATCTTTTGCTGTGAAACAATATTTGATTTACAACCCATTCGATTTTTCATTTTTCTTAATACTCTGTTTGGTTGTCGAGAAAGCGTCGGAAGATTAAAATAAAAATAAAAAATAAAAAAAAGGCTAACAAATCTTCTGAACTCTAAATTAATAATTTCTTGTGGTTTTTCCTAGGGTTTCTTAGCTACCAAACTCCAATGTTGCTTGCTTGCTATTTGAAATTTGAGGGTCTTTTGAGTGTGATTTTTAAGCTAATATGAAATTCTCCGTAGCTGATTATTAGTTTCATTAGTGAATTTTTACTGTTAGTTTAGTTGATTGGGTTTAGTTTAATTATTCATGAATTTAAGCTTGGTGAATTTGATGATTTTGTGGTAGCTTTGACTGAATTTTGTTGAATTCAATTTGGATATGATGGATATAATGTGGTGTTGTTGGGGCCAATTCCTCAATTATAGTGATCAAAAGAAAGGTTTTGTGAGGTTTAGGAGTACTTTTGGTTTTCTCTGTTCTGGTTCTGTGAATGATGGTTTTCTAATTCAAAATTTTGAAAGTTTGTATTAATCTTGCACCGAAAATTGAAAATAGTTATAGGAAATTGCATAGCCATAGGGTCTGCTTGGACATGTTACTATAGTTTTTGTTGCACGAATTGATAGCATGTTCAAATGGTTGTTCAATAGTGTTGATTACGTTTTGTAATTTGTAAGTGAGTAGGTTGTGGCTTCTTCTTGTAGATGTCGGACGCAATGCATGAGGTATTGACGATGGCCTTTGGTTCCGAAATTCCAACTGTTTCTGTGGCTTGAGAACAAGCGTGAGGATTTCAGATAAGCGAAATGAGAACTGGTACAGGCTTTTCCAATGTTGCCCAAAGGACACATGTGGGTTTTTTCAATGGTGTATTCCCTTGAAGATGCCATTGTCATATGCGGAGAATTTCCAGCAACTACAAGAAGAGTTGTGTGTATTGCGAGAGGAATTGAGGGTCATGCATGACAAGGTCCACCCCTTAGATCAGACAAAAAAAAATGGTCAAGATTATGTTCATTGGATGGTGTTTGTTATGCATTGCGCTTGCACTACTACTAACTATGACAATGGTGTAAACCAAACTGTTATGATGATGTGTTCGTTCTTGCTGTGTAACCATATTATCTTATTATGTACTACCAACTCCTCATGAACTTGATGTGTTGTGTACTATTTTTGGACAATCTTGAGTCATCCATTTTGCTATTGCTAGATACATGTATAGGGCTAACTTTTGACTTTCAATAGTATGTTATTGGCTTAATAGTACTTTTACAATAGTATGTTATTGGATTAATAGTCAGTAAGTTACTCCATGAATGCTTCAATTTTCATTGACCCTTTTCTTGAAGTTGAAAATGTTTTATATTCCCTTGAAATTGATGTTATCCAAAGTTTGGCTATAGTACATCTTACATTATTTCGCGAGAAAATTATTAACTTTACACAAAATTGGGCAGACCTATAAATCAAGTCATAGTCACTGATTTGGCCGGAACTGCACTTTGAAGAAATTTGAGTACAACAGATTGCACAATGACTCTTATGAATTATTATGGGTTTCTTCCATGCCTTGCATTCCTTTGCCACTACACCATTTTCCATGAAAAATAATACATTTACTATCTTTTACCAACAATTTCAGTCTAAAAAACAGTCTCAAGTTAATTCCACAATACCTATAAATAAAAGAAAACCAACCTGATCAATTGCTACGCTATAAAATGAAAATGGTGTTCCCACTTGAAGAGAACAATGGGTGAACTTGACCTGGGCTATTGGAGTGCAAGAAACAACTTTATTTTTAAAGACATAGAGCTTCATCCATCAGAGATGGCTAACAAATAAAATAATCTTTTGTTTCTATAAATTAACATAACACAAAATAAACATTTTCAATCTTTAAATTAGCCATCTAAGTAGAAAGCTAAGAAATCCTGAAGGGGTTATCATACCAAGACTAACATGGCCATTCTGAGACCAGCATTAGAAAGAATGGGTATTGAACCAGCTACTATGGCTGGCTTGGTCCCAAAGTTGAACTCATCCCAACACTCATCATAATCTACCAAACACAAGAATTAGTTTACCATCATATGAAACATGAGGAAATGACAAACAAAAAGAAAAATGTTCCCAATGATGACAATTGTTTCAAAGACCAACCAAAAAACAGGGGATTCTGTTTTGAATCTGAACTAAAAAGTAAGGAAAACAAGCCAACAATGTCAACAACAGTTACAGTTCCATGTTATCCACATTTACAATCTATTCCCAAAAAGCTCAATCACGATTGCCTGTGTAATCTGCCCACATAGCAGCAGTTATCGCACACGATACTCTGACATTGCTCGTTGTGCTTGAGCATTAAAAGCTTCTTCAGTGCCCTCACTGCCTACGATTGTAGCTCCTGCTATGCTTGCGTCGATGTTACGCATAAATGATCCTTCCCACACATGGAACATTTCATCTCCCCGGTTATCCATGTGGATAAAGTTGTGCAGTGCATAGGAAGCGGTCACAATTAACCGTTGTCTAGAGATGGAGAAGAAGTACATTTCAGTCAGGATTGGGAACCTCGCCTTCAACACACCAAAGCCTCGTTCAATCACCATCCGCAATGATAAATGCCTATAATTGAACAACTCTTGTTAGTGCGGACTTGTGTGGGGGGAGGAATGCGCTACCTATTGTGTACCTCAAGTCAACGAGGTAGTACGATCTTGCAATAAGAGAGATAACCATTGGCAATTAATGTTACCTAACACAACTATTTTTAAGTGACAATAAAGTAAAAATTGCAAAAGGATCACCATACAGCCATTAAGATCCTAGTAGCAAAAGATAGCTTTTGATGGTTCCTTATTACCAATGACAGATTCAAAGTAAAGAGTATAGGATGAAATGTTAGTAGCTTCCGACAGGTTTGTACAGTAAAATAATCTGCTAAACTCATCATTCGATAGTTCTTAATGATCCAACTTACTAAGTCCATTGAGCTAGTTTAGAGCAAAATAACTTTAAATAGCTTTCAATGGATAAAGCAAAAGTGGAAGTATCATTACTTTAATCAAGTCATAAACCAACAAAACTTTAATCACAAAACTCCATTACCACAATGTAGATTCTGGAAAAATCAATAAAAATACACAGAAACAGAGTTACCATTTGTTGAAGTGATGATGCAAATACAGAATCTAAATTCATAAACTACAAATAAAGATGAAGTTAATAAAGAGGTGAGAAACTTTAATTATTCAGCTCAAATAAGGGAACCATCTATGGTAATCCACATTTCAGATCCAACTATGTTAGGACATATGTGTTCACATGTTAAAAACATATGTCATACTATTTATGTAAATTGGCTAATTCTTTGACAAAACGCACTCTACTTGTAATTGGGTAGTTCTAGGTGTTTTTAATACTTCAAGAAACAAGGTTTCAAGATCAAGTATTGAAGTCATCAAGTCTGTCCAAGAAAAAGCAAGCTGAAGTGCACAGATTTTAAAGCTCGACACCTGCTCGATAGCTACCTCGACACCTGCTATCTGTCGAGATTTAAAATTTCAGATTTCCAATCTGATTTTCTTGGGATCCGTGAATATGTTTTTGGGCCTTCTTTTCTTCTAACCCTAAACATATAAATGGAGTGTTTTAAGAGCCGTCAACATAGACACAAGTTGCAAAAGCATTGAGCAATCCTTGTTCAAGCAAATTATGATCAAAGACAAAGTTCTTGGCCTAGTTCATCTTCTTTCAAGAAGTTGCTGTGTATTTGCACCATAGGGTTTTGTAACCAAGCATCTTCATGTTATTCATCATAAAGGATGAACTGAAGAACTTTGCAGCCAACCTCTCTTTCTAAAGTTGGTGTTTGAAGTCACGTACTGGGATCCGCGCATCTGGTTAGTCACATACTTGGGAGTCGTGCATCAAAAGGGGAAACTGTCACTACAGATCAAGTCCAATTGGGTATTGGGGTAAGGGTTCAACTGTAGGTTGGTAAGGTACTTGTGATTCCTTTACTTGTAACCGCTTGATTTGATAATAGTGGAGTTGCGGGAGTGGTGACCTGAAAATCACCCGGTGGGGTTTTTGCCGTTAGGGTTTTCCCTATTCGTGAACAAATCACCGAGTTATTTATTTTTCCGCTGCATATTTAGTTTTGGTGATTTGTTTGTGCTACCACGCGTTTGCATGATAAATTGATTAATTAATAACTTGGCTAAATTAATTAATTAGTTTATATCACAAGGGGTCATTCAATTTGTGGCCTATCAAGTGGTATTAGAGTAGGCACACTCTGATTAGGTTTAATCTTTGCTGTGATTGATCCATTGACCCCTGTTTGTCATGGATAGAGGACAATCTCTCATTATACCTCCTTTATTTGATGGGACTAAATATGCTTACTGGAAAGTACGCATGAGAGCTTTTTTGCAGTCCTTAGACGTGAAGGTGTGGCAAGCTGTTGAGATTGGCTGGACCAAGCCAAAAGAAGCGCCGGCCGATTGGGATGAAGCCAAGATCAAGGCGGCAAACTTCAACAGCAGAGCGTTGAATGCCTTATTTAGTGCAGTCACCAATGAGGAGTTTAAGAAGATATCCTCAACAGAAATTGCTAAGGAGGCGTTGACCATCCTCCAGACAACCTATGAAGGAACAAAGGCTGTCAAAGATTCAAAGCTACAGAGGCTCACTACTAGCTTTGAAGAAATTAAGATGGAGGAGGATGGGTCATTTAATGAGTTCTATGCCAAACTTAAGGACATAGTGAACTCAGCCTTCAATCTTGGGGAAACCATCCCTGAACCCAAGGTTGTAAGGAAGGTGCTCAGATCTCTACTTGAGAGATTTCATGCCAAGATTACGGCAATAGAAGAATCAAAGAACATTGACAAAATTCCTTTGACTGAGTTGGTTGGGAACTTGCAGACCTACGAGCTAGGTTTATCAAGAATTGGCAAGTCAAGCAAGGGCAAGAGTATGGCCCTAAAGGCAAAAAGCAGTGATACAGATGAGTTTTCAGATGATGAAGATTCCAAGATGAAGTCCTACATTACGAGGCAGTTCAAGAAGTTTATGAAGAATGCCAATCGGAGGAGCTTCGACAAGGACCGCAGGCAATCCAGTTCTTCACAGTTCAAGAGCCAAGACAAAGGAAGGAAGGATGCTAAGGAAGGCGGTCAATACACTGTTCCGGCAGGACCCAAGTGTTTTGGGTGTCATGGGTTTGGACACATGAAGAATGAGTGTCCTACATATCTGAAGAGCATTGGGAAGAGCAAGGCTCTTGCTGCAACCCTGAGTGACACTGAGCCTGAAGATGATTCCGACAGTGAGGATGACGGAATCTTAAATGCCTTCACTGCCACAATCAATCCTACTGAAGGGATTGTTGAAGAAGTGGAACAAGAAGAAGAATTGGTGGATACTTAAATGCCTTCACGCCCCACACTTTAGTTTCACGTGATGCATGGTGGCTCCTTTGTGGTTTTTGAACTTGTATACTATATTAATGGTTAATAAGCCACGGTACATATGACCTTTAGACTTAGTATACAACATGCAAACTTCCACTTGTTGTTAGTATAGCTTTAGGTGCTTGAATATTAATATAGCTTGCTTGTGATTTTTTTTTTTTAGTATCAATGCCACACGCCTTCTTTTTAATAAGCCAGGACCGCACGTGCTCTCTTTTTTTTTTGGTATTATTATTGTTTATTAGTAAAGAGCTTTTGAATGAATAAGGTATTCATCCTTTCCTTTGGTTTGTTGTTAGGTGATTCCGGCTTGCCAACCCTTTGCTCGACTTGTGAATCTTCTACATTTGCTCAAGTCGTGACCTCTACGAGCTTCATCTTCTCCAAGTGGCTGCCATCAAGTGCACTTCATCATGGTCATCTTTTATGACTCATCGAGGACTCTTAATGATCAATCCGTCACTCTCTTGCGCTCTACGAATGAACCGTTGGAGAAAGGCGTCGTCTTGAAAGTCCATCCACTTGGTAGCAGTGTCCCTTCATCGTCCACTGCCATTCCTCGTCCTCCGAGTCTATCTCAATGGTGGATCGAATCATCCCACGAACTACACGACCCGACTAGAAAGGATTCACATGTCGTTTCGAGGACGTTTACTTTGACCTCCAACCTTCACTCAACCACCGATCACATCAGTCCATTTCCTCTCCTTGGTCGTCGGATAGGTGCGGGAGAAGTGCAATGGGCCTTACCTTCTTCCAAGACTCCTCCACTCCAATATAAAGGTGAGTTTTCCTACCTCCCTAAATATTGGGAGTGGCTAGAAGAAATATTGAGCCGCAATACTAAAGTCTTAAATGATGCCGATCTTTACAAGCCATTACTTGCATCGTTATTCACATATGATCGGAACACCCATGTCCTGCAAGCCTTTCTAGAGTGTTGGTGCGCAGCTACGAACACGTTGCACACGTCTGTAGGAGAGGTCTCCATCAGCTTATGGGACTTGCATTCAATCGGTGGGCTTCCTGTGTACGGCTCATTTTACGAAGAGGTCGTTCCAAACTCAAAAGACATATCATCTCTCCCATCATGCTGTCGTCATCTATTTGCTGCCTTTCATCACCTGAGTCTTGAGCTTGGTGGTTCGCACTTGGTCACCACGGCCGTGTGGGTGAAGTTTTGGTTCCGTGGCGAGTCTAAATATCAGAAACCGCTGACTAGAAGGTCAATACAAAGAAAAGCAAGAGGCAAGCAATCTCATAACCCTTCTGGTAAAATCGAAGCCCCCAGAATTCTGACTAAAGAAGACGAGGCTCCTTTCAATGTGCTTAAAGTGGAGAGAAGGCTTATAGAAGAGACTTGGTTAGCCGCTTTGATCTCGTGTTGGCTGTGTGAGTTCGCTCTTCCCGATGGGGGACCAAACTTAATCAGGCCTGGTGTTTTCAAGAGCTCAAGTGCGATGGCTCGTGGTAAGAGATATTGCCTTGCAGTCCCAGTCCTAGCCAACATTTATAGGGGCTTGAATGAAATTGTGTCTTCTAAGACTCCTAGTAAATGTGATGCCACTTTTCCTGCACACTACTTGAATGCTTGGTTGGCCGAATACTTCGACACTCACTTTGAACTTGAAGGGTCTCGCTCCAAGGATGTTCCGCGCATGTTTAGATACTCCGGAGAAGGTGCAGCCAAGCATTATGACGAGGTTACGGCTCGTAAGCTATTTCGTGCGGTTAATAACTTCAAGTTTCATCGCTTGGGCCTTTTTAAAGGCCATCGAGAGATTCTGGTGGATGATGACAAGCTACCTAGCTCTTATGCAGATTACTTCATCAGCCAACGTTCTAGCTACTTGGCCTCTCGTCGCGGAAGTATATGTATAGTTGAACCATACAGCCCTCACCGCTTTGGTCGACAGTTTGGTTTCAATCAACACATCCCTGGGGAGCTTAATGAGGACTTTCGCACCGTCACCTTAGAGCAAGTAGTATGCTTCTGGCGTCGATGTCTTCGTCTTGCTACTGGTTCAAAGTTTTTGATCCCTGCCTGCCCATCTGAGCACGGGGCTTCGTGCACGAAGGACTATATGAATTGGTGGGCTAGAAGATCTGATGGTTTCTTTTCAAGTAGGGCTGAGCAACCGATTGGGGATGTTAACCCGAGCAAGATAAGACTCAAAATAAAACAGCCCAATGAAGTAGTTGAGCCTGTGAAGCGTCGAAGCGATGGGAAGCCCTCTTTTGGGATTTCGGAAGCTACCGACGAGTCTTTAGGAGGAGTGGGCGTGGACAAGGCATATTCTCCTAAGCGTGGGCCTTCTTGCATAGTCTCAACGTCCCAAGACATAGTGGTGACCAAGAGTAAGGATGCGTCAGATTCCGAGCGGAACAGTGGCAACTCAGATTCTCACTGGAGACGCAAAAGGCAGAGGGATAATCCCAGCAAGAATTTGGATCATGAAGGGGTCACCCAAGCGACTGATCTTGGTGTCGACATGGATTCGCTTCCCGACCGTTCTGGTGGCAGTGCACAAGTGAGTCTTAATTCTCTTTTTGATGATTTTGATCTTGAACCTATTAAAGACCTTTGTTTCCTTCATGATGACCTTGAAGCTATTTCTGGTATCCAAGAACTTTTTGAGAATGACAATCTTGGTATTCTCCCAATGCAGGATGACAATTATCCTTCGAAAAGAGCAGGAGAGAAGTGTACACCAGTTGCCACTAGCTCTTCTACGAGTGAGTTTTCCATTCAAGGTCCGACGGCCTTTGATTTGGCTACTAAGGAAATTAATCCATCACGTTTGGCGAAGACTAACGCCACTCCCTCTTCCGACCCTATTCACAAGCCTCCAAGGGACGTGACTCAAAATAAATCGTGTAGTTTGAGCATCCCAGCCACTTCAACTGTCACAATGTTTGAACCCGATGATTTGATTTCAAAGGCCGATCGACAGCGTGCAAAAATGCTAGGAGGGGACCTAATTGAGAAGGTCGTCAAAACCCCTTTTACTCTTGTGACTTCATTTAGAGGTGGAGTCGAGAAGATCCTTCAAGTTATCGCACAAATAAAAGTTGTGGATGCAACGCCTTTAAGAGAGCGTATTTTGAAATATATGGATGATGCAGACCAATATTCTTCCCTCCATCATGCCCTTTCACAAGGCATCACACCTGAAGACAAGGAATAGAAGCTTACCGATGCTTGGCATCGTCTCACTCTTGCCCTCGACTCAGAAGCCATTAAGATCAGTCAGAAAGTTGCAATCAAGGCGAATTTAGACAAGGCCTTAGCTAGAGAGATTGAATTGAAGAAGGAACTTGAGTCACTTTCAATGCAAAAGGCAGAGTTTACAGCGTCAAGCACCCTCTATGATGCAGAGCTAGCCCAACAACAAGTGATCATTTCTCAAATCAAGGGGGAGGTTTCCAAGATTGAGGCAACTCCAACCTTAGAAGCTTCTGATGATGCAAAACTTAGAGAGCTACAAGGGTTACTAGAGACTAGCAAAGAGGAGTTGAAGCATTTAGATTGGATAGGTTAATCTTTTTTTTTTTAATTTTTTTTTTATTGATGTAGTCATTACAATGTAACGGCACCTATCTTATTATTAATAAAGAAATTCATTTATTTCCAGACCAGTGTTTGAGAAAATCCCTTTTTTTTTTTTTTTTTTGTGACTGTGCTTAGCAAGAGATGCTAGGCTGCCTACGTACCCAAAAGGGATCAAGTCATAACGTAGTTCAAAGGACTTGTTATTTTTTTCTTTTTAAGTACATATGTGACTGAACTTAGTAACGAATACCAAGCTGCCTACGTACCCAAAAGGGATCAAGTCATAACGTAGTTCAAGGGACTTACTATTTTTTTTTTTAAGCACATATGTGACTGAACTCAGTAACGAATACCAAGCTGCCTACGTACCCAAAAGGGATCAAGTCATAACGTAGTTCAAAGGACTTATTATTATTTTTTTTTTTGCGACTGTGCTTAGCAAGAGATGCCAAGCTGCCTACGTACCCAAAAGGGATCAAGTCATAACGTAGTTCAAAGGACTTTTTATTTTTTATTTTTTATTTTTTTTATTTTTTATTTTTTTGCGACTGTGCTTAGCAAGAGATGCCAAGCTGCCTACGTACCCAAAAGGGATCAAGTCATAACGTAGTTCAAAGGACTTTTTTTTTTTTTTTTTTTTTTTTTTTCGTCCCTAACTTTTGCCTAGGCCGCCTCTTTCAAGGTTTTCAACCTAGCGGGATTTTTTTTTTTATTTTTATTTTTTATCTTTTTTTTTTTCGTCCCTAACTTTTGCCTAGGCCGCCTCTTTCAAGGTTTTCAACCTAGCGGGATTTTTTTTTTTTTTTTATCTTTTTTTTTTTTGTCCCTAACTTTTGCCTAGGCCGCCTCTTTCAAGGTTTTCAACCTAGTGGGATTTTTTTTTTTTTTGGTGGGCAGTTTAAGCTCTTACCAAGGAGCAACTTCAATACTTTATGCATAGTATCGCTTTAGGAACTTTGCATTTATGGGACCTACCCTTAGGCCATCTTCGTCGACTACCTTGTAAGCACCATTAGTGTAGACCTCCTGCACGACATAGGGGCCATCCCATTTTGATGTGAATTTGTTCCCAGTCTTGTGAGAGATGTTGATAGGTCTTCGCATTGCAAGCACTAGGTCCCCTACTTGGAAAGATCGAGGCCGGACTCTCTTGTTGAAAGCTCGTGAAAGCCGCGCTTGGTAGCATTCGAGATGTTGTTGAGCTTCCAATCTCTTTTCATCAAGTGCTTCCAACTCTTCGAGTCTTAAACGCGCATTTTCTTCATTTGTGAGCCCTTCTTGGATAGCAATTCGAAGTGATGGAATTTGTCTCTCTAAAGGTAGGACTGCTTCGACGCCATATACTAATGAATACGGAGTGGCTTGCGTGGGTGTCCTGTATGTTGTTCGGTATGCCCATAAAGCTTCTCCAATCTTTTCATGCCAATCCCTCTTCGAGCGTTCTACTACCTTTTTCAACAAATTGCAAAGCGTCTTGTTGAAAGCCTCAGCAAGACCGTTGGCTGGCGCGTTATACATGGATGACTTGTATTGCTTGAACTCAAACTTCTCGCATAGTTGGGTCACCAGGCTATTGTAGAATGGCTTACCGTTATCTGTGATGATATAGCGAGGGACACCATACCGATAGATCAAGTGAGTCCGGATGAAGTTCACCACATTTTCCTTCTTTACTTCCCTAAGAGGTATGGCTTCCGCCCATTTAGAAAAATAGTCGGTCGCAGCTAATATGTACAGGTGACCCCCTGACGACTTAGGCAATGGTCCTACAACATCGAGTCCCCATGCATCAAAAGGCCAGGATGCGACTGTAGGGTGCAGAGGCTCCGGCGGTTGGTGGATGTAGTTCGCATGAAGTTGGCATGCTTCGCATGTCTTTGCATAGTCCATACAATCCTTGACCATGGTGGGCCAATAGTAACCCATTCGTTTTATCCGGTGGTACAATTTGGGGCCAGATTGGTGGGCACCACACACTCCCGAATGAGCTTCTTCCATGGCTTGATCCCCTTCTTCCTTGCCAAGACATCGTAAGAATAAACCGTCGAAAGACCTCCTGTATAATGTGCCCTTGTAGTGTATAAAACGAGGCGCTCTTCGTCGTACCTCAGTCTTGTGGTGGGGATCTTCAGGTAGCTTACCATGTTCTAAGTAATCAATAAGGGGTTGACGCCAATCCTCATCCTCCACTATGGATATTGATATGGCATTCGTCGCACTCGTGCATTCTTCCGTGTAAGAGAGTACCCAACGGTTGCAGACAGAGACATTTGCCTTTTCACCCTCCGACAAAGCCAATGTGGTGGCTAGGTTGGCTAGAGCATCTGCCATCCTATTCTCGTTTCTGGGAATATGCTCTAAGGAAACTCCATCGAACTTCTCAATTAGTTGCATAGCCATCTGAAAGTAAGGAATCAAACCCTCATGTTTAACTTCATAGCGTGTCAAAAGTTGATTGATTACCAACTTGGAATCGCCGTAGACTTCTAAGTATGAGATTTTCATATCGAGGGCCATTTGGAGGCCAGCAATAAGGGCTTGATACTCAGCAACGTTGTTTGAACATGGTTCACTAAGCACAAAGGCAAATGGTAACACTTGTTTCTGTGGCGACACGAAGACAACCCCAGCACCAGATTCCTCTTGTCGTGCGGCTCCATCAAAGAACATCATCCAAGGTGGGAGGACTTCGGTGTACAATACATCTTCATCTGGAAAATCATCTGAGAGTTCCCAATCTGCAGGAATGGGATGATCAGCGAGGAAATTTGCTAGGGCTTACCCCTTGATGGCCTTTTGGGGCACATACACGATTTCAAACTCTTGAAAGGCCACAGCCCATTTTGCCAACCGTCCAGACATGATCGCCCTAGACAATACGTATTTTACTGGATCTATCTTTGCAACCAAGTGTATTACGTGTGCTTGCATGTAGTGCCTTAATTTTTGAATAGAGAAGAAAAGCGCAAGACACATCTTCTCTATTGGAGAATACCTTAATTCTACCCCAGTTAGCTTTCGACTAAGGTAATACAATGCTTTCTCTTTTTCTTCTTCATTTTTTTGAGCTAAGAGGGCCCCAAGTGATTGTTCTTGTGCAGCAATGTAGAGCACTAGAGGTTTTCCTGGCATGGGCACTCCTAAGACAGGTGGGTTAAGCAGATACCTTTTAATACTTTCAAATGCATTCCTGCAAGCCTCATCCCATTCAAAGGTGGAATCTTTTCTCATCAATCGACTGAATGGTTGACACCGTCCTGCTAGATTCGATATAAAACGTCGAATATATGCAAGATGGCCTTGTAAGCTTCGAAGCTCTCGTAGGCTCTTTGGTTCAGGCATCCTTTGGATAGCATCTATTTTAGATTGATCCACTTCAATACCTCGATGTCGAACAATGAAGCCTAGAAACTTCCCAGACGTGACACCAAACGCGCATTTGAGAGGATTCATTTTGAGTTGATATTTCCTTAGTCGATTAAATACAGTGCGCAAGTCCTGTAAATGATCCCCTCTTTTCTTTGTCTTAACAACTAGATCGTCAACATAACATTGCACAATTTTGTGGAGTATGTCATCAAAAATTCGTTGCATTGCTCGTTGATATGTTGCACCGGCATTCTTGAGCCCAAAAGGCATCACCTTATAACAATAGATCCCCTTTGGAGTTCGAAAAGCAGTGAGCTCTTCATCCTCGGGTGCCATTCGAATTTGATTGTATCCTGATGAGCCATCCATGAATGATAATACTTCATGACCAATAGTCGCATCAACCATAAGCTCTGTATTTGGAAGTGGGAAGTCATCCTTTGGGCACGCTCTATTCAAGTCCCGAAAATCAACACAAACTCGGATTTGTCCATTCTTCTTTTTGACAGGGACAATGTTTGCAATCCACTTTGGGAATTGTACTTCCCGAATGAATCCTGCCTGCTCGAGTTTGTTAACTTCTGCCTTGATTTGTGGGAGGAGTTCCGGTCGAAAGCGTCGTTGGGCTTGCTTAATTGGGCGTGCTCCTTGCTTTATTGCCAACCGGTGAACTGCAATTGTTGGGTCTAAACCTGGCATCTCCTTGTATGTCCAAGCGAACACATCTTTGTATTCCATTAAAAGCTCAAAGTATTTGCTTTCTTCCTCCAGTGTCAAAAGCGAACTCACATAGATTGGGCGAGGCTCCTCGTCAGTCCCTAAGTTTAATTCTTTGAGCTCATCTACAGTCGCTTGCCCCCCGTCTTCTATTGCCCGAGGAGCTTCATTTGGTTCATCGTCTGATGCGTCTGATTCGGAGTCGGTTTCCGCTGTCACGTGGTAAGAAGGGAGGACTAGTGTCTCGTGCTCATCCTCCCCATCGTCAACTTGCTTCTCGAGCTCGCGTGTGTGCACAATAGTCCGCCGCTTTACTTTTAGGGAGTTTCCTGTACTAACTTCTACAGTCAACTCACGTTTCATGCGCGAAGGGATAAGGCTGTAGGCTTCGGTGCTCTTTCTCTTTTGTAGGCCACTTTTCTCCTCCTTAGGTCGTGGGGTGTTAGTTGAGCTACTCGTAGACCCAAGCCTATCAAATGCTGACTTACGTGTATGTGAGGTTCCTTCCTTCGTAGGGAGAGAAATGCTTAATCTATTAAAGACTGATTCTCGAGGAGCAGATGTTCCTAAACGGTCAAATACAGAAGATCTTGACACAGGCTTCGGCTTCCCCTCCTCCTCAACTTCAAAGGTGATGTGTTGTGATGTTGCCTTTTTTCCTTTCCCTTTGGCCGAGATTCGAACTGGCTCTTGTGATGAATACCCCAGCCCAGTTCTTGGAACCTCGATCGCATAACCTTGTTGCTTCAGTTTGCTTTGGGTCGAGTTAAGCCCATGTGACTTCTCTTCCACGTAATCTGAATAAAGTTGCCCCAATTGCGGAGGATTTTGGAAATCATAGCCTGATTTTGCCAAAAGTTTATATGCTTTAGGGTCGAAACCTTCTTCTGTTCTTCTGACTGGCAATGAATCTTCTTCAACAAGGTTACGTGTGGCTCTAGTGAAACCTTTGAGTGGGGGTTTTGTAGACGCCCCTTGGCCTAACTTCGGTAATGGTAAGGTGAAATCACTTTTAAGGATAGCGATATCTTCCTCTTGAATAGACTTTTTGCACTTATCCTTTGTCACCATTGTCAACCCGAATGGGGATTGTCCTTCCTTTCGTTTAGATGCGGGCACATATCGTAAGACCATGGGTGCCTCTTTCTTCTCTACATGAAACTTCTGTCTTACTTCAGAGTTAGGTTTCGGACCTTCAACGAGGGGCTCACCTCCTTCCTTACATTTTTCCTTCTTCTTTTCCATAGACTCCTTTTGTGGTACATCGTAGGTTGTGTCGCAATCCAAGTAAAACTTGGCATCTTCAAAGTGAGATTCTGCCGCCGTAAATGGTTGCAAATCTGCTGTCACCACCTTTACTTGCTTGCCATCGCAATACTTGAAGCATTGATGCAATGTAGAAGGTACAACACCATTCCCATGAATCCATGGTCGTCCTAACAACAGGTTATAAGAGGTCTTCGAATCGATCACATGGAAGAGAGGTCTTGCTTTCAACTCATCAATAGTCACATCTAACTGAATCATGCCAATTGCCCTTTGACCCTCTTGGTTGAAGCCTTGGATGACGAGTCTACTTTTGGATAACTCTTCCATGGATATGCCTAGGCGTCTCATTGTTCCTTTGGGCATTATGTTGACGGCAGACCCATCATCTATGAGGATGCGACTTACTCTTTCCCCTCGTGTGTAACCTGAGACAAAGAGTGGTCGATTGTGCGGTTTGGAGCCCAATAAGAGATCCTCATCGGCGAACGTCATCTTGTCACGACAATGAGCACATAAAGCAACTGCTTCTTCCGAGGCCTGGGTTTCACTTCCCTCTTCCTTGGTTACTTTGGTTTCTTCAAGGTTCACTTTCTCCTCCTTTTCGGTGAAGTCTTCTTGACCATCAGCATCATGGCAGGAGACCATGTAAGTGGTTGTCGTTAGGCCCTCTGTAAGAAAGCCTTTAGGGAAAAACTCATGCAGCGTGACTGACAAGGGGCCTTCCTTTTGTAATAACTCATTCGAACGAGCTCCCTTTCTTTGTTTCTTCAGACCATTTGTTTCCTTCCGCTTGGGAGCAATTTTTGAATCGCTTGCTTGAAGTTCCCTTCTCTTGTAAGGAACATAGGGTTTTGGATTACGCTGTTTTCGAAATCTCTTGTAGGTCACAAAAGTCCAACCCTCTTCGTCGTCTACCAATTCGTCATTGGCTTTATCATCATCTGGAGGACTGAAGCATGACATATGCATAGGCTCAAGCGTTCCAAATTGGATGTGCTTGCAATATGCCCTTGATGTTGATGGCAAGGTGGACTGCACTTTCGTTGGAGTTGGTGACTTCACAGAGATTGGGGATCCAACAGCGAACGTAGCATGATTTGCCTCAGCAGTTTCATCTAGGTCTAAAAGAATTTTACCCTCCTTTGCAAGCCTTAGGATAAGGTCCTTCAGAACAAAACATTTTTCCACAGGGTGACTTACAACTCGATGGTATACGCAGTATTTTGGGTCGTTGGTACGCCCCATTTCCTCTGGTCGCTTGCACTCTGGGAGCTTGATCACATTCTTCTCTAATAAATCCTCGAGCATGCCTCGAACGTCGGCATCTGGAAACGGATACGTCTTTTCTTCCATCTCCTTCAAAGTCAATCGACGCTTCTCCCGCTCTTGCATTGGACCGGTCCTTTTCTCCATTCTCTTATTCTCTTTACTGGAGATCTTCACAGGCTCCACAGCAACGGCCATAGCTTCCTTAACCATGGATCTGGAAGACTTATCCCCCCTCCTCATATCTTTCTTCTCTTTACGCTGCTGGTCAACAGGTAAGCCCTTTTCTCCATGGCTAGATAGACTAAGCTCCATATCATGGGCTCGGGTAGCAAGTTCCTCAAAGGTGTGAGGTTTAATTCCTTGGAGGATGTAAAGCAACCCCCAGTGCATACCTTGGATGCACATCGCCACTCCTGAAGACTCGGAAAGGCGATCTTTGCAGTCGAGACTTAATGAGCGCCAACGATTGATGTAGTCTACCACTGGTTCATCTTTCCATTGCTTCGTGTTGGTTAATTCTAGCATGCTTACGGTACGTCGAGTACTATAAAAACGGTTCAAGAATTCCCTTTCCATTTGCTCCCAACTATCAATGGACTCAGGTTCAAGATCCGTGTACCAATCAAAAGCATTTCCTCGAAGAGTACGCACGAATTGCTTCGTGAGCAAGTCTCCATCCGTACCAGCGTTATTGCAAGTCTCGATGAAATGAGCGATATGTTGCTTCGGATTCCCTTTCCCATCGAATTGTTGAAACTTAGGAGGTTGGTAACCCGCAGGCATCTGTAAAATATCAATCCTCTTGGTGTATGGTTTTGAATACATCAGAGAGTTTTGTGGTGCCCCACCATATTGAGCTCGAATGGTGTTCGTTATCATGTCCTGTAACTGTTGGACCGATAAAGATGAAATTGAGGTAGAGCTCCCTTGTGGACCACTAGCCTTCTTTGGAGAAGATGTGTGAGCATCTTGGGATGTATGCTGATGCGTGTGAGAATGGCCTCTGCTAGACTCCCCTCGATTCTGAACCTCAAGCTTGTTCATAAGCGTGGCGATTTGAAGGTCCTTCTCCTCCACAGTCTTGGTAAGCTTAGCTATAGCATGTCCCATTTCAGCAATCTTTTCGTCAATGGTGGCAGTCCCTGTCATCATGGCCGCCATAGCTATTGTACGAGAAGAATTTTCTGAGAAGATAGATGAAGTGACTTCTCGGGGAGATCCTTGGGAAGAACCTGACTGTGAAGCATTACTCGACCCAGCATCTGATGCAGAATAGTGATATTCGCTCCCAATCATTGAGTCTTCTGGAACGAATGCTGAATCTCCCTTTTTAGAGGAAGTGTGCTTGTTTGTCCTCAAAGTGCTCAAGGAGATGACAGTCTTTGGCTGGGCTGGGGCACTTATGAGTTTCATCACAGGAGCTTTTCCTTCAACTTCTTGTGATGTGAGGAGCCTCATTGCCTTAGCTTTGTTTCGAGTCATGGGACCTGTGGAAGTACTGCTGCTTGTTGATCCCCCAACGCTTTTGGTAGCGTTCTTGGAAATCTGAGACTTCTTCGAGGCCATTGAACTAGGTGGATTGGAGACTTGAAGATTTCTAGGAGAAAGAGATGAGAGGCAGAGCAGTCCCACCGGGCGTGCCAGAAATTTGTACACACAATTTTCGTAAAAGATAAATCACACGATCACGAAAATAATGTAACAAATAATCAATTGTATTTGATTTGTATATATGTGAGTACAATCCTCTGTATGAATCTTTACAATGAAACAGTACAATAAATTCCTCTGATTCGATCTCCAAGAAACGTTACGATCCAAAGGGGCTATGAAGCTTGATCTTGAATCGTGCTTTGATGTCTCCAAGTTGAATGAATGGTTGAATGTGCTTGATTTGGTGCGAGGGCCGTTGGCTTGATCTCGAACTTGATTCAAGGAGAATCCCCACTTTGATTTGAAGAAGTAGGAATAAGCCTTGATGAACAATGGAATTCTTGTGAACTTTAGAGATGACTCTCTATTTTGGCAGAGTGTCAGTAGTGTTTTTCTCTCTGTCTGTTCTCTTTCTCATATGAGAAGCTCCTATTTATAGGCAACTCAATGATCTTTAATTTGGAATTTTCTCTCAGCATTTATTGAGAGTTGAATTAGGAATTTAATTTGGCATTTCATTTAAAAAGAACTTTCCATATAGGTCTTTTCTTCTGACGCTGCCATATGGCTTTCTTCATTTGATGTTGCCACGTGGCTTAATTTTATTTGTTGATCGTCCACGTCATTAATTGGAGATTAATTTGATCACAAATATTTTATCATGAACAATCAGATGGTTGTGAATACATCATAAAATTTTGATGTCTACATAAGTCATAAACCAACAAAACTTTAATCACAAAACTCCATTACCACAATGTAGATTCTGGAAAAATCAATAAAAATACACAGAAACATAGTTACCATTTGTTGAAGTGATGATGCAAATACAGAATCTAAATTCATAAACTACAAATAAAGATGAAGTTAATAAAGAGGTGAGAAACTTTAATTATTCAGCTCAAATAAGGGAACCATCTATGGTAATCCACATTGCAGATCCAACTATGTTAGGACATATGTGTTCACATGTTAAAAACATATGTCATACTATTTATGTAAATTGGCTAATTCTTTGACAAAACGCACTCTACTTGTAATTGGGTAGTTCTAGGTGTTTTTAATACTTCAAGAAACAAGGTTTCAAGATCAAGTATTGAAGTCATCAAGTCTGTCCAAGAAAAAGCAAGCTGAAGCGCACAGATTTTAAAGCTCGACACCTGCTCGATAGCTACCTCGACACCTGCTATCTGTCGAGATTTAAAATTTCAGATTTCCAATCTGATTTTCTTGGGATCCGTGAATATGTTTTTGGGCCTTCTTTTCTTCTAACCCTAAACATATAAATGGAGTGTTTTAAGAGCCGTCAACATAGACACAAGTTGCAAAAGCATTGAGCAATCCTTGTTCAAGCAAATTATGATCAAAGACAAAGTTCTTGACCTAGTTCATCTTCTTTCAAGAAGTTGCTGTGTATTTGCACCATAGGGTTTTGTAACCAAGCATCTTCATGTTATTCATCATAAAGGATGAACTGAAGAACTTTACAGCCAACCTCTCTTTCTAAAGTTGGTGTTTGAAGTCGCGTAGTGGGATCCGCGCATCTGGTTAGTCACATACTTGGGAGTCGTGCATCAAAAGGGGAAACTGTCACTACAGATCAAGTCCAATTGGGTATTGGGGTAAGGGTTCAACTGTAGGTTGGTAAGGTACTTGTGATTCCTTTACTTGTAACCGCTTGATTTGATAATAGTGGAGTTGCGGGAGTGGTGACCTGAAAATCACCCGGTGGGGTTTTTGCCGTTAGGGTTTTCCCTATTCGTGAACAAATCACCGAGTTATTTATTTTTCCGCTGCATATTTAGTTTTGGTGATTTGTTTGTGCTACCACGCGTTTGCATGATAAATTGATTAATTAATAACTTGGCTAAATTAATTAATTAGTTTATATCACAAAGGGTCATTCAATTTGTGGCCTATCAAGTGGTATTAGAGTAGGCACACTCTGATTAGGTTTAATCTTTGCTGTGATTGATCCATTGACCCCTGTTTGTCATGGATAGAGGACAATCTCTCATTATACCTCCTTTATTTGATGGGACTAAATATGCTTACTGGAAAGTACGCATGAGAGCTTTTTTGCAGTCCTTAGACGTGAAGGTGTGGCAAGCTGTTGAGATTGGTTGGACCAAGCCAAAAGAAGCGCTGGCCGATTGGGATGAAGCCAAGATCAAGGCGGCAAACTTCAACAGCAGAGCGTTGAATGCCTTATTTAGTGCAGTCACCAATGAGGAGTTTAAGAAGATATCCTCAACAGAAATTGCTAAGGAGGCGTTGACCATCCTCCAGACAACCTATGAAGGAACAAAGGCTGTCAAAGATTCAAAGCTACAGAGGCTCACTACTAGCTTTGAAGAAATTAAGATGGAGGAGGATGGGTCATTTGATGAGTTCTATGCCAAACTTAAGGACATAGTGAACTCAGCCTTCAATCTTGGGGAAACCATCCCTGAACCCAAGGTTGTAAGGAAGGTGCTCAGATCTCTACCTGAGAGATTTCATGCCAAGATTACGGCAATAGAAGAATCAAAGAACATTGACAAAATTCCTTTGACTGAGTTGGTTGGGAACTTGCAGACCTACGAGCTAGGTTTATCAAGAATTGGCAAGTCAAGCAAGGGCAAGAGTATGGCCCTAAAGGCAAAAAGCAGTGATACAGATGAGTTTTCAGATGATGAAGATTCCAAGATGAAGTCCTACATTACGAGGCAGTTCAAGAAGTTTATGAAGAATGCCAATCGGAGGAGCTTCGACAAGGACCGCAGGCAATCCAGTTCTTCACAGTTCAAGAGCCAAGACAAAGGAAGGAAGGATGCTAAGGAAGGCGGTCAGTACACTGTTCCGGCAGGACCCAAGTGTTTTGGGTGTCATGGGTTTGGACACATGAAGAATGAGTGTCCTACATATCTGAAGAGCATTGGGAAGAGCAAGGCTCTTGCTGCAACCCTGAGTGACACTGAGCCTGAAGATGATTCCGACAGTGAGGATGACGGAATCTTAAATGCCTTCACTGCCACAATCAATCCTACTGAAGGGATTGTTGAAGAAGTGGAACAAGAAGAAGAATTGGTGGATACTGAATGTGAGAAGATGGATGACAAAGATGATATCCATTCAGCCTATGAGAAGCTTTACAAGCTCTTTGAGAAACATGAGAAGTTATATAGACTGGCCACCAAGAAGCTTAGTGATGTGGAACTTGATCGAGTAGAGTTGTCCACAAAGTTTGATGAGGCGAATCAAACTATTGGAGCACTGAGGTTTGAGAATAACTTCCTGGCTGAGAAGACCAAGAAGCTTGAAGTAGAGCTGTTTCAAGTCAGAGCTCAACTAGAGAGGACTTCAAGTGCAAAACTTGATGAGATGCTCAGCAACCAGAAATCTACTTCAGATCGAATAGGTTTAGGGTATGGTCTTTCTTTCTCTAATTCTGCTTCTACTAGTTCTACTGTTTTTGTTCCTCCTGCTAATAATGTTAAAATTGAGAACATTGATGTTAAAACTGAATTAGCTAGTGAGAACATAGACAAGGGTAAATCCATCTTAGGAGCACCCCCTAAGTTAGATAAGAAAGATGCTAAAAACCCTAGGGCTAAGAAGGCTAACTCTCAAAAGCCTAAACAAAAGAAGCAGCATCTCTGTCGTCATTGTGGAGCTGCCGGTCATACTCGACCAAATTGCTACAAGTGGCTAGCCACCCAACAGAGCAACAGTATGATAGCATCTGGAAGCCAAAATCAGCTTCAATCCTCTCTTGCTCCTCTTGGAGATCTTTTAAAAGCCATCATGTTCCTTTCGAACTTGAACGGTTTCAATTCTTCCCCCTCACCGCCGGTTCAAAGATTCAATCAAAGGAAAGGCTCTTCCAAGGTGTGGAAGAAAAAGGACTCAAAGTGATTTCATCACTTTCTTTTCCCTTCTTGTTTTTCTTGTTTGTTGCATTGCTTGTGTGTTTTGCATTTTTAGTGAGTTAGTCTAGTTTTATGCATTGTTTTACTTTGTTAACATGTTTTTGTGTGTTTACTTTCAGTTTTGTTTATTTTGTTTTTGAAATAAAATAAAATAAAAAAATTTTTTGAAAAATTGAAAAAATACAAAAACAGTGTGTGTTTTTTGTACTTTGGTACTTGTGTACTTTGGATGGCCAATGAAACAAAGTTTTCTAAACTTTGTATCTCTTGTAGCTTAGATGAGCATCTTTATGCACAACTAAGCAAGTGAGCTTTGTGGCTCTTGTTTGTGATGAGTAAGATTAGGTTATTTCTTTAAACTTAACACTCATATCACTCTTTTTGACAGGTAGGACTAGAAAATCCTAAGAGAAAGGCATAAATAACCATCTCACCACTGTTGCCCGCCAATCATTAATGACATCTGTATGCTTCGGCATAGCAAAAGTGTGATGTCAATGACATTTGTGTGCTTAGGCATAGCAAAATTGAAATGTCAAATATCAATGGGTATTTCTTTTCTTTCTCATAAGCCCATGTATGATATGCTTAAAAAGAAAATATGCAAAGAAATAAAAAGCAAAAAGATTAAAAATGCTTTAAAATGGTTGCAAGCGTGTATTCTAGGAGATGTGGGAGTTATAGGATGTACCTCGAAGGTGATAGTCCCCATCAAACAGTTATGATTGTGTGTGAGTTAAAGTTATTTTCTCATATCTCAGATCGTCATTACATGTATACACATATGCAATCTTGCGATGTTTTTCACACACAACACGCAATATTTTTTGCTACTTTTGATACATGTGCAGGTACAATGTGATTTGGCCATCACAAAGGTTTTACATGTGCTTTTGTATGCTCACTAAACTGTTATGACTTATTTTTGAAATATAAAATTTGTTAGACTTGTTTAGTGTGTGCGTGAGTTTTTGGGAGATTCATATGCTTAAATTTTCATTGAGAGATGATTTTTGAGAGCTTTTTATGTTGATTGGATCATGGTTGAGGTGTTTGTCTTGATTGCATTCATGTCTGTGTTTTTCACTTCTCGAAAAATTGTTTTTAAAAGCTGGCTCGACACCTCCTCGATACCTGATCATCTGTCGAGCTTCTCAAGCCTTTTTCTTATCGCAATCTCGATACCTCTTCGACACCTGATGGATCGATCGAGAAAGTTTCTGTCTCCTCGATACCTCCTCGACACCTAGTCGATCGATCGAGCTTCTGTTCTCTGAAATTGGTCTTATACCTCGATACCTTCTCGACACCTTTAGCTGTCGATGACCAATTCCTCGATACCTTCCTCGACAGATTCCTCAATACCTCTCGACACCTCAGCTGTCGAGATTTACTGAGGTGTCTATATAAGCTGCGATCGCGATCCTCTCTCATTTCACTCGATCTCTTTCGATCTGTCCGAAGACTGTTCACCTCCCAAACACTTTTCTCTCACTCAAATCCTCAAATCCTCATCATTTTCGATCTTCCCTTCCTTCAATCACTTGGTAAGATCATTTTTCCCTTCTTTTTTCATGCATTTCATGTTTTGAAACCTAGATTTTTGGGATTTTTGGAAATTTTTGGGGTTTTTCAAAATTGATGAGTTTTTCTTGAAATTTTGGGTTGGTTTTTCACTCAAATGTTTTTAAAATGTCATACATTGCATTCCATGTGCATTAGAATGATATTTTCATGCATTTAGATGTGTGTTTCTCGTATGTGTGCTGCTAGGTTTGGATTGGGCTGAGCCCATGATGCCTTTTAAGTTTGCATGTCACATGTCCATGCATTCCCATGCATACGTACTTTTTGTTCAAGATATTATCATATTTGAACTGTTTGAGACTTTTCTGATTGTCTCCCTCTCTATCTTGTTCTCATTCTTTTACGTTAGTAATGTCTATGGCACCCAAATGTAAATCCACTCCTGCTCAGAACCCTCTGCGTTCTGGAGCTTCCTCTTCTTCTGACTCTGCTCCTCTTAACCTTTGGTTCCTTGATGGAGATGCCCACAAGGCATTTACTGAGAACTTTTCTAGACGAGGTGTTCATTCGGAACGCCAAGTCATTCTGGCGGACTTCGCCGACACTGACTTTCCCTCTGTCATTCATAGTAGGGGATGGGAGTCACTGTGTGACGTCCCGGTCACCTGTCCTCTCGTACTGATTCAGGAGTTTTACTCCAATATGTACGGGATTGATCGTTCAGTACCTCTTTTTCATACTCGCGTTTGAGGTACGCGCATTGTTGTCACACCGCAGCTCGTTACGGATGTGCTTAGGGTTCCTAGGATAGAGTTTCCTGACTATCCTACTTGTGAGCGACTGAGGACTATGTCCAAGGATGAGCTCATTTCTGCTTTTTGTGAGCGCCCTTCTGACTGGGGTGAGCATCAGTATACATCATGTCGACCTTTTGCTAAAGGTCCTAGATTCCTTAACATGGTGATGACTTTTGTACTTCATCCTCTCTCTCACTATAACTCTATCACAGAGCCTCGTGCTCGATTTTTGTTATCTCTACTTGAGCATCTTACGATAGATTTTCCTTCACACTTCATTTTCTCTATCATAGATATTCATTTAGATTCGGCATCCCGTGATAAGCTCATCTTTCTTTCCGCTATCACGAGGATTCTACGCCATTTTTCCATCCCTTTCCCTGTGTCCGACCACTTCACACACATATCTGCCATAGATGCCGCTACCGTAAAACGTAGTGAGGCACAGTTTAGGTTGCGACAGCCGGATTCCACTCCTCCTTCGCGTTCGGCTCCATCCAGATCAGCTCCATCTACATAGGCTCCTTTTTCTTCTTCAGGCGATGTATCTCTTGGAGATATTATGGCGCAGCTGCAGTGCATGGATGCTCGCCTCGATACACTCACCACTGAGTTATATCAGGTAAACATTCGTGTTGGTCGTATTGCACGACGGCAGGCGACCATGGGTGGTTTTGCTTTTGAGGCTTCTCATCCACCACCTCCTCCAGTCGCTTCAGATTCTGATGCTGAGGATGATGATGATGATGGTGATGACGATGATGATTTGGATAATGATGATGGAGATGCTAGCTCTACTGATGAGATGTCTATGGTTCACTCTACCCTTTGTCACTCGTGACAAAAAGGGGGAGTAGTTTTGGACTATGAGAGTAGTCATCTTAGGGGGAGAGTTAGTTTAGGACATTTTTGATAGGGGGAGTGTTCATATTCTTGAGGGATGTAGTGAGGTCTTGATGTATCTTTTCTTTTCTATTCTTATTAGATACATTGATCTTGTATATGGGGTCTTGTGACCAGTTTACATACATTGTACTTATTTTCTCTATATGTGGATGTATGTTTCTTTTTCACCTATCTCTTCATGTGTTGTTTCTTTTCTAATTATTTCTGTTTCACACAAGATGCCTTGATGAGTTTTGTTTAAAGTGTTTCAGAAATACAGGTTGTCAAAGTCTACTTGTCATAAACTCTCTTCTTGCAAAATTTTTCAAGAGTTTGTGTTAGGATAGATTTTATTGTATTCAACAAGTGAATATGAATTGAGTGATTTATGACTTCTCTCATATATTCATTTGTTTGTTGTGGTTTTGTCACGGATTGCCAAAGGGGGAGATTGTTAGGACATATGTGTTCACATGTTAAGAACATATGTCATACTATTTATGTAAATTGGCTAATCCTTTGACAAAACGCACTCTACTTGTAATTGGGTAGTTCTAGGTGTTTTTAATACTTCAAGAAACAAGGTTTCAAGATCAAGTATTGAAGTCATCAAGTCTGTCCAAGAAAAAGCAAGCTGAAGTGCACAGATTTTAAAGCTCGACACTTTCTTGATAGCTACCTCGACACCTGCTATCTGTCGAGATTTAAAATTTCATATTTCCAATCTGATTTTCTTGGGATCCGTGAATATGTTTTTGGGCCTTCTTTTCTTCTAACTCTAAACATATAAATGGAGTGTTTTAAGAGCCGTCAACATAGACACAAGTTGCAAAAGCATTGAGCAATCCTTGTTCAAGCAAATTATGATCAAAGACGAAGTTCTTGACCTAGTTCATCTTCTTTCAAGAAGTTGCTGTGTATTTGCACCATAGGGTTTTGTAACCAGGCATCTTCGTGTTATTCATCATAAAGGATGAACTGAAGAACTTTGCAGCCAACCTCTCTTTCTAAAGTTGGTGTTTGAAGTTGCGTATTGGGATCCGCGCATCTGGTTAGTCACATACTTGGGAGCCGTGCATCAAAAGGGGGAACTGTCACTACAGATCAAGTCCAATTGGGTATTAGGGTAAGGGTTCAACTGTAGGTTGGTAAGGTACTTGGAATTCCTTTACTTGTAACCGCTTGATTTGATAATAGTGGAGTTTCGGGAGTGGTGACCTGAAAATCACCCGGTGGGGTTTTTGCCGTTAGGGTTTTCCCCATTCGTGAACAAATCACCGAGTTATTTATTTTTCCGCTGCATATTTAGTTTTGGTGATTTGTTTGTACTGCCACGCGTTTGCATGATAAATTGATTAATTAATAACTTGGCTAAATTAATTAATTAGTTTATATCACAAGGGGTCATTCAATTTGTGGCCTATCAAATTAAATTACTTGAAATAAGTTCAAATTAAAAAAGTGGATGACAAGTGGCTAAAACCCACTAAACTTTTTGATCAGATTGCTTACCAAAAATACCCAACAAATCTCAATCCCAAAGAACAAATCCAAAAGCAAATGCACCAAAAATATTTTTTACCTCTAGGCGGCCAAGAGAACTCGTACTTGACATGTCCAAGTGCGTCCTGCATGACTCGTGAATCATTTGCACTCCATTCCCATCCATAATGCACATACGTAAACCGCATGTCAAAGTTGCATGCACACATCACGTTTTGGGTGATGTCACTCCGTCTATCTCTGAATACGATGGTCCTATCGGGTGGGGCAGAAGCACTTATGTGCGTCCCATTGATGGCCCCCACACATTTCTATTAAAAAAATAGGTAGCTTTAATTAGGTAAATTAAACTTATGTGCAATCAGATCTCATTCACACTTCATTTTGTTTTCTTTCTATTCTTTATTACAGATCTTTCACATTTTAATGAATCAAAGTGATAATTTATCTAAGAACTAAAAAAAAGAAAAATCAAAGCATACCTCAAACCATGGATAATATTTCTCATTCCCTTAAAGTGAATGAGGAAGCTCAGCTGCATCAGTGTCGGGTCGGATGATGAGACATCCCAAAGCATGGATAGCACACAGGACATGCCAGAACCGCCTTTGAATGGTCTCGAGAGAATGTTGGAAGCAGTTGGCAGTTTGCCAGTAGTCAGCGCTGTGTCCAACGATAAATAACACTGTCCTAATGGCCTCCTCAACTGAAACAATACTAGTGTCCTCCTCTAATAGGCGCAGCCGCTTCAACTCGTTACACAAGTGCCTAAAAATGGTCTTGCCCATGTGGAATATGTCATAACACACTTGGGGATTTCTTTCTAGTACTTCAATCACATATGACCTCCCACTCAGGATACTAGTGCACATAGGTCACTTCATGTAGTACTTTTGCACGTACTCTATACATAGCTGAATGTAGGCTGTGGCAATCTCAAGCTCCACGTCATTATCGTACTCATCTGAATCAGGGTCAGCCATGATTGAATCACAATCTGAATCGGTGTCGGCCATAACTGAATCACACCTGTAGGCAGCCAATAAGTTTACATCAGCCACTATAAAGAAGTACATATATATATATATATATATATATTGCTGTATGTATATATATAAGTTAGTATATATATAAATGATTATATATGGCTGTATGTATATATAAGTGAGTATATATATTTCTGCATAATAGTATTTATAATTCTGCATAAGTGAGTATATATATATAAATGAGTATATATATGAGTATATATTGATGTATGCATATATTAGTCAGTATATATATATTTCTACACAAGTAAGTATTTATAATTCTGCATAAGTGAGTATATATATTTCTGCATAAGTGAGAAAATATAATTCTGCATGTATATATAAGTGAGTCTATATATTGCTGGAAGCACCATATATATATATAGATGTTACTGTGTGTACCACAGAAATTCTGTAAAGAACACATCATATTTTCTAAATATATACATATGTCACCAAACAAAACGATTCATAGAAGAGACAACAACCACAAAACATATTTCTTACATAAGTAGCATAGATGTCCAAAGCATTCAACATAATAAAGGAAGGCAGAATGCAAACATTGTTCGAAATATTAACATAATACAGACTTTGCCTATTCACATTAAAGCAAAATAAGAGTACCAATTAACTTCCTAGGCTATCTAAACGGCGCACACCATCAACCACCCCCACCACTACTGTAGTCCACCCCCAATAAACTCAATCCAAGCCCTTTTTCTATCGACCGTCATAGAAAAAAAAGCGGCTCTACTCTTGGGTTTATGAAGCTCCTGCACGACCTTGCAATATGTGACATGATCCACATCGGTGTGTTAGTTGAGCAGTGTTACAACTTGCGTAACTGATTAGTGTCGCCCCAGACTCTCTGGTGTTGGTGGACTTTTTCCCCCTCTAGTTCCTCATGTCAGTAAACCCCTAAATTGCCTCAGTCATGGTTTCAAGGGAGTGCCCTTTCTTCCTTTATCCGTTTAAATGAGACGGTTCAGCTGGCCGCATTTCAGCTTGCCTATGGCTTTGGGCTTCACTCGATGTGGGCAACTCCTCCATGTCGTCCACACTATCGGCGTTGACATTGACATGTACCCCCGATGGTAGGAAGGCTGCATCCAGCTCTCTCTCTTCATCATTGTTAGGAGCTGGTTGGGCAGATGATATTTGGAGGAAACCCGTGGCTGTGTTTGAATTGAAAAGCCTGCCCAACAGCTTGTAGTGTTGCAACCATTTTTTTTTTAAGTTTTTGAATTTATGATTGACCTATTAACAACCATATATATTGGGTTAGATGACTTATTCATATAAAACCCAATACAAATTAGATGGATAATTATAATAATCCTATAATCACCATCCATTCTTAGATACCAAGAACAGAAAGAGTAACGACATTTCATCAAAATTTAACTTTATACCAAAATCACACATATATTCTACAGTAATAAACCCCTTAGATAAGATTTTATTCCATTTCTAAAAGCATCATCATGAGAAAATGCTACAAAAAAACTATTTCAGCACACTATTTATTAATACACCATTTAATAAACCCCATATTCTTGATATGCAGGGAAAGGTAAACAAAGATCTAGCAAACTGCTTTTCTGATACGTATACACTTACAACATAGTGTTGGTCCATATAAACATTTTTGTTTTTGATTTTCTTCTCTTTTTTAGTTGTGAATACATTCAGCGTTTAAAAGATGGGCTATGCTATTATGAACACAAGGTAGATTTCAGCATCATTTTAATTACAACCATAAACCATGCATATAGCTAATTGTAATAAATTTTTTTTGGAGTATGTTAAAGGACTTACTGCAATTGCAACAGCCCATGCTTCCTCACTGCCCGTCACCGTATTTGCAATGGGGTCCCATCCCATTCCCGTACGTTCGATGAGCTGGGAGAATGTACGATGTCGACCTTTCATTCGTTGATATTTTTGTGTAAGTTGTGTCTTGTTGTAATTTTTATTCGTAAGTTTGTTAAACTCATTTATAACGGCTGTCCAAGTTCCAGTCTTGAACTGGCCTTAGGGCATATTCCCTTTAGCGTCCTCTTCTAACAATACATCAATGAAATGCTTTTCGACTGCAGAAGGCCACAACTTCCCATCCTCGGCATTAGTTGTTCTCTCTTCCATCTAAATAAATTTTGGTATACTTACATAGACTCATCATTTGAAATTGTATGATACGGATTACAAAACATTAACTTCCTACTCACTAAAAGTACCAAGCAGTAGGCATATAAGAGAAACTAAGGTCTAAATCTGGAAATTTTCGGATAGATTTTCTGAATTTTAATATAAGCAAGGCCAAGGACCATAAATGACCATATATGATATGAGAACCCAATAATTTAAGTGGCTGCAAGGTTGCTAACAAAGAGGATTAACAAGAATTTGCACATTTGAAGAACATATAAAAAGTCTAGTAATTATAATGGAGTAGTACAGACATAAATTACATATCAACAACAATCATTTCTCAGTAACTCATATCAACAACAATTGTTATTATAATTCCTTAGCAGGACTCATGTTATTTAATCTTATAGTAAACAAAAGCTAAGATTATTCACTCCACAGTTTCAACTTACAGATAGTTAGTGAATTATTAGTGTAATAAAAGGAGAAACTCTTCTGACTACATAAAAGGAAGTCTTTAGTTTTGAAAATAAACGGCCCAATGATGCAAACTAAAAGGAAAAAACTTGCTGGGAAAAAAAGAAATTGGTATTTAGAGCATCTTTATCCGTACATCGACTTACTCTTTGTTGGGATAATGGCCAGCCTTACTGTTTATTTTTTCAAGAAAAAAGAAGGGGGAGAGGGGAGGTAACAAGGGTAAAAATGATCTAATTAGATTATTATACAATAGGAGAGCCAAAGAGCAGTAATCAGTTGCATGTGGACATTCCTATTTGGGCATGGAAAACAAGCAGTATTGAACACATTATGGAGCTTAATTGGGATTATTTCATTTTCTTTTGTTTATTTTGCTTAATAAATACATATTATATAAGTAAAATTAATTTTTAAAATATTGTATTCCATCATACCTTAAAATTTTGTCAAATGAAAGGGATTATTAAGTAGATCATGTTTACTTATATAGTGCATCAATTACAAATTTAGAGATACAGTAAGAAAGATGGATTATTCCTTTGAAGCAGTGGGTAAGGGAGAATGGCCCGAGTACCTAACTTTATGCCCTTCATTCTTTTGAAAGCAAAAGATACATGTTTAAAGTTTACAGTTACACTTAAACCCACTGATCTTAAGGATTTAAAGGCAACAACACAGAGGCCACAAAATGAAGACAAAATGCATGACTTAGGTACAAAATTATAACAGAACAAGCAAACAAATGATTCACTACCTACGAAATTATAACAGTTTACATTTAGGCAGACCTACCAGTAAGGGAACACGGTGAGAGGAGGAAGCAGAGGAGGGCACTGATGCTCTGTATAGCACGAGAGAGGTGGAGGAGGATGAGGATGAGGCTTCCATTTGAATGAAAATGTGGGACTAAATAAGCCTTAAGCTGGATTAATGTCAACTGATTTGAGTTAGATTGGGATGTGAAAGAAAGCTGCAACAAGAAATTAAGAAAATTACAAATATTTACCTGACCAAGCCCTTCGCACTGTGTGAGTTTGGCTTTTGGTTAGCACCAAAACTTTGTCGGTGAGGGTGGGATCTCTACGAGGATTAGGGGCAATTGGGCATGGAATTATGATTCTGAGTAAGGGGTTAATGTAGTTGACTGATGTTGGTGATGCGGTGTAAGCTGAGTGTGTATAAGACGCTTTTGGATGGGTCGGTGAGGATTTAATGGCGATGGGTCGGTGAGGGGAGTTATGGAGGTGGGTGAGATTAATGCTGTTGGGTTGCTCTGACTGTGTGGGTGAGATGAGATCTTGGTACCAGGTGCAAATGGATTCGGCGTAAAGAGATGAGAGGAAGAGAAGAGAGAATAGAAGAGACAATACTTAAGAGATGTCTGACCAGGTGGGCCCATATAGTGTTCAAAACAATTATCCAATGTCCATTGAACACTAGTGTTTGTTGTTTAAAAACAGGCCGGACGTGATTTAAAAACCATCATTTTGAAAATGGGTTTTTGAACAATGTTTTTCAAACAACCCTGAACAGGGATGAATGACCAAACGCTGTTTTTGTTTTTGGACACTAGTGTTCAGTGTTTAAACACTGAACACTAGTGTTTAAAATGAATGACCAAATGCCCTTTTAACACCAGACTAGTAGTATTTGTACCAAGCGATGTGTACTGTATTGACCATTAATTCTTAAAAATGTGTCAGACTTATCTTCTTTGTATGTTTCAGGTGATTTCTTTTAAATTGTCTTCTTATCCTCTATTCTTTCTATATATAGGGTAGTATTTTTTTGTAAGGAACAATGAATAATTGAAGCTATTTCATATTTCCATAATTTTCTCTTTGTGTCCATGACGGGTATCAGAGCCTTTTGCCTGAGTCTTTTAGTTGAATATTGCAAAAAATTGAGTTTATTGGTGATATAGGTATTGTTTAAAGTTATTTGGGAATATGAGAAAAGAGAGTGAATTTCGGCAACGGTATTGCTGAAATTGCAAGAAAAAGTATGAGAGAGAGTAAAGATGAGTGATGTGATGGAGGAGGGAGAAAAAATTGAATTTCGGTAATGAAATTACCAAAATTCTTGCTGCTCGAAGCTGCTGCCCAAGTGAGTGTGAAGTGTCCGAAGTGCTAGTGTTAGGTGGAGTGGCCAAAGGGAAACCAATTGTGGCAACCAAATTGCCGAAATTGTAGGGAAGGGAGGAAAGTGAAAATATTGTGGCAACCAAGTTGCTGAAATCTTGGGAAGGAATTTAAAAAAAAAAAATTGTGGCAATTGATTTGTGACAATGGCATTGCCAAAATTGAGGGGGGAAAATTGTGGTTGATTTGTGGTATTTTATATAACTAAAATTGATTCCCTAATTATTATAACACATAATAAATAATTATTATAATGCATTTCACATGGCATGGGACATGGCTAGTAGTTAATAAATATATATTCATGCATGCCATCGGTTATTAATTAAAAAATATATATTCATTCACAAGACAAGTCAGACTATTCTAAAGCTTATAATGGTCTAAGGCTTAGAAAGTAAGATAATATAAAAAAATAATAATTAACAAAATACATTTTTGTGCAACAACTTTTGCACAAAGTTGCTGAAAATTAAAATAAAAAAAAAATTGTGGCAATTGATTTCGGCAATGGCATTGCCGAAATCAATTGCCACATTTTTTTTTTTTTTAAATTCCTCCCCAAGATTTTACAATTTTTTTTCCTCCCATTTTCGGCAACTTGGTTGCCACAATTCATATTTTCTCTCTCCTCCCTTCCCTACAATTTTGACAACTTGGTTGCCACAATTGGTTTCCCTTTGGGCACTCCACCTAACACTAGCACTTCGGGCACTTCATACTCACTTGGGCAGCAGCTTCGGGCAGCAAGAATTTCGGTAATCTCATCACCGAAATTCAATTTTTTCTCCCTCCTCCATCACATCACTTATCTTTACTCTCTCTTATACTTTTTCTTGCAATTTCGACAACACCATTGCTGAAATTCACTCTCTTATCTCATTTTCCTAAATTATTTTGAACAGTACCTATATCACCAATAAACTCAGTTTTTTGCAATATTCAGCCAAAAGACTCCTTTTGCCTACTTGTGTATATAATAATACTACTTTTATGAGTTCTATAAATAAGTGTGAAGTATTTAAAATATTTTATCTATTATCATAAAGAGTCTGTATTACATTCATCTATATAAATTTGTGTATATCTATATTACCAAATCTTTTATATTCTTAAATATCACTGTTGTGTTGTTACATTTATAGCTGTTCTAAAGCTAGTACACTTGAAGCCCATATCTCAATGTACATGCTTGGAGCAACCTAGCAAGTAGAACTTTTTATTTATTTATTATTTCTATAACCTTTTTATTAGCCCATTAACACATCTTTTATATCAAAAATTATACTTGGATGGACCAATACAATGTTAGAGATATATTAGCCTATTAACATAAGTGCAAGCAATGGCAGAGCCACTTGATGACCAAGGGGGGCCTGGGCCCCCCTAAAATTTTTGAAAAAAATAAATTTTTTTTTTTGAAAATATCCTAAATAATTTTTAAATTTTTAAATAACCTTATTATGTTGGCCCTCCATGCCCGATAATATACATATATATATTTAATAAAGTCTAAAAATAAACTTAATTTTCATTTAAATAAAATACAATTCATAAATACATATGTCAACAAATTACAATAATTAAACATTTATCATCTTTAAAATGAACACATAGGTATTTTAACAATTATTTCAACAAATAAAAGGGAAAAAATTGAGTTATGAAGTATTGTGTATTACTATTTTACATTTCATACACACAAAAAAAAAAAAAAATTTTATTTATGGCCCTTCCAAAAATAAATTCCTGACTCTACCATAGGGCGCAAGCCCAATCTTATTTGTGTGCAAGTCAAGTCTTCTGCTTGTACTAAAAGTCTATTAATTTAAGGTTCAGCCTATTATATATACATATGTTATGGTTCATTGTAACACGTGATTTATACTACACTCTCATATATTAAAGATATAACCCTTAAGAGTTTCTTCCGTGAATGCAAACACTTGATTTCGCTTCTGTTTCAATTCTAACATATTCAACATAATATATCAATACTAAAATTTAACATACAAAATCAAATTTGTAATTAAGAGGGAAAATTATTTAATTATTGTGAGAACATCAAAATTGTTCAATTATTACATCAGACAAAGTTGCTATTCGTGAAGTAGCAGCAGCCCTAGGCAAACATATAGGCACTGTGTTGCCATGAAGAATCAGTTGTTTAGGCTAGAAGCTATCTCTCTTTATGGTCTCCAAGGTCTCTGTGTTCAATTATGCTCAAAGTCATAAACACGACTGTCTGGCTCTCGAGAAAATGCATGGAGTCATTGAAAAGTTATAAACTATCTTCTGTGTAAGGCTGAGAGTCATATTTGCCTATGGATAAATCCATCTATTTGACTTAAGGAAAAGAAAAAGAACATAAAACATACAATTACATGGATTATGGATCCCACTTACATGCCCCATTAACATTTAAAATGGTTTATTCATAAATCATAATCAATTTTCAGTCAAGAGATCAAAAGGAGAATATACACTCATTAGTCAAACTTGGTCAAATTGCATGAGATAGGTTGTATAGTGTCTTAAAATATTATTGTGTTCATTTTTTTTTTCTTTTTTCCTATTTGATATGGAAAAATGGTGGAAGAAAAGACAAGAAATAGAACTCACACGCTAATATGAGAAGATCACTACAAAGGGAAAAATTAACCGGATATTTAAAAAACACCACCCAAAAGTAATTGCCCAAGATTCAGGGCTGAACACACTCACCACTTAATGAACTCCCTAAAAAAATACAATGTACAACACAAATAATTCTGAATAATAATCACACCATAATTTGATCTCTTGTCTATCCAAATAGCTATATGTAATGCTTACAAGTTAGAATAGTCCTCTAAGCATAAGAGAATATTCAATGACTTTACAATTTCCAAGACATAAAATTCTAAAAATAAGAATGAAATAAATGATATGGTATTTCCCATGAAAGCATATTTCATGAGAGTGAGAGTTGGACTGCCTATTTCGAAACCATTGAGAAGAGGGGCATATCTGGCTGGGTCGGAAGGTGAAAGAGTTTGGGTTACTTTTAAATACGAACGGCTCCCATTGTTTTGTCATTATTGTGGCTTTCTCGGTCATGATATTCGACACTGTGTATGTTACTTTACAACTGAGAAAAATGAGGGTTCGTTGCAATTCCAATATGGGGAGTGGCTTAGAGCAATTGGGGGTCATCCACGGTCTCCACAAAGGAAAACTAAGCCAAGTGGGTCGGAGGATGTTGGAGATGGGCATGAGCATGTTGAGAAGACTGGTGGAGCTCTGCCGTACATGGTAAAGGAGACGGTGGCGAAAGATGAACAAAAATGGAACCCTAGCAGCATTACGATACATGAAAAAGGAAACGACGTGAATCATGGGAGTTTTCCAGATTTTCAGGAAGATATTCCTGTAATGGCTGGCACAATTGAGATTAATGTGGAAAGGGGAGTTATGGGTGAGTTGGCAGAGGTAAATCACGATTTAATGTTAAAGGGTAGTGATGTCTCAGTAAATTTGAAAGGGGAAGAAAAAAATGCCAACAGGGCTGATGGGACTAGTATTAGGCCCAAACCAAAATGGACCCGTATTGTGTGCATGGAAAGTGGGCCTATATCAAGTGAAGGAAATAATCTTAAGGAGCAGTTGGGTAAAACGAAGGCCATGCAATACACTGATGAGGACAATTACGAAAACTTGGATGCAGTGGTTTTGAAGCAGCAAAAGGTGGACGGGCAACAAATAATTATTACTGATAGATCGGCGAGGGTGGAGACACACCCTTACCGGGAGCAATGAGGCTCCTAAGTTGGAACTGCCAAGGGCTTAGGAACCCTTGGACATTTCGAAGCCTCCATAAAATTGTGCGGGATCAAGCTCCCAATGTGTGTTTTCTAATGGAGACAAGATTAGACAAGGATGGATTTGAAGAATGGTGTGGGGATTTACCTTTTCGGAACAAAATTATTGTAAAACAACCAAACACAGGAGGTGGCTTAGCTTTAATATGGAAGGAGGATGTACAACTGGATTTAATCAATTACACCATGCATCACGTGATGGTTAAAGTGATTGAGGCAGATGGATTTGCATGGTTCTTGACGTGTTTTTATGGATGGCCAGAAGCAGATCAACGATTTAAGTCATAGGTCTTGCTAAATCATCTCAGATCTTTTGTGAACGGACTGTGGATGTGTATAGGAGATTTTAACGCTATCCTAAGCTCGTCGAAAAAATTGAGCAAATCTCCACGACAAGTTCGACTTATAGATGATTCAGAGAAACATTGGAGATGAATGAGCTAAAAGATTTAGGGTACAAAGGTTATCAGTACACTTGGAACAATAAAAGACCCGAAGAAGCTAATACAAAGGAATGATTAGATTGGGTTGTGGCGAATGGAGAATGGAGAGAAAAATTCCCATTGACCACGGTAACCCACCTATCTTCGCACACCTCTGATCATGCGCCAATAATTCTCCAAACAAAGTCCCACATGGCTTGGATTAAGACTAGTGGTGGGCGTGGCTTCAAGTTTGAAGAATCATGGCTTCTTTAGGAAGATTGTGAGGGGGTAATAAAGGAAGCTTGGGTGAAGAACATTGAGGACAGCTCGGGTTTGGAAGTAGTAAGGCAGAAAATAAAAACCTGTGGTGATGAGTTGTAAGCATGGGGGTCATCTAGAACACACCTGGACGCTGAAGAGATTAAAAAACTCCAAAAACGAGTTGAAGTGCTTCAAGTAGAAGAGTGTACAGTGGAAAATAGAGCTGAATTTCTGGAGGTGAGCAAGAAGCTTGATAGTTTACTAAGGCAGCAAGAGATTTATTGGGCTCAACGATCCCGGGTATCTTGGTTGAAACACAATGACAAAAATACAAAGTTTTTCCACTCAAAGGCTTCACAAAAGAAACAGAGGAATTTTATACAAGGGATTAGAGATGAAGAAGACAATTAGGTTGCAGCACAAGAGGACACTACACGAGTAGCAATTAGTTACTTTGGGAATATGTTTAGTGCCGGTGTGTGTGACTGAATTGAAGAATGCTTACAGGCAGTCCCATGTAAGGTGACAGAGGAGATGAGACAGTCTTTATCCAGGGAGGTTAGTGCAGATGAAATCAGGGAGGCACTGTTTCAAATGGGCCACAAAGGCACCTGAACCCGATGGTATGAATGCTTTATTTTACTAAAAATTTTGGCATATTGTTGGTGATAATGTGGTTTATGCTGTACTTGATTTTTTACAATCTGGTAATATGGTGCTTGAAATAAATCATACAAATATTGTGCTTATTCCCAAAGTAAAATCACCTGAAAAAATGTCAGACTTCCGACCAATCAGTTTATGCAATGTCATATATAAAAGTATCTCTAAGGTGTTAGCCAACAGATTAAAGTAGGTTCTCCCTTAGATTATATCTCCTACACAGAGTGCATTTGTACCGAGCCGACTTATTACAGATAATGTGTTGGTGGCATATGAAACCTTGCATACAATGCATGGGAGGAAAAAAGGAAAGAAGGGTTCTCTTGCTCTTAAGCTTGATATAAGTAAAGCTTATGACCGAGTGGAGTGGGACCTTTTACGAGGTATTATGTCAAAATTGGGGTTTCCTGGAATCTGGATAAACTGGGTGATGACATGCATTACAACTCCTTCATTCTTTGTTCTCATAAATGGTAAACCTTTTGGAAGTATATCACCCTCTAGAGGACTCCGTCAAGGAGATCCTTTTTCACCTTATTTGTTTCTCTTGAGTGCAGAGGGTTTTACTGCCTTGTTAGCGAAGGCAGAAATGGAGGAGCGTATACATGGTGTTTCAATTTGTAGGAGAGCACCAAGGATTTCCCACTTGCTGTTTGCAAATGATTCTCTACTCTTTTGCCAAGCCACACAAAGGGAGGTCATTGCAGTCACTGATATCCTACAAACATATGCACAAGCTTCCAGCCAATGCATAAATATGGAAAAATCATTAGTTCTCTTTAGTAGCAACACACCAGTTACACAAAAGGAATGGATCAAAACCACTTTTGGAGTAAAGGAAGTGGAGCGTTTTGAGACTTATTTGGGGCTGCCTATGATGGTGGGTCATGCAAAGTACCAATCTTTTGCTTATCTGAAGGATAAAGTTTGGAGGAAATTGCAAGGTTGGAAGGGTAAGTTGCTCTCAAGAGCTGGGAAGGAAATTTTAATAAAGGCGGTGGCCCAATCAATCCCGACATACACAATGGGTGTTTTCCTACTACCAGAAAAATTATGTGATGAGTTAAATCAAATGTGTGCAAGGTTTTGGTGGGGACAAGTTGAAAATGAAAGAAAGATACATTGGAAGAGTTGGGGGCTGCTATCTCAATCAAAAAGGAAGGGTGGTATGGGCTTTCATGATCTAAGGGCCTTCAATTTAGCAATGCTAGCAAAGCAAGGTTGGCGTATGATGCAAAATCAGGAGTCTCTCATTTACCAATGCTTCAAACACCATTACCTTCCCCGGTGCACTTTTTTGGAGGCATGATAGTTCATATGTTTGGAAGAGTCTAATGGTTGCTATGCCCATTTTGAAACAAGGAAGCTGTTGGAGGGTAGGGAATGGGGCATCAATTAGTGTCATGCATGACAAATGGATTACAAACCATCCTACATGTAAGGTCCTTCATCCCCCAAAAGTGTAGGAGTGGGAATGGAGGGTCTCTGATCTAATAAATCCAAACAGGAGGTGCTAGGATAGAGAGCTGATCTAGAGTAAATTTCATGAAGAAGATGTGGAAGCAATTTGTTGAATGCCCTTGAGTAATCGGTGTGTAAAAGACTAGGTAATGTGGCTATACGATAGAAATGGCAAGTACTCAGTAAAATTCAGTTACCATGTGGCGAAACAGGTCCTTAGAACGGATAAATGGGTTGAGTGCTCATCGGGTTTAGGTGGGTTGGAGGTGTGGATGAATCTGTGGAAATTGAATGTCTCAAACAAGATTAAAGTTTTCGCATGTAGGGCCTGTCAAAATATATTGCCAACACGTGTGAACTTAGCTCGAAGGAAGATTATTGAGGATGATTTATGTGAATTGTGTAAATGTGCTCTGGAGAATGGAATTCATGTGCTATGGGAATGTGGGGTTGCGTGAGGTATATGGGCCGGAAGCTTGGTGAAATTACAACAATTCACTCAAGGCCAAGGTGATGTTTTACAACTCTTTGATGAATTGTTGCAGAGGCTGTCGACTGAGGAGTTTGAAGTATTCTTGGTTGTGTCTTGGCTTATTTGGAATCAACGGAATTCGGTGATTCATGGAGGGAAAGTGAAGGATCCAAGGCAGGTTCTTAAAAGGGCTGAAGATTTCTTGACAGAGTATCATCAAGCGCAAGACCAGTTGGTGCCTCTGCAGAACGTCCAATAGCATTCAGGTGGTTGGCAGCCTCCTCATTCTGACCATTACAAGTTGAATTTTGATGCGGCAATATATACAGATTTGGGGTGTTCAGGGGTGGGAGCTATTATTCGAAATGAGAGGGGAAAGGTTATGGTAGCTCTGTCTGCTAAGGGACCTTTTGTTCAGGACAATGAGGAAGCTGAGACTTTAGCTTGTCGAAAAGCACTTGAATTTGCTATAGATGTGGGAATTCCAGACTTGATAATTGAGGGTGACAATGTATCGGTAATGAGAGTTGTTGCATCAAACTGTATGGATGGGTCCAGACTAGGCAACGTACTTGAAGACGTTCATTGCCTTGTTAGTGGTCTGCGATGGAGTTCCGTTAGCCACGTGAAGCGAAGTGCCAATACCGTCGCCCATTTTTTAGCCCGTTTCACTAGAAATGTATCTGATGAGCTGGTTTGGATTAAGGATAGTCCACAACTTAAAACAAAACAAAAAAAAAAAAAAAAAAAAAAAAGAAAAAAAAGAAAAAAAAAAGAAAAAAAAGATTGACTAGCTAAATGCATTAAGATCAGCAAGATTGACTAAATAAATGCTGTAGGATCAGCCTTAATGGGCTTCGACTAATAGCACAAACTATGGATAATAGGCTGGTATGGGCAGCCATATTTAGACCATAAGATTCTTCTATTTGGGCTTGTAAGACAACACTGGTGGTTAGGTTTTTGTTGGCTCTTTTTTGAAAACTCTCGTCACTTTTTCTTTTTAACGAATGTGATGAAAATTACAACTGATTGTTGAGGCATTCCAAAACAGCAAAGAGGAGTCAAGACAAGAATTTGAGCTAGAATTCAAGAAATGACATTTTAATTGAACCAAAGAGGGCAATACACTATGCATAATTGATAAGTGATAATTCATTGCACAATAAGGGTTTTTTTTTTTTTTTAAATGAAAAAAATCCACAAAGAACCCCATAATATGCTCAAAGGGAATTTCTCCAAACATGTCTCATTATAATCTTGGTTCTTTATGTCTGTGTCAGAACTTACCATTAGCAAAAACTTTCAGATGATTAAGCTTTATTTTCTTCTCTCTGCCTAAACCTCTAAAAGATTACAAAAGGATATAAGAAAGCCAAGTTAGCCGATCTAGCATACCCCATTACATTATCTTCAGTCAGGTCAATAACAATCCATATGGAAGTGACCAAAAGATTAACCATTCAATAATCATTCACTTGTTGTGTATAGCTTATTCGAAGTTAGAACCAATCATATTCTTTGTTCTCAATGGGTCTCAGTATGTGGACTCTTTAGTCTTTAGTCGAGAGGTCCAATTATGGTTTCCAGTGGAGCATTTTTATTTTTTTAACTTCTGGCATCAAAGATCAAACTGCTTTCGGCAGGTCATGTTCTAAACCGAAACCTTTATTGACTTATGAACTTGGCTGACAAGAGGTCTTTGTCCGCAATTACTACAGCAATTTTTAACAATATTGTAATTTTTTTTTTCTTTTTCCTTTTTAGAAAATGCTAAAGAGTGCCCTTAGGGCACTGGTTAATAATCTGTTTTAAGAAAGTTTTGATACCACTTTTATAGGAAATGAAAAAAAACTATTAAAATATTAATTACTTTTTTTTTTTCATTTCTTATAAAACTTTTCTTTAAATGAATTATTAACCAGTGCTCTCTTCGAGCACTAGTTAGCATTTCCTTTCTTTTTCTTTTTTTTTTTTCAGTAAAAAGGTTCTATGGGAAAATAATTGTGCCACCAGTCAAGTCTATATGTATCCCAATATCATGACCACATGTGCCAAAATATAGGAGGGTTGTGCTGTCTCCCTGACACTCAAGAAGGTCACCAAAACTTTGTGTCAATAAAAATACAATCTAATTGGAACTTTAAACTGTTTCTCTAAGAAAATAAATTGTCAATGGATCAAATCTATGTGTATTTATTACAAGACAAAAACCTTAATACAGGTCATCAAACGTTTGATGACCTGTATTAAGGTTTTTGTCTTGTAATTTGCCTTCGTTTTGAGAAGGATATATATGGAGTATAAAGAGGACTTTTACTCTATTGATGTCGATGATGATTATATCAAAGGAAATGCTAGGTGATAACTAAATCAACGGAAAATACTCAAGTAGGAAGAACCTAAGAAAATAACCAACCACTGATTCTATGAAAATTCTTAACAATTATGCAAATAAAAGTGTGCTGCAATGATTTTTGTATCCAAAAAAAGAAAAAAAAAAAACAATGATTTGAACTTCATATTTGCATTAACACCTTACATTGAATCCTAAATGAGAGATTAACAGGTACACTAACAACTTTTTCTTTTTTTTTTGAGAAAAAGACTAAGTTTATAAGTTTGTAACGATCTAAATGCTTCTCGTTCCCGCCAAAGTCAATCCCCATCCACACAAAGTGTATGAGATTAAAGCATATATGTGAAAAGAAAAGAGTTAGGGAAGGGGAAGAGAAAGAAAAGAAGAAAATAACTCTTCATATATGTGTTTGGATGTAAAAGAAAAATGACAAAATAATCATAAAAAAAAAAAAAAAAATTTACTCTTTTATCTTTGTAAATTATAAATTAACAATTCATTAGGTTTAGGAGGATATGAAAGTAATTTTATAAAAAGTTCAAAACTTTCATTTACTTTAACAAGTGTTAATTAAGAATAATTTTGTACAAAAGTTAAACCCTTAATTTGCTCCGTTGTTAATTTGTTGTTTTGTTTTTTATTTTTTATTTTTCCAAATTGGATGAGAAATAAAAAGTATAAAATTAGTGGGACACACATAATGTCCTTCCCTCAACCTTCCCATTCTCTCCTCTCTCTAACCAAAAAAAGGAAACTAGAATTACTATCAATTCTTTCCACTCATTTCCTAATTTCATTCTGCTATCCTCCCAGCCAAACAAAGCGTATACATTTGCATTTTTAATCAATTTTGAAATGATTTAGGCAAATACACCTTATATGCAACTTATTTGGCAAGCTTTTTCAAAAAATTGTTCTCAATTTCACTGTGCAAAACAGTTTTAAGAAAATATAATTTCCTTTTCTCATTTTTGTTTCGCAAAATCATTTTTCACTATAATATGTGTAAATATATTTTCATTTTTGTGGACTTGAACTTGCTCCCAACAGGAAATAAACATGTACAAAACCTAAACCATCAAACCACGTGCATTTTGGTATTATATATATATAAAACACCAAATTCATTAAAAAATTAAATGACACGTTACAGTTTCACTTAGGTTAAACTCTGTTTTGATCTCAAAAATTTTGAACCTTTCATTTTTTTCGATTTTTTAAACTGTTCAGGTTTCAAAACCACACTTGATACTTGATTTGGTTGATTTGGGGAATTTGGTGTTGCAAACGTGTGTGATGGGTGGGGATAAATTGTATTGTAAGCATGCCAGTTAGATTGGGAATGAGGTGGAAATCAAAAACCCAAAAATATTGTCCACCAAATTTTGAAGGTTGAAATACACTTCAAAACCAATTTGGAGAATACCAAACACAATATAGTTTTTTGTTGGGTTTAAAAACACACCAAAAAAAAAAAAAAAAAACAGAGAAGAAGACAAACAGCCCATGAGGAGTTAATCGTATTTAAGGCTTTTTAGGAGGAAACCATTTTAAACTATATTTCAAAGCCCTTGTACGACCAAATTGTACACCGCCCCATTTGACGTAGCTAGTTAATCAATGTGGAGATTATATGAGATGATGCATGAAAAATTAGCAAGCCACTCGTCCATTTAGAAGTGCTGAAAGACATGTAAGAAGGAAAAATGATACCGGATAGCACCGGTGGGGGTGCTGGCTTAAGCTTTTCTGGTGCTTAAGTTAGAATCTCATAAAAAATCTTCAAGAACTCTAAAAGTATAAGAGTTGGATTTTTTCTCACGTATCTCGATTTTAGCGAGATTTGGCTTTTATATAGGAGATCTTAAATGGGTCTCTTTGTTTTGTGCCACTCTCCTAATGGGAAACATGTTGGCTAAACGGAGTTAGTGAGAACAAATTTTGGAGAGATTGCTTCCACATCTGAAGTAGTGGATTTATGGAGTAAATTCCATTGGTAGCATCTAAGTATAGCTGAATTTGTCTAAGTATAGAATGACTGTTACCTTAGACGATCATGATATGAACGATTGTTTATAATCCTTGTGTAATTAGGTGGTCATTTGTATGGACGGTTGTAAATGTGTTGGACAACACCTAAGACGAGACTGTTACTTTATTCCTTAGAATGGCCATCTATGTGGACAACTATAATACTATGGACTGTTGATTACGGTCTTATGGTGGAAATAGGAAACCAACATGAGATGGATGACCCTCTAGACGGGCTTGTCATTTTATTTCGTCTTACTGTCCATGTGGTTTGGTTTGCGTAGTTGTAGAGAAGTTGTTCCTGACGTGTGGTTTGATCTCCTTAGACAAATAATATACCTAAACAAGTTAGGCATTTATCGCTAGTGTCAAGTCTCTGCTCCTCGGACAAATCAATCTAATCATCGATGGGTTGTTCCCTATATGGATGAGCAAATAAGTAGTCTTCATTGGAAGAGTCCCATTTGGAAGTCTCATTATGAAGAGTCCCCGCTGCAAGAGTTTTTCTTTATAGAAGAGCCCCCTCTGGAAGAGTCTTCCTTTAGAAGATCCTCATTTGAAAGAGACATATCTAAAAGAGACTCATTTGGAAGAGCTAACATTTGTTAGACAGAGTCATTTGGGAGAGTTTCCCTTTTCAAATGGAATGTAAGAGTTTTTCTTTAGAAGAGTCCCCTCTGGAAGAGTTTTCTTTTAGAAGAGCCTCATTTGGAAGAGACATATCTAAAAGAGACTCATCTAAAAGAACTAACATTCGTTAGACAGTTATTTGGGACAGTTTTCCTTTTCAAATGGAATGTACCATGGTCGTCCAGGGGGTTAGACGACTTACTTCTGGTGGTGATGATGGAAGGCTGGCTTTGTAGAAATATTGGATGAGTCTATTGTAGAGTGACAAACAGTTCATTTAAGTAGTGAAAATAATATCCTTATCAATATCCAAAATAACAAGCATAAAATTAATGGGGAACTCCCGTGGAAGCACACAAATAATAGCAGACACATGAATAATGTAAGGAAGATAATTGCTATTTCTGATAACATTTTGTCTTCATTAACTACGTTTGCACAATGAACGAGCTAAAATTAATTAGTAAAATACCAAATTATTCGTAGAAACCGGCAATGTTTTCACAATAGCAGAAATGTTTGAACAAGTACTTCGAAACCTCGAGGAAACAACGTAATCCCAGTTTCCAAGGCCATTTATATCGCATTTGATTAAACTGGAATCATGACCGATACATATTAACAATGAAAATAATGCAATCATACTGTATTTTATAGTTCTTGAATCATGATATTTTATACAAGACATAAAAAACAAATAAAGAAGTCATACTTTATAGTATGTTGAGCAGAAAATATGGACTGGTCTCAACCACAAATAAAACTTGTCAGCTTCATTTAGAAAGCTGTGATTAACAACGGCGTGGTTTCATTTTTTTATTTTTTGATGAATACCAATGGAGATGTTTCTATTTCAAGTGGTTTAAAGGCACCTGTGTGATCAATAACTCGTAAGTAAATACACTGCAGATACTAAGCTTTCTTTATTAGAAGTTGCCTCATTGAAAGTGTTGCAATCGTCTAATGGGATCATGGCATGCATGGCCTTACAATGGTGTGCTCTTTAGTTGATTTCAATGTAGGACTACATGGTACAACTACCAGGCTCCTGTATAAAATAGCAAAAGCAATTATCTCTAAATGGAACCTTTAAATATCAGATGGTAATTCTAGTTGTACTATGTAATGTACTAGTGCTACTTGGAGAAATGTAGCAAGGAATCCCACTAAAGTTACACAACCCAGCAATTCCAGTGTTCTCAATATATAGGAGTATCATGGTTGGTTTAAATATCAAACTTGTGAGAGGTAGGCTGAACTGATCTCAAAGGCTTTTGAAGCCATAGCTGGTAGAGAGAGTAGCAGCTTGCTGAACAAGTCTGCAATTACATGTTCTCTCCCTAAAACTAATATTATTCTTCCTAGTTAAACAAGCCAACAATCACATATTTTTCTCTATCATAAAACTAGAGTATGCTTTGCTGGGACCAAAATGTATATACTGTGTTATAAAGATTAAAGAGTATGCATCGCTGGGACCAAAACGTATATACAGTTTTATAGATCGGGATGAGAGTTTTCATGGAAAAACTGGAGGACGAGGGGTGTGGAATTTATGATTGCACTCAACATAACTTGTTTGAAAGAGTCTGTCCTCTAATTTATAGTTGAGAGGGATAACCAAACATGAAAAATCATACGGATAAACCAAATTATCAAACTCAATATGCATCAGAAACATGAAAAGAATTTAAGATACAATCCAATCTCATGAATGCAACCCACCGACAAAATAACTGTAATTAGATAATATACTTTGTCAGAAAACCATAGCATCTATAGTTTGACAATTGACAACCCATATATAAAACATAAACCAAACTGTTCTGCCTCGTCTAGATTATTGAACTACAAAGGTAGAAAAGAAAACGCATTTCCAGTTGTTATAAATTATAATCAACAAGAAACACAGTAAAAAGAAATAAAATAAATATTCAGATTCTTCATGTCTACAAATACACCCTCTTCAAGTAACATTTCAGCCTTGAAGACGATAACCCATTTCAAATTTTCATCATAGTAGGTGATGATGCTTGTTATTGCTCTTCCTTTTCCAGAATCTCAACAAAAAACAAGAAAAGGAAGAGTAGAGTACTAGTAGTATATGAAAAATCTAAGTACAGAAGTCTGTAACATTTACCAAATAGAAGAAATAGAACTACAAGTACTCTAAAGCTAAAATTGCCTGGCTCCATCCTGTCTGCCTCTTTCACTATTAAGGAATGGTGTGTGTTCTACACAGAGTCTCACATTGAACTCCTTCACCTCGGAAATTGCACGACAATGACCTTTGATTTACAAAGGAATGTCGAAAAAGTACCTAATTCTTAGCAGGGGCAATTTGGTTATTGCATGTAAGTAGGAAACAAGTGGTTGGGAAAGATGAGAAGTGCTTGTCTACCTAGAGCCATTTGTGACTTTGTGTGAACCACAGTACCCCACTAGAAAATTCCCTTCTCTCTCTCTCTCTCTCTCTCTCTCTCTCTCTCTCTCCCTGACGGCAGGAGAGAGAGAGAAAGAAAGAAAAAGAGGACAGAAAGAAAGGTGAGAGAATGATGGGTTTATAAAGAGCGGGCCCAGGTGGGACTTGGGAAACGAAGAGGCATTGTTTTTTGCCCACGCGGCTTGATTCGGCAAAGCATTTTGTTTTCGGCTTTTGAGTAGCCAGTGAAAATTTGCCCTTTTTTCAACTTACTCATTGGCCTGTTTTTCTGGTAAGACATAAACCTCTCTCTTTCTTTCCTGGTCCGGGCCCCATTTAAACCTAATTATTATTCGAGGGTTCACTCTATATTAACCCAACATTTCATGGACTTCCCATGCAGTTTCACGACAAGTTAATGAGTGGATGAATTGGTGTTAAACATATCACTTCTCTCCTTTCTTATGTTCATTTATGTTGGGTAATTTAGATCCTGATTGTGATTGTGTTATATGAAGCAGATTTCAGAGATTAAGTCCAATTATGTCAATATAACCAATCAAGTTATAATTAATTTAAAACAACGAAGGCATATGGAGTCACCAATTGCAATTCAATCAACCATAATAAATATGAGACAACGATATAGTTATAAAGTAGAAAACTTGAGGAAAACTATTAAGAAAAAATCCACTGCAAAGGAAACTTTATTCAAAAATCAATCCACTATAATCAACATACTAAGCTCCAACTTCATTTATGATATCTCTCAATCTGAACTCATATAATTTGTAAAATTTGGCTTGGATGATTTTTCTCTCTAGGGTACAACAAGAACCCTATCCAGTCTCTTGCAAGTCTTGCATAATAATATCTTTTATACTTGATGTAAAAGTAAGGTACAAAATTTTGAGCACAATGTACTATCTGAAATTAAAACACATTAGCCACAATTTTTGGTCGATCAAGCCTCAATCGAGTGGCAGTTGAACTTTGATCAATCGAGCCTCCATCAAAGGGTAGCTGAACATTGTCTTTTTGCTTTTCTGGAGATGCATCATGTACAAACTATCTTGAACTTTAATGACCTCTAATGAGTTGATTACTACCTTTCACAGCTAACATTGGAATTTGCTCACACTAAACCTAACAATTTTCATCTCTAATGAATTGATTAATACCTTTGATAGTTTACATTGTAATTTGCGGACACTAAATCTAACAACTTCCATCATATTACTTTTTGTTTTTATTTTATTTTATTTTATAAACTTGTTCCTTCTCTTTTGATAGATCAGTTTCCACGGATGGCTTATTGACCTCATAGGTCTTAAACTATAACGTATTGTGTTGTGCGGCTTGTTCCTTTGGTGATGGCGAAATTACGTGAAAGGTATTTTGAAAATTCTTATATATGTAAAAAATATATATATAGAAAAGTAAAACTTAGGGATACTTCTTTAAATGTTATACTTTATGTTTTCCAATTGAATTCAACCATGTTATTGCATTGATCAATAACACATAAGATTGAATTTAGTAGTCATTAGAAAAGAAAATATTATTTTTGTTGAATTGATCAATACAACTACTTGAATGATTTTATTTGCAAAATGTGAGACACAACACCTAAATAATTGTAACTAAATTTTGTTCCCTTTTTTATATGATCTCAAAAATTGTAAACCGCCCCCCCCCCCCCCCCCCCCCCCCCACCCAAAAAAAAAAGGGAGGGGTGGGAGGAGATCTCAAAATTTAATTTTAAGAAAGTGGAAGCCATAAGAAAGTAAAGACTATCTAGGATTTTTTTTAATAAATTATTACTATTTTTTTTTAAAGTTAAACTATCTCATGAACAAAGTTGCAATATGTTACGTCAAAGACTATATAAATGTTCAATTCATATTAATTGATTTGTAAATTAGTCTACATCATATGACAAGTTTTCATTAACCTATTTACAACAAATGGATATGAACTAATTAAAACTTAATAATGTAGAAAGGTCTTAAAAATTGGAGAAATGATATGTCCGCAACATTTTCACAATATTTTTACAACAAATCATAAGTAGTAGGTTATTACTGGTTGTTATTGTTGGGGCAAAAAAGTAATTTTAGTGTTAGGTTCAAATTTAAACTAATAACAACTAATTACCTATGATTTATTGTGAAAATATTGTGAAAATGTTATAAACGTAGCACATTTCTAAAAATTAACCTGAATTAAAAGCCTTTTCCATTGTTTGAGTTAATCATTTCTCACAAAATATATATATATATATATATGAAAATTTTAAACACTCTAAGAGTAAACATACGCACACAAAACATATAGTTTCTTTTAATTGTGTTTTGGTTTTATAATTTGGCTCTTCCAAGGAAATTTTTAATTATATGCCCCTGATTATTGACTTTATTTTAGAGTGGTTTAGGAATTAGGATGGATTGAGGCAATAATCTTGTCAAATAAAAAAGGAAATAATAATTTGGTGTTACATTAATCAACCTTTAGACTAAAAGAGGAAATACTTTAATTTAATTATAAATCACAAAACTCATCTGGGCCTCGTTAAGAAAAATGAGACAGCCACGGAGCCACCCATATTCATCCTAGGTTGTCCATCATGTCAAATAATAAAGGAAATAATAATTTTGTATGTCATTAATCAACCTTTAGACTAAAACAGAAAATGAAATAATTTAATTATCCTTCTCAAAAAAAAAAAAAAATATATATATATATATATATAAATCATTAAAATCTGGGCCACCTTAAAAAAAAAATGAGACAGCCACCAATAATCTTCATAGGTTATGTCATCATCCTGTCCAAAATGATTTTAAATCATGGAGAAGCATTACTTAATTGGGCAAATTAAGTAATGTTTTTCCGTGATTGCTTAAGAGAGTGTGTTATGTATAGTATAACTTGTCTCACCCTCTCTTAAAAGTTACCATGACTTTTGAGTGGAGTTGTGATGTGCCTTTGTGTTAGAACCATTTTCCTTCTCCCTTGTGTGTGCGGGTGTTTGTTTCTCAAAAAAAAAAAAGGGCAAATACCCATATGTACTTAACTATTAATAATTTAATAACACATGTAGATAATTTGTTGTTTGGCCGGAGGGGATCCCAGGTACACTTAATTTCTCATGATTTATTGGATACGACTATAAAATATTAACTATGAGTTGCTAATACAATAATTAATTAATTAATTAAAGTATTAAACTAAGATACTAGGGCCTCATTAGTCATTAGCACGTGTGAACCGCAGAGGCATATAATATGGATAAAGAAAAACAAAATAATACGAGAAATGATGTGTTCACAACGTTTTCACAATAAATTCTGAGTGGTAGGTTATTATTGAATGTTATTGATGAGTAAAAAAGTAATTTCAGCAGTGGGTTTAAATTATAACTACTAATAATTTATCACGTAAGATTTATTGTGAAAAAGTTGTGAGCGTAAAGCTTCAAATATTATGGGTCCTGTTAACAGTGGCCTTAGAGCATTTGTTAATAGGTCCTTAGGAAAGTTTAATACCACTTTCATAGGAGAGTTAAGCTAGCATCCAATGCATTTAAGTGGAATGGACACGTATCCAATTTTGAACACGTATCCAAATTCCAATGTATTCCGTGCATCACTACATAGTTTGCACTGAACACAAATCGTGTCCATTTATAATATATATATATATATATATATATATATATCAATGAAATTGTGGTCTGTTATAGGGGGTATGTGTAAATACAGCCTCAAAATGAGACAGCCGCCCCATTTTGACAACGAAGGAATGGTGTTGTGCCTTGCACGTCAATGATTCTCTACTACATTCAAAAAAACCCATCAAAGCCTCTGCATATTTCTTTTTTATCCCAATAGCGACTTCTCCTCTTCTAGAATCCAAAATTCTCGATTGCTCATATAAGTGTAGAATGAGAGGGCCGACAAAATAATATACATACTATACATCCGCTTCTTGTTACCCACCCAGCAACTTTAAGATTTCCATGAATTGAAATGACATAAAGAAACTTTTTTTATTTTTTATATACATATTATTCTAACGTGTGTAAGTTAAATTACTTTATTTGGATATTTTTTAGAGGAGGAGAGGAAGGGATTTAGAGGGGTTTTAACTACTTCTAACCTCTCATTTTTAATTTTCCTAAATTGGAGAGATTTGGAGAGAGAGAGCCCATAAAAATACTTGACCAAATGAATTACTAAATTTACCCTTATCATATTAACAAAATTACAAACTATAAAAAGGTTAATTTTTCACCTCTTACTTAATTTTAAAAATATCAAAACAAGGTGAAAGATAACCATTCCCTTCTACTCTTCTCTCCCTCCAAACTTCCAAACATAGCATAAAGTATATATATATATATATATATATATATAAGAAATTCTCTATCTTGTCATTGATTGCATCCAAAAACTAACATGTGCATTCCCTCCACAACAAGGTGAACCACATAGGGATGGAACCACATAGAAGCTTAGGGCCTGTTTGGTAGCAACATAAATATATATATATATATATATATATAGTATCTATTTGGATCCAATTATTTTGTTGCGTTTCACGTTTGCGTTTTCCCTTTTTTTTTCTTTTCTTTTTTTTTTTTGATTCACGCGCAATAGCTTTTTGGAGACAGTGTACTATTCATTACTGTTTGTGCACGGTTCATTATTGTTTGTGCATTGTTCATGAGAAAAAAAAGGGTCTCACGGTACTATTTACACATTTAAAAATTATTTTGCTATAGTGTTTTTAGTTTTCAGCAAAATAAGTTGTATCCAAACAGACCCATATTATACAATATAGAAATTCTACTCTAGTTTAGCTAATCTAAGTGTATATGTGTATGAATCTTCCTTCTGTAGACTTAAATCTCAGCTCTTACCTCCTATACCTCACAAGAACTTGTGAAGTGACCATCGCGCTTAGGGTGCGTGATGGTTGATAGCAACATTTAAATCACAATTTTCACTGTGAAAGTGTTGAAAATGGTGGGGGGAAAAACCATGTTTGGTATCAGCATGGTTTCCAAAGTTACTTGAAGTTTTCAAAAGATATATGGTTGCCCACTAGCCCTCTTCAAACTTCTCAAGTATTAAAACTTTACTCCTAAATTTACTTAAAATTTTTAAAAGATGTAAGAGTGGCTCTCCAAACTTATCTTCTCATTTCTTGCATGAAACTTCTAAATTGGTTCAATTTTTATGTTTATTATTATTTTGGCCCCCATACTCAAAAGAATTCCCCCCCCCCCCCACCCAGAATAGTAGAACCCCCCACTAACACGATGAGGCCAAGTTCTTGTTCAATCTAATTGAATTTGTGTGTGAAGACATACTTGATTCAAATATTGATGATCTTTTTCCAGAGAAATGAGGTAGACGCTCTAATTGTTTTGAATTAGTTGATTATGGTGGCCGCTTTAATGGAATTGATGGAGAAATCCGATACAGACGATGTTGATGATCATGTTCAAGCAATGGTTTATATTTGGCTAAAGTATTTTTTTCATCCCTAAACTTTATACAAAGTTTGGTTTTTTTCCTAAAACATTAAAAAAAAATTTGTTTTTATATGTCTAAAATTTTCCCACAGAATCAATATTATGAATGCCAAAATATAGCCCAATTCCTGCCTGAATTTGCTGCCCTGCTGCTAGGACACTCACTTTTCCTACCCGATTTTCTTATCAAACTGCAAACAAATAAGTTCAAGAATATTTTTTTTTCCATATTCATCAAACTTGGACATGAGTTTTCATGTATTGCCAATTTACCAAAGTGGAGATCTTTTTAGAGAAAGGGAATTGATAGTAGATTTGTAAGCTAGCTTCACTTTAGTCTTTGGCATGTTCTTTAAGATGCTAGACCCAAAAAATAAAAACTGACAACCAGTCCCATAAAAACCCGCACCTGTTGTACTAAAAAATGACTAAATTTCGGTTCGCTTTTACCGAAATGGCTCAACATCCTCATTCCTCATTCCCTTAAGGTTTAAATAACATCACACATGTCATATAATTAGGGGTGTGCAAAATATCCGCTTAACCCGCCCGACCTGCACTTGACCCGCCTACCCCATGCGGGTCATTAAGTTAGGCGGTTTGGGTTAGGCAGGTTAGACCCCAAAATTGCAGATTGGATTGGGTTATGGATTAAAAAATTGCCAACCCGCTACAACCCGACCCGCCCGCTTAATTATACATACATAAAAAAAATGTTAGTTCAGATTGTTAAGTATTTAAAGTGAATCAATTCACCTAATAAATTTTTACAACTAATCAATAATCAATTCCCTAAACAGAACTAGCCATCAAAAAATTCCTTAAACAAAATCTAAAAAGTCAACATTGAAATCCTAAACACCTCTACCTACCACCCATCCCATTTACTTCAGTTGTATGTACATAATACACTTTATGGCTCTAGGTCTCACATTTTCTTTTCACCTTTCACTTTTGGCTTTCACCTTTAGCCACTGTCTTTCCCTTCCTCTTTCTTCTTTAACCTTTTTGTAGTCTATTTCTTATCATTTCAATTCTTCATCGACAATCACAAAGGTACGTAATTGTGTTATTGTCTTTTACAGTTTAAATATTTTTTCTCTTTTTTATTTCGATTTATGTCATTTGATCTGTTTATATATTATAAAATGTGATATAATATTACAAGTAAAGCCATTCTAGCAAGCAGGTTCATTGTATATTCAAGTAGTTCATTGTTTATTCAAGTTAAATATGTTATATGTTACGTAAGAATACAGTTCATCTAATTCTTTGTCTTTTTCTAATTTTTTTTTTAATCCTTGATGTGACTTTGGGAATGTTAAAACTTTGAGTTTGTTGATTTAATTTTCCTCAGTTGTAAGGCAGAGCCTACTGTTTTTAATTTACTAAGTTGTAAGGCAGAGCCTACTTTTGCTAGAGATGATATATCTCTTTTTCATTGACCCTATGTTTATGTTAGAATTGAGATTATTCAATGAAATCTACCTTTAGTTTTTTGTGTGCATTAGTTATATTTTGAGATTATTCAATAAAAAATTCTAGTTTGTGATAAAGTTTTTTTTAAAATGTTGTTAATGCCAACCCGCCCAACCAGTCTAACTCGCTGAGTTGAAACCACCAATATTTGTAACAAATCCGTCGGATTTAAACTTTGGTGGTTTGGTAGTGGATTGGAATTTTCCCAACCCGCTAGTAGCGGATTTGATAGAAATATTGGCGTTTATCCGCCCAATCCGACTCGCGCACACCCCTACATATAATGATAACAAACTCTTGACCAGTTGGCTTGAACAATGAAAATGAGAGTCTTTTGGCAAAGTGAAGAGTGAAGACATGTTGAGTGCATGTATAACTCACCAACAAATCAAAAACACTTAAAAAAAAACACTTAATTGTTCACTCATATTTCTTTTTAAATTTATTTTGCATAAGGGATTAGTTGTTAGAGCATCCACAGCAGTGGTGCTATTTTTTTAGCTATTTGGCACAACAAAAATTCACTTTATTTATTTTACCTACTCATTTTACAAAACATGCAGCATCAATGGATCTATTTTAGCTTTCAACACAATAAAATAATATAAATATCACAATAAAATAATACATCTACTACATAATTTTATTAATTTCTTTATTTCTCTCTATCTCTACACCATGCCTCTCTCCACTCTCCACTCTCACTTCTCACTTCTCTCTTCTCTCTCCCTTCTTTTCCCAGCAAGTCTCGTCGCCACTTTCTCCTTCCCACCCATCACCATCTCGAAACCTTCCTCGCCAGTGCCGGAGACAAACTCGTCGAAACTCTCGAGGATCCTGTTGTGGATGAGGGCCTTTTGGGCCTCTGAGAACACCGGCATTCTCCGATCGGGGTTGCGGGTTTGTGGGTTGTGTCGTGGGTTTGTGGGTTGTGTCGTGGGTTTGTGATCTTTCTCTCTACTCTAATCGATCTGCCGTGGGTCTGTGATTTGTGATGTGGGTTTGTGTTTTGTGGTGGTCGCGGATTGTTGTTGTTTATAGTGGAGGTGATGTGGTGTGGATTACTCACTAGATCATTAGGTTAATTCAGTGGCGTAGGGCAGGGGAGTTGGGCCGATGAGGAGTGGAGGAGTGGAGTGGGTAAATGCGATGAGCGTGGTTGACGGCGGAGCATGGGTTGGCAGCGTGTAGATTGACATGGAGGAAGAGAGAAGCAGATGGAGAGAGACACGAAGAAAAAATAGTAAAATAATCAAAAGCAATGTGAATGCACTATTTTTTTTTTTTTTTTTGCTACAATGCACAGCCAACAATAGCTATGCATGTAGCTGTGGAGCCAAAAAATATTGATTTGGCTCCACTATTGTAAGGCATATTCTGGTGTTTGGTGGTGCTAAAAATAGCAATATAACTATTTAGCACTATTGTTGTGGATGCTCTTAGGCTAGTTTTTTAGTCTAGTATCTTAAAATAACTTGCCAATATGAAGCTAGCTTATAATATTTCCTCTTTTATTTTATTTTTTTGAGGAAATAATATTATTTCCCCTTAAAATATAATTTTGAAATCAATTCAGATGTCCACTTTGGGAAGTTAGGAATATGTGAGAATCTTGTCCAGACCTTAACCAAAAAAAAAAAAAAAGAATCTTGTCCAGAGGGTTTGATCAATATGGAAAAAAAAAATTTCTTGGAACTTATGTGTCTGCAGCTTGATAAGACAACTAGGTAGCAAAAGTGAATCTCCGGGCAGCGAAGAAACCAACCAGTAGGGCAACAAATTCGAACACGAATTAGGCATTATTTTTGCATATATAGGAATGCTACTGCACCAAAAAAAAAAAAATCTTTTTTTTTTTTTTTTTTTTTTTTTTGAGAAAACAACTTTCACAACAGTTAAAATTGATAAATTTTTACAGGTTCTTATATGGATTCACCATTAACATTATTTTTTAACTTATTGTTAACAATTTACCACATTAATATGTGTGAATTTTGTTATGGCCATAGACTCTCATTTTCGCATTCATAATACCGAAATTTGTGGGCCTATTTTGGCTTTCTTAATATGTACTAAATTTGTGGGGCTTGGTATTTAGAGTGCCAAAATTTGTAGGGCCCATTTTGTTTCAAAAGTCCCCAATTTCAATTAAACAAATGCCAAAAAGTCCAACTATGAACTATGGCAACTTGTGGTTACCGACAGTATTCTTTCTCCTCAAATACCTAAATAACTTCGCACCATAAGAAAAAATTTTTTTTTTTTTTTTTTTTTAAATTGAGATAGATCCCATCAATGATATCCTCTAATTTCCTTTAATTTTTATTTAAACAAAAGATATGTGTTATTTAAATTCAAATAAATGTCACGTGTTGCACCTTCTGAAAAAATTAGAGGTGCTTCTCCTTAAAAAATTTATAGAAAAATTTTGACTCCAAATATATTTGCTTTTGTTTTTCTTGAATTCACTATATGGCATTTTTTTTAGAAGAAAATATGGCAATTAAAGAGACTATTCATAGGTAGTTTTTAATCACATGACTTTTTTTAACAAATCATGTGGCTTGTTTAAATAAACAAGTGAATATAATCATTATGTAATGAATTAAAAAACTATAGCTTAAAACCGATTTAGAGCTAACCTTTGTCCAAAATTTATATTTAAACAATATTTAGTCAAAGGACCAAATCTATCGTTTGGGCCAAACTTTCTTAAAGTCCTGCACAGGCGCTCAATGGTATTGGGTTTGAAAAGTAGAATGGAACATTTGCACAAATTTGTTAAAAGGTGAGAGACTCTTTACCCTTGCATTGGGCTTCTTATTTATGAATCTCCTCCTTGTATTCTCCCGGGTTGGACCCCATTTCATTCAAATTTACAAAAATGGGCCTTACATTCCCAATCAGGATACCCAGAAGCCCATTAAAATGACCAATGGGCTTATTAAGACTCCATCGGGCTTTTCCACTTGGATCACTTCCTCTAACTTACCATCTCATCCAGGTGTAATTATCTTTTCTTTTCTTTTCTTTTATTTATATATATATATATATATATTGTTTTTTTTGTTTTTGTTTTTGTTTTTTTAGATAGAATTATTATCTTTAACTTTAAGACACACACCCAAAAAAAAAAAAAAAAAAAACCTTCTAACATTGAGTGTACAGTCCTTTTCACCATATGAAATGTCAATTACATCACATGAGTTCTGTCAAATTGAATCCTCTAATGTTCGTAGACAAAGTAATATGTTAAGCAATTACCACTTTTCTTTTTTTCTTTTTTTTTTTGAGAATCCAATTACCACTTTTCTGCTTAGATTAAAGAGAGCTATTATTTCTTAGAACAAGCTATTATTTGTAGCTTTTATTTCTAAATTAAGTTCTTGGTCTTTTCCAAAAAAAAAAAAAAAAATTCTTGCACGGACTGGACAGTCCAAAAATAGAATTGACCCCCTTTTTTTAGTATATATAATTTAATATATTTTTTATGGGAATTTATTTTTTTTAAAGAGTAAAAATTTGATAATTGACCCTTCTAGCACGTTGCTTTTATTTATTTTTTTGGTTTACAAATATTTGGATCTCCCGAGGGCATGATCACAGAAGGAAATTGGAGTTGTTACTTACAGTTACAGGATAAGATTAGATTCCACAATTCCCAATTTCTCAGCAAAATCTTTACGTCATCTCCATTCTTATTATTATTATTATTATTTTAAAAAAATATTTATTTCAATAGTACATTTATACATTAAAGGTCTCCGATACTCATTGACACCTGATTTCATCAGAAAAACAAGTTTGTTCGTCTATTTTATTTGCTTCAATTAACTCAGAAAGATGGAGTCCATTTCTTCAGATGTGAAACAACGCCTTGCAAGAATCTCAGCTCATCTCAACCCTTCTCCTCCTAATCTCCAGGTTTCCCTTTGAATCTCTTCCTAAGTCCTAACTAACTATTGTTCAACCTTGCAAATTCTCTATGCTATATATATATTAATGTAATTGATTGAATATATATTATCATAATATTAGGTGGAGGAGAATTGGGTTTTGAGAGGCGAGAATTGCCGGGCGAAAGGCGGGTCACCCGGATTCAAAGTGGCAATTCTGGGTGCTTCAGGTGGCATTGGGCAACCACTAGCCATGTTGATGAAGATGAATCCACTGGTTTCAGTTCTTCATCTCTATGATGTTGCCAATACTCCTGGTGTTACTGCTGATATCAGTCACATGGACACCTCTGCCGTTGTAAGTAGTTACTTCTTCCTTCTTTTCTCTCTTTTTATTTATTCATTTATTGTATTTTAACTTATGGCTGATTTTGAATTTGGACCACCTTCAACTGTTTTGTCCTATATTTTGGTTCCCATTTGGTTTGTCATGTAATTGTTGTCGGGGTTACATCAAACTTTTTATTTAATAATTCAATAGGTGGGGAGGGGGATTTGAATCTTGAACGTCTTTGTTGGAAACAACAAGATGCGCTAGTTGAGCTACAAGGCTTTTGGCAGAAGAGAATACCAAAGGGGGAAATAATTTACAATGAACAGCCGTGTATGCAAAGTTGTCATTTGGAGCACGAAAGGTTTTTAGGTGATTATCCAAAAAGAAAGGTCTTACCAATGCATAAAACTCCCACTTTTGTGGAGTTTTGGAGAGGAGATTGGTAGGCAGCCTTACCCCCCAATTATTTTTTGGAGAGGTTGATTCCCGAACATGAATCCATGACCTTTTGTGTTTAGGTGATTATCCAAATAGAGGCTGGCAATTTTGAACGGGATAGTCAGTTTGCTTTTTATTTGAATCTTTGAACTTTGTTGGGTAATATTTTCAATGTGGTGAGGCAGGATTGACAAATGACAAGTATCTTTAAATGTATAGGTGCGTGGGTTTTTGGGGCCGCAGCAGCTGGAGAATGCCCTTGTGGGGATGGACCTCGTAATCATTCCTGCTGGTGTTCCCCGTAAACCGGGAATGACAAGGGATGATCTGTTCAACATCAATGCCGGAATTGTTAAAACACTTTGTGAAGGAATTACCAAGTTCTGTCCAAATGCTGTTGTCAACTTGATCAGTAATCCTGTTAACTCCACAGTTCCAATTGCAGCAGAAGTTTTCAAGAGAGCAGGCACCTTTGATCCAAAGCGACTTTTGGGTGTAACAATGCTTGATGTTGTTAGAGCTAATACTTTTGTGGTATGCTTAGTCAATCTCAGTTTTTTTCTTGTGTTTCTTTATTTTTGGAAACTTGGAGTGTTATTGGTTATAATCCAATTTGACATTAGCAAGGATATATATACTAGTTTATGGCTGATCATTCTGATTGTTATCCCAACCGTCCTTTTATTTTTCATTTTCATTGACCATTCATATATTATTTCTAAAGCACCTGTTAGTATAGGATTTAAGGCTTTTGTGAGTACCCCAAGGGGTGGAAGTCACTTCCTTTATTTTTGACCAGGGCTAAGAGAAAAAAGTGTGTGTGTGTGTGTGTGTGTGTGAGAGAGAGAGAGAGAGAGAGAGAGAGATGGTATTATGCCATTACATGGAAATGTTTTCCATGATAACAAATGTAATCTGATGGGATTATAACTGAAAAGAAGACTTCCACTAATATTTGTGACTTGGAGATGGAGCTTTTTTGGTCAGTTGCCTTTCACATTGTATTTTTTTTTTTTTTTTGTCTGTTTTCTTTTCTTCTTCTTCTTTTTTGTTGGGGGGGGGGGGGGGGGGGTGTTGTGGGGCGAAGGCGAGGGCTGTTGCAGGGAGGTTAATGCAACAATCTACTTTTGTTTCTGAACCTAACTTAAAATTTTCCTTTATTTTCTATTGGGTCTACTGCAGGCAGAAGTTTTAGGTCGTGATCCCAGAGAAGTTGATGTTCCAGTGGTTGGCGGTCACGCAGGGGTTACAATTTTACCTCTTCTATCCCAGGTTGAAAAAACAGTTGTAGTCAAATGCTTGTGTTTAGATACCTGAAATAGTATGCTCTAGTGCAGCATGCAGATTATTTCTTTCTTTCTTGACAATTGATTGTATACAGGTTAAACCTCCCTGCTCTTTCACTCCAAAAGAAATTGATCAACTGACAGACCGCATTCAAAATGGTGGAACAGAAGTTGTTGAGGTACGGAAATACATGTTTGGTTTGCTCTTAGGAATATATATTTTGTGCTGTATTTTTCTTTATTATGTGGACAATAGACTTACATTAAATCATTTCACTTTTGTGAAATGATACTATGCCATGCCTTAGGGATGATTTTTTCTTATTGGTAAGTTATACACACACATGGTGGGTCTTTAACCCATGACCTTACTCTTCATCCAATTATTTTAGGAATGCCGTTGGAGCCAGAGCTCATTGGCACGATTTTTTTAGTCTTTAGGAGATTAAATGACAAGGACCACATGATTCTCAGAACTGACATGGATCTACTTGTGTGCTTGTTCTGCCAATTACATGGTTGGCTATTACATGTAAGCCTTCTTGGTCTTATGAACATCAATTGAATTGGATCTCAGTCTCACAGACCTTGTTTTTTACTTGGATCAATTGATTTATACAGACCTTATAGGTGTTCTACAACACATTGTAAGCTTGGAGAGAGGTAGACTGTTTTACATTCATGTGTAAATAACTACCTAAATAGGAAGTAGAAGGAAAAGAAAAGGCTTAACAATTATAAGATTAGGGGAAGAAGAAATAAATGAAGAAAAATTTACCTGCAACTACAACAGATACTTTCCTGAACCAGAAAGGCTTCCTGAATTTCTTTAGGCACGCTAGCTTGCTTCTACTTAAATTATGAGCGAAATGGGCTGACAAAGAAATCTTTGCACTAGAATGTTTATGAAGCAATTGACTAGAATGCAAATTACACCCTCTAAGTTTTGACTCGTTTTATTATTTTTTTTAATTTTAGTCCCTAATGTTTGAGATCATTTTTTAAATCTCGTTTTTTTTTTTTTTTTTTTTCTTCCTATTAATGACATGGCACTTAAATGCCAAAATAACGTAGTTTTAGCTTTTTAAACTATGCCGTTGGCCATAGGCAATCCGCTTATGGGTGAAAAGTTTAGTGTTTTGACTTTTCCCCCCATTTTTACAGTGTCCTAGAGACACACCACCATGGCTAGTTGCCTCTTGACCTATCACCCACCCAAAAAACTCCTCCATTGAGCTCTGCCCCCACCATAAATACCGCAATTGTTCATACTGATCGACCAAATTAAAACGGTGACCTAGACCCACAAAATGCTTCCTTCCATTCCTTCAACCTGAAATCCAAAATGTCAAGCCACTTCCGTTCACAGCCATGGCCAAAACCCAACATCCTAAGTCACTTACAGATCCACGATCCAAAAACCAATTGGATTGCCTCCTGCAATCAGTGGCCTAAAGCACACCTAGATAAATCCTCAATCAAAATTCACCCTTCATCAACCAAAACAAATCTGAGTATCAAAGACCAATTACAACATATTATTTCACCTATGTCCTCAAAAAAGCATTATGCAGATTATCTGTCATTAAAAGAAAACCTTAACCCTAATTAAGTCTTTCTAAATTTTCAATTTTTACACCCACTGCAGCTATAGGAAAACCAACCCTAACTCCCTCAGTCCCAACCCAAACTCATCTTTTCCCCAACACCTAAAAAAAAAATTGAAAGAGAGCCCAAATAGAGCAAAAGTTGAGTGAAAAAGTGGAGGGTGTCTTCTCTTGCTTCTGATAGCCGTGTATAATAGCAGGACAAGTAGCAAATTGGGTTCTAGAAGAGACACTTTACTAGTTAAAAAGTGGGACTTAGATACGGAGACATTATGGACTAGCTCTTGTTTGGTGTATTGTATCACAATCACAGCTAGCTCTTGTTTGGAGTGTATATAGAATTTTAAATTTACCTGATTATGAAGCCTGGAGAACTCACCTGCACAAGACTGCAAAACCTTAGACAACATGCTTGAAGAACCATACAATCATACTTAAAAAAAAAATGCCTGAAGAGCCATTATAATTTTCAATATTGGAAAACTGGTTTAAGCCAAAGAGGAAGTTCTGTGTGGATATATGGCTTGATGAAGGTAGATTCAGTCATATATTATTGAGAATAAAGTTAGCGGCACTATCTAATCCAGTAGGGTATTATATTAGAGTCATATAGAATCATAGATAGAAGAATATGGCCTTATAGTATGTTTCTGTTGGCACTGCTTTCTACGAGTGCATCATCTGATCCAGTGCACTAGGGTTTTTCTTTGGTAGGCATGGCTTTTTTCATTAGTGCATCACCTGATTCAGTGCAAGGATAAAGTAGCTTTAGGAGTCTATATTGCTAGATATGTAGCAAACTAATTTCCTGAAAATAGAGACAGTAGTTGGGACATGTCTTTATATTTTTTAGCTGCTACCTTGAGATTCACTGACCAGTTGGCAGTTTTTTTTATTTATTATTCTTTTTTTCTTTTTTCTTTTTCTTTTTTTATAATTGAATAGTTGGGGGTGGGGGGATCTGAACCTTGAACGTTTCTATTGGAAATACTAGGAGGTGCCAGTTGAGTTACAAGGCTCTTGGCAACTAGCTAGCTAATTTGATATAGTGTCATCTAATAGATGAGGCTGGTATTCACTGTATTATGACCCAAATGCTATGTTCTGGTTTAAAAATACTTGGGAATAATGGAGACAGTTTTGTTTCCTATTATAAAGTATTTTTGCATTTAGAACTTACTAAAGTAGCTTGATTGCACTTCTAGCTCAAGTTTTGATTGATTATCTTTCCAGAACTCTTATCTAGTTTTGTTCTGTTGTCATTATGTTTTTCACAGTGAATTCTTATTTGACTCAGCACTGCTGACATTATTTGCAGGCAAAAGCTGGAGCTGGTTCTGCAACACTATCAATGGTTTAGTTGTTTTCTACCTTTTCTTAATAGTTGCTTTATCTACATCTATCATTTCCACATAAATTCCATACCTTTAACGGTTGAACTCGCTTGAATATAAACAAATGTTAAAAAAAAAATGCAGGCATATGCTGCTGTTAAATTTGCAGATGCATGCCTTAGGGGCTTGAGAGGAGATTCCGGCATTGTTGAATGTGCATTTGTGGCTTCTCAGGTATGTTCTTTGAGTCCCATTTACTTTAGCATCTTTGAGTATCTTCTTCTTACTTTTAATTTTTACAGTTTCAAATTGTGTTTGTTTAAGAAATAATGCATTTCCTGTTCTAGGTGACCGAACTTCCTTTCTTTGCATCCAAGGTACGGCTTGGCCGTACAGGAGCCGAGGAAATATTTTCTCTGGGCCCTCTGAATGAGTATGAGAGGTCTGTACAAAGAGAGCATAATTTAATTCCCTGCTCTATTTATATGATGATTTCTAAACTAGGCAATGATTGTGAACAGGGCTGGCTTGGAGAAGGCAAAGAAAGAATTGGCCGCAAGCATTGAGAATGGAGTCTCATTTGTCAGAAAATGAGAACATCTGCAAATAACCTGGTTGTCCTGGATAATATTCCAACCCTTGTGGATCATCATCTGTTTATTCAAGATCACAGTTCCTGAAAATAAGTGGTTGGATCTTTCTTATAAGTTATAGCTGTACTAGATAGAAGTGCCTTGGAGCTGCCACAAAGAGGTTTCAATCATGTGGGTTGCTTGTTTGGGCTTAATTGAAATTCATGTAATAAATTAATAAATGGGTGTGTTTTTTTAAAATGTGAACTGATTTTTATTTTCAATTTAATTATACAGTAATTTATCTCTATCCAAGATCGAGTACAACCTGCTTTTTACTTGGCATGATGTTTATTTTCTGGACATAAGAACATTGGAATTTGGAATCTACCAAGAGAACAAACGAATATTGGAGCCTATTCCAAGATGAGTATTTTCTTATATATGCTACTATTTCTTTAAGAAACCGCCAATGCCTAGTTTTCAGCAGTTCTTACTGTTAATGTGTCTATTTCCTTTAAATTTTTAATAGGGAAAAGTTAACTGATGCATCAAAGCGGTCACTCTCCATTATAATTTGATATATTTATATTTTTGAGATTTAATAAAAGGTTGTTAATATGATTTATTTAAGTATTTTGAGAGTTAGTTTTGGTACAATTTGAATATTAGGCTTAATTATGTATAATCATTTTATTGAATATTGAGTTTAAATAATCACTTTTTTACTTATCAATAAACACTCAATACATCAGTAATTTGTAAAACATTTTGTAACTTTAGCATTTTTCTCATTTTGAAGGCCATAAAAAAATTTTAAAAATCTAAAACAAAATATACAAGTTTAAAAAAATTAGTCCAACAACATAAATTACCAATAACAAAGTTAAAAAATTTAAGCTTAATTAATCAATTTTACCTAAAATAAACAATTTGGCCTTTAAAATTTTTTAAACAAAATAATTTGTCCTTACTAGTAATAGTTGCACGCTACCCAAAAAAAACTCATCGGCTAAACAGCAACAAAGCTGGAAGTTGAAGACATCACATGCAGCCAGTAGCGGAGCTACCCCTTTAACTCCAAGTCCTGACTCCCTCACTTAGGTTGAGTTGAAAAATTCATCAATTCCAACCCATACACCCTTTGATTACTTCTTTTTATTGGTTGACATTCTAAGTCCTAGCTCCGTCAATTAGGTTGGGTTCAAAAATTTATCAATTCCAACCCACTTTTTTTCATCAGTTCACATCCCAATATTTATTTTTGACATTGGGGGGAATTAAGAACTTCAACATTGGGGATTAAGAACTTGAGTTTATTAATAAACACACTTACGGTTGAGCTTGTGTTTTGACAACTTTCTACTCTGATGAGGCTGGGTTTGGTGACCCATAATCCTTTGATGTGAAAAAGCATGCGAACACTACGGACCGCTGCTAGATTGACTTTGGGCCAAACAGATCAAAAGTGTGGATTTCTACATTAGGCCCAATAACCTTTTCAAAGTCCTCAAAAGGCAAAGCTATTTGTTATTATTATTATTTTTTGAAAACAGTACTTGCTATTTCTAGTCACCTTTCAATTATAATACGTTTTCACCCACTTAATAATATGCCTACATGTGTTTTTATATATATATATATATATATATATATATATATATATATATAGAGAGAGAGAGAGAGAGAGAGAGAGAGAGAGAGAGAGAGAGAGAGAGAGAGAGAGAGAGGTTGAATTCAAGTTACACCTAGTATAACTCTAAGCAATGTTATACCACCTTGTAACTTATTATAGAATTCATATTTTAAAATCTCATCAGTCATCACTGAATTACATGTTCTATATATTCTTAACATTCATGTCAATTTTCATGTCAATTGGATGTTCATGTTATTTACCATTTGATCCATAAACTTATCTTTTATGCATTATTTTAAACTACAAAAACTTGAATTTAAAAAATTGATTGATGATATAATTATTAACTTTGATCACCTTAAAATTTTACAAGTATAAAGAATATATGAAGATTATGTAATCTAACAGTAAATTTGTTAAAATTTACATTTAATTAAAAAATATTAAATAGTATAACATTACTTAAAATTATATCAAGTGAAACTTGAACTAAATTCTTTCTATATATATATATATGTATGTACACACGTACGCGCATAAGTGCACCATAAAAGTCTTATAACTTAATTGATACTCATGTTATTTTGAACAAATGCATAAATTTAAATTTCTCTTTCTTTTATTGTGATTGAATTTAAATCTGTTTCTTTGATTGTGATTGAATGATGTACACATACACGTGTTTATGCACATACAAGAAGTATGAGTGGAAGAAGGTGCGTTAGGATAGTTAGTGTTGGTTGGTGAATAAATAAAGAAGAAATGATGGATAAAAATGTACTTGAAATATAAACTTTATTGACTCGTTATTGATACGGCAACTTATATCGGCATGAAATGAATACGTGCAGAAGCTGAACAATGATTATGAAGAATTGGCCGTGAAACATTACATAATTAAAGCAAGAGTTCCCCTTCTCATTTCCTGCCTTCTTGGCCCCCACCCTTTCTACTCATCAATCAATACACCCCCACAAACTTCTGCATATGTCTGCATTTATAACAAACCACTCATCCATTCCCTGTTCATCAAGCTGTCATCTCGCTCTCTCACTCTCAATTGACGTGTTTCACTTGAATGGTGAACAATGTAAGATGTTTACTTTCCATTTTTATAATCAAGATAATAAGATGTGGTGGTAACTCAAGGGTAATGTAGTAGTTTTGACTGAGGTTTCATGGGATCTATAAAGTTGTTAGATTTAAATCTTCTATTAACTATTGTTTAATAATCCCTACGGGATTTTTTTCAGTACGTGTGGAACGGTACTACTTACTTTGGAGATTAATTAAGTGATTTAAGTATTTATTTGGAATGCACTAATAAGTTAGCCTATTGTTTATTTTTTTTATTATTTGTAAGTTTTACGTGAGTCATTTACTTATTTTAGTTTATTTTTGCTTAAATTTTTTTTATTTGCAAATTTTACGTGAGTTAGTTATTTTATTTAACTTATATCTTTATTTATGGTATTTTTAACAAAAATATTTTAGAAGAAAATACTAAGACTATAACTTTTTCTACAATTTGTTCACGTGGTAAGTAATAAGTGATGAGTCTATAACTCCACAACTCACAATTTACGACATAAGTAAGTTGTGACAAAAATTATGATTTTAATATTATTTTATTTTCAAAAAAAAAGTTAGATAAATTATTCTAAACCAATCTTAATGCACACGTTCAAAAATATAATAATAATTAAATTTGGACAAAGATTAATTTTTTAGTAATGCTCTAAAATTTTAAGAGGGTAGGATTGAACATAAAATTAAGTAGTGGAAGAAAAAAACACTTTGCTCGTTCTGTGCTAAAATTACTTTACAAACTTAGACCCAGAGCCTAAAGTTTAACATGGGCAAAAGTTTTTGATTTGCTTTACAGCTTTCATTTGCTCCAGTGTCTCCTTTCACTTTTTTATTATGGTATTTAATATTCAAAAGTTACGAATATGTATGAAAGTTGAAAGGTATAGTCACGTCCAACCTTTTTGCTTTTCCAACATCACCTCAAATGTCTCCCTCCCTTTGCATATTTTGCATTAAATGTGTTTTAATAAAACAAAAGTGGGGCTGATTTAATGAAGTCTCCATTTCCATTTTTGTTTTTTTCTTGGGTGCATGTATATTCCGTGCAATAAAATTCAGGTTTGACAGTGTAAGTCTATATTTAGTGCTGGTGACCGTTGACTGGTATATGTCTGTTCTTTCTAAGGAAGATCATATTCATTGCTAGCTAGACAGCATGAATGGATATACATATATATATATATATATATATATATATATATATATTAATTTGTAATTAAAATGAATCCTTATATTCATAATAAAATAAAGATTTTGTTAATGGGTGCTTTAAAAACACACAATAATTAATTATTTTTAGAAATATTTTTTAAGGAATTGAAAAAGTATTAATAATTTTTTCAATTTTCAAAAAAATATTTATAAAAATAAATGGTTTAATGTGTGCTTTAAGGATATACATTAACTGGACCTATAAAATAATAAAAACATGTGAATACAAGTTTTTTTGCCACAATTATAACATAGACTATTATAAAAATTGTGACTAAAGTTGTGATATTAGAAGAACCCGTAACTTTATCTACACCATTATATAAAAGTGACTCGTGAATATTTATTGGTATAAATCACATCATCCATTAATTCGACATAGACATTTTAATATTCCACTCCTTGTGTATCCATAGTTCACTTGATGTAACCATGGGTAGTAGAAGCAGATTTGAAACTCATTGTTGTCTTTACATTTAAGTTTGATGCCTTATCTTCCACAGTGTAGAGTGGAAACTTTGGATTATTCTGTCTCATCGTTTTTATCCTTAACACTTTATCTTTGGTAAGCCTTTCAGAATATAATATCAGGCCACTTTCAGGAAAAAAAGGCATTGCATTACTCGTGGTCTCTACGTTGCCGTTGGTCCTTGGTTGTAGTTGTAAAACAAAAAGCAATAAAATGACAAAACGAGATTATATTCCTGCATCTACCTTCCACCTATTGGGAAAAAAAAAACAATATTGGGAGTTGTTGGACCACCATCCAATCGCACTTTGGCCAATTAGTGTCGGAAGATGTTTGAAAACTTTTTTGTAGTTGTAAATGTTAAGCCCTGTTTGGCAGCCTTACTCAAACACAAAACTCAATATTTTAAACAACATTACACACATTTTCATATATTTTTTTATCTACATATCTGGTTCAATTTTCTGAAATTGTATTATTTGAAAAAACGGCTTTTTGTTATTGCTAATCACTTGATTTAATGTGGAAATGCAAAAAATCACGTTATATAGCCAAAAAAGCATGATTTGTAATTAAATTTTACCAAACGCATTTGCAAACGTAAACTCTTTTTGCCCAAAATGTAATAACCAAACATGCACTTACAATTGAATAACGATGTGAAAAATTAAATAAAAAATAAAAAACAAAAATGAGAAGATGAAAAATTCCTCACCTAAATGCTCAATTTAAGTTCTGATATCATGTTAGTTACCAATAACTTCAAAGATCGAATTATGAAAAAAAGTGGACTAACAATATTTGGCAAACACAACCCTAACATGCTGAAGCAGTTGGCTGAACGAAATTCAATGAATATAGTTTTCAGTGGGGATATGGCCTTATGGATGTGGTTTTCTATAGCAAAAAAGAGGGAAGAATTGTTTGGTAAGTGCTTTTTGCTCTCCACCATGTGTAGATAGTTTTTGATCAATGAGGTGGGTTAGGCTTTAGATTGTTCACTAAATTCCTATATCAAAATAAAGTGTTGTAAGAGTTGTATTTTAATTAAATTTGGTTTATATTAAATCGAGTCAAGAAGATGACTCATGGTTCAAAAGACTGGACCAAGAGAAAATATTCTCACTTGAGCCAATGTCTGACAAAAAGTTCATGAAATTCTCGCTCGACCTACACTAGATTAAATTTTAAATGAAAGTTCATGAGACCTTTGCTCAACACTTATTTAACCGAGCTTGCATGAATAATTTAACCAACTATAAGGTGTCTAAAATATTCAAAATTCCTCTTTCTAGAGTGCTTTTATAATTTTTGAGACTTTTTCAAACTTTTTCTTTTGAGAGTTCCTTACTTTGAGCCTTAACCGTGGGATTTAAATGTGAGTGTAATAGTGTTGTTAATCCAAAGTGCATAAACTTAAACCTTGGTCACTGAAATTACTTATTTCAAAATCGATTGGTGCATCTTAAAGATGGATGTATCCTAGAAAGCCCATAGAGATGTTACTCCAAATATTCTAAAGGATTTTAGTCTGAATTACATCGTAGATAATTGGTTAATGGATTGGCTCCTAATTATTGACATTTCAATGTTCTCAATATGGGCATACAGAGTTTAAATTCCCGCTACCCTATTCTAACGGACAATAAAAAGTCTCAAAGTTAATATCTCACGTCCTGTGTACAACTGTAACATTGTGCAAAATATTTATTCGTGACATGGACATAACATACTCTATCTTAAAGCTTCATAAACAAAAAAAATAAAGAGCTAAAACATCTATTTTACTGTTAAGTAGCGATCAACGGCCCATTGATCTAATTGCGCCACAGCTCAAGCTCAACTTAAAAAAGGGGGTGAACTTTCGACTCATTAACTCCCTTTAGAGGTAAACTTGACTTTATTTTATAAAGGGAAAAAAAAAAAAGCCAACCGAAATGATACTCAAGATGGTAACATTACATTACCTCTCTTTCTTTCTTTTTTTCTTTTTTCTTCCTTTTTCTTTCTTTCTTTCTCTCTCTTTTTCGGCTTAAAAGATAGTAATATATCTTTAATACTACTTTTTACTTTTTCTTCTCTTTTTTCTTTTCTATGAGACAAGATATTATATATAAGTATTATGCAATATCATTATACAAGGTACTTTATTGAATCTAGAAATTTAGATGGCTTTTTTTGTCGAAAGCATTGAATGAAGTCAAAGAAAGCAAGAGACGGCAACATTAAATTAGGGCTGTCATGTGGGGTGCGACATCAAGAATTAGCCTACCTACATTGTGGACTTAACCCTTTCCCCTATAATTTTGTATTTATTGCTCAGACCAAATTCTCCGTCTAAATCTGTTCTTGAATTCTCTCCATATGATTTTCGTTTCATATACAATTAACATATGCTTTTTTTTTTTTTTTTTAAAAGAACTTTTTATATTTCTCATAAAAATAACATCAAAACTTTTCTAAAATGATCAATTAACAAATGTCCTAAAAGTACCCATTAACTGGACCTTAACATATAACAACTATTAGTCAAGAACAACACAATTAGATCAATTTTGAACAACCATTGGTTAAGTGAACAATGCTAATATTATGCAATCGAAAGTCAATGCAATAGAAAGATAACAACACAATATGGTGAACACAAGAAAACCAATAGACAATCATTCTAAAGTAAAAACCATGGGTAGGATTTGACCTTACCCAACCCCAAGGTAAAATAAATCCACTGACTAAATCAAAGTTTTTACAAGATAGAATTATCTAACTCTAAATGCTACTACCATGGTTTTAAAACGAGACCAAACTAGCCGATATGATCGGAAACCGAGTATCAGTCTAGTTCGGTCAAAAACGCCCAACACCGGTCAAAAATCAGATTAAATGGTTTTGCCTCCGGTTTGGTTTTTAAAACCATGGCTACTACATAGTATTGATGTTATCCAACGTAACTTCTAATACACAGACTCATTAGTTATGGAGTTTGTTGCATGCAAACCTCTATCTATGACTTCAAGTACCCACTTGAAGATTCTGGTCCAGCATTTAACTTCTAGAATGTGCAGCAGCTTCGATACAACGATTATTGATGTAGCTTTAGTCTTGAACATCGATTGTGGCTTTTGAGAGCAAGGAGCAGAAATCCTTGAGATCTATAATAAGAAAACTCTCGAAAAGCTTTTTTTCACATGCTCATTGCCGGCTCAAGGCTTAGGCAAGTTAGGCCTAGGCCTAAAGACCCACCAAAAAACAAAATTTTTCTTAAGAAAAAAGGCCCCACTTTCCATAATTAAAGGCCCAAATTTTTGTAAAATTATATATATTATATATATATATATATATATATTTTTTTTTTTCTAAAAGTTGCACATTTTTTTTTATTAGTGATGTTAAGGATACTACAAATTTTACTATTGGCTTACAAATTGCCATGTTATTAATCACAAAAAAGTGATATAAACATTCATTAGTTAAATTGATAAAGTTCATCAATGAGAGACAATATCACATTATATTTTGAATATTTTATAGTACTTTTAATTAATGCATTTTTCTTTTTCATTTCTATTAAGACTCTCAAAGTACGAGACCAATAGAATCTTAACTTAATTGAAACCCTAAAATATTTCAAAAAGATGTTGCAAATGTGTTAAATTATCAATTATAGATTAATATCTCATAATAGTTTGAGACTTTGATTTTTGTAAAATAATATCCTACAAAGCCGTACACCAAATAATATCTATCTCTCTCTCTTAAAATCAAAATATAAAATTAAAAACTAGATTACAACTTTATTTAACTATGCATCGTCTTATATCCAAAATAAAGTATCTTTTTCAATCGCAATATATTTTTATTTCTTTTTATTAATATTTATAGGTTCAACTATAATATTCAATTCTCTATATAAAATTAACATTAGTTTAGTTGGTATTATTTATGTATTTAATGTATCAAATTAACCTTAATTTGATTAATATTAAATAATTTTGTTTAATTAATTGTGGGGTCATGGGCCCAAAGTCATATAATGGGGTTTGAGGCTTTGGTTGAGTGCATGGTAGTCCGAGTCCAAGTCCAAGGAGGAATATCTCCTCGGAACAGCTAAGGCACGTTCAGAATTCCTAAATAGTCAGAGTGACCTTTCAGGAAGTTCTAAAGGATAGGAACTCAAAAATATCTAAGGGAAAGCTGCTAACACCGCATTTATGTAGACAAGACTCTTGAATAGTGCTACCTCGGTTACTGCAACTCACAGAACGCTAGAGAGGGTGCCCGATAGGACAGACACTCAAGCATAGGCTTGGATGATCAGCAAGTGGAAGGCCAAGATTGTTCAAAGGAGACTATATAATAGGAGAAACACACCATGTAGAGTGAATCCTGGAATTAACGGAGAAAGCACTGTAGCAATCTCAAGAACTCCTGGAATCATTCTCATTCAATATTTACTAGAACAAAACTCCTTGGATTGTGTCGAGGACAAACTTTCTTTGATAAACTTAGTTCATCTCTGTTTGATTGTCATGAAAACTATATTAATGTTATCCATGCACTAAATCCTAGCTCTTAGACCCACTCTCTACTAAATTATTGTACTGGGCTTACTAGGCCAAGATCCCATACATTTTGGGATTGGTCTGAAAATAGAGTTCCTACATTAATATTTACATATTAAAGGCCCCGCCTAAATTTTTCGCCTTAGGCCCCAAATTATGTTGGGCCGCCCCTGCACATGCTCTAGGGGTTTCTTATATACCTTAGGCTGTATATGGGCTCAATTTATGTTTCAGGTATGCTGCATTTCGATCAATCCAAATAAGCTCAAAAGACAAAAATCTTACTTGTTCGATCGATCAAATTGCAATTAAAAGGTTGTCAAAATTATGGAACCTTGAATCTGAAATACAGAATTAGGTAGCTATCTTGACTTCAGAAATATACTTCTAAAAACTAATACAATACATATGTTGTTCACAGTTTGCAAACCTAACGTAGGTTTTATTCATAAAATTTTATTTCCTTGTCTTGACTGTGGAAGCATTTTAAAAATCAAAACTAGCAGTATCTCCATATATTAAAGGAAATTATTAGTTATTATTGTATTTGTCCACTATCATAACAAGGAAAGGAAAGGAGGTGCAGGACTATATAGCTAGTGTGCTAGAGAATTTTTCTAAATCCTTGGTTTTTCTATGCTTTCATTTTATCTCTCTTTGTCTCTTCGTGTGCGTTTGAATTGGGATGGAAATTAAAATTATTTTACTATTTAGCTTATTTTTACTACTATTTTTGAGCCTCACTGCACTTTTTGGTATTATTCATGAGTCCCGCTGTATTATTTTAACTAACTTTTACCTTTATCTACAATACTTTTAATAATATATTTTCAGTTTCAGCAAAATAAGCGGTATCCAAACACACCATTCGTTGCTGAAAAAGATAACATAAGACAACTAAGTATAGTGAAAGGAGTTGACTCGAATATGAAAAAACTATTTGATAGATATATTCATATATGAGGAAAATGAGACTATTTGATAGATATGATATAGTTCTAGCAAAAGGAGAGGCCGAGGTTGCTAGACAAAAAGATAGTCCCCCATTGGAATCCCATGTTTGGTAGATTTTTTAAAAAGTTGTTTGTCATATTGGGATCATTTTGTTTCTTTTCAAAGCAGAGTAGGATTCTATTAAAACTAAAAGTTAGAGTTCTTACACATTTTAACAATGTGGATAAATCAAAATCTAACAAAATTTGTAATCAAAATCTTGCAAACATTCACATTTTACATTTGTCCATTCTAGAATATTTTGTCCTCTAAGTTTGGTGTAATAGAGCTTCCTGATTGAAATTTGTCCCAATTCATCAATCATGAAGCAATGATACGCGGAGCTACTGTACCAGTTTTTCTTTAGAACTACTAGTCTGATAGTCCACTTGGAACGATTACTATTGCAGTATGCATTATCTTATCTATTGTATGCTTTTGCATATTGTCAATCCATTTTCCTTTCAATTGAATAAAATTCAAATTTCTAGTTTGGACTTATTATTCTTAGTGAGTGAGAGTAGGTTGGATTAGGTTTAATCATTTATATTCAATATCACACTGCTTACCCCACTAGTTATTAGGGGCTACAGCTAATGGGCAAATCCTAATTTAGAGCCATTTTGTCCTCTTGCACAGTATTACCTTTAGCCTTTCATCTATTGAGTTCTATCTCTAGCTAAGCCTGTTGTAGCAATGATATTATTTGATCAACGGTCTAACCCGATCCATAACCTACAAAGAGGAAAATGTACTGAGGTGATACGTCAAAGTCAGGTTGAATGAGAGACTCTTTGATACTTAAGTCAGCATACAAACTATTACAAGAAATGTTAAACGCTGCCTTCTTTTCTTGTACTTGTACCGATGATCGTCCCCCATTAATATTTATGTTGCTCAAGGATGTAATCCCTTTAAGACATCAAAGAGATTGTCATGTTTAATATACCCTCCTTAATTCAAGGGTTATCTCATGAATATTGAGATACATACTCATGAGTCGGAAATTTACAATCGTCATTAAACTAAGATCGTCATTAACCAAGAGAGGACGTCACACATTTATTAGGCTCATTGATGACAAAGCATAATGGACGGAGCAACGATCACAGAATGAGCTATGAACTTCAGATAGAGATTTTGTAACGCACTAGCCGTTGAACATAAATACAACAATTCATATCCTATTAATTAGGCACACAACTATAAAAGAGAGGACAACATAAGTTAAAGGTACACATAAATACTTTACAAAAATTACTCTCCAGTCAATTCTCTCTAAAATCTTTCTTTTTTACTAACTTAAGTATCGGAGGCAGTTTGACTAATGCTATATTGGCGTGTTACTCTTTCATCCAGTTCATTTTTGCTATAACTCTAATGTATGTAACTATAAATTATGAGAAAAAGATGATAGATTCGTGTGTAAACCACTAATTACAAATTTAGAATTACTTATGTCATGAAGTTTTGGTATAGTTGTGGTATGGTATGTAATAATAAAAGAACAAGAACTGATAAATAGAATTTTTTATTTTAAAAACTCATCCTAGCTAGACCATTTAAACCGATCGACGAATACAATATTGAAGATTCTCCCATACAAAGACGTCATTTAATGTTGAAAGAAGAATCAAACTTCGTAACCCATCAGTCAGAGACTAAGCCAAAATATGCTAACTCCCACAACTCAAAGCCCCAATCTAGAAGTGCTTTACAAAGATGGGACATGCCACGTTGGTGAAAGGATGTCCCAACTCTCATGCAAACAGATCTTTCACTCTTCTTGCATTTGTCATTTCAGTATCAAACACTGACGTACGTTTTCGCCTAGACACCTTTCGCGCCCAATTTTATATTCGAGTGAGTGGACTGGTGACTCTGTAAATTGGACAAAAATTGGTGGATAGTTGTTTGGCAAGAGTTCACCACTTTTTTTCTTTTTCTTTTTCTTTTTTTTCATTATATTTAAAATGGTTAAATATATTATATATTAGCATGTGCTCTTGTTTGCTAGGAGCCTAGGACTGTTTTTTTTTTTCAGCTCTATTTCAAATAATTTATACATTTTTTTGAAGAGAAATTAGTTTTTAGCTTTGTCTTGCATTATACAAATAAATTACTAAAATATATTGTTCTTAAACGGCACAAAATCCTAAGAATGTATCACTTGGACTAAAAAATTTGATATGAAATTGGGTGTAAACTTGAATGTGTCATTATTAATTTTAAAAATTTTAATTTAAAGTTTTTTATTTTTGAGAAAAATGTTGAACTTTATTAAAGAATGTCAATCATATCAGTTAAAATTACAGTATTGAAATGTGGAAGAATATTCACCATTCACACTGAAAACCCGCTAACATGTCCAACAATGTTACCTCTTAATATGAAAGAAATGTACAACGAGAAAGTTTTCAGCTAAACATTTTGCCTCATCAATCAAATGACTATGAAACGGCAATGAGAAATCCTCACTCTTCAAGGCATTGAAGATCATCTCTAAGTCTCCCTATAAAATAAGAGATGACAGTCCAATATCTTGAGCAAAGGTTAAGGCCTTGACAGCTGCCATAGCTTCCACAATTGCAACTGAACTTGCGAGGAGGATCTTCTCGGCCATGGATGCCATTACTTGACCCTTTTTATCCCGGATTACAACGCCTATTCCAGCTGCGTTTTTCTCTTTAAACACGGCCTCATCAAAATTATTTTTGAAGTAAGATCTCGAAGGAGGCTAATTGATTTTGAGAAAGCTAATTAGTGGTATTTTTTAAAGCTAGTTGGTAGTACCGTATTAGTAGCTCAACAGTAAACGCATAGTATATAACAAACACTACCAACCAGGGCAACCAGGACGTGGGCATTGTCTGGGTCCTCTCAAAAATATGCATAGAGAGTAAGTTGGCTCCAAAATATAATTTCTTCTTATATGTCCTTTTCTACAAGTTAATATTCACCAACCCAGTATCATATTTGCACCAGAATTATTTTTTACATGACACAAACGCCCTTTGTAAATGTATAGTCACATAATATAATACATATTCTGTAGAGAGGCATTTTTGGAAATTTTAGAAGACTGGAAGAATCTTCATTCTAATAAGATTCAAAAGTTGAACAAACCAAAAAGGACACTCACCAGCTCTGTAACAAACAACGTGTTGCATTACATGTCAATCACGTGCGAGGCATATGACAAGTCACTTTTGTGGGGGGGTAAAAAGGGCCACAATGCCTCCAAAAATCTGCAAGAAAATTTGAGTTCCAAGCAGAGATAATCAGATAATTGTCGGATTGGCGGGTAGAAGGTAAAATTTGAAAGTTATTTTCATGTCCCCTAAAACCTAAGAATTATCAAAAACTTCAACACTATTCAAAATTTTACAAAATTCTAGAGTGCTCTAGTTTGAATAATACCACAAAAAGCTCGATTTTGTGCTCCAACTGATATGATTGTGTCGAGTCCAATGCACCCAAGCGGAAGAACATTAATTATATTATAGAAATTTGTAAAACACTTGAAGAGCATGATGCAAAAGTATAAATAGATAGCTAAAATAGTTATAAGTAGAATTTGAGTGAAGTTTGCAAAAACTGAAATTGGATGATGCAGAGGTTTACATTTGGAAATTCAAATGAAGATGGACTGCATTTTACTCTTCATATGAAGAAAAATACAAGTCCATTAGCTCATGCTACGATCAATTTTTAATTCAGAAAAGGGGCTATACGTAACCAGAAAGCCAAAGAGTTCTCACTTTTCACTTTCAGTTTCACTCTACCAGGGAAAACCCAGAGTCTCGGTAATTGAAAGGCACTGTTTTCGCAAATGCCTATCCAATGTTGGGGTCCATCATCATTAACATCAACAGACCACAAACACATATTTCCATATACCCCGTTCATGTCTCTTTCAATTTCCCTCCTCACACGTCAAATACAAATACACTGACTAGCCTTGCATTTTTCCAAATGCAAAACTCTGGCTCTTGACGTTAACAGTGCAACACTATGCAGGACCAGGACAGTACGTAACAGCTGCACCATAAACAGACATCGAAGGAAGCACAGTAACAAAAGTAGCTACTAGTACTAGCGCATGAAAATGACAAAACGCAGCAAATATCCGATTATCACCCCCCCAATCTTACTGTACACAAAAACTTTGAAACATGTACTAGTACCTCCTTAAAGTTAGAGCAAACCTTAGCCAACCCTCCCCCAAAATAAACAAAATTAAAAATAAACGCTGAAAATATAAAAAAGAGCTAACACAATCCGTGGAATTTTTTTAGAACAAACACTTCCACTCCCAACAAAACTAAAAACACTTTCTTCAAATGCTTAGAAGATCAGGTGGTGGTGATTGAGGTTGTGCGTCTTTCGAGTCTTTGGTTGTTGTTGTTGTTGTTGGAGAGTCTACAATGGCTGAAGCTGGGGATGACTCTGATGTGACTGTTGAGTCTCCTTGTTTTGAGATTGGTGGTTTTGGAACCTCTGTTAGAATTTGAACCACTTCTCGCATTGTTGGGCGCTCCACGGCCTGTTCTTCGACACACAACATTGCAACGTAGAATACGTGCATCACTTCATGGAGGGGAACTGAGGGGAGTCTTGGATCAAGGATTTTGAGAACTCCTTCCTTTTTCGAGTCTGTGATTTTTCGGACCCATTGAACTATGTCCACACCATCCCCAAATTCCCCAACTGGTTTTCTACCAGTAATTAGCTCTAACAGAACCACACCAAAGCTGTACACATCGCTCTTTTCATCGACCTTAAGAGTGTAGGCATACTCTGCAAAAACAAACGCTTTTAATTACAACCTATATAAGGTACTATAACATTTAAATTGCACAATTTTTTCAATTTGAGGTCAACATTTTACTGACCGACCATTTGACAAATAAACATAATTGTGATTGTGTTCATAAATAAAAGTCTTATACAAGGAAGAGAGTTATGGTTTACAGGGTTATAGTCAAAACTCACACATGAAAGAGACAAAACCACAATCTCAATAATGCAAGAATTCATTTAAACCACAGTATCAGACAAAAAATCAATGTTGGGTTTCAAGATCTTTGACATAATTAAGACTTTGAAAACAAAAGTTAGTACTTGCATGTCTATAGGAACACAATCCACAACAAAAAAAATTCACAATTAATATTTCTAGATTTGAATCATATCATACCTGGTGCTATGTATCCGTAGGAGCCAGCAATCGCAGACATACACTCTGAAGTTCCCGAATCTTGCAAAAACTTGGCAAGGCCAAAATCAGCAACGTGAGCTTCAAAATTGGAATCAAGCAGAATGTTGTTTGATTTCACATCGCGATGGACGATCAATGGGGAACAATCGTGATGCAAATAGCAAAGGCCCTTAGCAGACTCTATCGCAATCTTGTACCTAGTATCCCAGTGCAAATGACCTCCCTTCTTGCCATGAAGTACCTCACCTAAGCTCCCATTAGGCATGTACTCATAAACCAAAAGATTAGTCTCATGGTTTGAACAGAACCCCAATAATCTCACAATGTGTCGGTGCCTAATCCTCCCCAAAGTCTGTATCTCCGCGTTGAATCCATGGTCATGGGAAGATCCCCTGCTCATTGCCGGAAGCCTTTTCACGGCAACCTGTTCAGCATTTGGCATGGAACCCTTATACACAATACCAGCACCACCTTTGCCTATAATGTTATCCTCCTTCAACGAATCCAATACATCATCAACCGTGAAATCCAACCGTTGGAACGCGGTTAATTTCCAGGCACGAGATTCACTGGCCTTCTTCAAAGACCTGGCTTTGATGATTGCTGCCACTGCAAACGCAATGGAGCAAATGAGCAATCCAATGACAAGCAAAAGCTTCAGAGAAGCAGAGAGTGGGCCTTTCTCATGAGCTTGGTGAGTTCCATTGGCAACCCCATCTTTGCAAGCCCCTAAATAAGGACCGCACAGATCTGGGTTCCCCAAAAACGACGTGTAGTTAAAATAGCTGAATTGGCCAGTGCCAGGAACCAAACCAGAGAGATTGTTATATGAAAAATCAACAGAGGTCAAGCTTTGCATAGTTGCTATTGAAGCAGGAATGCTACCAATTAGATGATTTTTCGAAAGGTTGAGGTAATTCAGAATCCTCATACCAGTAATCTCGTTGGGAATCTGACCCGAAAGATCATTTCGGCTGAGATCAACAAAGGTTAGAAGCTTGCATTGGCTGATTTCAGGTGCAATGGGACCTGAGAACTTGTTGTGGCTGAAGTCTATCTTGGAAAGTTGCTGTAACCTTCCAATCTGAGGTGGGATTGGACCCGAGAACCTGTTTCCATCAAGGAGTAGCTTCTGTACACTGGAGAAGTTACCAACACTCGAGGGCAACGACCCCGAAAGCATATTGTTGGAGAGACTAATCTGTCCGAGATTAACAGACATCGAATTGGTCTCAGGAAACTCCCCCACTAGATAGTTATCTTGCAGTTCTACTTGTGTCAGCGCTGGCAAGTCAAGAAGGCCTTTTGGTATTGAGCCATTGAAAAAGTTCTCACCCATACGGATCCGACTCAGTGACTGGCATTTTCCTAGTGATTCTGGAATCGGACCAAACAAGAAGTTTCCCAGAGCAATCAGGGTCTCAAGCTTATTTCCTGAACACAAATCAGGAGGCAGAGACCCAGTAAGCTTGTTGGAAGAAAGATCTAGAGTTTTAAGCCTTCCATTCTTTCCCAAACCCTGAGGAATGCTACCAGTAAAGTTGTTCTCCCACAACTGTAAAACCTCGAGCGCCGGCAAGTCTCCGACAAAGTCCGGAATAGCACCGTGAAGCTTGTTGCGAAACAAGTTCAAAAGCGTCATGTTCTTCAGCTGAGCAAACGAGGGTGGAATTTCACCGGTGAGCATGTTGTTCGACAAGTCCATGGATTTCAAGCTCGCCAAATTCCCAAGCTCCACCGTCAAAGACCCCGAAAGCGCATTCACTTGCAAAAACAGAGTGTCGAGCTTCTGTAGCTTCCCAATCTCCGGTGGTATCTCTCCGGTTAACCCACAGTTTGCGGCGTCGATACGAACAAGCTCCGACAAGTTTCCGATCTCGGCGGGAATGCCTCCCTCGTAGGCATTGAAGTATCCAAGGTAAAGCTCACGCAGGGTCGTCAAGTTTCCGATCTCGGCAGGTATAGTGCCGTTTAGTTCGTTGCCGGAAACGGCCAAATACTCAATAAACTGCCATTGTCCGTACTGGGTCGGGATCTGACCGGTGAAATAGTTACCGCCGAGATGCAAGTGGCGGAGGTTAGGCATTTCAACGACAGCGAGAGGCAACTCGCCGGTCATGTTGTTGTTGTAGAGATCGAGGACCTGGAGGTTCTTGAGAGAAGCGAGTTCGGTCGGGAAAGTGCCGTTGAAAATGTTGTTTGAGAGGTTGAGGTAGCGGAGAGTCGAGAGAGAAGAGAGCTGCGGAGGAATGGGGCCGGAGAGTTGGTTAGGGGCGACGGTGAGGTTCGCAAGGAAGCGGAGGTGGGCGAGGTCAGGGGAAAGAGTGCCGGAGAGGTTGAGACCGGAGAGGTCAAGAGATGTCACGTGACGGTGAGTGGTGTCGCTGCACGTGACGCCCCTCCACGTGCAGTGGTTCGTGGTGGCGTTCCATGATGAAAGGGCCGATTGTGGGTCGTCTATGAGGGACTTTGCCGAGAGAAGTGCTTTGTATTCTGGGATGTGGGCTGAGTGAGTTGTGTGGATTTGGAGGTGGAGGAGAAGGAGGAGGAGGAGCAAGAGGAGGAGCTGCATTTTTTTTTGGATTGGGATTAGATGGGGGGTAGATGGAGAGTGGCTGTGGTGGGAGTGAAGAGAGTTTCAGTAAGACTGATGGGAAGGGTTGAAACTTTGTACTTTGAAGCTGGTGTGATTTTATTCTTCAATCTTTATTTAAAAATACTGAAAAAGTAACTCATATTGTTAGTATTATTGATTATATATTATTCTTTATTTACTATATGGCAGTAGCAAGTAGGAATAGATAGGTCATATTCAGCCAAAAAACAAAAAGTAGATATGTCATAGGGTAGGTTTTTCATTTTTTTTTTTTTTTTTTGGGGGGGGTGGGGGAACTTAACAATATGATTTTTTTTTAATTAAAGTAGATAGGTCCTAGCTTTAAATTTTAATCATGAAGAGATGCATTGGGGGTGGGGAGGTACTTACAAATTACGACTTACGAGCAGAGAGATAGAGAGAGAGGGAGTTAGTTTATACTTGAAATCTTGAAGGTTATTCATTTATTATTTTTATTTTGGATGTATGTTTATTGTTCTTTAACCAGGGCAGGAAGGTTCCAATAAAAAAATTTTAAAAATAAATAAAGGGCATGCATGCAGATGCAGGAAGGGAATAAATAAAAAGGTTTCTACCAAAAAAAAAAGAATAAATAAAAAGATAAGAGAGGAAAAAGGAAATTTCCGAATATGCATCTCTCGTTGGCCCAAGGTCCCAACCCTGCCTTTTTCACTCCCCAAAGATACACATTCTAAGCACAAAAAGTATGGCTTCTTTTGTTTTTGCTACAAAGAAAGTGTGCTTGAGTTTGATAGCTATTATCCCGTACACCGAAAGATAAAAGATAGCTCTAAAAAGTGTGTTGAAATGGGACAATCAAATATTCAGCTACAAAAAATGGGTGGGACAATCAAATTTTAGTTAACCAAAATCAGGACAAAACATTGATTGTATTTTTCAATAAATACATGCTTTTGGACCAAAAGTTTTGGCCCAATGTAGCTGGTTAACAATTTAAATTATTAGGGTAAAATTTTTCCTTGCCTTGACAATTTGTCATGCTCTAGGCCACTTGCAAGATCAGGACTAGGAGGGCCTTATTGGGATCGAGAAGTCGGCTCAGCAGGCTACCCTCCAATGTAATTAAGGTTCCGATTTTGCTGATTGACTTTGTTCTCCAATTAGATAAATAAATATATATATATATATATATATATATATATATATTACTATTATTGGTCTTCAAATTTGATTCGGTTTTTTGGCTATTTATTAAAAATTTTAACTAGTAATAAGAATATACGAATTTCTCTCTTTTTTTTACTGTGAGGATTTGATCTGTGTGGAAATGTAAATGTGTATGTGTATGTGTGATTTTTAACTTAATTTTAACTATTACTATTTTTAATTATTATTATTCATTTTTGTTTGATTGATAGCTTTCGTTATAATTGAAGTTTTGAAATATGATTTTGCTATATATGACATTTCTAGGCTAGAGAGGTTAAATATGTATTTGTGCTCTTCAAAAAAAAAAATGTATTTGTGAGCTTTTTTATTTTTGTTTTTGATATATAGGTGTTATTTGATAGTACATAAATTAGAGAAGGTTTGTGTACACAATTTTTGTACCACAACCCTAACATGTGCAACGGTGAGGGATGGAGAAAAGTCTTATAAAAATGATGGTTTACCAATCATAGTTGCATATGTTATCAAGTTATGGCAAATTCAGTGGTTCTAGACGAATTATTATGAAACAATAGTAATTGATTTTATTATTTTTATTTTTTTGATTGGTTTGGTGGTGGTTGGAAACATGAAAAATGCATGGACAGTGTGAGGGGTATAGTATTGGAAGAGAAGAGAGATGGAGGAATTTGAAGATTAAATATGTCAAAAAAATTCAAAATATGCTAATTTAGATAATAGCCTAACAATTTTAGTTTAGTACAAAATGTAGGAAGCCAAATATAGTACTTGGAAGTTTGTGAACTAAATTGTGACTTGTGATAGAGGGTTAACCATTATTAATTTTGGTAATTGAATTTTTTTTCAAAATTTTTATTAAATTAGCAATTGTTGAGTAAGTTGGAATGACAAAGAGATTTTAGTTAGCTCATATATCAAAATGAAAATTAATTAGTTTGGTGTCTTGACTTTTCTTTTTTTTTTGAGAAGTAGTGTCTTGACTTGATTGTACAGGGCAATTATTTTGAAACAGATATTATAGACTCAAATCACGTATCTATTTAAAAATACAATAAGAATAACAAGTTATTGCTAATTAACAATACTCATTATGGCCATTTTGTCGTAATCAATCTACTAATATTAGAGGTTCTCATTTTTAATATTATTTTTCTAAAAGAATTCTATTGAGTTTTCAAAAGTTGGCTGAGAATATGGTTTGCCCCATTATTTAGTGCGATTATTGTTCTAGGACTTTGAGGCTTAAAATTAAAAAGAAATTGAAAAATAATATTGCTATCATCTTCTCCTACGGGTTCTTTCATATTATCATAAATAGAGCCAATTTTTTTTTTCCAACAAGATTTTCATCTTGAGGGAAATGAACTTTTATTTATTTTTATTTTTTTTTGCTCGCAGAATTAAACTTAAAGTTAAATAAATTTATCATGTAGAATTAGAGTTAAAGTATAAAAGCCTCAGGTTTATGTGTTTGACTCTCATTATTACGTTGGATTTTTCGAATATAGAAATACATAATTTACATGATCACAAGATTGGGATAAGTGCAACCGAGATAACTAAAATACACTGCAAAATTAGGATATTTGAGTTTGATACGCAAAAATTGGAGGGGATTACCATAGGGATTATCACCATAATTGACCTAATTTTCAAAAGTTTACAAAGAAATGTTCACCACCTTGGTGGGTCATGGCCCCTAAAAGAACAATATCGCTTTCATTGTATATATAGAGAAGAATTGTATTTATGAAATTGTTTTATAATCAGGCGTATAAAATGCTCTTCAAAAAAAAAAAAAAAAAAAAAAAAAAAGGCGTATAATGCATTTTGAAGTTTGATTCATCGAACATTTTCTTGAAAAGACATCAGTAAATATTAATCGTCTCAAATTAGTTGAGAGCTTTATGAAATTGTTAAATACAAACAAATTTTATGGCAAATCCTTGGACCCCCTTTAGTCTATTCTTAATTTCCTTCGAAAATTAACTTACTTTCACATCTTCTGTTGTTTCTTCTGTGTTTTGCTTTTGGTCAAACAAAGTTGTCATGGGCTCAATTGCGTGGTCAAACGGGCAAACAGACTACTTTCTTGTCTATTTTACCGTTTGCGGGTCACGATGGAGATACGTTGCGGCTGCTTTGAGAATTTAGAAGCATTTATGTGCTGTGTGTTCATGATTTTGAAACTGTTGTTTTCATTACTAATATTAATTACTTATTCATAAAGAAATATAAAAGATAGAGATATATGCTAAACAAATATGGACAAACCTTTAAAAAATGATTATTACTCCTCCGTCGTTCTCTAGAAATTTCCATGGAGATTAATAAGTAACAAACAAACCTTTAACATTTGAAGTTTCTAATGTCATATTTTGTTTTTTTACATCAAAAAGTGAAAAATAATCATACCACGAACTCAAAATTGAAATAAACTTTAAAAAGGTCAGATTTAAAAGGGTTAAATTCAACAACTCCTTCAGATATGTCTAATCCATACCGACATTTTTTTTCCAGAGTGGTGTCTATTATCAATTGGTAAGATTTAAATCGAATAAATTTTTTAAATGTCAAAAAAGCATCTTGTTAAATGGTTAAAAGATAAATTGAAATAAACTGAAATAAGAGAGTAAGATTTAAATGTGTTAAACTAAAAAAATTCTTTAAATATATGGCAACCATGGATAGAATACCCAAAAGTAAACTACAATGCTCTTGATATCCCAATAATAATACCCTATAATTAGATAATTTTGAGAATGAAGATTTAAACTATAAATATTTCCGTTATAAACACTAAGAGAAAACTACAAAACTCTTGGCGGCGGAAAATTCTTAGATACTTTTAGAGTACAAAAAAATGGTACTCTCTTCTCTTATATTCATGATGGATCCCACCATAAATTTAATTAGTACACCCTATCATGAATGTGAAAGTTGAGAAAGAAACATTATTTTCTATACTTTAAAAGTATCTAAGAATTACTCATTGACGGCAATACCTACCGCCTTTAATTACTGTTTAAACTTTATTGTCTAATCTAATCCCTTAATTACTGTTAAAACTTTATTGATTGATGAAATGATGCTGAATCGGTGACATGTATCTCTCCGTAAAAAAAGGGGACCCGCTGTCAACTGTGACAGTGAGATGCACGAAATGGATGATACAAAAAGAGAGGTCCCATTGCACCACACCAATATATTCAGTCAGTGTGACCAAAAAAAAAAAAAAAAAAAAAAAAAAAAGAAGAAGAACACAAAACAACAAAACAAGCATCATCACCCAAAATTCTTTACCTACTCTGCAATTTTTGCTTTGACACTTCGGGCAACTCAGTTTTTTCACCCCTTTTATTCGGTGCAATATAGAATCTTAGATCAACTAAGAAAAAGACTAAAAAGAAAAAAAAAATGATAATGTCTAATTATTAAACAGTAATAATTTTGTTGGGATGGATAAAGTTGGTCAAACAATTTTGACTGACATAGATAGACACAAGGCATTGTGTTTTTTTTTTGGTAGAACCCCATCTATCTGTCTCTCTTCTTGTTTTTTTACAACACACATTATTATTACACAGAGGCCCATTTTGTAAAATTACGTTTTTACCCTCCTCGTATGTCTGTATTACATTGTACTAGGACCTCACAGACTCACCAGTGACCCATGAAGAGGAGCTCATGATAAAATGGTCCCAAAAATAGACAGTAACATCTGCTTTTCCGGAAGAGGAAATTACGAATCTGTCCTTCCACGCCTAAGGATAAAAAAAACTACACGACTTCGTAGGGGGCGTTGTCTTTGAAATCCGACATAGGACTAGAATGCCCCTCTTGCCTCATGGGCTTGTCTTGGCTTTTAATGCAAGTGTCTTTATCGAGGTTTCGAAAAACATCTCATGTTGTTCCAAATTCCAAAGGATGTTATAGTAATTTTGAAGCAAGAATCCAGCTAGCAAGTCTTTATCAATCTTATTAGTTCACTCACTTCTTTTTAATTTGGCCCTATTTCATTCCATGTTGATAGGGTACTCAAAGCCAATGATTTAGCCATCCCTATTTCTTATCAACCCTCAAACCTGATCTTATAATCAAAGATACTGAAGACTTATGATTTACGAAGCTTATTAATTGCTTCATTTATCTGTAATAAATTACAAAAATAGTGGTTACATCTCTTCTTCTTCTTCTTTTTTTAAATTTTTTGCGTGTGGTGCTGATTCAAGAATCAAAATACTGGGCTCATGATGGTAAATATGGTCAAATTCAACATATGGGATGGTTTTGGTCATTATTGATTAAGATGAGGATCTATATAAGGCTGTGATTTGGACTTGTAAACAAATTTATGGTACAAGATGACAAAGATTTATAATGTGAGGCTGAATTTGACCATCGGTTTGCATTCTGCAATCCTATCATTTGAGTATCCTACCAAACGGATCAAATCGATAATTTTTGGGTCAAGGGTCACCCTAACAGGTTGCAAAACAGGTTGGATTAATCCGGCTACAGGTTGAGTCAATGGGATTCAGATTAACAAAAATAAAAGTTATATAATTCATAAATTATTAAGTTTGCACAATCCAAAGTTCTCAAATTTTATCATCACCACATAATAACCAAGAAAAATACTAAATGTTGTGAACCGTATCAAGTTATCAACCTTTTTAAGTATACTTGTTGCATATAAAATAATAATAAATTAAAATTATCTAAGTAGATAACTAAACAAATAAAGCATAACATATTAAGTAAAAAAAAGTAAATAGTTAATAAGAATTACACTTCAATCTACTCAATGTTAAGTAAACCCATCTATGGAAATAGTCACACTTGAGAATTGCATCTCATGATGATAAGTAATTTCTTCCGTATTTTCATCTACAATACAAAATGTTAATATTACTTTAGTATACAATGAAAATGAGTAAATAATGAATTAACAAAAAATTTATATCTATAATTATTCTATAAATGTATTACATATTACATTCGAATTTATATAAGCAATTGCGAGTGCAAATAAAAAATTCTACATTTTCGGATAAAAGACAAGATTGATACTTGATAAAAACTTTACCTTTTGTGCCACAAGTTGATTCAAACGCAACAACATTTATAAGCTTAAAAGATTGCATGCCATTAATGAAAGTTTTTTTTTTTTTTTTTTAGAGTTTCAACCTATGGCGTTCGCTCTTGATAATAACTTTTTATTATCAGACTAAGATACCAATTAGTTTTTGGTGTAGGCGGGAAAATCAAACTTTTTCGTATCACCTTCAAATAAAAAAATGAGCAAGATAGATAAATCAAACCTTTTTGTATTACTTTCAAATAAAAAAAAAAAAATGAGCAAAAAGCTTTTATTTTTATTATTTTTTAAAGCTCCATTCTTTAGAAAAATGAGTTGGATCATGTTACAGGGTGACCTGACCGAACATTTCAATGGGTTGAATACAAGTTAATCTATTATTCCTATTGTTGTGAAATGATGGAAATATATATAAAACAAAGTAAAAGGAACAAGAAATATGTATTGATAAACTCTTATATTCAAATGGTCATCCACAATTCTGTTGATCTCTCTTAGATGTGTACAATAATAGTAAAGAAATCCCACATATATATAGGACCTTAGAATGCTTGTAGAGTTTATGGGATAGGGTTGTAATAATGAGTACAATTATGGACATACATCTCCCCTATAGTCTTTACACATCCCAAATAACATTTTCATTGCCCAAACTTTACACATTCCAATCAGACTTTATTTCTAACACTCCTCCTTGGATGACCACTTTCTTAGAATATGCCTCGTTAAAACCTTGCCATATAAAAACCCTGTGGGAAAAAATTTTGGCTAAGGAAAAAGAGTACAATATTCTTGTATATCTTCTAGTCCTTAGGATTGCGTCATTAAAACCTTGCAAAGGAAAACCCAGCTGGAAAAAACCTTAGCGAAGGAAAAAGAGTACAATCAGCACACACCCTTTAGAAACTTTACTCCCCTTCATGAGTATACCGAATATCCTTAAGTCGACGCATACCAATGTTGTGCACCGTCTTCTTAAAATTCGCAGTTGGCAATGGCTTAGTGAACATATTGGCCAAATTATCACATGATCGTATCTGCTTGACATCAATATCGCCACTTTTCTGGAGCTCATGTGTATAAAAGAATTTTGGTGCAATATGCTTGTTTCTATCACCCTTGATATATCCTCCCCTAATTTAAGTGATACAAGCGGCATTATCTTCCTATAATATCGTTGGACTTTTTATGATTGATGATAATCCACAGTTCTCACAAATATGTTGAATTACCGATTTCAACCAAATACATTCACGACTTGCTTCATGAATTGCAATAATCTCTGCATGATTTGAGGAAGTAGCAGAAATTGTTTGCTTAACAGATTTCCATGAAATAGCAGTATTTCCATAAGTAAATAAATATCTTGTTTGTGATCGGCCTTTGTGTGGATCAGAAAGATAACTTGCATCAGCATATCTAACTAACTGTGGTTTTGATCCATTTGGATAAAATAATCCCAAATTAGTAGTCCCACGAAGATAACGTAAAATATGTTTAATTCCATTCTAATGTCTTTGAGTTGGTGCAGAATTATACCTTGCTAGTAAGTTAACTACAAATGTTATATCAAGTCGTGTGTAATTTGCAAGATACATCAAAACACCAATTGGACTAAGATAGGACCAAGAGTTTCTTCATCATCTTCTTGTACTCAAAACGGATCTTTTTTGACATCAAGTGACCGACCCACCACTAGAGTGCTCAAAGGATGAGCTTTATCCATGTAAAATTGCTTCAAGACTTTTTCTGTGTACGTTGATTGATGAACAAGAATTCCATTTGGAAGATGTTCAATTTGCAAGCCAAGACAAAATTTTGTCTTACCAAGATCTTTCATCTCAAATTCATTCTTTAAACAATTTGTTATTTTTGTTAACCCTTTTGGAGTCCCTACAAGATTTAAATCATCAACATATACTGCAACAATAGCAAATCCAAATTCTTATTTTTTGATAAAAACACATGGACAAATTAAATTATTCTCAAATCCTTCTTTCAAAAGATATTCACTGAGACGATTATACCACATGCGTCCGGATTGCTTTAACCCATATAAGGATCTTTGTAGCTTGATAGAATACATACTTCGGGATGTAGGATTATATGTTTAGGCATTTTATATCTTTCAGGGATTTTCATGTAGATATCATTATCTAATGATCCATACAGATATGCTGTAACAACATCCATTAATCGCATATCCGAATTTTCTTTTGCTACCAAACTAATAAAAAATCTGAATGTAATTGCGTCCATTATATGAGCATATGTTTCTTCATAATTAATACCAGGTCTCTGCGAGAAACCTGTGCAAGTCGCACGTTGTACCTTATAATTTTATTTTTCTCATTTTGTTTACGTACAAATACCCATTTGTATCCAACAAATACCCATTTGTATCCAACAGGTATTACACCTTTAGGTGTTCGGACTATTGGTCCAAAAACTTTACGTTTACTTAGTGAATTTAATTCTGCTTGAATCGCCTCTTTCCACATTGGCCAATAATTTCTACGTTGACATTCATCAACAGTTTGTGGTTCATATTCATTATTATTACTTCTGGTAATATCAATGGCAACTTTATATGAAAATATGTTGTCGACAACAATTTTATTTCTGTGGGTCAGAAAGGCCCGTGTCGTATGTTGGGCCAGAAGCCCAATCCAGACAAGGCTCTCTGTCCAAAGAGGATAAAACACCAGTGTTTTGCCATCCTGGTAAGAGTACAGCCCATGAGGGACAAACGGTCCGTCCGAAGACAACCTTTTCGGGCCGAAGAGACCTTCTCCAACGGGCCTGCCCAGAACTTGAACAAGGAGCTATGCTGGAGATCTTCCTACGAAAGCTAAGCCCCGAGCATGCCTAATTGCGGAGCAATCATCAAATATCCTGCCAATAAAGCTGCCACCGCCACATTTAATGCACTGCAGCAACTTTCCTGGCCGCATTTATGTGGAGAAGACACCTGAACAGTGAATATTCACCTACCACCACTCACTGCAGGTTAAAGCAAACGGCTGATGTGACCGGTACTCAAGTAGACGCCTAGATGGAGGGCAAGTGTGCGGTGGAGATGAGAGGAGAGTGTATATATAAAGGAAGCAGGTCTCACAGAGTGGGGAGAGGAGAAAAATTGTATTCATTAAGTCTCCAAATATAAAAGCTCTTCGGACTGAAGAAATTGCCTTCAAACACTAGTCCAAATCCTTTTTACTTTGGTCAGCCTCCATGAACCGTCGCTAAATCCAGACCCAGCACAGTTGTTTAACCCATACTCTACAAATTTATTGTTGGGCACTTGTTGGGCTCACAACCCAGAGAGTTGATACCGGGCCCAACAAAAACAGTCCCTACAATTTCTATCCCATATTTCTCCTGTATGTGCATAATGTATCGAGATCTCGTTATTTTCAGGTACCTGATCCTCTTTAGGGGATAACTCTTCAAGAGGTTTATTTTCAGGAGATTTTTGTTCATAAGTTTTAGATAGATCAATTATTTCTGTGACCTGTTTCTTGGGTTTAGCCTCTTTATAGGCCGCAACTTGTTTTTCTTGTACTTTTCTCTTCCAGGGAATTTTATCTTTAACACCGATAGGTCTTCCACGCTTCAGGTGTGGCTTTGATTCATTTGTTGCTATATTAACTGATTGTCCTACAGGGACTTCAATCCGTGCCGAAGTATTAGCAGCTAGAATGTGAGATTTCACTATTTTCTTATTGTCAGTGAATACATCCGGTAATTAATTTGCAATTCCTTGCAAATGAATAATCCTTTGAACTTCCAGTTCACATTGATTTGTACGAGGATCAAGATGAGACAGCGTCGAAACATTCCAAGTAATCTCTAGTCGTGCTTCAGGCAACAACTTTTCTCCCCCTAATGGTGGGAAGATTGTTTCATTAAAATGACAATCCTCAAAACGTGCCTTAAAAACATCACAAATTAGAGGTTCAAGATATCTAATGATAGATGGGGAATCAAAACCCGTATAAATTCCAAGTCTACGTTGAGGACCCATCTTACGTTATGGGGGTGCAATAGGTATATATACAACACAACCAAATGTGCGCAAGTGAAAATTATTTGGTTATTGGCCAAGTAAAGTTGCAATGGTGAAAATTTATGATAAGGAGTTGGCCTAATACGAATTAATGATGCAGCATGTAAAATAACATGACCCGAAGCAGAAATTGGTAATTTTGATTTCATAAGCAAAGGTCGAGCAATAATTTGAAGTCTCTTGATAAGTGATTCAGCTAAACCATTTTGAGTATGTGTATGGGCAACAGGATGTTTAACATCAATTTCAATTGACATGCAATAGTCATCAAAAGCTTGAGATGTGAATTCACCAGTATTATCTAAACGAATTTTCCTAATTGGATAATCAGGAAATTGTGCTCGCAACCTAATTATTTGAGCAAGAAGCCTAGCAAATGCAACATTTCTAGTAGAGAGTAAACATACATGTGACCATCTAGTTGATGCATCAATTAAAACCATAAAATACTTAAATGGACCATAAGGTGGGTGTATTGGTCCACATATATCACCTTGAATTCTTTCTAAGAAAGATGGATACTCAACAACAATCTTTGAATGTGATGGTTTGGTAATTAATTTACCTTGATAACATGCACTACATGGATAATCACTAGGTAAAAGAATCTTCTGGTTCTTTAAGGGATGTCCAAGGGAGTTTTCAATAATTCAACGCATCATTATTGATCCGGATGACCTAGACGATCATGCCAAAACATAAAAACCTTTGGGTTCGAACACTTCTGGTGTATTGTAACATTTGTTTCAATTGTTCTCATTATAGTATAATATAACCCATAAGAGAAAATAGGCAGTTTTTCTAATATGAGTTTCTGGCCCGATACTATTGAAGTAATATAAAGAAATTCTTCATTGCCTTCATTATTGGTTTCAATATGATAACCATTATAACGTATATCCTTAAAGCTGAGTAAATTTCTACTTGATTTAGAAGAATACAAAGCATCATCAATACAAAATTTTGTGCCCTTTGGCAACATGATAATCGCTCTTCCAGAGCCTTCAATTAAGTTTGATGAACCTCATATGGTATTGACATTGGCTTTGCATAATTTTAAAATTTGAAAATATTTTTTATCTTTAAGGATCGTATGAGTTGTTGCATTGTCTGCTAAAAAAAAATCTTCTTTATTCATCTTGGAATTGATTTTACCAGTAGGACCCATGCATCTTCATATATGCAAAACATAAATTAAACTTTATTACTTTAAACATAAATAAAACATATCAAAATAAAAATACTTATTACAATGCCATAATATAATGAAAAAAAAATAATTTATTGGTATGGACATTTCCATCACCAATCATACTTATTAGAATATGATAATATAATAAAAGAAAATATTTAATTGGTATGGACATTTCCATCAGCAATCAAATTATCAAATTTTCTATCAACATCCTCAAAGAAATCAAAGACATCAAGATCAGTCATATCCACTCCATTTGGAAAAATCAACATAATTCATAGGATCTTTAGGATTATTATGATTACCAAAGTTTGTTTCAATTCCCTTTCCCTTTTCTTTTATGAAGGCTTGGTACAAATCTACCAAATGTTTAGGAGTACGACAGGTACACGACCAATGACCTTCCATTCCACACCTATAACACTTAATTTCATGGTCCTTTAATGGTTTTCAGCAACAACTCATTATTTTGTTAAGCCATTAGAAGATAAAACATTAGTTTATAACACTTTATGAACATATGCATTCGATATTGCTACTGCAGAAGCACAGTTGAAACATGATATGTGTGTCTTTTATTATATAATTTTAATTGTGGACTGATTTTAAAGTGCCAGATTAACTCACTTGCACCTTTAGTTTATTGCAACTTTAGTCATACTGAGCTTTTAGGATGATCAAGTTCTTCTAGAACTTGTAATTCTCCTAAGGGGTCTTTTATAGTAAAGTACTCAGTTTTAATGACAAATAAAAATTATTACTTTTGAATGATCCTTCTGGGATACTCTGTTGCCATCCATAATAATATCTTCAGGATTTATTACAACAACATAGATCTCATCAATATTCATTGCTTCCAGATGAATCTTAGTATCAAGGATCCATGATAAAAAATTACTGCCTAAGATGTCAAAGGCAACAAATTTAAACTTTGTAAGGTTTGACATCTATATCAAATATATAATTACAAAAGAAATTAAGTAACTTTTTTTTTTCATACACAATTTTAATGAAACAATACTACACAAACATATTCAAAATTTGATTGTAATGAAACAATACTTACATTTTTTTAAAGTTTATCAAAACACATTACATATAGCTATAGGTATGATTGAGTTGTTTTATCACTAACCATTTTTAACAATATATTTTTAACTAAACAAACGTGAATCTCATAACAATATATAACAATATGATAACGTGAATCTCATAAAAATTTTAATCAATTAAAAATCACTAAAATTATGAGCATAAAACGTAAAGACAAATAAATAGAATAATTACTAATTCCTTAAAGAAAACTTACAGTGAGTTGAGAGAACTACACAAATAATTTTTGATGTTTCAAGAACAATAGGATTACAACTTCCTTTCGAAATTGGGTAAAGACTCATGCTGATAATGTTTTGTGAAATGATGGAAATATATATAAAACGAAGTAAAAGGAACAAGAAATATGTATTGATAAACTCTTATATTCAAGTGGTTATCCACAATTCTTTTGATCTCTTTTAGATGTGTAAAATAACAATAAAGAAATCCCACATATATATAGGACCTTAGAATGCTTGTAGAGTTTATGGGATAAAGTTGTAATAATGAGTACAAATATGGACATACATCTCCCCTATAGGCTTTACACATTTCAGCCTTTACACATCCCAAATAACATTTTCATTACCCAAACTTTACACATTCCAATAAGACTTTATTTCTAACACCTATGGATTAAAAAAAAAAAACCGTGGAATCAGGTCCAATTTTACTGGGCTTACCTATCTTTTCCATAATAAGCGTGAATGGATTGCATAATCAAAATGGTGGATACATCAAGATTATGCAATATATCAGCTAGGATTGCCAAATGTAAATCGAAGGATAAATTTGACTTTTCATTATGTATATTTTGCTAGAAATGATAGACATGGCAAAACGGGTCAGAGTTTTCTGACCCGATTCTAAAAATACCTGACCCAAACCTGAATTTTTTGACCCCAAGTAAAAACGGGTTGACCTTTGACCGAACCTAATTTTTTTTTGTGGGTCAACCCAACTCAACTCGCGACCAGAACTATTAAAAAAAAATTTTGTGGTAAAAAAAAAAAAGTAAAGATAAAATTGGTTTAATTGTTTTTTTGTAAGTTTTAAGGAAACAATTGAGACCTTTACATAACTACATGCAAATGAATTGAAAAATGAATAGTTGAGGCATTCTGTAATAAGTGAAGATTTTTAGATATCAAGTAACAAAATACATGTCAAAATAATCTAGTTACACTATAGTTAAAAATATATATTTAAAATAATAGATATGTATGAGAAACATTCATACTGTGAAAAAATTGAAGCCAAAGTATCAATGAAATTATCATAAATTATGAATGCTTAGGCCTATTTTTTAACAATTCATGTCTAAAATAAACGACTTTTAAAAATATATTATGATATTTCATAGAGTGTGTGTTGCTTAACAATGACATGATATTCATAAAAGAAACCATGTATAAATAAGTAAACAATAAAACTTTAATGTATATTCTCAAATTGAAAGAGAGTGCAAACCACAATTGATTAAAGATTATAAAATTAGTTTTCAAGATTATAAATTTTTTATATGCTTTTATTCTTTGTCAAATTACTTACCGAATAAGGCATTTGTAATTTTTTTTTTTTTTTAATGTTTTGGGATGTTGATATTGTGTAGAAATGAAACTTGTGTATTTGTTTAACTTATTCTTTGTGCTATTTTATTTTGGTTAGTAATTGTGAGATTTGTATAATTTTAAAATTATTGAATAAGTATTAATTTGTTTAGCTAAGCTCATTATTGATATGAGTGGGGAATTCAAAGTAATGTATTTTACATTAAGTAATTTGCTACGTGACTTTTCAAATGACAAATACATATTGTTTTCTTAAAAAAAAAAAATTTTTTTTTTTCATGTGAAAAATATGGATCAATTTGACTCAACCCGCAACCCGATTGACCCGACCCAACCTAACCTGCCTGTTTGCTATACCTAAGAAATGAGAAAGTTCATAAACACAATTTTTATACTACTTTTGTCACAACTTTGATACGTACAATTTTGAATGGTGGAGAAAAATTTGTAGATAGATATGAAAATAATGGTTCACCAATTACAATCACACATATTATCAAGTTGTGACAAAGTCACATAAGAATTGGCTCAAAATTTCTTTATATCTCCAAATCACTAACTTACATGGATCCTCGTCTAACGACCAAGACCATCCCATAAGTTGAATTTGACCATATTTTACCATAACGGGCCCCCATTTTTTTTCTTTGTGGTAGTTAGTTGCTTGTTAGGCCAATATCATTACCAATTGTTTTGTATTGAAAGTATACAATAGAGCATGAAATGAAAAAAAAAAAACTTAGAAGGTTTGCTTTGGGGAGGGTTGAGGGTTACTTTCTTTTGTTGTGTTTTTATTGGGAGTGCGGTTGGGAGGGAGTGAAGGAGTGGGTAAAGGGTGGAGACAGATTCGCTGGTATCTACTTTAGTTTTTCAAACCATTTTCACTTAGAACTAGAAAAAAAACTTTGGGCTAAGTCATGAAATTCCAGAGCCCAAAGCTCCTACACCCCAGAAAACACGTCGTATGAATTACTATTTTAAGTCTTGGGTGTTGTTCCCTTTTGTCTCCTCTCCCTCGAACTCTCTTTAAAATTCAGTGTTTCTAGTTTCTACTCTATACTCTATAGTTCACTGCATAGCCTTCTTTCTTATGATTTTTAAGTGATCCGGAGTGAGAGAGAAAACTCTCAATGAGTCCATGGGCAGGGGCAGCGTTAGCTTTGGTCCAAGGGGTTCATTCTAATAACTATATATATATATATATATATATATATATATATATATAATTTTAAATTTTAAAATTTTTTTTTGACCCCTAAAATAAAAAAATTGAATACTCTGACATTAATTTTTTTTAAGTCTAATTGAAATAAGCCCGAACATGATTATCTTAATAATCTATTATTGCAAATAAAATTACAATTAATTTATACATTTGATCGAATTTATGAGTATAGTGGTTGAATTTAAATGTGTTTTTAATTTGTTATTTGTTAATTGGGGACTGGGGGCATGGGTCTATTAGAAGTTAACAAATGTTAACACTAAAGCTTTGTTTGGATTGCACTGATAATAGGGGATGTTTGCGTTTGGTGTTTTTTCCTTGGGTCCCGTGCACTGTTCACGGGACTCGTAAGTACAGAATTCAGCAAATTTTGTTTTAAAACTGGGTCTCATGACACTATTTACACATTAAAATTTTTTTTTTGTTATAGTGTTTTCAGTTTTCAGCAATAAGCGGTATCCAAATAGACCATAAATGACAATTAAACAAGGGGTGATTTTAAAAAAAAATTAGACAAGGAACGTGGGAGAGGGCATTGATTGAGTGAAGACTAAAACAAATGTTAAAACAACAAAAAAAATGTCTTAATACAATTACAAAAGCCAATAGTTATCAAAGTTGAGTTGAATTATTAAATAAAAAATTGTACATGGTAAAGACATAAACTAATTGATAAAAATAATCTAAGCAATAATAATTAAAGTTCACTAAAAAAAAATTAATTAATATCTTTATTATATTTTTATTTTTTTTTAATTTGAAATTGCAATCCTACTTTAGCTTAATCTAAATGTATATGTGTAAAGCTCCATTTTAGAGACTTGAGCCCTGACCCTTACCTCTCTACCCTGCAAGAACTTATATTTGTAAAGTGACTATCATGCCAAAAGTGCATGGTGGTATTGTATTTAGAGATAATAAATTATTTTTAAGATTTAATCTTAATGTAGGGTCACGATTTGCAGCCCAAGTCTAAAGTGTATAAGACTTTGGCCCAGTAAGCCTAATACAATAGAATTTGTAGAGAGTGGGTCGAAAACCTGGGCTTCAATGAAATTAGCAACGGCTAGTATGGGTTTTAGATATGATCAAATGATGACAAAGTCAATAATCTTGCATGAAGGTGATGTCCAAGGAGGAAATAAGTATTATAAAATCCAATAAATATGACTACAGGTTTTGCTTTTACTACTACAGTGTCCTTTCTTTTTCTTTTTCGATCCCCCTTGTTGTGGAGGGGTTCTCATATTATATAGTCCCCTTGGATCATCTTCACCTTACACTTGTCAACCATTTGGGTTGCTACTTGAGTACCTGTCCCATCAGTCACCTCATTTGGCCTTCTGTGAGTTGTAGTTGCCAATGTAACACTATTCAAGGGTCTTCTCCACATAAATGCGGTCAGGAAAATAGTTGCTATGCATTTAATGTGGTGGCAGCAGCTTTTTCCTTAGATATTTATGGGTTTTTATATCTTCTGTACATGTATGAGGATCATACTTGTCGTGGAAATCTCCCAGAAGGTCACCTAAATTGCTGAAGTGCAGAGCCGATCAGTATTTAATCCAATCCAAGAATAAGCTTCTCTTCGGATCATCTTCCTCCACTCCATCTTTTATAATTTTGAGCTTGGGGATTTTTTCAATTACTTACCCCTCTTCGGACACACCGTATCCCCAGATAAATCCCAAAGCTCAATATACGATCCTGGGCTTTTACCCCTACACTTAACAACTATAATTAGTATGTTCATTATATGAAGACACAATATACCAAATGAATTTATAGTTTATCTTTTATTTTCTCCCTAGTACTATGAACAAATTTGTAATAAGAAATCACGTAAACTACAAGATTCATCTACTACTCAAGATTCATCTTTTTATTGGCTCTTCTAAAAAAAATTCCTGAAGCCACCACTAATCATGGCAATAATCTCATCGACAGTAAAACTCAATATTGCATTATAACTTTTTTTACTCAATTATTTGTCAGACTACTAAAGGTTAAAATTAAATGAAAAGATTACATAATTTAATTCATCTAAAGGAATCTAATATGAGAAGTACCCATTACACCATGTAGCCCCTCTGTACGAATAGCCAACCAAGGGCTAAATTCCATCCTTTATATAATACTTGCGCGTCGAATGAGAGAATCTGGTAATTGGGATAGAAAATATGATGATTTTATTTCACTTCAAACCATAAGGAGGTTTAGCCACAATTTTACAAAACATAGAGACAATTTGTAGTTCTCATAATCAAATTGGGAGTCATTTTCAATTTACCTAAAAAGAATTATAATTGAAAAGAGGGAAAATTAAAATATGGTATATAACAAGTTGCACAAATGCACATTTGCTGTTGGTCTATGTCTCTTGTATCATTCATAAATCGTAGGGGGATATGCAATAACTCAAAAGAAAACTTAGTCACGTTTCAGTCATCTTCTTCTAGATGTGATATGGATTGGAGGGGGTTACTGGGACCTGCATAAGGGTCTAGAATGATAATGTGGTTGTAGTGAAAGGATAATTACATGAAAGGATGATTACAAGCACTAAGGCATCACAGCCTGCAAAAGCCCATTTCCTTTGTCTGATCTTTACATTATCTCATAGAACCAAAAATTGAACATTATTCCAATTCTATATGAGCACAAAGCATTCCTAAATTAAAGAAATGTCTATACCCATCCCCACAGGCACATATCCATCAATGGCCACTTATTCATTGTCATGGAATGGAAAGAAAGGAACAGTTATCATTTCAATAACGTGCAAGAGTTAGCATTTTTTTTAACATGATAATGTGATTGAAAGTGATGGGAACTAACAATAATTCTTATATGTTTTCCGTTCTTGGTACAGTTTATTTGGTAATTTTTTACTAGAGTTTTGTTTGAACTGGGCTCTTCAAGAATTGGTGTGTGATGGGCCAGGAGTTGGGTGTGGCCATCAAATAACGTCTAACGTCTAATACGTTTTTTTTTGCAAAATTTTTAATGGAGTTCTATTTTTGGATTTATAATAAAATCCAAAATTTAATTAATCAAAAAACATTTTCATTCCAGAATCCAAAATATGATAAGAGTCAAAACTAAAATAGCTAAAATAATTTATATACTTTCTTTCCTTTTTTATGATTGTTCTAAAGTCAATTTTTTACAGACAAAAAATAAAATTTTTTTGGTGTTAAAATTTTGATAATTATACCAATGACCTTTGGGATAGGTGGTATCTTCTTATATTTCCATTGGAGAGTTCAATATTCAAATCCCTCTTTCTCCCCTTGAATTAAAAAATAAAAAATAAAAAAGAAAAAGAAAAAGAAGAAGAAGTTGTGGGTTCCAGTTAGCTGAATCGGTAAAGTCTCTAATGGTTGTATAAGAGATCTGGGGTTCAATCCCCGCCTACACCAAAAACTGATTGGTGTCTTGGTCTGATAATAAAGAGCGCTCATTAAGAATGGACGCCATAAGTTAAAACTCTTTCTAAAAAAAAAAATGTTTAGTAGTACAAAAAGAAAAGAAAATAGTGTAATCCATTACAGCGTGTCACATGTTAATCAGCAAAACATGTTCACAATATATGTAACATGTTTGAAATCAAGTTGTCACTTCTTCATCCAGAAAAGTTGAATACGACAAGTGCCAACAACAATATATTCCGGTTCAGCAGTGTGGACAATGAATTGGAGTTTTGCTTCTTGCTTATCTATGCCACAAGATTGGTGCCTAAATAAAAGCATTTTCATGAGGTGCTTTTTCTTTCATCAGATTCCCTAAAGATTTTTGTTGCCTACAATTCTAAGATCACATAGAGAATTGTTTTGTAAGACATCAAAACATTCATCTCATGAGTACAATTATATGTAACTTTATCCATGACAAACTAAGGTCAACGATCACACAAGAAATAAATTCAAATAAAGTGAACCTGTGATACAAATTGAAAAAAATTGTTTAGACCCCTAGGCAGGCTTACTACCAATTTTATGCTATTAAAATTTATGTGGTAGTTAATTAACCAATTTTAAATGTAATGTGGATAAAGCAAATACATAACAATCACGTAACAACTCACACACACTAAAACAAGGAATTGTTCAGGAAGTGAAAATTCGATTTAGAGAAACACTTTGGGGCTAAACCCAACTCATCAAATCCACAACGAAGAAGGTTGCGATACACAACATTTCCTGTACATGTAAAGAGACACTATATATCCAAGCTTATCGCTCTTGCTTACTGCTAAATTTAACCTTGTGTCTTCACAGTTTTTTGATGCTGTAATCGACATATATGCTAACTACCAAACCAATCTCTTGGTTATTTTAAGGCTTCTTGAAGATTTGGCTTGTTTGTATGGTTTCAAATTAGTACTCCAACACACAGTAGATCTTTGTGTTTGGGTGGTAAAATTCCTCTTAAGTACATGTAAATTGGGGAGGTTGAAAGACTTTGTGGCTTTGGTAAGCTATTTTCAAGAAATTTTTTGGCCATCTTTCCCCTCTCAATATTAGGATTAATTTGCTCTGATTGAACATAAAGATTCTAAATCGACACTCATAAATTAATCCTAAAGGTGAGATTTGTGAAAACAAACCAATGACCTAGAAGTCTAGAACTAACTCCCAGGCACATGAAAACTATCATATTTTTCGTGCAAGCAAACGTAGGCGCAATAAGAAAAATGAAGGTGGTCCATGACCATGAGCCCATAGGAAGACTTGGGAGGAACGGTAGGTAATGTTCTTTTTGGGACCATTGCCTTATCCTTCACAGTTTTAGCTTAATGAGCGTGGGGATGCAAATGGATTTGTCTTATCTTTTAGTGAAGGATAGCAGACAAGGAATTAAAACTGTAATGAGTTGGACTCATTGCAAGGATCAAAGGAACTATTATTAATATTAGTGTCTAGCCATGTCGCAGTCATCATTTCAGGTTTATCGAGAGGCATTGTCTTTATGCTTGTCTTCATATATGGGAGCTTCCATGACCAAGCTAACTGGACCCTTTCTGCTATTTCTATGCGTTTGGCCAGTGATTAATTGTTGTCCATCATTTTTGTTGTTACCTAATAGCTTAAGTCCTTTTCAACTTTGTCTGGCCTTAATGTTTTTATGAAGTGGGCACTGAGTCCTATTATTGTTGTACATTCCCAACTTGTGAGACTGTATATTACGATTTGCTGCGTAGAGATATGCATCTAATCACTTCTAAATTTCAGTCACTTTGGCTCATTGGCTCTTTGTCTGTGCCTTGGTGGTAGCAATCACTAGACTTGGCAAAACTGGATCCCAATCCATTAACCCGACCTAATTTGTAGAAATAAAAAGACGATTAAGAAAAACAAGTCAACCTGTACCCAACTTTTTTTATTTTATTTTTATGAACTGCAATTTCATTAAACTAAAGAAGAACAACCAGGCAAATCTCCCTTACAGACAGCCTCAAGGCAAGTCTAGCAGTCACATGGGCTGCAGAATTACAAGTCCTCCGGACCCAACTAAACTTAAAAAACGGGAAATTAGCAGCTAAACTACGGATATTACTAATGGTAGTGTTCATCCCGTACCAACCTGTTTTATAAGAAGGAGATTGTTTTTCTTCTTCTTTTTTTTTTTTCTTTGTAAAAAATTTGCTTGTTCTTTTATTTGAAAGTAATATACAAAGTTGGACATTCTCTCTTAACAAAAAGAGAATTAAAAATCGGTTTTTTGAACCCTCTTTAATGGCTATCTTTTTAGCATTCTTATAATTACAATTGCTTTTGAATCAACTTTTAGCAATGGAAGTAAAATTCTTATTTAGTATTAATCTTGTCTTTTACCTTAGAATGTGGAAGCTTTGTTGTGCACTCAGAAGTTGGTTATATGGATTTAAAGGCAATTTAATTCACTAACATAATAGTCATAATTATACAATTTTAATTATTTATTGACTATATATATTTTATTGAAGATGAAAATGCTGATGAAATTGGCAAACTTGAGGTGTAATTCCTCAAATATGAATATTTTCATTGCAAAATTTATTACTAACATTGAGTTGGGATATAATTTATATTAAATATTTACTTATTTTTCTTTACCTAATATGTTAAGTTTAATACTTAAAATTTTTATTTTTACTTTTAGTTATCTTTCTAGGTGTACATAACACCACTAAGGCATGGGAGAATGCGTAAGTGGTTGAATCCGGACTCCACATGTGGAGCAGTTGTGAGGCAAGGGAGAGTAGGTGATAGCTAAGAGATTTTGTCTTGGTCAGTGCTGAAGGCGTGACTGCCTTGGAAAGGAAGTAAGATTTACATCTGATATGGTACTCAAGCACTCACAAAAAGGGAGATAGTGACCTTTTAAGGTCAGAGATTTTGAGGACACCTCTTATTGGTTGAGTACACCATGAGTCACCATGGGAACACGTGTACCGATCATAGTACTCCTAATGTCCCTCTCAATGTCCAAGACTTGTCTCCCAAGCAGTAGCAAAGCTACCTACTCACAGGTCCCAGTGCCACGTTGACGCAATTCTTATCCCTTAGTCAGCAGATAGCATTACAACTGTAAAAAGACCTCAAGAGAGAGAATATGATGACTTGAAACCTGTCCTTGTATCCAGCCGTGTTCCTTAGAGTATAAAAGGAACATACAGCTGAACTTCTAGTGCAAGAATCCAAGATACCAACCAGATATTTTGAGATGAAAGTAGAGAGTTGGTAGGAGAAAAAGACAATCTCATTGTAAACTGATCTTTTTCCCTATACATAATACAAGCTAAGCTGAGCAAGAATATTTTATTCTTGCTCAAATCGTGGTTTTTTATCCCTTCTCTAGGGTTTTCCACATACATCCTATGTTGTTTTCTTGATTAGCTTCTTCTTCGTGTTTAAATGTGTGTCTTTTTCATGTCCTACCATAGCTTTCTTTATTTCTTGTTTGCGAGTCATGTCAAAGCTTGCATCTTTTCGAGCTTTCTCATGTAAATGTATTATTAGATAACTTATTTCACTCACATAAATAAGATCAAATCTAACTTGAACGTACATTTTTGGCAACTCCACTGGGGATCTCTGGTTATTTTCCTTTTTAAAAGTGTTTTGTTGAGTTGTATACCTTTGTTTGTAGTCACTTCCTCCATGCCTCCAAGGAAGAAGATGGTTACTGGGATGTTGACTGGTGTGGGTGAGAACCATCGGTCAGAACCAAGTGTAGACCATATATCCATGCATTCGGATATGGCTGCCATCAAAGATCTTCAATGTTCTCAGGCTACCATGTGGACAGAGTTTCAGTCTTTACGTCAGGAGACAGCTGCAACTCAGGGTCCTTAAGGTCCTCAGGGGTCTCCTTACCTAACTACAGAAGATATACATGTTATCATGTTTGAAGCTAAGAAGATGGAAAGTGTTGTTTATGTTGATACCAGACCTCCTTATCTTAAGGAGATAGCTAGGAAACCTTTTCCTGCTAACTACACACCTCATATATTCCCTAAGTATGATGGTATAACAAGGAACACTATAGAGCATATCAGGCGGTATATAAGTGTGCTGACAGCTCACTTTCATGACCATGAGCTGAGGCTCAAAGAGTTCTCTAAGTCTTTGGAAGGGCAAGCTTTTACTTGGTACACCAGTCTTGCACTAGGGTTAGCTCTAAGCTGGAACGATTTGACAATGTAATTCATGAAAAAGTTCTTTGCTCTAGAGGAAAAGCTCACGTTGTCAGATCTGCAACACGAGAAGCAAAGGGCGTCTGAGGGACTGTTGGAGTATATTCGCAGGTTTAGAGATCTCTCTTTACTGTGTTATGATCCTGTAGAGAAAGAAAGGTTGGTAGATGTTTGTATCGCGAGTATGTTATATGAATATCGACCTTACTTAGAGAATCTTCAGATCTCTAGCTTTACAAAACTTGTAGAAGCTGCAAGAAGAACAAGTATGTCTGTAAGGAAGCCATCAAAGGGTTTAACTTCACAAGCTGTGAGTGCTCTTAGACAACTGTGGAGGAGAGAAAACAAGAAGGTGGAGGTTGCTGTGACAGAAGAGCCTAAGAAGGTTGCCAAAGGAAAGAAAAGGGACAGAGGTGGTATTCCCCCTCCTTTTACTGTGTCCACTGAGGAGTTGTATAACATCCTAGAAGCTTGGGTGAAAGGTGGTGTAGTGACATTACCTAAATGTAAGCATGAACCTACAGAAGAAGAGAAGTGAAATCCACTTTATTGTAGGTATCACAGGAGATGTGACCACCATACTATGGATTGCTATGCTTCGAGAAATATCTTCCACGATAGGGTAGCTAAGAGAGATTTGGTTATCAAAGTTGGGAAGAGAGCTGATCCAAGGATGCGTAGACCAGAGGTACTTTCTTCATAGGTTGTGAGTACACTATGGAAGAAGAAGCAGAGAACATGGCTAGTAGTAGCTCAGAACCGCCATCATTAGTAGATGAAGAGATGATATCGAGAATCCAGCAGTAAGATAAAATACATTCCTTTCTTGAAGGAATAGGTCTTAGACCAATGGCTAGGAGAGAAGCAGCCCAAGCCTTGACCAGGGTGATGGAAAGGAATCATGAAGTGGCTGCTGTTGAAGGAAGCTTAATGCAAGTGGCATACCAGGAAGCAAATGATTCAGTCACCTTTTTTAATAAATATCTAGTCAATCGAGTTGTTGACGGTGATAGATCTTTATATGTCAATGCCAAAGGGCATTTAAGAAGATTCAAATGATATTGACGGATTCTCACACCATGGTAGCCCCTATACTTGGGAAACCCTTGCTGTTGTACATAGCCAATACGGAACAATCCTTGGGAGCATTGTTAGCTCAGGAGCAGGAAGGGGTAAAGAAATTGGTGTATTATATTAGTAGGTTTATGAAGGGACTAGAGTTAAGATACTCAACTGTAGAGAAAGCATGTTTGTCTTTAACTTTTGTTGTAACGAAGTTCAATCACTACTTTCTAGGGCATTGTGTGCAGCTAGTGACTAAGAGTAATAATGTGAAATATCTCTTGACATGGCCTCAATTATTAGAAAGAATGGTGCAATGGGCCATCCTGACATCATGCCTTGATATCAAATGCATACGGCTAACTGCCATCAAGGGCTCAATAGTAGCTGATCTGCTGGCTAACTTTCTTGGGACAAGTGATTTTTCACCTCTCTTATAGGAAGTTAAGGTGACAGAGGAGCAGGAATGGTCAATGTATTTCAATGGGTCATCTACGTTTCATAGGGGATGGATAGGAGTAGTCTTAAAGTCACTAGGGGAAGAGCACACATTTGCCTATAAATTGCATTTTTCTTGCTCTAAAAATGAAGCTGAATATGAAGTCTTGCTAGTAGGGTGAAGGCTGCTAGAAGGTTAGGCATAAAAAGGTTGAAGGTGTTTGGTGACTCTGAGTTGGTAATAAAGCAGGTTGAAGGAACTTATGGAGTAAAGAATCCTAATTTGGTTGCTTATAGAGCTGCAATGTAGAAGGTTATGGAACACTTTACTTTTATAGAGTACAAGGGGATCAACAGAGGTGAGAACAAACTTGCTGATTCGCTAGCTACTTTGGCCACCAAATCTGTATTAAGGAAAGAAAAGATGACACTTCGAATTGAGAAGCAGCCTGGCTTAGTTCAGGATGAACTATGTTTTACTCAAGATTGGCACAAACCCCTGTTAAAAGCAATGGCTCAAGGGAAGTGTATTGGGTCAGAGTTACTGCCAAACATGAAAGACTTCCTTAGGATTAATGGAGATTTGTTTCTCAGGGAAGTAGAAGGTTTACTAATGAAGTGTGTCTCAAGGCAAGAGGGACTGACCATGTTATATAGATTGCACTATGATGTTTGTGGTGTATATCTCGATGTCGACCTCTATAGAAGATTGCAAAGACTGGGGATCTTTTGGCCAGAAATGGCCAATGATGCTAAGGAAGAACAACAGAATTGCAAGACTTGTTCTGTTATACCTCTAGATTAAGCAGAGGTGCTTAATGGCGGGTTGCAGGAAGAAGATTGGCAGGAACCATATTTGAGATACCTCTTGCAAGGTATGTTGCATGCTAATCGCATACAAAGAGAAAAGTTAGGAAGATATGTGACCAGATTTAAAGTGGTGGATGGGAAATTATTCAAGAGAAGTTTCCAAGGGAGATGGATGGTGTGCATTCTGGCTAAGGAAGTTAATGGCGTTCTTTCAGACTTACATAAGGGGGAGCCAGTAGGACACTCTAGTGGGAGGAAGTTATGGCAAATGGCTTTGCACCAGGGATGTTATTAGCCCGTAGTGCAAAAGAATGCATAAGACTTTGCGAAGAAGTGTTAAGAATGCCGAAGGTAGGGAAATGAAATACACCAGCCATCAAAGTCTTCATCCAATTGTGGCTCCATATCCATTCCACAACTGGGGGCTGGATTTTATAGGACCAATAAACCCCCCATCTCTGAAGGATGTACATGGATACTGATAGCCACTGAACTATTTACCAAGGGGGTAGAAGCTGTGGGTATGAAGAAGGAACGGGTAGCTTAGTAGCTAATTTCTTGAGAGAGAATATAATATGTCGTTTTGGGGTACCTAACAAAATTATTTCTGACAATGGCACACCATTCCTGAATAAGGATGTGTGCCGTGTAACAGAATGGTACTCCATTTCTCACACGACATTGACACCTTATTATCCCAAGGGAAATGACCAGATTAAGGCCTCTAATAAAATATTACTGAAGATATTGGGAAAAATAACTAAGGAGAATGGAAGGGGGTGGAAGGAGGAGCTACCTACAGCTCTGTGGGTTCATAGAACAGCCAAATCACAAGTTACATGAGCTTCACCCTTTTCTTTAGTCTATGGCATAAAGGCTATTATCCCAATAGATTTAGTAAGGCCAGCGGTGAAGCTGGTAGAGATTGTAGGAATACCCAGGAAAGACACTTTGGAAATTATGGAGGAAATGCGTGATAATGCTGCCTTTCATAATCACCTTTATCAGACTAATATGAAGGCTAGGCATGAAGGCCAAGTCAAAGAAAGAAAGTTTCAAGTGGAAGAACTTGTTTGGAAAGCTGCCTTACATGTATAAGGAGTTGCTGGAGCTGCTAAGCGTAAGTTTTCTCCAAAGTGGGAAGAACCATACATAGTAGAGGAAGTACATGCAACAGGACATTATTGGCTAAAGGAACAAGCAAGTATGTAGGCGTATAGCCCCATTAGCGGAGCTCACCTTAAGAAATATCATGCTTGACCTTGTAAAATTTTTTTTTGTGGCCATCATGTCAAAAATGCTTTTATATTTTGCAAAATACATACTATTATAAACAAAGACTTATATTTATATGCAGCTATTTCATATGATGTTGTACATAATACGCATGCAAAGTCTAAATAGTCTGACGAAGTAAGGCAAGGTAAAGTTATAAGTACAACACCATGGCCTTTCAAGACCACAAAAAATATTACAACTTGAATATTAGAGAATTTTTGCGAGAAAACTAAAATTTTCAAGAGAGAAGTTTGGATTGCTTAGAGCTTCTAGCTCGCTTTCCAACTTCTCAATCTCTTTCCTCAAAGAGTTACATTATGCGGTGACACTTTCTAGTTGAGTTTGAAGGGCAGAACTTGCTTCTTGCTGGAATGTTAATTCCACCTGAAGTCTGTTGATTGATTCCTGGAGCTGAGTGATTGAAGCGGCATGCACCTGTAGGGCTGATTCTGCTTCTTTTGCTTCGTCGACGCACGAGTTCTCCTTGGCTTTTAATCCACGAAGTGAGGAAAAGAAAGTATGAACAGAGGGTCCTGCCTTCTTTAAGTCCCTCAATGCGATGGCACGACTATTTAGCTAGCCGACATTGATACGTACGCTCTCAACCTCACTTAATGTGGAAAGGAAATTGTTAAGGGGGAGAACTAGACAGGCATCTTTATCCTTTGACTACAGTTGGGACATGATAGACCAAATTTGCTGTAAGAGAAAGCCCTTAAGTGACAAGGTTCACTTGTTGGTATCTCTCATAGTTTCGGGATATTTTGAGAGCAATAGAGAACAAATTGCCCTCAAATTGGGAGAAACCAATGAGGGCAATGGATCGGGCTCTATCAAGGTGCTTTCACCCTCTTGTTCCTTGTAAGTAGCTTTTGTTAAATCTTCTTTCTCCTAGGGATTTTTGGCATACACTCGGTTTGAGTCCCCCTTTTCAGTGTTGGACTCTATTTCTTTATTAGAAGTCATTTCTTGTATGGAAATCTCTGGGGTTGAAGAAGTGACTCTTGCTTTGAGTTGAGCTTGAGGAACAGAGCTTGTAACCTGTCAAAGGTCAGAAATAGAGTAAAAAAGAAAAGTTACTTAAGTCTAGGGATAAAAGAAGAGGTTACAAGAAATAATCACTATAGAGAAAAGAATGTACCTTGGGCTTCTTGATAAAAGAGGTTTTTGCGTTCTTCTTTCTCTTAGTGCTTGAAGATTTGGCTTTTGAAAGGGGCTTCAAAGTCAAATCTCCCTAAAAGATAGGGGGGACATCCATTTGTTGGGCACCACTTTCCCCAAAATTCCTAACACGCTCTCTGATGTTGGACCACCATAACGTAAACCTAGGTGAGGGTAGTCTATTTCTGGTGGGGGAAGTAAAGGGGATCTCAGGGCTTAACACTAAAATCTTGATGAGATTTTCCTTCTTAAAGGCTAGAAAGGCCACTATAGCAGGCAAAGCTAGAGTAAAAAAGTGTCCCAGTATGCCTTGGTCAAAACTGAATTGGCAGGCAAACCTATGGGGATTGTAGGTTTAAGTTTCATACTTATCTTGAAAGCGTGCTTGAAGGTGAGAAGGAAAAGCGCAAGCAATAAAAGAAAGTTCTTCCTCAGGCCAGGGAGTGTCTCTATATTGAGAAACAGAGATGCTTTCTAGGGAAGTGAATAATGGAGGAAGTCCAACTTTCAACATAGAGTAAGGTCTAGCTATCCAATCAGTAGGGTCATTTAACACTTTGCAGAGGAAACTGTTTGAAGATACTACTACTTTGTTCCAACACCAAGAGCGTGGCAGACCCTAGGGTGATGGCAGATTGGTTTTATGGGAATTTAACACTCTAGGGACAGAAGCATAATTCCTAAAGTGTTCCCACAACCATATTTGTAGAAAAGCAACGAGTACAAAGGTTTCAACCTGAAATCTACTACAAGAATGTTACAGGTCAAGACTAAAATGATCTAGGTGGGAATATAAAGTTCCTAGAAAATATGGAGTAAGGGGGAAAGATTGTCCTCTAGCTAGTTTATCGGCTTAGAATCTTTTCATGAGGATATCCCTCAAATAGATGGCAAGAAAATAAAAAGGCAATAAAAGCTTCAAGTTCATAGGAGCTAGAGTTACCTTCCCCAACAACAAAGTCCCTGCCTTCCTTTAGGGAGTCTCCATTGGCTTCCTTATTCATGCTATCAGCATATTCTCTCTAAAAATATCTAATCCACCCCCAGAAGTTGGCCCTAAAACCTTTGTCTCTGCCAACAGTGGTATTTTCTGGTACTTCATCACTAGGGGCTTTCCCTCTCCTTGCTGCTTTTAGAATTGGCTTCTTCAAAGTTTTCTTCACTGCATCCTTAAGGAACTTCACAGCTTTAGACTCATCAGGGGACAAAGAGATGTTGACTACCTCACTATCTCCGAACATGGGAACTCTCAATATCTTGTAGACTTCTTCTAGAGATAAAGAGATTTCTTGACACCCTATGAAAAAGGTGTGAGTAATAGAGTTCCAATAGTACAGAAGGAAAAGTAAACTCTTAGTGTCTTTGCTAATCTCTAAATTGGAGAATATAAGAATGGTCTCCACAAGCTTTATTCTTTGTAGAATTTCCATGAAGGGAGGATGAGTCAACACTCTTCGGCACCAGCTTCTTCAACCTTTGGAAACCAAAGTGTGGGTTTTGAAAACTACATTTATGGTAGGGGCAAAATCTCCCCCTCAAGTGCCGAGCCTTGGAATGTGCTTCAAATCCAGATCCATAGTTAAGGGATTATTAGGTTCCCTACATACTGTGTATAGAGGGTCTTCAGAGTAAATAGTTGAGTCCAAAACTTTTATCAAATAGGTAATTTTCGAAGAAGGGAGGGATGTTTCATTGTTATTCTATGGAAGGATTTTCCTCTCCTCCTAGAAGAGTTCGGTTACCTTTTAAGGCAGAAGGTTCTGCAAATTTAGCAGAGTTGGATCGTAGATTGCATTTTACACCCATGGTTTAATTTATGAGAAGAGTTCTGGGTTTCCGGTTGAAGAAGGAGAAGAAGAAGATAAGGGAAAAAGGAGAAAAATAAGGAAGGAAATATTTGTTTTTCCTTTTACACTTTGAAGGTTTAATGTTTTTCCCTCCGAAAGAGATTGATTCAAAAAGGGAGCATCTTTTCAAAATCGACACGTGTCAGCATAGGGAAGGAACTGAATTTCTGACAAGGAATGACATTTAATGGTGTTAAAATCAAGAAAACCATCTTTATAATCCAAGGGCAAAGACGCAACCCTTCACCAACAGGAGTTTGATATATAATAAAATAAAGATATAATACAACATTAAAGAAAGAAAAAATAAACATGTGATGAATAATTTTCTTTCTTTTATATATTTTTGTGTCTAAAAGTTTTTTTTACAAAACAGAAAAGAGGGATTTACATGATTTGGCCCTTATGGCCTATCACCTTTTTTCTAATTAACAAAAGAACACAAAATTTTATATCAAAAATAAGAAAGATAAAGTTTTCTTTACAACCTAAGCCAAAATATGGCTAAACAAAACAAACATAAACAAAATAAAAAAAAGGGAAATAACGGCAGGTTCAACAACGAGCAACTCAAGAAGACCTTGGCGCATAAGCATCTTTGTCATCCCTAGAGTCTTCTTGGGGATAATTTGGAGCCAAGTACTCCATCTCCTCCTCCTCCTCCTCCTCCTCCTCATCATCATCATCATCATCACCCTCTTCTTTCTCCTCCTCGCCTTCATCATCCCTTAAGTCGGAGCCATTAGAAGAGCCATTAGAAGAGCTGTTAGAAGAGTCTGCCTCTTGGGAGTCAGAGAGCCCTGAAGCACTAGACTTTGAGCTTGAGCGGCCAAGCCTTTGCCTTCTCTTACGACAAATGGGTGCTCTTAGGAATGCAACAGTTGTTGCATCTTCAGCATCCTCTTCGGTTGCCAACCGAAGTTCCTCGGAGTCCTCTCCCTCTTTGTCGCTCCAATTAAAAGGAACAACCTCCTCGGGAATGAAGATTTAAGGAGGTAATGGGTGAATGGGAAAAGGGGGATGAGGGTGCACAGGGCTTGGTGGTGGGGAAGGAGTGCGATCAGTAGAATCACCCTCAGAAGAGATTGAGGAATGTTGTGGGGAGTTAGAACCACCAGAAGAAGAAGAGTTGGACATTTTTTTTTTTTTTTTCCGTGGAATTTAAGGTTCTGAAGAGAAAGTAAGAAAATACAAAAGGAATGAAGTTTGAAGAAGAAACATTCCCTATTTAAATCTTCAACTGCAATTAAGTGAAGAAACATGACATTTATGAGGAGTAATGTCTGTCTGCCAAAACACAAAAAACGAAAAGACGCCAAAATGGCTAAGAGCACCCTTTTAAGCCATGTGTCCATTTTGAATGTCACAAGGGTATGATTACTGAAGTATTAATACCTAAACTAATGTGATTGTCAAAGGCCTTTGCCATTAAATGCCATTGATTGTCAGGGGGCTAATGTACATAACACCACTAAGGCATGGGAGAATGCGTAAGTGGTTGACTCTGGATTCTACATATGGAATAGCTGTGAAGCAAGGGAGAGTAGGTGATGGCTAAGAGATTTTGTCTTGGTCTGTGCTGAAGGCGTGATTGCCTTGGGAAGGAAGTAAGATTTACACCTGACATGGTACTCAAGCACTCACAAAAAGGGAGATAGTGACATTCTAAGGTCAGAGACTATGAGGACACCACTTATTGGCTAAGTACACCATGAGTCACCAAGGGAACACGTGTACCAATCATAGTACTCCTAATGTCCCTCTCAATGTCCAAGACTTGTATCCTAAGCAGTGGCAAAGCTACCCACTCACGGGTCTTAGTGCGACGTTGGCACAATTCTTATCCCTTAGTCAATACATAGTATCACAGCTGTAAAAAGATCTTAAGAGAGAGAATATGATGACTTAACACCTATCATTGTATTTAGCCATGTTCCTTAAAGTATAAAAGGAACATACAGTTGAACTTCTAAGGCAAGAACCCAAGATACCAACCAGATATTTTGAGATGAAAGTAGAGAGTTGGTAGGAGAAAAATGCAATCTCATTGTAAACTGATCTCTTTCCCCATACATAATACAAGCTAAGCCGAGCAAGAAGGTTTTGTTCTTGCTCAAATCGTGGTTTTTTATCCATTCTCTAGGGTTTTCCACGTACATCCTGTGTTGTTTTCTTGATTAGCTTATTCTTCTTGTTTAAATGTGTGTCTTTTTCATGTCCTACCATGGCTTTCTTTATTTCTTGTTTGCGTGTCATGTCAAAGCTTGCATCTTTTCGAGTTTTCTTATGTAAATGTACTGTAAGATAACTTATTTCACTCACATAAATAAGATCAAATCTAACTTTGTATTAATTTATGTACAACATAAATAAGTGTACATAAGGAGGTTAATAATTTAATAGGGTCCACGAAATTTAGTATTTTTATTTTATTTTATGGTAATGATATCATTAGTGAACTTTGAATTGCGTAAATATAAGAATTTTCATATTATTTAACTTTTACTTATGTATTATTTTGTTATTTATTCTCTTATTTGTATTAAAAGAAGATAAAGACGATATGATCATTTTTTTTTCTACATGTGTAAAATATATTGGTCAACCTATAACCCATGGCTCGACCTGACTCAAAACCAGTTTAGGTTGACCCATTTCTGGCCTGGACTCAATTTTACCTAAACCCAAATATCATCCAACCCGAACTTCGTGCTCGTGACTTGACTGTGTCAATGTATTGTGGCTTAAGCTTGACTACCAATTAAGTATGATGGTGAGTTGAGAGAGATAAGGTATAATAACCCCAGATGCATGATGGAGCTTTTCTCTTATTGTTTTCAATCATCTCTTAAGATCCCTTATAAACTTTTGCAAGTAGAGCTTGAAATTCAAGATATGAACCAACTTAGTAGGCATGATTTAAATTTAGGACTCATGAAACTCAATTGATCAAGACTCTATTGATCTGTTGAGGGACAACTCGATTTATTGAGGGTGTATCAAGTTATTTGTCGAGAAAACAATATCTTCCCTTTTCTTGAGCTAATTTTGGAACTTAGTCTTGAACTTGAAAGTACAATTATTTGACACAAAAGACTTACAATTTATTTATGGTTTGCCGACAGTAAATACTATAGCCTAACAAATGGAAAACCTCAACCTACAAAAAAAGTCAAAATCCAATAGTTAGACTTACCATTACTAGAATTATTCAATAATTTAGGAGCTGCTCTCTCAACTCACCTGAATTAGGGGTCTTAACATGAATTTAATTAGCATGACCCATTATTAGCTTAAAGGAAAGAAGAAATGAATAATTAATTACGCATTAAATTTGAAGATACCAAGAAATCAAACGAACTCAGGAAGCAAGTCTTTAATTTTTCTCAATTGAAATTTGTAACAAAAACTTCAATCTTTTTAATAATAATTTATATGACAAATGTTAGTTCTATTTGTTATAGAAATGTAGAGGTAAAACAGTTTGAAGAAAAGTGTGACAGAATTGTGACTGCATATTCATGCTCAAAAACTCTATATCTAAAAAGTTCAACAATCAGGAATGAATTTGGGAAGAAGCAATAAACAGAGCACCAGTTCCAGATCCACCATGAGAATGTTCAATATTCACATTGTTTGATAGATCATTTCCAAGCATTTCCCAAACACTGCTGTTTAGATAGTTTTTAAAGACTCAATAGTGCTCATAAAGCCCACCTTCTACAGTTACTGTTGTTCCTAAGAATAATAATTGATAAATAAATTGAATTTCATTACATTCAACATATCATATAAATGATTAAAATTCACACAAATTAAATTTACCATTAAATTAGAGAATAGTGGGGAGATGTTACATTGATAATACTTTAAAGTGATCTCATAATAAGAAGAATTTACCGTCAATTCATATACATTTTTAGATGGTGGGGTTGAGGCATGGATCATATCATTGTCTTGAGACAATACATGCATCTACGTGGTTTTCGGTGTAGTAGACTAAATATTGTGCGCGCCACCCCAGGTATACAATAATCCAGCCACCTTCGTTGATTATCTTTCAAACCTACACCGCTTGTAAGATAGAAAGCTCTCAATAGTACTTTTCTTTAACCCAGAAATATAGTATATATAAGGATATATTATTTTCATAAAGATGAGAAAACTAACAAAGTAAATATATAGATAGTTTTCATTTACTTGGAAATATATATAGATAAAAATTTCTCTTCTATATCTCTATTTTTTTTTACATGGCCGGACATATAGGGCTGAATATAAAGAAAAGATATGTGCCAACTGGTCATTAAATCATGTTTAAATCAAATTAAACTTTTGGACGTTTTTGTATTTAAAACGTTTGACAATTACTAAGAGTATCTCCAACAGTCTCTCTAAATTTTTGTTCTGTTTGGAAAATGAACAATGACTTTTTCTTTTTATCTACTCACTTTTTCAAATACACTTTCCAACAGACTCCATGTTTTTCTCTATTCCATTAAAATATTATTTTTTCATTATTTCTTTACTCTTTTTTTAATATTTCTTCATTCATCTATATTTTTCAAATTCCAAACAACATTAACAATTATATATTTTTTTAATGAGAAATGTTGTGCTATAACATTTTGTCGCAATACTTTCATAACAAAATCTTATATGGTAAGTTGTTATTAGTTCTAATTTAAACCCACCATTTAAATTATTTTTTTACTCACCAATATCAACTAATAACAATCTGTCACTTAAAATTTATTGTGAAAATATCGTAGTAATGTTACTTAATTTTGATTTCTTATTTCTTATATTATTTTACCTTTTTTTTTTTCTCTCGTTTTTTCTCCTCCACACACGTACACCTACCCCTATATCTATCTTCACTCTTTGTTTGACTTTATGTTTTTCTAGTTATCTCCAGAACATATATCCACTTCTCCCTCTCTCTTTCTTTCTCTTTCTCTTACACACACACACACACAAATTTCTCTCCCTCTATCTCACACAAACAAATTCTCTCTCATACACATATAGATCACTAGCAGAGAACAAAGATTAGAGAGAGTTGGCCTTTTAAATCCGCGTTCATGCACGTCGTTTGGTTCGCTCCATCGCTGCTCGTCCTCACTTCTAAGAACATGCAGCTTAATCACCTTATTGGTCAGATCGGCGTTCTTCATGTTATGTTTTTTTTTTTTTTGGTTCTGGTTTGATTAGTTTTATTTTATTGTTTAGATTTCATTAGGCTTATGAGAAAGATTGTTTTTGTGTTTCAAATCTTTCGATTGGGTTTTGTGTTTTTGTTTTGATTGTGGTATGTTTTAGTTTGTAACCGTTGAGATAGAGAAGCACGAGAGAGTGAAGAACGAAAGGGAAAAGGGATGAGAGAGAGAGAATTATTTTTTTATTTAACCGGGTATTATTTTAAGGGAAAATATTGTTTAGAGATGCTACAGTAATTGCTACAATGCTATCCATGTCAAGAGAGCTACTATAGCAAATCCAAAAAAACATTTGGAGATGGAGAGGTTGTTGGAGGGGCTTTTTTTGTGTGTTTGCTCTCCATATTTGGCTTTAGAGAGCCTATTGGACATGCTCTAAAGGATTGATAGCCATAAAAGTGATAAACCGTTTGAGCATTTTATTCTCATTAAATTAAGCAACTAATGGGACACAAAAGATAAAAGTTTGACAGATTTTGCTAATAAAAAGAATTCAAAAGGTATAAATTTTAAATCACTTAAGGCAGCAATTAATTAACATTTAAATTATTGTATTTTCTATTAAAATATTCCAACAATCCCCCACTAATTTTTATAAAAAATATAAGTACGTAATTTATGGGTTAAGATAGAATATTATGCATAATAAGGGTGCCAATGGCTTGAACTCTCATTTAGTGTTTCAGCAATGTTGTTCCAAAGTCAATAGTGAGCTAAGTCTTGAACTATGACTTTTTATATAGAATCAAGACATTGCATCACACACATAATATCCCAATACTCTATCATGAGCTTCTAAGCCAGCACATTTATGGCCTTGTGCTTGATCCTAGTTTTCATGAACAATTTAGAGAATTAGCCCTATTCTCAAAGGAAGTGGCCCCACTTCCATGCTCAATTAGGTGTATCTATCAAGGATGCTCTTGTAACTCTAATATCCCACTCATAAGAGTTATAGATCACATTAAGAGTTTTTAAGGCCATAGTTGACCAAATAGAACCAATATGGACTTTGGTTTGGCTTGGCTTTTAAGGCCACTATAGTTTATGGAATCAGTGGGTTATCAGATGTAGGTCCTTGTTCATAATCAATCCAATTTAATCAGATTTGATTTCGTCTTAGGTTTGTTATTTTTTAAAACTAACATAATTCTATTCAACATTATTTGTAACTCTAAGAGTCAAATTAAAATGTTAACATGGAAGAATATGGGCTTTCAAAAGTTTATGTAGCAAAATTAGAAAAAGTCATAAAAAGTCAAAGGCTTTGTATAATAATAATAATAATAATAATAATAATAAAGATTAATTTCTCAAAATTAACCTCATTAAAGTTCTATTAAATATTTCTAGATTATCCATGCAAGATTTTAATTAGTTTTTGCAATGAACTAGTTATCATTTTTATTATTGGACTAATTTGTTATTAATAAAGTACGTAAAAAGTACCTCTATCATTGTATCATTCAATAATTTATAAATTTTAATTCACATTAAGTGCTACTTAAAAAAAAAAAAAATTAATTCATACCTATTCACATAGCTACATATCACTTTTTTCAATTCATATTGTCATTTAAGTTTTCTATAAATATTTATTAGAATGAAAATCAATTAAATTCAACCAAATTTTTGCCAACTTGAGAGAGAGAGAGAGAGAGAGAGAGTAATACCTAGGCATGGCATGAGTTATAAGCTAGTATAAAATAAAAGAAAATTAATGAAATTAAAAAAAAAAAAACATAAGATATTTAAAGGGAACAATTTCTTTTTTTTTTTTACAAGATAGAATTTTTATTCTAACCTAATCTAAGTGTATAAGTGTGTGAAGCTCCCTCCTAGAGACTTGAACTCCGGACCTTATCCCCATACCCCACAAACACTTATATTTGTGGAGTGACCACCATATCAAGGGTGCGCGGTAGTGGAAATAATTATATTAACTTATTCAACCCATTGTAAATTATTTTATTGGACAATTGTTGATTTTTATTTTAATATATACAATATTCACTGTTCTATTAGACCGGGAACAAAAGGAATTCCCAAACTTGGTAGCCAAATGTTTCCATTGATAAAGTTTTCAACAGTATAGGGTTTCACTTCTTCAGAGTTTTTGGCAATATGATACACAGGCCATTGAACCCTTCCTTTTGTATTAGCTCCTGGGCCACGGTTGGCGTACTCTACGTAATTTAGTGTGGACAATGCTTTCTTATCACCACTCTCATACCACCCTTCAGGGTCTATCAACTTATCAAGAAAACTTTCTATTACAATGGTTTGAGAACAGTTATACCATGGCCTCCCTAAGAATGCTTTGGTTTGGTTTAGGTAGGGTTCAAGATCTTTGTCAGCCTTAACAGTGCAATTGTGTAGCACTATTCCATTTGTTTCATTGGCCTTTCCACGACCTTGGGCTGTAATCACAAGTAAGTTGCTTGAGTTTGAGCGTTTTCTCAGGTAAATGTTTCAGTTTTGGAAGACAACATGTGAAAATCAATATGAAATCTACAGTGCCATAGATATCACATTCGCGGAAGAAGTGAATGCCATACTGAGTCAACAATGTATCTTGGTTTCCTTGTATAGAACATTGATAAATTGCAATTCTTTCACCGGCTAATCTAAGTGCCACAGCTTGGCCACAATCTGGTCCGACATAATTCACAAATCTGATGCCTTTGACCAACACATCGTTGGCACTAATATCTGAACGAAGAAACATAAGTAAATGTGCGGCACCCAACACCCAGGCCCATTTGGGCTCTGGTACGTGGGCATGACGTTTGGGCCCTGTCTCTACTACCCCAAAGGGCCCAGCCCGTATCCGTACAAGAAATTGGTCCAGTCCCCTCAGCAAGGGCCCTGCCGAGCATGTTTCCCCAAGCACTATAAGATGGGAGGTAAACAGATGCGCTAGCTCTCACTTGCCCGGCGGTTTTCCGAGGTACGATGCCGCCGTATTGTTCGCTAAAGGAGGAACCAAGTTCCAAAGTCACCATCACCAAACCACCCACTTACCTTCGATCGTATTGGACCTCTCGCCGCACCTGCAAAAAAGTAATGATGACCACTCCATTAAGGAGGAACTATAAATATGGGAACAAGAGGAAGAGAAAGGGTTGTTGAATGAAAGGGGAGGGAGAGAGAGAAGGAGAGAAGCACTGGAGTCTAGTAGTTAGAACTACCCATAGTAGGAAACCCTCAAACCCACAATATAAAATAAATTGTAAGCCCAAAAAGGGAAGGCCCACTAGTCTCCCATTTGACGCGCACAGTAAAAATAATCAATAATTGGGGAGGGTAAAAATCCCTTTTACTTAATAGAAAGAAAAATTCTAGGAATTAAATATTTGTATTATAACTTTTATGTAGCCGAGTGTGAATAGTGGGTTCATCAAGTGAAAGTAATTTTCCACTACTCACGATCAACCATTTCAACAGATTAGAGCAAAAATTGTGATCAATGGTATGGTCGTAGAAGAATTGCTGTCGAAATTAATAAGGTTGTATAAGGTAAAGAGCTCTTGTGTTTTCACACATTTTCGAGCATTCATATATAAATATGAAGATGCACGTAAAAAAAAAAAAAAAAAAGCTGAAAATTAATAAGTGAATAAGACATGCATTAACCACTGTAGCCGAATCTGAAGTTGAGCCTGCAGTTTTTGCGCTTTTGTTGAATTGAATAATTGTTTTGTCCATTCCTTCTCCAATGAGACTAAATTTGACTTATTTTGTCCTATAGAAATGGTTTCATTGTATGCTTCTGCTTTTATTAAAACCTCATATGGATCATTTCTATTAACTGGTATCTGTGAGATGGCTTCACTGATTGTACGAAAGTTACCACTGCCGTCAATGGCAACTGTGACATTGGGAGTGCCATAAGTGGCAACCATGACATTAGGAGGGAAAGAGAGAAGGCTACCAAACAGTGAAAATATTGTGAATGCAAATACTATCATATTAGTATTTAGTGCCATGGTTAAAACAAGTAGTAAGAGAGACTGAATTTGAACTTCTAAATTCTAATGTTGAGTGTGATAGGCCACAAATTGAATGACCCCTTGTGATTTAAACTAATTAATTAATTTAGCCAAGTTATTAATTAATCAATTTAACATGTAAATACGTGGTAGCACAAACAAATCATCGAATAACTAAATATGCAGCGGAAAATAAAAGACACGGTGATTTGTTCACGAATGGGGAAAAACCCTAACGGCAAAAACCCCACCGGGTGATTTTCAGGTCACCACTCCCGAAACTCCACTATTATCAAATCAAGCGGTTACAAATAAGGAATCCCAAGTACCTTACCAACCTACAGTTGAACCCTTACCCCAATACCCAATTGGACTTGATCTGTAGCGACAGTTCCCACCTTTGATGCACGGCTCCCAAGTACGTGACTAACCAGATGCGCGGATCCCAGTACGCGACTTCAATCACCAACTTTAGAATGAGAGGTTGGCTGCAAAGTTCTTCAGATCATCCTATGCATGAAGATCAGGAAGATGCTTGGTCACAAAACCCTAAGGTGCACAATACACAGCAACTTCTTGAAGAAGATGATCTAGGTTAAGAACTTCGTCTCAGAGCACAATTTGCTTGAACAAGGATTGCTCAATGCTTATGCAACTTGTGTCTATGTTGACGGCTCTTAAAACACTCCTTAAATATGTTTAGGGTTAGAAGGAAAGAAGGCCCAAAAACACATTCACGGATCCCAAGAAAATCAGATTGGAATTCTGACTTTTTAAGTCTCGACAGCTAGCAGATGTCGAGGTAGGTGTCGAGAAGGTGTCGAGCTTTAAAAATTCTGCACTTCAACTTGCTTTTTCTTGGACAGACTTGATGACTTCAACACTTGATCTTGAAACATTGTTTCTTGAAGTATTAAAAACACCTAGAACTACCCAATTACAAGTAGAGTGCGTTTTGTCAAAGGATTAGCCAATTTACATAAAATATGACATATGTTCCTAACATGTAAACACATATGTCCTAATAGAGTGTGCAAAACTATGAACAGTATTACAGGCTATTTATAATGTCGAGGGTAATGAGAGAACACTATCTCCTTGTGCACCTGTAAATCCATAAACTCCTTTGTTGACGTTTTCATTAGTGTGAAAAATTATCTTTGTTTCTCATCATTATTACTTTCTAGTAATAATTAATATTATGGGAGTGAGGGAGTCCCTTTTACTCGTTTAAGATAATGAACCTCCCTAACCATTACTGATGAAAACATTTGATTGCATGGACATTTCCTATCAATACAGTTTTTTTTTGGGGGGATAGATGGGATTGCTGCATGGAAATTGCCTATCAAGATATGTTATTTTTGATAGATAGGATTGTTTGCATGGAAATTGGGCTATCATATCGTAGCTTTTTTTTTTTTAGATAGGATTATTACTCATAACAAGTACGAATTTCTTTTGAAAACTGGGAAGTTTTCATAGTCATGAAATATTAATTTCTGGTAGTAATTAATATCGTGCATCCCTTTTATTCGTTGATGATAATGAACTTTCCTAATAATGACTATGAGATGCATAATACGTACTGATGAAAGCATTTGCTTGCATGGAAATTGCTTACCAAGGCATTTTTGTTTTTGTTTGTTATAGATAGGATTTGTTTGAATGGAGAATAAGCTAGCAAAGGGTTTTTATTTTTTTGCGTAGATAGGATTGTTTCTTTTACATGGAAATTAGGCTATAGATAGAATTGTTTTGTTTTGGATAGATAGGATTATTCATAACAAGTACAAAAAAATTGGAAGTTTTCATAGCATGAATTATTAATTTCTAGTATAGAATAAACATGTACGATGGAGAATATCTAATAATCAAAGATTGCCTAAAAAAAAAAAAAGATTGCCTACATGTATAATAATTATTGAAGAAGAAATTAAGGCACAACTCTGCTTCAAACACCAGGAAATCCATTAATCCATGGTAAATTTGCAAAGGAAGGAAAGTATTTCATCCGAGACTTCTTGAGCTTTCTCCTGTTGGATAAAATGGTGCCCATCTATAATAACAACTTCGAGGTTGGAGACAAATCTCTTGAAAACATCTCCCGTCACATATTCCCTTGTACCAATGGATTGAAAACCAATATCTTTGTCACCTACTATGAACTTTGTTGGGGCAGTAATTTTTGATCCTTGCCATGGTGCCAGAAGTTCCCAATTCCTGTCACATTTTGGAAGTAGCTGATTAAACATAGTAACGGTATGGGCCTCCAATGTTCTTAAAAATTTAGGAGATTTAAGTTTTTTTGGGATTGACCAGTCCAAACTTCAGTCAGTATAAGATGATTCATTTCTAGGAGGCCTGTGAGTTTTGAGCATTTAGAATTCAGTTTTAGGTGACTTGATCAATAATATCTACTTAGTTATACCCAAATGAACATTAGGAGTCAATGAGGACATATCTCCAGCCAAGTAATAAAATAAATAAAAACCTGTGCTTCGATTTTGCTGACACAATTTGTTTATTTATTTGTTAAAATAATAGGTTTAAGTTCCAGATCCACCTCAATCTAGAAAAATAATCATTAACTTGGCAGAGAAATGTACTTTGATTTTTTATTTATTTATTTTTGCATTTTGCTAAATGTGCCTAGAATCTGTTATTTCATATTGCTACACCTTTTAGCTATCTGCAATCCAATATTTTTATTAGATGCTAAATCCTAACTCAAGCTCATAGGTTGAATTATTGAAAGCAACTAGTAAGTTGCTTCTGCGATGCATGAATAATTTGTAATATTTTATGTAAGACAGTTTTGGAGAATGTTGTACATATATTATAAAGAAAAATTAAACTAAATTAGGGTAAAGAAACACATATATTTTGAGATATTAATGTTTAGTTTAGTAGTTTCATTGCGCATTTGTAACGTTCTCAAGGTAAGATTGATTTAAAAAAAAAAAAATATATATATATATATATATATATATATATATATATGAAACCAAAAATAAATGCAAAAGAGTAACAGATTGTATACCATGAAATGAATGTATGTCAAACTCTCTCACCGGTCTTCCACTCATCGATAGTGTGATATTGAGACATGGTGTAGGCAAGTGCGTATGCATGTGTCTTATAGATGATTTAAAACCATGGCAGAATATGGCTTTACACTGCACACCAAATATTCCATCTACTTATATACACAAAACAAACACTATCTAACCAAATTACCTAAACTAGACTCATATTTAAGCCCCTAATTAAAAAAAAAAAAAAAAACTCGTAGGGGTTTCGGTAGCTTGACGGTGGTGGGAGGCGAGTATATGACGAAAGTGGCGGTTCCTCAGATTCCTCTTTCTCTCTCTTACAAATGTTGTGTCAATCTCAGGTCTTTTATTTAATAATAGTGAAACAATGCATTTCATTTAACAATCCACAACATTTTCGTGTCTCTCTATCTCCCTCTAGGGCCTTATCTTCTTCTTCTTCTTCTTCTTCTTCTTCTTTTTTTTTTTTTTTTTTTTTTTTCAGTTGTAATGTGAATTTCGTTCAAAGCACGAAATTGAAATACAACAGAGGGAAAGTACAAAGAAGCCAGAAAGACAAAATTAAGGAGGGTCTTGATAGCCAAGTTGCTGGAGCAGAGGAGGGATTATTCCCTTCCAGACTTGCGAGGTTCTAGTAGACCTTGCAGATGCAGCAAGGTCGTAAGCCGCTCTGTTGCAATCCCTTTTTAGGTGTTGGAGCTTCCAGCTGCAAAAGGTGTTGAGGGAGATGAGGATTCCATGGAGGATGTGGCCAAATTCTCTACCAATCTCCTTAGAATTAATGGACTAAACGATTGATAGGGCATTAGATTCGATGATGATCCTTGGGACTTGCAGTTCCTGGCAAGCAGAATGCCATTCTCAATGATGATGGTGTCAACAGCTTTGATGGGGTAATGTGCCTGTAATGGTTTGCATATGACAGCAGCAACATGACCACTAAAATCATGAATTATAACTCCAATGCTGGAGGGTTTGCCATCTTCAGAGGTAGCTCCATCAACATTTATCTTGTGATAGCCAAGTGAGAAGGGGTCCAAGAGGAGACTTGGGTCCTTTGAAGGACTGTTGCTGAGATTGCATCTTTGTGATCTTTGGTCAGTTTAATGACAGAGTCCTAGATTTGACAAGGGAGCGAGGATGTTGATTCGTGGACCAACTGATTGTGGTTGTACCAAATGAGCCATGCAGTGACTAAGGGTGTTCAGTCCAACCCGGACCCGACCAAAACCGCCCAGACCGACTCAACCCGATTAGATATGAGTCGGCTTCAAATAAGTTTCGATCGGCAACGGGTGTGAACTTTCAAATCCGACCATTTTCGGTTCGGATATTGGTTTTCAATTATGACAACTAGTAAAAACCGAATCGACCGAATATTTTGAACTAACAACTTTTTTACTTGGGAACCGTTTCTCTACCTTTGGAAATTCTTACTTCTTTGCATGGCTGACACGTACTACTAGCCATATCTCTTCCATTCCATCTTTTTATGCAAATTTTCTCTATCTTTATTTATATAATGCAAACTTATCTCTTCCTGTCTTCCATTCTTATCAAACATCATTTCTGACTCTTCTTGGTGGTTCTCTTTGAAATCAAAAGCTAAAAACCACTCATCATGTGAGTGTGAGTTCCTTTGCCAAACTTTTCTCTGAAGTAAAACACAACTCTTCCCTCTCTCTCTGTGCATATGACTGTCACCTTCTCTTACTCTCTTCCTTTCATTTTATTCTCGAAGTTTGATCATTACTTTTGCAATTTTTTGGTGGTGTGAGTGTAATAGTTGGCCATGGGTAATTTGGGTATGGTGAGGTGAGGTGGGTAAGGCAGTAGCTGTGATGTATTTTGATGTTTTGTGTTGTACTATGTTTGGGGTTTTTTGTGTACAGTTGCATATTCGAAGCCAATCGCCAATCCGACTGAACCTGTCCGTGAAACCGATGGCAAACAGCGGTTGGAGACCCGAGGACTGTCGGTCGACTACGGGTGACAGAATCCAGGACCCGATGAGATCGGGTCGAGTCACGGGTTAACCCTCAACCAAGTCCGACTGACCCGTGGACACCCCTAGCAGTGATAAAGAAGGTTTCCAGATCCTGTGTAGAGCCTTTGGTCATAAGTTGGAGGGCCAAGTGTTATCCTCAAGATTGATTAGGCAGTTTTGCCAGTTGCCCTAGACAGATTTGGGAATGTCACAATGGAAAATGGCGTGTGTGGTGCTTTCAAGGCATTGATCACAGGCTGGGCAGTAGCCATTTGTGTTTACTCCCCTGATTTAGAGATTTTGCATTGTTGGCAAGGCATTCATGCAACCCCTCCAGGCAAAAATCCTGACTTTGGCTGGGATGTTGAGGTGCCACATCTTCCTCCAGAGGGGAGAGCGAAGGTCGCTAATGGAGCTTTCTCCTCCATTGGATGGGTCTGTTATTATGAGGGCAATATAATAGGCGTTTTTGACAATGAATTCACCTCGCTTGTTGCCAATCCAAATAATTTTATCTTCAGGGAGGGAGTAGCTTATAGGTATGTTTAGAATAGTATTGACCTCAAAGGGGAGGAAGGTTCTTCTCACCGTTTTAGTTTTCCATCTCTTAGTGTCCTGATTAATGAGTGCAGAAACCATGGGAAAGTCATCAAAATGGTGAGGGGGAGGGGGGATGACTTTGTAGGTGGATGGAGTTGGTAGACATTTGTCTTCCTATATATGAATCATTTTGCCATTTCCAACATGCCATCTGGTGCCTCTTTTAATCACCTCGATGCTACTGTAAATGCTCCACCAAGGAGGGGAAATATTTGATTCTGTAAATTCTTGAAATGAGAAAATTCTAATTGATTAGGATTCTCCAGGCTTGTTTGGCTAGCATGGCAAGATTGAAAGCTTGGAGGTTCCTGAATCCCATTCCCCTTTCTAGTCTAGATTTGCACATCTTTCTCCAGGCAACCCAAGTGATTTTAGTCTCTTGTTGTCTTTGCCCCCACCAGAAGTTCCCCATCATGCCCCCAAGGTCCTCACAGAGCCCCTTTGGAAGAAGGAAGTAGCTCATGGAATAGGTAGAGATAGCTTGTGCTACGACTTTTATGAAAATTTTCTTACCTCCCATAGAGAGCATTTTTTCTTTCCAACCAAACAGCTTTTTGCCAACCTTTTCTTTTATCTCAGCAATGACCTCATGCTTGGACTTTCCAATGATGGATGGCAAAACAAGATATTTAGTGTGTTTAGAGCCCTGCATAGGTTCAGGGATTTCAAGCATCTCATCTTTAGTTTCTTGAGGGTTGTTGTGGCTAAAAAAAAACTGATGATTTATCTGTGTTAACCTTCTGTCCAGAGGCTGCTTCATACTAGTTGAGGATTTTAGTTAATTTGTGGCATTCTTGTTGGCTTTGCAAAAGAGCAGGCTGTCATCAGCAAAGCATAGGTGAGCGACATAAGGGCAGCCTCTACATATGGACATCCCATTCAGTTCCCTAGTCCTGGCTACGTTGTGGATAAGGGAAGAGAAGGCTTCTGCACAAATAAGAAAGAGGTAAGAAGAGAAGGGGTCTCCTTGCCGGAATCCCCTTGAGGGAGTTATACAGCCATGAGAAAATCCATTGATAATGATGGAATATGAAACAGTAATGATGTAATGCATGATTAGAATTATCCATCTTTCATGGAAGCCAAGCTTTTCCACAACAGCCTCAATAAAGCACCATTCTACTCTATTAAAGGCTTTGCTCATATCAAGTTTCACAGCCATTGAGCAATCCATACCATCTCTCTTGTTGTTGAGGTAATGCATGATTTCGAAGATAGTGAGAACATTGTCAGTGATTAGGCGTTCGAAGAGGAATGCACTTTGGCTCTCTATTATGATATGGGGGAGAATGGCCTTGAGCCGATTTGCTAGTACTTTGGCAATGATCTTGTACACCACATTACTCAGATTGATGGGTCTGAACTCAATCATTTTAGTGGGGAGCTTGTTTTGGGGACAAGGGTGATATTGGTTTTGTTAATCTTAGCTATGGGCATATTAGTGTTGAGTACATTGAGAACCATTTTAGTTATTACATCATTACCAACAACAAACCAATACTTTTGAAAGATGATTGATGACATACCGTCGGGGCCAGGGCCTTTGTTGGGTGCATTTGCTTGAGGCCAAAGAGAATTTCATCCCTAGAGAAATCCTTAGAAAGCTCCAGGGCCTTATCTAGTTACCTATTACTATTAGTCCTTAATTATTTTTTATTTTATTTTATTTTTTTAATACTAAAATGGTGAGAATGCTAAAAGACATAAATGTGTCGTGTAAGCTCAGGCAATTAATAAAAGATTAATGACATAACGGTAAAAATAAGTTAATGTGAAATTTTAGGTAATAGTAAAAATAAGTTAATCAAAAAAGGTAAAGAAAAAGCTAAATGCAAAATTAAAGTGCCACATGTAGGGATGGAGCTAGATCATCAAGGGAGGGGGGGTTAAAAAAAATCATAACTAAAATACTTTTTTTTTTTATTTTATATAATCTAAATACTAATTTGTTAGTAAGATTTTTGCTAAGATTTATTATTTACCTAATAATACTTTGTTCTCTCTTTGATATAATTATAAAGATATCAAACTATTTATAAAAATAAAATAAAATAAAAAATGACAAACTAAAAGACAAAACAAAACAACCATGTCAATGATTCAATAAAAAACAACACTGTCACTGTCCCACTCTACCACGGGTTGGGCTTGTGTCCAGTGGAACTGGCCACTGGACACAAGCCTCTCCCCTTTACCACTACCAATAGTTGTCTATAAAAAAACTACCAAAGAAAATTTTACATGGTTTTTTTCTTTCTTTCGCCGCAACCCCCCCAAAAAAGGCACAAACTTTAAACATTTAAACAAGACCATCAACACGCACACTAAGAGAGCTCAAAATCATAATCCGACCCAAATCAAAATTTGAATAACCCCAAAACATAAAAAAATATAAAAATAAAAACCAAACTTACTTTTAAAGGATCTTTCACCTCAGGTTTAAGTTCCACCTTGACTTCCTCTAGCAGATTTGGTGGCATGTGGTGACAATTTATTCAAACACTCTCTTATAATGGTGGTGGTGTGGCCTCTTATAGACTTTTTGTCTCTGAACCCTCTCACGGGTATTTGAGTTTTTTTTTTCCTTGAAATTTTGTTGGGAATTACTGTGAGAGTAGTGAGAGCGTGAGATTGACATACAAATGTAGTTTTTTTTTTTTTTTTTTTTTTTTAATTTTTTTTAATCAAGGCTTTGGGCTGATTTTATGGTGTTTGGACTTATTTGTGTGGTTCTTTGGGCTCTTTCATAGCTTTAAAGGGCATTTTGGGGACCAAATTTAATTTTTCATGGGCCAGATTCAAATTTATGTATAATACAAGTGCTCTTTTTTCTTGTTGGGCCAGGGGGGGCCATTGCCCCCTGGTCCAAACATAGCTCCGTTCCTGGCCACATGACAGGACCTTATGTTCTCCTGTATGAGATTTTTGTTTATATATATATATATATATATATTGATTTTATTCAAACTTTTCTAGTATTTTTCTGTATTTTCACCAACAGATTAGCAAAAGTTTCTGAGCTTCTTAATTTGGAATCCTCAAAATCAAATGCAACCTTATTACATCTGTGGCTAAGAGTTTCGAGCCTGATACATTGCCATTCTCATCATTGTCCCATATCTTTCGTGAATTTAGTTTGAATTTTTCCATGCTATTCTGTCATAGAACTTGTTAAAGTCCTGTTTTAGAACGCATGAATCCACAAACCTCCTGAAATACGTTCACATATTCAATTTTGCTCTACGGTTTGTCACAACACAAATTAATATATTTGTTAAAATCATGAGGGATAAAAGCATGATTAAATTAATTAAAAGTTGAAATTGAGGTAGGAATTCTTGTAAACGTTAAAATATATGGAGTATTTAGTTTGGAAGGCACAGAATCTCCAAATGCTGTTTCCTGGGCCATCTTCAGTAGGACTCTTCTCACAATCTCCCCCAAATATGTTCCTGCAATCAGCTTTTCGAAGATCTGAGAAAAAAGAAGATTCAGAAACTAGACCACAAGTGCAAAAAACTATTCAGGTCAACCAGAAACTAGGAAAAATAAGAGTTGCCAAACGTGGCTTCCAGGATTGGAGCTTTCAGCATATAACCTAGAATCAAACTCAAGTTAAAGGAAAATGAATGGAATTGAAGTTTCCCCATTCTGTGCTTATAACCTGCAAAACTAAGCACACAATTTTAACTTGTCGGTTCACTACTTTGAATGTAGTACTTTCGCCAATAGCCTTGTAGCTAAACTAGCATCTCTTGTTGTTTATAATGGAGACATCAACGGTTCAAACCTCCCCCTCCCCCATTATTGTAGCCATCGAATTATCAATAAGAATGTAGTACTTTCATGGCTGCTTACCATCTCCTCTGAATTAGGTGACAAGCCTTGCCATCTGGGAACTGCTTGTGCTGGTTCTACATAAACAGCATTTGTGGTCATACCTAGAGTAACGGAAGCCACAGTTTCTCTGTTATAGTATCTACCTCCAGCCAAGTTTCCAATTGCATCATCAACCTGATCAAGAAGATAGCCAAATAAGAAACTCACCATAAAGTCTTTTCTATCATAAGAAATGATATTTTTGTGTGTTTTTAGGTCAGATCCTGTTCAATTATAAAGCAATCAGATAAACAGAAGATAAGAAATGGGAAGAGTTTCTTAGAAATGCATAAACACGGAAGTTCACAAAAAGTTTCTCAAGAGATCGATTGATGTCATTCACCAACTCTTTTCCAACCTGATTCATTATTTCAAATTTCAGACAAGGAGTACGACGTATAAAATTTAGATTTTATAAGACCACATATATGCAAGGAACAACTCTCAGTGACTAATGGTATATCCTTAATGGTCTCTTTTAGGAAATAATATGCAAACACAGAATGGCATAATATCTTTTTAGAAAGTGAATTTCTTCTTTTTAGGCTAACTAGAGGCATTGGCATTCAGCTCCTGGGCTAAACTGTATCTTTTTTTTTCTTTTCTTTTTTTGAGAAAAGGCTAAACCGTATCTGTATGGCCATAATTGTAATGATTATTCCTTAAAATTGTATAATGATGGTAAGAGTTTGGGCAATTGTTTGATCTTTTTGGCACAGTCAAGGTTATAATGTGCAAGGTTTGACACTTGGAGGGTGTACTTTATTAGGCAAAACTTAGTTACAAACTTACAATTCCAGAACCTCTCGAAAAAAAAAAAAAAAAAAAAAAAAAAAAAAAAAAACTTACAATTCCAGAAATGTAGTAACTTAAGTTTTCCAATTAAATTAATCATATAATTGTATTGACCAATACAACACAAAAAATCTTATCTTCTCCTAATGACAATTAAACTCAACTATATGATTTATTGGGCCCACTTGATCACTTAAAGAGACTTTTAATCAGAATTTCCATAATCATTACTGTAAAGATTAAATGGCTACCACCTGTTTAAATTTAATTAGAAAACATAAGGTGTTTAAGTTTTGTCTAGTGAAAACTTGGTTAAAGTTTGGCCTTTTTGGATATACACCATTGTAAGTTTCTATAAAAACATTCTTTCTTCTCCCCGTGTGTGTTAAAAATATTTAGTATTCTCAAAAGAAAAAACTGTGGGTTAATCTCACGTTGGAAAATGAGTGTGAGTTAAAAAGGTTTAAATCCTGTGTTGTGTATCCAAGAGTTAAACCCTTTTGAATATATACCACCGTAAGTTTCTTTAAAATCCTTCTCTCCTCCCCGTGTTTGTGTTAAAAATATTTAATATTCTCAAAAGTTTTGTCTAGTGTTATTAATCATCATCATATATACAGGGCAGAGGCAGCTTTTCTATTTCAAGTTCAACCCCAACAATACAAATTCATACCGTAAGAATTATAACAAGAAAATGTGAAGGAAGCTAGAGAGAGTTTTGGGAATTTTCTCTCTATTACGTATTGAATTGAATTGATCTGTACAAGTACCTCTGGTTTATATACCAAAAAAAAAAAACTATAGGCTAAGTTAGTTATAGCACGTGTGATAAGCCACGTGTGTTTTACATGTCTGGATAAATAGACTGCCTAAACTACTTGCAGCTTAGCTTACAAATAATAGCTTTCTGTCGTTTATCTACAATTCTTGTTGTTTATCTTGTTATCTTCAGAACCCTTTTCTTTCTTCTTCTGATCTCCTTTCCTTCTCTTCTGATCTTTAGAATCTTGACACGTACAATTTCTCTCTGTCTCTCCAAAGATTTTCTAGGCTGTGTGAAGCGTGTGTGCCTTACTTAATTTGGCAGCAAGCACCATCGCCGTCTAAATAGGGTATGAGTATGACTTGTGTTGTGTGTACTTTGTTGGTGAACAAACCTATTTTTATTTTAACTAATAACTTTCCTTTTATTTAATATAAAGCTCTTTTGCTTAAATCTGAAAGAATTAATGAAGTAAACTTATTTGTAGGCAAATAAAATCAATCATTCTAATCGCATGACAATTTTCACAAAATATTTTGCACTAGTTAAATTGACAAGTTGTTAGTAATAGATAATAAAATGATATTAATAACGAGTCTAAATAAAAATCAAATAAGCAAATAATTCGGAGAATGGAGCCTATGTCTAAACCCTATACTTAAAGTAGTGAAGTAGAAGTCAAAATATCAACAAGGGAAAAAGAAAAATGCAATCGTAGGTAAAATTATAGGGACTTGACCATGTCATCAGAGAAACTCTTCCATTTTATAGCGGTGCCAGGGGAGGCTGCACCTTGGTCCGCTAGATATGACAAAGTGAAACCCAATTTCTTCTGGTTAGTTGGAACATCATTATCATTCTCAGGCTGTGCTGAAACAAATTTTGCGAGCTCCAAAGCAATGAAGTCAAACAATTCCTGATCAACAAGAAAATTCAGTTGTGTTTTTCCACCATAGTTTCTAAAACTCACTAATTAAATAAACAAGTAAATCCAACTTTTAGAGAGACTAGCTTCAAAAAGTCTAAGTGAAACTATTGCTGACAAGAATGGTGGAATTGTGAGGTGGGAATGGGATCGATCATGAAATATAGATACATCAGGAAACAAGTAAACTCACTAATTAAAAAGTAAACTCACTAATAAACAAGTAAACATGAAATATAGATACATCAGGAATCATGAATTCATGATAGAGAATGTGACAAAATGATTTCAACAGTAGCATATATATATATATATGTCTTTTTTGCAACTAGTTAATTAACAATTGAAAGAAAAAGAGAAACATGTAGTTCAAATAATTGGCCACCCCTATACTAATACCTAATTCCCAACTCAATCCTAATAAGACCTTTATTTAGATTGATCACATTGATATAGAAACCAATCCAAATATACAATTGCAGTGCCAGTAAAGCCATCTGCCCTTCAAAACAAAACAAGCAGCATACGAAATAACTAGATTTTAATTCTTTAAAACCAAAACTGCGTAGTACCAAGCATCACATTGGAGGGGAATGAAATCTCCTCTCAACGTAAATCAGATAAAGGATTATTCTTCCCTCCAAGTCGTGCGCACAAAATCAAAAAATTTGCCCCTCGCAAATTCAACCCACAGTATAAACCTTCCTCATCTCTGCCACCATAAACGTATCAAATAACATTGGATAAAATCATAAAATAGTGAAAGACAGAGAGTTTGAGTACCCAGTGGGAAGTGAAGCAACGTATGAAACGAGCATGTTAAGGTTGGTGGTGTGGTTTGAAGCAAGAGAGGCTTGCATATCGGACAGTGGCGGCTCCAGGAATTTTGTTTAAGGGGTCATTAAGAAACTTAAATTAAAATTTTTTTAATAAAAAGAGAACTTGAGTATATCAAGTTATCCACCAAAAAAAAAAAGTTTTACAATTTCCTTCTACAAGTTTTCAAATTTTGAATTGTTTCATGATAGTTTATAATGAGTATTTATTGCCAGTGTGGGTTGCTATGACCATTTTATTTTGTTAAGTTTGTCTAACATTTTTATTTTTATGCAGTTGTTATTATCTATTAATTTGTCATTGTTTTTATAAAAATATTTTAAACTAAATGAATAAACTTAACTCATTGGCTCTGTATTAATTATTAACGCACACAACCACACTCATTTATACATAAAATAATACACTACGTGTCTACTTAACCAATTAAATGCTTAAACAATCACTAACTTAATTTACAATTTTTGTTCTTGAATTTTTCTGACTTTATAACAAAAAGTTATTATAACATGATAACAATACACACACATGTAATAAACCCTCTCTATTTTCTAATTATTAAATTATATAAAGTTATATTATATTTATATTGTATACACAAATATCCACACACATCATTATTCATACAAATAACATTATAACAAAAAGTAATACACACAATTAATATTAGACACACTCACACACATATAATATAAAATTATAATAAAGAGTAATACTTATAGTTCACAAACACTTACTTGTACTCTTAGAGTTGGAAATATTTGTAGTAAGGGTGTATAAAATTTAAGTTAGGGTGTCCAAAAATATTTTTAAGAATAAATTAAAATATTAAACTAACAAAAAAATATATTATAAATATATAATTTATTTTTTGGAAGTCAAGGGGTTCATTTGAACCCCCTAAACAAAGGGTAGAGCCACCCCTGATATCGGAGACTAAGGCATCGGCAACCTGGCTGAGCTTAGGGACCGAAGTGGCAAAGTCCCTTGCAAATTTACGTAGAATGCGTTGCTTTTGCTTCAACTGTCTCTCATTTCTTCTTCTCCACTGACATCACTTTTTTACATTTCTTTTTGCCAATATATTACTTTCTTTACCTACCTTTAACAACTTGCCACCTATATTTTGTTGTGAAATTTTTGTGCAAGTGTTGTGTCAACAACAGTTGCTCTTAAAATATTTAATTTTATAATAAAGAAAAAATTTAAAATTTTTGCTCGTTCGTTAAAAATAAATAAATAAATAAACCTTTTATTTGGGACTATGGCTTACTTTTTCGTTAGACAACAAAACGAAGTTGTTTTTCCTTGCATTTTTCTTCCTCATCAACAAAAAATTACACTATCGTTCCAACCAACTAATCTATATTTATATCTATGATTTCTTTCTTCATTCTCTCTATCTCTCTTTCTCCAATCTATGTTTTCTTAGCTTTTATCTTTGTTTGATCAAGTAGTTTTCTTAGCTTTTATCTCTGTTTGCTCCAATTCTAAGAGAGTGACCATGTGTATGGTTAAAAAACCGTACACTTCAAAAGCAAAAATTTATATCAGTTTTTTTTTTCTTCACATTTATTCTTAGTCCCACTCCTAGGTTTGTTATTATTCTTCTTTATCATATATTTTTATTTAATTAATATTACATATAAATATAATTAGTTATTATGCATTCAATGGTTGTTGTCTTACTGATCTTTAAACTATTAATAAATTTTTTAGACTGTTACACAATATAGTTGTATTGTGTACTAAATTGTATTTATTTTAGATTATTGTACATAATATGGAAATTGTATATACAAAAAAAATTAATCATTCTATTTTTTAATCACTCCCATGACAAATTCCTAGCTCCGCCACTACTGACCCCCCAAGAAAAAAATCCTGGAGTTGCCACTGTGGCCACCATTGCCACCACCACCTTCTTCCTCATCTCTCTCCCTCTCTGTTAGAAATTATATATATTAACAAAATCTACTTTTTCTCTTAGTTTGTTTTAATTTTCTTAAGGATACAAAATAACAGAAAGTCCGTTCTACTTGCGAAGAGGAACGAGTATCATGGATAGGAAAAGAGGGAAGCATGCATGACGTATGTTGGTCCTTTGTTTGGAAGCTGTTGGATAAAGTTGATTGAGAAATGATAACAAGTTTTAAGTGATAAGTTGTTACTAACAGCGGTTATAGATAAGTAAAAATGTAATTTAAGTGGTAGATTCAAATTAGAATTAGTAACAACTTATCACTTATAATTTGTTGTGAAAATATTATAAAAATGTTATAGATAAAACACTTCTCTTTAGGATTGCAATGGGCTAAGAAATAGTCAAAAATGGAAAACATTATTCCACCTTCATTGTTGACTTGCTGTACACTTACACAAAATATCTATAATTTCATGGATGCTTGCCACGTTTAAAATTTAAAACGTGAAATGAGTGATATGTACGAACTTGAAACTAACTTTTTTTTTCTTCTCTAGATAGAATTTAATATCATCCTAGGATATCTATTCCATAGTTATTGGTTTTTATCATCGAACCAAGACAACAATTGATTTTTACTGTTGGTGGGGGTTCGAACCCCAGATTTCTTATTCGATGGCAAGAAACTTTATAAATTAAGCTAATTGGAACTCACAATGAAACTAACCTTGATGGCTAGGTAAAACCAACAACAATATGATATCAATTTTTTTTTGTTTTTTTATGAGATTTGAACACAAATTCTTTATTCAACAATAAGAACTTCACCAATTGAACTAATTGGGAGCCATAATTATTTGTGTTTGTTGATGATATATATATATATAAAACTAAAGATGTTTAATTTTTTGTTGGCCTTCTAATATTTTGCCACTTAAAATTTTGAAACGTTACAATTTTACACATTATTATTCAAATATATTTTTTAATTTGAATTTAAACTTTTTATTTTTTGGACAGAAATTGAATTTAAACTTTACTCTATATTTAAACTTCCATTAAAATCTTATCACATCATATTTCCTTTAAAATAAATAATTCCGGATACAAACACAATTAAAATAGATGTGTATTAATTAACTATCATAGTTATTAAATTTCATATTTAGATAAAAAAAAGAAGAACATTTTAAAAGAAAAAAAAAAAAACATTTTTGTTGTTGTTGTTGTTGAACTTTCCACATGGGCTACCAACTAGTTAAAAGAAATAGATGAAGCACAAATGCATGGACCAAGCCCGTGTGTAAGCCGAAAGGGAAAAATGTGGGAGTCATGGGTTGGTGTTGAAAGGCAAAAGATGAATTTTATTTTCACCTATTTTGGGCTATATAGGCAAATGGGTTTGGAGGCTTGTATAGTCTTTAAGCCCAAGAAAGGTGTGTTGTGCATGCGGAGGCCGAATGCAAGCGAAACATATTTGTACGTGTTGAACATAAGTTTGCAACGTAACCTCGAATCCTCATTAAATGCTAGCCTAATCACGTAAACCTACAAATTTAACATCTCCAAAAGCCATAAATCCCCTTTTAAAACAAACCAAATCGAACTAAAAATCAACCAAATTACCTTGTTTAGTACAAAATAGAACCTACTCACCCTCCTATGAACTTTTCTACCCAACACATGGATTTTGCTACTACAGTAATAATACTGTTTCAAACAATTTTTTCCTTCACTTTGAAAGATTTACCAAACTACAATTTCATAAAAATCCAGAGTTCTTATATTTGTATGAAATAACCTGTTTGCCCCCTGAACTTGTGAAATGATAGTTTTACTATTAGATGTTGGCTTTCTTGAAAAATTTAAATTTTCTTTCATTGTAAAATGAGGTGTTTTACAGATGCATTTTGAGCTTAAGGGTACAATTTTATTTTGTGTTAAAAAGCTTTCTGAACATGCATTGTCTTTGGCTCATGTGTGCTCAGATGGTGTTATGGGTAGGAGTGTTCTTGGGGCGGTGCGGTTTTTGGCCATTTTTAGCACCGCACTTTGTGGTGCGGTTTAGCTAAAACAATAATTGCACCGCACCTTGTTTTGTGGTCACATGTGCAGTGCGGTGCAATGTGGTGTGGTTTAGAATTTAGCCAAAACCATAACTGCACCGCACCTCATTTTTGCAGTCACATGTGCGTTACTATGTATAAGATGAGGATTAAAGTCATTATATTTTTCAAATTTTGGGATTTTCCTACTCAGCCCAAAACTAATTTTTCCCTTTTTTGGGCCAAGTTTTTAATTATTAAGCTAGTTTTTCTTTATTTTGGGTTAACTTATCTAGTCAACACTTGCTAGGGTTATTAAACTTTTTTTTTTTTGGAAAACTAGGGTTATTAAACTATTAATAATATATTTAATATTAAAAATAAATAAATATATTAATATATAGCGAGGGTGTGGTGCGGTGCGGTTTGTACGGTTTTCTTATAATAAAACCACAAATCGCACTGCACCATGCGTTGTGGTGCAGTGCGGTGCACTATTATTTGCAGTGCGGTGTAGTTATACCATTTTGCAGGCGGTTTTGGTGCGGTATTTGCAGTTTGTGCAATTTATGTAGTTTGGTGAACACCCCTAGTTATGGACAAACTAGCTGGAAGAAAGTTAAAATATAATGTGTTATTTTATTTTTATCATTTACATGGTCTGCTTTTACTTTAACCTCAGGGAATTGATATAAAGGCTTCCGCTGTTACAACACTTTTCTTTAAGACCAGAAACACACGCCTTTTGGGTTTCTATTGTGGACCTAAGAGCATCTACAGCAGTGGAGCCAAATTTTTAATTTTTTAGCATCACAAAAAGTTATTTTATCTATTTTACTTTCTCAAATTCAACAGCAGTGGTTTTATTTTAGTTTTAACACAATAAAATAATATAAACACTACAATAAAATAATATTTCATTTAACTACCAAACACACAACCACAACTACCATCAAAGCCATAGAAATCACTGCACAGCCTCAACCCCACCACTGTAACCAGTGCCCATCAAAACCAGTAAAGAAGAACAAAAAAAGAAAGCAGAAAAATCAGACCAAAACACAAGCACAAACCCAAACCCATGCTCGAAACAAAAACCCAGCTCAAAACACAAACCTGAAACATAAGCATAGCCCAAAATCCATGACAAAACACAAGCACAAACATCGAAAACAGAGAAGAGAGGCTGAGATGGGTCAGCGTGGGTCGGCGGCAATGGGTCTGTGGCGGTTGGGCTCGTGCAGATCGGTGTGGAGGAAGAAAGAAGCAGATGGAGAGGTAGTGAGGAGAGAGACACAGGCACGGAGGAAAATGAAATGCAGAAGAAAGAAGGAAAATAAGAAAAGCAGTGTAAACGCAAAATAAAATAATTTTTTTATTTATTTACCTTTCAGCTACAGTGCACAACCAAAAATAGCTGTGCACTCTAGCTATGGAGCAAAAAAATATAGATTTGGCTCCACTATTGCAGGGTACATTTTGATATTTAGTGGTGCTAAAAATAGCTATATAGCTATTTAGCACCACTATTGCTAGTGCTCTAGTTAGTTGCAAAATGATTGATAGGAAGAAGGACGAATTCTGGCATCTAGATTTCACAATTATGGTACTCACTGGTTGTTGTTGTTTTTGTATTTGTTTTATAATTTGATAGTTGGTGGTGGGAAAATTGAATCTTGAATATCTTTCTTGAAAGTATTAAAATGTGCCAATGAGTTAGGTTACTTACAACTATAGGGCTCTTGGCAGTACTCGTCTTTTGTTAAATTTAAATGCAAAACATGATTATATTCTAACTAGGAAATTCATTATTTTTAATAGATATGATAGAATTCGAGGGAACAACGTCAGTACTTTATTAGTAATTTGCTTATGTTTCAAAGAAATCACATGACTTTGAGAGAGCAGAAATTAATTACAATATTATATGTTGCCTATTGTCTTTTTATTTTTGCTACATTACTTTTTACGCGAGAGGAAGTGAGGAAGGGCTTGAGTCCCTATCTGGCGAGTCCCTGAGTCCATGGTTAAGCTTCCATCTGTCATAGACATTGTCACCAAAGGTTTGTTTGGTTGGGGATAAAAAAATTAGATAATAACAAATAGGAATGGAATAGAAAAGTAGGCGGATAGAAATAAAAAATTTAGTTTTCTCTTATGGTATTTGATTGGAAAGATGAAAAAGTGAAGAAATGAAAAACTTATTTATTTGGTTGTGAAGAAAAATAAGAGTATAGAAAATGTTGTTTGTAAAAATTTACACACATGCCCCTATCACATAATATAAGAAATCTATTTTTTAATCAATAAATAAATAGAAAATTTTGTTTGAGGTGAAAGCCACCATTTTGTTTAAATAATAAATAAATAAAAACCACCTCTTGATTCAACCAAAAAAAAAAATTAAAAATTAAAAAGAAGAGGAAAAACAACAGCAATGTTAAAATGCATAGTGAGTGGGAGGGGCAATTTTGGTATTTTCTCAAAACCCCTCCCCTCCTCCTATTTTATGATTTTTATCTCCTTAAATCTTTCTAAATTAAAAAGATAAGATTTTGGTAGGCTGAGAGAAAATATTTGGACCCCACCAAAATCTATCCCCTCTTTCCTCTTACCAAACTTTTGCCCCTATTTCCTCTCCTATTTTCCTCTCTCGTTTCCATTCTTTCTAAAATCACTACAATTAAATAACCTCCTAAAACTAATTTCTAGAAAGGTCCGATTAATATGTACTTTTAGGGTATACATTAATTATCTATTTTAGAAAAATTTATATAAAAAATTAAAAAAACTGTCCAAAAAGTTAATTACTTTTTTATTTTTCTATAAAAAAAAAAATTTTTAAAAATTTTATTTAGAACATATATTAGTAAAACCCATGAACTCCACCGTCACTTACGATGCAAAATTGTCAACAATCCCCATGCCCCACAATCACAGAAAGGCCAAATGGGCCCTTGATATGACCCCAAAGCCCATAAAGTCTAAGATGTGGCCTACAGAAGGTTTGACAGTTTTGTGGTTAAAGGTCCATTGTATGTCAATTTTGTGGTGCTCTTAAAATTGATTATTGGATCTTTGTGAAGGGATAATTTGGGCAGCGTAGGTGTCAACTTACTTTATCCCAGATAGTCAACATTCCATGTAGAATGTGAGCAACAACCGACATGCTAAATCAACTGTAAAAAGATAGCCGGGCTTATTATGTGAAGCTGAAGTCCCCCCCAGGCCCCCCTTGATGGATGATCGATGAGCTCAATAATTATTAGTGATTGACAGCCACAAGTTAAACTCACCGGCCCAGACATGGCCAGTTGTGAATGATTACAGGAGTGGAGGTGAACCATTTAGTCCTCCCTAAGTCAAGCTTTTAGCAACGCAGAAATAATTTGGAAAAGGATGACCAATGAAAGAAAGAGGTAGAAGCTTGAGACACATCTTTGCATTATTGGCCACCTAACTTTGATTGTGGATCATTCTCATTCTCATTCTCGAAAAAGAAAAAAAAGAAAAAGAAAAAAAGATTGGGGAATTATAAAAGGAAATAATCCATTTGTTTATTTGGTAATAAAATAAATTTTGAGTAATACTTATTGTACACATGCTTTTTACGTGCAATTTTATAAACACTTTATTTTTAAACTAAAATTATTATTTAAATTTTTTAAACTTAAAAATCGTGACATTAAATCACAATTTCAATATAAAAATGGGACGTTTGTTAATAGACTAATAGTTTGTGTGTAATATATATAACTCTTAAATTTATAAGATAAGAATTTGTAATATCGGATGATGGGGGCAATAATGGACCCTAGTTTTGTGTTCATTAAGGCTCCGTTTGGTTAGAGGATTAAAAAAGTGGGAGGACAGAAAATGGTGGGAGAATGGAAAAGCAGGAGAATAGAAAAAATTTTAATTTTCTTTATTTTTGTTTGGTTGTGAGTGGAAAAGTGGAGGGATGAAAAAAAATGAGTTTATATAAATTTACTCATATACCATTGTTAAAAAATTATGCCCAATTAAAACAAAAAAAAAAGTGATAAAAAAAAAAAGAAGCAATCACCTAAATTTATTAAGAAATAAAAATCATGTTCAAAAAAAAAAAATCACATCTAAAAAAAAAAAATACAAAAGCAAAAACAAAAAAAACAAAAAAAATCAAAATCACATCTAAACAAAAAAAAAAAAAAAAAAAAACAATTTAAAGAAAAAAGAAAAAAAAAGAATATGGGCAACGTACACCTGCCCAAAAAAAAAAAAAAAAAAAAAGGTGTGAGGGGGGGACATCTAGAGGAAGGAAAAAAAAAAGAAAAAAAAGAAAAGAAAAGAAAAGTGAATGAGCAACGTAAGGATGATGCCCATGTGCAGACGTAAGGATGAAGCTCATGTGCAACTGCACATAAGTATTTTCATCTATTAAGCAGTCTCATTTTCTTTCTTCAGTTTTTTCTCTATTTTAGGAAGAAAACTTTTTAGTGGGCTTGGAGATAAAACATTTGAGCTCCACAATTTATTTTCCTTCATCCCCATCCAACCAAACACACTTCAAAAAAGTTTTCCTTCCCCTTTTCTCTCCAAAATTTTCTATCTACTATATTTCACCTCTAAACAAACACATCCTAAGGCGCACTAATCTAAGCTTCCCAGCTCTTTTCGTTTTGAAGCTGGGAAGAATAAAACAAAAATTCCTTTATATCTTTTCCTTCTTGTTCAAATGTCCACATCCATTAATTATCATACAAGAAATTCTACTCATCTAAGAATTGCCTGTCATTATTATAATTAGTTGTGTCACGATTTGGCTCTTTTTTTTTTTTTTTTTGGAGGAAGGTCACGATTTGGCTATAGGTTAATCGTGTATGTAGTATGTACGTTATATATATATATATATTAATCTTCTAGACGTCTTTTTGCCTAAACAGAATATGAAAATGCTTGGTATTTTTGTCAAAGGAACTTAAATTACAGTATTCCAAAATCACGTGGTGACTTTCATGAAAGTGAACCTTTTTTCATAGACTCAAAAGTCAAATCAAACTTTTATAATTTGGCACATTGAAACAACATGTCAACGTGTTTATGTGCATATGTCATTCGTTTGAAGAAAGGGAACCTAATGAGAACAGAGACTTTTTCGTTTTTCTTTCTACGTAATCGATTACTTTCTAAAAACTGAAGGACTTTCTTTTATTAATGTAGACGTAGTTTGGCGTATAGTGAGCTTGTTAAGGTGGGAAACAAAGAGAAACAGGAATCGACCCCTTAAATTTAAGACCACCGACCATTAATTGGACCATTTGGGTCAGAACTCAGAAGTCCAACTAATTCCAAGAAACTGGTATGAATAGAGTACATCAGCAAAAAGAAAAACAATACAAAAAGCTTTGATTTTATTAGCAATTGATATCCAATTAACAAATGTTGCCCTGACTTTGACTATCCCATTTGATGGGTATAATTCTCGTCGGAAGGATGTGAAAAACCCATTCTCTTGTACTAATTTCGTTACCTTCAAATGCTGCCAATTTTGGTCGGTTTCATTTCATCAACCATCATTAATTGAGGACCTTAAAGAGTTTCTAGAGTATGCAAATTTTTGCCAAAAGATTGTTCGTTTTGATCATTGCCAATTCCATCCAGCATATGCAGTATGCAATATTGATCAAGATCTTCACAGTTTGTTTGTAAGTGCTGTGAGGTTTGATTAAGAGTGGTTGTAATTGATATCGTTGATAGTGGATTTTGGTTGGTGTTAACCATAGACGTAACCAGTTTTCACAACAATTGATATTAGAGGTTCTACTATTGCACAACACAAGGTTTGGTGGCAACGATCATAGTTGGTTACCATGTAGGGTTCTGATTTTTAATATAATAATATGTAGGGCAAAACTTAAGAGCGGTACATAATTAGGTTTCCCAAATAAATTTTATGATTGTATTGAATTTAATTGTTTTTGAAAAAAAAAATATTCTTTATATTTTATTGGTCAATACATCTATGTGTTTGAATTTAATTGAAAAACTTAATATACTCCACTTAAATAACTATACCTAAGATTTCTCTTAATAAGTATCATGGAAAGTTGAGAAAAAACAAATTTAACTTTGGTATAAGTGGGATGAGGTAATAAGTATTGTGGAAAGTTGAGAAAAACAAATTTGACTTTGGTAGAAGTGGGATGAGGGGACTACAAGTTTCAAGCTCAAAGAAGTGTAACACCTCGTAAGCTAAAATAAATTTAAGAAAAAACTAACAAATGCCTTAAAATTATTAGTTTAGAAAATATTTTTAAAACTTTTTAATAAGAAAAGAAAAAAGAAAAAAAAAAACTGATTTTTTGACATATTTTTATATTTCTCATGGAAGAGTTATCAAAAGTTTTATAAAATAATCTATTAATAAATACTCTAAATGCACCCGTTAACCAGACTTTTTATTTTATTCTTTTATCTTCTCCAGTGGATGATAGTCTGAATCAACTCGTCCTTTACAAGCTTTGGATTGCTGTTACATGGCTCCCACTGGTTTTTGTTATTGTTATTTTTTAATTTTGAGTATTTGAAAAGGTCATAAATTTCGAACCCGGCAAATGATGGGCACAATTTCTACGCTACCCTTCTTTTTTCCTCCCTGATAAGCTGTATATGAATTACAATTTGTATTAAGGAACGAGGGTTTATATAATTTAATAAACAGAAATACGCAAATAGAGAAAGAAAGAGTAAAAAAGTCTACTAATTGCGAAGATTACGAATCTCTTGTGGGACAAGGGTTGTCTCCACTCTCCAACCCTACCTATAATTTCACTTAATAAAAATCTCACGTTGACACGTTGAACTTCATATAGCCGTATTAATCATCAACAGTGACCTCTTCGCAATGTCCACATGCTTAAATGGCCGTTTGCATCGATCACACCCATTTAGCTTTCTATATATATAAAATATACTACACCCATATTATAAAATACTGCCCTTTCATTGTTGCGTGAAGGTATCATAAAAAGAAGGAAAATTTCTCACTTAATTTGATGGAGTGAAACTAAGAACAAAGAGTAAGAAGACATGGACTAATTGACAATATCCAACAAAAACAACGATTATTACTCATCGAGTCATTGAAGCAAATACAGAGGAATTAATTTTTGTACTAAACAAAGGACAACATCATAGTATTTGAAGGACCTTTTGAAAAAAACTAACACCAATCTCTGTGAAAGAAAGTGCCTATCTATCTATCTGTCTCTTAATGTAATAACAAAGATCCTTTTACAAAGGGAAGGAGGGAAGAAAGAGGTCATGTTTGAAAAGTCAAAACCTCTCCAAAACCCCTCCAAGATGTTGCGAGTTTCATTTACAACACGTGGGTAATTGAACGTGGTCCAAGGGTCAACCACGAAAAAAAGAACAAGGAAAATGTGAAACTCGCTACAAAAATTATTCTGAGAGATTGACAGGCCTTCGTTTCTCTGAAATGGTGCTAGAAAAACACTGTAAATAAAAAAGACAAGTCTAAAACTGGAGCTTATTCCTAGTCATCCCACGCTTCTGATGTGAAAAAAAGAAAGAAGTAGAAGAAGAGAAATTAAGAAACATAGACAATCCTTCAAGTTTTGTGATTTGCTAGCTATGTCAAATGAGTTTCAGCAATGCCTGTCGTAGGTTTCTCGCAAGATCTTTCACTGTCATGCAGAAATCAACGTCCATCTGCAAGAAATAATTGACAAGTTTTTGTGATGAGTCTAAATTCAAAAAATAAAGATGAGTATAATATTTAGTGCTGTGATGTGACACAATCTTGTCAGACAACTTTTTTCATAATTTGTTAAAATTGTGAGTGATACAATATCGATTTCACATAAAGCGACTAACATTTTTTTTTTGTAAAACGTCGATTATCAGGAAGACAAAAAAAAAAAAAAGATGAGTAAAGTTGGGGAAATGATCTTTTTCATGAACTTGACTCACAAATTATCAAAGTACTAATTTTTTCCCCGATAATTAACGAGGTTATGAGTACTAGTGCAATACAATTTTTGTATGATTAGGCTCATTGAATAAAGATTGCTTAACACCCCCCTCCCTCTCCTAAAAGAAGAATAACTGTATTATCCGTCCTGTTGAGAGAAATTAAATGAATATGTAACATAAGCTAACCAAACACACATTATAATTAAGAAGCATCAAAGTGTCATTGAATATGTCGTATAGAAATATGAAGGACTTCAAAGAAGGATAGACTGGATAGTGAAATTACCTGAGCAACAACAGTTATATCAAGTGTCGAATTTCCAAATGGTAAGACACTGCTATTTAAGATAGCTAGATCAAGTTTCTCTATTTCACCTAGTATTTTTGCTGCATAGCCTTTGCGGTTCTCACAATGGATTCTAATAAGTACATCCTTCTCCAAAACTCTAGCTTCAATTTGGGGGAGCTGTTCATTGGATTCGCTATCCGAGTTATCCTCAGATGAAGATGTGTCATCAGGGGCTGAGAGTCGAGTCTTCTTCACAAAAACCACTGATTCCATCGTTTTCTTTGCAGCCTGCTCTTCGAGTGTCTTTACACGTTCTTGAAGCTGTTTCAAGTACTTAATAGCGTCTCCCAGGACAGAAGCCTTATCCATCTGCATACAAATATTAGGGTGTCACACAAAGATATGCTGATTAATAAATCTTGATTGTACTATTTCTAATTATAAATCTTTTTCTTATTTTTTTTAGTTAAATGTGAGGTGGCTACACGAAATTATAGTGTATAGTATATACTAAGGAAAATAAACTAGGTTCCATTATCTGCATGTAGGAAATCTTTTTTAGTGTCTATCTTCATACCATAGCCTAGTGATATTTGCCCACTTATTTAGCAAAATATTAGAAGTTTGATCAACCATGCATATATATAGGTGTGGGATTTCTTGGGTTAGTGCTTCTTCTATCGCTTGTTAACGGAAAACAGAAGCGTAGCCCATCGATCTCCACACTCAATGGATCATGTTTTACCAATTCACAAGAAGTAATGCTAAGGATTCAAATCCAACAAAGGTTCAATTAATTAATGTGCTAATGTTTATAAAAAGATATAGTTTTTGATAATTTTTATGTTAAATGTGTTATAAAATGTTAAAAGTTAGTTTATTTAAAAAAAAAAAAAAAAAAAAACTAAAATCTAGATTATTTGTAAAAAAACCAAAAATAAAAAGTTAAAAGCAACAAAACTTTTTCCAGAAAATCTCAAACGCACACAGTACTGTCATATTCTGTTTTTGTTTGTACTAATTCGGACTTTATATTGTTAGGGCAACATTGATAGAAAGCAATTAATTAAGCAGCATAACCATTTAGATCTCACCTAACTAAGAAGCAACAATAACTGATCTTTTTGAAAGATAAATCATGCGTAATATTTAAATAAAATTAGACCCTTTCAAGAACCAGTGAGAGAGATTAACAAAATAGTACCTTCTTTAGGCCAGGAACAACTGCTGAAAGTGCTATAAACCGCTGGCTGAGCTTTTCTCGGCGCTTTCTCTCCGCTATTACATGATCTTGTGCATGTAAAGGAGTTCTAGTCATTGTAGCTACCTTCTTGGGGACCTGTCCATGTTTTGATGAACAATTTTGCATCCCAAAGGAACTCTCAGAAATCATAGCTCGGAAATTCGTATTTCTATCAGAAGCCGCCTCGCACTTTGGTTTCATGGTGCAGTCTAGACCATAAAATTGCTGTGAAATGGCTGGGGGTGAGTTTGAGTTCTCGAATGAAATCAAATGTGAGGAAGATGAAGAAGCAGCCTTTGAAGGAATATGGTCAGTGGCGCAAGAATTCCAGCTGTTTGTCTTGAGCTGTTTTGCCGTTCTCCCAAGGTCAGTCTGAGGATTTTCTATGACTGAAGCATGAAAGTTGTATGTGCTTTTGGGATTGAGATCTGGGTTGGATGGGTAGCTCTCACCAGAAAAAGAATGAAAATCAAGATCATCAAGTGAGTATCCGAAAGAGTTGATCTCGTATTGATGGATAAAGGCAGGATCTTCCATTTCCTGAAAAAAAAATGAAAAATATAAGTATTACCAAGAGAAGTGTGAAGATTTATCCATGCACAGAAATGAAAGACAAAAGAAAAGAACAATTGGTATAAGTTGCATAAGAATATTACCAGTTCAGATATCCATTTGGCAGACGAGATTTCCATAAAATTAAGCAACCTTTTTGTTTCCTTAAAGATGAAATCTAGGACCCTGGGAAAATTGAAAAAGGCACCGAAATCTTAGATTTTTGAGCCACCAAGGTAGTAACTATAGCAGATTTTAAGATATACTGATAATAGAAAATGATTCCAAGTAGTATAGTTGCTTCTTCTTTTTTTAAGAAATAAAAAATTACACAGTAAATGAAAGGTTAATTAATTAAGTACAAATCACTTTGTGTACCAAAGTTCGGAGGTAAAGGATAGGGAAAATAGGAACTAAGATTAAAGAGGAAGAAAAAACCCAAGGCCCTAAAGCAAAAAACTCAAGAATTTGCATAAAATTCCTTAGTTTCAGAAATTCTAGTCCAAATAAAGTATAACATCCAAAACCCTAAGAAAAATTTTCATATTTCAAGGCCAAAAGTAGCATTGGTAATTGGACAATGATGGTGATAAAAACTGAAAAATAAGACCTTGAGCTATAGGTTATACAAGATATTTGGTTCTTCAAACGTTTTCAAGAATTTTTCTTTTAGAAAAAGAGAGAGAGAGAGAGAGAAAATAGCACCTCCAAGAGAAATGGAAACCAGTGTGTAAGAGTTGAAACTTGAAAGCTTAGCTTACCTTCAAAGTTCAAAGAAGACTGGAGCAAGCTTTTCTTTTTTCTGATTCGACAAAGCGTATAATTTTGTGTCTTTTATAAGTGTACCGTACGCGCTTGATAATTGATATAATTTAACTCGTATTCGCACATGTGAAAATATATGTTCTGTTCTACTTCACCACTGTTCATATGATGGCTCTCACTCACAAAAAGCCAAGAGGGAAGAAAGAAAAATGCTCTCTCTGTCTCTCAGCTATTGGTCAAATTCTGACTCCTCTGCATTTTTGGTCACTATAATATTCCCATGTCAACATTTTCCTTATAGACTTTCTCTATTAATTGTTCAACGTTTACCAGCTTTGGTTTTGGCCCCATTTAAGTGAAACTTCTTTTATTCCCTATTTTTTTGAGACACCCATTAGTACTGAAAGTGTGAAACTTCAACTTGATTAGGATCATTTTAATTAGGCCATTTTGTCTATATTAAAAAAAAAAAAGAAAAAAAAGAAAAAGAATACACGAATGTGGGGCTGACACGAACAAAACAAAGCCATGAATCCATGATATCTGGGGATGGCAGTGGGCGGTGTTGGGTGGATAACCTCATAACTTCTTCCCATATCTGCGAAAATCACAAAAACAAAATTGCCAATTTTTTTAAGTTGATGCTTGGTCCAGTAGGACCAGTGTCTGTACTGGCTGCACGGAAAGCAACACTAGGCATGAGACATTCATTGCAGAAGATACCTATTTCGTTGTTGCTAGTTGCTATAGCTATACTCCACGTGTTATATAAGCTTTAACACAATTTGTACAAGGTTCAAAGCTTTCATATCATGTTCAATACAATTATAGTCAAAATTTAATCTAAAATAACAAACTGAAATTAACATACATTTAAAACGGACTTAATATTTGCTTCTCTATTCTATTTAAATATTTTTTTTTCTCTTCCCCCCTTCCCACCAAACCGGATTAGTATCATACCAAATCCCCCAAAACTTGATGCCGCACCATCCCAATCCAATTGTCCACATTTTTCCATTGTGGCCACGTCATGATGATCCCACGGCTGAGATGTAATCCCCTCTTCCCTCTTCGTTAACAAAGATGGCACTGCAACGTTTCTTGCCGTTGAACAAATCGAACTTGGATTTGGAGCTTGAATATGCAACGCCACTCCATGGCCACCTCACATCCATTTCCAGTAGCTCCAATGTGATAGCTTTACTCAGCTTCAAGTTCAGGGACAGAGTTAGAACGTAGAGTTAAGGGGGTGGCTTTGCTGCTCGTTGTGTGCAGTGACTTCGGCTTCTGACTCTGTTGCTTAGCTGCTGGTTGTTTAAAGGGTTGGATTGTTTGTTTTTAATAAAATTGGTTGACTAGGCTTAATTTTGTTTAGTTTTACTATTGGTAATTTTGTTGTTGAACTAATTTTTTTGGGCTTTTATATTTGTTTTAGATTTGGTCTTTAAAATGAGAAAAATACTAGAGTTACAATTTTTTTTACAAATTGCTGATGTGATGAGTGATTATTGGTAAGTAAAAAATAACCTAAGTGGTACCCCCAAGTCAAACCATGGCTTTGTCCATGATCGATCTCCTCCTTCCTTTCTATGGTGTGAAAGAGACAGTCATAGAGCAATTAGTTGAGAGAGAGAATGAGAGAATAATTTTTTTTGAATCAATGAACAATGTCTTAATATGACATTATTCATTGTTACATTTTAGGAATAAAGTATTGAGCCTAAATGCCTAATGCATTGATGTTTTGGGTGAGTTTAGTTTTATTTTCTTTTTAAAACCGAGCTTAGTTATATTTTTTACTAAATTCTATTTTAGCAACACTGATGAGAATGTTAGCAAGTGATAATTGGATTATTTTTCACCCAGTAACAAAGGTGGTCTTATATATAAGTGATGTAATCTAATCACAAATTAATAAATGTGCAAGTTGTGGCAAAGTATATATTAGTAAAATAACACACACATATATATATTTGCAAGAAAGAGAAAAGTGATTTAGAGTATTCACATTGATCTCCCTAAAATGGAATAAAACGTCAATTTAAGGAATGAAGTTTAATAAAAAAAAAAACCCCGCACAATGGTTACCCTTCCCATTTCCTGAAATAAGTTACTGCTATAGTGTCTCCCTACATTTGGGGAACACTAGCTTACACAAAATCCAAAATTTAAAACACTATTAACTATAATTTGCCAAATAGTCAAAATGCTACAAATCTTTTTAGTTAGAACTCAACTAGTTATACCCATTTGGGATTTCAATAAAAAGTATAGTTCTAGCTATATAAAGGTTTCACAAAAAAAAAAGGGGGGGGGGGGAAATAATATAATTTATATTTTTTTTTGTGTTTCTTTCAATACAAATATAAGGAAAAAAGAAAACACTCAAAGATAGAAGTTGAATAATATATAAATCATTATTTTATAGTTCGCCAATCAATTCTATTAGTATTCTAATTTAATAATTCTACAAAAAGAAAATTCATATAAATGTTATATATAAAACATGAAATAAAGTTAAATCACCTATAAAAATAAGTGTGCATTATATTAGTTCTTTTGACTAAAACCTTATTTGCTTATATATTTAAAGTTGGCAAAAGTATATTTTCACGTAAAAATTTAAGGTTATAAAAAGCTATAAATAAGCAAATAAACTAGAAATTAAAAAAAAAAAAAAAAAAAAAACAAACAAACAAACAAATTCACGCAAGTATAGAAAAAAAATTTATAATGAACTTTTAAAACACTACTTAGTGGATCCAATACTAAAAATATTTATATTTGGAAATTTCACATTAAGTTGACAACTAATATTATTGATATTTTCATCTATAATATAGAAAATATAATATAACTTTAGTACACAAATATATATATATATATATATATATATATATATTAAAAGTGAGTTAATAAAAATAGTTAGTTTTAAATGCTATAAAAAAGACTTGGTGAATGAGACAAGTTAGGTCAAGTCCTAGATTGAATTAGCGAGATCATGTCAAAATCTATTATTTGTAAAAGAACGAGTTGGCTTTAAATGGTTTTGTATTTCTATTTAGTCACTTACGAATGCATTCAAACTCACTTAATTTCACAACTTACTTAGATGTTAATTTGTGATTGATATTTAGCACTTACATACGAGACTACCATGGGTACTTGTTGAAAAAAAATATAGGTATACCAATTACCAGGTGACACTTAGCTTTGGATGTGTATTTGGGATTAGGGTGGCAATTTATGTTCGTGTGTCGGGTTTGTGTCGTGTTAATTATGAGTATTCAACTATATGGGTCGACATTAACCCAATACATTTATTAAACGGGTTAAGATTCATCAATTCTAACACAACCCGTTTATTAAACGGGTTAGTCGTGTGAATCTGTTTATTAGATTTTATCAAAACGAAAAAATTATTATTAACCAAATTGATTTGAACTATAAAAAACCAAATAAAGAGATTTTAAAAAAAAAAATTCAAAATTAACGAATAATTGTATAACAAAAAATTATTCAAAACTAAACTATATCTCAATATCACAAATAATCGATCATAATATATCAAAGAAAATAAACCAAAAAAACTAATAATCTTATATATATAGGGTTTTGAATGATATATTGGCAAAATGATATTTAATTAAACGGGTTGGACAGATTAAAAGAATTCTGTGTGTGAGACAAAATACGTTTATTAATCGAGTCAGTCATGTCAACTCAAATATGACATGAACATATTATACTTCAATTCATAACTTGCTAATTTCGCATCGTGTCGTATTTGTAAGTTGTGTTGAATTTTGAAACCCTTACTTGGGATGGTCTTTAGACTTACTCATTTCTATTACTTATTGCAACATTTTTTTTCCACGTAAGAGTTCAAATGGATTATTGGGTATGGGTCCAAATTTGTATTTAACCTTAACCATTTAATCGTCCTGCAGCCTTTTGAGTATTGAGTTTAGAAAGCCAGCCTTTTTTTTTTTTTTGTTGGCCCCCAAGACACAAGTGGGAAAGTCTGTTAAAAAATAATAATAATAATAAAATAAATAAATAAATAAATAAAAAGGTTAAACGGAAGAAATGGTAGACAGTAGACAACTAAAGCTGCAAGTATTTATCCATGGAGTCGTTTGGGGCACGGGCGAAATTGGAAACTCAAGTGAAGGCGCAGCCATGTTGTCTTAAGAGTCAAAATATGGCTCCTTGGCCCTTGCCCAGCTACGAGTACGAGGATGGTCAAACATGGTTCGGCACATTTTTGTTGCAAGTAAAACATGATTCGACACGTTGGCACCTTCCCTACTATTATATATATATATATACTACTACTACTACTTCCCTATTATCAATCAATCACATCACTCCTACGTCATGCTCTTTCAACACCGAGAAACTCAAATAAGAAGGAGATGGAAAAATATTTTTAATTTGTAAAACAAACAAAACGAAAAGATTGAGAAACCTACCTTATACCAGTCCGACGTCATGCTCTTTCAACACCGAGAAACTCAAATAAGGAGGAGATGGAAAAATAATTTTAATTTGAAAAACAAACAAAACGAAAAGATTAAGAAACCTACCTTATACAGTTATACCAGAATAAAAAAGGAAATAAAAACAAATAAGCATATGGAACAAAAGATTTTTCATGCGCTTAATTGAATCCAAATATCTGATTAAGATTGATACTGTGCACTTTTCTGTATAACAATTGCAAAGCATTTATATATTCTCTCGTGGCTAATTAAGTAGAGGAATCTACCCTAACTATTTTTGAAAAGTGAGTTTAGTATATCTTGTAATCTAAAGTTCAAAGTCTGAAAAACTCATATCTATTAATAAGAATTCTGTAATTCAACTAATTGATATTTAGTGTTTTTAATAAAAATTCAAATTTTCTTTCTTCCAAGTTCCAACTATCAAATTATTCAAAGAAAATTTGTGCCTTTTGGACACAATGAAAGGCCAAAAGTGCTTTGCTGCATTTTTTCTTGTTAAGTGTTGTAGTTTCGATTTATTAAACGCTTGCTAAGCATTAATTCCTTAAAATCATAGGGATGCCCAGGCAAACTCATTGCATGGATGGATAGTAATAAATAATAAGTTCATTAGAGGCAACAAGAGTACAAAATTAACAGTGCAATATTAGGAAATTGATTCAGGATTGGTTTGTAACACCACGCTGCCAAAGAATCTAATTTTCTTCGGCTATGGTACGACCCTTTCATTTTTCTTTTTCTTCGATCTCTATTCTCTCATATTATTTATACATTTATTTTTTTGTCACTTGTTGTCTTTTACGACAAGTTGTTGTTTTCAGAAGCAAATGATTAACAGGAGATCATGAAGATCTAAATGTCACAATCTTGATGCCTCAATGACGACGCTGCTGTGCCTAATTTAATTAACAATTCCAAGAATTAATAATCAATTTTAAGTATGTGATTGGCACTTGTCAGTATTATAATAATCTTTAGTCAAAGATGATATTATATTGCTTGTTGAAATTTATTGGTATTCTGCCGAGAAGTAAGGAAAGAAAGGCAAAATCAAAACTTCCAAATTTGGATCTAGCCCAAATCAGAAAGCTTAGCGAGTTGTCGAAATCCAAAAGAAGCTTTGAATTGAGACTATAGGTCTGAGCCTATAGCCGCGTTACGGGCTGTCCACAAGTCGAATCAGCCCGAGTTTGGGCCCAACCCGCACTCGACCCGATTGGGTCAGGTCACTAAAAAACTGACCCGTAATCAACCGAAATACGGGTCGGACCCGCCAGGTCGGATCATTAGTTGGAATGGGTTGAATTCAACGATTTGGCAGGTTGGACCACTTATTGGGCCTTTTTGTAAATTTTATTGGATTTAATTTTTTTTGGGCCTTTCTAGCCGAAATTGTTGGGCTTTTCAAAGAATTAATAGTTTTTGAATCTCAGATTGGGCCTGTTTTACTTAATTTCTTTTAAAATGGGCCTTCAACTATACTTGAATTTGTCCAAAACTTCAAATTCATACTTCCCTGATATTGAGTATAAATTCATACTCCCTACAACTCTATATGAATTTGGCCAAAACCCATATATTGAGTACTGACATTTGGCAACAAAAAAATACAAAGTAAAACTTGGGTACCTGCTAAAACATCAATAGCATGTAAAACCTAGGCATTAATCAAACAAATAAAAACACAATGCCATTTTGTTACCACCTGTTAAACCTACCAACCATTCCACACATCAACTAAATTTCCAAAACCACAGCAGCAAGCATTACTAAAAATACTACATCTTCATAATTCCATATATATATATATATATATATATATAGTAAGCCATAGAGGCAGCAAAGAAGGCAGTTACTACACAAGGCTGTAAGACAGTAAACCACCAAAGTAGTAGGCAATATTCCCAACAGTATATATAATTAGTTACAATTATGAAATACTACAAGTATTTCCAAAAAAATGGCTTTCCTAAAGCAATAAAGAACTACTCTATTATCTATAGTTAACAAGTTCATAACTTATAGAAAGAAAAGCTTACACATATGCTAGTTTTCCTTCCTATAAGCAAAACAAGAGTTCATGTATAATTAGAAAAGCTACACATCTGTCCAAAAAAGCTTCAAAATATATCCAAAAAAACTACCTCCTATACAAAATGCGACCTTCCTTCCTCCTACAATACAAGGGGAAAAAATATATATCAATAATATATAAAGACAGAACAAAAGCTATAGAATAACCAAAAGGGAAGTAACCAATATGAACAAAAATTATAAGGGCACAAACATACCCAATCAGTGATCATTCATCAATACTAATTGTGGTACGAGTACCACCTTTGCTTAAGCAGGAACTAGAACTTGCTGCTATTATTACTTAATTTAAAACTAGAAAAGAAAAAATTGAGACAATAGATTAAATTTTGCTCAAGTATATGACACATTTAATAGCACTTAATAGACAAGGAAGTTTGGAAGTTAAACATATTACCTAATTCATGAAATTCATCCTCCAAGGCCTCTATCTCATCCTTTGACTTGCAAAAAGAAATTGGGACATGCGCTTGCAGCCAGTTTTTAGCACAAACAAGATTTTGAACCATGAGAGGTGAGAGTGAACTTTGTAATGGATCAAGTATGCGCCCTCCAGTACTAAATGCCGATTTAGAAGCAACCGTAGAAACAGGTATAGCCAGCACATCCCTAGCCATTTTGGACAACACTTGGTACCTATCTGAATTCGCTTTCCACCACCCCAAAATCTCAAATTTCACATCCCTTCTACTCTCACAATTTTCAGCCAAATGTTTTTCAATCTTATTGCTACACCCTGTAGACTTCTCAGCCTCTAAAAAATGCTCATATCGTGAATTAACCATTGCATATGGATCACTACAACCAATTGTATCACCTTCCATGTGTGTTCCCTCACTCTCACTTGGTACTACCACATTTGATGAATCAACCCTAGAGTAATCATCATACAACCTATCCATGGTATCCCTCACCAACTCAACCATCTCATCAACCACTTCATCCCCATGAATTTCAGAAAAAGAAAACTTCAAAAACCTCATTTTCTTCCTTGGATCAAGAACCACGGTCACATACAAAAGCTGATTAATTTTATCCCCTTTCCCCCAGAACTTCTCAAATTTAGCTTCCATTTTAGTTGCCATGTTTTTCAAGAGATGATTTTGAGATTTAATTAAATGATCAGTATTCTCTTGAATCACAAACATCTCATCAAAGAAGGTATTTGAAGTAACATACAAAGAACTGGAGAACTTTTTTGTTGCATTGTGTAGACACCCCATTTTACAACTTGCATTTAACCAACCAATAGATCTTCAAATTTGTGATACAAAACAAATCTTGATGCTCTAACGATCATAATGGTATGTCATGAGTTTTGATCGGACCACCTGATCAAAAGTTATCATACAAACAATTTTCAATGATCATAGCTCACCTACACGATGGGTCCGGTCACGTCCTATTTTAAACACTTAATTTTGATTGGTTCTCATAAGAATTAATTTAAAATTAATTAAGTGTGATTTTTTATTGGATTTCATTTTTTAAAAGAAAAAAAATATGTTTTCCTTTAGGACATTTTATCTACTCTTTTGAAAAAATTTGGAGATAGGAAAAATTCAAAAAATGTTCAGGAACATCATTATCTTCAGCAGCAAATTGAATCTTATTTTTGGCCTGGAAAACATCGAAATTTGGTTTTCTCTATTTCTATAAAAGTTGTAGAGAATTAAATTTCCTTTCAAAAAACATCAATCCCGAATCAATTGGAATTTTGAGCAGAAAGTTATGGCCAAAATACGAAACACGTGCAGAAGATCTTCACACATCTTTCAAAATTTCAAATGGGGATCAAACTCAAATTTGTTCAAGCTTACCTAATAGGCTTATCCCTTCCTTTAGCTTCAGAAGAAAAGATTTTTTTTTTTTTTTTGAAAAATAAATAGGATAAGAAACAAATACATCCTGTGAAAAATTTCAAAAATGCTCAAAAAACGTAACTATTTTCAGCAGCAATTTGAAACACATTTTTGGCCTAGATAACTTTGGAATTTGGCTTTCTCTATTTCTGACAAAGTTGTAGATAATTGAATTTCCTTTCAAAAAACACCCATCGTGAATCAATTGGAATTTTGAGCAGAAAGTTAGAGCCAAAATACGAAGCAGGTGCAGCATCATTTCAAAATTCAAATGGAGATCCAAAACCAAATCCGTTTCAGCTCATTTCTCCCCTTAGCTTCAGAAGAAAGCTAACAACTTAGCTTTAAAGCTAAGCCATCCCTCCTCCTATAAATAGAGAAGACCTCTTCCATTTTCTGGACCCCGAATTCCCTCTAGAGAGCTAGTGAGAAAGCAAAAAAGAAACGCTGTTGTGTAACCATTGTTCCTATTTTGGTTGTAGTTTAGTACTTCCTTACTTTCTCTCTAGCCCTTTAAGTGATCACTTCCCCCTTTTTAATTTATGTTCTATGCTGGTAAGTAATTAATCATGTTCTTATCTTTCTACACATGCTTGAATAAATGTTTAACATGTCATTATTTGTTTTTTTGGATGAATATGCCTATATTTCTTATTATTATTCCTTTTACATGCTTAGATGAACACTTCTAGGCTAATACACAATTTTTCTCTTGAATGCTTAGATGAGTACTTCTAGGCTAAAACACAACTTTCTCTTCAATACTTAGATGAACATGTCTAGGTAATTGTTTTACTTTTTTAAAAAAAAAATGCTTGAACAAACATGTCTAAGTATTTTGATTTTCTTTAGATAAACATGTCTAGGGATTTTCCTTTACATCTTTTCATAATTGCTTGGATGATCAAATATGCTCAAATGTTTTATTTTTTATTTGTTTCTCTTTGCAATTATGTTGATGACAAATAACATGACAACTTTGTTTTTTCTTCACATGCTTAGATGAACATGTCTAGGTTAAGAATTTTTTGTTTACATTGATTTCTTGGATGAACATGCCATTACCTTAATGCTTTCTTTATATTAAAATTGTTATCTAACAAATTTCATTTTTTTTGTTTCTTTTTTATGTCTAATTCCTCTAACACATATTTGTTTACAATTCCTACAAATTAACATGATTGTATGACATATTGTTTATATTTGTTTGACATGACATGACATTGGCCACCTTAACCTAGGAGACCGGTTTTACCAGGCGAGATGGGTGCTTAATCCCTTCCCATCTTGTAAATTAGCCTCCGAACCAAGATCAAGGGTTCTAGACTATGCTTTTGCACATGTAATTTTACATTTTTTTAAAACGTAACTAGGAAATAAAGCAATGTAATTTACTTTTCTTAGATTGTATCTAGGACAAAAAGCATTGTAAATCTTTGTTACAAAATTTGATGTAAATTGCAATATAAATTAATACAACAGAAGTATTTTTTATTAAAAGTTTTCTTATTTTCCCTTTTAAATTAAATAAGTGGCAACTCCATGTAAAACCCTCGATCTAGGGGGGAGTACATTTCACACATTGTAAAAAAGTTTTAAGAAACCCACAAATGTTCTACAATTTTGAAAATCAACCCCACAAGGAGCTCCCAAACCACCACTATTTTCCTTGTTCAAAAAGTATAAAGAATAGCTATCATCCTCAAAGTCTATTCTTAAGAACACTTTCTCAAATTTTTCAGCAATATCTAACATGAGATAGGTAGAGTTCCACCTAGTAGGTACATCTAGACTTAGTAAACTCTTGGATTCAATACCTAATCTCTCCACAAAACTCCTAAAAGTTTGATTTCTATTTGGTGAGAACTTCACATACCTCACCGTTTCACGCACCTTAGCAATGGACGCATCAATTTCTTTAAAACCATCTCCCACAATCAGATTTAGGATATGTGCATAACACCTCATGTGCAAGAACTCATGTTCTAAAACAGTCCCCTTCCAATCTTTAGTTACTGTTTGTAATAATTTAATGGTAATACCATTAGAGGTAGCATTATTCACTGTCAAGGTGAATATGCCATCAACACCCCACTCACGCAAACACATCGCAATCTTTCTACCTATGGTCTCTCCCTTATGGTCTTCCACTTGACAAAAATTCAAAATTCTCTTATGCAAGTTCTAATCATCATCAATAAAATGACCTGTGAGGGACATATAATTCAGATTTTGAATACTAGTCCATGTGTCTGTAGTAAGGCATACCCTACGACCTTTCAAGGCTTCCTTTAGTTTCTCTCTCTCAACATCATAAATCCCAATCATATCCCTAGCCACAGTTTGATGAGATGGGATATCCCTAATTTGCAACTTAGGTTGTAAGGTTGTTGAATATCTTTGAAACCCATACCATTCGACAAACCTAAAAGGCAACTCATCTATTATAATCATTTCAACGAGTGCCTTCCTAGAAGCCTCAACAGTAAAGGCTGTTGGTACAAGCTGAAACCCTTCCTCCCCATTCATTTTGGGTTCAAATGCTAAGGTTTGTTGCCCTTTAAGTGAAGCTCTATTAGGGTTCTTAACACAGTTTGGTGTATGATTCAATAAATTGGTAGTACCATGACCCTTACTTTTAGCACGATAAGTTTTTTGGCAATAATGGCAAACAGCCTTAAATTGACCCTCACTAATCTTTATTTTTTCAAAATGATCCCAAGTAGTAGACTTTTTCCTATTATTATCACAATCAGCAACTATCTCACTCACCTTGGTTTTATCATTAGGTTTAGGTGGAAGTGCCTCAGCATTAGTTGGAGTGGCAACAGGTTCAGCTTGGACAACAGGTTCAGCTTGGGCAGCGGGTGTTGTTTGGGAAAGGGGTGCATCACTAAAGGTTTCCATAACCTAAAGACATCAAATTTAAGCATTAGCAAACAACCATAAAAAAAACTAATCCTAAGAAAGATCATTGTAGTTGACCTCTTAAAGGGCAAAGTCACATACGCTGGAGCTTTGTAGAATAAGAAATATCATTATGCATAAGTATTGACTTCACAAGTACTGATTTCATTTAACAGTCAGAGTTCTATATCATGGAAAATTACATGGCACTTCATGATTTCATTTAAATTACAAGTATGTATGTTTAAGGGTCAAGACCAAACTAAGAACTGATATTACTATAAGCATTTGAAAGAAATTGTCCTTGGCAAAAGTTCTTATATCCATAAACAATAAAGATAAGAGGGACAGGATGTAACTAAAGATCGAAATACCTATGAGCTCTTCAACACAATAACCAAGCAACCTCACTAAATTCTTATGCTGAACATGTCCAATTGCTTCAACTTCAACCTTAAACTCCTTCTCAGCTTGTCCTCTAAAGCAAAAAAAATTACCCCAATTAAGCTTTCTCTGCCATAACCTCCACAACACAAAGCACATGAACAAGATCCCTTCAGTTGATTTTCATAAAATGATAAACCCATATCACAAACACAAAATACAGAAAAAGAGGGATGAAAAGGGAAAAAAAATTACCTGATCTGAGACTAGGAAGCTGAGACTGAGAGGCTGAGAAGACTCATGGAGTGAAGAAGCTAGAAAGATTTTGAATCTTTGATGTAAAGGAGTAAAGGACTTGGTTTGTTTCAAAAAAAAAAAAAAGATTTTCAAATCACTAAAGACTAGAGAGACTAGAGAGCAGAGAGAAAGGTGAGAACTCAAAGAAGACCAATTTATAAGAGAGAGAGATGAGGGTTGAGACTTAAGAGTTAGCCGAGTAGAGAAAGGAAACCTGATTTGGTTTTTGATTTGAAGTGTAGCCGAGACTCGAGCATGGGGAAGTGATTCATGACCATGGTAGAGTCTTGAAACCCTAAACCATGATTCATGACCATGGGCATGGGGAAGTGAAAAATTTCCATCTGATTTGAAGTGTAGCCATTCCATATCTTTAGACTTCAGCAGAAGATTTTCTTTGAGTGGAAACAGTGTGATATGAGCTTTTCTATGCGTGGAAACTGTGGGAACAAGTGGTTTTAGGGATGGATACTACTCAGTGGTTTAGCCTTTTAGCCCCATCACTCTTGCAGTCTTGTCGTGTAGCACTAAAAAAACTCATCTTTTAGTCCAATCACTCCACTTCCCATTCAGAGTTTCAGACTTCACGGGTTTTACAAAATATATAATTTTTTTTTTTTTAAATCTTAAACCATGATTCATGACCATGGGCATGGGGAAGTGAAAAATTTCCATTTGATTTGAAGTGTAGAAGTTCCATATCTTCAGACTTCAGCAGAAGATTTTCTTTGAGTGGAAACAGTGTGATATGAGCTTTTCTATGCGTGGAAACTGTGGGAACAAGTGGTTTTAGGGATGGATACTACTCAGTGGTTTAGCCTTTTAGCCCCATCACTCTTGCAGTCTTGTCGTGTAGCACTAAAAAAACTCATCTTTTAGTCCAATCACTCCACTTCCCCATTCAGAGTTTCAGACTTCACGGGTTTTACAAAATATATAATTTTTTTTTTTTTTAAATCTTAAACCATCGGTCGGGTCAGACTCTACAGGTTTTTAACCCATTAACCCACCACCCAAACCGATTCTTCGAGTTTTGTTAGAGAGGGAACTGAAACCAACCCACCATGGACTTCGGGTCCACCCGCTAGGCCTCGGGTCGGTCGGACCTGGGCGGTTTGGTTGGGTCTTTTACCCGCTGTATAGCCCTAGCCGCGTTGTAAAAAACGTAGCTATAGGACTGAGCCTACAACCACATTTAAAAATGCAACTATAGGTCCAGGCCATAACTGCGTTTTAAACAAAACCCAAATCGGGTCTATAGCCGCGAGTGGAAAAATGCAACTATAGGCTCAGATTTGTAGCTGCAATTAAAAAATGTGGCTATAGACCCGCAGGGGCTATTGTCACGCAGTATAAGCCGCATTTGTAAACACGGCTATAGAAAACACAGCTATAGCCTGGGTTTTTTGTAGTGTATTAGTTTAACAATAAGAAACAAGGAGAAATATGGTGCAATCTCATGATAAACGTGGTTGATATTTTCTTTCAATAGAGTACCGAAAAGAAACGCAGTTGATGATTGAACTCAAATAAGGTAGAGAATTTGTGTTTTTTTTACTTTGTTCATTGATTTTTGATAATTGTTAATGGCCTTAATACTGAAAAAGCAAGTGAGATAAAACATATCTTTTATAGTCAAATATTTAATATAAATGATAGGGTTAAAAATAGAGAAAAATATTAAATTTGTTATTGGGGCCACAAACACATATACTCTCATAGTTATCTATTTAACCAAAATTACAAATGCAAGTGGAAAAAAAGCTTCTCTTTCTCTTGTCACTTTAAACCCTAGTTCACCTAATATTTAGATGTTCACTTTTTCTGGTCAAAAAGACTCAGAACTCCTAGTAGACCTCTCTCTCTCTCTCTCTCTCTCTCTCTCTCTCTCTCTCTCTCTCTCTCTCTCTCTATATATATATATATGTATTTAAATTTTTTTTTTTGGAAAATTTACCCAATGCTCAACTTCTGCTTCTACAAGTTTGAAAGAAAAAAAAAATATATTTTTGTTAATTTATAGGATACTCACTTTGATGTAGTAAATCTCAAAACAAAAACAAGATTGCAGCAACTATATCGAGCTTGAGAACTCTTAAATCTTCGTCTCAATGACCACTAGATTTTTGAAAGAGTGGACTCTTCTAGTTGAGATTCCAACCCTGGCTATGTAGTACCCTTGGAGAACTTGAAAAACTCTTTTTTATCCCCCTTATGCACCAATGTAGCTCAGAGAGAGAGAGAGAGAGAGAGAGAGAGAGAGAGAGAGAGAGAGAGAGAGAGAGAGAGAGAGAGAGAGAGAGAGAGAGAGAGAGAGAGAGAGAGAACAATTCTCTTTCTCTTAAAGCTTAGGGTTTCATTAATTGACTAATCTCTTTTATATGTCTAACACATAATGGATTAGTTAATGAGTTACTAGCACAAGTAACTTAAAATGGAATCAAATGGAAAATAAAAACACTAGCTCCAATAAGTCTTGAGCTTCTTGTCAACTCATAATAGAACCAAAGTTATCATTAACCATAATTTATTAAAAAAGTATGGTTGCATTCTAGGCTTTTATTTAATTAAATAAGTATCCCAAGACTCTATTAAAATTGCATTTTGACCCCTCTATGAAATTATCCATAGTGAAACAAAGTTAAAGGTTATTTTCACTGTATAAGTTACTACATCTTAAGTCCTTGAGTCAATGATTTAATCTTTTGTTTATTCTTATATATATGAAAGCTAATTTCATAAAATGTAAATTCTAATAACTCTTTGCTAAAGTAGTCGGGCTCAACACTCTGAATAATCAATTCCCATTAAATATATGTCAAGGGGATGCATGGAATAAATACAGAGGACAAAAAAAGATATTATTACTAGTGGGTTATTACTTAAACACTTGTCATATAAGAGTTCAAATTTGATATGGATATGGCGTAAAACGTGAGTGGTGTTTTTAAAGCACTGACATAAGGAGCATCACACAGAATTAAAAGCCCTTTTCCCTTTAAAAAAAATTAAAAAGAAAAAAATTGAAGAAGAACGAGAGTTACAGAATGATACACCACCACTTTGCTATTGGAGTGGCTATTGTCATTGTTTCCTCATTGTGCTTTTTTCTTTTTTTTCTTTTTTCTTTTTATCATCTCATATAATTTTCAACAATTTTTTTTTTCTATTTCCTTCTATTTCATAGTGTTTGGTCACCAATATTTACTTAAATTCACAATATTTCTCTAATGTAGAATTTATAAATTTAGTTCCCACAATATTTACCTTCCAGTACCTGCTTAAATTTACCTGAGAGAGAGAGAGAGAGAGAGAGAGAGAGAGAGAGAGAGAGAGATGAATCCAAGATATGGAAAGGCATAAACTTAGGAGCCACCACTAGTAGTTGCAGTGGCGGTGGTGAGTGATGGTAATAGAAGCTTATGGTATAATTTTGGCCATATGTTTTGATCTAGGGGGTAGAGACTTGAGTGAGATGGTAAAAGTTGGGAAGAGAAAGAGAGAATGCATCACCGCCATAGAATGGCAATGAGGATTGGTGAGTGATGCTAAAAAGGTCGAAGAGAGCTTTGACCATCAAGGTATAGTTTTAGAGAGAGAAAGAGAGAGAGGAGCAAATTTGTGATGAGTTAGTGGGTTGATGAGCATTGATTGTGTGCGGCATTACCTATTCATTAATTTGTAAAATGTTATTTTGATATATTGAAATTGGAGAGTGTAAAATCTCTGTTTTACTCCACATTCGGATTAAATTTAAACTCTATATCTAATTATTAATGTAAAATAATGATGGTGAAGTCATTATACGTGTAACCGAAGTAATCGTCACTTAAAAAACATCCCAGGATGTCACTTTTGTTTTTGATTTGTTCTCCTAGCACCTCTTGTCAAGTGTAATATAATCTATGAAGTACAGGTGCGTTTTCATATTCGAGTGCGGGTGCGGGACTCGACAATTTTTGAAAAAGTAGGGTACAGGTGCGGGTGCAGCGGGGTGCAGTGATTAAAAAATTATTAAAAATATTTTTATTTATATTTTTCATATATTGCTAAGCATATTTTTTCACATTATATAAACGTATACCAAATTTAAGAGCAGTAGTAGATAATAACTAAAACATGATGTTCATAAATTAAATACAAACCATGAGTTCATTAATTAATAATAACTATTAACTAAATAAAAAATCAAACCACAGTGTCACAAGGCTTACAACATTACAGATAGCTTATATAAAAAAAAATTTTAAAAATTTTTAAGAAATCAAATCATAGTTCAATGTTCACAGATTCACAATCACAAATCACAATGATTAATAACTATTAACTAAATAAAAAATCAAACCAAAGTCACAACATTATTACATTACAGCTTATCTAAAAAATTAAAAAATCAAATCACAGACACATTGAGTAATAGTCAGAGCATGTGAGAGCTATGAAAAACTAAGATTGAAAGCTTGAGATTGATACCTAAGGGAAGACGGAGAGCAGAGTGTGAGTGAGTTGAGAGTTGAGACTCTTGAGAGTGAGATTGTGTGAGAGAGGGGAGACAGAGAGAGGGGAGATGGAGAGCAAAGGCCAGAGAGCCATGGTGTGGAGCACAGAGACCAAAGAGTGAGAGAGAGCTGAAGATGAGAACTGAGATAGAGATAATTGCGGATTGAGATATAGGGTTTTTGTCCAAACGGTGCATTTTGCACTTTTTTATTTATTTATTTTTTTATTTTATTTCGGCCAAACGGTGTGTTTCGCACCTTTTTTTTTTTAATTTTTTTTAATTTTGGCCTGAATCAGTCGGTTCGGTGCCGATATTGGTGGTTGCGGCCGATACAGCCCAAGTCGGCTTGAATCAGCCCGATTCAGCGCGAATTAGCCCGAGTTTGTGCCGCGTCGGTGCAAGTCATGAAACAAAAAAAAAAAAAAAAAAAAAAAAGAAGCTAGACACGACACCGACGCGCAGGCAGCAACGTCCCTCCCGCGTTGCCGCGTCGGGCATGGGTGCAGCGAGCATTTTGCCGCATCCATGCATCATAGAATATAATTCGCACCAATTATTATTATTATTTTTTTTTGGTGGAGAAATCCATTAAACTTATTTATCCTGGAAACCGATGCTTATTTTTCAAACTTCGTGGTTGTTTAATATTGTCTTGTTTCTTTGACATTTAGTATGCAAGTTGGCAGGTGTAAACGAAATTTGCATATAATTAAAAGCCCAAAACGCATCTAATAAAACATGATTTTTGTACTAGCATTCTAACTAATCCATTGCTGACCTTCATAGCCTGACAAATTTTCTTAAAGGTGTGGACCTCATTTTTTATTTTGTGGGAACAAAATCTAAAGTTGATATTAGTGAGAACACAAATAAAATCTGCGAAAGAAAATTTTGAAAACTATAAAAAGCTATCCAAAAAGATTTGTTGCATTATACTATCATCCTCGAAATATAATTTGATTCATTTAAAATAAAGCAAATAAATAGAAAACTATATTCAGAATAAATAAATACTAAACGCTAAAGGTACGTAACTCAACTCTATTCAACTTATAAGCATTACTCATGGACTCCAAAAAATTCACTTCATATGCATCCTACTCCTACAGCAGCATTCGATCGTGTATCTTTTCAAAAATCAACTCGATCCATGCCAAGGGCAATCCTGATAAAAGCGTATTTCTCAAATATGTCATGCCATAAATCCCAAACTTGAAGCTCAATTTGTTTTTCTTGGTCTAGGTTTTAAATTCTCATCACCAACTATCAAACAATAAATAAAAAGAACTTGTTAGATGATCTGTGGGCTAGAGCACTTTCATGGACCATTTCTCACCCAAAATAATTTTTGATAGGAGTCCTACGGTAGGAATCCTACCCTAAGCATGCATTTGAGAAAGAATTATAAATTAAAATTATTTTACTATTTAGTTTATTTTTGCTATTATTTATGATTCTCACTACACTTTTTGGCACAATTTATGGATTTCACTGTACTATTTCAACTAACTTTTACCTTTATTTACCGTACTTTCAACAATAATTTTTTAATTTTAGCAAAATAAATGGTATCTAAACACACCCTAAGTTTTAAGTGCTCGTTTGGATTGGGCTGAAAACCCTAGTGCGTCTGCGTCTGGCGTTTTTCTTTTTTTTTTTTTTCCTTTTTTTTTTTTTTTTTTTTGGGACGCATTTGAGAGACTTTTTCACTGTTGCGGCTACTGTTCATGAACAGTAGCCACAATGTTGGACTTTTCCCGCCTTTTCAGCACATCAGTCACTGTTTACGAACCCACAAATTTCACTTTTCAATCACTTTTTCATTAAAAATTAATCACACGGTACTATTCACACATTTAAAAATTATTTTGTTATAGTATTTTTTAGTTTTCAGTTTTTAATTTTCAGCCATATCCAAACAGACCCTAACTCTCTCGTTAAGTCTCCCAAGATCTTTTGTTGTGTGAAGTTCAAGAAGAAAAAAAAAATCAAATATTCTGTTGTCTGTTGGCTGGTTTGTATCTAATGGAGACTCTAAGAGCTACAAAACTAAATAAATATTTAACAGAGCATCGTCATAGATTTTCAATATCCATCCTCATCACGTGTATCACGAGCAACACGTCTGCTTCAGTTCAGAGAAAGAAGGCATCTTCGGTTCTTTGCTGTTTTATAGACAAACAATGTCATGGTCATGGATGAAAGAGATAACAAAAACGAACTACAAGATTGGTGGTTTGGATTTATGACTTAAGTTGGGATTTGCACTTACCTTTTGCAAAGCAATGTATTACAAGTTGTTGCTATGCTGTTATTGTTTACCCTGCTTCAGCTGCCATTTCTAATTTCCAAATCCTTGGGTCTTGGGGTGGGGTGTGAGTGAATGTGATACTATTCAATAAAGAAAAGCCTCTACAACAGTATATTATTAAGTAAAATAAGGTGCACAGTGAGAAGGACATTCTGGGAACTCGCACGGATTGGCAACACTAGTGACTGAAACTCTGACTGTTTCTAGCAGAAACTTTATATATATATATATATATATATATATATTTCAAAAGAAATGAATAATAGTTTTAGAGTACGATTGGATACAACTGAAAACTGAAAACACTGTAGTAAAATAATTTTTAAATGTGTAAATAGTACCGTGAGACCCATTTTTAATAAAAAAGTTGATAAAAAGTTAAATTTGTGGGTCTATGAACAGTGCACAGATGCACTATTCATGGACAAAAAGTCAACCACTGCAGCTACTGCTCATGTGAAAAAAAAAAAAAAAAAAAAAAAAGAGACAAAACGCAAACCAAAAACACAGACGCCAGATTAAGCTCAATCCAAACGCTCACTTAGCTAATGTTCCAACAAGCTCTACGCTACGTGTACCAGATAAAAGGGGTAGTTGTAGTGGTGATGGGAGGTGGGTTGGGCTTGTTGATGGTTTAGGGTGGCTGGTAGTAGATTTTGCTCGATTTGATAAGTCTTGATAATGTGGCGTGGGCTTGATGGAGCTCAGCTAGGTTCCCACATTGTACGTGTAGTTGAGGTTAGGTAATGATGTGGTCAAGTTTGAGCTCGCTGGTGGAGTTTATAGGTGTGGTGGTTGCGAAGGGTTGTATTTGTTCATTAGATTTTTTTTTTATAAATAAATTAATTTATTTATCTTTTAAACAAAAAATTTTTTATTTATATCAGAACATTTTTTGCTGGTTTATAGTATGTAGTACTAATATAATTTTTTTTAAAATCCATGACTTCCTGAATTATTTTTTTCATTATTTTGATTTAGTTTAGACTTTTATAAGGATGTAGAACAGTTGTTACTGAACCAATAGATTATATATATATATATATATATATATATATATATATGTAGGGCCAGAGAATTTGGCAACCCCGGCCCACTCTATGCTAAACTCAAGGCCCATGCCGAGGAGAAAAATATATCTGAGGATGAGTCAAGGAAGCTTCGTTCGCCAGGAATACCGTTGTCCTCGGCCTACACGAATCATTGAAAAGAAGAGCAAAGTGCCTTCAGAGGTAACCTTTCAGAGCAATCCAATACAGAGGCAAGTACAACGGGTTGGCCATAGGAGCATGGTGGAGGAGCAATCCTAGGAGGAACTGTCACCTCCACATTAAATGCCCACAACTAACGTTCTGGCCACATTAAATGGAGAAGTGACCCCTGAACAGTGCCGCCTCAGCTGCTACAACCCACAGAAAGGATGGGAAGGTGGCTGATGGGACAGACACTGGAATGATGACCTGCATGATCGACAAATGGAGAGCAGAGATTAACTAGAAATGGGTATAAAATATAAACAAGTCCTCCAGAAAGGGGGACGGCAGTTTTAGAAGAGAAGAAGGATCATAGTATTTGTGCAAATCTTTGTAACCCAATATTAGAGAAGATATAAGAAAGATACTATCAGAGAAAGTGGCAGAGGAGCCTAATTTCATACTTTCAGTTTATATTTTGTCAATCGAGCCATGCATCACCATGCTTAATCGTACAACCTTCGTTAGGGCCTAGTTCTTTGACCTGCTCTCTACAAATTTATTGTATTGGGCCAGCTGGGCTTGAGTCCACTCGTTCCCAAAGAATAAGTGCTTGAACCAGGTCCCTACAATTGGCGCTGTCTGTGGGGAGAACTTGTGCGTTAGTTAGGACAACGATTAAGCATGGCAGGAACAGGCCCTCACAAGCAGGATCTCACCAGTCCAAACCAGCGAGGTCCCAACCACAGGGTACCTTCCCCAACCCCGAGCGTGGTAGAAACGAAGAAAACGGGAAGTTTCGAGAGGGAAGTGCACACACCACACAGACCAGTGGAAGCCATACCCAAGGGGCAGCCACGTGCTGCGGAGGCGAAATGACGACCAGATCGTGCAGTCAAAAGAGGTCAAAAGCCACTTGTCCAAGACGCAAGGTGATAAGGTGGCCATGCAGCGGGAGATAGACGATTTGAAAAGGAAGCTACGCCATGCACAACGAAGGCAATCTCATCCTAGTCTCGACACACCCTCCAACGAGGATGGCGATGATGACTATAGGTGGAGGTTAAGGACCCCCTCAAGCAAAACCTTCTCTCACGAAAAAGAGCGCTACTGGAGGCGCGAGCGTAGAAGCCCGTCCCCTAGGGGTGTGGGGAGTGATGCCATGAGTAAGGCACTGGACCAACTCTCCAGGTCACCTTTCACCCGCCACATTGAAGAGGCTATGCTTCCTCGGTGATTTCAGCAGCCAACCTTCACCATTTATAGTGGCAAAACGGACCCTGTGGAGCATGTGAGCCAATATAACCAACGGATGGCTGTCCACTCCAAGAATGAGGCGCTGATGTGTAGGGCCTTCTCCTCCAGCCTAGGGCCAGTGGCAATGAGGTGGTTCAATGGCCTCAAGACGAATTCCATAGACTCATACAGGCAGCTGACCCAAGCCTTCGGCTCCCGATTCATCACCAACAGCAGAACTCCTCGGCTCTTGAGTGCGCTGTTGGCCCTAACCATGCATAAGGGGGAAACTCTAAAGGCCCACTCGGACCAATTCTGGGAGATATACAACGAGCTGGACAGCAAGTATGCGGATGTCGCATGTCGCTGTCAGCACCTTCAAAAACGGTCTTCCGACGGGGCATGGCCTAAGGAAGTCTCTGACTGGTAAGCCCGCCACTAGTGTGCGCCAGCTGATGAACTGGATCGATAAGTATAAGCGGGTAGAAGAGGATTAGCTGCAAAGTAAGGGAAAAGAGAAGGTTATCCCTCAGGAAAGGAGGGATTTCAGGTCGGACCGGTACAACAACAACCGCTCGAGGAGAGATTTTGTGGGGCAATCCAAGTCGGCCAACGCTCAAGCTGTCAACGCCGTATTCCGAGAGCTAGTACACAGGGTGCTGGAAAAGATAAGGAATAAGCAGTACTTTAAGGAGCCGAATAAGATGGCCAGAGACCCCGCGAAGCGCAATCAGAACCTGTATTGCCAGTACCATCAGGACCACAGACACACCACGGAGGACTGCAGGAACCTTTGGGACTACCTGGACCATCTGGTCTGGGAAGGAAAGCTAAAGCACCTCTTGCACCATTCCAGTGGCTGCCAAGGCCAGAACTATCAAGAGCCCCATAGAGACACTGCCTTAAGCGCACCAACGGGAACGACCAATGTGATCTTGGCTGCGCTAGGAAGAACAGGCGCGCGCCCCTCACGAGTGTTATCCGTGGCCCAAACGCGGGCCGAGGAATCCCAATCGGAGTTGAAGAAGGCTAGGAAGAATTTTTACCCAACTTTGTACTTTTCAGAAGAAGACAAGATAGGGACCACTCAACCCCATGATGACGCACTGGTCATCACCCTCAAAATCGGGGACTATGATGTGAGAAGGGTAATGGTGGATGGCGGCAGCGAAGCCGAGATTATGTACCCCGACCTCTACAGGGGGCTAGAGCTACGACCAAAAAATTTGACACCCTATACCTCCCTCCTGATGAGCTTCGATGGGAAGCTAGTTATCCCAAAGGGCATGATTAGGCTACCCGTCCAGACCGGCCCAAAAGTGGTTGAGGTATACTTCATAGTAGTGGACATCTATTCCCCAAACACAACCATCGTCGGCAAGCCATGGCTCCACACCTTGGGGGCTGTCGCCTTCTCTTTGCACCAGAAGGTGAAATTCCCGTCAGGGGATCATGTCCTCAAAATCCGTGGTTGCCAATCCACATCAAGGCAATGCATGGTGGCTGCCACATCGCATCGGCTTGATGTGGGGCCCTCTGCCACTGCTGAAGAGGCTTATAGCAATCAAAGGACCTGGTGGTGCCTCCTAATGCAGCTGTCGAAGAAGCAAAATGTGAAAATCTTGACAAGATGGTCATTGGGGATGATTCGGAGAAGTTCTTTCAGATAGGGGCTCGGCTGCCTCCTCAGGAGAAGGAGGAGTTGATGGCGTTCCTCAAAGCAAACATTGACATATTTGCATAGGACGCCTGCGATGCCCCAGGGATCGACCTAGCCTTTATTTGTCACCATCTTAATGTTAACCCATCCGTCGTTCCCAAGTAACAACCACCTCGGCGCCCATCAAAAGAGCACGCCGATGCGATTAGAGAAGAGGTGAAGAAGCTTAAGCGTGCGGGGGCCATCAAGAAAGTCTTTTACTCTAAGTGGTTGGCCAACACTGTGGTGGTTAAGAAGAAAATTGAAGAAAGGAGGGTTTGTGTAGGCTTCACGGACCTAAACAAGGCATGCCCAAAGGACCCGTTCCCCATGCCTCAGATAGACCAGCTGGTGGATGCCACAGTGGAACATCCTCGGATGAGTTTCTTAAATGCCTTCCAGGGCTATCATCAGATACCACTAGCCCTGGACGATCAAGAGAAGACCACCTTCATGACACCCGTTGGGAATTACCACTACAAGGTGATGCCCTTTGACCTGAAGAACGCTGGGTCCACCTATCAGAGGATGATGACGAGAATGTTCGAGCCGCTGCTGGGCAAAACCATTGAAATTTATATTGATGATATGGTGGTAAAAAGTAAAGTGGTGTCCGAGCACCTAAGAGACCTCAGCTATATCTTTGACATCCTAAGGAAGCACAAGCTGCGCCTGAATGCTTCCAAATGCTCGTTCAGCGTAGGGTCAGGCAAGTTTCTGGGCTACATTATCACCCACAGGGGGATCGAGGTCGATCCTGATCAGATCAAAGCTATAAATAACCTGAAGCACCCACAAAATCCTAAGGAGATTCAAAAACTCACTAGAATGATCGCAGCCCTAAACCGGTTCATTTCTAGGTCGGCTGATAGATGCAAGCCTTTCTACCTCTTGATTAACAAGTGGAAGGGATTCGAGTGGTCCAAGGATTGTGCCCTGGCCTTCCAGCAACTTAAGGAATACCTCTCCCGGCCACCGATCATGTCTAATCCTGAAGCCGACGAAGTCCTGTATGCCTACATCGCCGTAGCCCCTCATGCAGTGAGCTTGGTGCTGATACGGGATGGCGGTGGCGTTCAAAAGCCAGTCTATTACGTGAGCAAGTCGCTGCACGAAGCAGAGATCAAGTACTTGCCCTTGGAGAAAGCCATACTGGCTGTAGTCCATGCTACGCGAAAGCTTCCCCACTATTTCCAAGTCCACACGGTAGTCGTCCTAACTCAACTGCCCTTGAGATCTGTACTTCGGTCTGCTGATTACACTGGAAGGATCGCCAAGTGGAACACGATTCTAGGAGCCTTTGACATTAAGTACATGCCACGGACCTCTATAAAGGGTCAGGTCCTGGCTGACTTAGTGGCCGAATTTAGTGAACCACTGATAGAAGCAGTGGCCGAGAAGGAAGACATGGAGGGAAAATCAGTTGGGGCAATCTCTGTTCCAGGGCCCCCACGTTGGAAAGTGTACGTTGATGAAGCCGCGAACCAAAGGGGGTCTGGGGTGGGGCTAGTCCTCTTATCCCCGGAGAAGTCTGTTATGGAGAAGTCCTTGAAACTTGGGTTCCCTGCCACAAATAACGAAACTGAGTATGAAGCCTTATTGTAAGGAATGGTCATAGTGCAAAAAATGGGCAGAAAAGCAGTGGATGTATTCTCGGATTCGAGGTTAGTAGTGGGCCAGGTAAACGGAGAACTGGAAGCCAGAGACGCAAGGATGCAAGAGTACTTAAGCCAAGTCAAGCACCTGCAATCAGAATTCAACCTCTTCAGCTTGTCACATGTCCCCAGAAGTGGAAACACCCATGCAGATTCATTGGCCACACTTGCCACATCCTTGGCAGGGGACCTGCCTCAGATTATCCTTGTTGAGCATCTGGAGAGAGCAAGTGATGTGACAAAAGGTGCGACCCATATCCACCAGGCTAGAGTGAGCCCCAGCTAGATGGACCCTATAGTAAGATTCCTCAAAGATGATATCTTACCTGAGGAGAAGTCAGAGGCTGACAAAATACGGAGAAACGCTCCTCGGTTCTGGTTGTCCAAGGACCATAAACTGTATAGGCGCTCCTATTCTGGATTCTACTTACTGTGTATTCACCCCGAGGCGTCAGAACTACTACTCAAAGAGTTGCATGAAGGGATCTGTGGGAGTCACATAGGAGGAAGGTCCCTGTCGCACCGAGCCCTCACCTAGGGATATTGGTGGCCGAAGATGCAAAAGGAAGTTCTGGAGTATGTAAAGAAGTGTGACCAATGCCAAAAGTTTGCCCCAAACTTTACGCAACTTGGGAGGCGTCCTAAATCCTTTATCCAACCCATGGCCGTTTGCCCAGTGGGGCCTGGATATTATAGGACCTTTCCCCAAAGCACCGGGGAACAAAAGGTATCTGTTGGTCGACACAGATTATTTCACCAAGTGGGTCGAAGCTGAGCCCTTGGCCAACATCAGAGATGTGGATGCTAAGAAGTTCATCTTGAGGAACATTGTCACGCAATTCGAGGTCCCCCATACCCTCATTTCAGATAACGGACTTCAATTTGATAGTAAAGCCTTCAGAAGATACTGTTGTGAGCTGGGAATCACAAACCGGTACTCAACTCCGGCTTATCCCCAGGGAAATGGGCAGGCTGAGGCTATCAACAAGGTCATAATCAATGAGCTCAAGAAAAGGCTGGATGACGCAAAGGGAATATGGGTAGAGGAGCTACCGCACGTCCTATGGACCTATCAGACTACACCACGGCGGTCAACGGGTGAAACACCTTTTGCCATGACCTATGGAGCTGAAGTTGTTATCCCTCTAGAAGCAAACTTCCCAACACTAAGGACGAGCTCTTTCTCCCCGGATGGTAATAATGAGCTGCTGGAGGAGAGCCTAGATCTGATCAATGAACGAAGGGAGAAGGCGATGATCCAGCTGGCCTACTACCACCAAAAGCTCAAACAGGGATATGATGCCAATGTGAAGTTAAGACCACTAACACCAGGGGACTTAGTGTTAAGGAAAGTTGTGGGCGCTGCCAAGAACCCATCCTATGAGAAGCTAGGACCCAACTGGGAGGGACCATACCGAATCACCTCAGTAGCGGGAATAGGTGCATACTACTTAAAAGATTTAGATGAAAAACTTGTACCTCGTCCATGGAATGTAAATAACCTGCGAAGGTATTATTATTAATAAAAGCATCTTTGTCAATTAATATTCTAAAGTTTATCGTGATTGCATGCCTCTTACCTTGGTAACCATCTAATTACTTTAAAATGATAAGTGTTAGACAGAACCAAGGTCTTGCATGGTCCTTGGACTCAAGCCTATAGGGAAACTAACTACTTCGATAAATTCCAAAAGTGCTAGACAGAATCAAGGTCTTGCATGATCCTCGGACCCAAACCTATGGGGAAACTAGTTACTTCAAAATGATAAGTGTTAGACAGAACCAAGATCTTGCATGGTCCTCGGACTCAAGCCTATGGGAAAACTAACTACTTTGATAAATTCTATAAGTGCTAGACAGAATCAAGGTCTTGCATGGTCCTCGGACTCAAACCTATGGAGAAACTAGTTACTTCAAAATGATAAGTGTTAGACAGAATCAAGGTCTTGCATGGTCCTCGGAGTCAAGCCTATGGGGAAACTAACTACTTCGATAAATTCCATAAGTGCTAGACAGAACCAAGGTCTTGCATGGTCTTCGGACTCAAACCTATGGGGAAACTAGTTACTTCAAAATGATAAGTGTTAGACAGAACCAAGGTCTTGCATGGTCTTCGGACTCAAGCCTATGGGGAAACTAACTACTTCGATAAATTCTATAAGCGCTAGACAGAACCAAGGTCTTGCATGGTCCTTGAACCCAAATCTATGGGGAAACTAGTTACTTCAAAATGATAAGTGTTAAACATAATCAAGGTTTTGCATGGTCCTCGGACTCAAGCCTATGGGGAAACTAACTACTTCAATAAATTTCATAAGTGTTAGACAGAATCAAGGTCTTGCATAGTCCTCGGACTCAAACCTATGGGGAAACTAGTTACTTCAAAATGATAAGTGTTAGACAAAACTAAGGTCTTGCATGGTCCTCGGACTCAAGCCTATGGGGAAACTAACTACTTCGATAAATTCTATAAGTGTTAAACAGAACCAAGGTCTTGCTTAGTCCTTGAACTCAAACTTATGGGGAAACTAGTTACTTCAAAAATACTAAGTGTTAGACAAAACTAAGGTCTTGCGTAGTCCTCAGACTCATGCATTTTGGGAAACTAACTACTTCAACAAATTCCATACGTATTCGACAAGCAGGAGAAAACAAAACACGCGCTACATTAAGTTCATAAAAAGTACACAACAAGAATCATATCGAAACATCTAAAAAGAAAAAGAAGAAACGAGGCAAAAGTGCCATTACATTATTCCAAAAAATAGAAGGGAGATAAAACAAAGGCGCCAAGAGGCTTACTTCTTCAGCTTAATCTTCTTCCCCCCTGTGAGTGTCAGATTTGTAGAGGCCTCAAGGTCCTCTGAGCTTTGACCTGGAGAAACCACCTGCAGGGGCGCCGCGGAGGGCGCTGTCTCCTCAGCAAGATTGGCCTGAACAGTGGCCGAGAGGTTTGCTGTCTCCTGGGGTGTTTCTCCATTAGGACTTTTGGCCGTTTCAGTCACCCCGAGAATACCCGTTCGCACAGCAGGATCGTCAGAAGCTATAGTAACCACCTCAGTAATAACCACGGCCTCCTCGGCTCCTTCACCAGGCGCAGTATCAATCTCCTCAGTAATCGCCCCGGCCTCAGAGCTGGGAGGAACAGCCTCGCGAATGGCAAGGGGATAATATACACTCTCCTCCTTCCATAGGATGGATGAGGCCTCAACCCCAGCTTGTTTGAGGGCCTCACTCTAGACCTGGGAGCAGTAGAGCCTGCATACCCTAGGGACTTGGGCTCTGAGAGCAACCTTCGTCTCGATTACCCCAGCTTTATAGGCCGCCGCCTCGGCTTCTTCCTTGGAAGCCTGGGCCTCCTCTCTGCCAAAGTCCGCCTCAGCCTTAGCCCTAAGATCCTCCTTTCTGGCCCACTTAGTCACTTTCTTGGCCCCCTCAACATCAGCCGCCTGTTTTTTCAAATCAACGATCAGCTCATTTGCGAGCTTCAGTTGCTTTTCCACCCCAATCAGACGCCTCGTCTAGTCTTGGGCCTGCTTTTGGGCACCAGCCAGGCCTGCTTTAGCACTGTCTCGAGTCCTGGTTGCTTCCTTTAGCTCCTCTTTGGCCTTCGCGAAATCAGTCTCGGCGGCCTTAAGGGTCCGACTAGCTGCTATGCGCTTGTCATGCTTTGCATCAGTGGCTTTGTCCTGTTTAATGGAGGCCTCCTCCAATCTGAAAGTAGCCTGAATGGCCTGCCAATTAAAACAAACGCACAAGTAAGAAGGAAACAAAAAGAAAAGAAAATTAAAGTCAGAAAAATCATAAGTGCTGAGAGTCTTACCATTTCTAAGTATCGCTTGAGGCTAAGGAAGACCTCCTTACTCTTCAAAGCCTCCAACTCAGCCATGTCTGCATGGAGAAGCAGGGACCTCTCTAGCGCATCGGCTACAAGTGTGCCTTCACCCCTAAAGTCCCTGAGAGAGGCATCATCCCTCAAGGGCCCCCCGTTGAGCATTGGGGCTGGGAGCCTGGCATTAGCCTCGGGGCTGGCAGCAACCGGCTTGTCTTGACCCTGAGACCCTATTTTCAATTACTTAAGGGGTCGCCGAGTATCACCCTCCTCCTAGGGGGAATGGGGATTCTCCCCTCCCATTTGCCTTTTACCCTTGCCTTTCCTCTGCTTAGGATCAGAGGGCTCGGGCCTAGATGGCAGACTCGGCCAAGATGGAGGAAGAGAAAGCCTGGGCTAAATGGAGGTCGACTTGATCTGGGCAGGCTGAGACTTGGGTGAAGGAGGAGAAAGCTTAGGCTGAGGCTTCCCCGGCTGGCCTTTAAGCAGATCAAGCAAGTTGGATTGGATTTTCCTCTTGAAACCCATCTTAGCCCGAGAAGAACCCCCCGCTGACAGGAAGTCTACTTCGGTTAGGCTTTGGTTACCCAAGTCACCAGAGGGATCCTCGAACAGGCGAACTTTTTCGAACACGCTGAAGTCGTCCTCGGCAGGACCCGAACCGGCACCTCCCTCCTCTGTTTGTTCACCTCCCCCCTCAGCCTCCGCAGCTCGACAGGATGTAGAGGAACCCGCCAACGGAGTACCCGCCGGAGTAGAGGACCCCTTCGGGATCAAGAAACAGTCCTCGACCACGGTAATTCTTTGGAGCCGAGGATCCTTGGCCTTGATCACACACTTTGGCGCAGCAAACGACTTCTGAATAGGGTCGTACCTCAGGATCTTATGAGCAGACCTAACTTGGTTGTCAGCCTCGTTCACGAAGATTTCTGCCCGTAGCACCTTCTCCAAGTCCTCCTTATTAACCAAGCCAAAATGACGCTCGAAAGCGTGCGGATCTGTAGAGGCGAAAACATACTATTATTAGCGACCAGATAAAGCAGGCGATGAAAATTCAAAAAGTAACACCCTCTCCTACACCGAGTGCCTCACCTGGCGTGCCCTCTACCGTGGGACAATGAAGGCCATCGTGCCACTCCCCGGACACGATGAGAAAGTCCTTATCCAGCCCCTTGCTGGACGAGGGGAGGCACTGGATAAGCCGTACCCTATCCTCCCTCGTCTTCATGTAGTAGGACTTGCCCTTCAAGAGCTGGAGGTTGTAGCACCAATTCACGTCATGATGGGTTAGCCTCAGCTCTATCTTCTCATTTAGGGCATCTACACAGCCCAAAATCCTAAACATATTAACGCTGCATTGGGTAGGGGCGAGCTAGAAATGCCTAAGGTAATTCGTCATCACCTGACCCATGGGGATTCGCATACCATCCTCTAAAAAGGCAATTACGAGAATCACCACCTCTCCCTCTTCCCTCCTAAACCTCCACTCCTCTTCTTCACAATACCTTAGACCTACAGTGCTGGGTATCCTATAATCAGCAATAAATTTCTCCATCACCTCTTCAGATTCAACCAATTTCTTGAGCCTACCCATTCCTAAAGACAACTAAGAGACACGAAGAAAGAAGTCTAAGAGAGGGGAGGACACAACTTGGAGAGAGAGAAGAAGACTTACAGAAATGAGGAAAAGCTCATCGGGCCGGCTTTTTGTGCTGAAGGAAGTCGCAAGTTCAGTTGAAGACATGACCAAATTCGAAGTATGTGCGCAAGATCTCTTGAAGGCGAAAGTAAATGGGCGGATTGATTCAAATGGGTATTTATACCCCCAATAAAAAATAATAACAACCGTGCAAAGTTTTCCCGCCTATATAATCAAGAAGATCATCACCGTTAGATTATCATCACACCATTGAACGTGGGGAGCACAGGGCCGCCCGATTTAATGCGAGTGCGCTTCGCATACCAAGGCGTCAGAAATGTGCCTTGGACAAGCGAAAGGACACTGATACTCATAAAGGACAAGACTTAACAAGCCGCGGCAGAGGCCCGAGGACGTCAAAATCCTCCTCTCCGTTCGAGGAGCCTAACAGCAAGATTTTGAGGGGCTATTGTGGGGCCAGAGAATTTGGCAACCTTGGCCCACTCTATGCTAAATCCAAGGCCCATGCCGAGGAGAAAGATGTATCCGAGGATGAGTCAAGGAAACTCCGTTCGCCAGGAATACCGCCGAGGACAACCATGTCCTCGGCCCACACGGATCATTGAATAAAAGAGCAAAGTGCCTTCAGAGGTAACATTTCAGAGCAATCCAATACAGAGGCAAATACAACGAGTTGGCCATAGGAGCATGGTGGAGGAGCAATCCCAGGAGGCACCTCCACATTAAATGCCCACAACTAACGTTCTGACCGCATTAAATGGAGAAATGACCCCTGAATAGTGCCGCCTCAGCTGCTACAACCCACAGAAAGGATAGGAAGGTGGCTGATGGGACAGGCACTGGAATGATGACCTGCATGATCGACAAATGGAGGGCAGAGATTACCTAGAAAGGGGTATAAAATGTAAACAAGTCCTCCAGAAGGGGGGACGGTAGTTTTAGGAGAGAAAAAGGATCATAGTATTTGTGCAAATCTTTGTAACCTAGTATTAGAGAAGATATAAGAAAGATACTATCAGAGAAAGTGGCCGAGGAGCCTAATTTCATACTTTCAGTTTATATTCTTGTCAATCAAGCCATGCATTACCATGCTTAATCATACAACCTTTGCTAGGGCCTAGTTCTTTGACCCGCTCTCTACAAATTTATTGTATTGGGCCAGCTAGGGTTGAGTCCACTCATTCCCAAAGAATAAGTGCTTGAATCAGGTCCCTACAATATATATATATATATATATATATATATATATATTATTGTATTATTTTCTACTAAAAATTTTGAATTTAACAGAATTTAGTACGATATGGACATTTCCTCTATTACCAATCAATCATAAGGCTTTGTGTTTGTTAGGTATTGTTCCTTTGCAAACAAGTGCACTCAATGGTCTTCCATTGAGAAAATTAATTAAAAAGGTGTATACAAAGGTCTTCCATGCTGAATCCTTTAACTGCTCTCTTCAAATGTTTTTCTTGATCTTACTTGATCAACTTCAAATCTCCATCTCCTGAAGTATTTCTTATCCCAACGACGTAAGTCACAAGACCCATATCTGATATCTCATTTAAAACAAACATTGGCTTTGTTCATCTTATATGGACAATTTCCAGCCAACATTAATGTACTGGGCCTACGGGTTATATATAACGACACTAGTTAATGTCAACTTATCATCGTATTTCCATGCATAAACACAAATCTAGAAGGTCAAGGCCCTTCACTATTATTTATTTATTTTTTTTTTTTTTGGAGATTGATAGGGGATGGAGAAAAGAGATGTGACATTCGTATTGAAAACATGAAACACCACAATCGATATTATTACTATTGAACAATCACTTGCTGAATCCATCTTAAATTCTTTCTCCAATATTGATTGATTGGTTCAATCACTTATTGAACCCATCGATGGGCCCGTCTCACAGGGTGAATGGTGGCAGTGAAATCTCTTTCTAGTTCATTTTCTGTATGGGTCACCACTTCCTTGCCAGGGTTCCATGCCATAAGCAGACCAGGAGATTTATCCTTACACAACTTGCATTTGTTGCCTTTCATTTAATCATTAAAGAATTATAACGAGGTTTTTCATAGCAATAGTAACGTTGTGTACAATATGTAGATTACACGAATATATTGTGAAAAAAAAAAAAAGGAATGTGATATAAGTGTTTGTTATTTTGTTACTTGGAAATTCTAATTATATTTTTAGTTAAAAGAATATTTAAAAAAAAAAAAAAAGAGATACTAATAATAAATAAGATTTTTTACTTAATTTGTAGATTATGAGAAAGCCAACTACAATTTTTTGTGTCTTTTTTCTTTTATATTTATATTTTGTTAGCATTATATCTAATCGATAAAAATTTTCATGTATTGATTTAATTTTAAATTTATGATATTTCTAGTTATTGAGGAGTGAAAATCTTTTGATTCATGCTTTGGCCTCAAATATAAAATCTTGATTTTGAAAAGCAATAAAATACTTAATATGTTGGGTTTAGACCTTGTCAAAACAGTTATCAACCAGTTTTGAGATCAAGTTATTAATTAGATTTATAATGAACAACCTTAGATTAATGTGACAATAACCAATATGTCAAAACAGTTATCAACCAATTTTGAGATCAAGTTATTAATTAGATTTATAATGAACAATCTTAGATTAATGTGACAATCATCAATATCACGCACAACATTTCAATGAGATGAAACGTTTCACAATAAAAAAACTGAGGATTTGACTTTATCAATCCCTAGCTAGATGAACAAATTTACTATCATATATAAGTTTACATATTGAATAATCCTATTTTTGTAAACTTAACTAAAATTACCAAACTTAGCTCTGAGATCCACTGACATCTTTGATATGGCTTTGCTCCAATGTAGACTTCCAATTCACGACTCCAAGATACCATTTGAATTTTTAGATCCAGCATTTTGATTAACTAGTATGTAGCAACTTTTAATCTATAGGTTTAGATTGTATGTAGATAGATTTTTGGTAGCATCTTTCAAAGCAAAAGGCACATACCTTTTAGATGGATTCGGATCCTCTCCATTTCCCTTGAAATGGAGAGGCCTCCAGTTGACGGATGGGATTTCCTCCAAAGTCATCCACGCCCAAAAATTGTCCACGTCATTTAAAATTTTAACACCACACTGAACCCCGGTTAAACATTTAAACTAGAGGACTTGTTAACTCAACTGGACAATAAAACACTTTTTGGAGGGAAAAGTGAAACGAATTAGAGGAGGCATATCCGGTGCACTGGAAAACAAAAAAAAACCTTTTAGGAGGGAAAAGCTTCATAGAAGGTTCAGAGCATGTTCAATGCTTCTCAGATTTTAACCAAAAAAAAAAAAAAAGCTTCACAGAACAAGTTCAGCTTCAGAGCATCTCTGTTTCTATCTTGCCATCCCACGTTCAAAGCTCACAGATTTTAACCCAAAAAAAAAAAAAAAAAAAAAAGCTTCACAGAACAAGTTCAGATTCAGAGCATCTCTGTTTCTGTCTTGCCAAAACAGAGGTATAACCGTAAACTTGTTTATGCTTATCTTATTTGATGTTTGATAATTTTTCTGCATTTATATTGTTGTCTTGGTGAGTTTATATTGTTGTTTTGGTGGCTGGATGCAAGTTAGAGTCTATCTGAATTTTAATTTTAATTTTTTGAGATAAAGATTGAATCTTTATAATGGCTGGATGATTCTTGAAGTCCATCTCATTTTTCTGCATTTATATGGTTGTCAAGGAGCAATAGCCTAATACAGAAGAGTGATAATCACCGGACAAAGATCTTTCAATAATAAACATAGGGACAACACATGGGCAATTATTGTTCAATCTCACCACCATTGCCCCCAGACATTGACGGGGACGAATAAGCAAAATTTGAAGTTGAATTTTAATGTTTAGGTTGTCTAGTGTGTCTACTTTCTAGTATATGAATTTGAAGTTGAAAAAGTGAGCAAGAGTATGAGTTTAGAAAAAGAAAATTATGAGAGCAGAAGAATAAAAAGAAGAGGGAGTGAGATTCATATAGCACGGTGGAAAAAAATATAAATTTTAAAAATTTTATAATTTGTCTACCTTTAAAAAAAAAAACTGTGACCACCCTAATTTTTTTTAGACCCAACAAAATTAAAATTTTGGTCTCTTTAACAATATATTCAGTCATTTCAAACAAAAAGAAAAAGCTCATGACAAATTTTATTAAACTAAAATGTGCATATATATATATATATACATATGGGGGATGATAATACAATTATACAAAGTAGGCCAGTAATGGAACTTCAACATGAATTTTATGGGCATGCACATGTTCATGCACTTGCCACCTCCAAACCCTAAAAAAGAGGCTATGCTTAGAGCTTTAAAAAAAATTAATAGTTTCTTTTTTTCTTTTTTCTTTGGAATCCCATTTCAAGCTTTCTTTCATCTCTTTTCCTAAGTTTAGGTTTTTGTGATTCCATTGTTCAAGGAAGCAAAGTGAAGAATATGAAAATAAAGTTTTGAAAACCCAAATAAGCAAAAAAAATTAAAGGAAATCTTTTTAGCTTCTGCTCAATTCCAGGGACTTTAAGCACTTTCTTATTCACCTCTCTTTTACTGTAAGAAAAGCAGTAAAAAATTAACGTCTTAGGCAATTGTTGTCATATAATAATAGAGAAACAAGATATAATGAATGAATAAGCAAGACTAAACTCCGAAAACTGACTTTGTAATTCAAGAGAAACTATCCAAAAAATAATCTTTTCTCACCAATATTGCCAACGATGAATCAAGAAAACAGAACACTCAAATAGCAGTGAGATTACCATGATAAGAAACTACATAATAAGAATCACAGTTTAGACTTACAAGTCCCTAACGGTTTGATGAAAGACCTTCTTCATTGTAGCTATTGTTCAAATAAAATTTTTCAAGTCAGCCGAACATAAAAAACAGGGCCGGTCTAAGGTATTTTGAGGCCTTAAGCAAAACTTTTAAATTGGGCCTTTTTTACTGTTTAAATATTTACTTTATATTATTAACTTTATATAAAATATTTTTATTTAAATTTTATTTTTCTTGCTTGTTAAGATGCAAAATTATTAATTAAGTTTTTGTATTCAACTTCTTTTAAAATATTCTTTTTAATTGATAATAATTGCAATTATTTCATTGTTATCTTCTAAATCTATTTTATAAATTTATTGTTCATTTGTAAGATTTTTAACTGAATTTTTAGTTATATTTTTTTTTATTGCTAGTGACAAATTAATCTAGAGATCTGTTTTGAGATTTGGTTTAAAAAGTTTTTTAAATTTTTTTATACCAAATTCACAGATTTATTTAATAAAATCAAATAGAATAAATACTTTTCAAAAAATAAAGATTAAATAACGCCTAGTTGGACCAAGAAACAACGAATTAAGTAGCTAGTGTTAGACTATTCTTTATATTTTAAAATAAGAATTTATGAATTAAAAAAAAATAAAAAAGAACAAAATGATAAATCTAGAAGAGTGTAGTCACTGTAATACAACCACTAGAGGAGTTTTTACTCTTTACCAAACATTTGCCTCAAAAACCCAAAGAACCTCTACCATGTTCTTTAAAAAGAAAAAATAAATAAAAATTGTCTTCTTTCTCCCATTCTTTTCTAAATAACCTAAAGAAAGTAAAATAAGAAAGCTATGTCACAAAAAGGAAAAATATTGGCTTTGTTTTACCTCTTCAAGGGCCTATTGATTGTCGAGGAAGTTGCTTGTAACTGACTACCATTTTAGGTAGAGACGAAAGATCTAGCGGCAATGTTAGTAATCAGTTTTAGTTTAGGAGTTTTGGAGAGATTGAGAGAGTTTGGTCTATGTTTTTACTTTTTAGTGTGTCTAGGAGACTTAATTTAGTCTAAAATTATGAAAAATTCTAACCGTTTGAAAGAGAGATTCAAACAAAATTCACGCATATTGAGATTGAAATTTTCATGTATTGGCTAAATTTTGGGGCTTAATTAATACTCTCCAAGATAATTAATAATCCAAAATTTTCTTCTACCCGTCTTTATTTTTTAAATATAGTATTGGATAAGTATTGACTAATATTTGAGATTATATTTTTAAATTTTGTTGACCTTGGGCTTGATTTTGGGGGCCTTCTAATTCATAGTGTAATCAATAAGTTTAGTTGCACAATTTAAAAAAATATATATACATAAATTTAAATTAATAAATTTCTCTATTGTGGTGTTGATCACAAGGTTTAGATATTTAAATTAATAAATTTCTCTCTTTTGAAAAAAAAAAATTCTCATAACAAATAAGTTCTTTAATCATAATAAAAAGATTCCTTTATAATGATTCTTGATGGCATATTATGGATGCAAGATTTTTAAGAACATGTTTATTATTGTCATGTTTAAATTGATTGGCCTTTGAGTGAATTGAGTTGAAATCATGCTTGGTCATCTTGAATTTTTATGTTTAGTAACAAAGATATATAACATTTCTCTCATATGAGGTACATCCTCATTAGTATATTGATCATTCATTACATCCTCTTTTTTTTTTTTTTTTACATTATCTTTGTTTTGAAAACAAATGATAGGTGAAAGTTATAATAAATTTATGTTCAATTTTTTGTAGGGATAATGATGGGAATACATGTTCCTTCTAATGTGCCCATGGAATCTACCCCATTTAAAGGGATGGAGTTTGAAGCGGATGAGATTGCATATGGTTTTTATAATGAATATGGCAGAAAGGCTGGTTTTAGTATTAGAAAAGAGTATGTAAATAAATGTAAAAAGACTGGAGTGGTTACTTCAAGGAGATTTGTGTGTGCAAAGGAGGGAGTTCGAGGCAAAGACAAGAGAGATCAGAATGTAAAGAATCCACGAGCAGAAACAAGATGTGGTTGTGAAGCACGTTTGGTTATTGTACTTAATCGAGATAGTAAAAAATATGTGGTGAGTGAATTTATTGCTGAGCATAACCACTATCTCCACCTTCCATCAACTGTGCACATGATGCCATCACAACGGAAAGTGGCTGCAACTCATGCTATTGAAATTGATTTGGCACATGAATCGGGATTAAGATTAAAGCAATCCTATGAGCTTCTTAGTAAGCAAGTTGGTGGATATGATAATCTTGGTTTTACCAAGCAAGATCATAAAAACTACTTACGCACTAAGTGACAAAGAGACATGGAGCATGGGGCAGCTGCTAGCTTGGGAAGATATTTCAGTCGTCAACTTAAGGAAAATCCTTCATATTATTTTGCTACTCAATTGGACTGTGAAGAGTTGATTACTAATATCTTTTGGGCTGATGCAAGAATGATCATTGATTATAGCCACTTCGGTGATGTAATAACGTTTGATACAACGTATAGTACAAATAGAGATGCAAGGCCACTTGGAGTATTTTTGGGTCTCAACCACCATAGAGAAACTGTTGTATTTGGAGGTGCACTTTTATATGATGAAACGATTGAATCTTTTGTATGGTTATTTGAGACTTTCTTAGAAGCAATGTCTGAAAAGAAGCCAATCACTATTTTCATAGATCAAGATGCAGCAATGTCAGCTGCAATAAAAATAGTCATGCCTAAGACATATCATGCATTATGTAGTTGGCATATGTGGCAGAATGCTGAGAAACACTTGGGTCATTTACTCAAAAATGAGTCTCAATTTAACGCTGATTTCTTAGCATGTATCTATGAGTATGACAGTGAAGATGAGTTTCTTACAGCTTGGAATGAAATGCTAGATAAGTACGATGTTCGTGAAAATAAATGGCTAATTGATCTATTTAAATTGAAGGAAAAATGGGCCCAAGCATATGTTAAGAGAACTTTCACTGCAGGAATGAAGACAACCCAGCTTAGTGAGAGTTTCAATGCTGACTTGAAGGATTGCTTGCGTACTGATCTCAATATAGTAGAGTTTTTCACTCATTTTGAAACAGTTGTCAATCAAAAGCGGGATAAGGAGTTAGAAGCAGAATACAACTCTAGACAGAAATTTCCAAGATTGAAGCTCAAAAGCTCTCCTATGCTTAACCAAGTAGCAACAGTGTACACGCCTAAGTTGTTTGATTTATTTCAGACAGAAGTTGAAGAGGTAATGGCACTTTCCATTCTAGAACGCAATGTGAGTCAAACACATAATTACGTGGTTGGAGTTTTCAATCAAAATGGAAAATATGAGATCATGTGGAATCCATTAGATGAGACTCTATCTTGTAGTTGCAGAAAGTTTGAGTCATTTGGTATTTTATGTAGACATGGTTTGAAAGTTCTTGATGTATTGGATATCAAATTGATTCCTAATAGATATATCATAAAGAGGTGGAGAAGAGATGCAAAAGATGAAAGCGGAAAAAATTGCATAACACATAACATTAAGCATGATACCCAACTGGAATATGTAGATCGGTATCGAGATTTATGTCCAAAATATATTCAATTGGTTAATGAGGCATGTGAAACTAAAGAAGGCCATAATATTCTAAGCTTAGCAATTGCAGATTTGAAAAAAAAACTTTGTGACCTTAGGAATTGCAAAGCTAATGTAGAAGAAGACATCACTAGGCCTTCCACTGATTTTGCAGACAAAGAAGATCAATTATGTGCTTCAATTACAATTGTACCAAAAGGAATCAAGAAAAGAGAGGTTTATTGTAATAAAAAGCGTAGGACGAAATCATGGATAGAAAAGATGAGGAAACCAAAGGAAGACACATCAAAGAAGCAAACAAAGAAAAGAAAAGTGCATGAGGTAAAGATATTTACAATTATATATTTTACTTTGATATTAATAATAGTTTAGATGAATGATTTGATAATTTTAATGCTAAGCTTGTGATATGTGTAATGTGTAATTGGATTTTTTGTAGTCGGCTTCTACAAGTTCTGCAGCATATCAGGAAGGCTCATCAGCAAATGCTGCATTAGTATCACATTTAGAGAGTATACCAAGTGTTGTAAGCTCCAACGACAAAATTAATAGTGCAGGAGGTCTCTTGACTCAAGGAAGTGTTGCAAGTGGAGGTCTCTTGACTCAAGGAAGTGTTGCATGTTGAGATTAAGTGCTCTTGTTTTGTAATTTTCCTAGTTTAGGATTGGAGTTTTGATGGTCCAAAACTTAGTCACATTTGGTCACATTCAAATGTTCAAACTTAGTCACATTTGTGACCAAGTGTTCTGATTTTGTAATTTTCTTACTTTAAGATTAAAGTTATGATGGTCCATAAATTTCCTTTTGTTACCAACTGACAATGTAAATTTTGCATAATTACTATTTGTAATTTCTGCATAAACAGTAATTTATGTATAAATTTTTTGCATAAATAGTAATTTCTGCATATACAGTAATTTTCGCCATAAATTTTCTGCGTAAATAGTAATTTTCTGCATAAACAGTAATTTTCGCAAAAATTTTCTGCATAAACAGTAATTTTCTGCATAAGCAGTAATTTTCGCAAAAATTTTCTGCATAAGCAGTAATTTTCGCATAAATTTTCTGCAAAAACAGAAATTTTCACAAAAATTTTCTGCATAAACAGTAATTTTCTGCAAAAATTTTCTGCATAAACAGTAATTTTCTGCATAAATTTTCTGCATAAACAGTAATTTTTGCCATAAATTTTCTGTATAAACAGTAATTTTCACAAAAATTTTCTGCATAAACAGTAATTTTCTGCATAAACAGTAATATTCGCAAAAATTTTCTGCATAAACAGTAATTTTCTGCATAATTACTGTTTATGTTTCTGCGTAGTTGTTTTTTGCATAGTTGTTAGTTTAATGTCATTCATGTAGAGCAAAGCCTCATTTGCAGATATGCCAATAGTTGCAGAACAGAAAACACCAATACCAAATTAGTTACTTCGATGCCATTAGTGTGTGTGTATTGGTCTTTGCTGAAATGAGTGGAATCCATGTGGATTTTGCTGCTCTTTATGCACTTTTAAAGCTTAATTGCTAATTAAGAATAAATTGTTTGTTGATAGACCAGAAATAACAAGTGCTTCATTATCAAAACTGCTGCTGTGAATGTGAAATAATAATGGTTAATGGTAGTTATGATTGCATCTTGGTGCATTGGTTATTATATAGTCAACTTGCATATTCAGTTTGAGTGTATTAATGGTTTAAGTTCCATTTTGTTGCTTGGCAGACACATAATGTTTCTGCAGTCTCAAAATTGCTGTCTAAAACAGGACATTCAATCCAAGGCACAAACACTTCACAACAATGCAATAAATTGGGTACAAGTTATAAATTAATTAAAAAGATCATGTTACATTGCTAAAGGCTCAGATTACAGAGAGAATTACACCAATATTCAAGCCTTTTCCCACTAATACCTACCAACACAAATTCAGGTCAACACATACCAACACAAACATTCTGCCAAAACCTACCAACATACACAAACATTCCGGGTCTCCTACATTTATACCAAATTCTCACAGCACACTTTATTAATTGGCCCTAACCATTTCATCTGATCCTCTAAATAATGTTGCTTATCCTTGTTCTTTCCTACATAAACCAATTCTAAGTTGATCCCAGCAGCCTCAGCTACAGCTTTTCCTGTAGTTGTGAATTTCCTGATCCAGTTAATGTCCTCACCTCCACACAAGCATACAACTCTCCCTTTGGACATCTGGTAAAGAAAGAAGCAACATATTAGTACTATAATTAGTGAGTTAATAAGAAAAAAAGTGCATATATATATATATATATATATATATATATGCACGCACGAGTACAAACCTTTAATAAAAAAATTCCATCAAACCCTTTTTCTTACATCTAAAAAAAACTAAAATAATGTACAAGAAAATTACCCCAGTTCTTTGTTGATTCAATCCTCCACTGGTTGCTATCACCAAGTACCGATTGGGATGTGTTAAAGCTTCAACTTCTGAAATTAATAAAATATAAAATAATCACAGTTAAACAAACAAACAAACAGACCCAGCATTCTACAAAACCCAGTCAATTTTTTTTTTTTATAAATATTTTAATCAGAAGCTTACTAACAAGTAACAAGACATACTAGTTAAAAGCATGGGATGATATCATGATAGAATTTCGAAACCAATAAAAGAATTTCGAAAACCAAGAGAAAAAAGGATAAGTTGCACTTAGTACGCACTTGGAAATTTGTTGCTGGCATTGCTGCATCCATGGTAGAATTTGGAATTTTTCGAAGTCCAAATATCACGATCCGATTTCATCCCTCGTTTCTAATTTCATTCTTACACAACGAACCCATCCCCACCACCACCACCATCAAACCCACACATCCCACAACAAAAAATCAACCACAAATCAAAAGCAACCACCATCCGGCTACCCACAAATCAGCCACAATACCCACAACAAAAATTCAAAGCAAAAAAGAAACCCCAGCAACCCCACTCCACCACCGCTGCCCTACACCACACCACCACTAGTAAACCCACCACCAAAAAAAAAAAAAATCACAGACCCAGTAAACCAGCACCACCACAGACCACCATAGACCCACCACGCAAAATACCCATACCACACCCACCACAATAGCATCGCCGATCTCCACGGAACAAAGCCAAGCCACCAATCTGATAGAGAGGGAGAAAGAGAGCAAACCACCAACTGCCAATCTGCGAGAGATGCGATACCCATTTGCAGATGCGATCTGAGAAAGTCTGAAACATTTTGGTGAGAGACCGGTTGAGTTTGAAAGAGTTTGAAAGAGAGTCTGAAACATTTTTTGGTGAGAGAGAGTTTGAAAAAAAATCTGAAACATTTTGGTGAGAGACCGGTGAGTTTGAAAGAGTTTGAAAGAGTCTAAAACATTTTTTTGGTGAGAGAGAGTTTGAAAGAGAGTTTTGGTGTGAGAGAGTTTGAAAGAGAGTCTGAAATGCTTTGGTGAGAGACCGTTGAGTTTGAAAGAGAGTTTGGTGAGAGAGAGTTTGAAATCATTTTTTTATCCGGTTGAGTTAATCCCAGTTAAGTGTATTGAACCCTAGTTAAGTGAGTGTTTACATTTTAAATGATGTGGCAATTATTTGGCCCTTGGATCATTTTAAAAGACATCCTCACCGTGAAATGGAGGCCTCTCCATTTCAAGGGAAATGGAGAGGATCCGGATCCCTTTTAGATTACAAAGGAGCACCTTCAAAGTCTTAGTCAAATGTGCACTAGAGTTTGCTTATATGCTATGACTTGTAGAACCAGAACCCTGATCATTTGATGGGCTGACTGGTTGTGGATCAGTCGAGCCTTAGTTCAATTATTTGAAATCTTTACGACTCGATCAATTGAAGAGGAATTGAGTAGGTGCCGAGCAGCACATTGAATTCTAGTTTCTGAGCAGTAAATTTAGCAATACTAAGACTTTCTAAAAGTATACTATAAAACAGTTTTGCTCCATGTTTGCCAACCCACGATCTCAAAACCTAACAGAATACAAGTAAAACGGGAACAAAAGGTAGAATAGTGAGATAGAGTAAAACAATCTCAGTAATCACACAATTTAAGAATCTTCCTGTTCAATCTCTTACAACTTTCCAAAACATTATACTTAGCAAAGCTAATAGTTTAAAAATAATGATGCCAGATGCACGGGTGCATAAAAATGAAGAATATTGTTGGGACATTAAAGAATCTGTGACTAGAACCAAAAATAAAGAAAACATATAAGTTAATTAACATACCCACAATGGTCTGTGCATAATTGCATATATAATTCTCAATTGTATGATGAATGATTCAGATATGATCCTTTAAAAGAATAATTAAAGTAAAATTAAGACAATGAACTATATATGAGGGTTAGATATAAGAAAAATATGCATGAGTCGGACTCTCGGATCCGGAGTTTGCATTAATTAAAACAATTTAACTAAAAAATATAGGTTTCAGAAAGTACAATACTTTACATTTGGGACATTAAAGATACAAGCCAAGAGTCAATCCCAATATATATGGCCACTTAAAAAAAAAAAAAAAAAAAAAAAAAAAAAAAAAAAACAGATCCTACTTCTCAGAGAAACTGGACTGATTGTTTCTCCAGTACAAGAACATAGACCACAATCCACAAGTTTTTTACCTTCTCAAAAAGCACCACGTGAAAACAAAGAGATAAGAAAAAGATTTCATTATGACTATTATAACTTTATAAGCCACATTAAAACTCAGACCTGTCAAAAAACCCTAGTTATAATAAATTATAGCGGAATAGCCACGAGGTTTAATTCTTTCAAGACGAGTGAGTTGGGTAATTCAACGTGGTCAACAAGTCAACCGCGCAAAAATCAAGAACAAGAAAAACCCCTCCAGCAGAACAGAAGTACAGAACCCTCATGATGAGAAAACAAGCTTTAGTAATAGCAAATGGTCCCAAAAAACAAGTGGAGAAGAAAGTAGAGGTTGCAAGCAGTGGCTTCTCTTGAGATTTAGGTCTGAGAAACAAAAAATATGGATGATCTTCTAAATTAAGCTCTCTTGATGTGCAGATTGAAAGAATAAGGTCTTCATACACGAACTGAATGATCTTGGTGTAGCATGTTGGATTTACATTTCTTTCAATAAAGCCACCCGTAGAGTTTTCACTAGATCCTTTGTTGTCATATTGAATTCATTGCCCTTCTGTAAAACACATGTAGGATTATTTTGAGAAAATTATTTCCTTGTTTTTAATAAAGAAAATGCAATTTTTCTTTGAACATAGCATAATAATATATACCTTTCTATTTATATTTGATAAATAAATGAACAATAATTTTCTTAAATAAATTCCTTTCACAGAAAAAAAAAACTATGAAAAGCATCATATATAAGGTATTTATTTGTCTTATACATGATGAAATATTTAAAATGAAATTACCTGAGCAATAATGGTTATGTCAAAAGTGGAATTCCCAAAAGGCAAGACACTGCTATTGACAACAATTAGATGAAGCTTCTCTATTTCGCTTAGTATTTTCACAATAGCTCCTTTTTGTTTCTCGCAGTGGATTCTGATAAGTACATCCTTTTCTGAAATTCTTGCTTCGATCTCAAGGAGTGCTTCATCAGAGTAGTTATCAGAGTTCTCGTTACACGAAGAGGTGTCATCATCGGCTGAGAGCTGAGACTTCTTCACAAAAACCACAGATTCCACAGTTCTTTTCTTGGTCTGTTCCTCGAACAATTTTATGCGCTCTTGAAGCTCTTTCACGTAGTTGATAGCTTCTCCAAGGACGGAAGCTTTGTCCATCTGTAAACAGAAAGTTAGAGACATACTGCAGTGTAAGTTAAAGTGCTTACACTTTTTTTAAAAAAAACAGAAAAGATCATATGTTACTAGGAAAACACTAATCATATCTATGTTATACCCTAAAAGGACTAATCAAATTATACTCTGGACTCTTTCCTCCAAAAAATTAAAAAACTTGGACTCCTCATAATAGCTTTTATATTTCAAATCAACCTAATAAACACTCAATGTTGGACTCAACACTCATATACAATCTAATTCATTTACACATAATGTCACCATGAAGCTAGAAATTTAACCAAAAGGATAATGATATCTTTCGGTGAGTTAAAAAGAGTAACTAATTTGACAAGCAAAATTTATAGGTGTACCTTTTTTAGGCCAGGAACAATGGCTGAAAGAGCTATGAACCGTTCACCGAGCTTTTCTCTACGCCTCCTCTCCGCAATAATATGATCTTGAGCGTTTGAAGGATTTCTGGTCATTGATGAGTAGGTCCTCTTAATCCCTTGCAGGCTGGCTTTTGGTGCGTAGTCTTGGTTCTCAAAGGAATCCTTGGAAATCAAATGTGGGAAGTGTATATTTGCTTGGGAAACCATCTCGTTGTTTAGCTTCAAGGAGGAGTCATGACTTCCATAGAACTCTTGAGGGTTCGTTAGCATTGAAATTGAATTCTCAAATGAAAGAATGTGGGAGGAGGAAGAAGGTTTTGGTGAAACATGGTCTGTGATGCAACAGTCCCAACTGTTAGTCTTTGGCTGCTTGGCCGGCCTCTGAGATGTTTCAGCAGAAGTATTACTTAAGGTGGTGGTGGCCATTTTTGTGAAGGTGGGATAAGAAGAATAGCTTTCAGAAGAGAGAGATTGTTGAAAGTTCTCTACCATTGCAGTGGCCATGTCATGTGTGGTAAAACCATCAAGAGTGTTCATGTGGGATTGGTGGATGTAGTTGTATTCATCCATTCCCTATTCAATTCAAACACCCATATATAGGAAAATTGTATGTTAATTGAAATGTTCACAGGTGAGAAAAGCCATTGCAAATTAAATTTGGAACTTTTTTTTTTTGAACAACATATGCTATACCATAATTAATCATAGGATAATAATCTTACCAACTCTGATAGCCATTTCGCTGATGAAATCTCCATTGATGCGACTCAAAAAGGGTTGATCTTCCAAGGATGAGGCAAGGCGCAATTTTCTTAGATCTGAACACAGCAAGTCCTTGAATGGAAAACAAAAAAGGGTTTTCAGATACTAGGATCTTAATAAATACAGGTGTAATAGGGAATACCTTGGAGAAATAAATTAAAGTTTCAAATTCAGAGAACTATATAGTGTATGAGGGGTTCCAGAGAAATTGGAAGTCTCAACATATCTATAATTTGTTGCACCTTAATATTTATGACATACTTGAGTAAGATAGTGTGCTCCAAAAGCTATGGAGATGACAAGGAAACGAGAGGTTGAAGCTTGATTACCTTTCTCCTATAAGAAAGCAAAAACTTATTTTTTGTGTTTTCAAAATTCCAAGTGGCTCATAAAGGAGGTTTCCCCAGTTCCTTCATCTCTTACAGTAGTTGAAGTTCTTGAACATGATCCAATGATATTTCTCCTACCCACGTGTGCAAATTTGTCCTCATTATTTTTATTTTTATTTTTTTTTGCTAATACCTTAATTCTTATTCAGGATTCAAACGAAGGCCATTCTAGGTCTGTGTCTGCGTGTTGACGCGACGTGGAATCACGGACACTTAGGGTTCGTTTGGATAGCGCTTATTTTGCTGAAACTGAAAATTAAAAACTGAAAACACTGTAGCAAAATAATTTTTAAATATGTGAATAGTACCGTGGGACCCACTTTTAATAAGAAAAGTTGCTGAAAAGTGATATTTGTGGGTCTATAAACAGTGCACCAATACACTGTTCACGTTGGAAAGTCAACATTTACGGCTACTATTCATGAACAGTAGCCGCAACAGTAACCGCACAGGAGCTGAAACGCGTGAAAAAAAAAAAAAAAAGAGGCTGAAACGTGAAATGAAAACGCAAACGCCACAAAACTTTGTATCCAAACGTGCAATTAAACAAAATTGTAACTTGATCTGCGGAGAAACAGTGGATCTGTGGAAATTATTTTTAATTTATGTGTTTTTTTGTTTCCTAAGTAACTATAAAGTCTACCAACCAGAAGCTTCATGTTGAAATTAGTTTTTTTAAGTCAATTATTTAGCCCCTTAATTTCTAAATAAATTGGCAACTTGATCTGTGAAGATATAGAGGATCTGCGAAAATTTAATAAGAAAAAAAAAATGTTTTAAATAAACTATTTAGCCCTTTTTAATACGTGGTTACATTTTTTTCCTCGAAGTTCACAGCTCATAACTTCAATAGCTTTCTTATGTTACTGTTTTCTTTTTGACATAGTTAATTATAAATTAGGGTTGATTTTTATGAAAATACTTGAGAGTGACTCATACTGGCCATGCTGGGAAAGCCTTTAGTAAAAGGCTAGCTATTTGACCATTTAGCACTACTGCTGCAGGACAAAACAAAAGCTAGTTTGTGAGAATGTTCATGAGATGAACAGGCGTAAATCCTATATATCTTGGAATTTGTTCATTTTTCAGTTCATTTGGCTAGCTTGATCATACTCACATTAAAAATCATTTACGAAATAGCAAGTAGATCTTGTCTGAAAGAGTTCGGCTCTTTTTTCAGCCCTATCCTAGAAAAATTAACCTGAACATCCATGTAAGTTCTTGTATTGAATAATTTTCAAGGTTGTTCTGTTTGATCCCAGTTATTATGTATCAAAAATTCTTTGGGTTTTTGTTTTTGTTAATGCGGGTGTTCGGAACTCTTCATACATTTGACAATTTCTCTCAAGTACAGAGCCGACTTAATATAATTTGAGACCTAAAGTAATTATTATAAATGACACATTTTTATGTTTAAAAATATATGAAAACATACTTATTTAAGTTTCTATATTATAATTTTTTTTAATTAAAAACCATTCTCCTTGTATTCTAAAATGCAAAATTACTAATTAAGTACTTCTATTAAAATTTTTCTAACATCTCCTTTCTAATTAATAATAGCTAATCCATGTAATCTATTTGTGACATAATCAATTTAAGTAGGATTTTATCTTTTTTTTTTTTTTTAATTGTATAACTTCTTTCTACATGAACAATTATAATAAGTATTAATATGGGTGTTTAGAACTCTTCAAACATCTAACTATTTCTCTCAAAAATGCAGAGCTGACTCAATATAGTTTGAGGCCTAAAATAATAAATTTAAGTAAGACATTTTTATGTTTAAAAATCTATTAAAAATATTTATTTAACTTTCTTTATTAATTTTTTTTATGTAAAAACCATTATCCTTTCTTTCTTTTTTGTAATGCAAAATTACTAATTAAGTTTTTGTGTTAAGATTTTGCTAATGTCTCTTTTTTAATTAATAATAGCTAATCCATATAATCGTTTTGTGGCATAATCAATTTAATTAGGATTTTCTTCTTCTTCTTTTTCTTTATAATTTTGCAAAACTTCTTTCTACATAAACAATTATAATAAGTATTATTAGTAAAATTGTGTAAAGAATACATACATTTGGAGGATTTTTTTATGTGTAATTATGTGGAAGATTAAGTGTTAATGTTGACAATCTAGCTTATAAAAAGTTAGTTTACAAAAATTAAAGTTTCAAACTATTAGTGGAAATTAATTGTGTATAATAATTTGGCACACTTACATTTTTTTTAAAAAAAATCAGAATTTCAATTAAATTGGGTTTCTTTTTATCTAACATTTTAGGACCTTTATAGAGATGGAGGAGAGAGTAAACTACTTATTTAGGGTTTTTTTTTTTTTTTCTTTTGTGGTTGTTGTTGTTGTGAAACTAGTTATTATATTATGGGGCCCCTTTTTGTAATGGACTAATGGGGGGACTTAGGCGTAGGCGCGCGTGGGCCTAAAGCTGATCCTAACCTAATGTATAGTTTTTTCACCCCCCACGTAGGCCTCGTCAATGGGCCGGGTAGGGCCGACCTGGCCCATTTTTACTTGGCCCATGGGTCTAATGGGTTGGGCTTAACGGGTCGTTGACTAGTCAATGGGCTGGGTCGGGCCGGGCTAGATGGAAAAACCCTAGCCCATGGCCCTACCCATGGGCAATGCCCATTTGGGCTTTAGCGGGCTAGGCTAGTGAGGTGGGTTTAATGGGCTACCTATGGGCATTTTTAATGGGTCTTCAATAGGGTTATAAAAATTTAACCAAAAAAATTATATAATTATAATTTTTTTGGTTAAATTTTTATAATGTCTAAAGTTCAATCCCTCACCCACCCAACCCCAAAATTATTTTGTCATGAATTTTGGGCAATGAGTCAGGCTATCGGGTCGGGCTAATGGGCTGGGCTAACGGGTCGGGCTAATGGGCCGGCCCACTGGGCGCCCATGGGTAAAGAAACCAACCCATAGCCTGTCCCATTGGGCTACTGGGCTGCCCATGGGCTTCAATATTACCGGGCCGAGCTGCCCATTAGCTTGGTGGGCTAGCGGGCTATTGGGCCAGCCCATGGGTCATGGGCTATTTGATGACCCTTACCCCCACGCACACTCATCAATTTCTTACACAGAAAACTTCCTTAAAGTGTCCCTATGATCAAATTATTTTATATTTTATACCATAAACTTTGGGTCATTTGGATAGAACTCGTGCACACCCTATAGCTAGCAAGTGGTAGAAGCAATACCATTTTTGATTTGTGGAGGTTGTCAAGAATGAAATAAAAAATAATGGTACTTGTAAATTGTAATAGGTTTTTTAGTTTCTTAGTAGTTGGTTCTTTAGTATCTTTCTACAATATGCTTTGTATGGGTTTATGCAATAATGGCGTAAAACTGTAAATTTGTGTAACATTATATGTGTTAGTAAATCCAAGTAAAAAATTTTAATGTCTTTGAGTCTTAGGTTTTTAGTGTCCATAAGTTTTTGAAGAACTACATTTAAAGACACAAGAGACAGCTCAATAACTGCAGGATCTACTGCATCGACTACAAGCTCGGCTACATCTTGACCAATTGAGCTTTCATTAAAGCTCGAAACCAGCCAACTAATTGAGATTTGCAAATTTTGATTTTGGCTGAAATGTTTTATTTTAAGTTGGTTGTATAAGTAGGGTTTTTTAAACCCTATATAAAGGCTCATTAAGCACAATTTTAAATAAGGTTGTAGAGGTAGAATCCCTAAAGGATTTAAAGAGTGTGAGGGATTTTACAATTCACTCCAATACCAATGGGCTTGGTCTGCGATCGAATGCTATAAAAGATTTGTGTTCCCTCATCCTTCACCAATTGGTTGTTGGATGGATCGGTAAGGCACATGGTCCGACAAAGAGAAACACTAGCCTCCACATGTTGAACCTATGAGTTCGAAAAGGAAAGAGAAAGACGGGCACAAAACTAAGAGAGACTAGGTCTGAACATTCCTAGAGTCTTTCTATCTCTCCCATTGAATATCACTGAGAGGTTTATTATTACATACTCCAAGATCAAAAGAATGTTGAACATTTGTTGAAACCACAAAGCTTTCATCCTAGTACTGTTGTTGTGGAGTTCAAATCTTCAAGAGATTCTTGGGGTCGTTCGAAGGTTTCGGTCATGATTGCAAGTGTGTCAATTGTGGAGCATTCATATAGTACAAGAGTTCAAAAGTTCTAAAGCTGTAGGAGGTTTTTATGGTAAATTCATCTACTAATATTGTAGAGTCTAGGAAAATAAGTTTTGTACTAAATCTTAAACTTCTTTTTACTACAGTGAATTTCTTATTGGGAAAATTTCCCCCAAGGGTCTAAACGAGTTTTCAAATTGCATTATACCGTAAAAATGAAAGATGTGCAAGATGTGCAACTTATGCAAAAGGTATGTATGACGGCTAGGCCTCACGCACCCTGTTCAACCTTTGAGATCTAGCATATGCCGACTTTCAACTTGGAGCATTCTAGTACTTAAATTCTCAGTTTTAGAATTCAAATAATAAGGCATGTATGAAACTGTGGAGTAAGAATGCTGCTTCCTGCATCACTTTCCTCTTTCAAAAGATTAGGTCATGGTGTACTTTAAGGAAGATAATTTATTCAATACTTCGCAAGCTCCTTTTTATCTGGACTAGGCAGCCTATTTAACCTTTGAGCTTATGCATACACTGACCTCCACTTGGACCATTAATTCCACTTAAATTCTCAGTGTTTAGAATTCAATTAATTAAGACATGTGGGATGAGAATACAGCTTCCTTTGCATTGCTTTCCTCTTCCAAAACTACCCTTTAAGCTTTAGATTTTGGTCAAGGTTAAGGTTAATTAAGATAGTCATTAGTATCCAATCATTTTTTTTTTCCAAATTTTATAATGGCACTCTGTCAAATCTTACAGCTGCCAAATTCGGTGAACTAGTTTATTTTTGTTTCTGTTTTCAGGAGAATAAGTACATGTGGTAATAATTCATATATATAAAAAGTACGTGTGATAATATAAACTTGCTTTCATTAGTAGCCTTTATTATTATTATTATTGTGGGTGTGAGAGCCCAACACTACGACTTGGGCCTAGGGCCCGATTTGAATACCCTTGTTTGTCCGAAGAGGTAAAAGGAATCAGGGCTGGGCCCGTTTGGTGGAAATGCACTTGAAAAGGAATGATGGGATACGTCCGAAGACTATCATCTTTGTCCGAAGAAGTCCCATCATCGGATCATTAGGGAGCTTGATCAAGCAAATATATTGAAGGCCAGAGCAACCTTCCCAACTAATTCCACGGTGGAGGGCGAATTCTGGGCATGCCTAGGGATGAGGAGCATAAAAATATCTCAAAAGGAAAAGCTGCTACCACCGCATTTAATGCACTGCAGCAACTTTTCTGGCCACATTTATGTGGAGAAGACACCTGAACAGTTCAGCCTCAGCTACTACCACTCACGACAGACTAAAGCAAATGTCTGATGTGACATATACTCAAGTGAATGCTTGGATGAAGAACAAGTGTACGGTGAAGATGAGGAAGAAGGAGGATATATAAAGGGAATAGGTCCCTGAAGAGGGAGGGGGAAAAAATTGTATTCATGAAGTGGATAAATACTAAGTCTCTTCGAACCCAAGAGAATTTTCACTGAATACTAGTCTGAACATCGTTTTATCCTTACTTGCATGTATGAATCGTTCTTAAATCCATAACCAGCCCAGCTGTTTAACCCATTCTCTACAAATTTATTGTTCGGGGTTCATTGGGCTCACAGTCTACAAAGTTTGTGCTTAGCCCATCAAAAAATCACCCTACAATTATTAAGATTGTTTATGGGCTAACCTTCAACTCCAATCCGTCATGCCAAGAATCTTGTAGCTTAATTGGCATTTTCCTATACACAAAGTGTTTAGAAGTTTAGAGAAAAAATAAATTGACCTACAAGATTAGCAACATATTGTACTTACCTTAAAAAAAAAAAAAAATTAAAACAACAACAACAGCTATTCCTATATTGCATAGATGTTATAATGCTCTCCATAATCCATATATAAGTAACGGCCATTAAATAATACTGCTTGCTTTATTTAGTTTGTTAAGAATAAGAAATTAGTGTAATAGCTGCACGGTCCTAATCGATTTTTACAAAGAGGCCCTTATTTGCATTTTTTTTTTTAAGAGGATTGTGGAATCTCTTTTGCACTGCTTTCCCAGAAAAGGGATATGTTTTGTATTACTATGATCTGTTGCATGTAAGGACAAACAACATGTTCCTCAACCAACGATAAGTTGGGGCTCTCTTTTTGTTATGGCATCAAAATCAATTGCTATCTGTCATAGACTAAATCTCTAAGTGAGATTTTCTTTTTGGTTCAAGACTTAAATGTAAGAACACTCCAGCCTAACAACTAGTAATAGTAACCAATCAAACCATTGGACAATTTTTTGTTGTCTGTCAGTGTCACCCAAGAGAATAAAATTAAGGGAAACCATAATTAAAATAAAATAAAATAAAATAAAAAACTCTTATTTGCCTTGAAATTGTATACATTTGGAATTCTAAACTCTGGTTTCTTTTATTCAGTCCCCAATTAAATCATTAAACTATTAAACTATTTTGCCCTTACATAATGTATTTTCTTCAGGAAGCAATTCTCATAGTGGTTATTAAAGTATTATATCAATGTTTAGCAAAAAATAAAGAATACAGATCTTCTATCTCACTTTTTCTGCTCCAGTACTCTATACTCCACAATTAATAAAAATATGCAATATGTAACTAGTTAATTCAATTTCTAATTTAATTCATTTAATAAATCAAATACCCAAAATAAATAAATAAATAAAAACTCGGCAAACTCCATCACCCCACAAGTCCACCACCTACATTCACCACCACCAATCCACACTACATTGCTGGCAACACTAGCCAAAGGTGGCTGACATTTTTACGTTGCCATTCATAGCCAACCACCGCCGGCCTCTAACAAACCTATCTCTCTTCGACTTCATCCCTCTCAAACCCACCCACCACCACCACTCTACTACCCATAGTCATGAACAGCGACCTTGCTCCACTTTATGCTCCACAAATAAAAACATGTCATGTGTAACCTATTTATTTCAATTCTAATTTTATTCATTTAATAAATCAAACACCCAAAATAGGAATAAATAAATAAAAACTTAGAAAACCCCATCACTCCAAGTCCACCGTCTACATTCACCACCACCGGTCCACCACTACATCGCGGGCGACACTAGCAAGAGGTTGCCAACCTCTGCCATTCACGGCCAACCTCTACCTCTGACAAACCCATCTCTCATCCACTTCATCCCTCTTAAAACCCACCCATCGCCACAATAAACCCAACAAACCCCATCTCCCCACCGGTCCACCACCTATCTTCAAGGGGATAGTAGCAAGAGGTGGTCGAAGCCTTCACCGCTTCCATTCAAGGCCAACCATCACCTTCGACGAACCCATCTTTCTTCCATTTCATCCCTCTTAAACCCACCCACCCACCCACCCACCGCCGTTGTCATCTTTACTTTGAAGGATTACTAAGGATTTGTTGTGATGACTCAAATCAACCTGCAATAATCTCATTTATTTTCAAAATGGTATTAATTTTTTTGCATTTTTTTTTTATACAAGATAGAATTTCTACTCTAACCTGATCTAAGTGTAAATGTGTGTGAAGCTCCCTCCTAAAAACTTGAACCCCCCCCACACTATATAAGTATTTATACTTGTGGAGTGACCACCGCACCAAGGGTGCGCGATGGTATTAATGGTTTTGCTTTAAATTGATAGGAATGTTGTTTTTCGATTTAGGTATTTATTGTTAAGGACATATTTTATATAGTTGGCTAATCTTTTGACAAAATACACTTTACTTGTATTTTGGTAGATCTAGGATGTGTTTAATACTTCAAGGAACATGTTGTTCAAGTCTAGTATTAAAGCCATGAAGATTGGACCAAGAAATAAGTGAAGAAAAGGTGTTCAATAAAGCTGGACAGATAGCTTGACACCTGTGGACAGATAGCTCAACAACTTCTCGACACCTCCTCGACACCTAGCTATCTATCGAGGTTTAATAAAGCTCGACACCTCCCGATCGATCGAGGTATCTATCGAGGTTACGGGATTTCAGATTTTCAAATTTGATTATTGGGCCAGGCTTATGTATTTGTGTAAGGTTTCTTTTCTCACAACCCTAGACTTATATAAGGCTTATTTTAGAGGCGGTCACATAAGAGAATAAGAGAATACAAGGAAAATATATGCAAAAGGTGACCGATGCCTTATTCTCTCTTAAAGAAACTACTGTGTTTTTGCGCTTTAGGGTTTTGTAACCAAGTACTTCTTGATCTTCATTCTTTATGAAGTGAAGAATTTTGCAGCCAACATCTTCTTCTAGTTGGTGATTGAAGTCGCATACTAGGATCCGTGCAATTGGCTAGTCACGTACTGGGATTCATGCATCATCAAAGGGTGGCGTCATATATTGAAGAGTTCAAAAGTTCTGAAGCGGTAGAAGATTTCTGCTGTGAGTTCATCTACGGGGATTGTAGAGTCTAGGGATAAAGATTTTGTACTAGATCTGAAACTTCTCTTTTCTATAGTGGATTGCTTTTCGGGAAGGTTTCCCCCCAAGTTTTTTACTGTGAAACTGGTTGGTTTCATTGGTTTTCTAGGTCATCATATCTTGTCTTATTTACTTTTCCGCTACACATGATTTTGACATGATATTGATGTTTTTTTGATTTAACAAGTTTTATTGATAATAAATCTAATTAACAACGTAGGTTTAAAACTTGTTAATTTTATCAACCGGGGTCTAAAATTTCCCAACATTTGTTTTTGGCTAAAATTGGTGGTGGGTAGAAGGGAGATGAGTTTGTTGAGGAGGGTGGCTGGCCGTGACTGTGTTGATGGCGTTAAGGAGATGAGTTCGTTGGGGTGATGAGTAGGCCATGACTGGTTAGAAGGGAGATGAGTTCATTGAGGATGGTGGCCTATCGTGGCTGTGGGTGGGAGAGTGGTGGTGGTGGGTGGTTTTGAGAGGGATGAAGTGGAAGAGAGATGGGTTTCTCAGAGGCCAATGGCGGTTGGCCGTCAATGGTAGCATCAAAGGCGTCAGCCACCTATTGCCAGTGTTGCCGACGATGTAGTGTGGACTGGTGGTGGTGAATGTAGGTGGTGGACTTATGGGGTGATGGAGTTTGCTGAGTTTTTATTTATTTATTTATTTTGGGTATTTGATTTATTAAATTAACAAAATTAGAAATTGAATTAACTAGTTACACATGTCATGTTTTTATTTATGGATTATAGAGTGAAGCAAGAAAAGTGAGACAGAAAATTTTAACTCAAAAATAAATTAGTCACTTCACAGTTCACAACCACCAAACTAATTGCAAGAGAAGATAGATAAGTTATTCATTGGTGGATAATCCTGCTTCCCCAGGTTCTTGAGCTGCTATCTCATATGCTACTTCATGAAAATGCTTTTCCTGACAATACAACCAAAAACCACCTTTTTTTTATTAAAAATAAAAACCCACCATTGATCCTCCTTGATCATAGGATTGCAATTTATATTCGGGGTAATCCAATGCATAATCTTCACGGTCAACCAATTCTAGGAAAGACAAGGAAAGGTCTGCAAACAGAAAAATTAAATTTAATCCGGTCGTACTTTTTATTTATTTAGTTTTTGGACAGCTTGTATTTTCGTACAAATAGAACATTTTATTTTCTTTATTATTTTTTAAACTAAATGTGGAGAGGGGGGAGCTGGGGAGGGTGTGAGAGACAGAGACACAGACCCAAATCAAAATTCAAATAACAAAAGGCAATCCTCATAAATGATAAACCAATCTCCTAAAGTAACTTCATTGAAGATTAATTTACCTCTAATGTATCACATATTATATTAGATTTATGACAATCAATCTAGTTATATAGGAGAATATTGTTATTAATTATAAAGATCAAATGCACGCATTGTGTGTATCGAGGCATGTATATCTTCTTTTCCAGGCAATCAAAAAATATATGTATCTCTGCAATATATAAGTACTAATGTACACGCATAGTTATTGATGTTAAATTACAATAGATGTTGAAATTAAACACGTGCAGTATATGTGTTTAAAGGTTCCGTGTTTCATTCACCGAGTCATGGAAATCGAAGACATGATCCAATTGACTTTACCTGAAGAAATGAAATATGATCTGGTTGGATTTTGAGATCTAATACCTTTAGTTTTATATGAATAACAAATTGTTGATGGGTTTTTTAAGTTTTTAATCCCCACGAATGGGGCACTAATAAGGTATTAGGCGAATATTTCCAGGCAAAGCTGGCGAATCCAATAAAGAAAAGTTTAGGACATCGAAGCAGTACTGTTTGAACACAGTGCTAAGTACTGTTTGTCCTAATTGTTGCCTGAGACTTTGCACTATATTTGCGGCGACACTTTTGTCTTAACGGATGTCTCTGAGCACACAGCTCCCTTTTTTTCTTGCCAATTTGCAGTGTTGTAACTGTTGTTGGGTGTCTACTGTCTGTTGCTAGCTCAAAAACTCATCTCATGCAACAGTTCATTCCACTGTGCTTGTATTTTCTAGAAAGTGACCAGCAGTTCATTCAACAGTTCATTCTCATTCAGCAGTTCATTCCACTGTGCTCATCTCATGCAACAGTTCATTCTACTGTCTGTTGCTAGCTCAAAAACTCATCTCATGCAACAGTTCATTCAACAGTTCATTCCAATTGTTATTTGTAAGCTGGCACCAATTTTTTCCAAAATTTGTTGGAATGATTTTTTTTTTTCCTTTTAGAAGAAGAAAAGTTCTAATTTATATACAATAAATATCGTATTTAACTATTAGTAATAAGTTTATTTAAAGTAATATTATAAATAACAATTAATTACTGGAACAAATTGAAAAAATAAAAATTGTTTCTAACCTTGTTCTTTATAAATGGTGAATAAGTTATTGATTTTTTTTTTCAATTTGTTCAAGTGATTAATTGTGATTGATAATATTACTTTAGATAAACTTATAACTAATAGTCAAATACTATTTTTTTTTTTTTGATAGGGTCAAATACTATATTTATTGTATATATATAATAACTTTTCTTCTTCTAAAAGAAAAAAAAAAAATTATCACTCCAACAAATTTTGGAAAAAAAAATTTTGAGAATAATTATAATGGAAACTTGAGGATTTAAATTCTAAATATGTCCATTAGAAACACCAAAAAAATCAAAAGGAAAGGGAAGGATTCGGATAGTAGCTTAGGATATTGCTAACCAAAAAAAAGAAATTACATACTACAACAAGAGGTATAGCTATGTTACAAAGCTCTTAGCACTTATTACACACTCTTTTCTATAAACAAGGGACACTCATATCTTAATAAACCATAAGTCAGAACTTGGCATGCGGACTTTACAATGTAGCTGTTAGCACTTTGTTGAGGTGTTTGATGTCAAAGTTTTACTTCCTATTCTCAAAATAGAAAACTACTGATCTCTCTAATTAACCAATGATATGTTGTTTTCTTTTTCGTTTTGAAGCTGAGACTGAGAGCTCAATTCATCATAGACAAGGATTAATGCAAAGTGGGAAAGGGCCTGTGGGGTTACCCTTCCTTCTTCAATGTCACATCACATGATACCATAATCTTACAAATTTTATACCTAGCTAGAACAGCTTGATGCCATAGCTCCATCCCTAAAAGTCCTAAAAAGAAAGGAAAGTTTCACTGCAAACATGCAATAATGCGGGTTATAACTTATAAGCAAATGTAATAACATAAACAAAGTAAGCCATTTCAGGTCTGTAAGCTGTTTTTGTTTTACTAGTGGATGCTGACTGAAGTACAGTTAATCTATATTCAATTGGGGTTTCATCCTTTCCAACTCTATGACCGGAACAGAAAGTTTGAATATAAATTTTAGGATCGGTTCTCATGCTGATCAGTTTTTGTTTTACCACTGTGCTTGTATTTTCTAGAAAGTGACCAGAACATTAAATGCTAAATTCTATTTGAACTAACTCAAATTTGTAAGCTGGCACCAATTTTTTTCAAAATTTGTTGGAGTGATAAGTTTTTTTTTTTTTTTCTCCTTTTAGAAGAAGAAAAGTTATAATTTATATACAATAAATATTGTATTTAACTATAAATAACAAGTTTTTTTAAAGTAGGCGTAAATGCACTTTTAGTCCTTACATTTTCATTTTACCATTTTTAGTCCCTAAACCAATTAATGCGTGACATTTAAGTCCTTACCGTCACTCAACTAACAGAAAAAGCTGACGTGGCAAACGGAGTGCACTGTTGACACAGTAAATGTTGACGTGGCAAATAAAATAATAATAATAAAAAAATTTTATTTATTATTTAATAAATGCCAAATCAGCATAAAATAAGAATAAAAAAATACATTTTCATTTTTTTCTAAATTCTTTTAAAATAAAATAAGATAATTAAATTAAAAATTTTATTTCTTTCATTTTTTTTCTGAAGAACATGTTCATGTTCCTTGGGTTCATCCCCAGAAATTTTCTTGAGAAACAAACACACAAAAAAACCCAAAAAATTTAGCTCAAAAACGAAATCGTAAATCTCCAAGCCCTCATTTTCAACCCCAGCAAAATCATCAAATCCCCAAGCCATAAGCCCAGAAAGTTCAAAACCAAAAAATCATCAAATCCTAGAAGCCACAACCCACACTTCTTCAATCAACAAATTCACATTGAAACCCAGAACCCGACGTCCATGTGTGATGAGATTTCTTTAAATACGTGAACTTGACATTGACTTCGACTCAATCCTTAAAACCCCACTCTCCCTCTCTAACCTCAAATCTGCTCCTACCACCACTAGCCATAAAACCCAGCCAAACCATATCATCAAGACCCAAATCCAAAAATAGCATCACCCCTACCAGATCATAGCCCACCACCATCGCCAAAACCCTCAACCACCAGCCAAATTAAACCAACCATCACCATCAACCACCAACCAAAATTAACCAACCACCACTGACCACCTCAACCACAACTGCGAAAAGCAGCCCATTACAACCCATAACCACCACAATCCACCAATACCAGATCGACCCAAAAAAAAAAAAAAAACCGAATAAAGAAGAAGCCACAACTAGATTAAAGTCAAAACAAGCTGGTAAGAGAGGCAGCAATCAATGGTGGAGGTGTCTTTCAACGGTGGTGCTTGAGAACGGTAGTGTAGCTTCAAATCGGTGATGTGGCTTTAAACATGGTTAAGATCGATGGTGTGGCTTCAAAACATAGCTGAGATTGGTTCAAATCATGGCTTTGATCAGTGAAAGAGGCAGAGAGAGGCAAGATGAGTGGGAAGAGAAAGAGAGGTATGAGGAAGAAGAGAGGAAACAGAGAAACAGACAGAATTTGAGAAAAAAAGAAAAAAGAAAAAAAGAAAAGTGTAACGGAGGCCAATCCTTCGACTCAATCTCCGTCATTCTGACCAACATCCATATGCGATGAGGAGCTCCTGGGATGCTATTGCTGCATAAGGCGGCGACGATCCGAGGCTAGGTCCATGCTGGTCGAGCTTGAGACGAGGAGATCCGAGTCAGGTGGGGCAGGATCAGGATTGGGATCGATTGGATCTAGTTTTCTTTGGGGTTGTTGGCCACAGATCAAGCTCTGTTGTGGATCTAGGTTTAGGATGGTATTGGACGGTTGGGGTATTGGTGGATTTGGGTTTGTAGCCAAGGATTGTGGGATTAGTTTGAATCTTTGAATTTGGGGTTTCTGTTTGAAATATCTAGAATTAGTTTGAAACTGGGTTTGGTGGATCTGCATCTGGGTTTTCTTTTAGGCATGGATGACGATGGACGACTAGGACACGTTGCGGTGATGTTCATGCTCTTTGATTTAGTGATGTTCATGTTTTTTTTTTTTTTTTTTTTTTTTTTTTTTTTTTTTTTCTGTAGGTTTGATGTTCATGTTATTTTATTCTGGGTTTGCTCTTTGATTTTGGGTTTGATATCGTTGCTGGGTTTATTTTTAGGTTTGATGTTCTTGTTTTTAATTCTTTTTATTTAATTAAAATTAATAAATTAATTTTTTTAATTTAGATGCTAATGTGGCATTTTTTAATGCCAAAATAGATTTTTTTTTAATTATTATTTTAATGTGCCGTCAGCCACGTCAGCTTTTTCTATTAGTTGGGTGACGATAAGGACTTAAATGTCACGCATTAATTGGTTTAGGAACTAAAAGTAGTAAAATGAAAATGTAAGGATCAAAATAGAAATGACCCCAAAATGTAGTGACTAAAAGTGCATTTACGCCTTTAAAGTAATTGTAAATAAAAATTAGGCGAAACTACATTGTTGGTTCCTAAAGTTTACCTAGGGAGCGCTTTTAGTCCCTGAAGTTTCAAGTGAGCACTATTGGTCCCTAAAGTTTCAATAATGAGCGCTAGCAATCCTTCTATTAACTTCTGTTAATTTTTTTTGTCTTTGTCTAATGGAATAATGATGTGACAATTTTTTAATGATGTGTCATTTTTTTACTATTAAAAATTATACTATTAAAAATTACATATGAAAATACACGTCAGCTTGGATCTCCCAAATCAAACCCAGTTCTATTTTGAATCATACATTGATTTTCTTAGGAACCAAACAAAACTACTACTATTTTTTTTTTTTTTTTTTGTATCTTACATTGATTTTCTTAGCAATTTTCATGTTATAATGACCGCCTAGCTTCTCCAAGTTGTAGTACTACCTCCACTCTCTCTAAAACCAAAGGATTTAAAATCAAAACCCAATTTGAATTAAAAAGAAAAAAAATAACAAGAATAGGACTATTTGCAATAAAAGAAAAAGATAGAGATACCCTTTTGATCGTCCACCGGAAAATATATTATATAGGGTAGGGAGATGCCTTCCAAATGTGGGTGTTAGACTAACTGATCTCGAAAATACCCATGTACTTTGGAGAAATATATGAGTTGTGGTTTTTCTTTCGTTATCCTAATAATTACTATGGCTATTATGTTATATCTCCAAACCTTGAGAATGTTTTCAATTTGTATTTGATTTTCGGCATGTACTACAAATTTCCAAGCGGTGGTTAATCTAATAGCTAGTAAGAAGGCAGGCAATGGTAAGTTCGGCAAGCCAGGTTTCAGCGATTGGAAGGTTTCAGCGGTTGAAGAATATTAGTAGTAGTTTTGTTTGGTTAGTAAGAAATCAATGGAAGATCCAAATAGAATTGGGTTTGATTTGGGAGACTCAAGCTGATGTGTAATTTTTTAATAATAAAAAATCGTCACATCATTAAAAAAATGCCACATCATTATTCTGTTAGACACATAAACAAAAAAAACTAACAAAATTTAATATAAGGACCACCAGTGCTCATTATTGAAACTTTAGGGACCAATAGCGCTTACTTGAAACTTCAGGGACTAAAAGCGATCCGTAGGTAAATTTTAAGGACCAACAATGTAGTTTCACCTAAAAATTAATTACTCGAACAAATTGAAAAAAGAAATGTTTTTAACTATGTCCTTTATAAATGGTAAATAAGTAGTTATTGATTTTTTTCAAGTAGTTATTGTTTTTAACTCTGTGAAGTGCTTGCCTTTAGAAAACAAGTTAGACGAAAAGAAGAAATAGTTTCGAGTCAAGCTCATAAGTTATATTCTTGTGAATTCAAAAAAAAAAATTGGGAGGGGGGGGGGGGGGGGGGGGGGGCAATGGCCCCCTTCAACCATAACATAGCTCTGTCACTGACTGTAAGAGGTATAACCTATGTTGCATGGATACCGACATGAGTACAGACATGATACAGGTATAGGGGTACAACAATTCTTGAAAAACAAGGGTACAACACGTCAGGGGTATAGCAATTAATTAAATAATTAATATATTTAGGTATATTTTTAAATATTTTTAGACAATATATGTTTATTTTAGGATTTAAATTAAGTAATAACATCAAATGAATATAATAACACCAGAAAAATGTTGTACAAAATACAATTTTTGTTTCAATACTAAACCCGTAAGACAGATGAAATCAAAACCAAAAAAAAAAAAAAACACTAAACCCCTAACCCAGTACTACACGCATAAGAAGATAAACATAAAACCCCAAAAAAAAAAAAAAAAAAAAAAAAAAAAAACCTATTAAATAAGTAAATAACATGCGTAAATAAGTAAACCCAGTACACACATAAGGAGATATAAACATAACACACATATATGTGCCAAAGTTTATAATTGCTACTAGGCCTTGAAGCCTAGTGGCACCCGGTTCCATTGTAAACCTTGAGCTTAGGGGTTCTATTCCCCTCAATTACCTAGCAAGAAAAAATGTTTATAAAAATTAAAAATAAAAATAAAAAGAAACAGAAAAAGAAAGAGTCAAAAGCCCAAAAGATAGACAACCCAAAACCTACAGAAAGAGAAACGATGAAGGGAGAGAGAAGGAGCTTTGGGGTCGTCGGAGGCCCTAGGGGTTCAATTGTCACCAATCTACTCCGAGAAAGCATACCACACAGATCAGATTAGAGAACTAAGGGAAAGAGAGAGGCGTTGGTCCAAATCCTGCTCTCTCTCTCTCTCTCTCTCTCTCTCTCTCTCTCTCTCTCTCTCTCTCTCTCTCTCTCTCTCTCTCTCTCTCTCAAGTTTTTGCCGTGTCTGGGACATTCCAATGTGTCACGACTTTATCTGCGACATACCCAAATTTTTTTCCAAAAAAAAGGACGCTTGTCAAGTACGGATTTTAGGTGTGTCTTACCAATACTCGTGTCAGACAAGGGTACTTGCCAAAATTGTCATGTTCGTGCAACAGAGGATATAACTGTGTTATAAAGCTCTTAGCACTTATATATTACACACTCTTTTCTATGAAAAAGGGACACTCATATCTTAATAACCTATAAGTCAGGACTTGGCATGTGATGCTAACTTTAAATGTAGCTGCTAGCACTTTGTTGAACCGTTTGATGTCAAAATTTTACTTCATATTCTAAAAATAGAAAACTATTGATCTTTCAAATTAATAACCAAATGATACAGTATGTTTTTTGGTTTTGAAGCTGAGAGCTCAATTCATCATATACAAGGATTAACACAAAGTGGGAAAGGGCCTGAGGGTTTACCCTTCCTTCTCCAATGTCACATGATACCATAATCCTTCAAATTTTATACCTAGAACAGCTTGATGCTATAGCTCCATCCCTAAAAGGCCCTAAAAAATAAAGGAAAGTTCCACTGCAAACATGCAATAATGTGGGTTATAACTTATAAGCAAATGTAATAACATAAACAAAGTAAACCATTCCAGGTCCGTAAGCTGTTTTTGTTTTACTAGTGGATGCTGACTGAAGTACAGTTAATCTATATTCAATTGGGTTTCATCCTTTCCAAATTTATGACCAGAACAGAGAGTTTGAATATGAATTTTAGGATCGGTAATCATAATATGTTAATAATTATGATCTGGAGGTGATACAGTAATAGTAGTATGTGGAAGCATGTTAAACCTATGAGATTAGACAGTTATATTTAATTCGTGTTAAACATGATTCCATCATTGATTGCGTCATGGGTTGGGATTCTCCATATTACCACTAAAATAATAAAAATTTATCCATGTGACTTTGCTGAGGATAATCTGGACTTTTCACCAAAAACGAAATTTTAGTTAAAATGGGTATGCCTGTTTTTGTTTTACTAGTGGATGCTGACTGAAGTACAGTTAATCTATATTCAATTGGGTTTCATCCTTTCCAAATTTATGACCAGAACAGAGAGTTTGAATATGAATTTTAGGATCGGTTATCATGCTGATCAGTAATCATAATATGTTAATAATTATGATCTGGAGGTGATACAGTAATAGTAGTATGTGGAAGCATGTTAAACCTATGAGATTAGACAGTTATATTTAATTTGTGTTAAACACGATTCCATCATTGATTGCGTCATGGGTTGAGATTCTCAATATTACCACTAAAATAATAAAAATTTATCCATGTGACTTTGCTGAGGATAATCTGGACTTTTCACCGAAAACGAAATTTTAGTTAAAATGGGTATGCCTGTATTATCATATTAGTAGTCAGCACATATAAGAGCCTACTTATATTTTACACAACCACTTTTTTAAACTTTCGCATAAAATTATATATTTATTCTACTCTTTATTTCATTAAAATATTAACTTTTCTTAATTTTTTTTAATTATTTTCCTTTTTTCACAAACAACAATTATCATCTACTCTCTTCCTTCATCTTCGAGATACGTAAAAAGAAGAATAAAAAATTATATGCAAAATGAATAATGTCAATATAAATTTACACAGTTACTATAGCAATTTTTGTAAATTTACACATTTTTTGCTTGACTGATGTGGGTGATTTTGGGACTAAATATGTATAATTAAGCATTTTTTCTATTTTGTATTGACTGATGCAAATGCTCTTGGTGTCTATTTTGGAATAGTTTATTTAGCTAAAACTAAAAACATTTTACTAAAAGTACTATAGATAAAACTAAAAGATAGCTGAAACAATACAGCTAGATCTATGAATAGTATTAAAAAGTGCAATGAGACTTATAAATAATAGCAAAAATAAGCTAAATAGTAAAAAAAGCTGACTTTTTACTGAAAATACTGTAAATAAAACTAAAAGCTAGCTGAAATAGTATAGCTGAACCCATGAATAGTATCAAAAAGTATAATGAGACTCATAAATAATAACAAAAATAAGCTAAATAGTAAAAAAAAACTAGTTTTTTAAGTCAATGTCAATCGCACACTTAGGCTAGGTTTGGATTCACGTTTTGAGTTTTGCGTTTACATCTTACTCTTCTTCTTTTTTTTCTTTTTTTTTCAAGCCGCGTTTCAGCGGAACTTGAGCAGTTACGGCTACTGTTCATGAACAGTAGCCGCAACTTTTGACCAAGTCTTCCGTGAACAGTGCATCTGTGTACTGTTCATGAACTCACAAACTTCACTTTTCAGCCACTTTTTCATTAAAAATGGGTCATACGGCACTATTTACATATTTAAAAATTATTTTGTTACAATGTTTTCAGTTTTCAGTTTTCAGTTTCAGTAAAATAAGTTTTATCCAAACGGACAGTATTCTCTGCATGTTGATAGTATGAACTTGAATTCAAATTAATTTAAGAGGCAAAGCATGTTCTTCGTCCAATTCATGCAATGAGCTGCATGGATATCAGGGAGAAATGGCATAGATCTCTGAAGTTCTTTTTTGTTGGGTTGGGGGGTTTGAGGCTACACATCTACCATACACAATTCTACAAGTGACCATGAGTGAGTGGGCTTTAAGTTCAAGTCCACAATATCGCTGGGCCAATTCATTATTCACGTCATAATTGGAGGAAATAATCCGGTATTGGCCCAAGTGCCTGACTATAGTCACGACTCAGGAGCACAAAAGTAGTTATAAACTTAAAATAAATCATATAAAAACTAAAGCTGATATTTGTTGCATACTGCTCATAATAATTGAAAGTGTGAAAATGCTCTTCTCACAATGCTAAATTTAAGGAAGAGGGGAGTGACCACTGATGGAATATGCCCCATTTTTGGGCAAGAAGCTGAGTCCATATGTCATTCATTGTTCAGATGTAATATTGCAAAGGAAGTTTGGAGTTGGTGGAAGGAGTGCCCAATCAAAATCTGTGCAGAGAACCAAGACTTCTCTGATATTGCTCTGAGACTATTATATGCAGGAACAACTAGAGACCTGGAGATAATGGTTGTGAAAGTGTGGGCAATCTGGTACAACAGAAACCAGTGTGTGCATGAGTCTGAAAAACAAGCTGCTGGTCAGATTTGGGACTTTGCCTCGAGCCTTCTTCTGAATTATAAAGAAGCATCCAAGTCGGAAAATTGTTCCAACTTGATCCGGCCTTTTGTGAGGTAAGTTGGAAGAAGCCTCCAATGGGGGTTTATAAGATAAATGTGGATGGGGCGACAACAGAGAGAGGAAGGAAATCAAGTATTGGAGTAATCAGAAGAGATTTCAAGGGTGAGGCTGCAGCTGGTTTATGTAGGCTACTACCTGGAAATTTCTGTGTGTTGGAGACTGAAACTTTGGCAGTGGAAGCTGGTATTCTGTTAGCAAAAGATTTGGGCCTCCAACAAATCATCATCGAATCAGACTCTCTCTTAGCTGTTCAGAGCATCTCAGCCAAGGAAGTCAGTGGAGAAACAAGCCATATTATTCAAGGAATTCTGAGTAATCTGGACTGTTTTAGCAGTTGGCAAATAAGGCATGTGAAGAGGGACTTCAATAGGGTAGCGCATGAACTAGCCCTCTATGCTAAGTGTAAGAAAAATGAGCCAGGTCTGGGAGGGATGTTCCCCGTCCATAGTGAGACACCTGATTCATCAAGATTGTCTATGATGATATAACTATCCTGTTTCCCATTGTAATCCATCTGTTTGTTTAATGAAAGTCTTCTCATCAATATAAATAAAATAAATAAATAAATAAAAAAGAGTGTGACTTTATTTGAACGCATCTTATCTAATTTTTTGCTAAAAATATCATCATCAATTAATCAATATATATATATATATATAAAAGCAAAAACCTTATACAAAAGAGTATGAGGTTCTACTATATAGTGCACTTTATGAAAAGAATGGAAATACTCTTAAATCATATTAGAGATAAGAACAAATTTAAAAATAAAGGCTCTTTATTTCCTTTAGTTCAATATTTGAAGACAACTTTTTGTTACATTTTATGTTCAATGTTTTAAAACTACTATTTGTTTCATTTCATTCATTATTACAAGATTTTTCCTCTCCCTCACACACAAAAAACTCTTTGAATTTTCATTCACTATTTTCACTTTTACTCTTATATATATATATATATGCCCACAGTCCTTCATGCTAACCCATCTCAAATACACTTAGAACAAAAACAATGTCATTTACCTTCAACCTTTCAACGACACTTACATAACTCCAACATTGCAATACCATTTGATTCTAACCCGTATGAGTAGGCTATGACCAAGGAAATGGGCTTGCGTTTTTTATTCAGTGACGGTAGCTTACGATTTGATGTTGAAGTCAGACGTGGCGGATTTTGTGAAGGTTATGATTCGCTTTGAGTCTTTTGGTTTGGGAAAGTCATAAATGTGTTTTGTTTTAGATCTAAATAAAAAAAAAATTAAATATTCTAATTGATTATTTATGAAGTTAGTTTTTTTTTGTGTTAGAACTCATAATTTGTAGGCTTCTTTGTAAGTTTTTTTTACTGTTATTTTGCTCAGTATGAGCAATAGTGATAAAAATAAAATTAATGATGATTTCAAAGTATTTTCTACTTTTTTTTTTAAGGATACAAAAGTCCAACTAAAGACAATTAAATTTTGATAAATGGATGTGTTTTTAATCAATTTCTCTTTATTTATTCACGTTCTCTTTATATTGACACTTACAAATGATTTCCTTAATTTCATTAAGATAATGAATTAGGTATTTGCAATTGAGGTCTGCATATTTGATTGTGAAAATAGAGTGGTTGAGAGGTGTTTGAGCGGATGCTTAAATTTATGTAATTTTAGGATATAAAAGTATTTTATACTTTAAATTCTTATTCATACGTTTCAAAATCATTTAATCAGTTTAAAAAATAAAATATATTTTTAACAATAAATATTGTAGGGACACGTTTTACAGCCCAAGCCCAACAGGTATGGGGTATTGGCCCAAATGAGCCTAGTACAATAAATTTATAAAAAGTGGATTGAAGAACTGGGTTCTAGTGAATTGAACAACGGCTAGCATGGGTTGGACGGAAAATTTAAACGAATACGAATAAGGTCACAGTCCGAGGAGGTTAACGTTCCTATAAACCGGGTGAGACTGAGTATAAATATTATTTAGATTGTTACAGTGTTCCTCCTTTTTCTCTCTCTCATGGAGGGTCTCTCTTATTATATAATCCCTCTTGGACAATCTTTACCCTACACTTGTCGATAATTTGGGTTGCTACTTGAGTACTTGTCCCATCAGACACCTCCTATGGCCTTCTGTGAGTTGTGGTTGCCAAGGTAGCACTATTTAGGGGTCTTCTCCACATAAATACGACCAGAAAGGTAGCTGCAATACACTTAATACAATGGGAGCAGTTTTTCTTTAGATATCTTTGAGTTCCCATCACTTTTGTACGTGTATGACGTACGTTCTTACTACTGGAGCCTCTAGGAAGGTCACTTTGATCGTTCAGAGTACAGGTTTAAGCCAAATTTGTCATGTCCAAGGAGGAGTTCCTCCTCGGACCACCATCCTCCTTATTTATGAGACTTTGAAATTGGCAATCCCCCCATGCAAATGTTTGTCCCTCCTCGGATCATGCAATGTCATTGGACCAGGCCCAAGGCCCAATATATGGCTCTGGGCCCTTTGCTCCTACAAATATTATAATATATTATAGTCTTATAGTGTTATACAATTTTTTAAATAAAATATGAATTAAGAAAATCAAGTTTCAAAGTATTCAATAATATTGTGGGCAAACATAAATATGATACAAAAAAATAAGTATTATATATAAATTTTAATATACATAAAAATTATTTTAAATGAAATTATAAAGTAATCGTAGTCCACGCATTGTGCGCGACATCTAGTTATAAATAAAATCTAAAGGCTAACTAAAATAAGCTAGGTTTTTTTTTTTTTTTGGGTTAAAAGTACCGTAGAAAAAAAAACTAAAATAAAATAAATATCTATTAAGTGTGAGACCTACAAATAGTAATATTATTAATGTTGCAAGGGAATAGTGTTATCGTTGGCTTGACTTAATGTGAATGTGACCCAAATCAAAAGGCCAAAAAATGCTAAACGTTGGCCCCAAAAAAAAAAAAAAAAAAAAAAAAAAAAAAAAAAAAAAAAAAAACAATGATGTGGGACTTATAAACAGTACACAAAAAAAGGCTGGGAAAAAAATTAAAATTTTAAATTAAAAAAAAAAATGCAAACAGTGATGTGGGACCTATAAACAGTATACAAAATAAGTTAAATGCTAGCTGAGAAAGTGGAACTCAAACACACACTAAGTCACGATTTCAATAATTTTGGGCAATGTGTATGTACACACTATGTGCAATAAACTCTACCCAAAAACTACTAATACAGTGTTATGGGTCTCACAAACAGTGATGTGGGACCTATCAACAGTATACAAAATAACCTAAATGTTGGCTGAAGAAGTAGAACCCAAACGCACGTAGAGTCACGATTTCAGTTATTTTGAGTAATATGTACGCATGCACATATGGTGTGCAATAAACACTGTCCAAAAACTGATTGTTAGTTTCACACACTAGAATACAATAACCTAACAAGTCCAGTCTTAGGTCGGTTGTACCACGTTCAAGTCAGTCATGCCACGTCATTGGGCACTGAAAGTATTGAATAAGAGAAAACGTTCTATCAGGCTGTGGCATAAAACCAGTGTTTTACACCAGCCAATAGACTTCTGCCACGTGGACTCTCACTTAAATCCTCCCCAAACGAACTCCAAGCAGAGTACAAAGAAAGAAAACCACAGCTTGAAGACAAAAGCTCACGCCATTCACCTCTGCTTCCTTCATGCAGAACCTCCACCACCGCCACATAGATCGCCGAAGCAGAGAGAGTTCTCGCCGTGCCGTCCTTTGCTTGCCCAAACCTCCACCACACCACACACCGAATCTCACCGCCACAGAGGTCGCCGGAGCTGTGCGTGGAGCTTGGAAACATACCAGAGCCGCCGTGACCACGATCCAAAGGTTTGTTTATCATGATTTTCCCTTTTCCCAAATTTGGATTTCGAATTATTTTGGTTTTTCCATTTTCTGTATTTATGGATTTTTCTGTTTTCTGGGTTTATGGGTTTAGTATAGTTGTGTTTGGGATTTTGGGTTTTGGAATTGGAGTTTAAGGGTTCTAGGTATTGCTAGTTTTGTGCTAATATTGCTCATTACTAATAGCTTGAGGCTTGTTCCTCAAAAAAAAGAAGAAGCTTGAGAGTTTTTTTCTTTGAATCTATGAACTAGGATTACTTTCTATGTTCTGAACTATTAGTCTTTGAATTGATGACCTTGCTCAACTGCCTTCTTTCTTTTTGGTATATGATAAATGCTTCTTGTTTCATCAACCGGGTTCTTTTTAATTTTTATTGTTTCTTTTCTTCATTTGTTACCTTTTTTTTACCCCTATGCTCCTCTGTTTTTGTCATGGATTATGAGTGTCTTTAATTACTATTATTATGATGATGATAATGATGGGGATTTTAGAGTTAATTCATGTTAATTTCATGGCCATCTAGGCATTCAAGGGCCTCTGTGTTGGTTGGCTAGACTTGGGAGTCTATGCTAGCAATTAACTGTCTTGTAGTGAACCACTATAGGGTCATGAATGAATTAGAAAGCTAAGTTGACACCATATGATAGATCAGGTCCAGTGAACTGGGGGTATTGAAGTGCTCTCACAAGGATTTGATAACTATAAGGATCAAGATAAGGCTCATCAGTAGATAGGAAATGTCTGCCTTTCTCAGGCACTGGACTAATAATGGGTTTGCACATCTGCATGAAAGCAAGTTCTAAGATATCCTCAGCATATTGGTTTGACATAAAAACAGGCTATGTTGGGTAATGCCTAGAAAGTGATGAAGAAAACACAAGACCTTGATGAAGAACTCATGTCCCAACTGAGAGATGAACCAGTTGATGCGAGTTGAGGACAAGACGAATGCTGGATATCCCTGCCTTTGACAACTTCCAGTACAAGAAGAAATGTTTCTAAAAAATTGATACTATCAACTTGGCTAAATCTCTTAGCCACCAACTAAGCTTTGATACGTTCTAAGGAGCCATCTTGTTTCAATTTTGCTTTGTAAACCCATATACACCCAATGGCATTCATGTCAGGGTGATGTGCCAGTGCCATGAGGTCCAGATTTGCATTTAGGGCAGCAACTTTTTTCATCCATAGCAGCAACCCATCTAGGCTGACATTTGGCAAAGATGATGGATTTTGGTTCAATAGGTATATTATGAGTAACCCTTGCTACATGAAAATAAAGGTACCTTGGAGTTGTCATAGTAGGAAGTGTGTCAACTGTTGGTGAGCGACTTGGTATAATATTTGTGGCAGGTGGTGAGAATCCTGAAATAAGGGAGGCATAAGGCAATAGTTTTGTTGATTGAGCTTGCCTCCCAATCTGTGAATGTAATGAGCTCCCCATCAATTTTATTATTCCTATATATATTTCTTTCAATTTTTCAATTTGTGGTTCCTTTTTTTGTTTTTTTAAAACCTTGACTTAAAACCTTAACTGAATTGTTTCCCTTTTTTTTTTCTTGGATTTGTATTTCTTTCAATTTTGCTTCTTACAGGTGCCATTCCAACAAGTTTACTTACTGTGGTTATTGAATTCTCCGCTATCAACTTTAGCCTCTGGGACACAGCTGGTATAATTTATTTGATAGCTATTAAAATATTTTTAGTTTCAAATATAATTTACTCCCACTTGTAATGTCAATTTTCTCCTACTTGTAATGTCAATTTGCTCTCTATATGTATCAAAGTGCAAATAAGGATGTACTTGGAGCTATTTTATGTAATAAAGTTTATTGAGTAGAGATATATATACCAATGTACCAATGTACTTGGAGCTATTTGATAGCTGTTTTTTGTACTTGGAGCTATATGTACCAATAGGGGTGTGCAGAAAACCCGCCGACCCGCCAAACCCGACCCGACCCAACCCGACCCACCGGGTTGGGTCGGTTTTTAGGCCTTGGTGGGTTGGGTTGGGTTACAAAATTTTTTTTTATAGCGGGTCGGGTTGGGTTTGGGTCATAAAATTACAAACCCGCCAAACCCGACCCACCCATATTTAATATATATTTAAAATATATTATATATTTAATTTTTTTTAAAAACCAGGGCACTTATATATATTTAAATATATATATATATATATATATATATATATATATATATATATATATATTATATTTAATAATTAAAAAAAAAAAACAGCTGTAGAGCAATACTTTCTCAGTTCCTCCTACTAATACTAATTATATATATAATATGTATTATATAATTAATAAAATTTTTAAAATAACCAACTCTTCCTATCCTATATAAAAGCCAATTAGTTCACACAAACTCTAGTAAATTATTATTGTTGTTTAGTTATTGGTGTTGTTTGCCCTTAAGGAATTACATCGATACTAATCTTTGGGTTTTTTTAATATATTAATATTTATATTTTTTTTCTACTCAATTTAATAATAAAAAAAAAAATTCAAACCCATGGGTTCAACCCGACCCACATGGGTCGGGTTGGGTCGGGTTGAATTTATGTGATGGGTTGGGTTGGGTCGAATTTTTTTTGACCCACCATGGTGGGTCGGGTCAAAAAATTCCCTCAACCCGACCCAACCCGACCCATGCACACCCCTATGTACCAATGTCAATTTTCTTCTACTGTTAATGATAATTGTAATATTAGAGTAAAATTTTCCAATTAAATTTTAATTTTGTAATAGAACAAGTTTGCCAAATTGGGCAAGTTTAGTATTGTAATAGCACAAATTTTAAATTTATTCTTAATTGTTGCTTATGAATTTTTCTTCTATTTTTTTTTTATAGGTCATATTGAAATATAAAATTACTTGAATTGAAAATATGAGTGCGAACAATATTTAACCTGAAACAATCTCACTTTGTGATATGGTGGATGACTTAGTATATGATGAGTCAGAAATAAACGAATATCAAAATAATGTAGACTTGTCATTGGATAATTCAAATCAACCTTTTGCATGCAATAGGCATTCAGAACCACATCTTGATATGGTATTTGAAAACTTAGAGGCTGCTCGTGCATATTATAATGCATATGCAAGGCGAAAGGGTTTTAGTATACGAGTAAATCATACTCGAAAGAATAAAGATAAAATAAGGGTTGGAATTGAATATGTTTGTTCAAAGGAAGGATTCCGTCGTTAATGTAATGAAGACAATGAAAGAACAAGTCCAGAGCATGCAAAAATAAGAGTAGGATGCAAAGCAATGATAGGTTTAAAGAAAGTTGATGATACATGGATTGTATGTAAGTTTGTGGAGGGTCATAATCATGAGCTTCTTACCCCTAAGAGTACAAGTTTGCTTCGTGGGCATAGAGTGATAACAAGTGCCCAAAAGAATCTTATAGATGGAGAATTGTAATAGGTTTTATTTCAGGTGAATGTATTCTCAATTAGAAAATTTTCTTTAAAAAAAATTAATTGATGGAAAATTTTATTTCAGATGTCTTTGTAATCCTATAATCCTCTTTTTGTACTCTAAATCATGACATGTTTTATTCTAAATTAAATTGTGACAGGTTTTATTTCAATTTTTATTCTAAATTGAGTTGTTATTATGTCAAATTTTAGTTTGTGTGGTACAGAAGTATTAGTTGGCTTGTATTATTTGGAAATTCATGACTTGTCTATGAATTTAAACAAGTATCCATGTAATTTTGATTCTATAAAAGAATTGTTACAATGTCTTTTATTTTGCTTATCTGCAATTCTGCATATCTGCATGTATGCATTTCATTCGCAATTAATTGTATCTGTATGAAGACCAATTTATTAGAAACTAAGCACAATTCACATTCACCAACAATTGAAAGTTTACTGCCCAGTACTATTATCTCTTCAAGTACAGCCCAACAAAAACAAATCCATGTATAAGTCCAGGTACAGCCTATGGAAAGCTTAAAACTTAAAAAAAATGGTCCTAACTTCTACCTTAAAGCGAATCCATGCATGTATCCAAGTGCAGTTGAATGCATGTAAAGTCCAACGGTATACAGGTTAAATGCATGCTCTCCTTCTCCAATTACTCTATTGCACACCACAGCCATTCCCATCTCCAAGCTACTTCGTATGACACTTTGGGATTCGATGCTGACGTTACACATACTAATACAGGCCAAGCTACTAGAAAGAAATGCAATGAACGTGAGAAAAAATAAATTAAGGCAAAAAAATATAGATTAGTTGAAATTGAAACCATTTAACAACATAAAACATTAGTTATTAAAACAGGTATATCTAATTGATACAAATATTATAATTAGGATTAAGTTTTCACCCATGTAATGAGAAATGATCTCTTGGCAATATGCTCACAAGCATTCTCCTAAGAATACTAACCCATCAAACTTGACGATTATCTTCAAACTTGTAAACTGCATGCAACATCCAAAAGTCCACAAAATAATATAAAAATACTTGGTAAAAAATTTTCTAATATAAGAGATAAAATTATCACAAATTTGCAATAGGATCAACAGCAGATGCAGGATGTATAAATGAACTTCTAAAAAACAATGCCTTCAAAAATTCAAAGTAGGCCCATTATTTTGCTGACCATTGCCAAATTTAAACTAAGCAATGCGTACAAGATAAGCATGGTTACCACTACGAAATTTTGTACCAAAGCCACTCAAGCCATGGGACCTGAAATGATATATTGTCTTCAGAATTTTGACTCTATTTTGGTATTGAGTAAAACAGGATTCATCAGCACCAAAACAAATCTAAATCAATTGGCCTGGTGACTAATACATCTCGCTTAAGCAAACACTATCCGTTGACAAATAATCTAGCTGTAAGCATTAACCATTCATATTGCAAAAGCATACAAATGATTCCAGAAAAATTTAAGAACCAAACTATTGTAAGATCCTCCAGCAACTTTTTATCGAAACAAATGTCAAATGGCAGCAACAGCATCACCTTTTTGCTCACGTAAGGTCCTCTCAGCCACCTTTGGGTCATTGTTCTCAATATTGAAAGAAATATATTGTAAGCCTTTTAATTTTGGAAGCCCAAATACATACATGTTAAGAGAGCATTAATTAAAATAGGAGGCACTAACCTCTAGCTCATTTGCAATTATGTCAACATCAGCTGCCTTGATCTTAACAGCAGCGAGTTCTTTCTCCCTGCAACAAAGAAAATAGCATCTTTGATTGAAATGCAGCTATATGTAAAAGATAAAACAAAAGAAGTGAAATAATATTTTAATTAGAACTTCATGCCACAAGTCCAGACTAACAAAGTCAAAAAATAAAATTTCTTTAGTAAAACTGTATCAAGTAGCGACTGCAAGTTTAAAAATAAATAACACTTAATTTAAATTCATATATCATATTACCAACAAGCCCAAGATCTCAGGATGTTACTCTTCAAGCTATTATAACATGAAAACACATAATGGATGTAGATAAATATCCCACCCCAGAAAAGAAAAAAAAAAGTCCTGCATTAGAATGGGAAAACTATGTTTTGATTGTATCAAAATGAGATGGCCAAAAATAAGTTCATCCATTTAAATTGTAGACTGCGGTATGTGAACACAAGTTATTTATGCAGTTATGCCATCAGAGACGGTGGTCTCAAGTGAAAATGGCTATGTCAAGACTTAAAAGTTTATCTAATCTTACCATATGGGAATTGGCTTGAGCGTACGCTTGGGCTTATGAGAAGAGTCTAATATTGCATTCTTGTTTGGCCCAGATGTAACAATAGCCAAACATATAAGTTTACCTCATTAATTGACATGTTCTTTTTTACTACTTCTATGAATGATAATTTGTTGTCTTCCACTACATTTTTTTGTTCCATCAACTTGAATCAACTCACTCCTTTTCATTGGTGTATTGATTGTTCTCCTTTGAACATGACCAAACCATCTTAAACGTCATTAATTTACACACACACACACACAGGCATGCACTAAAACACAACAATATAATGCAAGTTTAAACAGTTAACCCCTACCAACTCTTGCCACTTTATTTTAAGATGGTTAACAATGTAACAATGCCCCCCCCCCCCCCCCTCTTCTTTTGCTTTTTACATGAACTTATTTAATAAAAATTTGATATTTAATCATTAAAGCAAATCAAACTAAATCAACATCAAGAATACCTTGACCATGTTACAAGTTCGACGTATATTAAGTGTTTCAGAAATGTTTAATGCGTAATCTTGTAAAGAAAGGCATTGGGATCAAAGAACTCTACTTGCACAGTAAGCATAAAAATAAGCATGCGGCGCAAAGCAAAGACTCCAAAAGTACTCAGAGAAGAAAGTCCATAAACATTAAAGAAAGGATTCACTTTCATCCACGCATGATAACTTATGAGCTACTCGAGATATCTAAACCATCATGTATACAAAATGCAGTTCAAGAGCAACAAAAAAAAAAAAACAAACAAACAAACAAAAATCACAGAACCCACTTAATGTCTGTCATGAAATTACATGTGGGGTTGACCTTGATTAATCCAATAAGGATCAAAGTCAACCCCCCAAAAGTTTTGGGACTAAAGCTTAGTTTTTGTTGCCGTTGTAATTAAGGTTTATTGATTGAAAGGTATGCAAATTATCTATATAAATTAGACAATTCATACTATCTACATATAGAGAGAGTTTTGAAAATCAATTCGAATTGTTTGTATGTACCTCATTTTCATAGCATTCCAATCCGCTTCAGACGAGGTAGCAATCGAGGCCATAGCTTGCCACGTCATTAACCACAACCGTAAGAAACCAAAACACAAACACAAATAGAGCAAAATTCATGAGGTTCCAAAGAAACCCATGAACCCAGAAAAACCCATCAATAATTCGAAATCCAATTCCAATTCCAGAACCCTTAAACTCCAATTCCAAAACCCAAAATCCCAAACACAACTGTACTGAACCCATAAACCCAGAAAACAGAAAAACCAAAATAATTCGAAATCCAAATTGGGGAAAAGGGAAAATAATGAAAAACAAACTTTTGGATCGTGGCTCACGGCAGCTCCGGTATGTGGCAGGAGTCTATTGGCTGGCGTAAAATACTAGTTTTACGCAATTGCCTGATAGAACGTTTTCTCATTGAATAATTACAATGATCTAACAAGTTGAGTCTTATGTCGATCGTACCACATCATTTTACGCTAGGAGTACTGAGTAATTTATCATCGCACAACAATAATCCTATTCATCTAATCAATAATTTTGAACTATTTTTTGTGTACGGTTCCTTGGCATGTATGTGACAATTCCATGAGAATGTGAGATCATCAGTCATATACAATCCATTCAAATTGGGTTTAGGAAAACATAGTCGCCTAAACATTGTTTCCCAACACATTTAGGGCTTTCGTGCAAATCAAATCTTTGTATGCATGCTTGTAAGTGTGTGTCATGGTCTGTAATACGGTGGGAAAAGTTTTCTTCTAGGTGAGAAATGAAATCACATACTCATCTTAAACCCAAACTAAGAGTTCACTAGTTCCTTTGTGACGCTGCAAAGTTTATTTTCCATCTGCTAAACAAGAAGACCATTAATTACCAAGAAAAATTAGGAATGGTAGTGCTATAATGGTATATTCCTAGTTCAATTTCAAAATTCTAGGGATGAGAAGTATTCATAAATATCTTCCAGTCCGCACTCCGCACCTTGGGCTAATTACCTCACTTCTCTGTGGAATCTACTGCTTCGAATATCAGCAGTCGTGTTTTCTGGCTCTTCCATCTTGACTAATAAACACTACTCACCAACAATTAATCCCGTATGGCCGTATCACAATTGATCATCATCAACATCTTCAAACTGGTATATCTTTCAGGCATATACCCAGCCCATTTCATTTCCAAATTCAGCTTTTCGAACTCTACATAGAACTCCGGAAAATGAGGGTGGGTAAACTGAGAAAACATGCATTTTGTTATTGAAGAGGGAAAAATATTCTTGGAATGGGCCTGACGGATCTTCTTCTATAGTGGACGAGCCCAGCAACCTCAGTCTTGTGAACGGACACAGCTTGGACGGGCGTAAGGGCAACGGGCCCAAATACCAGTATATGGACCCTTGCGATAAATATTTGCGACACGCTTCAAGGAATCTCAAGGTTAAAGGGATTCTATTAATGAGAGGATTCTAGAAGATATGTATAAGGAAATGTCTTGTCCAACACGTTTGGGAGTCTACGAAGAAGACTCCTATAAGGAAAAGACTTCTATTCCAAGTTAAAGAGGTCTACCTACTACTATAAAAACCCCCATACCCTCGCTAACCAAGGTACGCATAATTTTACCCTCTCTAGCACTCTAGAGTTGTGAGAATATTTCTGACTTAACCTTCGAAGGGTATTCAGCTGGCACCACACTAGTGCTCTTCGCAAGGTTTTCTCTTCTCTTTGTTGTGTAGGTTCATATTCGAGCGCGTAAATATTGTGTGGCTCACTGGTGAAATTCTTGGCATCATCAGTTGGCGCCGTCTGTGGGGAAGAAGTTATAGTTGAAATTCACAACCATACTATTGTTTCCCGGACTATAGGGTTGCATGGTACTCACTCGCTCGATGGCAACCACCAACGACGTTCAAGGAGAGGAACCACCCACGACCGCCCTCGAGAGACAAGTTCGAACTCTTGCTGCGGCCGTGGAGTGCCTCACTAAGCAAAACAACGACTTGGAAGAACAGTTGCGCCAGAAGAATGCAGCACCGAACGACTTACAAGAAGACCAAGAAGGGAACAGCGCTGCAAGAAAAACCAGGAGAGACTTGAAGCCAGCCACGCCCCAAGCAGGCCAGAGAGACAAAACTTAAGCATGCCATTCCTCACGGATGCGACTCCACCACACATTGTCGCAGAGATGCAAGCTATGAGAGAACAAATGGAGGTTATGATGAATGCACTCAAGGGGCGAGTTTCCAGTGACCTTGACGATCTAGTCAACCGCACTGATTCACCTTTCACTGTAGCAGTGAACTCCTTCCCCCTACCACACAAGTTTCGAATGCCACAAATCAACAGTTATGACGGAATAAAAGACCCTCTAGATCACCTAGAGATGTTTAAAACCTTGATGCACCTTCAAGGGGTCGCAGATGAGATAATGTGCAGGGCTTTTCCTACCACGCTAAAGGGAGCCGCAAGAATATGGTTCAACTGGTTGACACCAAGCTCCATCAGCACTTTCAAGGAATTAAGCGCCCAGTTCACGTCTCACTTTATCGGGGGACATAAGTACAAGAAGTCGACGGCGTGCCTAATGAGCATCAGACAGCGAAAAGACGAGACGCTGAGATCCTACATAACCCGCTTCAATAAGGAGGCACTTTCAATTGATAAGGCCGACGATAAGATACTGGTAGCAGCCTTCACAAATGGGTTGTGAAAGGGTAAATTTTTGTTCTCTATACACAAAAATGACCCGAAAACCATGACGGAGGTCCTTTACAGGGCCACCAAGTATATAAATGCGGAAGACGCATTGCTGGCCCGGGAGGACAAGCCGAGGAAGAGAGAATGGCAGGAAGACACCCGGCAGGACCAAGAGCGGAAAAGACTCAAAACTAGAGACCGAAGGGACGACCGGCGGTCTAAGCCCCAAGGAAGGAAGTTTACAAGCTTCACCCCATTGAATACCCCAATAGACCAAGTCCTAATGCAGATTAAGGACGAAGGTGCTCTAACCTTTCCAGGAAAACTTAAGAGCGATCCGAGCAAGCGATCCAGAGACAGGTACTGCCGTTTCCACCGCGACCACGGTCATGATACGTCTGATTGCTACGACTTGAAGCAGCAGATAAAGGTCCTTATAAGGCAAGGAAAACTGCAAAAGTTTATCAGGAAAGAGAGGACGGATCATCCACCTCAAGAACAGTAACCCCGAAGGGAGAATGAGCGTCCTAGACCCCCAGTTGGAGACATAAGGATGATAGTGGGTGGAACTGCGACAGCAGGCTCATCCAAGAAGGCCCAAAAACTTACATCCGAATGGTTCAGAACGTCCAGCTGACGGGCTCGATTCCGAAGATAGCACGTAGGGATAACCCAATTATTGGGTTCTCGGAAGAAGATGCACGACGATTTCATCATCCGCATGACGATGCACTGGTCGTCACCCTACGAGTCAAGGAATATAACATGCACCGAATGTTGGTCGACAACGGCAGCTCAGCAGATATCCTATACTATCCCGCATTCCAACAAATGATGATTAATAAGGAATGACTGATACCAACAAACGCCCCGCTGGTGGGGTTTGGAGGAACGAGAGTATTCCCGTTGGGTGCAATCACGCTTTCAGTGACGGTAGGAGATTACCCTCAGCAGATCACTCGAGACGTGACATTCCTCGTAGTTGACTGCTCGTCTGCATACAACGCTATCCTTGAACGACCAACTCTTAACGCATGGAAGGCGGCAACCTCAACATACCACCTGATGATTAAGTTCCCCACGGAGTACGAGGTCAGGGAGTTACGGGGGAATCAGGTGGCTGCCCGTGAGTGCTACTTAGCCATGTTGGAGATGAAGGATCACCAGCAGGCAATGTGCATAGAAGAACAGCGACTCACTACTGAACCCGTCGAGGAACTGGAAGAAATAGCTCTAGACGACTCAAAGCCTGAACGAACAACTAGGGTAGGGACATCGGCCAGCCAACCCATACGGCAAGCCCTCAAAATGTTCCTCAGGATAAGTCAGGATGTATTCGCTTGGAGCCACGAAGACATGCCCGGGATTAGTCGTTCAGTCATGGTACACAAGCTAAATGTGAACCCTAAGTTTTCACTCGTAAGACAGAAAAAGAGAGTATTCGCCCAAGAGCGGGACAAGGCAATAGCAGAGGAAGTAAAAAAGCTACTCGAGGCAGACTTCATCCGGGAGGTGTATTATCCCAACTGGTTAGCAAACGTGGTGATGGTCAAAAAAGCTAACGGGAAGTGGCGAATGTGCTTCGACTTCACAGACTTTAACAAAGCTTGCCCAAAAGACAGCTATCCATTACCGTGGATAGATACACTAGTAGACTCAACGGCAAGACATCAACTCTTGAGCTTCATGGATGCTTTCTCCGGCTACAATCAGATCAAGATGGACGAAGCCGATCAGGAGAAGACCTCTTTTGTCACGAGCCAAGGGCTCTTTTGTTACAAAGTAATGCCATTTGGGCTCAAGAATGCAGGAGCAACGTACCAAAGACTAATGAACAAAATGTTCGCACACCAGGTTGAGGGGAATGTACAGGTGTACGTCGACGATATGCTTGTAAAAAGCCTTCTGGAACAAGACCATCTAAGAGACCTACAAGAGACCTTCGACACTCTCAGGTCGTACAATATGAAGTTAAATCCGAACAAGTGTGTATTCGGAGTAACGGCGGGGAAGTTCTTGGGATTCATGGTATCCCAAAGAGGAATTGAGGTCAACCCAGAGAAAGTACGGGCCATAATGGAGTTAAAACCACCGAAGACAGTGAAAGAGGTGCAGAGCTTGAACGGCAAAATTGCGGCTTTAAACAGATTCATTTCTAAAGCGACGGACAAATGTCTACCGTTCTTCCGCACCTTAAGAAAATCTTTCAGATGGACGGATGAGTGTCAAAAGGCATTTGAGGACCTAAAGAAATACCTGGCCTCTCCACCGCTTCTCAGCCCAGCCGAACCAGGGGAAGAGCTCTACCTATACTTAGCAGTTTCGCAAGTAGCGATCAGCGCGGCCTTAATAAGAGAAGAACAAGGAACTCAACTACCCGTCTATTTCATAAGTAGGGGTTTTCGGGGGGCAGAAGAAAGATACCCCCAGATAGAGAAGCTGGCCTTCGCACTTGTAATTGTAGCCCGAAAGCTCAAGCCATACTTCCAGGCGCATACCATCGTAGTCTTGACGGATCAACCCCTGAAAAGAGCCATGAGCAGCCCTGAAGCTGCTGGACGAATGGCTTTGTGGGCAATAGAACTAAGCGAGTTTGATATACAGTATCGCCCGCAAACTGCAATAAAGGGCCAAGCCGTGGCAGACTTCATCACCGAGTATACCCCGTTAGAAGGCAAGGGGGCAAACACACTCAGAGAATGGAGCATCTACACGGACGGATCTTCAAACAGGCAAGCTAGGGGAGCTGGAGTGGTAATTCAAACCCTAAACGGGGATAAAATCCAATGCATGGTCTGATTGGATTACGCGACGACGAACAACGAGGCTGAGTATGAGGCATTAGTGGCAGGATTGGACCTCGCGACGGCAGCAGGTGCGGAAGTCATGGTCGTACATTGCGACTCCCAGGTAATAACAAGTCAAATTAACGGCATTTACGAGTGCAAAAATGAAAGGATGAAGAAGTACCTAGAAAAAGTAAAAAATCGGATCGACGGCCTCAAAGTGCAATTCATTCAAATCCCAAGGGAGGAGAATGAATGCACCGACCGTCTGGCAAAGGCAACCTCAGTAGAGTCTATGCTAGTCCCTAATCAAGTATTGTCATTTATCCAAACGTCCTCAATTATTGACAACGGAGCAGAAGTGCATGAAGTGAATTATGAGAATGATTGGACCACGCCATTATTAGCCTACCTGAGGACGGGCGCGCTACCAGACGAAAAAGAAGCAGCCAAAAAACTAAAAGTCCAAGCCTCACGATTTGTACTGATCAAAAACCTTCTATACAAAAGGGGATTCTCACGACCATATCTGAGGTGTTTGAATCACGACGAGGCAGACTACGTAATGAGAGAAGTCCATGAGGGTATCTGTGGAAACCATTCGGGTGCACAAATTGATCCAAGCAGGGTACTACTGGCCTACAATGCAAAAGGACGCGCAAGGCTATGTCAAGACGTGTGACAAATGCCAAAGATTCAGTAATTTAATCAAGCAACCAACGGAGGAGCTGACACCCATGACGGCCCCTTGGCCATTCGCCCAATGGGGACTAGACATCATGAGCCCCTTCCCGACTGCGGTAAGGCAACTGAAGTTTCTGGTGGTTGGTATCGACTACTTCACCAAGTGGGTGGAAGCCAAGGCCCTGGCCACTATCACGGAGAAAAACATTCGAAGCTTCGTTTGGAGAAATATTATCTGCAGGTACGGGATACCAAGAGTGCTTGTCTCCGACAATGGAAAGCAGTTCGACAACAGCGCATTTAGGAACTTCTGTTCGGAGCTGGGTATCAAAAACCATTATTCCTCTCCTGCACACCCACAGGCCAACGGACAAGTCGAAGTTACGAACCGAGCCCTGCTCAAGATAATCAAGACTCGGCTCGAGGGGGCAAAGGGTATCTAGCCTGACGAACTACCAAGCGTCTTGTGGGCATATCGTACAACTGTAAGAGTACCTACAAGAGAAACGTCGTTTCGGCTAGCATATGGGACTGATGCGGTCATACCAGTGGGAGGTAGGGCTTATAAGCTATCACGTGGAGAATTACAGCGAGGATAAGAACGAAGAAGCCATGCGGTTCCAACTAGACTTGGTGGACGAAGTCCATGCTACGGCAGAGCAAAGGTTAGCGCGATACCAGAACCTAATGGCAAAATACTACAACTCCAATGTCAAAAAAAGAGACTTTCATATCGGGGATCTTGTGCTACGAAAAGTAATGGGAGCCACTAGAGACCCCTCTCAAGGAAAGCTCGGCCCCAACTAGGAAGGACCATACAGGATCTTATCCTGGCAAAGGAAAGGGACCTACCACCTTGAAACTCTGGACGGACAGAAGCTGCAGCACCCGTGGAACACAGAGCACTTACGGAGATACTACCAATAGAGACGACATAGAAGGCTTCACCACCCCCCAATTTTCCAATTTATTTCCAAGTTTTCAGTAGTTTTTTAATTCAGACAGATGATTGTTTTACTTTACATTGAACAATTCATTCTACGAGTGCTTTTTTAAGCCCAATGGGGCAGGCACCTCTTTTTTATATAATTACTTTCAGACTCTACTGAATCTTTTCTACTTAATCTACTTAGTTCAAGATCGGACGGTTAAAAACCTAGTCCACATGATGGACGGATCATCCTAAGAAGATGAAAATCTTAAGTCCTTTGGTGGACGGATAAAACCTAGTCCATATGATGGACGAATCATCCCAAGAGGATGAAAATCTTAAGTCCTTTGGTGGACGGATAAAACCTAGTCCACATGATGGACGGATCATCCCAAGAGGATGAAAATCTTAATTCCTTTGGTGGACGGATAAAAACCTAGTCCACATGATGGACGGATCATCCCAAGAGGATGAAATATTAAGTCCTTTGGTGGACGAATAAAAACCTAGTCCACATGATGGACGGATCATCCCAAGAGGATGAAAATATTAAGTCCTTTGGTGGACGGATAAAAACATAGTCCACATGATGGACGGATCATCCCAAGAGGATGAAAATATTAAGTCCTTTGGTGGACGGATAAAAACCTAGTCCACATGATGGACAGATCATCCCAAGAGGATGAAAATCTAAAGTCCTAGGGAGAACGAATAAAAACTCAGTCCACATAATGGATGGATCATCCCAAGAGGATGAAAATCTTAAGTCCTTTGATGGACGGAGGAAAACCTAGTCCACATGATGGACGGATCATCCCAAGAGGATGAAAATCTAAAGTCCTAGGGAGGACGGATAAAAACTTAGTCCACATAACAGACGAATCATCCCAAAAGGATGAAAATCTAAAGTCCTAGGGAGGACGGATGAAACCTAGTCCACATGATGGACGGATCATCCCAAGAGGATGAAAATCTAAAGTACTTTGTTGGACGGATGAAAACTTAGTCCACATGGTGGACGGACCACCCCAAGAGGGTTAAAATTTATTCAAGTCCACAAAGTAGATGGACAACCTATCAGGTTTCAAATCTAAAAGTCCACAAGGTGAACGGACGACCACAAGAGGGTCAAATCCCAGACCCTCAAGGCGGACGGATCACCCAAAAGGCTTAAATGCAATCCACAAAGAAGACGGATAAAAACCCTCAAGGGTTAAACAAAATCCATAGAGCAAACAGATAGGTTCCACGCAAAAACTCACAAAGCAAATTATAGAAAAAGAATTGAACGGATTAAAGTACCAAAGCAAAATGTATTGTTTACATGGAAAGCACGACGAATTGTTCTAAACATACTATTACAGAAAGTAATCAATAAAAATGTTGATATAATTAAGCTACATCCACGACGGGGTTTTCCTTCTCTTCACTGCGACGGGCCTCGCCATCCTTCGAATCACTTTCAACAACTTGCTGATCCACCTGAGCAATGACGAGTGGATTCTCACCGAAGAGCTCATTGGTATCTTCAGATTGTGCAGGACAGACGGATGTGAGTTTAGGAGCATTGATATTGACGGTGGATAGATCAAGGGCAGGATAAAGCACCTTCACCTGACGAACAGCCTCGTCGAAACCGTCACCACACGAGTCCCCGAGCTCGTTTAGGAGGGCGTCGGAATCACGATACTCCCAGACTGCTGTATCCTTGTCCAGACGGATCGCTTCATCTTTTGCTGAAATAACTTTTTTCAGTTCCTCCGTCAGATTAAGAAGTTGCTTACTTGCATCTTCAGCCATCTTGAGTTTTTTCTCTTGAGCTACCTTCCAGACCTGAAGCTCAGATAGCTGATCCTCCGTCACCTTCGCCTTCTCCCGTAGACGGCCCAAGGTCGTCTCCTGGTTCAAGCACCGACCCATCAGACCCTTCGTCATTATCATAGCCTGAAAGATTGAAAATAATTCAACTTCAGAGAAGAATTCGAACTGATGGAAAGTAGAAGGATAAATAGTGGACGGATAAAGTTACCTGAGCAATGCTAAACAAGGCCGTCTCGCCCATGGCCTCCGTCAAGTGGTTACCCAGATCTTCGTAGTCCTCGGTAGTGATGATGGAGGAGAGCTGTTCCAAGGCATATTTAGGGTCGTCACGGAGTAGTGACGGCGGTTTCTTGAGTCCAGTGGACGGCCCCGTCATCAGGCCCTTACCAGCCCCATGTTTAATTGGAGTAACCATCCTGGCACCTTCTGCCATGAGTCCTACGATGGGTTCCAAAGGAACCTTGGGCTTCTTAGGTGGACGGTCAACTTTGGACGGCAGTTTTCTCTTAGAAGAGACCGTCTCCTTGGGTTCTGTAAGGCCAGCCTCCTTATTTTTGGCGACGGCCTCTTTGTTTTTGGCAGCATTGGCCTTGATCAAAGCTCTTCTTTTAGCATTGTCCATTTCTGTAAAGGTGAACGGGCGAAAGATTAAGAAATAAAACAAGTATCTATTAATTAAACAAAATGGGTCGACGGACTTACGTTGACGAGTCCTGGTCTCGTATTTAATTGCGGCTGGAGTTGGTTCTAGACCGTCACAGTACCAATGGATGGTCTCGAGGTTCACCAATTTAGCCCAGGTTCTCTCCTTCGGCGTAGTTTTATTGAAAATGTTTTCTAAGAAACCAAACTCCTCATTGCTGACTTGTGGCCGTCGTTGAACTGCAAGAAAGAGGAAGGACGGTGTGAAAATGGCATGAATTGTGTTAAACTGAACGATGAATGGAAGGGTCTCTACGCATTAGGACGGATCCATACCAGCCTCTAACAAAATGCCCCAGGTAGTGTCAACGGGCATATATTCTGTATCGCCTGGACGACCCATCCATCCGTCACCCTCTAAGAAAAAATAGCGATTCTTCCAGTCTCTATTGGAGTCTGGGGTCTCGTATATAACCTTTAACAAAGGACTTCTAGCTACAAAACTGTATATTCCCCTAGATTTATCTATCTCGTCCGGACGGTAGAAATGCAGGAACTCTCTCACCGTCAACCTTCTTGTTCCATTGGACCAAGCCCCGTAGAGTATCTCCATGGCTATGAAGACCCTCCAGGCTTTGGGAGATATTTGGTTGACGGATAAACCTAGGTATTTGAGTAGTTCACGGTGAAGGGTGCTCAATGGAAACCTAAGTCCTGCCTTCAACATCTGCTCGTACACCCCGACGCCCTCCACCCCTTCATAGTAGCATTTTTCTGATTTGTAGGGCAGACGCATGGGAATATTGTCTGGAATCTGTAATTAGCCCTAAGTGTTTTGAAGTGGGTCTCCTTAATAGTAGACGTGAAGTCGTTCACCATCCACTCTGGCAGCATGATGAACTCCCTTGGTCTATCAGCTCCTACGACGGGTCCTACGTGTTCCTCGTCATCCTCAGAACCATTCACTATTTCAACCAATTCCATATCCTCATTTGTTGAGGACTAAGAAGAGGCAAACGGACTCCTATCTTCACTTTGACTCTGTGGGTCGTTGTGACCTGACGGGTATACCTCCTCGTAATCCGCCCCGTCACGGACGACTGACTGATTACTCGACGCATTAGACATTTCCTACATATGACAACAAGACCTAGGACTCCAACGGGTCTATGGATGTGTAATAAAAGTTTTATAAAGTAATCTGACGGTTGAAAAACGAGGCGAGTTAGAGCTTACCAAACTTTATGTGAACGGAGGAAAGATGATGATGACGGATACAAGTAGTGAAACTAGTTGGCCTGACAGGATTGACGGACCTCGCTCTGACAAGTATGTATTGCTGCTAAATGGGAAAATGAGGGGCGAAGGTTTGATATTTATAGAGGAAGTGCGCGGAAGTCAAAGCGACGCCTCGATCCAAGACAACAGTCAATGAACGAGTGACACGTGTTACGTTCCTGATATCAGGACTATTTTGCCATGTTACACCAACGACCCCTGGACCTCTGATCCGTCACTTCATAATTACGAACCGTTACCCCATGTGTCCTAAAAGTCATGACGGACCCATAGGGTGAAGGGGGCAACTGAAGAGGGAAAAATATTCTTGGAATGGGCCTGACGGATCTTCTTCTATAGTGGACGGGCCCAGCAACCTCAGTCTTGTGAACGGACACAGCTTAGACGGGCGTAAGGGCGACAGGCCCAAATACCAGTATATGGACCCTTGCGATAAATACTTGCGACACGCTTCAAGGAATCCCAAGGTTAAAGGGATTCTATTAATGAGAGGATTCTAGAAGATATGTATAAGGAAATGTCTTGTCCAACACGTTTGGGATTCTACGAAGAAGACTCCTATAAGGAAAAGACTTCTATTCCAAGTTAAAGAGGTCTACCTACTACTATAAAAACCCCCATCCCCTCGCTAACCAAGGTACGCATAATTTTACCCTCTCTAGCACTCTAGAGTTGTGAGAATATTTCTGACTTAACTTTCGGAGGATATTCGGCCGGCACCACACCGATGCTCTTCGCAAGGTTTTCTCTTCTCTTTGTTGTGTAGGTTCATATTCGAGCGCGTAGGTATTGTGTGGCTCACTGGTGAAATTCTTGGCATCATCAGTTATCTACTTCAATCCAACTCCATCCAGCACTTCTCCCTGCCCCCTTTTGTTACATCAAGTTCCTTACCTCAGCTACTTCAGCCCGTACACCAACTTTTGTATATATATATGTGTGTGTGTGTGTGTGTGTCTCACATGTTCCATCTTGCAAAGCTGATTTGTAGCCACTAGCCACCCTCCCAAGGTCTAATTCTTCATGTACTTTGCAAAAACTTAATAGTGGGGCTTTTTTTGGCTTTTAGCATAATTTTATTAACAATTTCGTCATGTGATAAGTTTTGCAAACATATTTGTTAGGTAAAATCTCTAATCTTAGAGACTCAAGTTTCAAGTGGTGGCAATCTAATGTGAATTAAAAAAAATCCACGTGGAACTCGACTCTTAGAGACTCAAGTTCACTAAAGGACCTCTAGCTATTGATTTGTTGTTGCTTTCGCTTGGTGATGATGCTACCTAGTGAATTTGTTTTGGTGAGACATCAGATTTAATAGTGGTATACCTAGTGAATTTGTGTTGGTGGGACATCAAATTTAATAGTGGGATACGTATTGGGAAATCAGATTTATTAGTCTATACATCAAATTTAATGGTGGGACACATATTGAGAGACATTGCCTCTATTCTTTTCTCCACCCTTGAGAAATTTTTTTCCTTTGAAAAACTCAAGTTTTCTCAACCTTTGAGAAATTTTTTTCCTTTGAAAAACTCAAAAGTCTTAGAGACTCAAGTTCACTAAACGACTCAAATCTTAGAGACTTGAGATGCTGCTGAACTAATATATTTGCAAAACTTGTCACATAACAATATTGTTAGTAAAATCATGCTAAAATTCCCCCCCCCCCCCCCCCCCCCCCCCAAAAAAAAAAAAGCCTTAAAAGTACATGACATAATTTGGATCATAAGGCATTTCCTCTATCAGCTCCTTTGCTTTTCTTAGATGTCCATTTCTTGCATAGAGGTCAACCAAGCATGCTTATAGATCTTGCTCAGGAACAAGCTCGTAATCCCTTCTCATTTTTTTTAAATACTCTATCCCTCCTTCAAGAAATCAAGCATGATTGCAAGCAGTCAAAGTAGCACTACAGCAGACATTGTCGAGCACGGTTGTTTACGTGAAGATCAGTATGTGGAATTAGCAACAACCGCCTAAACGACTACAATCTTGGATAAATGGTGATGGTGATGGTGGTGGTCAAGCCCACTCATGACCCACTGAAATTAAAGAAGATTCATTGGGTCTGTTGAAGTGGCCAAGCGGGCCGTGGGTAGATTAAGAAGGCCATTAATAAGAGCCAGAATCGGAAAATATATTAACGGAAAAAACGAGTGCATATGACCCAAGTTCTTTGGACTTCGCTTCAGTTATTTTCATATATATATATATATACACACACACACACACACTTATATATTTACTTATTTGCTATAAAAAAAATTATAAAAAAAAAAAAGATAAAAAGTTATTTTAAGCAAATAAACTAAATCGATATGCCTAGTAGACAAACAAAATGAAAGCCATCAAATGTCAGCGAAATCACAAATGGTGGCTAAACTTTAATAGCCTTTTATAAGAAAAATTAGTGCTCAAGCAATTAGAAACTTTCTAAAGCGGGCTATTCTGTTTAAGCAAAACCACCACCACCACACCCCCCAAAGGTCTTAAATACATAGATAAATCTACAAGATAAAAATATAATGCAGGGCTGGCTCTGTAGAGAAGCAAGAGGTTTATCCACATACATAAAGATCTCCAAAGATCTTTGCCAGAGCCACAGATGCAATCATGTTACAGACTCTGTCCAAGACCCAAAAATTAATCCTTCTCCTGAGTCCAAATCCTCACAGTTTTGTCATTGCCAAGCGCACCAGAAGCAATCATATTCTCAGTGGGGTGACATGATACTGATATAACCGTGTCGGTATGACCTTCCAATTTCTGGACTATTTTCCTGCTCTGCAGCTCCCACAAGTATAGACAACTATCTTCAGAACCACTAACAATATACTTTCCATTTGTTACAGAAAATGTGGATGAAAGGCAGTACTTCGAATTCACATGGCCAGTATAAGTCTTCAAAAATTTCCCAGTCGCATAGTTCCAAAGCCTCTGCAAAACACAACACAGACAATATAGATGAGCCTACAAATAAAAATGGATAGCAACTACTACTCAAAGAAGAGTGAACGCTCAAAATATCATCAACGTAATAATTTGTTATAGTAAACAATTCAAAGTCTACAAATTTGTGGTAATCCTGCTTGTGTCAAGTACAAATGTGCAAGTTCATTAGAGAAGCTTATATGCGGAGTATATTGCTTAACATACTTTAAAAGAAAATCCTTTCTTAATTCTTAATGCAGACACTATCTACAAATACATATAACCAAGTCGGGGGTAATGCAGCATTTAAGTGCAACATCATAGACATCCACGTCATAATCCTGAAAATTTCTCGAATTTTCCCAGTTTCACTAGTACAAGCTTTCCGGACCTTTTTTTTTTTTTTTTTTTTGATAAGTAAAAAAGGTGCATGAATTGGCAGAGCATAGATTAAAAGGAATGCCTTTTACAGACATTGTGCTACCTGATATTATTTACAAGTATGTTTGAATCCTGAAAATCTATTTAGTTGGTACCAAATAGAACAACTTGACATAAAAAGTCAGCACATAAGTACGCAACCGATCTTTATAATAACATTCTTAACTAAAGGAAGAATCAAGGATTTTAGATTTTGTTCCAAGTCTCTTTCATACACTTGTAAGAGATTTCTAGATGAAGCTAGTGAAGTAATTGATCAAAATAAGTCATTCCACAGTTTCATTATAGCTGTCTTCAGTTTTCAGTTTTTCACCAACAGATGATTTAAAGTTACAAAAAATTTGAAGACTCCACTACTACATAGATAGCTTCATTCCAATAGAGCCAATAATGCTTCCTGTAGCTTATCTAGAATCAATACACAGGGTGTTGTTCGAGTAAAATTGACAAAACCAGTAGAAACAGACAGAATCTATGTTTCCAAACTTTGGAGGTCATACAAGTAGTTTAAAAGTCCCATATGAAGGCAGAGGAGAAAGAATAGAGGATTGCTAATAAAATTCGTGAGCTAAAATTTCAATCCATAACATAGGATAGAAGAGAATCTAAGTAGTGTAATCATTACTGATTCTGAATATTAAAGAAAATAAGTTCAATATTTATTTCTTCCAAGACAGCAACTTTGTGTTCCCAACATCTATTATATTTAGCAATTATCTATTCACTACGACATTTAAACAAACACATAGAGAACAAACAAAAAAACACAAAGACAGCAATGCCAAAGAACCAAGACAAAAACTTTAAACCCAAATTGCAAGAAAGGAAGTAAATGAAGTTACCAAAGTATTATCAAGCGTTCCAACAAGAAGAAACTTGGCATTGGGCGAGAACTTAACATACGAAACGGGCGGGTTTTCATCGTCAATCAAAGTCTTCATACAATGCCCAGTAGCAGCGTCCCAAATTCGACACAACCCGTCGTAACTACTGGAAACAATGAGCGACCCATCGCGGTTAAAATCAACGGCGGTGACAGGGTCAGAGTGAGCCGGCAAGACCTTGAGACACTTAGCAGACTTAACATCCCAGATTCGGACAGTTTCGTCGAAAGAGCCGGAGACAATCATGTTGGACTGAGGATTAAAGTTGACACAGAAAGCATAGTTGGTGTGTCCCGACAGGGTTTTGATAAGGGACCCAGTTTCAATGTCCCAGAGGCGGAGGGTCTTGTCGTCGGAGGCCGAGACGAGGTATTTGGAGTCGGAGGAGAAGGCTAGGTCCGAAACGCCTTGTTCGTGGCCTTCGAGTTCTTGGAGAAGAGAGACGGTTGGGGCGGAGGAGTCCGACGAGGACTTGACGACGGAGATGCGGAGGGTTTTGTCGGCGGAGGAGGAGGCTAGGAGGCGGCCGTCGGATGAGAATTTGACGGCGGAGATTGCTCGCTTGTGGGGAGTTAGGGTTTTGGCGAGAGTGTAGGGTTTGAAGGATTCGGTTGGCTCTGGCTCTGTCTCTGTCGCCATGCTTCTTTCTCTGGTGGTTGGTTTGATTGTGTGACTGTGACTGTGAGAGAAAGAGTGAGAGTAAGGGGTTTTGGAGGGTTTTATTAATTATAATAGATGACAGTAGTTTTATAATTGGAGACGGAGAAGGACAGTAATGGGTAAAAAGAAAAGAGAAGTACTCAACGACTTTTCTTTTGTTTTGGGAGGAACGAAAAGATTGTTATCCTATTGGGCGGGGAACCATGATTACAAACATTATTCTTTTGAACGGAATTTGTATTTCCTAAGTCCAAACCAACCCGTCGACTAACCCACCCAACCAACTTGGCCGAACCAATTCGAGAACCAGTTGACCTGACACTGGTGATGGGTCAGCGGTGGGTCTCTGCCCCCAAAACTCGAGACTAATGGGTTAGTTGGCGGATCTAAACATGAAAAACCAACCCGATCGTATTACACCGGAAAAGTAGTCGTTTTCCACAAATTGGAGCATTTCACCGGTGGATTTAGTCCGATTAGCTGAGAAATGGCCTGATATCTTCGAGATTCGGCCAGATCTTAACATATCCAACTCGATTTGGTACAGATTCGATGGATTTCAACAGATTTCGGTATAGTTTTGAAAATTTCAACCCCAACCGAGGACTGGTATCCGAGGAGTCCGACGACCCAAACTAACCCCTTTTACCAATCAGCAGCGGATCTAGAAATGGTAGACCTGAAGTAATCGGGTCGGTTCCAGGTTGGGCCCAAACTCAACTCAGACCGACCTGTGGACAAGCCTATTTCCTATTAAATTTATTTGTTGGGTGATAACTTTGATAGGTAGAATTATGGGTGTACAACCAACCCGCAAAAACTAAACCAACTCGACCCAACCCAACCCGTTGGGTTAGGTTAGTTTTTAGGGCTTGGTGAGTTGGATTGGATTACAAAAAAAATTTTGATAGCAGGTCGGGTTGGGTTCTAGTCATAAAATTCCAAATCCGCCAAACCCGACCTGACCCACCCATATATTTAATATATATTTAAAATATTTTATATAATTAATAAATTTTTTTAAATAACCAGCTTTTCTTATTCTATATAAAAGTCAATTAGTTCACACAAATCCTAGAACCTTTTCTCTTAATGTGCCGCCTCCCACTCCCTTCTCCCACTTCACTCTCTTTTAAACCCTAACCCTTTCTCCATCTGCTAAGCCACTGTCGTCCATCAGCTATCATCACCGCCTCAGCGGTGATGATATCTTTCCGACGGTAGCTCTCTCTTCCAATGTTAGGTAAAGTTTCTCAATGTTTTCTCTCTCTCGCCCTATTTCTCTTTCTCTCGCTTCTCTCTCTCTCTCACTCGCTCTCTCTCTGTTTATCTCTCTTACCGTGGTGGATCAGTATTTATTTTTTGCTTTGTTGATTTCTTAGTTTTCTTTTTACTAATTTTTAAATGATTTTGCGTTGTCTCAACCATAGGTCTCTTTCTTACTCTGGTGGTTCTCTCTTCTGGTGTTAGGTGCAAATACTTGGGTTTCTTTCTCTTACTCTATTTCTCTTTTTCTAGCTTCTCTCTCTCCTCCCTCTAACTCTATCCACTTATCTCTCTTGCCGTGGTGGATCAATGTTTAGCTTTTGTTTTGTTGATTTCTTAGTTTTCTTTTGGTTGATTTTTAAATGTTTTTGCTTTGTCTCAACGTACAGGTCTATTTCTTACTCTACAATATTTTCTCTTGCTGACTTGCTATGTCCCTCTCTCTATCTTGCTTTGCAGGTTTGTCTCTCTCTGGCCCTTTCCCTATTGTTTTTACTATTGTTGTTTAGTCATTAGTGTTGCTTGCCTTTAAGGAGATACATTGATACTAATATTTGGGTTTTTTTTTAATATATTTATATTTATATTTTTTTCTGCTCAATTTAATAATAATAGTAATAAAAAAAAATTGTCCAACCTATGAGTTCAACCTAACCCAACCTGACCCATGTAAGTTGGGTTAGGTTGGGTTGGGTTGGGTTGCATTTTTCTTAACCCACCATGGTGGATTGAGTCAAAAAATCCCTTTAACCCGACCCAACCCAACCCAAGCACACCCCTAGGTAGAATGGAAAGAGATTTGAACTGAATTTTATTTGGAAGAATTAGTTGAGTTACAACTTACAAAAGTCTTCATTTTAATTTTAATTTTGAAATAATTGAATTGATACTACTTTTACAAACTCACTAGTATTGACCGTTCAAGAATTGTTCAAAAATTAACTCTTTCATCTTAATTATACTAACTATAATTTCATCAAACTTAGAAAGTACAAATTTAAATTTCCTTTTAGCCTAAAAATAATAAGTGCACAACACACATCCCTTGCTATAAAAAATAATTTGAAAAATAATGTGTAAAACACACAACCCATTTATACCAACTAGGTTGGTGCAATTTTAGATAACTCAAATTTGACCGGAGCTTTAATTCACATGGCATTTACCAGGGTCAAATCTAACCACAAACACCCCAACTTTTAAACTGAACGAAACAGAGAGATATTAAATGGATGGACCACTTTCAATTTTGTTGATGGTTAATGCAATTATCTAAAAACATAAGATAATCATCTCAAAAAAAAACCATTGAATAAGATTGCTTCAATGTTTGTAACGGTTGAAGAAAATGACTTATTTGGTTAGCATTACACAAAAAGAATAGAAATATTGAGGAAAACTTGTCAACAAAATTGAACTTCAACAGAAAAAATAAACTTTGTTGAAAAAGAGAATGATGGGCAATAAGGCATTATCCCAACTGTTACCACTGGTTGACATCTCCTTTATGCTAACTGGACCTCACCAAAGAATTGGAAATATCTGCCCCGTAAAATGCCTGATATTCTTTTTCAATTCTTGAAGAATCCATCAGTGCACAATAATGTTTAGCTGCAATGACACATGTTCTTCACAGACTTCTTAAGAGTAGTCATTTTGCAAGAAGTCCAAGTAGGCTGGAAGCATTTCCAACAGTATCCAACAAGTCTGCTTGGTCCTACAGGGAGCTATGTGGTCTTTTGGTTTATCATAATCTGCCTAGAGGGGACTCAAGGGCGTGATCATCAACCAACCAAAGGCCAAAGTCATGGAAGCGCTTTATCTTTTTCTCAAAACCTGTGATATAATTATTATGGATTATAACATGCATTCCCTTGGTCTCTTGCACCCATGTCTTGTTCTTGAAGTATAATCCTCCTGTTGGGAATGCAGCTTGGGGAAGCAAGTAGAGATCCACCTGCACAAAAAACTTCAACATCTAAATATCTCAAGAGTCCAACCAATACAAATTGTGAAGACAATGTTAGAGATTTCAGAAGCTCAAATATCCACTAGTTCTCACTCTAGGCTGCATAGATTTGTTCTCATACTATTGAAGTATATCTTACAGGAGAGTTGAAGGAAGACCTTCATAAGGAATAGCTCTGAAACACATAAATTTCCACCTAGAACGTATTCTGTACAACTCAGGCTGTGTTTGGCATCTCTAGTGAGGATACATTTCACAACTCTATAAGCAACCAAAAAAAAAAAAAAAGACGCCTTTTTTGGTATGCAATTTCGGGTTCCAAGGAATGCACTTTATTGAGAATGCATTTTCCATTTCTCATTTTATGAAGCAAAAGAAGAATCCTCAAATTCTCATTTGCATTTCATCCTCAAAGCATTCCCTCCCTGGGCTTTCCTAGTATCTACTCATTGTCATTAAACTTCCTCAATATTAAAAAGGATTCATAACAATAACAACAACAAAGCCTTAGTTACAAATTTTTTGGGGTCGGCTTAAAGGATTTTATAACAAGGCAAGAAAAAATTATTTGCATGTTACAGGCCAATATCAATACAATAAGTGTGTCTCAGGGAGGATTGATTGTGACAGTGCCCTGTGATTGTCTTCTATGAAGAGTACCAGTAGAGAGAGAGGCTGATAAGTCGTCCTTGTTACAAGATTGAAGTATCTAGCATGACAAATTTAAGGGAAAAAAGGAATTACTGAAATTTTGACATGCGTCTTGGAATTAGGTTTTTTTGTTTGTTTTTTGTTTTTATTCCATGACACAATTGTTGTTTTTGTCCTCCATTCTTTTCTCCTTAATTGGTTTCCAGCCTTCTTATTTTGGGCTAATTATCACATTCTTTTGTTATTTTGAAGATCTTGTTGACATACCATCCATTGATTATTTGACAGTGCTTGAGTTTGATCTAAATTCAAAAGGATTGTGATTCTTTGGGTTCTTGATTTGACAGGTACAGCATGTTAACACAACATTATTTGCTAATTCTTTCTGGTATTGTTTTATCAATTTAAAGATACTGCGTATAGCATGATACGTTTTTAAAACAACTATCATGAATAGTTCATAATTTATATGTGCAGGTCATGGTATGTTTTTAAAACAACTACCAGTCATTTTGGGACATGTATAGCAACATTGGACACACGCACACATGATTCAAGTACAACATATTCAGAAACCTGTAAGGGACAGCAAGGGTGGATTATATGTTGTTGTGCCATTAGAATTTCACTGGCATTATGTTGTTATTATTATTTCTATTACTAATGGTGATTGTATTTAAGTAGATATTTCCAATTTTATGCACTGAATTTTACATTTTTAATGTTAAGATTTTATGTTAATTGACGTCAACATAAATGAATGTGATCTTTTATGTGTAAAAGTTACAATTGTTAAAAAGATATTACTATTGCCATCCTATTAAAATTTGGTTTAAATGGGAAAAAAAATGCACTTTGCACTTCTTAAAACCAAACGCAATTTCATTTAGTATAATTACTTTTTAGTAAGAGTTTCAGCATAATACCAAACACAATTTTTCAGGAAAAAAAAGAAAAAGAAATTTTTTTTTTGTCAGAATACTGAAGAATCCATTCTGCTCCTAAAGTAGAGTTACCAGATGCAACCTAAATCAACCAGATTATGCAGACAACTCCAATATATCAAGATTTCTAGATTATTTATTTCCTACACCAAATTGCAATACTTTCAGCAGAAGCATAAAATCCCCACAGGCCTTTTGAGACTTTGCTTTAAAGGGACTATTAAGATGACTAAGCTTTCCTAGAAATAAAAATTTACTAGGGAATTCTGGGCTATGAAATAAACTAGGAAGGCAAATAGAAAAAAAAAACCTCTCCAGCAGTTTTATTCAATGCCCAGTTAAAACCAGGTTGGTCATTTGCTTTCTTTGCTTTGGACCATGGTTGTGATTGAAGTTCCTCAATCCACTTCTTCATAACCAGTTTTGCTCCACTAGTAGGGCGAAGGAAAATCATGCAGCTACATATGTAAGGGCGCCCTTTTTTCCCTGGAGGTGGCAAATCATGAGAGTGATTCAGTGGTTTAACCTGGTCAGTCAAAAAGAAGAAATTATTGATGATAGTTACAACGAAATAAAATTACATTTACATCTTGTTTAAGATAATGATGCAAGTTCAAGATAAATTTACATTCAAGAAGCCTCAAAGCCAGAACATTTAGATCTAGTTTACTTGTTAGATCCATGGCAATGCTAGAGGCATTGAATAACTGAATTCTGAGAACATCATCATATTGACTCAGCCTAAATCCACAAATAACTTTCAATAGCACTCCTCCACTCAACTCCTCCTCCCCCCCCACCACCTCCCCCCCCCCCCCCCCCCTCTTTGAGGCAGTGATCTAGATTGATTTTGAAATTCAATGCTGACATGTCATTTGTTTTTCAGTTTTTCTTTCTCCTCTTTTTTGAGCCAAAATAGAAAATTTTGACAAAGAGACACAAAAGCAGCAGTTCAGTTGGAATTGGAAGGCATCCAAAACATCTCAAGAAATCAACATTCTGAGGCAGGTTCCAGTAGAATGGAACTTGGGTGTGTTCACTGATGTGATGTTCTAATGTTGCAAGACAAAAACAGAATAAATAAAATTGAAAAAACATTTCAACTAGTAACTGAGAAGATCATGATTTGTCCCTCTATTTCCCAATTTACGGCCATCAAATGATAGACAAATATAAATAGTTATGAGGAAACAAATGACCAGCATGTTTAGATTTTGTTACAAATCGAGTTTGTATAGAATATAATGTTTTTGGTAGCTTATATGCAACACTTGGCACTATTTTCCATATATGGCACACAGCAAGGCAAGAAGCAAAGTAGGTGTACTTACTGCTGCCATATCATCTGTGAAGTACACATCGTGACTCCCTTGCAAATAAGGAAATGGATCAGCCAACCAGACCATATCAACATCATTGTACATTACATTATATCCAAGTTCCAAAATATGGAGTAGGTGACGTGGCCTTCGGGATGTAAAATTGAAGAATCCCTGTACATATGAAACCAATTAGGATTGCTTCCAAATTGCAATGAAGTCAACAAAAAAATGGAGATAAACATTTCCAAGCATTGTATACTAACTGGCAGGAAAACAAGGAAATATTCAAGCGAAATGACACTGTAGTTTATACTACCAAGGAACATCAAAAGGACAACGAATTAGTAAAGCAAACATCTAAATTCCAAACTCCTTGTTGCACTGATGCAAACAAAAAATACAACATGATTGATGTGATAAAAAGGATTTATATGTGGTTTTTTTTTTTTTTTTTCATGATTTAGGCAATGACATTGGCATAACAACTTGGTCGTATCAAGAAAAGTAGTTTTCAATTCAACAAATCAATTCAATTTTCACAAGAAGCGGTTAGGATCAATACACTTTACATAACTACAAATGCAGCACAAAAGCCTAAGTTCTAGACGAACTAACAAAAAAGATATGTATAAACAGTTAAGCACAACAAATGCTGCTTACAATCACAAATCCTTCAGATTGACAACTTTCAACATAAAAATACCACCTTTAAACTCACACATAAAATAAGAAAATATAAAGCCAAAACACATTGTTAGTCCCTAAACTTTTAACTGATGAGCGATATAATCCCTGAAGTTCAAAGTGTGATCATTGTTAATCCCTAACAAACTTAAAGTGATTGCTTTTAGTCCCTAAAAAGCTTAAGGTGATCAATTTTAATCTCTAATAAACTTAAATTAATTGGTTTTTGTCCAACGTGTCTAACAGAGTGATGACAGGGTAATTTTTAAGAAACTAAATAAAGCAATCACATCAAAAGAACTAAATTGCTCATGGGCTAAAGTTGCAAACTAAACTATAAAATAACTTAGGTTAGGATCAATAAACATATTACATAACTACACACGTAGCACAACTTGCAGCAATATATAAGCAGTTTAGAACAACTTGCAATTCCAATTTACAATGACTTTAGATTGCCAACTTTTTAACTTAAAAACACAGCATTTGAACTCACATATAAAATAATAAATGCTTAAATACATTGTTGTTCCTGAAAATTTAGCTCATTAGCGATTTTAGTCTATGATGTTTAAAGTGATCACTTTTAGACGTGGCCAAACTAAAATCAACCAATATAAGTTTGTAAGGAACTAAAATCGATCACTTTAAGTTTGTTAAAGTCTAGGAACCAACAGTTTGGGCAAAATTAAAATATAAATGAAACCCAGATGTTAAAAAATAAATACATACCTGAGAACCAAACTTATGGGCAGTTTGAGAATCAGGGGCAGGCGGGACGAGCACGGCGTGGCCAGGCCAACGCTGATTAACCTTAAAAAGCGTGGCATAGTCCTCGGCAATGACAAGCACTTTGTCCTGATGCTTTTGCCTGGCAATGCTAATCAACCAGTTGTTAAGAAAAGGCAAGTAAGGGTGACTCACAGCGCAGACGATCACTGTACCGTTCTTGGCCACAAATGAAGCCGCTTGGGCCAGCGTGTAATCACGCCATTTGGAGTACTGGGAAGAAGTGTTAGAGTTACTGGAGAAGAGGAAGTCGGGCATGCCAGCCCAGGGCAAGAAGACACCGAGAATGATGAGAAGAGATAAGAGAAGAAGAAGAAGAGCAGTTGGGGTGAAGGGTCCTGAGGAGGAGAAGGAGGAGGAGGAGGAGGAGCGTCGGGATAATAATGGGTTTGGACCTGAAAACGAAAACGGGTTGTGAATTGGTCTTTGGTGTAAAAAAAATGCTGACATTTTTTTTGAGATTTCTAGAAGAGGAATTTCTTGAATTTAGAAAGGGATTTACTGAGAGATCTTTGAAGATCGGATCTGGGTGCTTCCCAGCCCAGGTGGCAGATCATGAGATGACTATGTCTATGAGAGTATGTGTGGATTTTGATCATTTATTACTGCAATCTTCATCTTAAAAAATTCTGCCCAAACTCCCTTCATAATTCATACCCAAAAAAACCTAACGCGTATAAAAATTTTAGCATTTTTTTTTTTTTTTTTTTTGAGAATATATTATCTTTAGCCTTGAAGTAAGGTGGAAAAATTTTATTACCTTTAGCCTTGGAGTGAGGTTGCTCTCTAAGAAGCTTGGCTCGCTCCAAAATGGTTTGCAACCACCTACAAATCTAAGAATCTCAAATTAAACTGCTGAATTTTTTTGAGATTTTTCGTTTTAGGGTTTTGTTTTTTTTCTCTCTAAACGTAGGATTATAAGTTAAATGAAAAGAGGCTGCTCAAGTTTAGGTTTAGTGTCGTGGAGGATTTCAGGTTAGAAATATTTTTTTTTTCTTTTAACAATGCTGACGTTTAAAAACGTGGCAGCTCTAAGGATATTTTTTCAAAATAACACTCATTTTTAAACAATTTTGTTAGTTAGCATCGATTTCAAACTATTTATGAAACTAACATTTCGAATCTAAAATACTCGAGTTCACTATAGCAACTCGAGGCTGTAGGAATTGATTTCTAGTGAAAATCAAGTCTGTAGGAAATGATTTCCAATGGAACTCGAGTATTAGAGACTCGAGTTCCTACTCTGCACAACTAAAAAAGAGAAACAAAGGGAAAAACGACCTTTGCCTGAGAATTACACACATTCATGGGTTCAATCCGAGCTTGGCTTCGTGGGTTTTGTCGCCTAGGTCGTGGGTTTGCCGCCTGGGTTCGTGTAGGAATGGCAACGGGCCGAGTTCAAGCCTAGTTTTTTCATACTTGGACCCAGACCCACCCCACAGGCCTAGACCCGTTACTCGAACTCGACTCATTTAATAAACGGGTTTTTTATGCAGAGCCCAGACCCACCCTGCCGAGCCCCACAGGCCCCGTTTAGCCCAACCAAATTTGGGCCCAATCCACGACCCAACCAAAAATAAAATAAAATAAAAATTGAATTGAAGTCCAAATTCATTTTTGCCTAAATTCAAGCCCTATGACGTGCAAATTTAAGCCCATATAATGTGGCTCAAATGCTAAATCAGTCCAAATCATAGGCTATTAATCATAAATCAATAAATCTCCTGTTAATTATAAATCTATAAATCAATAAATCACCTAGCTAAGATACCCATTTAATCATAAATCAATAACAATAAATCATAGCTAAAATCACCTACTAAACATAAAAATAAAATAAATCCAAAAAGTCCAAGAAATAAGTATCACAAGTCTAACAAGTCCAAGAAATTAAAAAGCTACAAAATAAATACCACAAGTTTAGAATAATTACAAACCAACAAATTAATCCAACAAGTCTAAGAAATTAAAAAGGCTACTAAATGAATACAAAAAGTCTAATCCTTCACAGCCGTGACATAACTCACATCTTCATTAGGCTCAATTGATTGAAGTGTGCAATCTCCAGACATAGTTGAAGATCCTACAACAACAATGAATTAAAAAATGGAATAAACTTCATCAAATTATAACTAGCAAATATAAAAATACAATTTTGATAACTAGCAAATAAACAAATTAGTCAGTTGCTAACAGTTGACAAACCAAACTATACACTCAAAATTTAAATAATATGAATAACCAAATAAAATACAGGGACTTTAATCTTTTTTTTTTTAAATAATATGAATCATTATATTTAATCTTTTTTTTAAAATAATATAAATCAATAATATGAATCAACAAAACCCCTTTTTGATGAATACAGCGACTCGGTTTGTGCACAAAAATAATATGAATTAACAAAATAGAAATTGATGAGTTTTGGAAAAAAAAATTAGAAAACATACATTTGCTCGGCAAATCGGACTCGGCAAATTCAAGAAATCAACAAAACCCCTACCAAATACAAAGCCGGCCAGTTAACTCACAAAACCCCTCTCAGAGACTTTGGCAAATGCAAAGAGAAATCAAAGATGTTTGATTTATCAAAAATAGAATAGAATAGACCGAATACATCAATATCAAAAAAAAAAAAAAAATTTAAAGAGAAGTAGAGAACAGAACAAACCGAGACCGGCGGTGACACTGACAGAGCTTAGGTGATGGGTGATAGACCTTAGACTAGCTAGCAGTGACAACTTGGGACGGTGGCAAGAGCTTGGACCGGCAGAGAGACGGCGATGAGATTGAGAGTGAGTGAGAGTGAGAGCTTGGACAGGCAGAGAATGATTGGACCGACGGTGAGAGGTTGGGCAGTTGGGCTGGCGGTGAGATTCATAGTGAGTGAGATTGAGAGTGAGTGAGAGTGGTGAGCTGAAGTGAGGGTTTGGATTGGCCATTTTGTTGCGTTGCATTTTGCAACTGCATTTCTCTTTCTTTTCTTTTTTTTTTCTGCACTTTGTTTATGCTTTCAAAGACAAAAAAACACTGTTCACGCACTGTTCATGAGACAAAAAATACTGTTCACGCACTGTTTTGGTACTGTTCATGGGACCCATAGCTACTTTATTCAAAAAAATATTAAAAATAGGTCCTGCGGTACTATTCACACATTTAAAAATTATTTTGCTACAGTGTTTTCAGCAACAATCATCAGTTTTCAGCAATAATAAGTTCTATCCAAACAGACCCGAAATGAGCGTGTGGCTGTGAGTGTGAGGTGTGAGACTGAGCTGAAATGAGAGGAATTAGGAATAGATTTTAGGGTTTATAATATATATATATATATATATATATATATGAGGGTGTTTAATAATTAGGATAAAACCGATCGGGTCAAGTCGGGTCGGGTCCATGTTCGAGCTGGATTTTGGCAAAAACCTAAACTTGCTTTGGGTTTTTTTTTTAAAACCCAAACCTGACCCTATTCTTTATCAGGCCAGGCTGGGTATCCGCAGGTCAAGCAAAAATTGTCATCCCTAGGTTCGTGGGTTCGCCGCCTGAGTTCGTGGGTTTTGTTGCTTGGGTTCACCGCTGGGTTCGCTGCCTAGGTTCGCTGGTTCATGGGTTCGCTGACTGGGGTCGCCGCTCGGTTTGTGGTTGATCTCTTGCTTCGTGTGGTTTTTGCTTTAATCTCTTGTTTATGTTTGTGTTTTTGTTTTTGTTGTTTCTTTGGTTGTCGTGGATTTTTTTTCAAAAGGAGAAGAGGAGGAAGAAGACTACGTTTTGGTTTTCTTTTGTGGAACTTGAGTGTGTAGAACTTGAGTTCTAGGCCAATTTTCAATGAAATCGAGTATGTGATACTTGATTTGCTACAGTGATCTTGAGTCTTTTAGCCTCAAGATGTTAAGGGGGTGTTTGGTACATACACTTAAAAACTGAAAACATGCGTAGAAATACGTGTGGGTAAAAAAGTGTGTGAAAGTACGTGTAATGTTGTATAAAAACTAAAAACATGGGTTTAAGTGGGTATACTAAACGGGGCCTAATTTGCTAAATAGTTTTAAAACAATGCTAACCAACAAAATTTTTTAAAAATTGGTGTTATTTTGGAAAAAAAAATCCGAGCTCTGAAAATTTGGGCTAAGTTTGTGTTTGAGTGAGAGACAAAGACTGAGAAACAATTTGGGTCTGTGATTATGTATCTATTGAGTTTTACAAATATAAAATCATAAAATTAGATTTTGTGTTTTTTATTATTATTGGGTTTTAGAAATATAAAATTGGAATTTTTTATTTATTTAAATAATGCTGACATGGAAATTTGTGGAGCTTAGCAAAAAAGTAGGAGGCTTCGGTTTTGTGTATATACTAGTCGCTAACCCGTGCAATGCACGGGAATAGCTACTGAATGAGTTTTAAGGGAAAAAAAAAAAACCATTAGTTTTTAGTTGGAGTGTAAAAAAATATATATATGAAATTAAAAAAAATGATATAGAAAGAAATAGCACACAGTTTTATTAGAAACAAAATAAATATTAGAGGCAAAACGTTGCGTCTCTAGTTTATTTTGTATTGTATATATAGGTATATACAAGATAGGTTGTAACATATACCAAAAATGTGCCTATTGAAATATCATAATTCTTCAAATTGGATATACCAAAAGATACCTATTAAAATGTCATAACCTTTTATATTAGATATATATTAAAAGTGCTTATTGAACGAAAGTGTGTCTAATGACTGAAAATGTGTCTATTGAACAAAAAATTGTCTATTGACTGAAAATGTATCTATTGAAGAGTGATTATTTTTTGGGTATAAATAATGGTTCATATTCATTTAATAACTTCTTTTCATTCATCTTCCTTAGAAACATAAGAAATTTGTGGATTATCTTCAAAAATGCTATTCGTAGAATCTAATAAATTTGGTTATATACTATGGACAAATTTGTAGCAGCCTTACCAACTCTTCCCTACCCCTTATATTCAAAGCACTTCCTAGTATCTTTTAGTTTCAGACCACTACGACAAAAAGACTCCTACTTTGCAAACAGCCACAACTCCGCCCTTAAACCACTGCAGTTCCCTCAAATTCATGCACATCACAAACAAAATTTGAACTTTTTAGAATATATTCCACGCGGCTCTCACATACACAATCAAGAACAGTTTTGTAGGACAACAGTACAATGATAAAACAATCTTCTTGCTCATGAAAAACACAAAACAAAACTACAAAGAAAATACAAAATTATCCAGGTTTTTAACTTTCAATCAGAGAATAACCCAAAAATAAAAAAGACACAACAAATAAAAAAGTAAAAAAATAAAGAAATATCAGGGAGAAAGCAAAGGATTTTAATAAACCAAAGAAGACAAAAAAGATTTATAAGATTCTCGTGAAAACCAAAAAGTTTATCAAATTGCTTATTTAAAATATATATCACATAATATATAAGAAAAACAGAGAGAATACCAGTTAACTACCTGAATTTTTTGCTATGAAATTTACCAACTTTACACTACGGTTTCACCAAGTCTTAGACTTAGTGCTCGTCCACAATCAGATGAGAATTGACGACTCGCTAAGACAAAACTATCAATAAAAGAGAAAACAAAACAACAACAAAAGTAAAGCGTAAAAGATATACTACGGTTTCTTCTCGATGACACGATTCTTAGGAAGAAGTTGTCTATTGGTGGGTATGGTGGGTTTTCAGATGCGATGCTTTAGTGTTGGCTTGCCGTGGGTCTGATTGGCTTGCCGTGTATCTGATCGAGGAGGAGCTGTTAGATGGAAGGCAGGAAGAGAATGCACAGTATCCTGTAAGGCAAAGGCAGAATAGGGTTTTAGAAAAGTGTTTTCTTTTTTTTCTTTTTTTTTTTAATATTGTGCTGACGTGGAAAATTATGAGAACTTCAAAAGTTTCGGTTTTATATATATATATATATATATATATATATATATAGACTAGTATTATGCTTGTGCAATGCACGGTTTAATCAAAATTCATATGTAAATAATCTTTTTTTTTATTAATTTACTTAAAAATAAATGAATATTTTACTTTTAAGTTTTATAATGAATGCATATTGTGTGAGACTAAGGTATCATAAAATACATACATACATACATACATACATACATACATACATACATACATATATATGTATATAAATTGAATGGAAGATGGTAGAAATACCTAAAAAAAAATAAAATAAAATGATATTCAATAATACATTGAACTTAAGTCTCAATTAATCACATATATTTAAATGGATAAACCTTGAATTTAATAATTAAAAACTATCGAAAACAACAATTGAAATCATATTTAAGTGGAAACTTCAATTCAATAATTAAGAACAATCTAAATTACTAAACATTTAAATTTTTGAAGTCGAGAGACTCACATGAAAATTTAATTTTTGTCCTTAAAAGCATGAGAGAAGACACTGAAACTTGAAATTTAAGTCCCATGAGTATAAACTCATAAAACGTATAATTTTATTAAAAAAATAATAGCTAAATCAATTTCAATTATATAATCAAAAGTAAAAATTGAAATTAAAAATCACGCTACGTGTTTGTTTATATGCATAAAAAAGAACTGAATTCAACATTTATTATAGAAAAAGAGGTGGTGTAGTCTTACCCCTGTCTAGCTAAATTCTTGTTATAATCCTTTTGTTTTGAGGGGAGAGAGAAAAATGCTTCTTTTGACAAAAAAAGAAGCGTTTTTTACAATTTTTTTTTTTTTTACTTTATCCAAAAGAATCGGTATGAACAAATAACTTGCTATCTTTTGTTTTTTATGGAATATAAATAAAGATTAGATGAAGAACTTGAGAAGGATTAGATTACACTATGTTGTTGCTATTTTTTTTTTTTTAATTTTTATAATACGCATGGCTATTTTTTTTTTTTATTAATTATCAAGATTAGATGAAGAATTTGAGAAGGATTAGATTACACTACGTTGCTGCTTTTTTTATTTATTTATTTATAATACACATGCTACCTTTTTTTTTATATATAAATGTTTGTGGGGGCCTTTTTTGTGTTGGGTTGGGCTGCCTGCCGCGGTAGTAGGCCCGAGTATTCTGAGTAAGGAAGTTGAGACCGGTCCAACTGGAACTCAACTTGGGTCGGCTTGTGCGCAAACGTTGAGTCCAAGTCCAAGGGAAGATGCTGTGAAGTGGGCTTATCCCCTGTTTTTGCCGCAGGAACTTTTCTCCAGTTTCTGCCGCAGGATTGACTTTTCTGCTATGCAGCAAGTCTGTCTGTCGTGCTTTAAAGCTTCCTATCTGCTGTGTTTTAAAGCTTCCTGCTGTAAAGCCTTGTGCAATAGAGTTGTCTGCCGTGCTTTAAAGCTGTCTGCCGTAAAGCTTCCTACCGTAAAGCCTTTTGCTGTGCAACAAAACTTCCTGCCGTGCATTAAAGCTCTCTACCGTAAGGCCTTCTGCTGTGCAATGAAGCCGTCTGCCGTGCAATAAAAGTTTCTGCTATGCAGTGAAGCTGCCTGCCGTGCTTTAAAGCTGTCTGCCGTGCAGTAAAGCCTCCGGCAATGTGAATGACTACCATTTTTACTGCAGAAACACTTTTTTACTTCCTGCGCATAAACAAATCTAAAAAAAACCCAAAGAAAATACCCATCAAACAAGTGTTAGTTCAAATGGGTTAGCATATTCTCAAATATATACATACATAAATGAGTATATATACTTATATGTATTCACATATACATATATAAAATATATTTTTCCAGAACATGAGAAACAGGGTATATGTATATATATACTTACGGCAGGATATTGGTTAGTTTGTGTCAAAAGCAAAATACGTAATAACAAATAAAAAGGAAAGCTTCGGCAAGAAAGGTTTAACATGGTAAATACAATAAAAAGGTGCTACAGCAGAATAGCTAATACAGCAAGTAAGACACCACAGCAGGACAACTGATGCGGCAGACGTGATAAAAATGTGCTACGGCAGGATGACTAAATACAACGGATATAAGTTGAAAATCAAATATATTTGCAATCAAAATTAAGTATTAAATCTGCCCATAAGATAAGTAAACCAAGAAGGAACCCAAACTCCAACTTCAACAACCTTATCATGGGCTCTTGCCGTAAAAGTTGTTCATTTTCGAGAATAGGCCTAAATGGCTACTAGCTATTACTTTTGGAGATTTCAAAGAGTGGGTTTGCTAAGAGGGAGGGAAAAGATGGTCTATTGATGCATGCCCCTATTCCTACCGCGTTTTCTCTCTTCTTTTTCTTTCTTTCTTTCTTTCTTTTTCTCCCTTCTGGGTGTTTTTCTTCTTCCCCTGTTTTTTACTTATTCCCCTGTTTTTTTTTTTTTTCATTCCGTCCTCCGTTTTTGGTCTCCCCTTTTTCTGCCGTAGTTACCTCCCTTTTATAGTGAGCTAATTCAATGAGATTTCTCCCTTTTACCCCTAGGGCTTCACCAACTGTTTTTGGTTTGTTGTGGGCATCCTTTCAAGATTACCCACTCACCCATTGGTTGCCCCGACCACTGCCATCTGCTCAGAACATGTTTGTTGCACGACAAAATTCCATTTTGTTTGTTCCTGCCGTATACCTCTACCTCACTACCTAGTTCTATGGCATGCATCAGTGGTCCCAACCATTTATTACTTCTTTTGGGTAAGATACCATCCCAGCAAGGTATATATCCCAAAAGAAGTTATGGCAGGAAACCAAATATAGACCGCCTTTTCCCCCCACCACCAAACCACGCCCTCTGAATCTCTTTGACCGTGGGCCCACCTCCCTTGTATTGGCTGGGTACAGGTTGGTGGTGCCCCGGCCCTTCTGTTCTTGCTCCACTGTCTTTTGTTTTTGTCTCCCATGCCGTTCCTGCCGTAGCAGATCAACTCTGTTTCGTCTGCTGCGTGTTTTTGTCTTATTTCTTCACGCGTTTCCTGCTGCATTTGTCATTTCCTTTAGTTTGACTCTTCCTTCACGCAATTCCTGCTGCTCCTTGTTTCCTTCCATCGTTCTTTTTCATATCAGTTCTCACGCCTCTCTTTTTTATACAAAAGGATTTGGGCCTTTGTGGGCCAAATAATGTTGATTGGATCAAAAGGCGTTGGACCCAATTTATCTTCATCTGCCGAAGCCATCTTGCCAAAGAACTGTATTCTGCGGCAGACTTATATTTTACTGCAGATTTGCGTTTTGTCGTAGATTGCTTTCACTTACATTTCTTTCTTTGGACCCTTCTTATTCTTTGGTCTTCTTGGTGGGCTTTGCTCTTCATTGGGCTTTCTTCCTCATAAGCCTTTGGGTACAAATTTGCAAATATGGGCATCAACAATGTTTTTGTTTACGTGTAGTATAGTAATTAAATAAGGATTAGATGGATCAAATGAAGAATTTGAATTGTAATTAAATTAAGATATTTATCAACTTAGCAATTATAGGAGAATAAAAATTATTTTTTTTTTAAAATCTAAAAATTTTCTGCAATATGGTGCAGCCACTTGGCACAACCACGGCTTAGATTGATTAGATGAAGAATTTGAGAATGATTAGATTACACTACGTTGCTACTTTTTTTAAATAAAAAAAAATTATAATACACGTTGCTATTTTTAAAAAAAAAAATTTATAATACAAGTTACTATATATATATATATATATTTTTTATATATATAAATGTTTTCTTCTACGTGTAGTATAGTCATTAAATAAGGATTAGATGAATCAGATGAAGAATTTGAATTGTAATTAAATTAAGATATTTATCAATTTAGAAATTATAGAAGAAGTAAAATTATATATATATATATATATATTTTTTTTTTTTATAATACACGTTGCTTTTTTTCTTTTCTTTTTTCATAATACACGTTGCTATCTTTTTTTATATATAAATGTTTTCTTTTACGTGTAGTATAATAATTAAATAAGGATTAGATAGATTAGATGAAGAATTTGAATTGTAATTAAATTAAGATATTTATCAACTTAGAAATTATAGGAGAATAAAATTATATTTTTTTTTAAAAAAATCTATAAAAAAAAAAAATTGCAATATAGTGCTGTCAGTTGACATAACTACGGCTTCTAAGTCCAACTTTTACTAAATAATATATGATATGATATAATATGATACGATATATTGATTATAATTAACCGAATGGATATTGAATTTTACAAGTCTTAAACCTCAGGGTCAATCAAGAATCAGTTTGCACAGACCCACCCAGAGCCAGGGTGTTTTTTTTTTTTTTTTTAATAATTATTATCCAGCAATAGAGTTTTATAAATGTAAAAAGTAGTTTCAAATATAAGATTTTCTTTTTAAACTTTGGCGAATGAATATGAGGGGGGAAAATTCAGGGAGAGCTTATGCGGGAAGTATGAAAATGGATGATGAATTTAAACGCTATGGAATTAACAAAATAATCGCAATAATTAAAAGGCTTTAGATTGAAATTATTGTTTTCATTAGTATAACCCCAACCTCAAGCACGTGTTATGCATTACTCTTTTTTCTTTTTAGGGAACATGTTATGTATTACTTTTAAACTGGAAAGATATTCATTTCCAGGCACAAACATATGCGTCTAGGGTTACAGTTTAAAGCCCTTCACAATTGCTCTATAATGAGAAATAAATTTCCCCAGCAACAAATGGAGTAAGCATCCTAATTTTCATTATTGGAATTCAATTGAATCTATAATCCGATACAGCTTAAATCTACCGGAGTAATTGCAAATATCACCACTTGTGATATTTTCTCATTGCTGTCTTAGGAGAGTACCTGATTAATAATTTCAATCCATCAAATTCACATTAACATCAAATTGCAGCTTTTTTATTAAACGAAATAGCCTATAAATGTACACAAATATATACAGGCACAACATCAGAACTACATTTGGAAAGTAAGTGACTAGTCAGAAATCTACACAAATAGTTCTGGACTATATTCCTACAACCACCTCAAAAATCATTTTTTTTATCCTTCCATCAGATTCAGATAAACGTGAGCATGCTCCAACAATCTAGCCGGCATTAAGAATCGCCAGTGGACTTCGAGAAAGCCTGTCAAAAGTGAGCATGCTCCAAGTCCGACACTACAAATCTACAGCTCATATGTACATTAGCAGAAAAAACGAAAAAATAGCAGAAGCAGGAGAGCACTAGTATTCAGGAATACTATACAAAATTGGAAGTGACCTTTGGTATCAGGATTACAGGAACCAAAAGAAATCGCGCCCATTGAAGACAATTAAGGCACGTGGGACAGGTCCTAGCAGTTAGAGGATTTGGTATTCTGAAAAATTCGATTTGAGCCAACACAACCAGGGCCTTGTTCCAAAGGACTGCATCCAAATAAACCTCGATTTGTCCCACAAGGGCCCATAATTTTTCCTTTGTGCAATTCTTGGCTGCTACTCATTCCAAAATGAGAACTCTCATACAAATGTTGCCTCATAGTAGTATTCCATGCATCCTGCGTGAGAAAATTAACAACAGGTCAAAATAAAAGAATGGGAATGAAATCTTTGTTTGGGGGGGGGGGGGGGGGGGGGGGGGGTGTGGTTGTTGTGGGGCAGGGGGATCAGCACTTATAAAAGCAAACAACAATAAGTAAAATCTTGTTCAAACAGAATATTAACCTCACAATAGGAGGAAAAAAATTATTCAAGTGTATAGTCAATCATCTGGGAGGTCAACAAAAGCCTAAATGATGAGATGATCGGAGGTCATGCAATCTGAAGATGTTCTTGTAGATTATTTTGAAAAAACCAGAAATTTTAAATCCAAATATGTGTAGGGTAAAGAAGATGCTTCTTGAGAATTAAATCTCCATAATCATCTCTTTTCAAGCAGCTTGTTAAAGTGAAACAATTCATTGGTTCTGCCTAGGAATTTCCTTTCTCCTCGTTTCTTCTTCCACATGAAGAGAGGCAATATCATTTCTGTCAAAACATCTTAGTTTTCTTTAATTAAAAAAGAAAGAAAGTAATACCAAGACAATTGTGACAAACAGATGTGCCAGAAGAAACAGAAGAAAGGACAGTCTAAGACCATAGCAGTAGACTAATAACACTTACCCAGAGCTAAGCATACATCCTTACAGTAAGCAAGACTACAAATTATAATCTTAGCATGAATACCTTATGCTGATTGCCAAAATCAGCACTGTGAGATATAGAGGACATGCAGCTTTCACCATAAGGAGAAGACTGACTTCTTATCTCTGGACACGAATGGCGCAAATTTTGAGGATGTTTCATAAGAGTGCTGAACCATGAACTTGGCCTGCCACCAACCCAATGCTCACTGCTCTTCCTCAAAGTCAGACATGCTGATGGGGAATGATCATGCGGCAGTAAGAAGTAGGAGTTATGGTGTTCCTCTCTGCAAAAAGTACAAGCTGAATCCAAATGCCCCCTCGAGAATGATCTTGAACCGAAGTTTTGAAAATTCCGGAACATGCAAGATGTTGTAGAGTACGAATGCCCCATGTATGGACAATATCCAAAGGGTTCAAATCTACCATAAGCTAGATTTGGTGACTCCTTCCTATCAGAGAGCCCAAGATAGGGTGTCACCGTCCAGTCTTCAATTGTGATTCCCTGTTTGGCCGCAATGTCCAATATCTGTCTCTCATCAAGTCCTAATCCCATGAGCAAGTTCCACAAGTTTCTTAGTGCTTCCCTTTGGTTGTGGATGACTTGATCCCTCATTGCCATTTCAAACTGAAGCTCAGTATTAGCTATTCCCTACATTAGTGTAGTACAACTGTAAAGCTCTAAAGCAAGCCAATAGAACCACATGTACAGCCGTTGAAGAATAAAACTATCCATGGTTTTAAAATCTTTGACTTAATGCCTCACGAGACAATTTATATCAAGGAAAATTTAACAGATGCCCTTAAGAGCATTGGTTTAGGAACTATTTTTAGAAACTTTTTATGAGAAAAGAAAAAAACAAGTACCTTTTTTGACAGCTTTTTATATTTCACATGAAAGTGGTATTAAAGCTTTCCTAAAATAACCCATTAACTCACTGGGAATATCATGATTAGTAATCAACTTGTTCAAAGATGGTTTTTTTTTTTTTTTCCTAAGGTTCATGGTAGGTTCTTGGTTGACTTAATTAACTCACTGGGAGTATTTTTTTAATTCACAATATCACTTCCCAAGTTTTGTTTGGTAAAACAATGACTTCCTCACTAATTTGTTTGTACCATGTATTCAAATGGATCCAGATACCAAGATGAAACTTTCTACAATCATAATGGCTAGCTCTACAATAAGTGGATTAATACTTCTATCTAATTACCAGGATCCTGTATTGACTGAGAATGCCCAAGTAAGTTTTATTGCCACTGTCACTAATGGCTTCCTCATTCATATTTTGGAGTTGGCATCGATGCCTCTCATTTGCTTCAATTTCCTGCAAAAGTAAAAATGGTTATATGATAGAAAGTTCCAAAATTGTAATTCTTATGAGCCCCAGTAAGTGGAGACATACTACCTTTTGGTAATTGACACCGGCTTCATCGTTGTCACGGATGTTATCCAGAATGACTTGCCTTCTTGCTCTTAAAGCCTCCACAACAGCTCCATCTTTTTCAATAACCTGTGACATAGAAAAAGGTACTCCATCATTGTTTTAAACTTTGTATAGAAATTCAATCCTTGTTTGGCATGCAAAGCGAGAAAAGATTGGGGGGGAGATAGAACAGCAAATCAGAGATTCAGGTCTCCAGCTGGCCTGTGTTTGGGCACCATAATCATAAGATTTTGTTGAAGGACAATTTAGAAAAGCAACACACAAAATTCTAAATCCTAAGGAGTTGCGTAGACCATCAGATCCAAGGTATTAGTCAGGTGCTCTAAGAGCCCTGAACGCCCACGTAAGCCCAAAAAAAAAAAAAAAAAAAAAAAAACCAATTGCCTTCAGACATTAGAAGAAATAAGCACTAAATTTTGTTCCACATAGACTTGAGAAAGATTTTTTATATATATAAGTAGACAGAATTTGAGAAAGATCAAGGGTGGAAGAGAAAAAAATAATATTGACGTTAAAAATTATAAACTATGCAAAATACAGGTTACATGATTAAACCGACATTATCTAACCTGCTGCTTTGCAATAGCATCATCAAGATGCTGGAGTTCAGTGCGGTTACGAAGGTTAGTTTCCTCAAGCTCAAATAATGCCTTCTGTAAGTTTATCCGTTCCTGAACATTTTCACTGATTTCATGGCTCAATACATTCAACCAAGACATATCATCTGCAGCTTTTTCAGCAGGTTTGAGACTAAGCTGTGATTCCTTTGCAGCTAGTTCTTTTCTCAGTCGGAAAACCTCATTCTGTAAAATCAAGTATGTCATGTTCCAAGACATATACTATGCTACCTTAAATACAACACATACCTTTTAATAGCTTACCTGAAGACTGTCAATCATCCGCTGGTAGTCTGATACATGGGTATCTACTGTGCCTATGTTTTTCTGTAAAGAAACATGAGTGTTATGATAACTTGAACAACCAAGTGACAATGAATGCTTAAAGTCATGAATCTAGGAGGTGATAAACAGAAAATGAGCACACAAGAAAAACATAGAGCATCTGATAAGCCAAGCAGATACCAAAAAGAAATATACAGGAAGGATACATTCAACTGTTTGTTCTTTTTCTTTTTTGATAATTCAATTGTTACAACAAGCAATGCCACTGAGCTACAAGGCTCTTGACAGGAAGGATACATTCAGCTGTGGCAGAATACAAACTAAAGTATTGACAATTCAATTAGCAGAGAACAAAATGACCTTACTCCAATCCCATGCAAGAAGGAAGCTGACCCAAATCATAATTGAAGAAAAGGTCAAGGATTATTAAGAGCTATAATATAAAAAGAGGTGAATAGTAGCCTTAAAGCAGAATTGTGTTCATCCAAAGAAAATATCAGTTAGAGCACCGCAAGCCACAAATAACTTCCTTAGTGCTCACACTTTCAAGAATTATAAAGTAGATATATCCCAGACAAATTGGAGTTCACCTGAATGTGTGTCTTTATTTCCTTTGCCCTGTCAGCATACTTCAAGGTATTCACAGTGTGGTGATACTGACTGTCTGCAGGGGATACTGTGGCAACCATGACCGTTTGAGAATTGCCACTCAGACCATCTTTAAGTATTCGTGTCAATTTGCTGCAAGGAAATATATATTAGATTCGATAGGAGGGAGGAACTAAGGCTATAATAAGTACAATCAGATACCTATTCCGGTAAGGAACATAAGCAAGACCCTTCTTTTGTTGCTTCCCCAGAGCATTTATGCAGTTTGCTAAAGCAAGAAGTGATCGGTTGATATTAGCTCCATCTCTTAGCTTTTGCCCTCCATTATGTGTTTCAGAAGCTCGTTCACTGCCAGCAAGATCTACAAGTGCAAGTTTTCCTTGCATGACTTGATTTCGATACTTGTTTCTCTGTTTTCTTTTCACAGTGATCTCTAGAACTGCATGTGATCTGGTTAGATGGAGACAACTTCATATGAGATCATGCAAAAAGGTTGCACCACATAGAGAGAGCTCCATGTAATAAATTTCTCAACATGGATGGTAAATGGGGTGAAAAGTTTAGAGCAACTAAGAAATTCAACTCATGCACGCTCACCGTGAAGAAGTTGCATTAGCCTCTGTGCTTTCCGTTTTCCGCCGACTATTCCCCACATTCAAAAGTTCAAGGATTTTATCTGCTGAGTGAACCTGAATCAGAAGCAAAAGGAAACTGACTAATAGGTATGCTGATCAGAGTACACACTTGATCCATCCAAGAACAGAATGCACAGTATAAAGGAAACTAAAATAGAGGAACTAGTGAATTATTTTACGGAACAAGTTTTTTTTTTTTTTTAAACCATTACACAATGTGAAATGGGTAGTCAAACCATAAATGGCCATAAGGCCAAATTATGTGACCCTGCAATATACAAGCAACACATAACAAAAGAAACATTATTTTACATTGCTAGAAACACTCATTCCCAAATAAAAAAAAAACACACTAGTGTAGACATACACAAAAAGAGCTCCATGAATATCAAGAGATGATAACCCAAAATTTCATTAATCTTCACCAGGATTAAGAAACATTAATGACTTCTTACTAACAACCAATTTTTTTTTAAGAGACTTACTTGCAACCAAATTTCACTGGATTCAAATACCATGTAGCAGATATGTTGATTCATTTTTCATGAATGTCCAAATTCTCAATTACCTTAATTACTGATTCACCATCAGTTTAGAACAGATTAGCCCCATTTTAGGGATGCATTCAAGGTCTGCATCATGCATCTCACCACTCCAACAATGTATCAAAAATGGCGATCTCAATTAATAGCCCAGCAAAGGGAAATACACACGCCAAGAGAGAGGGGGGGGGGGGGGGTGGGGGGTGTTAATATAAGGACAACAATGAACCTTGATACATCTCAGCCCAGCAACAACTATTCCTTGTTCAGGATCCTCTCTAAGTTCCAAATGACCTGATGATTTTTCGAGCAAATCGTAGATAACCTAAATTCATTAAAATAAAAAGTTAAACAAGTTTTAAAAGATAATAAGCTATATAAACAAACCAATATCTTAATCAAAACACAATCCTACTTCATTGTACACTTCAAGGTAGGAGCAAGTAACTTCGAATCCATCGGAGCTCTTGTCCGTTTTGATATGATCAAAAATTGTATGTAAACTGAGAACCATGAGTCCAGGATCATCTCGAGTCCCAACCATTGTATATGTTTTACCACTAGATATGTATAAAGAAAATATTAGATCCAATTATTAAGAGAATTCATAAATCAACAGCACAAATCTCAATGCAGAAATATAAATTCTCAAAAGAATGCAAAATGATTTTGACATAAAAGTTTGCATCATTCACAGAGCCCATAAAAAATGATAGTAAATTTACAATCAATGTGCATTACTGAGTAGCATATGGACACAAGAAAAAATAAAAATAAAAATCTCTTTAGTACCTTCCAGTTGAGCCATATGCAAATACAGTTGCGTTCAGACCTTGAACAACCCCTGAGATTACAGAGGATATACATCTTTTGTACACATCCTGGATAGTTGACTATAGTAAGAAAATTTTATAATAATAACACAAAACAAATTAAAAATCAACTACACTTCTTACATAGAAACTAATTCGGCCTATAACTACATTGTCACTAGAAATTAACATATATGCATATGCATGTGTATATTGACTAGAGTCGTTTAGCAAGAACCAACAGACTGTAAAATCATGTTAAAATTAACATGGCATGGTGTTAGTTAATCCTAACAATCCTAACCCATAAAACATTCAGCACTTAGCATATCTAATATTTAAAAAATTTCATGAAAATTGCCATATTATAACGAGTAATGCTACCGCCACAAACTGTTAATGTGGCAAATTCTTATTAATTCTCATCTAGGACTACCACAGTTTGTAAAATAGTCTGTGTCTTTAGCGTTTTCCTATTATAATGCAAAATGCAAGTGAGCCGTTCTATTGGAAATTTATATCTATTTTACATTTGTAAGTGTAGACAAGTAACCACAACAAACTAAGGAATCCAATCTAGTCATCATGCTAAACTATTCATACCAAAAAGCATTAACATCATTAATCATAACTAATTAAAAAAAAAGGGTGCAGCATACCACATTTGTACAATCTGGACCAAATGCATGATCAAAACAATACTTCTTTTCTTTCGTTCGATTCTGTATGCGATCAAGGTAGTCCTTTGACAAGTCAGGATCCAATACAAGAACCTCCTATAAAAATCCAATAACCAAACTAACACACATTAATTTTTTATCCCAAAAAAAAAAATCAATCACACACTTAATTTCACATAAATTTCAAAGTTTTCAATCCACCACAAAGTACAAAACCTTATTGTCAAAAACTCGAACAATGTCACGACTCTGTTCTCTGCCCGTGAGCCGCCTACATTTCACGGCAACCTGTGGCAAACAGTTAACAGAGACAATCAACCAAATGTAACGGTTTCTGATTGATGTAAATGGAAAATACTAACCGTAAGAGTCGTGGCTTTCTTCGCGGCCGGAGCTCTAATGCTCGGCATGTTTCACCGGCATTGATAAGCTTAAGCCTAGCTTATCTGAGCTACAAGGCTACAATTATGATCAAGTTTTGAAATCTTGAATTTGTTTAAGCTTTAAACAATCTCTGTTTTCACACAAATATAATCTTTCTTTACAGAGTAAGCCCTAATTCAATCTGAAAATTCACATTTGGAATTAAGAAAAGAAAAATTAACAAAAACGAGCTACATTTGTAAAACACAGAGAAAAAAAATTATTTGAAAGAAAAAAAAAAAAAACGGAAACAGTAAATGTGCAAACACCTACAAATCTTTAAACGTAAAGAACATTCCGAGAATAAAAGTGACAGGAAATCAAAAACCAGATCAAAGAAAAGTACAAAAAACAACAAAACACAGATTTTGAAAGCGTTTAGAAAAGCTCAGTGTGCTTTTGTGTAAAGCTCTAGATTTCAAGAAATTTGGAAAAACGTTATCATTCTCTATATTTGCGTGCAAAAATTTAGGGGTAAGAGAAAATCCAAAATCCTTGGAGTAAATATGAAGCGAGAATTTAAAGGAAACGACGTGGAAGCGCGTAATGAGGGACTATAAAAGAAAAGAAATGAGAGAAATGTTTTTGTTTTTGTATTTTGCTGGAGGTGGACTGGTGGAGGTGGAGGTCAAGGTGGGGGTAAAAGATTCCGTGGTTTACGGTGTAACGTATTATAATGGAGTCCACATCTTCTGTCTCATATCTCCTGCTCCACTATATGTTCCACCAATAAAAACTTACCACATAGGCACCTATTAAATTCAAATATAATTTTCAGAATTTTCTTACCTTAGTTTCCTAAAATAATTAAAAAATAGAAAAAACCCAAACAATCCCAGGCACCACCATCGGTCCTCCACCTCCATCCCCACCAGCCACCGCTAGCAACCCGATCCTCCACCACCACCACCACCAACAACCTTTGCCGGGATCAACTACACCGCCAATCACTGCCGTCCACCACCACCAGGCCCACACGAACCTCACTGCCTGATTCAAAAAACCCAACCATTTATCTTAACTCTCTGTTAACTCCTCTCTTCTATGCCTCACTATTTCCTCCAGATCTGCATCTTTATGAACCATACCAAGCCAAAAATAATTCGTTCATTTGGATTAAAAATCAGAAACCATGCTTGCTGTTGTGAATTAAAAGATAAGAATAAAAAAAGAAAAAGAGTCAGTGCCATAAAGATTAAAGAGGAAGCAAAAAGAAACGTAAAGATTGAAAAGAAATTTTTGATTTGAGCCTTTGGTATCCTCTGTCATGGGTGGCCATTGATGTCTTCAACGATCCATTCCTAGAGGCAACGGCGAAGGTTGCTAGTGGTGGCTGGTGGGGATGGAGGTGGAGGACCGATGGTGGTGCCTGGGAATGTTTGGATTTTTTCTATTTTTTAATTATTTTAGGAAACCAAGGTAAGAAAATTCTGAAAATTATATTTGAATTTAATAAGTGCCCATGTGGCAAGTTTTTATTAGTGGAACATAAAGTGGAGCAGAAAAGATGAGACAGAAGATGTGGACTCATTATAATGTACTGTATTTTATTAAGACTCCGAGCTTTACTTCACAATATTTTCATAATAAATTATATGTTATATTAGTAATAATCAACTTATAATTATTTAAATTTACAACTTAAATTATTTTTTTATCCACTCATAACAATTAATAACAACTATTTTTTTGTCTACTCGGACGTGAAAATATTATAAAAATAACATTCTCCTTCATAAAAAATTTATATAAAAACATGCTCAAAAAATCAATTATTTTTCTCTTTCTATAAAAAATTTTTTTATTTCTTTTATTAATGCTATTAAAATAAAGCGTACGTTATGGAGGTTGAAGAAGAGACCAGCCAGGTGAGCTGGAGCGTTGTAGAACGATCGTGACCGTTGGATTGCTTTTGGAGAGACAACACACAGATGGATTTTTGGAGTTTTGTGAGGAGAGAGGCCGTGTCGTGGGAAAACGGGAAAAAGACTAGTTTTTTTGGTAACGAAATTTGGTGGGGTGTTGTTGTTGGATAATGATTTTTACCGTTTTGGATAATGATTTTTTTGTGAGTAGGAAAGGGAAAGAGACTGGGGCTCTGATTTTCTTTTTTTTTTTGAGAAAGGGGGCTTTGATTTTCTCGGTAACGAGGTTTATTATTATTTTTTGGCCCACACTTGTATTGGAAAACTAGTGGAACAAAATTGACCTCCGTGTTATTGGTCGGTTGTCACTTTGGAGACAAACCTTTCAAATTTCTTGACAGAGAACAGATTGTTATGTTCTTTTTAGACTCTCATGTGTGCTTAAATCAATATGCAAGGTTAAAAGGCAATAACAAAAATCATGGCCTCAGAATTGGAATCACATGAAATTTAGTAGCTGAAGCGAAATGGCCTTATGAGCAAAGTCATCGCTTTGCCACAAGGTACCTCTAAAAATGAGAAAATTATTAGGTATTTTCAGAGTATTATATATGCGTACTCCCTTCTCTCATGTGTATGATAGGTCCTACCATGAATTTAATTAGTGAAACTCACCATTCATGTGAGATGAGAGAATACGCATTTATGGTACTCCGGGAGTACACAATAATTTCCCCTTAAAATAGCGAATTCCATCATTTAGGCCCCAAAAACTGCGATTTTACCATTTATAGTAATTTTTGTTCCTTTAATAACTTTTTCTCAAAAGTCAGAATAAGGTCTCGCTTATTTTGGGATGACCCTTAAGGTCAGTAGTTTACGATTCTACATTTAACTCAATTTTGCATTTTTAGTAAATTTTGGTATTTTGTCACATAATCGCGTAATTAGTGTGGATTAGGGTTTCAGACGGTTTTTTCTCAATATTTATATATTTTTTAGCCGTCAAGAGGTAAATTAGATTATTATCAATAAACACAAACTGTTGTCAAATTCTTTCTCTAGTGGATTCCAGTTTTTTTCTCCTTGTGGATTCAGAGAAACCCCTCATGGATTTGAGGTTTACTAACAGAAGCTAATAATTTAGTTTCTATTCCATCAAGAGAGTATCGTGTGTACTTTTTTCAGGCTTCCGCGACATCATTTCTCATATATCTCTATATTAAGTGTGAATTTTGAAAATTTAATATTTGGATTACATGTTCTTATTATATCTTTTATACTTGTAAAATTTCAAAAATGTCAAAAATCAAGTGCTATATCATCAAATAAATATTAAAATTTCAAATTTTTGTGATCTAAAATTGTGTATAAAAAAATAATTTCTTTGATCGATTAGTAAATAACATCCGATTTGAATGATATTTGATTTACATATTAAAAACATAAGGAACATGAAATCAACAATTAGATTTTCAAAATTTACACTCAAAAAATAAATATATGAAAAGTTTGAAGAATTTCTCTCCAAACTAGTTTGGAGAGAAACTTTGTTTAGTTGAATAACAATAAGTAAGATGAATATATTAGATTAAAACATAAGCATAAGTTGCCTCTTGGAGGGGAAAAAAGTGAAAAAAAAAAAAAAAAAAAAAAAAAAAGTGAGTTGTGTGGGATTTAAGTTTAAAAAATTTTGATGATAGACTTTTAGTTTTATTTAAATTAAACAATTGTTAAATGTTATCCCTTAATTTGAGGAAATATATCATAACAAACTAGACTCATTATACGCGTTTTGCACGTGCAATAATGCTCTTTTTTATTTGTTTGGCTTTTTGGTTTAGTGTTGTAATGTTTAATAGTAATATATAAATAACCATGTGTATTTTTTTTATTTTTTTTTAGAAAGAAGTAAGGTAATGTGAAATAATATTTAAAAATGAGATGAAGATAATGCCCTAAATTTTAGGCTAAATGAAGAAGATAAAGGAAAAAGTCTAAAACTTAGGAATAATGAATTACTCTTTTAACCAGTTTGTCTTTTTTAATTTAAAATTATTTAACTAAAAGATAGGGGTATTTTAGAAAGTTTAAGAATTTGTATGAGGGTACTTTAGTACGCAAAATGTTGAAACCTAAACAATGAATCCTCTTATTAATAGTATAGATAGATAGATAATATAAAATTAATTTACTAATTAGTTGTTCTTAAATGTTAATAATAGACTTTTAATTGGAATAGAAGTCAAAAGGTTTTTTTTTTTTTTTTGAGAAAGTAGACCTGAGTTTTTGTTTGGGGTTTAAGTTTATAATTTTTTATAAAATACTTTTTGTAGGGACAAGATTTGTAGCCTAAGCCCAAAAGATACAGGATGTGAGCCCAATAAGCCCAATATAATGAATTTGTAAAGAGTGAGTAAAAGAACTGGACTGTTTGTGAAATAAATAACAGTTAATCAAGATTTTAAAAGATGAACTAGTACAAAAACATGCTTGAAACTTGTATAAACTGATGTCCGAAAAGATAAATTATTTGCTGAAAGGCTAATATCATTCTTAGAGCTATAGTAAATTTTCCTTTCTCTTCTTCTTCTCTTTTTTTTTTTGATCCCCTTTTCATGAGAGGTCTCTTACATTTATAAAATCATCTTTTTTAACATCTTCATCATACACTTGTACCTCATCTAAGCATTCACTTGAGTACATATCCTATCAGGTAACTTATTTGGTTCTTTATGAGTGGTGGCCACTGAGATGACACTGTTCAGGGGTCTTCTCTGCATAAATGCGGCTAGAAAAGTTGTTGCAGGGCATTAAATGCGGTGGTAGCAACTTTTGCTTTAGATATTTCTTTATTCTTGTCATCTTTATACGTGCATGAAATTCATCCTTATCGTTGGAACTTCCTGGAAGTTCACCCAAACTGCCCAAGTATTGGCTTGACCGATATTCTTCAAGTCTATATTCTTCTATCCTTTCCTTATGTGATTCTCCATTCTGGAGTCTTTCCCAATCATTTACTCCTCCTCGGACGTACCCACATCTTTCAAATAGGGCCCAATGCCCAATATACGAATTTGGGCTTTTATCCCCACACTTTTATTTTGAATAAAATTTAAATTTTTTAAAATATTTAAGTTTAGAAATTTTTTACAATAGATTTTTAGTTTGAGTAAAATTTAAATTTTTTGAACTTTAAATGTATAAAATTTATAATATAATTAGTTGTTCTTAAAATATTTGTAGGGTTGAAATTTGATGGGCTAAGGATCTACTTTGCGTATCGTGAGCCCAACGAATCCTCAACAATAAATTTGTAGAGAATGGGTTAAACAGCTGGGCTGGTTATGGATTTAGCAACGGTTCAATGCAAGCGAATAAGGGTAAAAAGGCATTCAAACTAATATTTAATAAAAGTTCTCTTCGGTCCGAAGAGGTTTATCAACTTATCAACTTAGTGAATACAATTTTTTCTCCCCCTTGGCTTCAGAGGCTTCTGCCCTTTATATATCCCCCTCCTTCTTCATCTTCACCGTACATTTGTTCTTCATCCAAGCGTCCACTTCAATATACGTCACATCAGGCATCTGCTTTAGTATGCCTTGAGTGGTGGTAGCTGAGGCTGAACTGTTCAGGTGTCTTCTCCACATAAATGCGGTCAGGAAAGCTGCTGCAGTGCATTAAATGCGGTGAGGGCAGCTTTCCCTTTAAGATATTTTTATGTCCTTCACGTCCCCAGGCACGCCCAGGATTTGCTCTCCTCCGTGAAATCAGTTGGGAAGGTCGCTTTTGCCCCCAGCACATTTGATTGATTAAGCACCATGATGATCCGACGATGGGACCTCTTCGGACAGGGAGGAAAGTCTTCGGACGTATCCCAGTATTCTTCCCCAAGCGTATATCCTCCAAATGGGCACGGCCCTGATCCCTTTCATCTCTTCGGACAAATAATGGTATACAAATTGGGCCCTGGGCCTAATTCGTAGCATTGGGCTCGTCCCCACAATATTGATAATAGACTTTTAGTTGAAGTGGAAGTCAAAATGTGGGGTTTTTTTTTTAAAAAGAAAACATAAGTTGTTGTTTGGGATTTAGAATTTTTTTTATAGCAAACTTTTAGTTTTAATAGAATTTAAATTTGTTGAAATTTAAAACATAAAGTTTTACCTAAATTAAACAGTTGTTAAATGTTATCCCTTAATATGAGAATTTATATTATAACAAATAATATAAAATTAATTTACTAATCAGATGTTCTTAAAATGTTCATAATTGACTTTTAGTTGGAGTAGAAGTTAAAAGGTTGGTTTTTTTTTTTTTTTTTAAGAAAGAAAACACATGTTGTTGTTTTGGGTTTTAAGTTTAGAATTTTTTATAATAAATGTAGGGACTCAAATTGTCTTGGACCCTGGACAATAAAATTTGTAGAGTGCGGGTGTAAGAGCTAGGCCCAGTAAATAGAGAAAGACGTCGTTCTGGCGCAGCAGGAGGAATTCCCAATGTAGTAAGGGACGGATGACCTCTCTCTCTTTTCCTTAGTGGTGTCTTTTTTGCCTTGCCTCTCTCTCCTCTTTAGAGCATTTCGATTTCCTATTATATACTACTTTTCCGGTTCCTTTCCACCGTACACGTGTAAGCTCCCTTTTGAGATCATCTTTCTGTCCCATCCAGCACATCCCGGATCCTCCGCTTGGTGGTTGTAAGGCTGCTTGACTGTTGTTCAGGTATCACCTCCACATTAATGCGGCCAGAGAGTTAGGTGGGGTGCATTTAATGTGGAGGTAGCAGCTTTTCAGGAGATATTTGTTACCTTTTCCGGTTCCTTCTTTGATCAATATTTATTTAGTCTAGTTTGCATGTGACTCTGCAAAACTCCCTGTCAACTAAAGTAGTTACGCCCACGTCTAAAGCTGGTTTGAGGGATGGACCTCGTCCTCGGACAGGAGAATATCCTCGGACGAAAGAGTATCCTCGGACGGGTGAATGTCTTCGGTTTGGGCCGTTGGGCCACAAGCCCATTTTTATGTATTCTGTTAGTCTTTCGGGCAACGGGCCCCACAATAGCCCCTCAAAATCTCACTTTTTGTCGCCACAGAAAAAAGGGGGATTTTGACATCACCTCCTTAACTCCCGCGTTGGGCTCTTCCACGTTTCGGACTGCCTTTTCACTTGCCCAAGGCACGTCCCTGACGTTTCGTCGTCAGGAGCACGCCATCATTAAATGATGGCAGTTTCTCAATCCTCCACGTTTCAGTAGGATGCGGATCCAACGGTGGGGGATTTCCGGAATTTATGAGCGGGACTTTTCTCGCTTACGATTTCTGTGCCCTTAATAAGAGTTTTTCAAATCAAATTTCTTTTCAGTTACACAAAAAATCTCGCGATCTTATCGAGTATTTGCTGAACCTATCCCTCTTTCCTTCTTCTCAACGATCTCATATATACCTGGAGTTTGTCCGAGGAGTCTATTTTCCACAACTGTAAGTTTCTATGACCCTCTTCCTTTTTCATTATCTTCTCTAATTTCTTTTCACAATCTTTCAAGAAATGGGTCGGTTTAAGAATTTAGTTGATTCCGAGGAGCAAATAGAGACATTTAGGGCTAAGTATAAAATTCCTCCTACGGTGGGTATGAGATACGCCTCCGTGGAGGAGTGGTACGACAAAAGAAAAACAGGGGAAGTAGTCATCCCCATGATCGCTTTCATAGAAGGGGGAATGACTATTCCGATGGGCCATCTTACTAGTAGTTACCTCAGGTTCTTTAGATTGTCCCCCACACAATGTGCCCCAAACATGTTTAGGGTGTTAGGAAGTATAGAAGCCCTTAATACGAGGTTAAACCTGGGCCTTACCCATCACGATGTGAACTGGGTATATAATCTCCAACGCTTACAGGACGCGGGGTATTACCTTAGGTCCAGGTTCCCCGTGCTGGATGGGACAGAAAGATGATCTCAAAAGGGAGCTTACACGTGTACGGTGGAAAGGAACCGGAAAAGTAGTATATAATAGGAAATCGAAATGCTCTAAAGGAGAGAGAGAGGCAAGGCAAAAAAGACACCACTAAGGTAAAGAGAGAGAGGTCATCCGTCCCTTACTACATTGGGAATTCCTCCTGCTGCGCCAGAACGACGTCTTTCTCTATTTACTGGGCCTAGCTCTTACACCCGCACTTTACAAATTTTATTGTCCAGAGTCCAAGACAATTTGAGTCCCTACAATAAACTTTTAGTTTGAATAGAATTTAAATTTATTGAAATTTAAAGTTATAAAATTAATTTACTAATTAATTGTTCTTAAAATATTGATAATAATTATTGCACACCTTTAGTACGATAGTCACTTCACAAGTATAAGTGCATATGAGGGGGGAAAGGGCCGGAGTTTAAGTCTCTAAGAAGAAACTTTTCACGCATATAAATTTAAATTAAGTCGGAGTATAATTTCTATCTTTTATATATATATATATATATATATTGATAAAAGACTTTTAATTAGAGTAAAAGCCAAAACGTGGGTTTAAAAAGAAAAAGAAAAACATGGATTGTTGATTATTTTGACCCTTTTTTATATTTTTCATAAAAATTGTTCAAAACTTTCTAAAAATGACTTATTAAAAATTGCCCTAAAAAGCACTAATCATTATGACCCTCCAAAAATATAAAATATTGTGAAAAAAATATATTTTTATTTTTATTTTCTTAGAAAACATTTTTAAAAATATGTTCTGTTAAAGATCTGTTTTTTTTTTTTTTCCTTCTTTTTTTAATACTATTAAAGCGTACGCTATGGAGGTTGAAGAAGAGACCGGCCAGGTGAGCTGGAGCGTTGTGAATGCTTGTGACCGTTGGATTGCTTTTGAGAGAACACACATGGATTTTTGGAGTTTTATGAGGTGGAGAGGTGGTGTCGTGGGAAAACCGGAAAAGGGTTTTGTTTTGGGCTACGGAATTGGGTGGGTGTTGGTGTTGGACAATGATTTTGACCTTTTTGTATGATGATTTTTTTTGTGTGTGATTAGGAAAGGGGAAGACACTTGGTAACAAGGTTTATTACTTTTTTTGTTGTTGCGCACATGTGCATTGGAAAACTCGTGGAACAAGATTGACCTCAAATTTTTTTGCCTCAAATTTTTTTGGTCGGTTTGTATGTAGTTGTAAAGGACCTGGGTTGAATCAAGAATTAAAAACTTAGGACTGTATACTCGTCAGCATTGCAAACAATCTAATCTGTTTGCCACGTATAAATTTTTTTTGTTAGTGAGCCGACAGTAAGATCAAAATGGACTTGATTTTTTCGTTTTTAGAAACTTAAGTAGGTGCGAGCGCGACTATAAAGTATGGACCAAAACAAGAATCAACCCATAATGTCAGGATCAAAAATGTATTTATACCCTTTTTTTTTTTTTTTTTTTTTTTTTGAGAAATAATTACAATAAGCTGCCAACCCCGTCACTCAAACCTTTTCTCCCTTAAACCCCCAAGCACTTTGTGCATGAGGATGTGCCAATTTAGCTACAAGACCTTTGGCATGTTTTTACCTATTAAAAACTTATGATTATATACTAGTTAAGGCTAAGTTTAATGTCAAACAATATTGTATATTCAAATTTGGTTTATTATCAAATAAGTTAAGTTACCAAAGGCCTTGTAGCTGAATTGTCACCTCCCTGTGTACAAAGTACTTGGGGGTATAGGGGGGAAAGGGTTCGAACTGCGGGAATAACAACATGTTGTAATTATCTCTAAAAAAAAATGTTAAGTTTGTTCATAAATTACTTAATTAATTTATTTATTTTCAATATGCAGTAAACATTACAAATAAAATTCGTTACCCCTTTACAAATGTATGTTAATAATTAATAATTGGTGAAAACCACATTTTCTTCCCTACATTTTCACGTGATTCTCACTTTGGTCCCTAATTTTTTTTTTCACCGATTTTAGTCCCTATCCTGGAAAACGCATCTCGTTTTAGTCCCTGATGTTACATCGGAAATGGAAATTGCACAGCTGGCAAACGAAAAAAATTAAAAATATTAAAATAATGCCCACTGTGTCCATGTGGCTTTTCACATCAGCCTCTAAATTAAAAAAAAAAAATTATTAATTTTAACTAAATAAAAAAATTAAAAACAAAAATAAAAACCAAACCCAGCAAGAACAACAAATTTAAAACCTAGCAAATTTAAAATCCAAAAAATTAAATTCAAACCCATATTTCAAAACCCCACACCACCAAAACATCAAACACAAAAATCAAATCCAAATTTTCGGCCCCCAAACTCAAAACTCAAAACCCAAATTTTCTTATACTTTTTGAGAAACCAAACACAAACCTCAGATCCAAACCATAGAGTTGAAACCAAACCACCTCCAACCTCATATTCAAAACCATCAAACCCAAACAAAATCAACCTCACATGACAACAAAACCATCTCCTCTCTTAGCCGACGCTGCTTTCTTCTTGCTCGTGTTTGCTTGGGATGTGGGTTTGCATAGAGGTGCTTTCATGGTGGAGATCGTGGGTCTTGGGTTTTGGGTCGTTGGTCATGGAAATCGTTTTGTAGATTGGTGGGTTTGGGTTTCTTGCTCATTCTCTGTACGAAACTCACCGAAGAAGAAGAATCGTAGCGTTGTTGTTGTTGTTGTTGTTCGTCTTCGTCTTCGTGAAGCTCTCTCCGACTCTGCGTTCTTCGCCACCTCTCGCGCCGTATCGCTTCAAGACCACGAGAAAGAACCAGTCCTCACTACTGTTCTCGCGATCGCTTCAAGACCACGAGGAAGAACCAGTCTTTGCTAGTGGCGACTCTCCAATCTTCCGATGTAAGTGTGGGTGTGATGTAGCCATGGGTATGGTGGATTTCAGAGTGTTTCGGTGGTGTGGGGGTTTGAATATGGGTTTGAATTTAATTTTTTGGGTTTTAAATATGCTGGATTTTAAATTTGTTGTTCTTGCTGGGTTTGATTTTATTTCTGTTTTTAATTTTTTTATTTAGTTAAAATTAATAAATTAATTTTTTTTAATTTAGAGGCTGATGTAGAAAGTCAAGTGGACACAGTGGGCATTATTTTAATATTTTTAATTTTTTCCGTTTGCCAGTTGTGCAATTTCCGTCTCTGATGTAACATCAGAGACTAAAACGAGACATGTTTTCCAGGATAGGGACTAAAAGCGGTGGGAAAAAAAGTTATGGACCAAAGTGGAATCGAGTGAAAATGTAGGAACGAAAATGTGGTTTTCACCTTAATAATTAAACTAGTCGCTAACCCGTGCAATGCACGGGATAGTTAAATAAAAGGACAATTAACCAACATCACGTTAAGGTAAAAGAATTAGTGAGAGATTGATTTGCCCACCAAGAATTTAAAAGAAAAAAAGATTGATATAATAAAATTTAAGAAATTTAGAAATAGAAAATTGAGTTAATAATATGCATATTATAGACATTTTGCTAGTTAGCATTTAAAAAAAAAAATGGATCTGTCATAATTAAATAAAATACACTGGGAATAAATATTTAACTTCTATGCTTTTCTATAGTTTAGAAGTGTTGTCTAACGTAGAATGTTATTGGGTTGTAAGAAAGATTTTTATAAAATGTTAATACCATATATATATGCTTTTATTGTTAATGTCTCACTGCAGGTGCATAATTACTGAAACCTACAAAGTAATTTACAATTCTTAAATTAATAAAGCAAAATTCCCAAAAGTTATATATATACACACACTCAAAACTGATATAAATTACAAAGATAAAAACAAATCTTATTTAGTCGTATTAATAATAATATAAACAATTCAAAACATGGAACATTATCAAATTTATAACACATAATTCCATTATCTTTTATGTTGAATCCAAACAATTAATTAATTGAAATTAATCCAAACAAATAATTAATCAACCAAAAATCAAAGCTTTAATTAAGAAAACAAAAAATCACATGAACCCAAAATAAAAATTATCAATAAAGCAAAAACATATAAGGTAAAAAATTAAGATCAACTTACTAAGACGCAAATACCAAAAACCTCAAAACTTAAACTTTCGAAATTTTATAGAATCCCCAAATTCTACTTCAAAACCAAACAAAACCCTTCAAATTCAAAAAATTCATATATAATATACCAAATAAAAATTTACCACACCTTGGGTTGGAAGATATAGGTTGCAGTTTTGATTTTTCTCCAAAAAATAGAGATGCTTCATCTGCCGTATACAATATAAAATAATTATTAGAAATTTCAATCCAAAAACCAAACCCACAAAAACACTATCAAAATATAGAGATTAACCCAAATATTTAGAAGAAAATAAATTCTAAACATAACAAAACAATAAGATAGAATGAAAATTTCAGGCACATATGAAAGCAAATAAAAAAGACAAAACCTACGTTTTTTTTTTTTAGTTGAGTCTCTCTCCTTCTTATTTTTTTTAATTTTAAAGTGAAGTTAAGTTTAGGGTTTTGAGATGGTAATTGCTAGGGTTTTAAGGAGAGAAGAGAGAGTCCTACCAGGAGTCTAAATAATATAAACAATTCAAAATATGGAACATTATTAAATTTATAACACCTAATTCCATTATCTTTTACGTTGAATCCAAACAAATAATTAATCAACCAAAAATCAAAACTTTAATAAAAAAACAAAAAATCACATGAACCCAAATAAAAATTCTCAATAAAGTAAGAACATATAAAAATTTACCACACCTTGGGCTGGAAGACATAGGTTATAGCTTTAATTTTTCTTCAAAAAATAGAGATGCTTCATCTGCCATATACAATATAAAATAATTATTAGAATTTCAACCCAAAAACCAAACCCATAAAAACACTATCAAAATATAGAGATTAACCCAAATACTTAGAAGAAAATCAATTCTAAACATAATAAAACAATAAGATAGAATGAAAATTTCAGGCACATATGAAAGCAAATAAAAAAGACAAAACCTACATTTTTTTTTTTTATGTGAGTCTCTCTCCTTCTTATTTTTTTAATCTTAAAGTGAAGTTGAGTTTAGGGTTTTGAGCTGGTAATTGCTAGGGTTTTAAGGAGAGAAGAGAGAGTCCTACCAGGAGTCTCTCTCTTTTTTTCTTAATCCTAAAGTTTTTTTTTTTTTTTGGTGAGTCCTTTTTAAAAAAAAAAAAAATTCAAACCTAAAGTAAGTCATTTTTTTTTTAAATTTTAACGTGAGGTATCTTAAAAAATTATAATTAATTTTTAATCTTCAATTTTATATTATATATAGATAATAATAATGATGTGATAGACCAACAAAATATATCTAATAGAGTTTTACTTAAACTAAACTATTGTAATACTAATAAATATAAGAAGATATAAAACCTAGAATACCCTAAAAAAAATTCAAACCTAAAGTAAGTCATTTTTTTTTAAAATTTTAACGTGAGGTATCTTAAAAAATTATAATTAATTTTTAATCTTCAATTTTATATTATATATAGATAATAATAATGATGTGATAGACCAACAAAATATATCTAATAGAGTTTTACTTAAACTAAACTATTGTAATACTAATAAATATAAGAAGATATAAAACCTAGAATAAAAAGAATCTAAAATAAAAAGAAAAAGAAAATAATGGTAACGTGAAAAATTGTGGGAGTTTTAAAGGCTTCAGTTTTATATATATATATATATATATATAGATAATAATAATAATAATAATAAATATAGATGAAGATTTTTGTGATAAGTTGATGTAGGATAGAATTTACAATTTAATTTTTGTAATTATTTAATTTTGGTATTTTTATGCAAAAAACGTTATTTTAGGTCTAGGTGATTTATTTCCTTATTTTTAGGTTCTTTTAATGTTTTTTTAGGTCAAATTTGGTTCCTATTATGCTTAGGTATTAATTAAGGCTTATTTTAGAATATATTTTCTTATCCATCAAGTTTTATGGAGCCCTTAAATAGGCCTGCAAGTTTGTATACGTTTTTCAATATTATTGATATTAATAAAAATTCAAACTTAACTATTGTAATACTAAGAAATATAAGAAGATATAAAACCTAGAATAAAAAGAATTTAAAATAAAAAGAAAAAGAAAAAGAAAATAATGGTGACGTGAAAAATTGTGGGAGCTTTAAAGGCTTCAGTTATATATATATATATATATAATAATAAATATAGATGAAGATTTTTGTGATAAGTTGATGTAGGATAGAATTTACAATTTAATTTTTGTAATTATTTAATTTTGGTATTTTTATGCAAAAAAACGTTATTTTGGGTCTAGGTGATTTATTTCCTTGTTTTTAGGTTCTTTTAATGTTTTTTTAGGTCAAATTTGGTTCCTATTATGGTTAGGTATTAATTAGGGCTTATTTTAGAATATATTTTCTTATCCATCAAGTTTTATGGAGCCCTTAAATAGGCCTCCAAGTTTGTATACATTTTTCAATATTATTGATATTAATAAAAATTCAAACTTTTGTCTATTGTTTTTCTGGTGGATTCTATATAAGATATAAAACCTAAAATAAAAAGAATCTAAAATAAAAAGAAAAAGAAAATAGTGATGATGTGGAAAATTGTGAGAGCTTCAGAGGTTTCGGTTTTATATATATATATATATATATATATATATATATATATTATAATTAAAATCATATTATTTGAATTTATTAGATATAATGATTTTTTATGAAATTATAAAAATTAAATTCACCAACTAAAAATAATATATAATTTTACAAAGTTTAAACTATTTATATTATCAATAAATAACAATAATAATTTGATGATATATATTTCATATCATATACTATATAATAAAATTTGAACTTAAAAGTTATAGTTGCATCAAGTGGCTACTCTCACTAATTAAACTTTATCATTTAAATTCTATTCAAACTAAAAGTCTATTATAAAAAATTCTAAACTTAAACCACAAACAACAATCCACGTTTTATTTCTATATATATAAAATAAAATAAAATAACAAAAATCCACGTGATGACTTTAACTCCGATTAAAAGTCTATTAACAATATTTTAAGAACAATTAATTAGTATTAATATTATATGATGAAGGGATAATATCAAACAATTGTCTAATTTAGATAAAACTTTATCATTTAAATTTCAACAAATTTAAATTATATTCAGACTAAAAGTCTGTAGGGACCCGTTTTTCAAGCGGCCCCCATTATAGGGACCCGTTTTCAGGCAGCCCCCGTATAATAAATTTGTAGAGCATGGGTAGAAGGGCTAAGCACCAGCAAGGCGAACAATGGTCGACATGAGATTCATAGGAATAATCATAAAGGAATTTGACTAAGTGTTTGTGAGGATAATAACAATGACTTTGGCTAAGTGTTTGTGAAGAAAATTCGTCCTCGGCCCAGTCCGAGGATCTCTTTCTTTAGAGCTGACAAATACAAGAGTTGTCCTCGGACACCCTGAAAACCCCTTTCTTTCTCTCTCCTCAAGAGTCCTGACCTCCTTCCTTTTACGTTGGGGGTTCTATCTATTATATAGTATTGTTTAGTTGATCTCTGCCGTCCACTTGTCGGTCATCTGAACTTATGTCTGAGGGCTCGTCCTATTAGTCACCTTTGCAGGCTTTCTGTTAGTTGGAGTAACCAAGGCTGCACTGTTCACTGGTCAATTCATCATTAATGCGGCCAGAGTGTTGGTGGCATGCATTTAATGAGCGAGTGACAGCTTCCATCAATTAATGTCGGCTTGCCGAGGACGTGGGCATCCTCGGCGAGGTCCCTTGACGACTTGGGCCTCGTCCGCTTATCCTCGGGTTCTGCCTCTCCTCGGTTTGGACCTTGGGCTCGATGTGGAGTGGGCCGGGGTTGCTAAATATTTGGGGCCCCACAAAGTCTATTATCAAAAATTTCTAAACTTAAATATTTCAAGAAATTTAAATTATATTCAAACAAAAAATCTATTATAAAAAATTATAAACTTAAATCTCAGACAACAACTCACATTTTCTTTCTTTGAAAAAAAAAACCCATTTTTTGACTACTCCAACGAAAGTCTATTATCAACATTTTAAGAACAACTAATCATATACTATCATATACTTTATAATAAAAATTTGGCTTAGACGCCGTAGTTACACCAAGTAGTTTCACCAAATTGCGGAAATTTTATTAGATTTAAAAAAAAAAAGATATATATTTATGTAGGGCTTGGTTTGAGCACTGCTTTTCCTTTGGATGAGTGGACTCAAGTGCAGCTAGCTCAATACAATGAATTTGTAGAGAGCGGGTTAAAGAGCCAGGTTTTAGCGAATGTACAACGGTTAGTATGGCGTTCATGGCAACCAAACTGAGATGGACTGAGTTTAATGAAGAAGGTTTATTCTTGGCTCAATTTGGTGAGCTCCCTTCTAGTGAGGACCAGTTAGCCTTCTTTTTCCCCCCCTCTGGAAAAAGATCCCTTTTCAGAAGAGTTTCTTACATTATATATCTCTTTTCAGTTGATCCTAGCCCTACATTTGTCTACCAGGCAGGTCACTACTCGAGTGCTTGTCCCATCAGCCGTTTTTCAATCCTTCTGTGAGTTGCAGCTACCAAGGCTGTAGTGTTCTGGGGTAATTTCCTCATTAATTCGGCCAGAACGCCAGCGGTGGGCATTTAATGTGGAGGTGACAGTTTGTCTTGGATTTGCTCCTCCACCGTCCTCCCATAATCGGCGCATTATACTTGTTCTTTCTCTTGGGGTGCTCTGGGAGGCTGCCTTTGATAGGATGTTGACTCTCCCTCCTCTGGTCAGGGTTGGCTGAGGACATAGTTGTCCTCGACGATCCTCTTGGGTGATCCGGACTTTTTCACGTCGTCCTCGGAAGTTTCTTCCTCCTCGGCATGGGCCTTGGGCTTGGTACGAAGTGGGCCGGGGTTGCCTAATTCCTTGGCCCCACAATTTATTTTGTCATTATCTTCTTCTCTTATAATTTTTAAGTTGATAAAATTCTTCGTTTGATTACAATCCAAATTCTAATCCTTTTATTGTTAATTTAGTTTTTACTATTTTTTACTTAATTTATTAATCTATTTTTTACTTTTTTTAACTTAATTTTTTTTACTAATACTTCTTATAAAATTAGACTTCTATAGTTCTATGACCCTAAGCACAGCAACGTCACTTTTTTTTTTTCTTTGGATTTCCTCTTCACACAGGGTTATCTTTTTTTTTTTTTGAATTTCCTCTTCACATGCTACGTATTTCTTAGATTTAGATTTTAGCTTCACACTTTCACAAATTTATAGACAAAAACAATTTCTTATTTGTTCTTATCAACTATTGTTTTATCACTAATTTATAAATAAAAATAACAACAATTTTTTAGATACATGTAAATGCTATCTCACCAAATTTTAAAGTTAAAAAAAAAAAAAACAAAAAAAAACAAACAAACGTGCATAGTTATGAAGAGTTAGACATGTGCATGAGTTGGAGAGTTATATGCCTAAATCTATTTGATTATTGAGATAAAACCGATCTTCATTGTGAATGAATTATAGTATAATAGTAATTCCTAATTAGTGTAAATGGGTAATCTATAATGTATATTTATCTACTATATATATCAGCTAATAAAAAATTGGATACACGAAATAGACTCTTGGGTGATGTATATATGCTTACAAACTCATGCAATCACAATAGGATGAAGAAGAGCACAAACTCCTAGTTGCTTAGCTAGCCCATCTTTGATAAGCAACAGGATGCAATCAAGCAACTTTACAAGATGTGAAATCATGCAATAAGACACAACAAAAGCTTATGTATTTATGATGTTATTCTGTTTAACATGAGTTAAAATCTCCTTTATGAGTTCAAAATTTTTAGTTTAATTTTTTTAAGACAAGTAATTTAATTATATTATTGAAATAAATTGTTTAATTTACATATACTCTTCTAATAATAGTAATTCCTAATTAGCGTACATGGGTAATCTATAATGTATATTTATCTACTAAATATATTAGCTAATAAAAAATAAATAAATAATTGGATACACGGAATAGACTCCTGGGTGATGTATATATGCTTACAAACTCATGCAATCACAGCAGGATGAAAAAGAGCACAAACTCCTAGGAGCTTAGCTAGCCCATCTTTGATAAGCAGCTTCCTAGGATGCAATCAAGCAACTTTACAAGATGTGAAATCATGCAATAAGACACAACAAGAGTTTATGTGTTTATGATGGTATTCTGTTTAACATGAGTTAAAATCTCCTTTATAAGTTCAAAATTTTTAATTAAATTTTTTTTAAGATAAGTAATTTAATTACATTATTTAAATAAATTTTTTAATTTACATATACTCTTCTATTAATGCATCACACGGGCATAACACTAGTACTTACTGATGTTTCTTGGAAAATCAGTAGGTTGGATGATACGGGCACAGGCTTCAATGAAGTGCTAGGCTTGAAAAAGAATTGACAAAAAGTCAGAGGAGACTGGGGTGGCCGGCCACAAACCCTCCGATGATTAAGTTAGTTTCTTTCTTTGGGAAATCTAAAATACCAAGGTTTTGGGAATATTGTCTAGAATGGACTTACCTCCGTTCATCAGAGTGAAAGTGTTTATATAGTGTTGATGTAAACAGTTATTCATCTCATAACTTCCCCTATTATTAAGGGATTGGTTGGATTTGGAGTTAACTCCTGTAACTGTCGTGGGAGTTATATTTTTTGACTTTAGTTTCCATAACTGTCATTAGGAACGATTCATGACAAAGAGGCTTAACTTCCTGTCATAGGCTAAGTGTAGAGCTCGTTCGTCCAAATACTTTCAGGGACGAACAAGCTTTTCAAGGGAGCCTTGGACGAATGCTACGTGCACTTGGTTCGCCCTTGTTGGTCTTTCCCTGGACGGACGAGGCTATTGGGGATGTATGTTTTACATCCCATCCTTCTATTCTTTTATTATGGACGATCCATATGGACGAGATAGGACTTATGTGTTTTCATTACACCATCACTTACTATATAATAAAAGTTGGACTTAGAAACCATGGTTGCGCCAAGTGACTACTCTCACTAATTAGTAAATTAATTTTATATTATTTGTTAGGATATATTTTCTCAAATTAAGGGATAATATTTAACAACTGTTTAATTTAGGTAAAATTTTATCATTTAAATTTCAACAAATTTAAATTATATTCAATCTAAAAGTTTATTATTAAAATTCTAAGCTTAAATCCCAAACAATAACCCACATTTTATTTATAAAAAAAAAAAAAAAAAACACCACATTTTTAATTTCTACTCCGAATAAAAGTCTATTATCAATATTTTAAGAACAGCTGATTAGTAAATTAATTTTATATTATTTGTTATGATAAATTTCTTCAAATTAAGAGGTAATATTTAACAATTATATAATTTAGATAAAACTTTATCATTTAAACTTCAAAAAAATTAAATGATATTCGAACTAAAAGTCTATTATAAAAAATTTATAAACTTAAGTATTTCAATAAATTTAAATTCTATTTAAACTAAAAGTCTATTATAAAAAATTCTAAACTTAAATTCTAGACAACAACCCACATGTTATTTCTCAAAAAATTAAAAAAATAAAACAAAAAACCACATTTTTCCTTCTACTCTAACTAAAAGTCTATTATCAACATTTTAAGAATAACTAATTATCACCGCATATCCTTAGTGCGATGGTCACTCTACAAGTATAAATATTCGTGAGGTGTGGGGGGCAAGGGCCGGGGTTCAAGTCTCTAGGAGGGAGTTTCACACACATATACATTTAGATTAGACTAGAGTAGAATTTTTATATTGTATATATGTATAAAAAAAAAAAAAAACTAACTAGTAAATTAATTTTATATTATTTGTTGTGATATATTTCCTCAATAAAGAGGTAACATTTAACAACTGTTTAATTTAAATAAAACTAAAAGCCTATTATCAAAATTTTATAAAATTAAATCTCACACAACTCACGTTTTTATTTTATTTTTTCCTCAAGTTTCATCTTATTAAATTAATATTTTATTAGGATATTAACCTACAAAACTCTTGACTAAGGGATAAGATTTAATAATAATTTAATTTAGATAAAATTTTATCATCTAAGTTTTAGAAATTTAAATTCTACTATAATTAATAGTCTATTATTTGTGTGTGTGTATATATATATATAAAGTCATGACTTTTCGATATAATCTCTCTTAACCATTAAAGTCATTCTTATAATTAAATCACACACAATACACTCCTCGTGTTGTATTTTTTCAATTTTTTTCCCAAAATGCAACTTACGCTTATGTTTTAATCTAAAAAATTAATCTTACTTATTATTCTTTACTTCTAAATTTATGTGTAAGATATTATGTCAAAGGAAGTTTACTATAAAGAAGCAAAATAATGGACACCCATTAATTAAGTTATAGTCCAAACTCTAAAGCCTAAACAGTCAGAATTTAAAGTAATTTTACCACCACACACCCTTGATGCGATAGTCATTCCACAAGTACAAGTGCTTGTGGAGTGTGGGGGGTAAGGGTCAGGGTTCAAGTCTCTTGGAGGAGAAATTATAAGGTCCTCGTGGTGGATAAATGATGTGGTCCACCATTCCAGTGAAAGGTAAAAGACTTTCACTTGTTTAAAATTGTGGAGTTTTAAATAAAAACTGAATGCTGACTCAGTAATTTTAAATAGGTGGAAGTCTTTTACTGGAATGGTGGACCACATTACTTGTCCACAATGAGGACTGTATAATTTCTCCTCCAGGAGAAAGTTTTACACACATATACATTTAGATTATTTTAGAGTAGAATTTCTATCTTTAAAAAAAATTTAAAGCAATTTTTTTATTAAAACTATTTACTTATTTTATAATTTAGAATTACTATTTATCTAATTATTTTTTTAATTATTTTTTTAAAATTAGCTTACATATAAATTTTCATTAAGTCCATGCATTGCACGGGAATAATACTAGTATATAAACTTTAGATCTCTTCACAAGAAATACCAAAAGGTATTAGTTGGACTATAAGGTTCTTGATTTTATAATTCAGTCTTAAGTATATAATTATATATATATATATATATATAAATATAATTTTAAACATTTATACTTATAAATATAGAATGTTATATATAGTTTAGACTTATCTTATCTTTGACAAGTCATGAAATTTTACTTACATAATCCCTGGAGAGTGCGAGAATTATGACATAAAATATAAAATCAACATAAAATTAAGGAAACTTTTTTTTTTTTTTTTTTTGAGAATGAAAAATGGGGGTATTTATGGTCATATTACACCCCCAGGCAGGGAGCCAGTGGCCTCGGGACAGGTTAGCCCGATCTCGGGGGCCCGCCTGTACCATTGTGTGGGAGTCACCTCATTTGAGTACACTTCACCACTAAGTATGCCCACTAACGAAAACCTGCTGGCAGCGGAACTCGAATTTAGGTGGGTTAGACGAAGTGTCCGAACCTTACCAGCTGAGCCAAGTCCCCGTTGACAATTAAGGAAACTTCTTGAATGTAAATGACACATAAATAATGATTACTTTATATGTATAATTTAGATAATGAGTACTTTTTTGTATTTTTTTGGTAGAAAGATATTTATCCAACGAGACAAAGTCAAGTACCATGTAGCCATGAGTAAGCTACACCCTGGCATCCTCATACACCTAATACAAAATTGAAGATACTTCAATCAAGACACAGTATGGCTGCCATTACAGTTGCCCCTCTCAAATTTTAACATTGCCGAATAAGGTGGAACCGTGGAAGTCAAATCAATTTCACCAGAATAAGCGTAAATTTGGATGTATTCATAGAATTCTTCATTAAAACTTCACCATAAACAAATCATGTCCATCCAGAGTAAATATTGAGATCCTTAATCCCCCTTTTCCCCCATTTAATTCATCACATTTATATCATTTACTTTTAACAACTTGGTCATTGGTAACACAATATGACCATGTGCCTTGTTTGTTAAGGAATAATGTTAAGAGTAATTGATTCTAAATTTCTGTTCATTTTCTACACAAAAAAGTAAAAAACTTAATGTGATGCAATCAGACTCAGCCCCATCTAAAGTTAAAACTATCAATGAATATTCAAAATTGCTGACAAGCACATTTGACCAATTGACCCTAGTCGGATCATAGGCCATAGACAGCGACATCTGAAACTATCGTATGGATACGTCATTAATAGCACACCTATATCTGACGGTGTGCATGGGATTGAATAAGTAAAGCCCCAAGTAACTCGAATTAAATAACATATATACACATCTGTTGGCGGTTGACATCAATGAGCAATTTATGACAAGTGAAGATTGAAGACACTCACACTCTGTCGCCCCATTTATAACATCATTTGTCTTTCCACAACTTGTCAAATGGTCCAAACTCCAGACTCCAAACATTGTGCTTACCGTTGCTTGTGGCAAAGAAATTCCCGACCCACTGTTTCCTTTTGTCAGTCTGTTCGTTTCTTTGATTGAGTGCCCTTCCTTGCTTCTCTGCTCTATAACAATGCACATTTTTTTCACAATTTTTGGTGTGATATGTTGTATAATAAAAATATTATTAGTAATGAACTTACATGATGTTGCATCATTAACTTATCACAAGCTATATGTCCCTAAACATTGGTTTCTCAATTGAGTGGACTAACATGTGACCATCACTAACCAACTTTGATCAATAAATTTATGCAGATTTCAATTTTTTATTTTTTAATTATCCAAGCTTTTTTTTTTTTTTTTTTGTGGATGCTAAAACTATTATAAATTTTATTATAAAAATCTTACAAACTGGGTTAGTAATAAATATGATTGGTGTCACTGCAATAACAGAATAATAGTAAATAAATTATAAAATAACATTTTTGTGATTGATAATATATTACTTTGTAAAGTTTATGCAGTAAAATTTGTAATATACCTAAAACGAAAAGTGAAAGGAGGTGGTATCTTTTAGTTTTGTACATCCATATCATACACAAATAAGATCCGTATCATATACAAATAATGGGATGGATCCACAGGTGATTCCTACCAACTAGACATTAGTTGCACCTTGCATGTAAGACACCAGTTGCATGATTCATACCATAATATTAATGGAGGGCTAAAAGTTAAAACTATACAATTTTCCCAAACACTAATGTAATTTTTGTTGTTGTTGTAGTTGTAGGTTTAGTGATAGACTTTAATGATCAGGACTGTAGACTATGCTGAGCCACTTCTGCTTCTACTAATTTAGTTCTACTAAATTTAGGAAGAAAGGGGAAAGATGCTTCAAGCAAACACACACACAGCACGTCTATTTAAATGATTCACATTTGCTTGATGCGTCTACATGAAGTGGTAAACACAATATAGGAAGCGCATAATAAACCAATATTTTAAATTCTGTTAACTTGTCAGCAAATAACATCAATAAAAGACTAAAAAACCAAAAATAACATTATTATTAGTAGTAGTAAAAAAGGTCATGTCATGTAAAGTAACAGACTTCAAATAAAATCAATGAAGGAAAAAATAAATACATATTGCCGACCTTGATTAATTTATTGAGGATCCATAGCTGACCCCCAAAATTTAGCATTATGGCTTTGCTGTTGTAACTTGTCAACAAATAAATTTTATTTACATAATTGTTGAAGACTATACACCAGAAAAAATGTACTGTGAACGATTCAAAAAAAATTCTTGTTACAAACTGTTGTTATCAACAATTTCTCTGACAAAAATATAGCGAAGCTCAACCTTAACATTTACCTGCTTGTTTTCTGACTGATTGAAGGTGGAAATACAGTTTTAGCTTTGCATGATCTCTCACAAATCTTCAACATACAAATTTTGACAGCAATCTTACCCAAGTGGCAACCTAACACTTCTCATCCGACAGCACTAGAATCTTATAGATGAACAGGAGTATTTCAGATCCACTCTTAATAAGTTGTCAAGTACCTTTTCATCAAGTTGCTCACTTTAAAGACTCTGAACCAGAAAGAGACGATAGCTGCTTACTTCTGTCCAATTATCAAGTTACAGATTGGAGGAAAATCTTAAGAAACCTATAACAATGCTGTATATTTCCACCACAAATCACCAGTAAAGAAAGACCCAAATAAACTATCAAATGTTGCACTATAATCAGGATGAAGAAAGCAGAATGCACTGCATCAGGGAGAAAGAATAATTCAACTACTTGTCAAAGCATAAGTTTCAACATAGCATCATATGGAAACTTATGCTTCGCCAGGGTCATCTATCATCTCATTTCTGTTCCCTCCCAGCAATGGCTTCATGTTGGCCTTCTCAACTGTAGAGACTTCATTTTCATCAACTTCATTAAACTTGTCCACACTTTTCAGGAAGATCCCTGTAAAAGTAATACAGTTTTCATTAAACTCCATATTATTTAGTTTTCATCAACAATCAGATAAGTTTTTATTGGCTTTCTTATCCAGTCATCACATCCCTGGGCTTGAAAGATGTATGATGGAACATTATCAAAGATTAACCATGTTGCTCAAAATAGATAACTTGCTGATGAATGAATAAACAGTACAACCCTCTATTTTCTTTGTACAAAATAAATGAATTGTACAATTTACCATGCCATGATTTTTTTTTTTTTTACTGAATTAGTGACAGTATTTAGTCCAAAAGTGGTACATCTTTCCAAAGCTGTGTTAACAGCCAGTAAATAGATTTGTGTTTCTTTTGACAGTCATCAGGAGCAAAGGAAACTGCTGTGGAGTACAAAATATTGAGCAAACGTGAGTAAGCAGTGAAATTTAGTTCAACTTTATTTGAGGAAGATGAAACCTGAACAAATTTTACAAATACTGGAAAGGTTGAAAAGAGATAAAACAGTGAAACATTATATAAGTTAAAAATAGTACTAAGATAAAAAAAGAAATGCAAGCAGAATCTACGAATAAGGCTTGCTGGCCTGGAGATTTAATAGAAGTAATGGCCCTAGATAGAGCAGAATGAGAGTTTAACAATAATTTAGCACCCTACAAAGTTAAGGTAAGGCTTCTTCTACTAGAATTATCCAGAAGTTGCTCAAAACACACTTGACACAATACACCTTTATCTTGCTTATTGGGGTCTTAACAGATTACACTTGAGAAGTCAAGTTAGAACAGGCATATCTGGTAAGTGTGGCTTGGATAAATACTGAAAAAAAATGTGGTATCTTAAGAATGAATGCTCATGCTAATAGCTTCAAATTCTACCTTTTTTCTTTAATTAACTTCAAAATCAGTAGCTTCACATTGCTTATTGTGGATGGGTTGATCATCTTGGATTGGTGCTACATGTGCAAGTGTAATGGTGAATCGGTTGATCATCTTTTTCTTCATTGTCCGGTTGCATTGGATCTACGGGCTACGGTGTTTGGTATGTTTGGAGTGAGTTGGGTTATGCCGCAATCTGTAATGGGGCTTCTAGCATGTTGGCAAGGCAATTTTGGTCGTCATCAAAATGGGTATATATGGTTGATGGTTCCCCATTGCTTATTGTGGTGCCTTTGGAGGGAGAGAAATAGTCAGTGCTTTGAAGATAAGGAGAGATCCATATCCTATGTTGCACGGACACGGACACGGACGCGGGGATACGACAATTTTTGAAAAATCAGGACACGACACGGTGGGGAAACGGCGGTTAAATAATTAATTAAATTTTATATTTAGACATATTTTTTAATATTTTTAGACATAAAATACATTTATGTCTAGAATTTAAATTATGTAAGAACTACAAATAAGTAAACTAACATCCAAAATAGTATAATAATACACATAAAATATTTAGAGTACGAACCAAAAGTATAATTAGGCTACATTCAAATACTAATAATAATACTAAAAATAATAGTCAAAATAATAATATTAATTATTTTCTTTTAAAGCAATGGCATGTTAATGACATCATACACTGACATATAGTACTCCATAGTTAAAATTTGAAATTGAAAGTTGGAAGTCACGTGGAGTTGGCAGAAGACACACAAACAAAGAGGAAATATAAAAAAGTATTAGAAAAGTTAAAATGAAAAAGAAAACTGGGTGAGAGAGCATCTGGGTGAGAGAGAGAGCGAAGAAAAAGAAAACGAAAAAGAAGCAGAAGAAGAAGGAGCGAGGAGGCGCTCGCCGGTCGGAAGGGACACCGGATAGGGCACGGCGTCGACGTCGATGGAGTTCGCCGATCGGCCCGATCTAGCTCCGGCGAGGAGCAGAGGGCAGCGGCAGCGGGCAGAGATCAGAGAGGGTGGAATCTGTGATTTTCTTCTTCTTTTTTTTCACTGCTGGGGTGTCGGACATGTCGGAGCCGTGTCGGCGCCGCGTCAGCGCCGTGTCGGAGAAGCGAAAAAAAAAAAAAAAAAAGAGACACTCGCCGGACACCGGAATTCGGCGAGTCGTGCCCGTTCCAGTGTCCGACACCGACACGATGCCAAAAATGGCGTGTCCGTGCAACCTAGTCCATATCTGACTTGAAACTATTTTTCTTTAGAACTTTAATGGATTGGTTGGCTGCATTGCGGAACCAATCATTTTTATCTTTTCTTGATTTCTTAGATTCTTGTAATTTTTGTTCTTGATTGTTTCAACCCTTGTACACTTCCTGTGTACTAGGGTGTTTCTACTTTTTTTGACATCAATAAACTTTACTTATCAAAAAAAAAAATCAGTAGCTTCACATTACTGTGAAAGCTTCTTAAAAGTATACGAAGCCAATCATGATTCTGGAAAATAAAGTGATTTACTATAAAAAGATAAGACACAGTTTGGCTCCAAATATGTTTGGAGCCTTAGGCTTCAACCCCTAATGGGAAGATGACATGTGTCCATGTCAATTCACTTAACCACACTTAACCCAACTAAGTGAGTCATGTGCAATGCACATGACAAGGACACATGTTATCTTCCTATTGTGGGGGGAAGCCCAAGGCTTCAAACATGTTTGGAGCCAAACCTTTCCAAAAAAATAAATCTTATCTGTGCTGAACAGATACAGCAGTCTTGAAAGTAGCCACTTCAGGCAGAAAACACTAATATTTAAGACTATCTATCTATCTCCATCTACCCCACCAGGACCCTACTTTGACCTGGACCAAAAAAGGGTAACTGCCTTTACACGTATTTACATATATATACAACTAATGCATGTTATATTGAATTTAAAATTTCTTTCTTTAAATTTTTTAATTTTAAGTTCACTATAAAAAAACAAAATATTGGAGGCTTCAATTGAAGCCAAAGGTTGAAACACTTATATCATCACCTCTTCACAAGCTGTTTAACTGATTCTCTGTCACTCACCTATAAGCCATATTCCAGCAGCAATAAACAGAATGGATGTCAGAATAAGTGCTGTTTCCCTCCAATTGTTAACATAATCCTGTGTATGACATTTATTAGAGCCAAGATGATGCCATCAAAAAATATCTGAAGATGGGAAAGGCAAAGGATGCAAAGCAGGAAAGGAAATCAAACTAGAAGCCTTTACCACCCCAAGCTGAAGAAAGGAATTGCAAGGACATTATCAAACAGTGAAAATAATGATTTTACTAAAAAAAATGGTTGTATACAGTGCACAAGGCTCAATGTTTTTGCGAGGTTTGAGAGGTGGTTGATAGGCTGCCTTACCTCCAGAGATGAACAAAATGATTTTAATTTATTTAAAAAAAAAAAAAAACTTTCAGCATATAAACAAAAAGCATCCAAATATGGAGTTGTTATCATGTTATGAAGTAATGAGGTTTTCAATGATGTGGGAGTTCAAGAAAGAAACCTCCACAACCTTGAAATAAAACGGAGGTGCATTTAATTTTCCTGATCACATTTGACAAAACCATAGGTTTGGTTAGAGTAAGTTTTTCATGATCAGGCCGAAAGACATCCTACTTTAACCAGATATACAAGCCTAAGAATTTCTTCAATGTGTTTTTCTAGCCTCCTAATTTCTAAAACCTCCACTGGGCCATCTCTGCTTCGCTATTTTGCGCACACATGCAAATGGCTTATGGGACATTAGAATATTTTTATTTTTTTAAAGTAAGCTTATCAATAAAGGATAGCTCTAAAAGAAGAGATTCCTAAAAATTAGGGCATATTACAGTTTTCCCCCTTAAGTATAAGGTAGTTGCAATGTCCGCACTTTAGTTTAAAACATTACAATGTCCCCGATCTCTCCACTCCACCAAAATTGGGACATTACAGAATGTCATAAGCAAAATTTCTTAAGCACCCAGAGAGTAACTTTTATGTTTATGAAAAAGGTCCAGATTTCATATGAATTATCAACCTAATGCTCACTAATACCACATCTAAAAACTACTTTTGCCAAAAAAATAATTTAATTAGGAAGCCACAAAGGACCAAAAAAGTAGCAAGATTATTTGTCCAAAGTAGAAGATGCTACACCTTTCAGCACAAAATAAATCATAAAACAATGAATATTATTTAATTATTTATTGGAACAATTTATGCATGTTAAGGAGACAACCTTATATCAATGACATTATTCTCCCCCTCCTCTAAGATGTGAATCAAGAGAGTTTCAAAGACGCACCTGAAGGACCCCAACAAGAGGTGAGGAAGGCACATCACCAAAGATGTGGATTGAAACAGTCGACATAGCCATAGCTAATGGCCTCATACTTGGTTTGACACAATGGAGACACACATAATTAACAGGAGCCTGCAAAAGCAAAGAGATGCAGTGAAGGAAATGTGAAAATCAAATTTCAAAATATTATTTCAGAATAAAAGCATTCTAAAAATTACTGTCAACTTGCACTATAAATATATATATATATATATATATTTATTTATTTAAAAAAATCAGCCATTAAGTAAAGAATAATTGCAAGCCCAGCTAATATGACAATCAAATTTTTAACCAAATTCACAAAATTATAAATTTACCTGTGTGGCAAACACTAGTAGCTCACCCACTGAGAAAAGAGGTATAAAACCATACAAGCTTCTAAAACAGAAGGCACCGAAGCAAAAAATTGCACCTAGAAATGTAGTTCCAGAAAGAAGCTGTTACAGGAATAGAGGAAGTTAGAATATAATAAATAGTACACAAGTTATTGTCAGAAAATTCAGATGTTAAAAATGCAAAATGAAAATTTTACATTTATAACAAACAGCAGATGACAATCTCCATCAGTGCATGTACACAAATAAAGAAGTCACAAAAATCATTTTCTGTATAAAACTTGACCATTTTCAGGATTATATTATAAATAAGATATTAGATATCACAATAAAAATTTGCAGAAACAAGTTAATTTGAAATAAAGAAATAAAAAATAGTATGAGTTCTCAACAAATAACTATTGAAAATCAATTCAAAGTTTCAAACTAATTATGTTGTACATAACCAAAACCAGAAATAAAATAAAAAGAATAGGAAATGCTTAGTAAGAAACCTACAAAATTTACTTGCTCAATAATAAAGTGAATGTCTGTGTTTTCATGTGCGTACATGTGACCATAGGATATGAAAGAAAATTAAGATCCTAAATACCTGTCAAAATCAATAATATACAAACATGCCCAGGCAAATGGTATTTAAGAAAACAAAAATGAAAAACATAACCCCCCCACCCCTCACAAAAAAAAATAATAATAAAACTTATGCAAGCTCAAAAGCAACTAACAGTGAGATTTGGGGTGGAAATTGTAAAGCTTTTTCAAACTTTTGCAATTATTGCAATGAACAACATGGCTCAAGTAAATTATCCGCAAATCCATTAAATGAAAAGTTCAAGCATTTATGCAACATCAACAAACATTATATTTGTCCAAGTGTACTTATGTAAAGGTTGAATAATGTCTTATTACTCACAATTGTAGTACAAACTTAAAATTACATTGTAATCAGCAGCTGGGATATCTAAGAATGCATGAATATGTATTTCAAGAGCCATTCACCTGCATATTCCTTAGATGTGACATAACTCACCTTAAAAGCGTTAGCGATTGTGGCACCCATATAATCCAGGATGAGGCCTCCAGATAACGTCCCAAAAATTCCACAAACAATAGTGATCCCTCCAAACAACAAATCTGCATCACTCTGCCAAGAGTCTCAATTAACCACAAGTTAGCTATTATCACAAAAGGTCAAAATTAACCAGGAAAAAAAATTCCCAGATGAAAGGATAATAAATGGAAGTTAATAAAATAGTTATACCATATGATAAATGTTATAACCAGCCTTTGGTCCCCAGTATGAGTATGCTCCAATAACAAAGTTGTATGCTATGTAACCTGCCAACCAAATGGAAAAGAAAATAATAACAACATAAACAAATATCTAATATATAAGATAAGTAACCTGATAGCCACCACTCTATTAGAAACTCCAAATAAAACTAACAAAGATCATGATCACAAATATGAGCTCATTTTGAGTTTGATACTTTTCTAAGTTTGTATCTAAATGAAGAAACTGCAATCTTATGCAGAAAATGAGAAAGTACCTAAAACATTCACAACATAAACTTTATCCAGCAAAAGCACTTTCATGTCTTCTGAAAATTTAGAAAACCGATTCATAATTCCGAATGCACCCTCTGACCTGAAATACAAAGATGAGGAAACAATTAGATAGAGGAGGATGGTAAGGAGATGAGATGTGTATACTCTTTCTATTTGCAACAAATTTTTATGAGGTGTCAAAAGACATCAAATGGGTTACCAGACATACAAATGGAACTTGAAGAAACTCTTATCCCTTAAGATGGATAACTAGGCATAGCAATGGACAAAACAAATAAGAAACCTGCATTGCCATGAACCACCTTAATGGTACAGGCCTGACTGAAACTTAAAACAATTAAGCTCAATCATAGTCATCAAAATGGGGATCCATCACCAGATTGGTACAATGAATATTAAAGAAGTGACTCCAGCATCCTTTTTTCTTTTTTTCTTTTTCCCTTAGGTACTCCAGCATTCTCACTCTGTAAATACAATATGTGACGTAAAAATAGAAAATGATAAATTCCCAGTTATCTCAAAAGCTTAAGCTGTTAAAGAAGAATGATTTTAATCATTTAATCATTATTCTAACACTCCTCATGTGTAGGCCCAAACTCCCCCTTATTAAATGAGGCCCAAGAACAAAGCCTTAATCCCAAAATTTTGGATCAGCTTTGAATCCTGAACAAACTAACCCAGGTCAGCATATAATCTTTTCCGCCATTCTATTCCATTCGAAGTCATACTTTCCGAATCACTCTCCTTCGCTCATCACCAATCAAGGGCCCAACATGTGGGATTTTTTTATATATAAAAAAAAAAATGGGAGGTAGCGTAGAGATAGGGTTCAAACTCAGGAACATCTACTCTAATACCATGATAAATTACCACTTTTTCCAAAAGTTTAACTTGAGGAGAAAATGTGAATTTAATCATTTAATCATTATTCTCATAGAAGTGTTATGTTATTTGTTTCTTTTCCTAGAGACACTAACAGGTCAATTATCTTTCTTATACTTATAGCTGAAGTTCTGTCTTTCAACATGCATTGTTAACTATACTCACCCAAAAAAAATCTAAGTTTGAGGTGCTTTGACGATGAGTCTTCAGTGAGGACAAAATGCATACTTGGTACTTAGTTTTTTGTAGTGGTGTCTTTCTTAAAAAAATTAAAAAATAAAAATAATAATAATTTTTTTTAAAACTTTTCTTGTTTTGGAACTCTCCCTCTGCTTTTTATAACATTAGTAGTATTTAGTTCCTTTCCCTTCACCATCTATATATTTCTAAAAGGAGGCATAATCCAATTTTCCTCATGTTAGCAAATGCCAGTACATATACAGCCATATGTAAGCATAAAAGAGGCATGGAGAAGCACAGATGCAAGAACCACTTACTCAGAACCTTTATCAGAGGCTTGAGCCATGATACCTTCAACACGAACCGCATCACGACCATTTATATCTGAGACCTCTGAATCTACAGTTGGGAACTAATTAGCACTCAGTGAAGAAGCTTTATATCCATGAAAACCATAATGAATGGTTCTATCATTAAAAAAAAAAAAAAAAATTGAAACATGTAAAGAACCAAGAAGCACAGAACTATGTTGCAAAGATAAACACTTCCAATGTGATGCAACCAGCTAGATATGATTTTTCAAATTAATATTTCTTGAAGTCTGGTCAGTTTATTGTTTAGTCCTTTCTGTTATAGTTTGTGTAGAATTTAAGTCAGTCAATAAGTCCTAATTTGAGTCAATAGTCTTTTATGACTTTTTGATTGCATGCTCATGGAACTAGGGGAAAGTAATTATTATGCAAGCTATCATTAGAAAATGTAGTGCTATTTACATGTCAAGTATGGGCTAATGTAAGCCATCTTATACCAATTAATATATATATTTTAGAGAATCATTCTCTACAGCCCTATTTTGGGTTTGTTCCTTCATCTACTCTTTCTATTCTCCTGTTTTTCATTGATCTAAATTTGCTCTAGCAACCATTGGTTACTGTGGACTGCATCATTTGGAATCAGAGCTATTGGGATTAAGTATGATTTTTGTGAATATGGCGGGTTGTGGACATGGCAGACAGCCTACAGGTCATCCAGTTGATCCCTGTTCAGGATGACACAAGATGGGAGATGAACATAAAGCTTGAAATGCCAGAATTCAATGGTAGTTTTCAAGCTAAGGAAGTCTTTCCTGTGGATTTACTTTATTCATTTACTGTTGTGAGGTCGATGGAGGGATCAGCTCAAGGAAAGTTGAGTTGACCTGTTTTAACAGCTTTCCACTTCTTTGGCATATTGTCTTCCAAACATATTTGAAGACATGAAAAAAATACTCTAAAGAAGACATTATTGTGGATTGGAATTCTCCGCCAATTTATGACAAGTACCCTGATGAAGATTATGAATTTTGCAAACGAGTTGAGGATGATGACGATGAGACTTCTTTTGTTCAAATACAAAACGTTGTTGATTTTACAAAAGAGAATTATTCAAAGGTAAGATCCATTGTTGTAGCCATAGAGCAATTGGGTGTCAAGACATTATCTCTTGAAGAGCAAAATCCACCTGTTGATTTTCTTGGGGTTGACAAATATATATTTCTTGATGATAAATTAGATATTGATTTTGGTCCATCAATGGAGATTAAGGATCCTTGTCCAAAAAAGATAAGTGAAGCTTGTGTGCCATGTGAATCAAAAGGGAAACGTTACATCCCCAATGTACTCGGTTTGGCAATCTTTTTATTATTAATAATATTATCACGTTATTTATCAAAAAAAAAAAAAAAATCAAAAGGGAAACGAAATCTAGGACCAATGGATGAATATGCTAATTTCTTAGCATTGGTCAAATTACAAATAAGAATTTGTTCAACAAGGTTTATCATGAGCGAGAAAGATTGACAAGTAGCATGTCGGTTCCACTTTTATCGCCGAGGAAAAAAAAAAAGATGGAAAGGAATGATTGGACATCCAATAGATCGAGGGAAGGATCTGAACTTGAACTCAAGATCGAGTTTTCTGAAACCAAGGGAGACTGATGCAGCCAGCTAGATATGATTTTTCAAAGCTGTCTTTAATATTTCTTGGAGTCTAGTCAATAAGTCCTAATTTGGGTCAGTCAATAAGTCTTAATTTGAGTCAATAGTCTTTTATGACTTTTTGATTGCATGATCTTGGAACTAGGGAGAGTCATTATTATACAAGCTGTCACTAGAGAATGTAGTGCTATTTATATGTCAAGTATGGGCTAATGTAAGGCATCTTTTACCATTTAAAATAATATCTATTTTAGAGAATCATTCTCTGCAGCCCTATTTTGGGTTTGTTTCTTCATCTACTCTTTCTATTCTCCTATTTTTCTTTGCTCTAAATCAGTTCTAGCAGCCATTGGTTATTGTGGAATGCATCACAATGATGTCCACAAAATCAAGATTTGTTAATATCAATAGAGAGGAAAGGAGCGTGAGTATGTGTATGTGCACAAGAGAGAGAGAATATGACACTACAACTTATAGGCCTTTTTTTTATAAGTACTAGAACTTATATGCCCTTACACAGAGCAGACTAGCAAAAGAATTCAAGTGGATCCAGCAAAATCTAGTTGGAATGACACTTTACTGAGTGTATTAGTTATATAATATCACCACCAGAAACTTGCCTGCACTTACATCCTAGGCACACAAATACCGCATTACAATAAATTGGCATGAAAAACTGCTTTCAAATCCGTTCTGTAGAACGTATGCTTCCTAAACACACACACACACACACACACAAAATTTACAACGGTTTACCCACTTCGCAATTTAATCCCTGAATTTGTGAATTTGTCACTAAGCTACGCTTAAGTTTGTACTAAAATGAAATAATTAGGGTTCCATCCAAATTAACTGAATTTTCACACGTTTATGTGTACAATTTTCTGAGTGTAGCTTGAGAAAAATACCCCATCTAAATCAACCCTTATTTGAAAAATTACAAAATACCCTCTGCGGTTAACCTATTTTGTAAGTTAGTCCTTCAAATTTCGAAGTTATCACTAAAATACCTTGTAGATTGGACTAAACTGAACTCGTTAATTTTCTCTTCATATCTTCCTTCTCTGTCCTGAAATCTCACCCCTCCTTATGTTCATCATGTTCTCTCCCACCTCACCGAAGAGCCATCAAGGAGTGGATAATGGGTTTGGGTTTCAAGGTTTGGGTGACCGACCGTTGATTTATTAAAAAAGGGGCAGCAGCTTGAGGATTTTGCAATCTAAGGCAACTCTTGTGGAATTGGGTTCACAGATCAAACGGATCATCAGTTTGGTGGCGGCAACAAAAGCTGAATGGATCAGTTTTAGACATTAATGGTTGAAGGGCAGGATTTATAGTAGTGGGTTAGGGTTGATTTTGGTGTTCCATGGTGTAGGCTATGGGCGTCGGGTTCTAAAAGGGCACTAGTGGGTTTTGGGCAGCTATGAGGTCTTGAAGAGTGGTGAGAATTCAGGAGACCATACGCCAGCAGTAGACAGCAATGGAAGATGGCAATGGGGTTGGTCATGAGGAATTAAATATTTGCTCAAGTGATAAATATGTCCACGTTGTAAATTTTATTAAGGTTAAATTGCATATTTAGTCCACAACCCTTAACCTTTGTTTCATAATCATCCCTATTCTTCAAAATGTTTTAAAAAGGTCCACATAGTCAACTAAAAACTGATGGATAGAAAATGCAGGCATGCTAAATGGGATTCATGAAACCAGTCACTTTGACAATGTGGAGCCTATGGCATGGCATGAATTTCATTTGCCAAGTCAGAATTTTCCGTCCATTAGATGATGATAAAGACCAGTTTGAAAGTATAAGGTCTAATTTCTAAACTGAAACATTTTAAAGTATAAGGACAATTTTGAAATGAAGTTCAAAGGTTGATGACCAGATATGCAATAGCGTTTTCACTTTAGTGCAAACTAGAGGGTGGTTTAGTGTCAATTTCAAAAATTGATCTCCAGCTGCAGGCCTTATTTTCCTTAAAAAGCACGTTGGGGGTCAAGTGTCAAGTTTAAGGAAATTCTAACAGAAAAAACCAACCTGACCACGTCTTTAATTCATATTTATCTCTTCTTTTTCTTTTCTTTTTTTGGCTAAGGTAAGCTTGTTGTAAACTGAGAATCTAACCTTATCTCTTATTATTATTCCTATATTTCTTTTTCTCATTTTTAATAGATTACCCCCTCTCTCAGACTCTCATCTCCCCTCAATCTTCATTCAAGTCGTGAGTCCATGACTTTTCTCTTAATCCATGGCATGAGTTTTGCAACTCAACTCTCACCCTCCTCACATACTGGTAAATCTGTGTCTCTTCTCTTCTTAAACTATGTTTTTCTCTCAGCTATTATCTGTAACTCTATAATTTGTGGTGGTTTTGGGTTCTTATGAGTTATGACCTTGGGTTCCCCAAGAATCACATGATGCAAGCTCTAATATGTGTCTTTTTTCTTCAACAAGAGCCTTGACTTTAGAGCTTCACAAGTTGGCATATCGTGGCTTTGGAGTTTCCAGAAAAATAAGAAAATCAAATGGTTTTTTCTTTTCTTTTTTTTTTTTTAATTAAAAAAAAAATTTATTACTTGGTATTTGATTGTAATACTGAAATGTAATAGTTATTTTGCTTTTTGGTGAGATTGAAATTAGATCTATGTAAATATAAATTTATAATTTTAGATTTTTTTTTTCTCAAGAAATTAGATCCTTTTTTTTTAGATGGTTATTTTACAACAACAATAACAACCCAGCCTTAGTCCCAAATTTTTGGGTCAACTATGGATTCTCAATAGATTAGTCAGAATAGGCCACATAGATTATTATCCGCCACTCTATTATATCCAAAATCATATTCTTTGTTACTTTCTTAATTAACATGTCCTTTTTTACTACTAATAATGTTATTTTTTTTTTCTTCTTCCACCTTTTGTTCTCTCAACTTAAATCATCTCACTTTTTCTAACTAGTGCATTAATCACTCTCCTCTAAATATGACCAAACTATCTTAAGCGACTCCCCCTCATATTTTTGTTAGTGGGGACAACCTCATCTTTTGTTTTTTGCTTTTTGATGAGATCGAAATAAAATCTTGTAAATCTTAGATTTATAAATTAAATGTATTTTTTACTCACAAAATTAGATTTTTGTTTTTGGAATAAATTTCTATGGAAACATGTTGTAAATGATGACCTGCCTAGGGCTCAACCATCCACCAAATGGTTAGCTACGGACAATTTTGCCTGATCCATCGATCGACAACAGGTGGGAGAATTCTATGAGCACCCCCTAGGGAGAGGGGGTAAACAAGAATTATTCTGTCACCCCACTATTAAAGACCACTCTTCAATTAAGCATAATAAGAACTTATCCACACAAAAAAAAAAAAAAGCATGATAAGAACTAGATTATAGTTTCTTGCCAAAATGAAATTGTATGAGCAGTGCTGACAAGAAGAAGAAGAAAAAAAGTGATAACAATAAAAATAATGACAAAATATGCAATACCTTCAATTACAGGCGAAGCAATTTCAACAGATGTTGATGATGTTTTTGATTCAATAGGAGAAAATCCTGTGGGTACAAGCTCAATACCATTACCAAGTTCATATTAAACACACACACACACATATATAGAGTGGTGCATCCCAAAAGAAGTACCTTTTAGTTGCAAAGGTTTCATCACAAAACCAAAAACAGCAAATGGAAGCATAAAAATGGCCTCTATCCAAAATGCAAATCGCCAATTCAAATAGTCTCCAACCTAAAAATTAGCAAAATCAGAAGCCTTTAATGATCACATATCCAGAGTCTAATAGAAAAAGATGCCACCAAGTGAATTAATATAAAAGATGTCATTAAAACAGATTAGAATTTAGGGGAGCCAAAGAGATAGGAACAGTGCAGATTCTTGGACCTTTTTAATCTTGATTACTGAAACCAAAATCACATAAATCAGTGAAGGTTCTCTGATCTAATAAATCTGATAATCCATTACTAACTGGCCAAATAGTAGAAAACTAACCCTATCATCCTAACAGGGACAGTCCGTCATAAAACCAAAACAGGTTCCAAACACCAATTTGGAGTTTTGTGGGAACCTTCAACAGAAGGAAGTACTAACATATACAGCTTGCAGGAAAGAACACAACAGTGCTTTCTCCTTTTGGTTCATTGGGAAAAAGGGGGACATAGGAAAGGTGAAGGCAGGAGGGCTAAGGCTCCAGATAAAGAGCAAACAGCAAGCCATTCAGTACTAATTAGAATAGGAAACTGACTTCAGCAGTGGTATTATAGGCCAACCAAATTTGCAGGTAATGAAGGAAAGGGCTATTCACAAAACAATTTTTGTCTTGAACACCATTAGTAATCACCTCATCCAAAACTTATCAGTTGACATGGTGTAGCATTTAAAGAATATTATAAAAAATTGCAAATATATTTAAAAAAAATTTAATCAACATTGTGTAGCACACAAGGCAAATTTTTGTAAGCTAAATAAGGACAACCAAACCCACCTTCACAAACAAAGACAAAAGAAGCTGCAATTTTAACCAAAAAGAGAATCATAGATACAGAATCTGGAGGTTTAGCTACCCAAATATGAAACATACCAATCCACCATAAACATAGCCTAGAGCAACTCCAGCTGGTATACACATGTAAAATGTTGCAAGCCATGCTGTTTTCTGGCGCCATGACAAAGAATTATATAAAATAAATGCAAAATCAGCAGATAAATAAATAGAAAATTCAGAAAAATTCTAAAATTTCAATAACAACTTAAAAATAGAAACTAAGAGATGAAGCAAAATCAAACAAACCTGAGCAGCAGGAGCATGATCATCTATAAATGGAGCAGCAAGACTTATGAAAGAAGCCTCTCCGACACCAACCAGCCTAGACAGACAACTCGCACATTAAAATTCACAATCTAGTACATGAAGGTGATAAAAGGCACTAAAAAAACTGCAGTTCTTGAAAGCAACAGTTTTGTTAAACTTACATGCGACATATTGCGATGGACCAAAAATCAAAGGAACAACCACACCCAATTACAGCCAATGTCCAAACAGATAACCCAACCCCAATAAGCCTAAAGGGATTGTGGCTGCAAGTGCAATGATGTGTTATGTATAAGAACTTGGATCCCAATAAGGTAAATGATAAGACGCTGATATTATTTTAGTGAGCAACTTATATACTACAGAAGGTGTTCACCTTTTTGACAAGGATGCAAATATTGGAGATGCCACAAGAAGTCCTGCCATAAATGCAGAAGAAAGAACACCATCTTCAAAATTGCTCAAGTTGAATTCTCCCCTGCAAGAATAATGATACGATAAGCCAAAGAAGACCAAGATTTTAAGGAAACAAATTCTATAGCATATCATAGCATATAAAAATTTAAATAAATTAAAAAAAAAAAAAAATCTATAGCATATCAGGCTTCAACTACTAGTCGTAATGTTGGAAGAGGATGATTGTAAAATTTCAGCCAATAGATTAAGAATGGTCACATCTTCTCACGAAATTTAGAATGTCACGTGGTGTGGGTGTAGGGGAGGAATGATTGCAGTGTGTGTTCATGCATGAAGGCTGCCAGCCTGTCCATGTACCCATCGGTGGTAAATCTTACTTTACTAGTCGTAAATAGACAAAGAATTGATAATTGGTATGTGTGCGTTATGCATGCATATATAGCAAGCACAAATCCAACAAGAAGCATAAACACTACATCCCAAACACTTCTTTTATTTTTATTTTTTTGATAAATAATAAATTTTATTAAAAAAGACTGCAATGAGCAAGGGCATGAAGTAGTCAAAGAATTACAAAAATTATGCACAAAAAGATAAAGAATCTAGAAACACAGGAATGGAATCACAATGAATATAGCCCCACACATGAGACCAATCAAATAAAGTGCTAGAACAAGTTGCTAATAATTGGCTTCTGGTGCATTCCACATCTTCGGATGTACATCGAATTTTATTGAGAGCACCCTGAACACTCAAGCATTTCACAGATGTGAGAATCTTATCAAGAAAATGTAAGATTAATTAATACAATGGCTGGCGCCATTCAGATCAAATCAAATGGCAGCCATTTTAATTTCATATAAGAATGTATATACATAATACCAAACTTCTAGCTTAAATGGAAAATTAAAAATATGCATATTGGATGAAGTAGTTATTGCTATTTATTACAATAACAAATCATTGGTTTAACCGAATAACTAAATAAAATAAATAGAACTTACTCGCATGCGCGCCCACACACACACACACACATAAAGTTCTGTGAGAGACCTGAGAAAATTATCAATCTTGAAATGTGATAAAGATTGTATCATAGAATATGCCAATGCACGCGTACACACATGCACATAAAGTTCTATGAGAGACTTGTCAGATAAAATATGCCACTATGTGTGCATACAATTACTTCCTCCATTCCCTACTGCTAGTTTTGTTTAGAAAATGCAAGGGAACATCATTTAATGCATTGTATTTTAAATTAAAATATATAAGTTTCCAAAACAATCAACTTTAATTTAAACTCAAATAAAGAGGAAGATTAACCCTTCAAATAATGAAAAGGGTAATTTGAAAAAAAATTAACATTATCTCCATTGACTTTTCAAAGAGGAGAGGACCATATTTTGGACATCCCAAAATGGAACAAAAGGCCAACGAAACGGGACAGTGGGATAAATATTTAAATGCAAATATGCAATCAAGCTTATACAGAAGAAGAAGAAGAAGACAAAATGGCTTGAATTCCTTTGAAATGTAATATTTTCAAGTCAAGAGCTATTACAATGCTTTTCATATGGGAGTGGAAAAAACACTTTCAATGGCAAAGCATTCCAAAACATATGAGTACCATCAATAGAGGCTTTTTTCTCTTGGTGTGTTGAATGGGGAAAATTTTGACAGCAGATGATCTCAAGGAAAGGGGATTAATTATCATGGATTAGTGTTATATGTGTAAGAGCCATGAGGAGTCAATGTCACATCTTTTCCTTCATTGTGATATTGCTCAGGATTTGTGTTCCTTAGTCTTTTCTTCCTTTGTATACTTCCCATGTATAAGGGTCACACAACTTTTTGTGTTTTTTTAATGAAATTATTACAATATAATGAAAATTTAGAACATAAAAATTTGGTTGGCGTTGCATTTATTTTTAGTAGCCTTGTACCTTGTTTGTGTCTTTGGAACATTTTTTTTTTTTAATAAGTATGTTTGTGTCTTTGGAAGATAAGCATGTATCTTCATGAGCATGGAAAGAGACAAACACATAGAGAGGGTGTGGTGGGGAGAGGTAGAGTACACATCATTCATGAGCTACATCACTATTTGTTGTTTCTTTTTTATGTGAAAAGAACACATGCATACAGTGGATCTTGAACCTGCCTTTAACCAAAGTTCATTGGCTTCATGACATAAACACTATCCTAGTCTTGGATGAAGATGAGTTCCAGCATATCATTTCAAGTTTTCATTTCCAGAAATTCATTCATAGCCATCTAGGAATTCAAAGCCCTATAGTATCTTAATAATATTTTATAATATAATAAATTGCAATAGTTACAAGAGTTATTAATGGTACTAGTAGTTATCATATCTGAAAATAGTATGGCATGGGTGCTGAATCTTTCTTCTTCTTCATTTTAACCCCTTTGGTGGACTGGGAATATGGGACTTTGAATTTATCTACATAGGATTTATGTAAGTCTACTCTTAGCAAGCACGACATAATGTGTCTCTTATTGACTTCATAGTAGGTTAACTTTTTTTCCCTAATGAATTGTGTGTAAAATTTGTAGTTGGTAATTACACAATCATACAAAATAATTCCAGTAGATCTTACTGAATCCCGCTACCCGAAGTGCAAGTTCCACTATCCGTGCAAGTCCCAAGACTACCATTTACACCATTGCTTGCTATTGCTCCTCGATCCACATAATTTATCATGTTAATTACACAGAAGATCGAGAGTAACCTGCAAACAGAAAATAAAACCTTTATCAACATATGCAGGATCCAGTTTCCAAAAATCTTCATTTTATTTTTTCAAACAAAACTAAGCATAAAATCCCAATCAGCAAACATTGCAATCCAAGCTGAACTTTAATTCACACAAAATTCAGCTTTCCCTCGTTATGATTAAATGTTTGCATTACAGAAAAAAAAATATATATACATATATATATATATATATATTATATATATATATAGTATCATAAATTAATTCATTAATCAATCATTCACTCCATTTCCTAAAGAAATTAGCAATAAATACGTTAATGTTAACATGTTTTCTTGGGAACCAAACAGAGCTTACAGTTTTCAAAAAGCAACCAGAAATTAGAAAACACTGACACGCAAACCCTAGAAATTTGAAGTAGTTGAAAACGAGAATATTTTTTTGCAATACAGAATTGAAAATACAAGAAGGTCTGAATGGTGTAGTACCTTCTGGGGGTGAACCATGAAGGAGAAGAAGTGGGAGCTGAGTCGTCGTCTTTTAAGGGTTTAGTGTCCATTTCTTCTTCGTCTTCGAGATTGGAACGGTTATGATGGAGTGAATCCATTTCTTAAGGGGGAAGTTGTTTTTGTTGTGATGTAGGATTGATTTTTGTTTATCTGATATCTGAGACGTGTATATATAGTTTTATACTATTTTGTTTGCTCTGTTGTTCCTTGGTCTAGTCTTTGTTAAGCAACGCAAGCGTCCTCCAGGGCCAGGCTTCAACTCCAAGTCCAAAGTCCACGTTGCTCCCTCATGACTCATCCCTATTCCCTCCAACCGATACACACCCTCTCTCTCTCTCTCCCTAGACTGGTAGGCGCTACCAAGAATCTTCTCTCAAATGGTATTCTTATAAATAAAATTTAAAATTTTTTTTTTTTTGGTGGCGCAAACCAATTGGTATCTAGGGGATCTAAAGAATTAAAAATAAAATAATAACTTATGGTTTCGTGTAATTTTAATTTTGGTCTTGATATTTAAAATTTATTTATTTTAACCCATATATTATTATTGTTGAATGTTTATATGCAATAGTGTGGGTTACATTTGATATTATTTTTAATACCATTATTCTAATTACTTCTTTTTCTTTTTTGGATAATGGGAGTAATTAAAGGATTTGAATTATAAATGTCTTCGTTAAAAATATCAAAATTTGTCAATTAAACTATAAAACCATTGTACATAAACATAATATCATATCATAGCTAGATTCTGCTAGAAAGGCCATTTTGCCCGTTCCATTGATCGCATAGACATATCATATTTTAATACTTGAAATTTGGATTGTTTCTATTTTGGTATTTTCAGTTTGGGAATTTCATTTTTGTTTACCAAGTTTGGTTCATTTTCAAAATGATCATTGCGAGAGTCAACAAATCAATGTTATTTCATCTCTCTCTCTCTCTCTCTCTCTCTCCATATTAGTCATTGACACGAATGAAATGACTATTTTGAAAACAAAATCAAACTTAGTAAACTAAAATGAAAATTCTCAAACTTAATAAACCAAAAAAATAAAAACCATCTCAAACTAATAAAGGTAAGTATAATTTAGTCAATATATATAAAATGAAACATTTCACCATTTGTTGATTTTTTTTCTAATGTTATCAATCATTACATAAACTTTTGAAAGCCCACCTTTTTTATGTTATTATTTTAATATATAATTTTTAATTGGGTTTTAAATTTATATGAACTAGTTGCAAACTCTTGCAATGTGTAGAAAAATCTGACAATTTTTTTTTTGGTTAAGTGATAGATGAAAATAGTAGACAAAACTTATAAGTATTAATCTTAAATCCTTCTTAAAATAATGTAATTATTTTTTAACAAAGTATAATTGATACAATATATTAGATTTTTTAAACTAAGCTATCTATATTTTTTTATTTGAAAGTGTTGTAAATTTTGTAAAAAAATTTTTTAAAGGAAAATAATGCATTTTACATTCAAATATTATAAGGCAAGATATTTTGTAAATAATGCAATGTGTGATTGGGATTTGTATTTAGTGTTCCTCACAAATGATTCATCATCTATAAGTCTTTAATGAACTAAAGAGGAAGCAGGTGTAAGTAAATCTATTATTTATATTATTTAAACAGAAAAATACAAGACTTTCATAATGTTTAAAAAAATGTAATTTCATCAAGAACTTACAAACACCTTGTTAAAAAAATGACATAATTGTTAATGAAGCAGCTCCCAAAGCATCGCCAAAGTAGATCGAATGAACAAAAGTGAACCAAAATTGACCAAATTGACTGGAATGGAATGAATGGACTGATGTGTACTAAACCGAACTAAGTGAAGTAGACTGAATGGACCAAGTGGACTGAACAGAGTGAAATGGACTCAAATGAATTTTAGTGGACCGAATGGACCAAAATGGACTGAATGGACTAAAGAGGACTGAAATGCTACACTAATGTGACTCAACAAGAGCGTACGAATTAAATAAAGAATTTAGGTATTTTTATAAGGAATTTATTTATTCTGTACACGAGTAGTTAAGAAAACCATTAAAAAAAAAAGGGATTATTGTGTTCAATTCCTTATTTGTAATATGCTCAATTCATATACAGATTAAATATGTACATATATACATGAGGTCCTGCTTCACAATTTTTTGATGGCAGTGTAGGCAGAAACATGCACGTCACAGCACTCTGCATCCCAGGAGAAGTCCATTGCCATTGCGGCCAATATTTTTCGATTCCATCTGGATGGATTGTTCTCCTACAGACAACAAAGCTCAAATCTTTAGTACCCTTTAGCTACACAAAACATTCTCCTAAATAATTACTTTCCTCCAACTGCAGAATCAAAACCCCAGGAAAAATGAAGGGAAGTCTATGACTATGATCACCCAAATAAATTCATACAATTTCATCCAGGGCTTGGCTTAAGGACATTTTTCCAAAGATAGAGCTGATGAACTGGGAGAATTTAGTCCTCTCGTAGTCATAATCTACAAAGTTCCTGTAAAGTCATTGAGCAGAGAAGTATGAATTCTTCTCTTTTTATTGAGTTAAGAGAAAAAAGATAGATATTTAATATACTTCTCTGCCCAAAAAAAAAAAAATCCAGTTACCTGGAAATATCATCAGTGGAGGTTACTGCAATTGGTGCGGCTCCATATTTTAAAGCCTTGAGCTATATTTTTCACAACCAAAAAATAAAACAACAGGAAACAACATTTTGTAGAACACTCCATTACATTTTATAGTAAATTTCATGTGCACACATCAATTGGTCATACAAATGAAAAGAGGTTGTGGAAGCAGCACCAAATTTATAACAAATCATAGTATCTATCATAATTCAGCCAGGCATGAAGATGAACAAAGTGCACCAAAACAGAGAGAATTATTCAAATACAAGATAACAGCACTTTGAGGACAAAAAACAGTCTAAAAAGAACACGGGGCAGAGAGAATAAAACAGAATCATGAGGACATAGCCCTAGATAGAGCTGCATGCCAGTACTGCTAGAGAATTCGTGTAGCCAACCATAATGAAGATGAAAAAAGTGTAGCTGGAATATGCACTTCAAGAAGAGATCCATGCAGCCAACTTCAAGTAACAGGAATATAGACATCTCGTGGTTTGTATTCATATGTACACACATATACATGTATTTCTGTATCTATGCATGTGCTAGTGTGTATGGGATCTCTTTGAAAAATTGATAATAAAGCCCAGTGGTCCATGAAGGTGGTAGCTTGGAGTTTGAAAACCATTCATAAGAAACTTTACATATAAATGGCGAGAGTGACAGGACTTACTGGCACTTGAAGATCAGGTTCATGAAAAGATTGGCACAAGATAATGTCAGATCCTGCAAAGACTAAACGTGATATAGCTTCACCAAGTCTGTTTATAAATCTCACATTTTGATCCTGAGTACATACAAAGAAAATATACAAATGTTATTATCAGCGAGTAGCTCATCAAACAAACTATTCTGTCTTTTTTGAATTAATGTTCCATTTGTTTCGATGGACTGTTTGGATGGAAAAACTTATGTGAAGATAGTTTTCCTAACTATCTTTGGTCAATGGAAAACTTATTTTTTAGAGATTGTTTTTTGTTAAATTTTTATGAAAAACAACTCTATCTCACACCACATGAAACAAAGGAGTAAAGATTCACGTTTTCAAGCTCATTTTCAAGGAAATGAGATAGTTTTTTAGAAAATGTTCTTTGGAAAATGACTCATTTTCCAGAAAACTTTAATTTCGAAACAAACAGTGTAAATAACACGCAGTTAAGAACAAAACAGTCATTGTCAGCTCGAATATGATAGGATGATGGAATATGGCCTAAAACCAACAAAGTTTTGAATGCAATTGTTTCTATTTATTGTGTATTATAAGTTGTTGAAGGATGTCAAAGAAGATGAAGAACAAAAGGAAGTGAGGCTTGTACCTTGAGGAGTTCTTGAAAAGATTCCAGTTTCTTATTTGTGATTGAATTTTTGCTAATTTCCACTAAAATAACCTGTAGGATTCAACTTAACAATCACATCAATGAGAAATCCAAAGGAAAAATAAGAAAATTAAAACCCAGATATATATCCAGTCTTAACAAATAATGTGGCGCATTACATTTTCCCCTACCATCAACAAATTGTAACCTATTTCTAACAAAAATATAAACTCACTACCACATCAGCTGGTAAGGGATTTCAGTTAAATTCGGCCACTAAGCTATGCATTTTCTTAGGAAAAAGTAACCACAAACTCTAATAGAAGCAAGAACCTGGACGCCTCTCCTGGTTGCATTCTGAACAACTGCCTTCAGGTTCTCCACATCAATTTCTGATAGTTCTGCAAAGAAGCATCCGACCTGATAAAACATCAGATCCTAACTTCAGTGAACATTCCAATAAAGAGAAGAAAGAAATTAATAAAAATAAGGACAGAAAAATCATTAGAATGATAAGAAACGAAGTGGAACATCATCCCAGTTCATCAACCACCTAAAAGAACAAAAGATACACCTAAGCCGCTCCATATAACTACCTTTTCAAAAGACAGAAGAAAGACGTGGAGAATAACATCCCTTAACTGAAATAATTACTTTTCTCAACCTCCATATATTTGGGAAATGGGCTAATCTGCCAGGCTCACTATTTTGTAAATAAAACCAAAGAAAATTTTTTCTGTCATTGAGTTTTAGGTCCAGTTCAGGTTACGTCTAAGCACTATTCCATTGAAGTATTTGAGTCATACCATCAAATTTTGCAGAATAGAGACATTATCAGCTGCAATAAGTTTTGCTACCTGACATGGACCATTCATTACAGGGGACCCACATGATGTAAGGTCCACTTACATGGAAGATCCAGGTTCATGCAACCTCCACAGTAATTGTAGAAATATATGAACTTTGCAGAGCTAATGTTAAACTGAACTGTTGAACAAAATTTAACTATTTTTTACATCAAACATTCTGAGTACAGACTTAGTTCTGCCAATTTTAAAGCAACTATACTTTTTATAGGCACAGTCACCCTTGCACATATATATACATCTTTATGCAGGAATAATAGTAAGATATTCTGATACTCGTACATAATATAGTCAAACAAACATCGAAACTAATATCAAACAATCCTTTATCCATAGTGCTTCTTACTTGCATACACAAAATCTTGTAAAAAGAGACATTCAATTTCTGAAATCAGTACACATCCCATATTCACCTTAAGGTATTAGATTCACTTAACAACAACAACAACAAAGCCTGAGTCCTAAAATTTTGCCGTCAACTATGGATCCTCAACATATTAGTTAAGGTCAGCCACATGCAATTTTTTATTTCATTAGTAGTTTTCCACACATCCATTTAGATTACCATGTTACTTAGAAATAATTAATTGGTCAAGACAAAAAAAAGCAACAAAGTTTAAAAATGACCCCAGCTGCAAAGCTTACAAGAATAGAAGAAGCACTGCCAGATAATGCCAGGTGTTGTTGTAATGCAACTTTGCAAACAGTTTTCCCTTTTATATCCTCTGAGCTATAATTTTTTGGAAGAAAGTTGTCCTTAGAAGGATCCCAAGTGGACTTGTCAAATCCATAGGGAGCAATAACCAACTTGTCCCTGCAATACAGGAAAATAGAAGAGATTATCAGCATAAGAAAGAAGCAGATTTCAAGGATACTAAGCAAGGAGGTAAAGAAAAAAAAAATTGGCAAGAAGATAGGTAAGCACCATATTACTGGGCCATTAAACTTGTTATATCAAGAACTTTCTGCTCCTTTTCAGATTGCATACAATGATAGGGGGGATTAACAAAAACGACAACTCACAGAAGAAAAAACATTGTATTATTCAAATTTTAAAATGGTAAATAGGCATTACTTACTGGTGGATGCTTAAGGTAGGTTTTAATTCATGACTGAAACTACTAATGATTCTGCCTTTTGAGTTCATGGATGACACTATCACAACCTTATTAGAGTAAACAATTCCACCCTGCAAACATGTATAAACTCAAAATTTTAAGTGATGCCAGACAGTCAAAAGATGCAAGAAGCTTCAGAGATTTTGCAATATAAGAATAATATAAATGATCAAGGTAAATAATTTGAGAGACCATTTCAACAGATGTAGAAGCTGAAATTTAGGTAAAGATGTGAAGAAAATGTAAAAGACATAAAAATAAAAGCTTGTTGTTGGTGTGCTATTATTTTTTCTTTTTGGGTAAGGAAAGGGGTATGAAAAGGAGAATCTTGCAAGCTGGCCTTCCCTCGTTAACCATACCATTTGTATTAAATCATAAACCAGACAATTTCAACCTAGTTGTCATGTGAGATTGACGCAGGAGACGCAAGAAGATTTTTATTTAGTATTATTTATGTTTGCAAGTCAATTGTATTTTTATGTTTTAGGTCCTAGTAGTTAATAGTTTAATTTGGAAGTAAGGTTATTTTTGTAATAAGGCAATTAGGGTTTCCTAACCAATTAGAACCAAGGTTTAGTAATCCTTTATAAGCAACCTATTGTACTCCTTGAGGAGATAGTTGATATTTTGATAAATGAAAAACAATGGCCGTTTGGTCTTTCTTTGGTCTGGTGCTGACTTCAGGTCTATCCTAGGTGCTGACTTCTAGTGGTTTCTCCGCTTGGTGCTAACTCCAAACAAGGCCTACGTGCTGACTCCTAGGTCATATCTTTTATTTTTCCGTTATTTCAATCTTGTTCTGGTTGTCCTGCGTTAGTTTTGGTATCAGAGCAAACATCGATCAGTCTGAAGCATCCCACAGTCAATCTAGAACTAGAAAAAAAAAATCACCACCAAAAAAAAAAAAAATCACTCCCCGTCGTGTTTTCTCCACCAGAGAGTTGTCTCTGTCATTTTTCTACTTGGTCCAAGAAAGTTGCCATCCAGTTGTGTTTCCCAATACCAAAAAAAAATAATAAAAAAATAAATAAAAGATATGACCTATGAGTCAGCATCTAGTCCTTGCTTGAAGTCAACACCAAGCGAGGAAACCACTAGGAGTCAGCACCTAGGATAGACCTGAAATCAGCACCAGACCAAAGAAAAACCAAACGGCCACTGTTTTTCATTTATCAAAATATCAACTATCTGCTCAAAAAGTACAATAGGTTGCTTATAAAGGATTACTAAACCCTAGTTCTAATTAGCTAGAAAACCCTAATTGCCTTATTACAAAAATAACCTTGTTTCCAAATTAAAATATTAATAGCCTAATAAACTACTAAGACCTAAAACATAAAAATACAACTGACTTGCAAACATAAATAATACTAAATAAAAATCTTCTTGCGTCTCCTGCATTATTCCAATTAGAACTAGAGTTTAGTAATCCTTTATAAGCAACCTATTGTACTCCTTGAGGAAATAGTTGATATTTTAATAAATGAAAAACAATGGTCATTTGATCTTTCTTTGGTCTGGTACTGACTTCAGGTCTACCCTAGGTGCTGACTCTTAGTGGTTTCCCCGCTTGGTGCTGACTCCAAGTAAGGCCTAGGTGTTGACTTCTAGGTCATATCTTTTATTTTTCTGTTATTTCAATCTTGTTCTGGTTGTCCTGCGTCAGAGATGTAATAAATTACCGATTGTCCCAAAAAGCTTAATCTGTTAGGAAATAGTAAACTTAATCATTTAACCATAATTGCAACATTCTCCCTCAAATGTGAGCATACTCCCCCCTTAATTAATGGGCCAAATGCTAAAAATTTTTGGGATCTAGAGTGAAGACAGAGTTTGAACTTTGAACTTATGACCACCTGCTCTTATACCATGATAAGTTGACAATTATCCCAAAAATTTAAGCTCATAGGAAATGGTGAACTTAATCATTTAACCATATTTCTAACAAGACTAATGTCACTTTTTGAATCTTAAGATTTATGTATCTCTATTCATTTAACAACAATTTTCTTTTAATAAATAATTAAGGAGAGGGACGGGGGGGGGGGGGGGGGGTTCAAGACCCCAAAAAAAAAGAAAAAAAATTCTAAAAATCAAAAGTTCAATAAACTCCAAGAAATTTGTGAAAGAGAGTCAATAAGTATCCTTCATCCTTCTTTTTTTTGGATAATTCAGTATCCTCATCTGATATTGATGAAACAGCATTGAATTTAACTTCACCCTATCCTAGGGTGCATATATACCTTTGTCCTTCAAGATCATACATGGGCAAAAGAAAACCCAAAATCCGGCCCTACTTTTTTTCCTATTAAAATGACAAATGACACAACAAGAGTGCTACACTTAATAAGATATGAAAATTTAAAGGCATTTCTTCAAAAAAAGAGAACAAAAATAAATAACTGCAAGTCATTTTTCCACCAGAGGTACAGTGGTGCCTATAAAGTTACAATATTAATCAAATCCTTTATTGCACATCCAATGCTTCAAATCAACTCCAGTTAGGTACATGAATCAATAAGTAAAGAGTTTCCTTATCGATTGATATGTAAGATCTTACAATAGAATTGACCAATGACATGAGATTCTGGCTTTCTTGATTTCAAAGCAGTATCCGATCCTTGCAAACTAAACATATGATTCACATAAATACAAACATACAATCTTGCTTTGGTTGGAATTAAGAAATTCTCTTAAGTCAAGTTGGACTCAATTTCTACGATATTTTTAGACATTTTGAAAAGAGGGTGGAGCAAAAACATGTCACCAATGCTAGAAATACTTTGACAATACATCCTAAATGATATTTTTAGCTAAATAATGGATTATGCAGTATTTGAGGGAATGAAAGAAGAACGAGTAAGCTTTAATAAGCAATAGGGCATACCTTCAAAATATTGACAAGATGTGTCTTAGTGTTATCTTGCAAACGATCTGGACGGTGAAGTCTAGGAGGATCAAGTCCACATAGTGAAAGCTTATCCGGTTGCTCGAGACACTAAAGCAGTAAATATGGGGGACATCAAATAATGTCAAGTTAAGCCAGAAAGATTTACAAGAAAGAAACTTGCCTGTGAATCAAAGTCGTGGCATGTCAATAATATTCTAGTACCTCCAAGTCCCTATATAAACAAGCGAGAGCATTTCTATTTGTGAGAATGAAAACCACAAAATTATATGGAATAAAGAAAAACTGGCATTAGCTGAAAGAAATCAACTGTCCCATATTATTTAAAGCCAAAAAACAGCGCTTAGAGAGTTTTCACTACAGCATAAAAGGAACCAGTGAATGAGTATAAATCCTGCTCTAAAGAATTTTGAGTTTAAAGACTGAACTTCACAGTTATGAATAGGAGTTCCAAAGGCCCACATACTGCCTATCGCCCTTTTATGTGACCACTAGGACTTGATGAGGAATTCCATGAAGAAATCAATAGTTAGAAGCCAGGAGCTGATATGATAATTTTAACTTTCACAATCTGGTAGTGTAGTTCCATCTATCTAGCTACTCATTACTGTCAATATTCTTCCACACACACAGCTTTCCCACTCATCCACAAGAGAAAGGAGGCTTTAAAAATGTCTCCATTTTTTCCAAGCAAAGTGTCTGTAAGAGCGTACACTCGTTGCTAATCTATATTCCAATTAGCATGATGGTTCACTTGAGTAACTTTACCAAATTATTATACTGAACCTACATCAACTATTTATTTAAAGATAAATATTGGTTGAAATATTGGTGGGGGAAAAATAAGATAAATTTCCTTCATAAAGAAAAGCAAAGCTGACTTCAAGGTGCCAACGCAACTTTATATTGATCCAATGAGAAAAATAATATCGAAAATGAGTAATAGCATATATGTGCTGCAGCAGCATGCCAAATCAAAAAATTTAATATGAGAAAAAGAAAAGCAATTTCAAATTGCACCTGGTTAACATATATATCCCAGAAAAGTGGCCCAACAATAGCAGTCTCCCAGTTGTGTATGTGTAGCACATCGGGCTGCTTTCCAGATTTTACTATATAGTCCAATGAAGCACGAGAGAAATACGTAAATCTGAAAGCATCAAACGGATAGGCTGCAATAATTAAATTGCACTGGAAGATCCATTATTATAGTAAAACTAAAGGACTTAATCTCCTCGCATTGGCATCAAAAGATTTGGTGTCTCATTCAAAGAGAGTAAATAAGTAAAGTGCCTTGAACAACTGACCCTTCACAGTGACCTTTCTTGTGTTTTCCCTTGTTGAAGACCAGAATAAGGTATTCACTTTATAAGAGTATGATTCCAAATTGAAATGAAGAAATAGAAGTTCAGAGTCTTATTTTTTGAGTTAGATGGAATCTACAAAAACTGTTAGATAGCTTTCCACACTGTTTATGGGGCAGCATGTATTGAGGGTGGAGTAATGGTGTTGAGAGATTTCCAGCATGTGCAGTAGTTTAATCAGAGTAATGGAAAAGCTGGAGAAAGGGCAGGCCCATGGTTGGGATTATGGAACCGTTGGTGGCGATGGTTACCAGGACAAAGAGTGTGCTGGATTCTAAACTAAAATTTTTTTAAAATGGTCATAAACTACTTTCTTTTCACTGTTTTCTCATTGGTACAATAATGCTTATACCAGAGTAGTGCTTGTGTTCTATCCTATAGGAACTACCAAAATCATGCAACTAAAATTTAGCTTGTGCACTTAACCAATTTGGTGTGTCATGTTTAATATGACATAAAAATTGTCTTTACTTTCTAATGCGCACAAATCTTCACAAGAGGTACTTTGTTCTTTATAATGCATCCATTTATATTTATAATGTATCCATTTATAAATGTGCAAAAAGGGGCACAACCAAATACATGGGAAGTATACAAGAGAATGCCAACAATCAAATTATACACTAGATACAAAATAAAAAAAAGTTATAGAAATTAGCTACTAACCGTTCAAAGTCATCTGAGTAGCCATATACCTTCTCACGGCTGAAAAATGATGAGTAGTACAAAGGTTCAATAAAAGAGACTCCAATGCCACTGACAACACTGCAAAATGAGTATAAAGTGTAAGAACATTATGAAGAGTCTACTATTATTGATTTTCTTTTGTCTCTTAGAATAGGATTTTGATTCCTTTATTTCTTTTTGTTGCTAAGTTTTTCTTTGTTCACTACCGTGAACTCTGTATATCTTTTATTCTTTTCTATTAATAATATTACTTTCTTACCTATCAAAAAAAAAGAAGAGTCTAAATATTCATTAAGCGCAATTTAGAATGCATTTCTGACTGATTTTGCTGATTTTCCTTCCGAACAACTACTCCTAAGTATAATTGAAGTTGATCAACAGCTCAACCTAAATATGCAGTATATAGAACAAGAAATCTCACCCAGTCCAAATTCTGTTTCCATGCTGTTGACCATTAAAATATGAATAAAACCCCGCCTTAATTTCTTGCAGCCCTTGAACTTCATCTAGGTCCATAATTGCATACCTATTTACAAGGTAGATTCCTTTAAGGAAACATATCAGAAACGTCCAACTTGCAATTTCACTTAGAATCAAAAGTGTAAAGGAAGCATATGTTTAATAAGATCCTTTCAATTTGATGCACAATATCACAATAAATTAAACATAGGTCAAACTATCTTCCTTTTACAGTAAATATTAAATTCTTCATTCTTTTGATCAACTAGCAAACATATGCTATTAATTTGATAAGTAATAATTTCTTAGAAAAGCGCAAAAAGAGGCACCACCCTAGTACACAGGATGTCTACAAAGGAAGAGCCGGGGGGGGGGGGGGGGGGGGGAAGGTATAAAATATTTACTATCTAGAAGCAAAAGTCCACTCATAGATGGTCTTCAAGAAAAAGACTAAAGACCATAATTCCCAAACAGTATACAATGAAGACACGTAACACTGACTTCCCAAGGCTCTTACACATAACATCAATCCATAATGATAATTCCCCTCTTTTAGAGATCATCTATGGTCAAAATTTCCCCCCATACAACGTACTGAAAGAAAAAAAGCCACTCTCAGCAATACAATAACTTTCAGTATGCTTTGCCATGGAAAGTATTTTTCCCTCCCATATAATGCCTGTAGTAGCTATTTGCTTGAAAGCCATGACTTGTCAAACCATTTTGTCTACCTTCTCCCATCTTGGCTTGATAGCTTATACATCATCCAAACACTGCTCCATATATTATTCAATTCCCAAGCATGTCTCACTCTACAAAATATCGGTGCCCAAAAAGCACAACCATTTTAGAATTCTATGTAATCTGCTACTCTAGCATCTCTGTATCTAACTATTAGGAAAATTTCAGGGTACTTCTTAAGTGGAATATCAGCATTTATATCATGCCAAAATGAATTCTATACCCATTTTGCACATCAAATCTAACAAATTTAAGGAACTTATTCCCAACCTTGTCTAATATTTTTCCATAGGATCACTCCATGGGGTCCTTTAGCCATATATGACCACCAACCTCCCTAAGAGATGCCCTACTGTTTATCAGTCACTTTCCTCCATAATTCATCTTCCTCCCTCACATAACGCCGCAACCATTTGCCAAGGGGTGCTTGACTAAATCCATTAACTTTTTAATCCCCAAACGTCCATAAGGAATACGAATGCATGTAGCAATCCAATTGACTGGATGAAACTTAAATTCCTAGGCCATCCCACCCCGAAGAAAATTTCTTAGGAGTTTCTCCATCCTTTTTGCCATTCTTGCAGGTAAAGAAACAAGGATGAAAAAAAAAATACGTTAAAAGGCTAGATAATGTACTTTTGATTAGAGTGATTTGTCCCGTTCTTCAACCCCGCCAAAATCTTTTGTATTCTTTATAAAAGGTTGCCCCAAATATGTCTTGCCCTGAATTGAGCTCACAGTGATAATCCAAGATACATCATCAGTAGGAAAGATATGCAACATCCTAAGTTGCCCACTAGCTCCATCACATCTGGTATCTCTCACACAGGAACTATATTCCCTAAAAACAGCATTGTTGTAACATGTATATAGCAGAAATTGCCAATTCACATGATCATATGCTTTCTCCACATCTAACTTGGACAAAACCCATGATCTCCCAAGTTTCAACCAACTATCTAGGCCTTCATTGGCAATAAGGACAGAATTAAATTTGTCTCCCTTGTAAAAGTGCATTTTGAGAACTAGAATAATCTCTCCCAAAATCCCCTTCAATCTATTAGCCAATACTTTTGTCAGAATTTTGCAGATGCTTCCTACAAGACTGATAGGCATAGAAAATAACTTAAGTTCATACAACCCAAAAAATAAGAACATCAAAAGATAATGGAAGAGATACGTTAAATCATTCGATCTTTAGATCAAGAAGCAAACATATATGGTTTTTTTTTTTTTTTTGGAGGGTTGGGGGGGGGGGGGGGGGGGGGGAGGACAGGGGAGTAAGGATAACATACAAAACAACTCAAGTTCTTACAGCCTAAGAAATAAGAACATCAGAACCATCAAAAGATAACAAAAAAGAAACATCATTTGTTCACTGGAAACATTTATGATTCTCAAAAAAAAATTGGTCATACTAGGTAAGGAGGGAAAGGTTTGCAAGTTTTGCGTATAAATGATTTCATAATATTATACCTTGTTGCCAAGTAGAAAACAGCGGGAAGGGGGGGATTATTCCATTGTGGCTTGCCATAAGTGCCTAAAAACCATATTGCGCTATAAGTTCAGCTAGAGAATTTATATCCCATGTGACCTGACAACTTTTATATCATTATGCAGGTGCTAAATACTCTTTTGCCTTAGTTTCTGAAATCTCATCTAGCTTCCACTTCCTACGGATGACAAAAGCAAATGGTGGTCCAACTAGGGAAGAGACAACAAGGAGGTTGCCTTGGCTACCCCAAAGTTTTGGTACGCCTGCCAGAAATACTTTTAACAGGTTTCAAATCTTTTGATGTACTTTTCTCTTGTCCTCTTCAACATATAACCATCTGCTCAAGTTCATAATGGCACATAATGGTCCACTTGGATTAAAGCCACCCCCCCCCCCCCCCCCAAAAAGGGCAATTGTAGATGCATGAGCTTGACATGTGAGACAACAATGGGAAGATATGTGTTAGACGAAAGACAGAGAGTTGGTGAACCATAATGTTAGCATTTTCTTTCTCTTTCCTTCATTCTTTCTCAAACCCAAAGAGAGAAATGTTATAGCATTCACATGGTTTCTAAAAGAATATGCAAAAAGAGATCTAGACCTTTCATTGCTAAATTCCAATGACAAGCAATCTGAGAGAGAATGAATATCAAAGAAAATATCCTATATTACTTTGGCAGTATAACCTCCACCAAGTGGCCCTTTCTTTGTAGCGCACAAGATAAGCCTGTCACATAAGATGCCAAAGATCCAACAGAGACCAGCGGTGACATTTCAGTACAAATATGGATAACGTGAAAGCCACTCCTGATTGAAAATTATACAAAACTCAATTGTCAGAACAGAGAAAATCTTGTGGAAGAATGGTAAAGATACATAAATAAATAAGCACATAAAAGAAAAGAAGAAAAAATAATAATAAATTACATTTAGACCAAAGTTTATGATTTTGAAAGGGAAATGTAGTTAAGCATCTCCAATTGAATGGACAACACCCCATTTATGAAATGATTAACACATGAACCACATTTTTACGGGACTATGTCATAAATGAAGTCTGCCAAAGTTTGTTGCAAGACATCCCCGCCATTTCTTCTTCTTCTTTTTTTATTTTTTAAGAAATCCCAACCATTTATCTTTTCTATACTCCAGTCAACATACATGTTTTAGCATAGTAAATATTCACCAATGCTCAATCAGCATAGACATTACTAGAGATAGGTTAACACAAAGGCTATTGCATGCAAAGAGAGAAAGGCAAAATACTTACATACAAATCTACATGAATAGAATAATTTAACAAAAGTAAATATTCAAGCCACAACTTTGATGTGACAGACTATGAGTGGTGAAGAAAAAATTGTAGGTTTATGTGAAAGTGATAAGAAATCATTCACAGTTTGCTACATCAGAGTTGTGGCAAAGCTGTGGTAAAAAATGTTGTGGTCCTAGAACAACTCTTAAGTCATCTAAACAATTCACATGACTTTTAAATAAGTCGTGTGACTAAAAGTACATGTAAATGCTCATTTGAGTCGCCACATGGTGGGTTGGAGGGAAATTCATTTCAAATTTCAAAATATACTGTTTTGTAAGTCTATAATTCAAATTATATATTAATTTTGTAAGTTATCATTAAATGTACAAAAGGGCAGATGACTTGTACAAAAGGGCAAATGACTTAATTGCAAGTCAATATACCATTCATAATTATATAAAAAGTACAGACATATGTCTGTTCATTCATATATACATATCACTCCGATTGTGTCCCTATGCATGTCCATTTTGTGTGTGTGTGTGTGCACGCACGCATGACAAAGGAAATACTCAATGCCATAGTTCAGTTCATTATCCTCAACTGTTCAAGAAAAAAATGTTGCAACATCTAGTAGGCAATTATACTTTTTGCTTCTATCTGAGAAGTGGAGGAGTTGTGCTAGAAGCTCAGCATCTTTCTTCTGCAGGATTTCATTAAAAGCATCAGCAACTATAAACTTGTGATCCATGACCAGCCTTCTGAAATCAGATGCTTCGCCAGCGCTAATCATGCCACTGAGGACCATTGAGTCTATCCGAAGCAGCAACTCCCAACAAAGTGATAGCTTATCTGGTTTAGGTGGGACACCAATGGAAACACAATTTTCAACTTGAACACATTGCTATTGATGATATTTTTTCCTTTCACACAGAATGCATAAATACTGAAGTATTTAGGGGAAAAAAACAGAGAACATGCACTAACTAAGATGTTTTAATTGTTAAATATGCAGGCTATTATAAATGGTATACAGTCACAATCACTAACTAAGATGTTTTAAACACAACATAAATTTTGGTACTAGTATTAAACATACAAGAAAGTCCTTCAAGATCGCATCAATCATTATGATGAATGCAATGCCCGACTTTTCAAGTGAAACAGTAGACAAACACTAAAATACAACAAAGAAATAAAAACCAAAATTAAATCGAGAATCTACATTGGAATACAACTAGTCATGACTCATTGCTTCAACCATGTTAAGCCATGGTACTATTACCTTTTCCCACACCAGCTTGCTTTTCTGCTTCTAATCGCTCTATCCTATCAAGCAACAGTTGCTTCTCTCTATTCGCTTTGTCCAGCTCCTCCACTGCCATGAGACGTTATTTGTTCAAGTACAATATGTCTGAATATCATCAAAAATACATTGGACTACAATTAGTCATGACTCATTGCTTCAACCATGTTAAGCCATGGTAGTATTACCTTCTCCCACACCAGCCTGCTTTTCTGCTTCTAATCGCTCTATCCTATCCAGTAACAGTTGCTTCTCTCTATTTGTTTTGTTCAGCTCCTCCACTGCCACGAGACGTTGTTTGTTCAAGTACAATATGTCTGAATATCATCAAAAATGCATTAGAATACATATGACTAACATTTAAGAGAACAACCCCCCCCCCCCCCCCCAACAAAAAAAAAAAAAAGGACATCAATTGTGGACTTACTCTGCTGAGCTTCTCTAAAAAGCTGCCCAATGTTATTCCGTTTCACTTCCAGTTCCCCATTTGATGACTGAAATAGTTCCAATTAGCAATGAGCAATTAACAAAATTCTCAGCATAATTAAACCATGCCACCAAAAAACAAAAACCATCAAGTCACATTTGGAGAAACCACTACATACCTGACGAATCTCCATATTATCAAGACCTTCTGACCTAAAATGCATACATATCAAACTTGTACACGGATATTTTCATTTTAAAAAGGGAAAAAAAAAAATCATTGAAAGAAAAGAAATAGGAAGCACTCACTCCACATGTGGTGACCCTTTATTATATAAGCCATTGCCCCCCCCTATTTTTCCTGAAAAATAGTATCAATTACTTCAAATTCTTCCAATTCAAAGTAATGGTGGTATCCAACAAAATTTCAAAGGGGAAGATATACAGTATTTATTTAACTAATTAAAAGCAGTTTGAATAATTAGCTTCCAAACAGGCCGCAATGCATAGAATTTCAAAAAGAGTAGAGAAGTGTAGTAGCAAATCGTTAAAACACTTAGCAAAACAACCAAAATTCTGAAAAAAAAGTATCGTTAGGATTCATAGCTTAGGCCTTAACGTGTGTGTCCAAAGAATATGTTACCATAACAACTAGCTTTTAGTTAGGTATTAAAGCTGAAATAAAAAGTGGTTTAAAGTAGTTTCGAGGTTTGAACTTTAAAGTTTGATTTGGTACGGAGGGGTTTTTTTTTTTTTTTTACCTCAAACAACAAACGGGTCGAGGTCTTAGAGGTTTGTGGAGCGCTGCGGTTGGGTTTGGAGGCGAAGGGATCGTCACTGCATTCAGTGAAATCATCGTCAACATTTCTCACTACTTCTTCGCGTGCAAAAGCGAAGAGAGAGGGATCGATGAGTTTCAGTTTCGCGGGTTCGTATGTTTAGAGTTTGGGAACTGAGATTGAGATTTTTTTACCCATTTCGGTTCAGTTCACGCCCGAATATTGCATTGCCAAAGTCGGGAAAAGGAACTTTTTGCAGTTGTTGTTGATAAGTGTGTACTGTGTACAACTGTAAAGTAAATGACGTTTAGGAACAGTTGAGGCTCGAGGCTCGAGACTCGAGAAAACACTTGTTATTAACGTACTCGTGAACAAATATGAAGCTCTATTTTTTTTTTTCTTTTTTATAATAAATATGAAGCTCTATTAAATAGATTATTACTGTATGTTTATACGTTTAAAGGTATAAATTTTTTTTTTTTAATTATATATATATTTATAGGAAATTTTAGAAAGTTTTAATGATAAATTAAAACAGTATACATAAGGAAATTCTTCCAACCAAACTGAGACATTACCTTGAATATGCTAAATTACAAGCCGCAACATTAGTACTTTTACATCTAAAAAAAAAAAACATAAACAGACCCAAATTGGCCACACAACTTCTGAACATCTACAAGTAGGCGATTCTTGAAGCGAGCATGTGTGTTTTTTTTTTTCAAAAAAACTTTGTATTTTGTAATAAAATTTATATATTTTAAGAGGTGGATAGTAGAGGGAGATAGAAGTCGGGTTCAAACCACAAATATAGAGTACTATTGATGCCTATTTTTTACAAAAGACCTAGCAGCAAAAGAAGCCCAACAATAAGGGAGATGAGAAGAAAAAGAGGGGCAAAAAGGTAAACAAGCCCATAAAAGTAATAAGAGGTAAAAATGTAGTAAATGGACCGAGGAAGCCCAGTGAATCAAGCAATGAACCCATGGGAGTACAAAGAGGTAAAAAAAAAAAAAAAAAAAGTAAATGGGCCGAGGAAGCCTAAAGGGGAATTGGTGGGTCAATGGGCAATACGACAAGAACACCAGCCAGCAAGCCCACAGGGATAATGAGAAGTAAAGACAAGACAAGGCATTGGCAAACACAATAAAGCAATATGGCAAGATTAATGGCTAAAAGGCCCACAACCATAAAGAAGAGAGACAAGAACAACGGCCCAACGGGCTATAGGGACAAAAGCCTTCTCCTGGACAATACCTAGCCCAGGAAGGGATAAAAGGAATAAGACATGAGCCCAAAAGCCCACGTATCCTCCACGCCATAAAGGATAAATACAAACTAGTACACACAACAAAACCAAACAATGCAAAAGCAGCAGAAATGGCGTGAAGGCCAGAAAGAAACAAACACAAGCGGAGTGGAGCGTGCACAAAGGACCAATGCACCACCTACTTGTACCTAGCCAATACATGGAAAGTGGGCCACGGGTCAAGGCATTCAGAGGGTGTGGTTTGGCGGTAGGGAGAAATAGGGGGTCTAATCTGGGGTTCCCACCCCAGCTTCTTTGGGGGAATGTCCTGTTAGGATGACAATTCACCCAAAAGGGATAAGTGTGGGCTGGGACCACTTGATGCATGTCATAGAGGTAGGTGGTGAAGTAGCTTAATCCTTATCTATAGAAGTGGAACAAGAATAAAGGGAGGTGAGGAACAAGACAAGTAATTTTGTTTGGAAATGGAGAGTGGTGCAACCAACACTCTCTAGGAAGATGTAATAGCTAAACGGCTGGCAGATTAGTGGGTAGTCTTGGAGAGATGCCCATAAGAAGCCAAAAACAGTTGAGGGACAAAAAGGGTAAATTTCATAATAGCAGATGGTATAAAAGGGGGTAACCATGAACAGTGAAGGGGGGAGGAAAGTAAGAGGTAGAAAGGAAGAGAGAAAAGAGAACATGGAGAGACAATCAGTGGCAGCTCCAGAAATTTTGTCTAGGGTGTTCCTATTCCACTTTGAAAAAATTTCGGGTCATTTCGGTCTATTTCAGGTGTTTCGAGACGTTTCGGTAAATACCGGCCGAAATTCAAGATTTGGCTTGCATGAAGTTTGTGCTTAAAAAAAAAAAAAAATGTTCTTAAAACCAAAACAAATTTGCATTCTGTACATAGAAAAACCTTAAAAGGAAAAAAAAAATGAAAAGAAAGAAATGAACAAAGATACATGTACAATAAACTATAAGTTCATTTGAAATATTGATAAAATTATTAATTATTGTTGTTTAGTTGTTTCATTAATTTGTTTGTCTTTTATAAACTATAATTTGTTATATTGTTGTTTCATTAATTATAAAATTATTAATTGTTGTTTAACCTAACATAATTTAATTTGTTTGTCTTTTATAATGTATTGGTTAATTAAATTATTAATTATTGTTTACTAGTTACTTTCCCCAATTAATTATTGTGCACATTACACTAAAAGAGTCAACCATGTACACATTACACATCCTATGTGCTTATGTGCACAATACACATCCCAACCAATCATAAAATTTCACAATCACAAATCACAATACACATTACACTAGAAGAAAATTAATATCTCACCAACACCAACACCAACACACACCAACACCAACGGATAAGATAAAGCCAAATTCATAAAGTCAAAAAACAGCCAAATATTAATAAAGTTAAAGCTTCAGCAGTTCAACCAATCACAGGATCAGATAAAGTATTAAAGTTAGTCTTAAAGAAAAAAGAGAGAGAGACAATGATTTTAGATAATTTAGATAAAGAGAGAGATACTGAGAGAGAGTCAGTGAGAAAAAAAGAGAGAAGTTAGTAAAATGAAATACCTTGAGGGAGCACCGCCAGAGCAGGGAAGCCTGAAGGCTGAGGCTGAGGCAGTGACGACTAACAAGCGATCTCCGATGAGGGGCGAGCGAGCAACGACGACGAGCGAGCGACGATGACGTGACCGATCTTCGACGACATGACTAATCTCCGTCTGTTGCTTTGGACTGGACCGATCTGCTTTGGAGGGCCGTTGCTCTGTTGCTCTAAGGCGTTGCTTTGTCTTTAGGTTTGCTTTAGCCTTTAGTGATTTCTGATTTATGATTTATGATTTAGTGATTTGCTCTGTATTGGGGTTTGGTTTTTTTTTTTTTTTTAGAATTCGTGGGTTTGCTACCTCTATAATCTGTTAGGCTTGCCATCTGTTGTTTTTTATTGAGAGCTCTGTTACAAATTTTTTTTTTAATTTGAGGGTGTTCCTAAATTTTTTTTTAAAGGTAAACAAATAAAAAAAAAAATTAATTATTATATATATATATTTTTTCAGGTCAGGGTGTTCCTGGGAACACCCTAAGCATAACGTGGCGCCGCCACTAGAGACAAACAAAAAAGATAGAAAGATTGAGTAAAAAGAAAACCGGAGAGAAAGTAAGGTAGTAAGAAAAGAGGCATGCATCAATAGACCACATTTTCTCTCCCTCTTGACAAATCCATTCTCTGAAGATTGTAAATCAAAGCTTAAACCACTTAGGCCCTTTCTTCAGAGCGAGTAACTTCTATGGCAAGAGCCTTTTGCTAAGGTTACCCGCGTTGGAGATTGGTTCCCTTCTTGGGTTCATTTATGCTAAAAAGCTCAGCCCATAGCCCAGCAAACAAGTTGTTTCGTTGGTTATGTTTATTGGATGATTTACCCACTGTTTGGCTAGAAATTACTAAGTTATTTACCTTTTTCTACTGTAGTGTTATTCCTACTTGTTGTATTATTCTGCTATAACTCTGTTAATTTTCTTCATGGTGTTAGATCTATTTAATACGTTTTATTATTATAGTTATCCTGCTATAATATATTCCTATTATAACACTTGTAACAGTTGCTCTTGCTGTGATCACACCTTACGTTCAGCCCATAGCACTCATGTCTAGATGCATCTATGTTGGGTAAGCCTAACTTGTGCATAAGTTGGCCTAAAGCGCAGTCTCAACTCTCTTACCTCAGACTAACGGGTTATAGCACAACAGAAGGGGTTGAGGCCCAATAGTACAAAAAGGCCCCCCACAAGTACTATAAAGGATTATATTATTATCTGAATATTGCTTGAATTGAACCCCAATTATCTACAATTTTTAACAATACAAAATTGGTGAATCTCATTTTTATAGCTTCAAAAACAAAAATTATTTTTATCTAATTAATTCAAATAATATAATTTTAATTATTATTCAATTATTAATTACTAGCATATATCTATGAAAGACTAAAAATTTTAGTCTTAGTATTTATTTTAAGGACTGTAATTGGACCCTCAGCCCAACGAAAATGGATGATGGCCTAATAAGCCCAAAGCAATATATTTGTTAGAGAGTGGATTTTGCAGGTAAAAGACTCAGTAAATCAAGTATGGGCCACAGTAGATTGGATTCGTGCCAAATAAATAAGAAAACACAATTTGAAAGGAATAATCACTCCTTGGTCAAGTCCGAGGATGAAGTGTTCTTATATTCACTCAAGTTTATCTAAATACAAGGTGTTCTCATTTTGCTTCTCCTCATTCTCCGATTCCATGCCCCTTTTTTATGGGAGCCTTTTCCTTATATTGTCCTTCCATCCTTCATCCTAACCTTCCACTTGTTGACCTTATAGACGATTGTGGTGGGCCTTTTTACAATGTTGGGCTGGGCTGCCTCCTACGGTACTAGGCCCTAAGTATTCTGAGTAAGGGAGTTGAGACCGGTCCAACTGCAACTCACTTTGATCCAGCTTGTGCACAAATTATGCCCCTTTTTGCCAGGTTTTGATTACATGCCCATGGCAGGCAGAACTGCTGCGAGGAATTTATGGCAGGCAGATATAATAAAGATAATACAAGAAAATACTAGACAAAATAAATAAAAAGGGAGTGGCAAGAAGCACCCCGTACACAAAAGTAACAGAACAAATGGGGAAATAATGATAATGGGCTTCCCGAATCAAGGAAGGAAATATTGGTCTGCCACGCCAAGTAAGGCTATGGAACTTGAAACCGAGAAGGGAAACCACTTCTTCAATGCAAATAATCTCCCTAGGAAGAGAAATTAATTGCTTTGAGGGAATGGGCCTAAATGGTTTATGTTCAATGAGGACCCAGTTTCCTTTGATAGAGAGCAGAGCTTTTGAGGGAGAGAGAAGATCAACCTATTGGTGCATACCTACCATTCTAAGTTCTCTCTTTTTCCTTCCTTCTTTCTTAATGTTTACTCCTGTCTTATAATTTTCTCCTAGAGGTTACTATTACTGTGATTCTGATTCCCTGTGCACGGTAAGGGCCCCCTGTTTTATAGTGCCTATCGTGACTGGATTTTACTATTTAGCCTTTAACCACCTTTGTCTAGTCTGGATGTACTTGCCGATCACCACTGGTTCGTTTGTGTTGGCTGTGCCACTCCCCATCACCAGACAAAGAAGACTATTTTGTTTGTTTATCTGCCGTGGCACCCTTCCCTACTACGGTGTGGGTGCTCTCTTTCTCTCTCTATCCATCATGACATGCACCTAGTAGTTCCAACTTATCCTTACTTCTTTTGGGCGGTATGTCATCCCAACAGGACATTTCTCCCGAAATAGCCTGAGCAGGAACCTCAGAATAGGTTTTTCCCTCTCCCCACCACCAAACCATATCTTCTTACCTCTGACCCATGACCTCACTGTGTCCTGTATTGGTTGGGTATAGGCTGGTGATGTCTGTGCCTTGCACGTGCTTCATCTCTATATATGTTCAAAATCTACCTGCCGCCCATGCGTTTGCCATGGTCTGGAGGCTTGTCAGAATAGTCTGCCGCTCGTCCTTGACATCGTATGGTGTGAGCTGTTTTGCTTACTCTCGTTAGGGGCTAGGCTTTATTTGAAGGTGGGCTTTTCCTTTTTTCGGCCTTCCTTTTAATTCTTTCTGCTACAGTTCCTGCCATTTCATTCTGCCATTCTTGCTGTGATGTTATTTGACTTCAGCCTGCTGGGCCTCCTTAGACATGCTGCTTATTGTTCTCTCAATGACTCAACATGGACATTTGGACTTGGCATTACATTGCTTGTGAGCTCTTTTGTCCCATTCATTTCTTCCTGGGCATCCTCGGGCTTCCTTGACCCTTTTTACTAGCTTTGCGTTCCTATGAGTTTTTACTAACTCATTTAGGCTTCCCCGACCCAATCACTTCATCCTTCATCCTTGGGGCTCATGGGCTGGCCATCAACCCCTTACTTTCTATGCTTGCGTTACTTCGGGCTTGCTATGGCCCATTCTCACTTTTCTACATCACATATTGCCCATGTGTTTGCTACTTCTCTCTTTTCAGGCTCCTTTAGGCCCATTTGATTCCTCAAGGCTCATTTGTTTATCTCCTCGGTCTGTGATCCATTATTCTTGCCGCTTGGGCTTAATAGTTTTTCTTTCCTCTTACTAACTCTTTTCTACCCATGTTGCTGGGCTTCTTCTTTCTACTGGGCTATTCAAAATGAGCCTCAACAATGATCTCTTGGATGCTTGTCCCATCCAAAATCTCCTGGAAGCTTTATGAGTAGCTGTAAACTGAGATACCACTGTTCAGATGTCATTTTCACATAAACGTGGCCATTTAGTTAGGTGCAGAGCATTTAATATGGTAGTAGCAGTCTTCTTCTCAGATATTTATGCCTTTCTTGTTGGCTACCTTTCCTGAAGCTTTTTCTCAAAAGACTAATTACCTTTTGTATAGCATTCCCGAGGTGGCTGGGTTCCAACCTTCCACAATACTTTCCCAAGAAAGCTCAGCTCCTCAGGACCTACCATGAGTTTGTTATTATCTTTCCTTGTCCTCGACTTATTGATCCCAAAACTTAATAGACCTTGAGACCATCCTCAAGCTTCTATGTGTCCTCGGGCACGGCCTACGGCCCAACTCACTTACTCGGCATGCTTACCCTCACATTTACTATATAATCAATATTTTTATTATTTTTAGCAAAAAAATAAAATAAAATTTTTTTTATTTTTATTATAATCTTTAACTTTTTTTATCTATTAATATTTTTGTATAATGTAATTTTAATAATTAGATCTTATTGTTATGTATAACCTATATGTATGTATACTAGATTTTAATATATATATATATATATATATTATTTTAAACTATAATAATATGAGATAATAAATACTTTTTGTAAATATTTTGGGCTAAATAAGTAAATGAAATAATATATTAAATCTCATTTACTAACTTGTCATATGTTTTCTCTCAAAAAATAAACTAAAAATTGAAAAAGAAAATACTAAGTAGATTAAGTGCTTAATTGATAGATTTTTTAATGACATCTTATAAACCTATATTAGATAGTTTAAGTATGCTTCTAAATTGGAATATGATAAAAGAAATAACTTAACTCATAGCCATTATTTAGTCCGAACTTTTTAATTTTAATTTGTAATATACTCATACGCATGTTTGTTTTTTTGTTTTTCATTTTCATTTTTATAACATTTTCTTAACACTTTAAAATTCTAAACATAAACGAAATGCATACATATTACATACCGTAATTTTTTTTGTCCTGCGTATTACTTAATACTTACTATGCTCCCCAACATGCACGTCCCCCAACCGTGATATCTCATTTTAGCTTAAATTTGGCATCTCATATAATGTAATAAAAAGTTTAAAAGTTAAAATTATAACCTAATCAATTTAATAGATTTTAAAGATTTATTTTTATTTTTATAAAGCCTTTTTAAGATTAGTTAATGACATGTGTGGGGCCCGAGGACCGCGGAAGGATATAATGAGCTGTAGTTATCACTATTAAGGCATCATGAGCTTGAAGAAGAGATTTACCCGAGGATAGGATGAGAAGAGAGAAAAGACTTCTGAGAAGTTCGGATGAGGAGAATGAGGTGTGGAGAGAGAATCATGGAAAGTAAGGGCAGTCTCCAATGAGAGCTATTCTACTGCCTCCGCATTAAATGACTAGTAACAGTTTTATCAACTGCATTAATGAGAAAGTGACTTGAACAATGAAATTCACAACAAAGCAACTTCTTCTACCACCTTCAATAGAAGTTTAAGGAGACAAGTGTCATTGTGAGAGCCGGGTAGGTGGAGATGGAGGGCCAAGATGTAAAGGGCTGAGAAGTATATAAGAAAAAGGAACTTCCAGGTGAGGGGAGAGAGAAACAAGGGTAGAGAGAAACTAGAATAGGAGTATTGAGAGAAGAGAGTGAACAGTGTATCATTCAATGTAAGAATTGTCTCCTTAGGCAAGCTTGTGATAAGCCTTATATATACATAAACTTTGATCTGTAGTCATGCTCTCCCTATTTTTGTCCTCAGCCTAAGCCCCCTCCTTTTTTAATTAATTCACCCTCTTACAAATACATATTGATTTGGGCCTAGTTGAACTGCACAATCCTCACTATTCTAAGTGGGCTTGGATTGTTTGATTTTTGTGTCCTTACAACATGAAATACTATATCAACTGTAATGATTTAATTAGTTTAGTTAGCATATGTAGTAAGCTAATATGGCACTTAATGGACACATCGTCTAAAAAATTGACCGAGGGGCTAACGGTTAACACTGTATAGAACTTCAAGGTGTAAAATAGATGGCTTTTGAACAAAATCTAAAACATTCTCAGCCAAAAAAACATAATCTAAAACATATTTACAACATTTCACAACATTTAAGATGACAGGTTGTGATTAGTATAATATCACTTTCACATTAGATCACCATTGACATCATTTTTATTGTTCACTAATCATAATCCGTCACCTCAAAAGTTGGAAAAAAAAAATTTATGAAATTTGTTATGAATAGCCCATGTAGGTGTTCCATGCCTCCTAGCCAAAAACATGAAAAATCGGCAAAATATATTAATCTTACAACTGAATGAACAAGTAAAATTATAATTCAGCAGATTTTGTGCCGAAAAAAAAAATCCAGCTACAACAAAATGGTGATATGATAAAATGAGGAGGGACTTCATAAAGCAGAGAAATGTCCTAACAGATTAAATTCCCTATGGGTCACTACTAGCCCAGCTTACGCTTCTTTAACTTTCTCATCCGTGCCTGCCGCTCCCTTTCCTCTTCTTCCTCTATCAAGCGAAGTTGTTCTTCATCTTCCTCCCTTGCAATTTTTGCACTGTTGAGGAACATATTAAAAAATTAAAATGTAACCAAGGCGGAGGAGGAGGAGGAAAAGCTCAGATAAAAAACAGAAAATAATTTATATGAGAAGGAAAGGGATGGAAGGAATCACAGTGAATATGATTTAATTAAAATTGAGTAAAGATATAAACAAAGTAAAACATTGCAAACCTTCTTTTCTCCTCTTTCATGATATCCTCAAAATTTGCTTCCATATCGCTATCATCACCTTCATCATGATACCTGCCGGGATTGTACCTGCAAAATACACAATTTCTCGATTCAGACCTAAGACACAGATTTTATGTATATATATACACTATAATATTAATTCAACATCCAAAAGCACCAAACTAGTTGCTACAATTGGCAGTTCTAATTAACCCTAGGACAAAGTCAAACCCACGTCAATTGGCAGTTATGTTCAACTCTAGGTCAATGTCAAACCCAGGTTTACCCCAATGTCCCAGTCCCTTGACCAAACAACAATACAAATCAATTTCCCCAAACTGTTGTACAACTCTGACAAGAGATTTAATCATTACCTTTGACCAAGTTCAAAAAGCAGTTTAAACTTTTAACCAAGTAATTTTCTTTTTCATATAAACAACAATACACACTCCAGAAGAACAAAAAAAAAATCTAGCATAAAAATGAATTGACCACTGCAAATGAATTTTTGAAATAAATTTTAGACTTCTTCACACCATTATATTATACCCAGTAAAAGAGAGTATTGAATAAGTAGAAAGGGAAAGAAAACTCTACCTGAACATTTGTCTGATTAAACTAATAGCATTTTCATCCTCATCCCCATCATCAGGATACCGTTTCACAGGCTTTTTCTTTGGGCGATGCTCTTGTGGAGTAGGATGTGAAGGAATTTTCTTTTGTGGCTTGTTCATCTGTTAAAATTCATCAAAGGGAGCAGACATTATGAATCTACAAATAATTGCAGCATAATTTCCTAAAAACACTGTCAAGGCAAGTTAGTGGTGTGCGAGTGTGCATGTGAAAAGGAATAGGCAAAAACCTGTGGTTTAGATGATGTCATTGGCTGTTTTGGCAACATTTTAGACCTATTAGGTTCTTGTAATCCCTTTCTCGGTTCCAAACGCTGCTTTGAAATAGATGGGTGCGCTTTTGAAGGGAGTGGTTTCTGCACACCAGCCATGGAATGTCTCGCAACTGGTGCAGAAGCCTTCTTCTCCATGGTAGCAACAGGCTTCTTCAAAGGCAAGCATTTTGGCGCCAAGGGCCGGCCAGGCCCATTCCCATTATTGCTACCAAGCTGTTTCTTAGAATCTACCGAGGCTGAATTAGGTTTACTAACAGAAGTCGACTTGTTGGGCCCTGCTTTAGGATACAAGTGGCCGTTCATAGAAACCGTTTTCCTTTCTTCACGACTGCCATGAACATGTCTGCCACTATTGCTCAAAGATTGCTTACTCTTCAATGGCACTTGAGATGACGCCGCCTCTTCAACATCAGCAAAAAACCTGTATAAGTTTCCTCAATGAAAATAGTATGATTTAAGCACGATAGACCAAAGTGCTAGATAGATCTAGTAAAGCAGCAACGCACCAGAATGTGGAACGGAGACTTTTCTAGGTGGAGGTTCTTTAGTAGGAATTGGGAGCTCTGTGTCCTCAGATAATAGGAAGGAGTAATCTCTTGTATGCTTAAGTTTTTGGACTTTAGTTTTTAGCTGCATATAAAAAATTTATTTCATTGGTGAAAACAGTTCAAAAGCAATTGTCAATGTTCAATACCAACACAAAACAGATTGCTCTATAAATACCTCACTTCTGACTTTGGGTAGCTGGTCATGTGATCCAGGTTTTGACCCTGTAGCAGCTGAAGAATTCTTCTTGTCCTGCAAGGGCAGGTAAGATCATCAAGATAAAAATTACATCTAATATAAAGTTAAAAGCAAAAACAGAAAACTTCAGAGCATTTGCGTTCTGCAAATATTCCCAATGTCACAATCCGTAACTCGTGGCAAAGGAATCGGAAAAGTGTCAAGGAGCAAGAAAGCCACCAAAAAACATCTAGGTAACATCTTCACCATGCAAGTCAACCTCTAGAATATGAGAGTATACAGAATCATTAAATCCCTGATCATTATTGATTTTAGTGTAACAATCATTTTGAAAAACAAGATAAAAGTCTAAAATGTTCTTGTCCTTACAAGCTGAGTTGAGAGCACTATGAAGCAATTGCATAAAAAAGACTATTTGCTAATGCAAGTTATAAATAAACCGTTAGAAGAAAGGCGTATTATGCAGCCAAGTAGGATACAAATTACTAGAAAGATAAAAATGGACATACAATTACACTTTGGATATTTCAGTTTATAATAGGTATCATTTATGTAAAAGCATGTTCATTCATGCTCTTGAAGAAACCAAATATTTTATTAATTATTCCAAATAAGTCAAAATAACATAACTGGTTAAATGAACACAGCAAATCACTTGGATGAGTGCCCCAGAGGTGGTCCCATCAAATGTGAGACAAACCCCTCTGTAAACATGCATAACAAAGATCAGATTCGAAGCATACAGGCTATAAAATATCAGAAAAGAGAGGCTTACAGTAGATACACCGTGGTGGGATTTTGAAAATCTGGATGCCAAATGCGGGTTTTCTAACAACGACTTGCTTTCTTGTATTACTCTTTGAGCAATAACCGGTTGAGATGGGCCAAAGAAGGATCCATAACTGCAGAAACAAGCAAAAACACAAAAATAAAAACAAAAAAATTAGGAATCTATTTCACTTGTAAAATTCATTTACTGATATCCAAGAGAAACATAAAAAAATTATTATTGTTATTATAAAAATAAATAAATAAATAAAACCTAAACAGCAAATAATATAAAACATACCATATTATTTGAATGCAAACTCATACTATTGCCATACCAAATATTATCCTAATCAGTGGGACAGGGCAGACGTGAGGAGGACATATCTCTCTTCAATTTTGCCCAATAGTGAAGAGTATAAATTTATCATTGTAATGTTACCAAACACAGCATTGTGGTAACACACAAACATGTATGTCAACGTGTGATGGATTATGGCCAAGGAAGAGGAGTGGAAGAGTTCCGACATACTCAACCATTATCCTTTTCCCACTAGCCACCAGTCTTGGTCCTAATTTCCAGAAAATTTCCAACTCAACAGTGGCTTGTCCAATCCAAACAGTCCTGTACTACACTCTCAACCTGTGCATTACACATTGAAATAGTTGAACACCTTTCACTCTGAAAATCACGGAATTTTGATCAAAATTTGCCGATTTTCGGCGTATTTTCAGGTAGTTTTCTGCTTTTTTTTCATTAAAAGAACGAATGAACTAAAAGAGTCCAATGTCAAAAATTTCTGATCTCCTAATTAATACTGCAACCAAAATGTAGCCAAACTATGGGCGAAAACTTTCTGCCAGGAATGAAATCCCTCGTTGTGATCAAATTACATTGTGACAAATTGATTTAGTAGGCTGTTTCCATTGAAGAGTCTAAAGTTGATCACATAAAACAAAAAAAAAAACAAAAAAAAGGCAAAAATACCAAAGAAAAAGAAGAAGAAGAGGGCTGTGACAAGCTAAAATAATTAAAAATGATTAGTTGTGTAATGTTGGAGGAAATAGGCACATCACTCACTTATCATATGGAAGTTTCTTCTTTTTGTCATTGGAACTGTTGTGAGAAGAACTGGTATCTTTCTTCATTTGCTTTCTGATTTGTTCTTTCAATCGTTGCCTCAATTCAAGGTATTCTATCTCCTCCTTAGTAGGCTTAGGATCTTCCTCTTCTTCTCCTTCATATTCTTCCTCCTCTCCTGCCTCTCCAACATCTTCCTCTAGCTCTTCACCTTCCTCCTCATACTCATCATAATCTTCCAGACCTCCATGTAATTCCTACATCAACCAAAACAGTTATCAAATGCCTCTCAAAAAAAAGTTAGAGAACAAAAATAAATGATTCAACAAAGACCCAAGTCTGCTTACTTCTCTATCATATCCCCGCATCTCGATTTTGAATCGCCAATTAGATTGTTTAGACAATAAGCCAATCACCACTTAAATGTATTGAGCACCTGAAACCCCAGAAAAAATATAAATAAATAAATCAGGGAAATTTCTGAAAATTCAACGAGGGCTAAAGTCAATTCAAGTTCTTTGGTTATAAAAATAAAGTTAATTCGAATTTTTAAAAATTATTATTTCATAAACGGAATGCAAATAAGAAAGTTGAATCAGATTGCTTCCGTTTTAAAGAGAAAATCAAATTCATCAATCAGAGGACTAATATCCACAAACAAATATCTAATAAAGTTCAACAATTTATCAATCCCAGATGGCCAGTTTAACCCAAAAAAAAAAAAAAAACAGCTCACAGAGATTTACAAACGATGCAAACTTTACGATAAAATCTCTGTTTTTCCCAAAAGAAAAAAAATCTTTTTATTCGAGAAGTAAATATTTTAATCGATTGCTAATTAATCGAATCGAACCTTAGGTTTGATAATGAAAAAAAAAAAATCAACTTTATGCAATTTTGATCGAAAATCTCAAAAAATAAGAAATAGAAGAAAAAGAACCCTAATTTTCTGAAACGAAGTTGTAATTCAACCATCTGATGCAATCTGTATATTTTTTAATGAAAAAAAGCAGAAACTGAATTCAAATCAATCGAAAATTTCAGATCCGATGCGAAATCGTATAAATTACCTGAAATTAGACCGAAAATCGGCGGATTTGGATCGAAATTTCGCGATTTTCACAGTGAAAAAACCCTAATCCGATGAAGGACAAATGGGCACGCGAAGAGAGAGAACAAAGCGAGCTGAGATAAAGCAAAACTGAGCGAATGAGCGAATGGGGATGGCTTGTGAGGGTGAGGTTTGAGGAATAAAGAGAGAGTGAAGGGAAACGGAAGGACCCAGAGACAAAGCGGCGGGTTGCTAACGTGCACTGAGGAGCGTAGTACGCACACCCTGAGTCCCACTCCGAGTTTGAGTTGGAGTACCGAGTTCGTGTAGGACACATTTCTATTAATTTTTAATTTTTTAATTTTTATAATTATTAAGGTTCAGCTTCGTTGGCAATTGGCTTGGCATAGGTGGAACCGTGGAAGAAAGAAAGGCAAGCAAATCAGCCATTTTTAAAAACCCAATCATGTAATTATCTAACAAATGGTCCTCTTATGGAATTGATTTTTTTTTTTTTTAAGGAAATTATGGAATAGATTTTATTGCTCAATTAAGGGAGTCCAAATCTTTTGTCTCATCAATTGTGCTCTACTTCATGCTCCACCAATAACACTTGGACAGATAGCCTCTCTCATTAAATGAGATAACTCATTAAATAAGACAACTAGCCTCTCTCATTTAATGAGAGAGCTGTCCAAGTTTTATTAGTGGAGTATGAAGTGGAGCACAATTGATGAGACAGAAGATTTGGACTCCAATTAAGGTATGGCTCTACGTTCCTAATTTGATTTTCTTTATTTATTTTCTGAATGAATTAATTATATTTATGCTAAATGTTTTTTTATTTATTTATTTTTTTTATATTAGAGTTTCAGCTTATGGCATTCGCTTATGATGATTATGCTATTATTATCGAACCAAGATATTAATCGGTTTTTTGTGTAGGCGGGGATTAAACTCCAAATCTCTTATTTAGCCATTAAAGACTTTATCAATTTAGTTTTCATAAATTTGGAGCTATACATGATATTGCCTCGTATGAATATTTGACAAACCAACTATATATTTGAATTTCAATTAAATTATATTTATTTCACTTTTTATATTATACTTTTTTTTTAAATGTATTATTCTTTCCTTTTTAAGACACAAAATTGCTAGTTACAATTTTGCATTTAGGTTTTGCTAACATCTTGATGATATGACTAATGAAACAATATAGCATTTCAATAAAATTTCATTTCAATTGGTTCACAATTTGGGCAACCTTTTCAGGATGGGGAAGAGAGTGTACTACCTAAGTGTGGGTTATTATTATTATTATTATTACCAAAGTACTGTGCTATTATTATTATTATTATGTTGAAACCAATTACATATCAACATTTTTGGGTTTTTGTTTGTCTGAAATAGAGAGCTTTAGAGTTTAGACAATGGCCTAAACCTAAAGTCGGCTTTGTATTCTAACTTTTACCTTGTTGGATAATTTGCATAAACAATACAAGCTCCAAAATGCATCCTTTTTTTTTTTTTTTTTAATTCAATAGTTGGAAGATTGAGGGATTTGAATAATAGATATTTCCATTATAAACACCAAAAGGTGCCAACCAATTAAGTTACAAGATTATTAGCTAAATTTGATTTATGTTTACGAATCTCATTAGATACTCGTTTCACTCATACATATGATATACAAAAATTTCAAATTGTATTAAGAACTAAAACCATTGGAATTGAATTAAATATGACGAAAGAGAAGTAAAATAAAAAAATTAACATAAGCAAAAATTAAATTTATAAATTGACTATAAAAATACCTCTATAGTCGTATAAATATTGATATTGTAGTTATTTACAACTAAAAACCATCTTAAACAAATTTCACAGTCTTTTGTGACAAGCTCAATTCATGTTTCTTCTTTATCTTTCTTTCTCCTTTTTTTAAATACAATAATTTGCAAATCAACTTGTACATATAATGCATGTCAAAAGCCAAATTATTTGCATGACAAGTTAAAAGGCAACTACCACGATTAAATAATGAGCTCAATTAACCATAACAATCGTGTTGAAGCCAATAATTTTATATATCATTTTTTTCTACTATCCATCATGTAACTCATGGCCTAATAAGTAATATCAGAGACAATCTGAGCAGCAATAGGTTTTTGATGAGTGACAGACTTGGTAGCCATCTCCTTCGTTAATGTGACATTTTGGAATACACGAATCAAAAGGTTGACTCAAGGATGATGTCGCATACACGATCTTTCCCTTTTATTTCCTCTCAGTTTTTCCATTAATATAAATTGTTATCCAATATATTAATTACAGCCAACTATTATTAATTTGATTTACTAATAAAACATCTCTCCCTTTTGTAGCTAAAACCATTTGTTACTTTCACCTTAATAATTCCTCAACTGAGTAACAAAGCCAAGTCTACTGCAATCCTCTACCCAACGTAAAAAGCATCCTAAACCGATTAAGAATTTATGATATAAATACATTTTTTTTACAACATACCAAGGGCATCTCTATTTTCCAGAGACCAAACCATACCCATTATATAGGTGGACCAAAGCCAATTGCATAGTAGGTAGGAGGGGCAATCAAAGAACATCAATTTATTCTGCCTCATTCTCATTTTTCCATTCTCAATCTCATACACTGAGCCTCTAAAAAAACCATAAAATATACATCCATCAAACCTCACTCTCTCCCTTCAAAAACACATTCTTCTCATATTATTATGTATAATATTTTACTTTTTTGGAGTTTTATCAAAAGCCCTCTTTGACAAAGATTATGGCTCCACTTACTCGAATGTTTTTGTTTTTTTAAAGAGTTTCAACTTATGGTCTTCTTATGAAAGACTTTAACAACGTAGGCACTAATATTCTCAATAAGTGCTCAATAACATGTACACAGCAAAATATCCCACAGAACGCTATTAAATGACTCATACAATGTCGCTGACATCTTCATTATGTCTACCACTAGTTATTCCCGCAAAACTTCGTTAATTTTGTATTGTGAAAGCAACTCCCAACAAACTACTGTATAAGTTGTAAGCATTCTCTTATCAAAAAAAAGTTGTAAGCATCCAATTCACTATGTAACATGCCAAATGAGTATCAACATGCATTTTTATCATATGATCAATTTAATAGTCATGTGGCTTTTTAGATTATTTTAACGAATCATATGATATAATACACGTGTGATTTTATGAACCACCAAGTATTGGGTTGAAGATTCTTCCAACTTGGTTTGGCTAAAAGTTCTGGCCTAAATCATAATTATGGGGGATTGGTCCATACCCAAGGGCACGATACTCATGACTTTAGGGTAATGAAGATAAAAGGTTAAGCCCGGGCCAAGGAACTATGTTGCAGGCTAGATAAGCTTTTAATAAAAGGGAAAGCCCAAAAACTCAGCTTGCGGCTCCAAACTTCATTACAACTAGTCGCTAACCCGTGCGATGCACGGGATAGTTAAATAAAAAGACAATTAACCAACATCACGTTAAGGTAAAAGAATTAGTGAGAGACTGATTTGCCCACCAAGAATTTAAAAGAAAAAAAGATTGATATAATAAAATCTAAGAAATTTAGAAATAGAAAATTGGGTTAATAATATGCATATTATAGACATTTTGCTAGTTAGCGTTTAAAAAAAAAAATGGATCTGTCATAATTAAATAAAATACAATGGGAATAAATATTTAACTTCTATGCTTTTCATTAGTTTAGAAGTGTTGTCTAACGTAGAATGTTATTGGGTTGTAAGAAAGATTTTTATAAAATGTTAATACCATATATATATGCTTATATTGTCAATGTCTCACTGCAGGTACATAGTTACTGAAACCTACAAAGTAATTTACAATTCTTAAATTAATAAAGCAAAATTCCCAAAAGTTATATATATATACACACACTCAAAACTAATATAAACTACAAACATAAAAACAAATCTTATTTAGTCGTATTAATAACAATATAAACAATTCAAAACATGGAACATTATCAAATTTATAACACATAATTCCATTATCTTTTACGTTGAATCCAAACAAATAATTAATTGAAATTAATCCAAACAAATAATTAATCAACCAAAAATCAAATCTTTAATTAAGAAAACAAAAAATCACATGAACCCAAAATAAAAATTCTCAATAAAGAAAAAACATATAAGGTAAAGAATTAAGATCAACCTACTAAGATGTAAGTACCAAAAACCCAAAAACTTAAACCTTCCAAATTTTATAGAATCCCCAAATTCTACTTCAAAACCAAACAAAACCCTTCAAATTCAAAAAATTCATATATAATATACCAAATAAAAATTTACCACACATTAGGTTGGAAGATATAGGTTACAGCTTTGATTTTTCTCCAAAAAATAGAGATGCTTCATCTGCTGTATACAATATAAAATAATTATTAGAAATTTCAACCCAAAAACCAAACCTACAAAAACACTATCAAAATATAGAGATTAACCCAAATACTTAGAAGAAAATAAATTCTAAACATAACAAAACAATAAGATAGAATGAAAATTTCAGGCACATATAAAAGCAAATAAAAAAGACAAAACCTACATTTTTTTTTTAGTTGAGTCTCTCTCCTTCTTATTTTTTTTAATTTTAAAGTGAAGTTAAGTTTAGGCTTTTGAGATGGTAATTGCTAGGGTTTTAAGGAGAGAAGAGAAAGTCCTACCAGGAGTCTAAATAATATAAACAATTCAAAACATGGAACATTATCAAATTTATAACACCTAATTCCATTATCTTTTACGTTGAATCCAAACAAATAATTAATTGAAATTAATCCAAACAAATAATTAATCAACCAAAAATCAAAACTTTAATAAAAAAACAAAAAATCACATGAACCCAAATAAAAATTCTCAATAAAGTAAGAACATATAAAAATTTACCACACCTTGGGCTGGAAGACATAGGTTGCAGTTTTGATTTTTCTCCAAAAAATAGAGATGCTTCATCTGCCATATACAATATAAAATAATTATTAGAATTTCAACCCAAAAACCAAACCCATAAAAACACTATCAAAATATAGAGATTAACCCAAATACTTATAAGAAAATCAATTCTAAACATAATAAAACAATAAGATAGAATGAAAAGTTCAAGCACATATGAAAGCAAATAAAAAAAAGACAAAACCTACGTTTTTTTATTTATTTATTTTTTTTTTTTTTTACGTGAGTCTCTCTCCTTCTTATTTTTTTAATTTTAAAGTGAAGTTGAGTTTAGGGTTTTGAGATGGTAATTGCTAGGGTTTTAAGGAGAGAAGAGATTTTGGAATTTTTATGCAAAAAAACGTTATTTTAGGTCTAGGTGATTTATTTCCTTGTTTTTAGGCTCTTTTAATGTTTTTTTAGGTCAAATTTGGTTCCTATTATGGTTAGGTATTAATTAGGGCTTATTTTAGAATATATTTTCTTGTCCATCAAGTTTTATGGAGCCCTTAAATAGGCCTCAAAGTTTGTATACGTTTTTCAATATTATTGTTATAAGATATAAAACCTAAAATAAAAAGAATCAAAAATAAAAAGAAAAAGAAAATAGTGATGATGTGGAAAATTGTGAGAGCTTCAAAAGTTTCGGTTTTATATATATATATATAGATTATTACCAAGTCATAGAAGTCAACCCGGATCAGAACACTGCCATACAATGCCTCCACCTGCTAAGGAATCCCAAGGAAGTACAATGACTCATTGGCATGATCACTGCCTTCAACCAATTGATTTCTAAATCGGCGGATAGGTACAGATCTTTCTTTCAATTATTGAAAAAATTGAAGGATTTCTAGTGGACCGACGAATGTGGCCAAGCATTCTCAAAGTTGAAAGCTTATATGGCGAATGCTTATGTCCTATCATTGACCAGAGGATCGTGAGACCATGTATATGTACTTAGTTGTGACCAAGCATGTTGTTAGAACAATCCTCATCAGGGTAAAATGTGTAAAACTGACCACTTTTTATATTTTGCAATGACTAGTGTACGTGCTATTACACGAGTTAAAATAAATTTTGGTTTTTTTTTTTTTTTGGTCAATGTGAAATGGTAGAAAAATGCTGAAATTGCTGAAATTGATATGAGAAATTCTACGAACATTGAGATGTTAGTAATTTACCTATTGTTTTATCTGTATATGATAGTAATTGAGATATTAGTAATTTACAATATAGAAAAAAGGTAGCATTACTGTGCATCAACGATTTCAAAACTTCAAAGAATAAATGTTGTTCTTCCAAATGCAAAGATATGCAAAGCCCATAAATTGTTTATATCAACTTACTTTTGAAAATAAACGCATGAACTAATCTAATACACAATAGTTTATAAAATTCATGAAATAATCTAATACACAATAATTTTTTTTAATACACACACATGGAAAGAGGAGAGAATGTCTTAATTCATGTGTCCTTTTGTACTACACTTCAAGTGGGATAGTTACTTATCTTAAAAAGAAAAGAAAAGAAAAATTTCCCACAACTATAGTTATTATTGGGGTGTTTGGTAGTGTATTTTGAACAACAGTTTTCAGTTTTTAAACAACATTACACGTATTTTTACACATTTTTTTCACTCACACGTATTTCCAAAAAATACAAATAACGTTACTAGGGCAAAACTGGCAATTTTTGGGAGTTCATAAGAGAATAGAATTGAATGATCATAAAGGAATATAAGGCTAACTCGTATCACTTCTTTCACTTTTTTTTCCCTTTCTCTTTTTGTGTGTGTTAAATAACATGGAGTATTAACTTAAGTCATGTTAACTTTTAGGATAAGACTTAAGTACAGTATTTAAGTGTTGTTCCTTAGATTCTCATTTTAAAATTTTGCCATGTGAATTTTTGTTCATGAGATGGAAGTGTATTTTTTAGTTAAATACCCATATAGCTGAATCTTAAGAGAGAAACCTAAAAAATAGTACCTAAGGTATTGTACCTAAATTTAGTCCTAACTTTTAAGGGAGGGTAGGACCAAGGCTGGTCCAAGATTTTTTGAGGCCTAAGGCAAGAATTTTATAGGGGTCTTTTTACATCTAAATATCACTTAAATAATATTTATTTATTTTTATTTAATTTCAAATCCATTATTAATTCTTACTTATTAATATGACTAATTCACTCAAAGTGAGTTAATGATAATTACTATATAGATTTTACAAATTGGCATATCACTAATAAAAGAAAAGTTATTCAAATATTCATTTTATTATATTATTTAAGTAACACCAATCATATTCCTGCCATATCAGTTTGTAAATTTTTTTTCCTAAAATTTGTATTAACTTTAGCACTTTTTATACACTTAATGGTGACTGTGTTGTATTTTTATTAATTCTTTTTTTTTATTTGTGTAGAGAAAATGTTAAACTTATTACAAATTTTACTATAAAAAGCTTACAAATTGATGTGTCAATGAGGTAGCACTTCAACAAAAAAATAAATGAGTATTGAATTACTTCATTGGTGACATATCAATTTATAAGACCTATATAATAAAATTTGTAATATACTAACATGATTCTAATATTTTAGGCCTTCTTAATATCAGAATAAAATATACACTTAATTCACACTTTTTATTTTATTAAAAAAAAAAAAATTTACCCCCCTTATTTGGGTGCCTTCTTATGTCAGGGGCTTAGGGCATGGCCTAAATGGCCTACGCCTAGGGCCGGCCCCGGGTAGGACAAGTTACATGAGTCTTGCTACAATTTTCCATATTAACAATATTAAAAAAAAAAAAAAAAATTTATTCGACTGTCTCAAGTCTCGCTTATTGGGAACTTTCTTTTAAACATAGCTACCCGACCTCTCTCCATCGTTTCCCCCAACACACTCCACTGTCACTACCTTCTCTCCCATAGCTTCCACCATTGCCAGTCTTCTCTGTTTTCCAGCGTGGTGGTTTTGGTAGTGTTTTCAAGGTACACTTGCTTTTCCTCTTTCTCTTTTCTCTGAATTTAAGTTTTGAGAATAGCAGCGGCTGTTGAGCTGTTGCTTTTCTCTAATTCCAATGAATTGCGGTTGTTTTTCCTTACCTCTGTCCAACCCAAACCCAATCGGAGCATGACTCGGTTGCTAAACCCAATTACTCAGCTTTTGTATTCTTATATATTTAAACTTTTTTTCTTCAATTTAATTGAATTGGGATATTTAGCTATCTGTATTGTAAATTTGAATGTCCCACTTTGATCCAAGTTTAAGCCGCCTCTCAACTCATGGGCATTAATGGGTTGTTAACTGTGCAGTGAGCCACATCAATCATCTCCGACATTGATGATTTGTGAAGCTTTCTATGTGATTTTCAAGCCTTCTATTTTAATTTATTTGGAGACCATTAGATAATTTAGCAATCAGTTAAGTGGCATTCCGCTTATATGGTTGCTTTTTTATATTTTGTGTCTTTGCAGAATGGAAACTGATGAAGGCAAATTGAATTCTGAACTAGACGAGAAAATTTACCAAATATACAAAGATTTTTTGACAAGGTAATCCATTTTTAAGTTTTTATCTGTTTTTGTTTTTATATAATTTGATGATTTTGAATGGTAATACTGTTACTGTGTTAGGGTTACGAAGTTTGAGGAATTGGTGGCTGTAGGAGGCAGGTTACTTGCAGGCTTTCAGGAAGGGCTGGGTTAGTGTTCTCTAGAGTTTACGGTTATATTTGTTTTGCTAATGATGTTTCTTTTTACTATTCTCAGTATTATTATTTTCTTAAATTTTCATGTAGAGTATCTTCGGCGACCCCCAATAGATAGGACATCTAAATTGGTTGAGAATATTATCAAAGCTAATGAAACAAAGAGAGTTAAATCATATTTTGAAGCTGGCTGTATCAATACTCATGATGGTGTTCATAGTATAAGCAAGTGTAAGTGCAGTTGTTTTCTATTGCTATTATTATTTTCTTGTATCTTTGGAATTAGTTGAATAAATGGTGCTGTACATTCTATGTATTGCGAGTTTTTTTTTTTTGGGTAACAAATTGCCTAGTTCATAGATATGTATATATTTGGGTATCTTTGGAGAGTGATTAATGCATTGGTAAGAAAAAGTGAGTTGATCCAAGTTGAGGAATTGAAAATAAGTAGAGGAAGACCCAAAATAACTTTAGTAGAAGTAACAAAAAAGGATTTGTCAATTAAGGAAGTAATAGAAAATATAACTTCATATTGAATAGAATGGAGGAAAATAATATATGTGACTGACCCTAACTAATTTGTTGAGGATCCATAGCCGACCCCAAAAATTTGGGATTATGGCTTGTTGTTGTTGTTGTTGTAGTAAGAATATCTCTCTGTTCGTTGTAATGTGAAGGCTTTAAACTCTTCTCCGTCAATCTTTTCCTCATTTTGTCACCCTCACACTTTTTTCTAGAAGTCGACCCAGCAAATTAATTCTGCTCTTGGTGTTTTCTTGGTTCATTTATGTGTCTCTGCCCCCCCTCCTCTGTGTGTTTGTGTAGATTTGCTATGATGTTTCAAGTTAAATTTGCATTTTGAAAATTTTACCCGCAAATTACTGGTCTAACTGCAATTATTGTTTGTATGCGGGGAAAAATGTGCATACAGAAGTGCATACATGCCAACTTGGACTTCGTGACCACTTAAGTAAAGGTAACTACGCCTTCTGAAATTTCCCATTTCCTGTTCTTTTATATTCTCAATCACAAAGTAAACTCTTCAAATACATTTATGAATCATTGATGCCTTAAAAGTGATATATGATCTTATATGTTCATAGAATTGGATTTTGCTTCTGTGCAGTGTCTGATGTTTATTAATGTTTGCACTGTGTACTTGGTCAATGCCACTGCCACATTTTAATCATCTCTGGAATGGTGGAACTTTTAGTGGAATATCCACATATGCTAACCCATCCTTGAGAAATGGCTCAATAGCTCAATGCCTAGTAAACTTGGCTGCATAATTTAACTTATATGTGCAACAAAAGTCGACATTTCCCCCTATTATATGAACTTCTTTGAAAATTTGCTTACAGGAGGATGCATTGGGTTACGAGATTGGTATTCTTTCTATTTTACATTTTTCTAGAAAGTTTCATTTCACCTGAAAAATGAATAGAATAATTTCGGTTTTTTTTGTGGTTAATTTCGAAAAGAAATTTCCTCATTTGTTCAGCAAACACTTCTTAAGAAGTTAATGTTATTCCATTTTAATTGGGGGTGAGAGCTATTTATATGGAGATTTATGCTTTTCAAGGGCTGGAAACATTGCAGGTTGTCACTCCCCTTGTGTGTGGTCATGTGAGATAGACTAATATCTTTTAATAGTTTGAGGAGTGCCAATTGTCAATAGTCTTTGAACTTATGAAAAAAAAATTGCCAATAGTCTTTGAGACAAATGGGACCTCTGCCCCCATAAGAATTTCAAAAATCTTTTAAGATGGGTGAGTTAGTCACAAATTAGGGGGGAAAAAAGAAAATACATTACCTTTTATGAATAGTGGAATTGCATATGTTATCTAGAAATACAGGCAGTGACAAGTTTCTCATTATTTGTTCTGTTAACTTCCATTCCCTCCTCTTTTTTAGTGGCATGCTTTAGCATGGATTTATAACTTTATTATGTAGGCTTATGTGAAGGGCACAAATAAGAGTGTAAATTTCCCCTTGTCATTGTCTTTTGGAGGTTATTGTTTTTGGAAATTTAAGCTCCATTATTGTGGCTTTGAATTTATGTTTGAATTTGTAATGGGAATTGCAGCAAAAAGCATACTTAGTGGACTTGAATGCCTCCTGGAGGATGTAACTAGTGCAATGCAAAATGTGAATGGCACCTTATCACCAATTTGCATTGAAGATTTTGGTGATGGGTTGAATGAACAAGCAACTACTGATGGCAAGGTAGGCACCCCCGCCCCCCTTTCTTTTCTCTTCCTTCATCTTCTTGTTTTCATTTAATAATGTGATGTTTTATATATACCCTATATTTTCTCATGTCTAAATTTGTGTAACTAATTTGTTTTGTCTTGCTGTAGTTCTTAATAATGTTCTTTGTTCAATTGTTATAAACTAGTGCCTTTTGTTTGTTGTTAAATTTTATTTTTATTTTTTGGCAAAATTATCCTATCTTCCACCCTTTCAAACCTGATGAGTTAAGATAACAATACCTTCTTATTTACTTTAATTACCAAAAAAAACAATACCTTCTTATTCAATTAGCTTGAACTTTTGAGGCACAAATGATCTCCATCTGTTTCTGATGTAGCAATCAAATATGTTTTAATTATTGAAGAAGATGATTGTGGCCTGGCAATTTCTCCTGGTATTCTGATGTTTTAATTATCAGTGAAGCATTTAAAGCCGTACTTGAGAAAATGAGAAATATGACAATATATGATATATCTCTTAGAATGGAATTTTTTGTTGGCACCCTAGATTCCATTTCCATGCCTGCAATCTGTATGCACTGCATGGAAACCTGGCTGTTAGGAACATTCCGTGTCTTTTCTTGTCAATAACTAGGTTTAATTCATGCTTCTCAATTTTCAACGTGTTAGCCAATTTTTGGTTTAGCCATGTGTGATGTAGTTAAAAAATCCCTAGAACTAAGAAATTCTTGGCTAAGATTCTATGTATTGCAAATTTATATTAATAACTTTTGGATCACAAAACGCTTGTCTGGATCTGTATTTAAACATTATCATGAAAAAACTTTTACAGAACTTTGCAGAACTGTTTCATTCTCTCTCTCTCTCTCACTCTAATATTGCTGACTGAATATTTAGTTATTTTACAACATTTAAATCCTAATGCAGATTTGTACACAACTAGTAGAAGAATCATTGCATGGTATTTTGATTTGATGGCTATGTTTGTTATGATTTTAATGCCTGTATGCTGACTTTTTCTTTAGAAGGAAGTAGCATCATCTCAAATTCAAAGACCTGAAGTAACAGATTTTGCTGCCCTGATGGGATTCATTTACAGCATGCTTAAACAAGACTACATAATGCAGGTAGTGAACTCCATATCTCCCTTCATGTCATTTCTCCAATCTGGATAAACATTACAAACATCTGATATGGTTTGGGGTCTACACATATGAATATAATATTGTACCTTGTTGCAGGAAAAAATTGTTTCTGCTCTGAATTTCAAGTTATCATCAGGAGAGTTAGAGAGCTACTGCCTAATGTGGTCTTTGCGCCCCTTTGTAAATGATGAAATTATGCATCAATCTTGGAAACTTATTCCTTAACTATCACAGGCTTTTGAGTGCCAATTTCATAATTTAATTGACCATTACAGGCTTTCTTAGTACCGAGACAGACAAAACAACCTTTTCCAAATATATGATTTTCAATTGACTTTTGGTTATTGTTACATTTTCCACAGATTTGTTGTTTTATTGTTCCCATGATCAGAAGATTGGACCAGCTGCAAGGGTCTCAACTGTCAGCTTGTTATCGACACCAATCTTGTAGTTTGTGAATTTCTCAAAGTTATCCTTGAATGACCAGCCAACTTTACCAGTTTTTCATTGTAAGCATCCTTGTCTGACCACTGCATCGCGTAAATAAAAATCATTATATCAACCTTTATAAATCACATGAACTAGGCAGAGTCCAAGCAATTGAAAAAAAAAAGGCGGGAGGGAGGGGAGTAAGGATAGCCAACTTAACAGTATTCACTGGTTCCAGGATTTCTGAAGGCACCCCTCCACCCCTGTGGGAATCCCAAGCCTAAAACCTCAGTTTTCTTGTAATTTGCATTTGAGAGGCTGCCACTGTGTATGGCATCTATGATTTTCCTTGTGTGTACTGTAACTTAATTCGATCTCCAGAGCCATAGCTGCATGGAAAAGAAAAAGAAAATTTTTGATTCAAGTATTCTTATGGACGTTGATAAATGCTGTCGTTTGATAGGCAATATATCAAAATATGCAATTATAAGATTCAAGACACACCTTCCACTTGACCACCTGGTGTTAACGCCGTCCTGGTTGCACCATGCTTCTGCATATTTTCAGCATGCTTGGTTGGGTGCAACATTGTGAACGCTGCACCGAAGCAAGCTGAGAAAGCTGCCTGTGGCTCCTTCACACCCTCTACTGTGGCCAGTTACCTATGTTTATAATCACTATATTCAGTTACCAGTCACCACAACACTTTTCTAGTTTTTTAATAGTATGTGTATATACTATATAGTCACCATAAAGATACTACTAATAATGCAATGAATAAGTACATTGATAAAAAGATATGTACCAGAGCAGTATAGCCACTAATGAAATGGTACATGCTCTGTGCCAGGCTTAGCTTGCTCACCGGAGGAGGAATGTACTCAATTGGGTAGGCTGCAAGGGTGTTCTCTGCAACAAGAAGAAACCTCAGCTAGGAGTGACTATCATATGTAGGTTGAAATGAGTTTTTTACTTTTTCACACCATTCTTCTGGTTCGTCCACACACTAATTCATAAACATCCAGAAAAAAAGGCCATCTTGATTTTTTTGGGAGCCAAAGAGTTACCCGGAACAACCCTTAGATTATTATTATTATTATTTTAGTTAAAGAATTACTTGGAATTGTGACTAGTAGATTAATCATGTTATTGAATACAGAGTGAGCATGACTAAGGTCCTAGAGATTATTCGAGTTTCTTCTCAACGTTTATTAGTTAAAAAAAGTCCTGAGATCATAACCAAACAAGTATAATTTACCTGTGACTGAAATGTCATCGTAATTATGTAATATAAATCTTTTTATTATAATTATGTACTATGTATATATATATATATATATCACTATGTAATTTTTTTTTATGGGGCTATGTATTGTTGTTGAATGCAAAATACATTATATGTTCTATCGTATAAAACTTATAAAAATAGAAAACACTTTTGAATAAAATATGCACAATTTAACCTATAAATTTTATATTATATTCTTATAAAATATAAAAATAATTATATTATTGGGTTTGTGACTAATTTGTTTTAAAAGAGAATGTCTATGAACACAACAAATTTTCACGATATTTTTATAATAAACTTGTTCGAATCTTTTGACTTTTGAGTTATAGTGGGTTTATTTTTATTTTATTTTGACTTATGGTGATTTTTTTCTAGAATCACGATGAATTAATACCTAAACTTATTGCAAAAATAGTGTACTATTTCGTTGTGTTTGTAGAAGATTTTTGCATTGTCACCAACACGCAAGAGTTAATCACTACACTTATTAAAAAAAAAAATATTGTTAGCAAGTCACCAGCTGAACATACACCAACACCACGTTTGGAATAATATTATCTTAACTTGTATTTTAGAAAGCTAAAATCTATCAACACAGACTGTTATAAGGTTTCTTTTCCCTAAAAACAACTATCTAAATTCTAAAATATTATGAGTTCTATAAGATTTTCATTACTTTTTCTTTCAGAAACGAAAACAGCTTTTTGAATTTAATTAACAAAATAATCGGCTCCTCAAAATCTTGCACGTAATTGGTTGTCACCGCTAATATTTAGTAGTGCATGGGGTTGCGACCAGATTAAGTTTTTGGAAAATTATAATATGATCAATTCAAAGAGAACATTGCAAAAACTGTGGTGGTTTTAGATTGCTTATTTTTGTTGTGCAAAGGGACCTCCAAATAACACCCCCACAAACAAGATTGCTTGTGAAAGCTATTATGAGTTTGAGAAAGATTTCATAAATAAATTAATAATAGGAACAAAGAAAACTTGAAAAAGAGAAATAGACATAACCACATATAAAATAGAACATTAGGGATTTACTGGTTTGGTCCTAGGCTAATGTCCACCAACAGCAACGAGGAGACAATTTCACTAAATTTAAAAAAAAAAAAATTTACAATTACAAAGTTAATATAGAGACTCATATAAAAACAAAATCTCAAATACACTTAGTACCCGTTTGGTTCAACTTTTCAAGCCTAAAAGTTGGCTTTTCAAAAACGCTGGCTTCAAATGTGCGTTTGGTGAGAATTCCTTCAAGATATGCGCGTTTCCAAAATTAATGAACTCTCTCTCACAAATAAGAATTATTAAAAAAATTTCTTTGCTGGCAAAGTAGGTTGGCATAAAAGTGTTATATAAAGGCTAGAACCCCCATGTTAGGTGAACTTCCATCCAATTCAAACCGCATTAACAAATCTCCATCTTGGCTTGAATTGGATCTAGCCTCACATAAACTTCTCCATTGCCTCTACCAGAGTCCCTAAACGCTATCTCAAACTCAAACACCAATCAAGTCCTAGCAATGCCAAACTTGTGCAAAAGAATTGATTTAGTCATAATGTCAGTAGGATTACGAAGTTTCAATCTTTTGAAAAAGAATATATCTCTCCAATTTTAATGAACAAAGTGGAAGCGAACATCAACGTGCTTAGTTAGAGAATTATGGACTTCGTTCTTCAATAAATGAATAACACTTTGGACTATCACAAATACACAAATATGATCTTGATGAATCCTCAAATCTCCAATCAAACCATGCAAACAAATAGCCTCTTTGATGGCTTTTTTCACAACCATCCTACCTGAGAAAGGGTTCCAGTATCTTCACCCAACATAAGCTTTGGAGCCATAGTGCATAGGAAACTCACCCACATCCAAACCCTTGAATTCCCATTATTTTTCTGCACTTTTCACGATCCACACACAACACACGTCACTTTAGAATCTATAGAATTCAATCACACGAAATCCAAGCCTTTTTTTTTAGGTTTCATATTTAGTCATCATTGTCAAAGGAAAAAAGATATTCAATTAAGTATCTCTAACTCGATCTTTTAGCCCCTAACTCAATTTTTAGTCATGCAATTTTCTCTTATCAAATTGAGGGATAAATATGAGCTAAAGATAAAAAGAGGAATCTAATTGATTTTTCAAAGTCTATGAAGTCCTAACTCTATAAATAGTATAGAAAAAGCACCTTTGAGCATTCAGCACTTAGAATATTCAATTTTATATAGAGACATTCGGTTGTTTACACACATCACTCTCTGCAAAAACACACATCACTCTATGCATAAACGACGATATTTTTAGGTTTAGAAACCCCCTCGCTCACTCTGAATAATCCCAAATAGTCTAAAATCCACACATACAAAACCATAGTGCAAAAAAGAAAAATAATAATAATAATAATAAAAATAAGAAACGCCAATCTTTCAACGAGCCACAAACGCACGATTTGGACGAAGTCATAAGCTACTCTTTCTTAGCGGTTTTCATGTTATCGTAGAAGAGCTGCTATGTGTACTTTATTCTTTGCCAACGCAGAGGCGGCAGAGCTGACATGAATTCCACTTTCTTAAGCTATAGGCCCCCAAATAAATGCAAAAAAATCTGTGGCGTACAAACGTACGAGCAGTCTATAGAAAATACTTATTCTTTGCTTTTGTTGGAAGAAAACTAATTAATCATCTTTCCATGGAATAACTTCAACAATTTGACAAAGTCTAGCGAATTACTTGAAAGGTTTGTAATTGAAATAATGAAACCTTCTCATTCTTAAAGTCGGCAATTTGGACGAAGCTGATCTGCTCAAAATTAAGTCACATTTTTGGTTGGAAAATTTGATAATCGTGGATTTTTTTCCTATCAATAGTTGGACCAACATAGGAATACTTGGGACTTGTCCAAAAAGGATTAATCTTCATCTAAGTAACATAAAATTCAAAATGAACTAAGGCAAACCATTTTACATGTAAATTACGGAAACCACGTAATTGCATCTAAGCCTAACCAATCCTTATTTCTATCAACCACAAACTCTCAGGATTGGTTTTGTTTGTTCGTCCTGCTCATGATTAGAAGATTGGACCAGCAGCAAGGATCTCCTCGGTCAGCTTGCCATCCTTGCCAATCTTGTAGTTAGTGAAGGTCTCAAAGTTCTTCTTGAACAGGCCAGCCAGCTTCAGCAGTGTAGCATTGTAAGCATTCTTGTCTGCCCACTGCAAGTCAAAATCAAATATCTCAGAAAATTGAAAAATGGAAGCACGTGAACACAGAAGGTTACCAAACAATAGTGAAAAGGGTGTGAAGGGTATTAAGTAGAAGGCAAACTAACAGTGTTCATTGGTTCCAGAATTTCGGAAGGCACTCCCTCAACTTCAGTGGGGATCTCAAGTCCGAACACTTTGGTTTTCTTGTAGTTTGCCTCCAGGAGGCTGCCAGAGTGTATGGCATCAATGATTTTCCTTGTGTAAGGAAGCTTAATTCGATTCCCCGAGCCATAGCTGCAGCAAGGGTAAAAAGAAGAAGAAGGAAGAAATCAGGTTCATTGTGAAACCGGATTAATGGTGTAACTTAACTTCGATTAGCTCAGTATACAGTAATATACCTTCCACCAGACCAGCCAGTGTTGACAAGCCATCCTGTGGCACCATGCTTCATCATCTTCTCAGCCAGCATGGCTGCATACTTGGTAGGATGCAACATAATGAATGCTGCACCAAAGCAAGCTGAGAATGTCGCCTGTGGCTCCTTCACACCCTCTTCTGTGCCTGCTACCTAAAATTTTCATTAAGACGTTCAGTCAGCAATAAAGAAGTAGCCCAATAAGATTGTTTTAGATGCAGCTATCACATTTTCATTTTCTTTTAAATTAAGCAGAAAGTATTCATGCTCAAAATATTAATGAAGGGCCTAAGTCATGGACCCCCATTTATCACCAAATAAATTCATTTAAAGTAGAGAAGTACTTCAATAATGAGACATTTACCAGAGCAGTATAGCCACTGATGAAATGGTACATAGTCTGTGCCAAGCTCAGCTTGCTCACTGGTGGGAGGACACCAAATGCATCACATGCCAAGAGTATGACATTCTTTGGATGTGGACCAACACATGGTATCTTTGCATTGGGGATATACTCAATTGGGTATGCGGCACGAGTGTTTTCTGATTCAACAAGAAGAGCAACCTCATGAAAAGTCGTCAACTTTAGTTAGATTCATATTTAAGCATATTACTTTGTGGTAAATAACTACATCCCATTCCATGTCAGCTTTCAGAAATGATAATTAATTTTTAAATGAGATGTTACACTGATTTTACCAAGTCATAACCTTTTCCAATTCTATGTCAACTTTGAGCACTGATATTTAATATTCATCATATTCACCTAAATTCAACCAATTAGAAGTATACCTGTGACTGATTTGTCAGAATAATCAACCTCTCGGGTATGCTCATCAAACACTACATTCTCCAGAACTGCCATTGACAATCAATTCAATTATTTTCATGATGACAAATCCATCCCAAAAATATAAAAACGAGGAAAAATAATAACTATGATTCTTTCAGTCATCTTCCACTTTTTCTATTACCTGTCCCGAATTTAATGGCATTCCAAATATCAGGCTCCTTCTCCCTTGAGAGATCAATGCACTTGGCATAGCAACCGCCTTCAATGTTTGACACACCATTCTCACTCCAACAGTGTTCATCATCTCCAATCAATAACCTATTGTGATCCGTAGATAGAGTTGTCTTTCCAGTACCTAATAATAAAAGAAATTTGAAAATAAAAACTCATGAGTGACAAACGTGAAGGAGAATTAAGTTCTCGAGGGCATATGCCAAATCTAATTTTGTAACAGTTTTTAATAAGTTCTCAAGGACGGCGAGAAAGAGTTATAAGGCACATATCATATGGCAGCGGTTGGAGCCACACCATGACCTGATCCAACGATACTATACCTGACAATCCAAAGAAGAGGGCAACATCTCCATCTTTTCCCATATTGCAGCCAGAATGTAAGGAGAGGATTTGACGCTTAGGCATGAGATAATGCATAACACTGAACAGACCCTTCTTCATTTCCCCGGCGTACTGGGTGCCGAGGATGACCATTTCCCTTCTAGCAAGATTAAGATCTATGCTAGTAGAGGATGTCATGTAGTGAGTGTAACGATTACATGGGAACTGGCCAGCATTGTATATAGTGAAGTCCGGAGTACCGAAATTCTCCAGCTCTTCAGGAGTGGGTCGGATACACCTGCACCCACCCAGTTATCCAATTGTACACTAAGCTAATAGACCATTACATTTTTTTTTCTCATCGATTTGCCTCCATGGAATTCGGGCTAGGGATGATAGTTATTCAATATAGGATAAATTAGCATTATGTCAACGTTAAAGGAGACTTATCTGGCAGGCATAGACCTCTGTGGAAGGGACAACAGAGAAACAAAGAATGCTGTAATTGTTAATTATTCATATTTACTTACATGTTGTGCATGAACAAGGAATGGTATGCTCTGGCAGAGACAATCCGGACTTTAATTTTGTTCTCTGGGTCCCAATTCAAGAATTGATCATTCACAAAGACCTGAAAATCATGAAATTCATCCCATCATCAATTACAATTATTCCACCATATCGAAAAGGATGACCAAATAATATATAAATCATTGTCTTCGTAACCATATCTAAGACTTTTAGGAAGACATTTTGATTTATAGTTAGCAAGACATTAATTGAAATACATACTGCCTACTCTGTGTATGTTTATGGAATCAAACACCCTTAATTTACTCCTTTTTTTTTTTTTTTTTTTTTAAGAGGATCGATGGATAGAATAATGCTAGAAATACTATAAATTTTACTAAATAAACTTTACTCTTGGTGCCAAAGAATGTCAATTTGACATTTTGTCCATTGATCCCTAGACATCTATTCGGCCTACTGGTGCCAATTAAGCTACAAGTAATGTGTCACAAATCATAAAAAAGTAATTTAAACATTTATTTATTATATTGTTGAAGTGCCTTCAATCACATTTATTATTATATCGGTTTATCAGTTTGCAATAGTAAGTCTATTAAATAAATTTGGTACTAGTTTTAGCATTTTATATTTATGCTAAACTTGTAAATGAATTGGTGAGGTTGAATAAGACACAAGTATTCTTAGCCCCCCCACAAAAAAAAATTAAAGGGAATACGACACAAGAAAAAGAAATAAAGAGCAAGGAAGGACTAATAAATTAATTCTTTTTAGGACAAAGTTGATTCTATCAAGGGATAATGGATCTGAGGCCATTTGGCCAACTGCATAAAAAAAAGACAAAATAGATACCATCACGGCATCACCAACATCACCCCATCTAAAAGGAAAAACAAAAATACAAGATAGACCACTTTCCTTTACCATTTTTTTATTTGATCAAAACGCGTAAAATTCATTGTAATATTTTTAAATTCAATATATAAATAATAGACTGTTATTCATGTAATTTTATAAGGAAAAGTGAGTTTTCAATAATGAAGACCAAAAAGCTAAGTATTTTAGAAAAGTAAATAAAGGTTGGAAGCTAAAAGAGAGTAGAAGTTAACCTTGTCCAAAGAATTTAAGTAATCGACAGCTCTTTCCCTGTTCACCATGAATGTGTGCTCGTCCATTTCAATGTTTGGTGAGCCCCTATCATAGACAATAGGAAGATATTAATTGTAGTTGTTAAAATGGAAAGGAAAAAAAGGCTCATGCAGATAAAATTATAGACAAGGAGTGGGTGATGAGCAAGGACCACATACTTTCCCCACCAAAGATCATCCTCAGTTGTCTCATCCCTTACAACACGCTTATCTCTAGGAGATCGCCCTGTCTTAGCTCCAGAAAGTGTTGCTAAGGCACCAGTCTCTGTGATGAATGACCCTTTCTCATACTTTATGGCCTGCTCATATAGCTCTGCACCACATGTCACAAAAGTTAGTGCATTAGTCGAGAGCTTTGTAGTTTAATTGGCATCTCTTAAAACGTATCGGCTTGCCCCCATCTAAAGTTAGTGTATTAGGATCTCATACAGAAAGATTGATTTTCCTGGTCCAGGATTTATTCTTCCATGTATGTTAATTGAAAAAAATTACACACTAATGAATGATAATTACTATAAGAAGATATAAAATCAGATGATAAATCACAATATACATTTTTTTTTTTTTAATTTGTGAATTTAAATCTTTAGCCTAATGGAGTCTCGAAAATATGAAGAGGATTATAAACTTTTAGTAAAAAAAAATTAGATACCAATTTGACTTAAAGCTGAAAATTGTTTTTTGGATGAAGTGACGAGCTATCACACCCATATCCCGCTTCTCAATTGGTGGATTTTTATTTATTTATTTTTAGTACGGATTCAAAAAAGTTCATTTCATTTTCAAACATGCTCACACAGTTCATAGCCGAACTGTCCAGTCACTCTTGACTCTCTTTCTTTCCTTTGTGGGTTCTCAGAATGACTATTTATTCATGATAAATATATGTTGGTGACGAAATAAACTGTTGCAGATATTCGCAAATCTTGAACTAGTCCCACAAAAGAAATTCAACTTAAGACCTAATCCCACAAAAGAAGAAAAACACCATTGACTCATATGGTCATTGATAAAATAATACGTGTGAGAGTGCGCTACGTTTGTACATATGATAAGATTTGACCAAGTAATTCAAGGACCTCACTTTATTAATTAGTTATCTGTCAATTTTTTTTTTTGGGTGAAAAGTTATCTGTCAATTTAACATAAACTTGCTATTTTTTCTGTCACCATAAAGTTGTAGCAAAATTACGCTACAAAAGATATAATCTTAGATTTTTTTGATGAGATATTTTATAACAACAATTTTTACCACAATTTTTTTCACATGTTACTATATTAGTGACTCACATAAATCCATTACTTTTGTTTTCTCGACAAAACCATTACAATTATTTATTTATTTATTTATTTTATTATGAAAAACAAATTCATAAAATAATGAATTACGTTAAGAATACAACTTTTAGAATAATTTTGTACACAACTCGTCACATGATTTGTCGATGTATAATTAGTAAAAGTACATCAATAAACTATATGACAAATTGTATCACAAAATTATGCCAAAAATTTTGTTTATAGCATAATTCTAAAATAATTGATAGAAAAGGAAAAACGTTAGAGACATGTATCGTGTATGTACATGTACCTGCAGGAGAGAGGTTGTAGAGGAAATGAGTGAACTTCAAGGAACTGTCACTGACACTGATAGTCGGTGCGAAATGGTGTTCATGAGCGTGTGCTACGTGCTTTGGGGTCTCTGACTTCCTAGCTGGGTCACCTTTCACCACCTTGGGTCCAGTTTCTCTCGTAAGTGACGCCAAAGATGCACTGTTTCAAACAGCCCATACACTTAAATAAATGAGAAACCAAACATATTTCCAACGTTTTCTTTCTTCCTGGAAATTTCCCACAATATTTTTTTATAAACATGATTATTTCTAAACCATGTTTGGAATATAAAAATACCCACACCCATATTATTAGGGCCCCACACAAAGTGATATTTGAGTAATTTCATCGGATTCTCGGGGGATCAAGGATAGTTCAGACACGGGATCTAGTAACCTGTCGTTTCTACGGCTGTGCCACATCACCGAACATTACGTGGGTCCGACTTGACAACAATCAAAATGAGTCCAGTGTAGACTCTACACCACCGGATCATACAACCTTTTTTTCTAAAGTCAAACGAAAATCAGAGGTACGGGCCCACTTCAAACTGGGTCCCACTCCTAGTAAAAGTGCCCCTTCCCCTTCTCTTTTTCTCTGTTTCTTCTCAAATTTATTATATTAATTTACGAATCACATCTTCTAGAGGTCTAGGTTGTAGATTTTCTCAAATCTTAACCGTTTTTTAATGATTTAATGGTTTAAATTTTACCATATTAGTATTTTATTAATAATAATTTTAATTGTTTTATTTTCAACATTATTGTATTATTTTAAGAGTATTGTTAGTAGAATACTGACATGACAAAATCTAAACCATTAAATCATTAAAGAACAATTAAGATTTAAAGAAATTTATTGATAAATTACCCTAAGAAGTCTAGAAGATCTGATCTATTAATTTAGCTTTTAATTATTTAATTATTAATTAACAACCAATAAAAAATAATTATTGAAAGTAATACGCGTGGTGGTCGATAATTTTACCGAGCTGTGTTAGTCGCACATAATTAGACCCAATTTTATGCCACAAACCGCCTGATAAATTGCGATCGTGATAGACAAATGTATATCAGTGGGCATGTGGGGACACGCGCACAAAGTTATGCCAATTATGTTGTACTAGCCTGGTTCAATTTTACCGGAACTGATATACCTGATCGACTGGAGCTGCTGTATCTGGCGTTCTTGGTCGGAGATGGTGCTAGCAAAGGCACCCTGGGTCCCCTTAATTGGGGTAGTGGGTGCGGACTTCTTCTTCTGCAGTGAGTGGAGCTCATCAATGGTCTGAGCCTTCACGGGAGGCGCACTGTCATCGTGGCAGATCCCGTTTTGCTTCTTATGCGTCTGGATCTTAGCCAGACCGTTCCGTGCCGTTCCATTCCCGAAACTGAACTCTCCGTTCGCGTGTCCGCTTCCGTTTCCTGCCATCTCTCTCTACTCTCTGTACCCACAAAATAAAATAACAACAACAATAATAAGATACTGATCAAGCACAATCACAATATTTATGTTATTGTTTCTTAGATCAGCAACTTTAATTTTAGTCCCACTTTATATTGTCAGCAACTCAAGCTGAGTTTTTTTTTTTTTTTTTTTTTAAGAAAAGAAATTCTGGGTTCCCCAAGACAAGAAAACCAACTTGGGTTTTGTCTAGGAATTAGCAAAAAATTTTGGTCTTCAAATATTATGAAGCTGTGTTGTGTTGGTTTAAGATCAAAATGACGGTCTAGCACATCATTTTAGTTAGGCATGCAACATAAAGAAGAGAGATTATCATCATGGTGAGACAATAATGAAAACCAAGAGAAATAGAAGGGCTGTAAATGAAAGAGAGAGGGGTTAGACTTAGACCAGAGATTGCGAGCTTGAAACGAAAATGAAGAAGGAAAAGCGAAAGGCTAAAGGGAAATGAAATAGAAATATAGGGTGCCGTTCATCAAAGGTGCAGTAGTTTGAGTCTGAGAAAAGGAAAACGAGAAGGTGATGGGAAAAATTAAGCAGCAAGGGGTGCCTTTTAAAGGATTCACTGGGCTGGCCTGGTCCGTGCTTAACCAAGATTAAACCCTAGTGCTCCTAACCATGGTTAAATCCTATCTCTCCCCGAGTCAAGCTCCCCAAAGAGAAAAATTCCAAAACCTAATAAACGAGAAGTTGAGCTCGGATGTAGACTAGGAATCCGATGCTTCTCATACCACCATAGCTTCGTAGTCTTCATCAGTCAACTTGCTACATTTTTTTTTTTTTTTTGAGTCCCTCTACTAATACTAAATTAATATTTTTCTCCTTCTCCAAAAAAAAAAAAAAAAAAAAAAAAAAAAACTAGAATTCACCCTAGCTCTTAAATTATGGTGGTTTTCATTTTAACTTTTTTGTTGTTCATTTTTGTAAATAATCTAATTGTCCATAATATATTTTTATGTCTATAATTATAAAATTCTTATTATTACATAATATTTTAGAGTTAGAGTCTGTTTGAATACTGTTTATTTTGTTGAAAATTAAAAATTTATTGTTGAAAATACTGTAGTAGAATAATTTTTAAAAAACAAAATGTTGTTTACGCGTTTTTCACAAATAGGCTGGTTCTTGAATAATGTTGTGGGACCCAAAAAAAAAAAAACGCAAAACACACAAAACTCCTCAGGCAAACGCACGCTTAGTATTTCATTAAATAACTATCCATAGAATGTTAAGTATTCAAACAATAGTGACAAGAATGAACGGTAGGATTAACACGATAGGATAGAATCAATGGTGAAAAGCTAAAAGAGAATAATCACAATTTTTTAACTTTAAAAAATGTACGATGAGATAAAGGTTTTAGTGACTTTGTTTATTAATCATGTTTTTGACTTTTGAGCCAAAAGACGAGCAGTTTTTTTAATACGAGAAACTGATTGGATCAGATTATCTATGTTTCGTGGTCTCACGCTCAGCTGATTTTAAAAATCTCTACATGCAAGTAGAGATAGAAGCAAACGTAGCCCCCACACGTGTACAAAAAGTTTGAACTGTATGCGTTACATTGAACCAAAAAAAAATTTTTTGGTAAATAAACCAAATTTGAATTCATGTTCAGTTCCGGAACTACTGTCAAAAAGTGACTCAAGTCCCTTCAAAAACTCGGACTTTTATTCTCAAAAAAAAGAAAAAGAACTCGGACTTTTATACGTTGGATTTATAGATCCCTCTCGTTTTTTTCCAGTGTGCACTGTGACTCTGTGAGTCTGTGAACAATAATGCCTTGATATTTACCGTGTGATTTACACGTACCAGATCTTAAAATATGTGCATGGGAAAACTTATGTGCGTGACTGCGTCTGGTCGCCGCAAACTTATATGCATTACTATTGGATGAAATTTGGGACCCACTAATTCTTTATCGTGATTGATTATTAGCTAGCCGTCCATTTATTTTGAGCTTCTCACCTAAGTTAAAGTTCAGCTTAGCCGTCCATTTACTAGCAATAGTTCCAGAAAAATGATAAAGGATTGTATCACAATATTTTACACCATTTTTATTACAACTCGCCGCATGCTATGTTGCAGTGGTGAAAAAATTATGAGTCCGTGGGAAAAGTTTTTGTAGACAAATTGTTTCTAACTTAGCCATTCTGGCTGCCTAGTTTTAATTTTACTTTCCTCTTCACCAAAAAAAAAAAAAAAAAATTATGAGTCTATTATATTCATATTTCTGTCACTTAAAACTCGTCGCATGATAAATTATACCAAAAGAGAAATGCTAACAAGTACCTTTTGGGCACTGATTAATAATCTATTTAAATAAAATTTTTATGGAAAATGAAAAAAAGTAATTAATATTTTGACAGTTTTTTTCATTTTTCATAAAAATAATATCAAAATTTTCTTAAAATAAATTATTAACGAGTATGCTAAGAGCACTCGTTAGTATGACTCATAACAAAAATAATATAAAATATTATGGTACTAGCGTCGTAAATAGTTCTGGCCTATCGTGTAGCGTAAATTTTTGTTGTTGGAGAGTTTGTGTGTCCATTGATTTAAAGGGTTTTTCGTGCCGCCACCACCACCTGTGATGATGAATCGGACGGTGGAGGTGAAGTGAATCCTTATCAAATGTAGGTAGGACATGATCGCATGGAAAATTGTGAAGATAATGTGGAAAAGCAAGTGATCTGTGTTTGACGGTAATTCCGTTCCTTCACTGTCCTAGGCTCCTAAAATCCACTAACACGGGTCCCTTTACTCAATTTTCTAAATTACTCCGTCCACTTAATTTTATATTCCCTGCTCCATTTTTGTTTTTTTTTTTTTAAATCTAATTTTTGAAAAGAATATTATTTAATATTTGTTTCTTAAAAAATATTTATAAGCTTTCAAGATAATTTTTATAAACTTTGAAAAAATTAGACCTGAACAAAATATAACTTATGGATATATTAAAAAGGTTAAAAAACCTGTGGTGATCCGAGCCATTATTCCCGAATTTGACAATGTTTAGAATCAATAAGCCTTTTTCTTATTCCTATCCAAAAAAAAAAAAAAAAAAAAAAAAAAAAAAAAAAAAAAGAAAGAGAGAGAAAAAGAAGAAGAAAGGCCTTTTCTATTAAAGGGAAAAAAAAAAGTTTTAAACCGAGCACTAAGCCATACTTTGCTTACACGTAATAATTAAAAATGTTGCGGAGGAGTCCAACTAATGCATGTGGTACATGATAGTTTTATCAAAACTCTGATGGTATACATAGTGTTGTTAAGTTCACGTCAAAAATACCCTTTTTTTTCTTTTTTTAAACCAATGAATAACTTTTTTATTATTATATAATATCATGTTCTTTTATTGAAAACAAAGAAAAATAATGAGAAGGAATTACAATCTCAATTATCAGTTTGTTTTGGCCTATTGCTATGCAAGAATCATAGGTCCATCATAACCGTTGAAAACGAATCGTCATGGGCAAATTTGTTGGCTGTTGCCCCCATCAATAACAGTGTACATTTTTATGGGGCGCTTGTGATTAACAATTGTATCATGGCTGGGAATCATGATGAGGTGTAAAACAAAAATTTAAGTGACGTGACTATTTTGTAAATTTTCTCTTATCGAATTGTACCAAAAGTTAATGGATTCTGGATGACTTTTTTTTTCCTCGCCCCTTTTTACTTTTAGTTTGTTCGATGGTTCGCAGAAATTGCTGTGATGTTTATGATTTTTTTTTTTTTTTGTGTGGATAATTGCTAAATTAGATCATTGCTGCATATAATTTGATTAGTCCAAAAGATGACTATAAAATTAAGTTTTCCACTCCTAAATTCATGTATTTTAAGACTTATGGTTCACCCTATTTTGAGGGAAGTTTTCTGTAAACAGTTTGAAGAGTATTGTGATTTTAAGATGTTTTCAATCTTCAAGATTTTAGAATAATTATTTCATTTCGAGAGAACCTCGGTAAGTGTTATTTGTCCGAAAATTCAGTTTTTGAAACATTCCACATATTCAAAATTTGTCCTAACACCATATATTAAAAAATAGGGATAATTACACTTTACCAACCTGTGGTTTGCCTCTAATTCTATGTGCCAACCCGTGGTTTCAATTTTGACACTTTGCCCACCTGTGATTTCCTCCGTTAAGGCTCTGTTACCCACCTCTGTTAAAAAGAAGGTTAAATATGTATTTTTGCACAATTTTTATGTCTCTCTCCTCCCAAAACATAAAACACATAAAAATTCAAGAGAAAACAAGATCAAAATGTACTATTGATAAAAAAATATTATGCAATTTCTTAGAACTTCAACTTGTATCTGAACTTATCATCTCAACCACAAATAAACTAATTATACATCTGAAAGCATGATAAAGCCAAGCCGTATGAGAAAAATTAGATAAAAATTAAAACTCCTAATCTAACTCAACAACGTTCAAATAAATCAAATCAAATCTCATACTCCTCATGTCCAAAAACTAGAAACCCAGAAAAGTTAAAAACCCATAAAAGTTCAAACAACAAAATTTGAAACTCCTCACTAGAAACCCACTGAGCTGAGCGACTCCACAGCCGAATCTCCATGCCCAGACCCAGAAACCTTAATGCCATCATCATCAACTCGCCCAATGCGATCGAGCGACTCCACAACCGAATCTCCATGCCCAGACCCAGAAACATTAATGCCATCATCATCAACTCGCCCAATGCGATCGAGCGACTCCACAACCGAATCTCCATGCCCAGACCCAGAAACCTTAATGCCATCATCATCGACTCGCCCAATGTGATCGAGCGACTCCACAACCGAATCTCTACGCTACAGGTCGTTTCGGAGCTCGAAATCGAGCCTTGGAGCTTAACGTTTGGGATCCCGAAGCAAATCGTTATATACGACAAGGAAACTCTCTTCGATCAACAATCTTGGGTGGCTTTGAAGTTTCCGGTTATCTCAATACCCTTGGTCGCCGACGGTAGCGCCAAATCGCACAAAATAGCTTTGGTTGGGGTTTGAGGTTATGGGCGGTGATGGCTATGGCAGTCGGTTGTGGTGGCTGGTGGCAGGGGCATAGAGTTTGAAACTTTGTGATTGATATTCTTAAACTGAAATATGCGGTGACATGAGGTGAAGTTCTGTTTGGCTGCGGAGAAAATTGAGGGACAAGTTTTTGAATTTCTGCATTTTGTACTGTGAAATATTTGATAGAAATTAATTTTCTTCGAATTAAAGATTTTTCTTAGTTACTAGAGAACTTAGCTGGAGTTATTTTCTGTTGAAACAAATGGAACTAACGAAGCGAAAATCTCAGCTCAAGTGCTCAACTCAGCGAAAAGCTTGGATTTCTCTTTCTTTTTGTTGTTGTTGCTGTTGAAGTTTTCGTTTGCCTTCTGAACAATCAAAACAGAGCTTAAAGCATAAGAATCTAAATGATTATTTTCCTTATATTTTTGTTACGGTAGTATAATAATGGTGGTAATTAAAATTGGAGGGTGCTCTTTTTGGTAACAGGGAATGTTTTTTTTTTTTTTGACAAGTGGTAACAGAGAATGATTTGAATCCGCATCCATATGAGGCGAAGATTTCAGCCTTGTTGGACAATTCGGGACTTGAATTCAGCTTCATAAAAATGTTCTTAAGCAATCAAAAATCCTAACTTTTTGATCTGTTTTGTGTTTTAATTTTGAAAGAAAACGTGTTAGAGTAACGGCAGACAGGGAGGTGGGTTACTGAGCAGTAACGGATTGAACCATGAGTAGGCAAAGTGTCAAAATTGAAACCACGGGTAGGCACATAGAATTAGAGGCAAACCACAGGTGGGTAAAGTGTAATTATCCCTAAAAAATATGGATAATTACACTTTATCCACATGTGGTTTGCCTCTAATTTCATTTGCCTACTCATGGTTTCAATTTTGACATTTTACCCACCTGTGATTTCTTTCATTAAGGCTTTGTTACCCACTTCCGTTAAAAAGAATGTTAAATATGTATTTTTGCACAATTTTTATGTCTCTCTCCTCCCAAAACATAAAACACATAAAAATTCAAGAGAAAACAAGATCAAAATGTGCTATTGGTAAAAAATATTATGCAATTTCTTAGAACTTCAACTTGTATTTGAACTTATCACCTCAACCACAAATAAACTAATTATACATCTAAAAGCATGATAAAGCCGTATGAGAAAAATTAGATAAAAATTAAAACTCCTAATCTAACTCAACAATGTTCAAATAAATCAAATCAAATCTCCTGCTCCTCATGTCCAAAAACTAGAAACCCAGAAAAGTAGAAAACCCAGAAAAGTTCAAACAACAAAAATTGAAACTCCTCATGTCCAAAAACTAGAAACCCAAAAAAGTTTAAACAGATCAAAACACCGCCATAAATTCAAATCCTATCATTCGCAATACATTTCTTCCACATCAAATTGCCACATTCTTGTTTCAAAACTTTATTCTACACGCACCCACATGCTTTATATATATAACTAAGCTAATCCAAAAACGAAATGGCAAAACAGTAAGTACAAACCTACATAGTCGCCCATGAAGAGATAATTGGTATCAGGAGCATTGTCGCCGATCCGAAAGAGCTCGAGGAGGTCGTAGAACTGGCCGTGGATGTTGCCGCACACGATGACGAGACACTTCACCTGCTGCATGTTCCATTCCTTCATTAAAATCAACCTCGCTTGCTCGCACAGCGCTTTCACCTCAGCTTCTGGCAGAGGCTTGCACTCCATTAACTGCTCGATCTGTCACTCCAGATTGGACTGCGACGCTGCCATCATTTTTGCTGAGCGGGTTTCGTGTTTCTGGTGATTTCGATTGTGTGGTGAACGAGTTCAGCTCAGCTTAGAAAAGTTTAAAATTTTCTAGGTTTCTAGTTTTTGGACATGAGGAGTTTCAATTTTTGTTGTTTGAACTTTTCTGGGTTTTCTACTTTTCTGGGTTTCTAGTTTTTGGACATGAGGAGCAGGAGATTTGATTTGATTTATTTGAACGTTGTTTAGTTAGATTAGGAGTTTTAATTTTTATCTAATTTTTCTCATACGGCTTTATCATGCTTTTAGATGTATAATTAGTTTATCTGTGGTTGAGATGATAAGTTCAAATACAAGTTGAAGTTCTAAGAAATTGCATAATATTTTTTACCAATAGCACATTTTGATCTTGTTTTTTCTTGAATTTTTATGTGTTTTATGTTTTGGGAGAAGAGAGACATAAAAATTATGCAAAAATACATATTTAACCTTCTTTTTAACAAAGGTGGGTAACAGAGCATTAATGGAGAAAATTACAGGTGGGTAAAATGTTAAAATTGAAACCACAGGTAGGCAAATCAAATTAGAGACAATCCACAGGCGGGTAAAGTGTAATTATCCCAAAAAAATAATAATAATGATTTGGTTTGATGATAAAGAGTAATAAATGTTAAATTTTATCTAAATTATTAAATAAGTAATATATGTTTTTTTTTTAAACCTAAATAAATAGAGAAACTCTATAGATTAAAAAAAATATAAGAAATTTTATAAATGTGACAACTCGTTAATCATAGGTAAAATAAAATTAAAATTAAAAATAAAATAAAATAAAAAGAGAAGAAGAAGAAGGTGATCTTAGTTGTGGGTTCATAAAAACGACTAAAAAACTTACCCAACTAAACGGTTATTAAAAAAATTGTAAATTTATTATATCTTTTAGCATTGCTTAAATAAATAAAAACTTATTCTCCAATTTGGACAGTTTTTAAAAAATAATAAATAAAAATAAAAATCTTTTTTGGACGATGATCTTTTCATTGGGAACACGTTATCCTTGGATCTGCACCGTCAGTTCACATCTTGCAAAAGAATCAGATTCTGAGAGGTGCAGGTACTCCTTAAGGAGTAAAAGAAGAAGCCGAGCCGCTTCAAAAAATAATAATAATAATAATTGTTTTATTGTTAAGTGAAAAAAGCAAGAAACGACGCGTCAATATTGATTGCCGTCACATCGTTGCGTCCACGTCAGCCGCTTATCGTTCGGTCATCCAGATTAAGTACAGCCCAAAACGAAGTGCCACGTCATTTGTCCTTGTCTTGAAACTATCCGAGGTTTAAGCATCCTAACTGTCCCTCCCAAGAAATCCCGGCTACGACATCATCCAGGAATAACTTTGTTTGTTTGGTTTTTTAAATAATTCCTTTCTTTAAATGGACGCAGATGTAAATTTATTAGTCAAAAACTTGTACCCTCGTTCCACTTCCACAACCAGCATTAAAATAATAATAATGATAAAAAATTTTATGTTTTAATAATTAAATTTTTTTTGAACAAGTGCTTACTTTTTCTAGTGTTTTGGAAATTAATGACTCTAGTGGTTGTCGGTTTTAAATTTGAAAATCTATTAAATGTTGTGAAATCCAATTCATTTAATTTATGGTAAAAAAGTTGCGAAATAATTTGAGCAATGTCCTTGAAAACTATTTTTATTTTATAGAAAAATGACAAAACAATTAATTTTGTTGACAATTTTTTATATTTTTCATAAAAATAATGTCAAAACTTTTTTAATATAATTTATTAACAATTACCTTAAAAGTACCAATTAACATGACTCTTAAATTTAATATACAAACTTCTTACTTTTCAAAATTATTTTTCGTTTTTAGTTGTGAAAAAACAATCCTGTGTCTCTGAATCAGGTGGGAATCAAGCATATGTTGTTGTGAGAAATTATTTACCATGAATTTTCATTTATTTATCAATTTGCTTGGATGGTTGAAGACGGATTCATGTAATAGATTCATAAACTACTTAATTTTTATTTTGAAAAAAACCCATTTGAAAAAGTAAGTAAATCATATCCCCTTCCAATTAAAAAAAGATAAATTCTCTCAAAATGTTTAATTGAGCTGTAGATAAGCATGTTAATTCCATGCTTAAGTTTGATACATAAGGTAAAGTCCTCACCAACCCAACTCTTCTGTCAAGAAAGCCTACGCACATGTCTCCATGTCACCATCCATTTATTTTGGCTTGATGTTATCTGAAATCGAATTTATTTTAAATGGTAAATTGGTAAGATGGCAAGCTGACACAATTTCTCTTTTTTCCAACTCAACCACACAAATGTTGTCCAGAAGACCCTAGAGTGCCAAGCACACGAGCGGTCCATGCTTAGTCAAAGCTTAGACCCAATAAAAATCATATGTATAATCATGCTATTAGTGTATTTGGGGTGATAGTTTAAGGAAATTTTGGCAAATGTGCTTGGAAAATTGAAGCCTTATCTTTAAAGTCTGAAATTTAAAGGGAGTTGGGATTTGGACTCAATTCATTAAAAAAGTATTCTAAGGGGAAACAAAATTGTCAAAAATGGCAAATCTCGTCCATTTGGCAGATAAACTTACATTGTTAAGTATGTATTACCAGTTTGATAATTCAATTGTGGAGATTTAAACTATGGGTGTTTTTATTGAAAAAAAAAAAAGAGTTTTGAGATGTTAGTTGAATTACATGACTCTTAACTAATATGGTATTATTATGTTAAATTACTAATTGTCCTAAAAGTTTAAGCTATTGGAATATGGTCTACCTTTTAATATATGAGGCCCAACACGTTGGAATTTAAATGGGAGATAGAGTGGAGGAGACATGAATTGAACTCAGGACTTCCTGCTCTAATACTATGTTAAATTGCCGATTGTCTCAAAAACTTAAACTATTGAGATATGGTAAATTTAATTATTTAACCACGTACTTCTAACATACTAATATTGAAATTCTTTAGTGTTTTTTTTTTTTTCAAATAATTGTTACAACCATTGTTGTAGATTTTGTTTTGGCCTGAATAGTTGGTAAATATCATATCAGTAAGCAAACCACCTTGAGTTAAATTCTGGTCCATTTCAAGTTATTTCAACCAATTTCAATTGGTTATTTCAGTTCATTTTGATCAAATTTTAGTTTGCTCCTCTCTTTTGTAAAATAAATACTACTGTTAATAATGATATGTTGTTTTGATGGGATTATTATTATTTCATTGATGATGAGTAAAATATAGGCAAAAATGCAAAACTGACCCTCTAACTTTCAGCTTTTGTCATTTCAGTCTTCTAATTTTCAATTTTTGCCAATGCAGTCTTCCGTTAGAACTCAGTTATCTTTTTCTGTTAAGTGACCCTCTAACTTTCAACTCTTTTTTTAATAATAATTTTCATAATTAAAAAAAGCTGTAAAAAAAAAAAAAAAAAAAAAAAAACAAGTAAGGGGAACGACGTCGTTCCCCTTACCTGAGAAATCAAAACCTTGAACATGTCGAATCCAGAAATCCAGATCTTGGCGGCGAAGACAACATAAGCGTAAGGCCGTAAGGGTTGAGAACAGAGGCACAAGTTTTGCAGCAAAGCGGAGTGGGATTACGCATTTGCTCGCTTCAACCTTCGTTCATGGCCACACCACACAAAAACAAAAGTTAAGGCAAACTTTGCTTCAAGCAAACAGTCTCTTTTAGAAAGAATTGAAAACACAATCAAATGCTGGCACATAATAGACATTGTTAGTTTCAACAGTCAACACTAACAGCCGCAAGAGGAAAATTGCCCACCAAAATCCTAAACGAAATGAAAATTTTCAATACTCTTTTTTTTTTTTTTAATGTTAAACAAATCATTATAAAAAACAAAATGAAACCCAGTTCCAGAAATTCAAAGACAGAAAATGGGATCACATTAAAAAATAATAATAATAAAAAAAAAAAAAAAAAAAACTCACCTTGCGTTACGTGTTGCAGGTAAGACCAGAATTGAGTGTGGTATTGGGCTTTGAAAGCGGAGAAGTTGGTATCTTTGTGAGTAATTTTTGTGGGAGAGTGCGTTGGGTTTAAGGGTTTGAGAGAGAGATTCAAAGTAGAAAGAAAATTAAAGGTGATGAGGCCAAGAGTCTTGAGAGTCAGTAGTTCCTAGTACGAGAATAAAAGAAGCCAAACAAACAAACCCAGAAGACAAGAACTGGAAGTGTCCGTCGATTCCCTCTGGGTTTGCTTTCGCCATTTCCGACTTTGTTTTCCGACATGTTTTTTTCTTTTTTCTTTTTTTTTACAGCTTTTTTTTTTAGTTTTCTTTTAACTATTAAAATTATTATAAAAAAAATGTCAAAACGGGGTAGTTTTGATCACTTAACAGAAAAAGATAACTGAGTTTTAACGGAAGACTACATTGACAAAAATTGAAATTTAGAGGACTGAAATGACAAAACTGAAAGTTAGAGGACTGAAATGATAAAAGTTAAAAGTTAGAGGGTCAGTTTTGCATTTTTGCCTAAAATATAATTGTCAAATATTTATATATTAGCAAAAATTTGAAAACGATATATTGGATTTGACCAATACTGAAAAATTATGTTCCAACAGACAAATTGGAATGAACACCAAAACATAATTAACAATGTGGGGGTAAGAGCCCAAACTTATGTACCGGGCCCTGGGCCCTGCTCGTGGGTACATCCGAGGAGGAGTAAATAATTAGGTAAGGCCCTGGAACAGAGGACCATACAAGGAGAAGGTGGAGGAATATAATCCAAGGAGGTTAGCCTTTTTGGACAGGGTGAAGGTAGGTCAAGCAATTGTTTGGATGTTTTAAAGTGACATTTCAGGAAGTTTAAACAATAAGGACGAACTTCAAGCACGTACGAAAGTGATGATAACACGGAAATATCTCAAAGAAAAGTTGCTACCACCGCATTAAATGCACTGCAGCAACTTTTCTGGCCGCATTTATGGGGAGAAGATCCCTGAACAGTTCAATTTTCAGCTACCGCCACTCACAGATAACAAAAGAAGATGCTTGATGGGACATGCACTCAAGTACGGATTTAAATGGGTAACAAGTGTAAGGTCAGAATGGTCTGAAAAAGCCTATATAAATGTAAAAGATCTCCCATGAGAAGGGATCGGAAAAAAGAGGAGAGAGAAGGGAAGGAAAGAATTACTGTAGCACCAAGACTTGTAATAACTTTCATATCTATAGTATTGATCTCCTCGGACAACCATTTCTTCAAGCTGTATGTGCTGAAATATTTATTAGCCGTTATTGTAAACTATTAAAGCCTAGCTATTTGGTCCATTCTCTACAAATTTATTATATTGGGCTCACTAAATCAACGTCCAACAATTTGTGACCCTACAAACAACATTGATTACAACAAGTGGGAAAGAGGGGCTTCATTTTGAATACTAGTGCTTCTAATAACGGATATTAAGGGTTCTGTTTGAAAATAACTTATCTAATTTTTTACTAAAAATACTATTGATAAAGGCTAAATAAAATAAGTTGATTGATTTTTTTTACTAGAAGTACTTTAGCCAAAAAAAAATAGAATCCTTAAATAGATAAATATAAATATATATATATATATATATATATATATATATATAAACTTAAAACATTAAAAAAGGGGTTTTTTATACCTTTTTTTTTTTTTTTTGTGCAGTTAAAATCCTTTAGTAAACTTTTTTTTTTCTTTCCTTAATCAGCATAAAACTAAGGTTTACCGTGAAATAAGAGTCTAGGGTATTTCAAGCAAAATTACTATATATATATATATATATATATATTACTTTTATTTTATAGTTTCTTGCTCTGTTGCTCATATATGTATGTATGCATGCATGAACAAGTTTTTTTTCCTTCAAAACTTTGATGGGATGGTAGTTGATCCAAAGAATACATATTTTTATTTATATATCATAATTTCTTTTTGATTTGTGTCAAGAGTACTGGTGAGGAAGGAAGGTGTGGGGATAAGAGCCCAAGTTTGTATGATGGGCCTTGGGCCATATGCGTGGACCCATCCAAGGAGGCACAAACAGCTGGAAGACGCTCCGGAATAGAGAGCCACACAAGGAAAAGAGGCAGGGTTATAGTCCGAGGAGGTTAACCTCCTCGGACAGGATGAATGACACTCAAGCGAGTGCTCGAATGGTTTAGGTAACTATTCAGACGATAAGGATGAACTTCAGGTAGAAATATCTCAGGAAAAAGCTGCTACCACCGCATTGAATGCACTGCAGCAACTTTTTTGGCTGCATTTATGGGGAGAAGACCCCTGAACAGTACGATTTTCAGCTACCACCACTCAAAGATGACAAAAGGAGAAACTTGATGGGACATGCACTCAAGTAAGAATCTTGATGGTAACAAGTGTAAGGTCGAGATGGTCAGAAAAGGCCTATATAAATGTAAAAGATCTCCCAAGTGAAGGGGGATCGGAAAAAGGAGAGAAGGAAAAGAAAGAGAGAATTACTGTAGTCTCAAGTGTTGTATGAGAATCCATAACTATTGCATTTATTCATATTGAGCCTTTTCGGACAACTCTTTAGTCAAGCCTTATGTGCTGTTTATTCTTGTTCATTACTGAAATATTCCCTACCCGTTAGTACAAATCAATAAAACCTAGCTCTTTAGCCCACTATCTACAAATTCATTGCATAAGGCTCACCAAACCATCGTCCAAACGGATTTTTGGGCCTGGGCCAACAATCTGTGACCCTACAGAAGGTATTACTTGTACAAATTTTTCCATTTTCCAATTCGATTTGGGATGTCCCTAATAACTAACAAATGCCAAGTTCTTTTCCTTATTGAGATAGTCATTAAAAAATTAACAACCTATCAACTTGTTGTGATTGTATTTGTGTTTACTCTTTTGTTTATGCTAGAATTTGACAAGACAAACGTATATTTTCAATCATAAATATTATTAAAAGTAGGTTTCATAACAATAAATAATATGATTTTCTGAAAGATTATTTGATTTATTAATTGAATGAAGAGTCAACAGGAAAATACTATGAGTCTAGCCAGTACAGAATCAATGATAGATTATATTTTCAAAATTTAAAAGAATTCTAAAAATTATTTTTTGATAAATGATTGATTTGAAATATATGTTAAAATACAACATTTTGTCTTTTTGGTTATATTTTATTAACAGGGAATGAATATTAAATTTTTTTTTATTGTATATTTAGTCTAAGATCTAAGCAGTGGCGACTTTAGAAATTATGTTTAGAGTAGTCATTAAGAAATTTAAATTAAACAAAATTTCATAAAAATAAAATTTGAATATATTGACATAAAAAAACAATCGCAAATACATAAAGTTTTAAAATTTCATTCTACAAGTTTTTTATATTTTGAAATTGTTGTATGATAGTTTCATTATTAATGTATCAACTACATTTTTTTTTCAACATACACAGTCAAGTAATCATTAAACTATTGATCTTCCTTTCAATTACCAATATCTTACCTAAATAAGTAACAATATAAACAAAATGCATCATCATTTTTTATGATATGTTCCAACCTATATTTCGTATTCTTTAAACTGATCATGTAGTGCTCTACTAATTTCTTTTTTAGGGAAATCATGGCAAAGAGGTCAACAAGAACATCTTTGTAAATATGCTCTTTTTATTTTCTCTCGATTATTAGGATGAAAAGATGAGAACTTTTCTCATAGTCTAGGATCTAAAAGAAGATTATTCAAGTGAATACGAATTTGCTTAGAAGATAAATTTTGTAATAAAAGTGATTTCCTTATAAGAATTTTGTCCATAGTGATAACAAAAAAATAAAGGGTAAGTTACAAGTTCATTCAACGTATTCAACTTAGGCATTAAACCGTTACATTAATCATGTTCAATAAAATATTAAGGTATTATTTTAGTACATACGTGTATGTACAAGATGTATGTTAAGACTAAAGCAAGTACTAACTGACTAGCTATTGGAAAATATGCATTTTTTTATATAAAAAAATAGCAATTTTAAAATGTCTTTTGTAAACATAATTTAAAATATCACAATTAAACATTTGATTTGGGCTTTTAGGCTAATTTGTTTGTTTTGACAATTTTTGAGAAATGCTACGTCCACAATACTTTCACAACAAATTCTAGTTAGCAATTGTTACTAGTTTTACTTTATATATCATTAATTTTTTTTTCTACCTATAACAATTTGCCATTTAAGATTTGCTATGAAAGTGTTGAAAATATGTTGTTAACATATCACTTTTGCAATTTTTTGATTCAATCTTCAAATGACCAAAATTTTGGAGAAGTCAAATTTTACTTTTAATGGACAATTTTTTATTTAGGATGTTCAAATTTTTTTTAGGGTGGTCAAAAATTTTTTTTTTTGGTGGTCAACAATCCATATTAATTTAGAAATTTTTTTTTTTTTTTTTGTATAAAATTTATTTATTTTTCAAGTTTGAGGATGGTCCTGTGACCACCCTCAATTATATACGGCGCCGCCCCTGGATCTAAGGGTGTTTTTTGGGTCAAAAAGATGCATGCTTTGGTCCCAAAGTTTAAATTTTGATTGCATCCCTGAGCTAAATGAGTTTTGACGCTAACCAGAAGGAGCTTAATTAGAACTATGGTTAAAAAAGAATCTTTTTCTCGTTCTTCATTTCTTCGTGATCATCTAGGTGATGGTGATGTAAACAACTGGGAAATTCAATTCAAGGCCAAAACTTCAAAGCCGCACATGACACGTTCACATGAGGGGCACCGTGAAAACTCAAACTAATTAAAGAAAAAGTGCTGCTGTGAAATGAAACTTTCCATGAACGTGAGCGATAAATTAAAAAGAGATTAGGTTTGGTCATGATTTCAACAAGTTGATGGATGATAGTAGGGGAGGGGATATGTGGTAGAGGCTAAATGCTTTTTTCCTTTATTACTTACCTTAAGCGAGTCTTTGTGACATTGATGGGTCAATCAGCGTAGGGTTTGCTTGATTCCAATGGTGAAGTGGCATGGCTATGATTTGTCTAATTCAGGGGGAGGTGGGTACTGCTTATATAAAGTAATTAAAGAAAATTGTACTGGGTGGTGGGGGAGTTCCAAGCTTGGTGGAGATTGACAATGTCTCTATTGGAATTACATCTTTGGAGGACCCAATAATATAAACTAAATAAAAAGTTATATTGCTCTTGACCCAGAACCAGAAGACATAAAAGACATATTGGGAGAGTTTGGTGTGGTTGGTGCTAGTGCTAAGGTTGGCTTCTTGTAGATATATTCTATGTATAGCATCTTAATTTTAAAGGAGTGTCACTTTTTTCTTGCTCATGCTGTGATTTGTAATTAAACTATAATATTCTATTTTTTAAACAATATGATAGAATTCCACGGTCTAAATTCCATAATGGTTTTTAAATTACCTGTAAGAAAAGAGACGTAAGATGTACTAGCACCATGCAATTCACGAGTTTGACAGAAACTGATTGTTGAACGGTAGGGACGGAACTACCAAGGGGTTGAGGGGGCCATGGCCCCCTCAGCTTTTGAAAAAAAATTCCCTGATATATATATTAGCATAAAAAATTTTACTTTTGGCTCTAAAAATAATATACTTGGCCCCCCCTCCCAAACAATTTATAAGCTGACCCATGAAACCAAAAATTAAAAAAAAATTATCAAATCATTTTGTCCCAAGAATATTAAGAAAAACATTTAGCTAAACATTTAGACAATTTACAAATCATATAATAAAAAAAATATTTGGACACAGTCTAAGTAAAAAAAAAAAAATTATAACAAATTAATTATAAATCCTAGCAAAAAAAATCACAAAAATCCAATAATCTTTACCTAGTTAAATAATTTGAAACAAAACTCACCACCGTTCATTATCATGTGATTGTTTATTAGATCTCTTTTTCTTTTCTTTTTCTTTTCTTTTTTTTACTACTTTTTCAAAATGGAAATTTTTTAAAGGAAAAGATCTCACATCTTTATACTACCTCAACCTTAACCAAGTAATTATAAATAAAAAATTCCTTAACCAAGACACCAATAATTGTCTCACCATTTTTTTTTCGCTGAATATTAGTGCGTGATATTGATTAACCATTATTTTAGTTGTTTTATTAATGTAATACTAGACATGGATTTGAACTTTTATCTATAGTTTTTTTTTTTTAGAATCTTTTATATATAGCATTATGAAATTATTAGGTACAAAATTATGTGAAAAGAATAAATAGATCTTTTAAAAAAATATATATAATGTGGATAGAATAAAGAATTGGTCTAATCTCAATCAGACCTTGAAAATATCAAGACATGTCAATTCACTTATAAATTTTTTTATTATAAATATCTATTATTGATTTTTTAAAAAAGAAAAAAATACAAAAAATTAAAAAAACTAATGCTAATAATGCTAATAATGCATCGTTGTCAATATCTAGTATTAATATTTCAACTTTCTAAAATTCTTGAACAAAGAACTTTGACCCCCCAAAGTTTGATTCCTGGTTCCTTCCTTAGTTGAACCAGTTCAATTTACAATTGATGAAAAGGAGTTTGTAAAAAGGATTAAAAATTAAAAGAGGTCAATTAAATATATATTTTGCTATTTCTTTGATATCATTGTCAAGTAGGTTGTGTTGTGCAATAAACCACTGGTTCGAATCTGAAAATAGAAAAGAGAAATAAAACAACAAACACACATGCACATAACAATAATTTATGTGATTTGACAAGATATATAGCTTTGCAAAGTGGTATAAAAAAAATAATAAAAGAAAAATTTGCAAAAGAGAGGGAGATGATCAATATATTATATCTATTAATCATAGACCTGATGATGGCCATGGGCTGAGTATAGTTGAGATTTAACCCAATTAGGTTCTATCATAATTGAGTTCAGGTAAAATGGCTTCTTCTTCTTCTTCTTCTTTTTTTAATAAAAAATATATATAATTATCGTTGTCAAAGCATGAATTGGTATTATGAATTAATTTTTTAATTTTTGTGTATCATATGAATCATGCTAAATGAACACTATTTTGTGTGTGTTATATGTAATGGATATCTATGCTATTATTTAAGGTGTTTTTCATGTTTGAATTCCTCAATTTTGATACTTAAGATACTCTTATCATATCTACTTATAAATTTTTAACTAACAAGGATAAATATGTAAATTAAAACTTCTATACTTTAAGACCCACAAACTCATGTACGCTTTGTCAGTTTCTCTCAGTCTTCTTCAGATTGAAAACATTCAATTTAGCTCTACATCTTCTTCTTTCTTCTTCTTCTACTTTTAGATTTGGTTTCTAAACAATTTAAATGGACTTTATCAAAAGCTCTAACGGCTTTTCAGGCTCTATTTTTTCTAATTTTCTCTTTATTTTTATTTTTATATTTGTTTATCATTGACTTTCTTTGAGTTCTTACCTGCCATGGTTGCCAAGTACTTACCCATAAGTGAATGTGATTGGGGATTCAAAGGTGTTTGATGGTTTCTTATTATCCGTGGGCCGTGTCTGACATAGAAATTTCAAACAAGAGGGTTTGTGCTTGAATTGAGTTCTTGAGAAAGGATATTGGTAAGGCTCTTTCTTTTTCTTTTTGCAAACTTTGTTTTGGGTTTTTTTTTTTTTTTTTTTGAATTATTAGAGGATTAGGCTACTTGGTTTTTTTTTTTTTTCTTTTTTAAATAAGAATTTACGCTTTTTAAAAAAACTTTTTGGGGGGAGGAATTTAAGGTTTTTTTTTTTTTTTTTTTTCTAAATCTCTTCTTTCCTATTTGAAAAGTATTTTATTTCTATTTACATTTAGTTACTCCTTAGTCCTGCCTTTTTTCTTTTTTCTTTTTTTAACTCAAATACTCTAAATTGTTGGGTTACTCCTTTTAAAAAAAAAAAAAAAAAAAATCTTTTTTAGAGGGAAGTATGTTGGGTTACTTTAAAGAACAGAAAGAAAAAATATCAAAAAAAAAAAATTCTCATATCAAAATCACGGTTTTTTTAAATCTTAAACAAAAATAATTAAATTTAAAACAAAGTGATAAATATCAATTAGTTATAGATAAATTTCTCAGATTCTTAAGGTACCATACTAATAGATTTCTTTAAATCCTAATCAATTTTTATCATAATGTCACACTAATTTGCCTCTCTTTTTTTTCACGTTTAGACTTGCTTTTTTTTTTTTAATACTTTCAACAGTAGAAATTCTTAAATTTAGGTTTCTTTTTTTAGTTTCTTTTCACGTTCTATTTCGTTTTTTTAATATAAATATTTTTTCACAGTCTGGCTCATCTGGTACCGGTAAGGATGAGGTTTTTTGGTTTTGCTATATATTTTCACGTTCTTTTTCATTACGTAAGGATGAATTTTTTTTTTTTTAAATATAGAATTATTGATGTAGGTTACCGTGGGATAAGGATAGGGGTCACACCAATTCTCCAAGTTGATCTTTTTAATTTCCCTAAAATTTAGCTTTTTTATTTTCTTTCAAAAACAGATATCCTAAAAATTAGGTTTTTTTTTTTTTTTTTTGTTATATTTCTTTTCACGTTCATTTTTATTTTGTACATATGAATGAGTTTTGTTTTGGATAGAATTATTGATGTAGGTTATCGTGGGATAAGGATAGGTTTTTTTTTATAAAAAATTTATTCAACTTACGGTGGGTTTTTGTTTTGATAATTAGGGTTGTTTTGAAAACATGAGTTAGGGGGAGAGTGGTTTTATTTATTTATTTTTAAAAAATACTTATCCTTATCCCAATATTTTCAAACACTACACTACGTTCAAAAAATAAATTACAGTTATTTCTTATCTCTTGAACAAAGAAATGCACATTTATTCTTTTTATTTGTTTGAAAAAATAAAATCACGTACTACTTTCAAATACAATTATTGAAATCACATTTTAAAAAATATCTCACGTTCATCTCTTTTTTCAAAATTATCTTTCTTAGACTGGACTTTTATTTTATTCCAAAATACCCTTAAAAAATAATCAGTAACTCCTCTTAGAATTAGGGTCAACAATGTCAAACACCACTCAACCTCTCCTTAAAAGTGAGCATATGCTTGATTTGAATTTAAGTTATCATAAATTTTTAATGTTTTTTTTTATAACATGTTATCATAATGTTGTATATGCTATAAAGTTCCTATTTGTAATAAAAAAAGTAATACATTTAACAACATGAAAATAGGTTAATGGCAAATAAATCCAGAAAAACACGTATGATTTTGGTATTGAGGCTAATCATGTAGTGGCACAACAGAAAGTTATGATGCACATTCAAATTACACAATTGTCCTTTATTTAAAAGGAATTCTCAAATCAAATCTTAGGGCCATTTGGTACATGTGTTTAAATATATATTTTTAGTTTTTAAACAATATTACACATATTTTCACATATTTTTTTACCTACATGTATTTTAAAAAAATACAAATAATATTACTAGAACTAGCCTCTGAGCACGCGCTCACGCGCGTGCTCAGAGGCTCTTCTATTTTTTGGATAAGGGTTAATTTAGAGCATTTATTATAATTTGGGATTACTACATTTTCCAATCACAAAAAAAAAAAAAAAAAAAAAACCTAGGGGTGTGATGAAAAATTATTTCACCGCACATAATACTCATCACACCCCTAGGTTTTTTTTTGTGATTGGAAAATGTAGTAATCCTAAATTATAATAAATGCTCTAAATTAACCTTTACCCGAAAAATAGAAGAGTCTCTGAGCACGAGCGTGAGTGCGTGCTCAGAGGCTAGTATTTTTTATTAACTTGGCATAATCATCGGTAGTTATTTTCCACCTCAAACTCTAATTTAGTACCCAACATCATTAATGCCAAAGAAAAATTTGTATGCCCTTTGTTGGGTTTTGTGGCGGAGAGGAAATGGAAAAGAAATTAATTTTAAAAAATGAATAGTATTTGGCTAATGGAAAAAATAAGAGAATTGATGTAAGGTGTGTTGTGAAATTATGTTAAAAGAGATAAAGTAACTTTTTTAGGTAAATGCTAAAATTTTTAGCTCTACCAATGTTAATGTTCTTAGTCTAGTATAGTAACCTGTCATCAAGAGAAGTAATTAAGCTGGCTAGACCAAATCAAGGATGCTTAAAGCTAGTTGAACTGTGATGCAGCAATAGGGAACTAAATATCATGTATGATGTATCGTACAGGTGGTGAGAATTTGGAGACGGAATTTGGTGACTCTAAAAAGTTATACTTGATTTGTGTTATTGTCATTTCGTGACTTTCATGGACAAAAACTGTGAAAGCTAAAAAAGATTAGAGAAAGAAGACAACATGAACAAATATTGAAAATGTGCACGTGTATTAAACCTATAATAATAATAAAAAAGACATTTTTTCACTTGGTAGGCTCAATAAGATCTAATCAAACTTCATAAATTTTTAGTATAAATTATTAAATTTAGGGTAAAATTATATTCTGATCTATTTGGTCAATTGGACAAACTCGTACCCTATCCATTTTTCGCATGTTGGGTTTCGTATTGACCCATTTTCCATACGCCACAAAGGCACAAATACCTCTACCCAGGCCACGTTTTGCCTTTTGAATTTGGGCGATTTGACGAATTTGGATCCATGTTTACTAGGTCAAAATAAATATTACAAACTATCGACGTTTTAACTTTTAACTTCTCTTTTTTTTTTTGAGAAGATTTTAACTTTAACTTCTTATTACAAAGAACTCTCTACTTTTTGTTAAATATCTTTAGGGTTTTGTATATATATATAATAGCACTTATTCTTATGTTATAAATGCATACAAGCTAGTTAAAATTTTTAACCAGATGGATAATGGCAAAAATATTCTACAAAAATCTCGCAATCAGAAAAATGACAGTCTCGCTTGCACAATGACGGTCAAATTGTGTAGACTTTAATAATCCGTGATATTGAATTTGAATAGTTGAATTTGAATGGTTGAATTAAAATCAAAGTTAGAGACCATGGATGTTTAATAAGCCATTCAAAGTCATTGACAGGTGCATGAGAGGAATCAATTCCCATATGGACCACAACGTTGACGAAGCTTCTTGTTTTAATGGCCCATTCCAACTTTCATATTTAACCATTGAAGTTCAGCCCACATTTTCTGTGAAAGACAGAAAAAGTGGGGGCTATTTAAGCGTTTACGAAACTTCTTGATACAATGGGTCCATTCAGCTCAAGTATTTGCAGTTGTCGTTTTGAGTTCACAGTCTTGTTTGGACGTTGTAGGAATATTTATTAAGGTTATGGTTTTTTTAGGTATATGTGACATTTTTATTATTAATTCAATGATAATTACGCAATAATCAAATCCAACTCAACAAATGCGTGTTTCATTCGTGTAATGTTACATTACATTCTAATGATTCTTGTAATTCTAGATTCGTGGAATCTCATTACGAGAATATACCATTGCAATATTTAGTTGATTAGTTTCAATGTTACATTACCATCACATTCCAAGGATGTGACATTGCTTTATTTGCTTGGGTCAAAACATTCCTAGCAATTGTTACAATTTTTCCAATGAAATTCCAAAAATATCAATTTGAAATAAATGCACAAAATTTTATTTCATTTTTCTTTACTTTCTCACCAACCAAACAATTCATATTCAAGAGCAAATAACCACAAAACAATATTTCACTTTCTCAACAACCAAACAACTTAGATCCATAAGAAATAAACATAAAAGATTAAGGACCAAATCTACTCAATTTGAATTAAGTTTGATTGGCCTAAGTGTGCATTGAGATTAAGTGCTTGTTTGGCAAAGATTATTTTTGCCAGTTTGTTTTATTATTCAGCTTATTTTTGCTACTATTCATGAGTCCCGCTGCACTTTTTGGTACTGTTCATAGGTCCAATTATACTATTTCAGCCAACTTTTATCTTTATCTACAGTATTTTCAACAAAAAAATTTTAATTTCAACAAAATATAAGTGGATCCCAAACGGACTTGGGATTTTGTTTCTCTCTTTCTCTCAAATTAGGTTTTAGGGTTTCAAAATGGGGATTTGATTTAGGTAGACCCATTTCATTACAGGTCAAGAGGTGTGGTCATGGTTTGATCCATATCAAATTTGATTTATTTAATATTAAAATTGATGCCACGTCATTAAAAAGTGAGTAGTGTTATGGGTACTATAACTTTTACTATATTAAGCTTACAAAACTAATGTATCAACAATTACAAAAACACAATACAAATATTTAGTTATTGAAATTCAACAATTATAGTCATTATCACGTCAGTTTATAATCTTTATGTAGTAAAACTTATAGTACTATTAACATTTTTCCTAAAAAATTACCACATCATTATTCTGTTAGTAACGTAGATAATTAAGACTAATTATTGTTAATAGAAATTTGAGAGACCAATAGTCCTTAATAGGCAAACTTCAAAGAGCTAACGGTATATTTTGGCCATTATTAAATTTAATCAAAAGAAAACCAGGTCATGGATAAGAAAACAGAACAAGAATACCGTCTCCCTTCTATTTTTTATTTTTATTTTATTTTCTTTACTTAAAAGAATAAGAGACCATATGTTGAAGAACAAAGTTTTTCTCCAAACTAGTTTGGAGAGAAACTCTTCAAACTTCTCATATATATATATATATATATATATTTTTTTTTTTTGTGTGAATTTTGAAAACTAACCGTTGAATTTCATGTTCTTTATGTTCTTAACATGTATATCAAATTTCATTCAAATCGGATATTATTTACTATTTAATCAATTAACTTATTTTTTATATACAACTTTAGATTACAAAAACTTGAAATTATAATATTTATTTGATGACATAGCAATTGATTTTTGATTTTTTTGAAATTTTGTAAGCATTAAGGATGTAATAAGCACATATAATCTAACGGTTAGATTTTCAATATTCACACTTAATGTAAATATATATAATAAGTTTATAAAATTTATCTCTAAACTAGTTTTTTTTTGGAGAGTAACTTTATTCTAGATTGAAATATCATTTTCCATCTTTTATGGCTGACATTATTTGGCCCCAAAAGAAAAAAAAGAAAGAGCAAAACAAGACAAAACAAAGAAAGGTGTCACTGGAGCCCTGACATTCTATACAATTATGAGATGCAGAGTGATCCAAACCAATCCTTCCTCTCAAAAAAGAAAAAGAAAAAAGAGATGGCCTAGATTTATGGACCCCCGCCCAACAGCGGTGGTAAACTTTGTACTATATCTATGTCACATTATCTTTATTATTATTTTAAGGCCGCCCATACACACCGTAACACATGCACCCTATTTAGATAGATAGATATACAGGATGTTCAAGACGGGACCTCTATAGTCTATACCAAAGAAAAGTTATACCAACTCCTTCAGAAAATATTATTGTATCGACAAGCGACATAATACGTACCTTTCACGTCAGGGAACGGAGGCATTAATTAACCAGGGGGGAGCAATTGGCCCCCCGCCCTTTTTTCCTTTTTAAATATATTAGTGTGTATATATATATACCTACACATACACACATACACGTATTAAATTTAGTAATTTTATTTTATAAAATTATATTTTGTTCATGTGGAGCCTATTGTTCGAGTGGGCTTGTGACTCAACGGCTCAGTCTGAAGACATTCACATATTCGAAGATGACTAAAAAAAGATATTTTGGGAGTAATATAAAACAAAGGAATGTAAGTCGTATATAGTAGCCCAAGCCGCGTCCGAGGATTAGATCCACCTCGGATACCACGGTCCGAGGAGGATGTAATTATCTTAACATTCAAGGATCTCCACAAAGTTATGTATAAACTGAAAAGTAAATATAGACCAAAGGAGGAACTAGGGAGGACATCAAATATCTCATAAAGCTGCTACCTCCACATTAAATGCTTCCCAACTAACTCTTTGACCGCATTAATGTGGAGGTAATACCTGAACAGTAATCAAGCAGCCTTATGGCCACCAAGCAAAGGTTCCAGGAAGTGCTGGATGGGACAGAAAGAAGCTTCCAAATTAAAACTTACACGTGTATGACGAGAATGAGGGAAGAATGCCATATATAACAGGAAATAAGAGGACATTAACGGATGATTGGAGAAAAAGAGAGAAAAGAAAGAAACACTAGAGCATCCATTAAGTTATCTCCTGAAACCTAGCCGAGAAGATGAGATATCGTTAAAATTAGTTTGGAGCTTCCTTTGTTGCAGAACGATCATGTCTTTTTTCTACCAATTGGACTTAGCTCTTACACTCGCTCTCTAAAAATTTTATTGTTTGGGCTTAAACCTATCCTTCTTTTGGGTCCAATCCAACTTGAATCCCTACAACTCATTTAATAATATCTTTGATTCTTTTTAAAGTAACGTTACAGTTACAAAATTATTTATAATATTTTTATATACTGTTGAGATACAAATTCTTATTGGTTCGCATCTGAATCTATCACTTGTATCACTTTTTTACTTACTAATAATCACTCACTATATCGACAATATACCTCTAACACTTTCCTAATTTTAAAGACCATTAAAAAAAATTTATAGATCTAAAATTTAAAACAACATATACTATTAATAGCCCAAAAACATTTGTGCAACAACAAAAATCCCTAATAACAAAGCTAAAAAAAATTAAGTCCAATTAAACAATTTTACTCAAACAAACAAATGGCCCTTTAAAAAGTTTTAAATAGAATAATTTTACCTTTACCTAGTAAGCACACACATCAAAAAAAAAAACAACAACAACAACAAACAAACCTCAGCGGCTAAGAAGCCGCTGAGTTAGAGGTTAGAGTCGCCCCCTTTTAACTCAAAGTCCTATCTCCGTCCCTGTTTCATGGGGAAATGCTTAGGCAAAGTCAGAATTGCAAGCCTAATTAGATGCAATTAACACAAGCCTCTCTAATTCTTCTTTTAAATTCCCTGTAGAAAACAAAATCACTACTAGACTTTGGGCACATCTGCACAAGATCAGGTCGACATAAATTTATGCGATGCTAAAAGTTGGAGTTTAGTGATTATATGATACTGAACTACGTTTGGTTACTACAAGTCAATTAATAACTTATTTTTTACAAAAAGTAACATAGAGTGATCAGATAATAAATTTTTTTTTTGTTAACTGGAATAAAGATCAAATAATATTTATTCACATATATGCTTGTTTCAATTTCCTTCCTTGGTTAAAAAACAAATAGGGTAACATTATCCTGACTATGACATCATTCACAAACATCCAATTTCTTTAATAGTTGGGTATATAGCGAAAGTGACTATCCAATACATTGTTAAATTGGTGCTAAGGAACATTACACAATGGTGAAGCTGGCCGATAGTACCATATTGCATAGTTGTGAAAGCTGTTATGCACTCTTCTTTTTCTTGTTTTCATCTAATCTCTTTTGTTATGCAAATACAGAAGCATTATTTAGGGTCTGTTTAGAATTTGTTTATTTTGTTAAAACTGAAAACTTTTTGCTGAAAGTACTATAGATAAAGGTAAATGTTAGTTGGAATAGTACAATGAAACTCATAAATAGTACAAAAAATTGTAGTGGGCCCCATGAATAGTAGCAAAAATAAGTTGAATAGTAAAATAAATTAGCAAAAAATAAGGCTAAACAGACACTTAATCTTAATCCTCCATTTATTTTGGTGGGAAATGGTTCTTGGAAAGTGTATAAGGTCTTTTTGGAAGACAGTTGTGAATTATTGATTCGTGTTTTTGTTTGATTGTGATTTTTTTTTTTTAATAATAAAAAAAAGCTTCACATGTGTGACCATTGACTCGGCCTACTTGAACCCGCAGAACTCATGATGTGGGGTACCCTGGATGCGTTAGGGCTATCCACGTCGTGGTACAACATTTTTGCAAAGTGCACGACTTGAATCAGACAACTCCTAAACTCGTTAAGTGTGACCTATTCAGAACTCTTACCAACACACCAAGCCTCAAGGGGTTTATTTGATTGTGACCTTAAAAATGAATAAAAATGGCATGTTATGATGTTCCTACTAGTACAAATAATTAAATAATCATTAACAGTACTTCTAATAATTTTAAATAATTGTGGGTTTTAGTTAGCTCAACTGGTAAAATCTCTGATAGTTGTATAAGAGATCTGGGAATCAATCCTCTCCTACACCAAAAACTGATTGGTGTTTTGGTCTGATAATAAAAAGCTATCATCAGGAGTGGACGCCATAGGTTGAAACTCTCTCAATTTTTTTTTTAAAAATAATTATATAAACCAAAACTTTCATTCACATGACAGTTATTTAGAACAACTACAAAATCAACTCAGTATATAGATATTTTTCAAATAAATTTATAGAAGTTCACAAAATTTTAAATAAAATCATAAAAATTCAATCATTCAAATAGTTTTTTTTTTAGATATAATTTTTAAATTATGAGGCTATGACATTCGTTCTGGATAATTATTCTTTATTAAAAAACCAAGACACCAACAAGGTTTTAGAAGAGAAACTCTTATCATCACTTAAAAACTTTGCATAGGTAAAAGATTTTATCAATTGAGTTAATGTGAACCCACAATCATCCAAAGAGTTAAACATATTAAACCAAGTTGACACACTCTAAAAATGGTTCAAACACCATAATAGATAACATATCTTACGGACAAAATCACTAAACGCGTAGTGCATGATTTGGGCTTTTTTGTCAGAAATGGGCCCATCCCTTTGATTAGAAAGTCACAAATTGGATGAACTGGGCCGGAAGTATTTATTTCATACTCGATACAATAACCCAAAGCAAGTCCAGCCCATGGTTTCCCTTAAAATTCTTTGATATATGAATTTGCAAATTTATTTCACGCTTTAAACTCGTTGAGGAACGTTGAAAGTTGAAAGCGGTCAAGGTCAAGTCCGGTTCTCCGATCTGAGCCGGCGGCGGCCGAGCCGAGCCCGACGAAGATGGACTACGACAACAAACTCGTCCTCGCTCCAATGGTTCGCGTTGTAAGTTCTCCAACTCTTTAAACTCTTTTTCTTTGTTTGGTTACCGAGAAAACTCAGAGTGAGAGAGAGAAAGCTCTTTTTGTGTTCAATATTTTTTTTTTTTGAAATTTATTTGATTAGGAGGAGTTTTTTTCGTTAGGGAACGCTACCGTTAAGGTTACTAGCTGCTGATTATGGTGCAGATATCACATACGGGGAAGAGATTATTGACCATAAGTTTGTCAAATGCGAGCGAAGAGTCAATGGTAACGCTATTCTTCTTACAATTCATAGAATTAATGGTTTTGATTTCAAATTTAGCTATTCATTGATCAAATTTTTAATTGCTTTTGTTCTAGGAAATTCTTGTGATAATTAAAATCAAAAATTTTTTTTTTTTGAGAAGTAGAAGTTTTTTTTTTTGATAAGTAATAAGTTATATTGATCAAAAAAAAGAAAAAAGAAAAAAAGGAACACCCTAGTACACAGGGAGTGAACAAGGGAAAAGAAATCAAATTCAAAAATTGCAAGAGTCTAGGAAATCAATAAAAGAAGGGAATGATTGTTTTTGCAAAGCAAACAACCAATCCCTTAAAGTTCTAAAAAAGAGTAGCTTGAGGTCCGGAATAGATCTCTCAAAATCTTCAAAACATCTACTATTTCTCTCCCTCTAAAGACACTACATTAAGCAACGAGGAATGATGGACCAAATGTAACCATTTCGATGACGACCAAAGCTGCCTTGCCAACACCCTAACAGCCCCAAAACAGTGTGCGGCATAACCCAAGTTACTCCAAATAGACCCAAAACCATAGACCATAGATCCATAGCAAAAGGATAATGAAGGAATAGATGGTCAACCGATTCACCATTTCTCTTACACATGTAGCACCAATCCAAAATCCACACCTTCCTTTTTTGTAAATTATCAATCTTCAAGCATTTTCCTAAGGCAGCAGTCCAAGCAAAGAAAGCTACTTTAGAGGGAATCTTCTGCTTCCAAATACTTTTCCAAGGAAAACCAAAGAAAGTGTTGCCAACTAAAATTCTATAATAATCTCTAACCATGAAGCCCTTAACTTTGCTAGGTATCCAACACATTTTATCCTCACCTAGCCCCCTTAAAGGAGAACCATATATAGTTTCCATGAAGTCTGACATAGCCTCTAGATCCCGCTCATGCACCCCCCTAAAGAATCTCACATCCCAAAAGAGGACACCATTGGCGGACTTCATAAGCTCAGCCACATTGGCATCCTTATTCTTGCAAAATCTGAACAAGTCAGGATATCTAATAGCAAGAGAAGTCTCTCCACACCACCGGTCTTGCCAAAACTTCATTTGCTACTACATTGCGATAAAGCTCATCAGCTGTGGAACTTGGTTTTCAGATCTTTTGAGATTTCTTGGGTTTTGCCAAGATCGGTTGCAGATACGCTTCTTGGTTGGTGGAATTGGTTGGGAAAGCACTTTTCTAGCATTTGGAACTTAGCCCCTCTATGCCTAATGTGGTGTATTTGGAGGGAGCGAAACAGGCGAACTTTTGAGGATATGGATAAATCTGATGACCAGCTACTCGCTTTCTTCTGTGGCTCTCTTTTTGATTGGTCTAGGGCTTGGGGACTCACCTCTAGTGATTCTCTCCCTTTGTTCCTTAGCTCTCTTCTCTGTTCTTAGCTCTTTGTTGGTTGTTTTTTTTGTGTTTTTTTCTTGTTTGTTTCCTTCCCTGTATCCCTTTTCTGCCTTATGTTGTTTTCATGAGGCAGCTTCTTGATTATACATCTTTCTTACTTATCAAAAAAAAAATATCATACAGAATATGGCGCGAGAAAGAGGGCCATCCCTGACTGATATTTTTCCATAAACCAACGCCATAAGGGCCAATCACAGATCTGGTACATCAGCCCCCCACACGCATCCATACTTCATCTCTATCACTTGTCTCCAAAGGGCATCTTTCTCAATCCCAAATCTCCAAAGCCACTTCCCAAGAAAAGCTTCATTGAAAAGTCTTATCTTCCTTATCCCTAAGCCACTTGAAGAAATAGGAGCACAAACAGTAGCCCATTTAACCAAATGAATTTTAGGATCATCTCCAAAACTGCCCCATAAAAAATTCCGCTGAAGCCTCTTAATTCGGTTAGCCACATTAGCAGGTATAGGAAATAAAGGTAAAAAATAAGTGGGTAAATTAGAAAGGGTGCTTTTGATTAGGGTGACTTTACCTCCCTTGGATAAATATAAGCGCTTCCAACCCGCCAATCTCCTCTCCATTTTCTCCAGAATTGGATTCCATATAGTCTTATCCTTAAATTTAGGACCCAAAGGAAGATCCAGATATTTCATTGGGAGAGAACCCTGCTTGCAGCCAAGGTCAAAATTATGGACTACCCCAACCGGAACCAATTCAGACTTGCCTAGGTTAATCTTTAGACCCGACACCGCCTCAAACCAGATAAAAATCATACGAAAAATCAAAATCTGTTCTAAATCAGCCTTACAAAAAATTAGCGTGTCATCCGCAAAAAGGAGACGAGACACTGCCATGGATCTTCCCTCCAAGATCCCCACACTAAATCCTGACATGCGCCCTTCATGAACTACTTTATCCAACATCCTTCCAAGAGCTTCCATCACCAAAACAAACAACAGAGACAACGGATCACCTTGCCTCAAACCTCTAGTGTTACCAAAGAAACCACAAGGAGAGCCATTAATCAAGATGGAGAAATGGACAGTAGATAGACAAAAGAAGATCCATTGTCTCCATTTGGCAGAGAACCCACTTCTTTCTAACATCTGCAACAGAAAACTCCAGTTTACATGGTCAAAAGCCTTCTCCACATCAAAGGAAGTTCTGATTAAAGAGCTTTGTAATGGGTCATAAAATCAACTAAATAGTTATAAAAACCTCCATAATCATGGTGCACTATTCAAATAAAGAACATTAAAATGATAGATTTGAGTTCAGTTACAGAAATCTCTACTACATCAAAATTTGTGACTATTATGCTCCCTCCAAATTACCCACATAACACTATTACTATGCCTTCTATTCTATACATCCCTTTCGTACCTGAGAGCACTTGCTAACACCTTATATGACATAACCCAATGCACCCCAAACACTGAGAA